>CM077029.1:34664016-35914016 GCA_039090855.1 Macrothele yani
TTATTTTTGTCAATTCTATAAAGAAGATACCTAAGCAAAAAAATACATATATAATTTTGACTCACACCTAGTACAACATAGAAAAGGTTATGTATCTACCTGTGTGAGTAAAAGGAGAAAAGATAAAAAAATAAAATAAAACAACTGAATGTAGAAGGTGTCGAGAATACTGAGCCTTGGCTTTATCAAGGACCAGCAAAAACTCTGCATTTTCTCACTTCCACAAAGACCTAGTTGGAAATGGGTTTCTGCAAGGCCATAGATGCAAGTAACATTCCCACCTAAAATAGTTTAAAAAATATATATAGGTCATGTCCTCTGTAGAGTTGCATGACCTAGCACTAGTTAACAATTTCGCTTGCATCCATTAACCTTCCTGGCCCGACCCATGCTCTTCATCTGTTACTATTAAACAGAGAGAAGAAGATTAAAGAGAACTCAAGCTGTGAGAGTGACATAATAATTAGAAATGATTTTCAGCCATAACGAAATTCCAAGTTCGTTTGAGAGAGAATTTAAACCTGAAAATCAATGCAAAAGAAATCCAAATTTTACATTGCAATTAAAAAAGGAAATGTTAATTTTTAACGAACAGATTTTTGAAAGAAAACTTGAGTCTAAAACCCCTACTCTACAACTTATGACAGCACGAAAACGAGAATAAGTTAAAGATAATAATTAACTAAAGAAAACTTTGTGAAAGTTATATACCTTAAACAGTTAGTTGCGATATTAATAGTTATGATTTTGAAAACCTATATACTAATCTGCCTCTATCAGATATAATCACTACCTTTAAAGAGCTGTATGCAGAATTTAAACTTAACCAATTTGTTGATGTAGGAACTTGGAACTCTTATCTCAATTGCTGCATAAAAAATAACCATATCTTATATAATAATACTCTCTATAAGAAAGTGAACGGTATTCCAATGGGAACATCAACGTCCACGAATATCCCTAATCTATTCCTGTTCTTTAAGGAATATAAATTCATTAAAAATCACCCCACCTGCTCAGATAACTACCTTTACACTTTTAGATATATTGATGATCTGCTGTGTATCAATAATTCAGAAGTTATAGAGAGTGATTTTGATAATATCTATCCTAGCTCTCTTAACTTATGTAAAACCAACCACAGTAATCAGGAACTTGAGTTCCTAGACTTAAGCATTAAGCTCAACAGAGGTAACCCATCTATTAGCCTCTTTGATAAAAGAGTTAATTTTCCTTTCAAAGTAATTAAATATCTACACTGGAATAATAACATTTCAACCAAAGTAATTGAGAATGTACTAATTTCTCAGGTCCTAAGAATTTCAAGAATTTGCAGCAACAATTTGGACTTCAATTACCACATTAATATACTATTAGAAAGTTTTCTAGAGAACGAAATTCCTTCTTCTTTCATCAAAAGAACTTTAAGAAAAATTATTCTGAATAATAGAGTAAGGTTGGCAGATCTGCTTTAATTTTCTACACAGTTAATAATATGATTCTGACCAATCAAAGCCGTAAGGAAGTTGGCTAGAGGATGCCTATTAACTACCTAAAGGAACCTTAGTGCTATGGATATGACGGTCCTATTAAAACAAAAAATTAAATAATATAAACAAAATCACAAAAAAAGCTTAAAAATCTGTTTATAAAAGAAAATAAAAACAAATAAAAAAGAAAACTAGTTATTCATCACTAGGATAGCTATACTAAAAATAGTAAAACCAACATTAAAATTAATAAGATTCTGATTAATCTATAGAAGCTCACTAAGGTGATTTAATACATGCAAAGATTATTAAATAAACTGCTCGTGTATTTTATAATATTTCTCATGTATTCTGGAGAGTTAATTCTGCTCTTTCTGATCATACAGATCCACAGTCTTAAGTTTATATATTTTTTTTCTCTGGTTAAAATCTCCGCGCGTTGGTTTCTTGCTGTATGAGGAGGCCATCAGCCCCACCCTCACTGCCCCCAGCGTCTAGGGAGTGGCGGAAGAGGTCAGCCATGTTCTTCTCTTGTGAGGAGAAAAGTTTTTGTCACACAAGAGGTAAGCTCTCTTCCTTGTTTTTGGGTTCTAGGTTTTATAAGTTCAATGTTTGTACTTCATGTACTTTTTCTCTGTCGTTTTTTAGCTTTTCAGCTTTTAGGCATTGGTTTGTCTGTTAACATTTTTGCGGGTTTTAACTCTTTCTTTTCTTTGTAACTTTGAGCGTCTTTTGGGGTACCTAGGAACAGAAGATGGCTAAGCTTGTTCCTTTTCTATGCGCTGTCTATGCGCTGTTTTTTCAAAGTAGTTAAGTTCTTAATAACTAATTAATTATGCACTTAAAGCACTGCTGAAATACTTTGTACATATTGCAACTAACTGTTTAAGGTATATAACTTTCACAAAGTTTTCTTTAGTTAATTATTATCTTTAACTTATTCTCGTTTTCGTGCTGTCATAAGTTGTAGAGTAGGGGGTTTTAGACTCAAGTTTTCTTTCAAAAATCTGTTCGTTAAAAATTAACATTTCCTTTTTTAATTGCAATGTAAAATTTGGATTTCTTTTGCATTGATTTTCAGGTTTAAATTCTCTCTCAAACGAACTTGGAATTTCGTTATGGCTGAAAATCATTTCTAATTATTATGTCACTCTCACAGCTTGAGTTCTCTTTAATCTTCTTCTCTCTGTTTAATAGTAACAGATGAAGAGCATGGGTCGGGCCAGGAAGGTTAATGGATGCAAGCGAAATTGTTAACTAGTGCTAGGTCATGCAACTCTACGGAGGACATGACCTATATATATTTTTTAAACTATTTTAGGTGGGAATGTTACTTGCATCTATGGCCTTGCAGAAACCCATTTCCAACTAGGTCTTTGTGGAAGTGAGAAAATGCAGAGTTTTTGCTGGTCCTTGATAAAGCCAAGGCTCAGTATTCTCGACACCTTCTACATTTAGTTGTTTTATTTTATTTTTTTATCTTTTCTCCTTTTACTCACACAGGTAGATACATAACCTTTTCTATGTTGTACTAGGTGTGAGTCAAAATTATATATGTATTTTTTTGCTTAGGTATCTTCTTTATAGAATGTGCATTCTGAATTTTCAAAACTGCTGCGTTGCGCGTTTTGATTTTCAGGTTATTTTGCAACCTTCGTTTTAAATTCTAAAGTTTTTCCTTAGTCTTCAGTTTTGCTCTTAAGTATTTTTGTCCATATCTCTACTTCTAGAAGTCCGATTTGAAAAATTCCTTCTCTCTTGGATAGTGTTTTCCGTGTGACATGTTTTTCATGTAATTTCAAAATTTTCAAGTAATTCATAGACTTCCCGCTAGGGGGCGCAGCGGTAAATTGTGTTTCCCCCTATATCTCTGCTTCTAAATCTCCAATTTGAAAAATTCTTTCTGCATCGGATACAACTCCTGATGGGAAATCGTTTGCACATAATTTCTAATTTTTGGAAAAAAAAACAGTTTGGCCACCAGGTGGCGTAAATCTTAATTTCCGCTTTGTTGTATTTGCAGCAAAATATGATGTTCTAAATTCTCTATTGAAAAAAACGTCGTTTGTTGACCGATACATCTCACGTCGACAAACCTTTTAGAAACATTTTCTTCTTAAAATAGTGCATGATTTCTATGCCAGGGGGCCTAGATGTATATCTTATTTTTGTCAATATCTCTACTTCTAGGAGTCCGATTTGAAAAATTCCTTCTTTGTTGGATAGTGTTTCTAGTGTGACATGTGGTTCATATAATTTCAAAATTTTCAAGTAATTCATAGACTTTCCGCTAGGGGGCGTAAATGTAAATTGCGTTTCCCAATATATCTCTGCTTCTAAATCTCCGATTTGAAAAATTCGTTCTGCACCGCATAAAGCTCATGATGGGAAATCGTTTGCACATATTTTCTAATTTTTGTAAGAAATGGTTTGGCCACAAGGTGGCGTAAGTCTTAATTTCCGCTTCTGTTGTATTTGCAGCAAAATATGAGCTTCTAAAATCTTGAATGAAAAAAAGTCGTTTGTTGACCGATACTACTCCTCATGTCGACAAACCTCTTAGGAAATTTTTTTTTAAAATGCATGGTTTCTCCGCCAGGGGGCGTAGATGTACATCTTATTTTTGTCAATATCTCTACTTCTAGGAGTACGATTTGAAAAATTCCTTCTTTGTTGGATAGTGTTTCCGATGCGAAATGTTTTTCCTATAAATTCAAAATTTTCAAGTAAATCATAGACTTTCCGCTAGGGGGCTCAAAGGTAAATTGCGTTTTCTTCCTTATTTCTGCTCCTAAAGATCTGATTTGAAAAATTATTCCTGTATCGCATACAAGACCTGATGGAAAATATTTTTCACATAATTTCTAATGTTTGGTAAAGAATGGTTTACCCACCAGGGGTCACAAGGGTTAATTTCTGCTTCTGAAGTATTTTTTGCAAAATCTGGGCTCCTGAAAACTCGACTAAATTTTTTTTCTTCGACCGATACCGCTTATATGGATACACGTTTTGAGAATACTTTCTTCCTAAAATAATGCATGGTTTTCCCACCAGGGGACGTAAAGTCACATTTTATTTTTGTCGATATTTCTGTTTCTAAGAGTTCGTAAGCTCACGATTCCGTTTACAGCAATATCTGAGGGATTAAAAACCCGATTGAAAATATTCTTTTTTTCGTCAGATCTATTGTTTTCCATGCCGGTTCCATTGACTTTGAATAGCTTTGATAAATTTAATTTGCGTTAGAACGGATTCAAAAGACGTGCTTATTACACCTGAAAAAATTCGGTGTGATCTTTCTTGTTTTTTCTGTAGGAGGGCTTTTCACAAATTAAGCATTTTTCATCGTGATTTTTCGAAGCTACAAAGTGCTTTGTAACTTTATCTTTTTAAACTAACGATGACTTTCAATTATCTTTAGAAAAAAGGTGAAATGTACTGTTTTATAGTAATATTTCACAAAACTTCTAAGTATAAAATTTACTTTTGATAGCTATAATAGCTTTTTTTTCAAGGGGTCAAAAGACTGATGCATAAACATCGTCTAATCACCTGTACAATAAGTTAAGTACCCTGTTTCTTAAAGTAACACAATATATAATAAATAGCTGGCGCACAAAATGGGGTGAGGAGAAGAAATATTTTGTGCCACAAAAAAACGAAATTCATGCGATATGCTATACAGAGTATCTGGTCTCGCTACAGAACTTCCAGAGCCCATATAAGAAAACAGGGGTCTGTGGACAGGACAGTATTTTGAGGTCGCAATATTTCACATCTACAATTTCACTATGGGTGGCTGAATAAAAATACCCAGGAGAAAACATTCCCAAAATATGATGACAGCCATAAAAATATCCCCGCCATATTGAAGTGTGTATCTCATGTTTCATGGACGAATTAGTGTTAGCAAGAAAATGTAAAAATGCATGGTTATAAAATGGCAAGCCGTTCAGTTCTGCTTTAATCCCCCCAGGATTCAGCTTCTTGAAATTATATCGAAGTAGTGGACAAAATAATATGACCCAAATATCATGGTTCAAACGAATTCTTAATATATAAACATTTCCCCCAACAATTACTGATGTGTACAAAAAATTTCTGTAATGCTTTCGAAAGATTTAAAGATGAACTAGGGGGCGACTGTACTTTTTGCGGACTCCTCCTAAAAAAGGGGGACAGAATAGAATTTTTTTATTCACAAGGCAGTTTCTTATAGTTTTCGCTGCGCTATCTGCAAAAGAACACAAAACTTTAGAACTCTGTCAATTCAAGCATCCTGCATAAGTCTGGAGCCCCTTGAAAATGCGGGGCCCGGGGCTGCTACCGCCTTAGCCCCCTCTTAAATGGGCTCTGAGAACTTCAAAAACAAATACTTTGACAGACTGTTGAAATTTAAGACTTAGTCAGACTTCAAAGTATTCTCGTGAATCCCTCCTCTTACCGGAGAATTTTCATCATATAAATACTGAAAAAGTGAGAACGGAGTTTTTTCGTTAATATAAGAAAGGAATTGCGGAAAGGTTTTTGAAAATTCAGAATTTTCCGTCAACACATCTTGAAAACAGTAATATAGCGTCAATATAAAAAAAGGTATTGAGGGAAGGCTTCTAAAAATTCAGAATTTTCCCGTGTTAAAAAAATCCGTGAAATTCAGATTTCTTTCCGTCATTTCATGGAAAAGTCTGTATCATAAATATGCTTCGTTAATTCACGAAAGGAATGATGGAAAGTGGCTCTTGAATTTCAGAAATGTTTTTAGTGTATTTTTCTCACGAAACCATAAGTTTATCAACCGCGAGATTTTTCTAAAAACGAAACTGTAGCTTTTGGCAAGGGTCCTACTGACAAAAAAAAAAGTAAAAAGATTTCACTTGCGCGTGAGATAAATCGAAATATCGAATTTTTGTATCACGTAAGTGGGTGCGGAAATGCTTTGTTTCGGGATACAAACAGTCTCTATTCTGTTCTTGGAAATATTGCTACATCGGCAGCTGTCAGGGTGGAATATTACTACCTTCCATAGATCTCAAAATGATAAAAAACGGAATATTAAAATAAAAATAAAATAAAAAGTCTTATGCAAACAGATACGTACAATGGTCATCGCGAAAACGTTATGGTAACATATATGTTTGAACGAAAATTCAAAGGTTAGTGAACGGATGTGGAGCGCAAGATGAACAACCGATTACGTGACTAAAAGTTTCGCAATCATAGTAACGAAGGACGTTCACCTTTTCTGGACTATGAATATCGCGAATATTCATATGCAGCTAGTTTCTTTTTTCATTCCGGGTATACAGAAGCGCACACGGTCAAGTAGCTTTTCGATAAACAGGGTAGGTACTAAATATTGAGCGCTGTTGTCATTTGTCTCACAGCATTTAGCAACCGCAGAACATTATTGGCGCCTGTTGAAAGAGCCATCAAAATTATTTCTCAGGTAGGCGTTAAACTATTCATTGTTTTACTCGGAGCGCGTCTTCAATAGCAATTGTATGATTTCTTTTCTGCGAAGTTGGTGTACAAGTATCTCGCCTTTTTTATTTTTGTTTGTTCGCGTTCGGACAATTTTGTGCGGAATAATGTTTGCGAAGAAACGTATTTTGTTCGTGCCGAGCAAATTGGGACATACCTGGGTTAACTTCATTCGCATTCGAAGAAATTAGCATTGTTCAAATTAAGAACATTAAATCCATTGGTTGAAAAGCAATACTTGACCTCATTCCCGCACTTACAAAATTCGATAGCTTTTGAAATCAGAGTCGCATAAAAACAACCGCATTTGAACTCCTATAGAATGCGTTTCAGTGACCGAAATTTAATATCAGTTAATTACAAAAATGTTGTAGCTTCAATGAACCACATCAGTTCTCCAGATTCTAAAAACCATTTTTATGAACTTATTTAGACAGGCAATGAATGAATGGATCGAGTTTTGCACAAAAGAAAGGGTCAGTCGGGTGTTGAGATACATAATGGTCATGTGAGAGATGAGTGCATAAAATTAGAAATCAGGCTTTTAATTTAAGAACGCAGAGTTCTGGTATTGCGTCAAAGATTAACGGAGATCTCTGTCCACCAGTGGATAAAACAAGTTAGTAAAAGCATGCAATGCTTGATTATTATACGCTTTCCAACATACCAGAAATCATTCCTCAAGTTATGGGGATAATGGCAGTGAAATAAATCTCGCTCTTGTGTCCTGACCTTTGATCACATTTGCATGATATTCAACAGAATTGTTTCAGCATACCTCCGGAACAACATACTAAAATTTTGTCGAAATAGAAGCATTTTTAGTCAGGTTATGAGTATAATGGCTGTGGAACAAATCTTGCTCCTGTGCCCTGACCTTTGACCCCATTTCGATGATATTAAACAGAAGTGGTTTAGTATAACTCCGGAACAACAAGTTTTGTTGCAACCAAAATATTTTTACGTAAGTTATGACGCATAAGGGCAATGGAATGGATCCCGCTGCTATGTCCTGACCTTTGACCCCATTTCGCCCCTTTTTGATAGGATTCGTCGCCAGGTGGTTCTTACTGTACATATTAAACTTTTATCAAAATCGAACCATTTTTGCGCGTGTTATCGTGCGGACCGATGGACAGACAGATGGACAAAGCTGGAGCATGTATGCTTCTTCCATCTACGGTTGGAAAGCGTAAAAAATGGTTAATTATATGTGTGTGTATGTGTATGTGAGAGAGAAATATTCTAGAAGTGAAAGACATAGCCAGAGTTTTTTATTGAAAAAATGCTAATGCGTTGGGCTTTTGTCAGTGGTGTTGAAGAGCCTTAGCGCGGTTTAGTGACTCTAAGGCACAAGGCATTTTTTTAAAATGATCCTGTAAAAAGAACACTGATTCATGTGGAATCATGCTCGTATTTTAAGATAACGTTCGTATTCCAAAAGCGAGACTAAACTGTCGGATCACGCAGTAAGGCGTGATCCTACTGCTAGGAGTAAAAGCATCACAGAAGAGTTAAACATTCAGGTAGACAGAGTGACAATTAGCCCCTACGGTAGCGTAGGCACCGTTCGTCTGCATGCGCCTGAGTTCGAGTCCCAATCCAGTCGTGGGTAGTGTACTGCTTGTTTTACAGCACTGCTTTTTTCCATTCCCTGCATCCAGTGGCCCTAAATTAAGGACGAAAGCCCTTACAGTTTTTCATAGCGGTTGTTAAACACCCCTTCCCCACCCACTCCCCCAAAAAGAATAACAAGTGTTTTATTGTTGAGAAGGGCACGTTTTCAAATACTCACGGAGCCAAAAGAGTACTTAAAACTGATTTCATGTCAGTTGAAAAAAAACCCGCTATATCTGCGTTGCTTACAATCCTCTACGAATTCTTCCCGATGAGAGTTAGGATTATAGGGTCAAGATTATAGTCTTGTGTGAGATAGGGCTGTTAGTGTTGTTCTGTGGTTCTGGTTTTGCCCCTTCCTTAGAGTCAGCAACTCCAACTTAAGGTTTGGCAACCCCTCTTACCATTCGATACTTTTGAAGGAACTGGGGTGAAAACAAAAATGGTTCTGGAATATTTCGGAACTTTTTCTACATACTTTGAGCACTTTTTGGAGTGTTCTCGTCTGTCCTAAATTGTCTGCGCACTGTCGTGTCTCTTCCACTGCTAAATCAACTTCCAAATAGGTATTTCTCTTTCGATGTGGAAGATGCATTTCCACCGAATAGCTTCTGAAATAGTGTAAGACATCAGTTCGCCCAACCCAAAGGAGTATTATTTTTATATTGATGTAATACATCCTGAGCAGCCTTAAAATGTCTTGATGCTGTGCTGAAACGAAAAATCCCGCTAATTGGCAAATCGGCACTGGATTATTCCTTTTATCCCATCCCCACCAATGCAACTCTGTCTCTGAGTAGCTTTTATGTGCACTATCATGGTCTTTGTTCTCAAGATTTGTCAGTATTTGTCTAACACAATGTTGTTTTCCACCTCACTATTAAAAACACAATCATCCAATATCCATTTTATTCCCTACTGCGTAAGTGTTTTGCCACTGGCGCGTTTTTAAACTTATTCTCATGTATTTTTTTACATTACTTTCAAACGTTGGATATTTGTTTACTTGGTTACTTTACCTTTTAACATCATTTGATTTTTCTATTGTTTCAGCACCACAAATTGCCTTTTTAGCAGTTTTATGTTGTTTAAGGAAAATAAAATTGATCATGGTGTTACTTATGGTTGATTTAACTTTCGTGACTATATATTCGTATAAAAAATATGTTGTTGTTGTTTTTTTGTGGGAGGAGAGACCTGTCTTTTTTGCATAAAGATGTCCATTACATCCGATGGATCCATGTCGTTTCGTATGATTTTGTTTTGTTTTGTTTTGTTTTGGGGTGATTTAACGACCACCATGAGCAACTTAATAGGTTCCGCCCTTCTCTAATTTAGGGTCACTGGTTCCAGGGAAGGAAAAGAGCCAGAGTCGTACGTAAAACACAACATCCATGCCTCGTTTGGGACTTGAATTCGGAGCCAAGTTGGAATGCTAGTGTTTTTATTTCCACACGTGTAATACACTGCCTGACAGAGAAAATGCCACACCACGAAGACGTGTACGCAGCGCTATGCAAATTTCAGGGTGGGTGCACACGTACAAGTTATGCAAATAATTGTATTTGCAGGCCAATCGCACGAACGGCGCGCGCGATATAAGCGGACAACGTAAGGCCATCAGTCGAGACGTCGTCACGGCCGCGAGAAGTGAGTGGTTCTGCTGTAACCGTGTCTGGAGAACGAAAATGGGGTGCCAGTGCCGTCAAGACGCCGTCGTACACGATTTCGTCAAACGGATGAGTTCACGAGAAGTGTCATCGTAGGACTTCGTATCACCAGATGGTCCTTGCGTCTTATTGCGGAAAAAACGCAACGTGATGCCACAACCATCGGTCGCATTTGGATACAGTGGTCCCAGGAAGTACCTGTGCAACGTCGTAGTGGGACCGAAGCACGGAGACGCACGTCCGAGCGCACCGATCGTCACATCTGACGTAATGACCTAGCGGCCCCACAGGCCACAACGGGCGACATTTTGCGGAGTGTACTGGGAAGCTTGGCTGCTCCGATATCGACGCGGACAGTGTCGCGCTGATTGGCTGCATCTGGTTTGCTGTCCGGCCATCTGCTGCCAAGGATACCCTTAACAGCGAGCCATCGTTATCACCGCTTGGCGTGCTGTCGCTCCAGAGCTGCGTGGGGTGCTGAATGGAACAGCGTGGTGTTCAGCGACGAACTACGGTTCTGTCTTACCACGGATGATCGCCGTGTGAGAGTCTGGAGGTGACGTGGCCAACGGGCGGATTCATCAGACATTGTGGAACGCCACACGGCCCGGCAACGTGGAATCCTGGCGTGGGGTGCTATCAGCGCCAACAACCGCTCACCGCTGGTACGCATTACGGGCACATTGACGGCACGCACTATGTTGACGAGGTGCTGCGATCCGTGGCATTACAATATCTGTAAGGCAGCCAAACGCCGTTTTTCAACAGGACAACGCCCGGCCGCATACCGCTCGGATCAGCCCGAATCCTTTACACGGTGTGCGGATGTTTCTGTGGCCAGCAAGATCCCCCGACCTATCGCCCATTGAGCATCTGTGGGTCACGATTGAACGTCGGTTGAGTACCCTCTCACCCCTCCAAAATGAAGAACTATGAACTCGGATCAACACCACATGGTCCATGATACCCCAGGACTCTCATTGTTTCGATGTCATATCCGATTCAACGCTGTATCGCCCAAAATGGGGGGCCACACTCTATAACGAAGTAAATTTCTCCGTCATTTTTGTTCCACGCCGGGAATCGAACCCGAGTTCACTTATTCCGGAACAAGTCGCTCTACCAACTGAGCTACTCAGACGTTCGTTTTTGCTGCTATCTGCCTTTATGTCGTGTGCGTCCTGCGGGGCAGTCACGTCACAACTCCTTATTGATCATCCTGTATATTCGGCCACTGGAGCCTAGTCTGTATGGGACAAATAAATCATTTGTTCAGGACCTACTTGGCTATCTGTGCGTGTGAAGTTTAGTCTGTTTTCGGGCATTCCTTCATGGTGTGGCATTTTCTCAGGCAGTGTATTTGAGAAAGTCTGTGACCTTGTGCTGACCAAGAAGCAATAGTATATTTGTTCCATTAGACCCTGAATTCTACTTCATAATTAATCTTGTGATTTTAACAATGCAGCATGGCCAAGTCATAGTAACTATAAGTTTTGCAGTTACCAAACGTGAAATAAATTTTGTTATCCAAGTGCTGAATTTCTGTCTGAGATTTTAAATACGACAACTCTTAGTTAAATTCAAGCTGTTGTTTATTGCTCTATGGTACGACGCCTAAATTGCGATTATCATTTGCAGTAAGAAGAATTAGATTTTTTTTTTTATAGCTGCTTTCAAGGTTTTATCTTTGTCGTAGCTACTGGCTGTCTTCATTCTTGAAGTCACGTTGCCACTTCCGTCTGACGTTAACGGAACTGGGAACTTCTCGCTTTAAATCACGTGGCAATTAAAATGCTCTGGACACCGTGTTACTCACTCTACGAGGAAAATGCAAAGCAGACATGCTGCTCCATAAATCCACAATCACAAGACAGCTGACATGGTGAATTATTCTAATTAAAACGGTGATTCTTTAGACGATAAATTCTTATTGCATCAATCCAGGGAAACTTCGTACAATTGCAGTCATGAGTGCCTCATAGACAAGTGCAAGTCAGTAAGTATGTGATGGGCCCATAACGTCTTTATTTCCCAGTTTCTTTACTTCGCCCGTACTACTCAAAAGTAAGCCATTTTCTTGTAGCTCTCTTGCAACTTCTATCAGGCATAACGTTAAACTTTTTTAATTTTTGAATAATCACGAAGGGAGGAATCTATAATGCGCAACCTTATGATCAATACTAATTTTATTTATTTAACTGAAAAAAAAATGTTTAATGAAACTGAAAGGGTTTTGTATTGTACAGTGATGAAAGTTGGTCGGAAGGGTGTACCGTTTTAAACAATGGTCAGGAAAACGTTTCCCTAAATAGTTACGAACAAATGTATATAGCCACCCCGGTGACAAAGTGGTCAGAAGCGTAAGTTTCTGACTAGTTGTCCGAGATGGGTCCTGGTTCGAGTCCGAGATAATGTATGGGTCGTGTGTTGGTCTTCCGGTGCTGGGTTTCTCCCCTAGCTGAAAGCCGCATTTAGCTACGGGTGATTGATTATAGCCCTTAGAGTTGCTCATGGTGGCCGTTTATTCTCTAAATAAAAAAGAAATTATGTAAAAATTGAAAAAAACAAAACAAAAAAAACAGGAAAAACATGATGCTGATTACATTATTTTTGTTTGAGCAACTCACTGGGCTGTAAGCAGTCGCCCCTCCCTAATTTAGAGTACTAGTGGTTCCAAGGAAAGGACAGAGATTGTTCCGTAAGGCAAACAATATCCATGCTTTCCGGGATTATAACCCGAACCCATCTCGATGAATGGTCAGAAGTCCGCGTGTTAACCTCTGCGCCACTGGGATGGCTGCATTGCATCGACGGAATAAACTTAGACTTTGAATATGTGGTTTCTAGAGGATTTTTCACTAAGGCATTGAATATGTAGTTTTTAAAGGATTTTTCACTGAGACATTGAATTTGTAGTTTTTAGAGGATTTTTCGCTGTGACATTGAATATATAGTTTTTAGAGGATTTTTCACTGAGACACTGAAACTGCCTTTTAGGCAGGAAGCAAGAGAAGCTTTTTTTACAATCTGTTTTGCCTTCGTACCATCTCGTACATTAACCCGCATGCATGAAGATTGAACTCTAATTCTGTACCCGAGTGGTTAGAGAAGCGGGCTTACGGCTGATCGTCTGAGCTTGGTTCGTGTGAGGTGAGGTGTTTGTCCTAGAGCTGTGGGAGGAGGAAATGCACGTTGTCTTAAACATTCTGAATTTTTATCCGGTGTTTTATATAAATTACTTTTCTACTTCATTATAAACATTTAATCGTATTTATTCGTGTATTGCACACTCTTTTTAAAAAAGAAAAATTTCAATGATACAGCACGAACGATGGATAACTGAAAAGAAATTACTTCTCGGGGGGGAATCAGTAGGAACAGCTGCGCTTATGATTCTCAACCAGCCGGCACAGAGCTTGTTGGTGTTAAGGGTCAGGGAAAAGAAAAGTTCCTTTTTTTTTTTTTTTTTTTTTTGAGAAACGAAAATTCTGGCTTGTTAATAAATTAAAAACGAGAGTCGGAGGCGTTGTTGTGCGGAAGACTATACTTTTAGTCACAAACACCTTTTGTTACACGCAAAGCAGCTGTTTAAAACACACTTCGGCCTAGAAGTGTTGTCGTGAGAACATTTTCTACAACTGTATTCCTCTAGGCTTTGAGAAAGTGCTAAAAGGGTAATGCTTGTACAAGGAAGAAAGAGAGCTTCAACTTCTTCCTGTTCATTGGTTTGTTGTCAGTACGAGTAGTTTTTCGATGCTTGTGTCGGAGAAAACAAGGTTTTTTTGGCACAGTAATCTTTTGGCTTTCTTGGTTTTTAAGTACGGAAAAGAAGTTGGCCGTTGACCACGATAAGAGAGGCTACCTATCTTCAAACAGCAGCGAAGGAGAATATGCTGTTAAAAAAGATGGAACCGAAGAACAGTAGAACAAGTAGAAATACGACACCAATGACTCCTCAATGTTATTGCGGGGATCCATGGGGGAGGGGGAGACAGATAGACAGACACAGAGAGAGAACGGGACCATAATAGTAAATTAAAGCAATAAAAAGTTTTACCATGATAGAGTTAAGAATTATTTTGCCTCTAGTGACAATTAACCAACAGCTCAACCACCATCGAGCAAATTCAGAGAATGTGATTTATCTTTTATATTTCTAGATAGTTTAGTTCTTACACCCCTTTTTCCAGATTCTGTGTTTCATTTTATTGCTTTTACTTTTTGGCATGAAGAAAGTATTTGTTGGTGAAGTAAATTAAGAGGAGTGAAGAAAACAAAGTAAAACTATTAGTGGGAAAAGTTAGTTTATGGCTTGAAACAGAGCTTCCTTCCCCAGATAAGTCTTTGCCTTCCCCCTGGTTTTAGAAGTTCTGGTTCTGACCCCCTCCTAAAACCATTTACCCTGTATTGGAGACTTTTCCTCCTTCTTTTAGGCTTAGATGCTCTTTGGGGGAGGGGGGTCATTAAACACCAAAAGAAAAAGCAGCAAACAAAAAGAACTGTTCGTCTGCTAACACTGTTCCTGAGTAGGTTTAGAATACAAAAGGAGTAGTGCGATAGATCTCGGTGGAGAAAACACACAATGAGTTTTTTTTTTTTTGATTGGAGGTTTAGCGACCACAGTGAGCAACTCAATGGGCTATAAGCAGTCGCCCGTCCCTAATTTAGGGTCACTGGTTCCAGGGAAGGGAGAGAGCCAGTGCCGTAAGACAAATACAACATCCATGCCTCACCGGGATTCGAACCCGGGCCCCTTTTGGACGAATGATCAGAGGCCAACGCTTAGACCACTGCGCCACCGGGGCGGCACAATGAGTTTTAAACGTTTTACAAAGATAAATTATTAGGCGAATGTGTTGGTACTGGCGAATCGCTTGGTTTTCGGACAAAGCCTGATGACATCTGCTCAGAGAACTAACTGCCCATACATTAGTAACTGTAAGAGGCACAAGCTGCCGTTGCACCCTGGTAAAAAGATCAAAGAGAATCTGTCTGTTTTTTTCTCTTCCTTTTTTTTTTTTTTTGAAGCGAAGAAGGAATCTTTCATTGATTCCTGACAATGTGCGGAACGAACATCACACATTTTTCGAAGAACCCAACGACCAGTATATCCATTTTTACGCTCGGACGCCAATAGGAAAATAGGAATTTGTCGGTGACGGGAAACGAAGTAAGCTACACCAACGGAATGTACCGCTGCAGGATTATCGTCTTGACACATGCTTCACCTCTGTAGTACGTCATAATATTGTTATGTTTATATAAAAACGTGATGAAATAATGTTCTTAGATAATTTAATAAAATATATTGTTGAGTAGCAATGAAATTTAACTCTTGTTGCGTCACTTCATGCGATAGCATTCAAAAATCAGATTTCAACAAAGGTTTTGACTACTTCCGTTACCCATTTTCGTTACATCGAAATTTTTTACTTGCTATTTACTTTACTGCTGTCGGGATATAGATACCTAGCATCAAAAATTCGGACTACATCCTTGAATTCTTGAATGCATTTCATTATTAGTTTTTGTTTTGTTTTGTTTTGTTTTTTTCATTCTTAAATGCATTTCACATGCGGTTTTTTTTTTTCGTTCTTGAATGCGTTTCCTTCTTTTTTTCATTCTTGAGTGCATTTCTTTTCTTTTTTTCTTTATTCTTGAATGGATTTCCTTCTTTTCTTAACAGTTTAATTACTTTCCTATGACGCATACATACAATTTTCCTTTAAACAAAGGGAATAGCATGACAAATTAACGTTTCTGACTTCCAACAGCTGGCATTCATTGCCTGTTTATAAGTTTTGATACCTGTTAAGAACGAGACAATACACAAGCTTTTGCAGTATCCGTGTCGTATTGCATCGTACTTAGACGGTGCTTTCTAACTTCTATAGAGTCGTGGGCCAAGGTATTGATAAATAAATACATCGCTCTTTCCACGTTCCAGAAACACACAGCAACCGAAAAATTGTTTTTCAGCCGCCGCTGTGGAATCGAACCAACAGAACTCTCGGTATTGCGCCGAGTGCGTTACCTTTACGCGATTGCGCAATACCGAGAGTTCTGTTGGTTCGATTCCACAGCGGCGGCTGAAAAACAATTTTTCGGTTGCTGTGTGTTTCTGGAACGTGGAAAGAGCGATGTATTTATTTATTAACTGTCGCCACGTATTTGGAATATTTTCACCAAGGTATTGAAAAGAATTAGAAGACAGGCCACATTTTTAAATATATATGATGTAAATATAAAAATGTCATACTTAAATTATTAAGCTTTTTAGTTCTTTTAATTAATATTAGAACAGTTGAAATTTACAGTTTGTTAAAAAAATAAAAACTTAAGTATAGTGAAAGCACTACGGATGATTTAACTCCATTAAAAGTTGTTATATGTTCACTTCGATGCTTTTCTCCCCCTTTTTTTTTTATTGGAGGTTTAACGACCACCGTGAGCAACTCAATGGGCTATAAGCAGTCGCCCGTCCCTAATTTAGGGCCCCTTGTTCTAGAGAAGGAAGGGAGAGAGCTAGTGCCGTAAGACAAACACAACATCCATGCCTCACCGCGATTCGAACCCGGACTTCTTTTGGACGAATGTCGATACTTTTCGTTGAAAATCGAAGCAGTTGTCCAGGACTCCAGGTTCTTCGTGTCCGAAAAGTCCCTTCTCGCATATGAAGGTACTTCCACACATTGACATAGTTTTTAATCCCAAATCTGTTATGTTTCAGTATTTCTCAGTAAAAAAATACAGATATCCTCAGTTCTGATTGAGCCGTCAGTTTAGAACTCGTAGGACTACGACTTGCAGATCGGAGAGTTGAAATGAGCTAGTCGAGTATGGTCTCCAAGCGCTTATTTAATTTCTTATAGCCAACACGTCTATGATTTTTACAATTAATGCGGAATACATTGCGAACACAAAGCAGTTCAATACACGAATTACCCAACGTGTTGCTCTGTCTTCATGGGCTTCTTACATTTCTCATCACTTCCTCTTGCCTCTCATTTTGATCTTCTCCACTTTTGCTTGCGTTCATTGTGCGAATTCCGGGGCATTGTCCAAAATGTTAACCCGTTCGCACGAAAACAATTTTTAAAAAATTTTAGTTTAAACCACAACGATATGTTCTTTATATATTTGAATAGATCTCGTCGAGAGCTTTAAAACGATACCACGCACAGTCGTTTTGTACTCTCGGTTGTCCAGATAAAGCACGATATTGTCAAAAGTGTTCACCGGTTCACAAGAAAACAATTTTTTAAATGTTCAGTTCAAACCACTGCGAAATGTTCTTCATATATTTGAATAGATCTCGTCGAGAGCTTTAAAACGATACCAGGCACACTCGTGTTACGCTCACGGTTGCCGAGATAAACTGAGTCAAACGTGGCGGTACACCCAGAAATACTGCATAATCTCCTCCGAGCACGGGGAGCGAGGGGAGCGTCGCGCGCAGTACGCGAATTGGACTCCATGCTGTTTACGAATGCTAATAGGATTAGTGTGTGGCACGTATTTTTAACGCTATAATAATTTCAATTGGGACCTACCTTTGTCACAAGCGGTCAGCCGTAAGTTGCCCCTTACTATCAGCGGAGTTAAACGTAGTCCTACGTCAAAGAAAAAGTTAAAACAATTATATTATTTATTTAAATCAATTTTATTTATTCAAAACAATTCTTCTCTACCCTCTGATCGAGTTCATGTGTTTGAAGTTCACATTAATCCATTTGATAAATGGGGTTTGTGCTTTCCAACATTCAATGGATTGCTGAACGGAACTATGCCTGGTTTGTGTTCATCAAACTGTTTATACCTGCCATCAAAATTCTTAATGAGAATGTCTAGCTGAGGAATAAATACTTTTAAATCCATAGTTTCACCAAGTATTGTCGTTTCATGAAATACTTGGGAAACATTCATTTCTCATCCTTGTAGGATGAGAAATGAATCAAGCTATTTCTTTTTAGATTTGATTTTAACAATGGAAGCTTGTTACAAAAACCAGCTACAAAACTGTCTACTGATACTTTGGTCTTTCCCTTGCACACCAATATTTAACACATTCAAATGCTGCCAGGTATCAGCTAGGAAAGCTGGCGAGCTAAAAATAAGAAAAATAGAACATTACAGAGACTTTTAGTTATATCAGTATGATATTTTATTTCTTCCAATAAAAAGAGATAAAGGCCTATCCGAAAAGTCGGAAAATCTCACTAAACATTTTCCATCACTGAACCAAAGAGATTTGGATTGTACATATAATTACCAAATTTAGCATCATGTTTATCTAAAAATATTATGAATTTTTTTATGCTTAAAAGACCGTTTTCAGTAACTACTTAAATTCATTATTTTTAGTGCTTTACCCATTGTAATTGCACCATTTGTGAGTGTTTCTTGCCGTAAACTTAACGTGTGGGCGGTCTTATAAAATGGCTATGCAATGTATTTTTTTCAATTTGTTTTGTTACAAGTTTACAGCGATTTTGAAAAAAGCATTTTTGACGTGCATTCATATGCAATATATAAGCAAGTTGTAACGTATTCATTATGAGTTTTTATCGATATATGTCTGCTCTAACATTTTGCACGATTAGTTGTAAATAAGTTTTTCCTGGTTGACGTGAGAATACTGAATTTCATTGAAATCATTCCACACGCTTTTGATTTAAATCATGAGAAAGATCGTCATATCCACTGTACTTCCTTGTGTGTTCAATAGGATTCACAGTAATTTGAGTCCTACTAGAAAAGTGATATAAGAAATCACCTGAATCACTACGTATATTGTGAGCCTTGTGTGTACCGCATTCTACTGTACATGTGCTGCTTATAGTTCGGTACTATGCAAAATCACCACGTTTCACTTGTACCCCTCTGACTCACCTAATAAAATCCCTAATTGTTCGGGATTTACATCGTGAAGTATTTGTGCCTTGTATACTGTTCCGAAAGGGTATGGTTCTATTGGTCTGCACTCGTGTATGCCCATTTTTACCGAATTTCATCAGAGCTGTCAGGATTTCTCCACTTGATCTGCACAAACTGTATCAACATTTTATATGTGTTGCATCAGCAGCATGTATAGGCATTATTTGGCAGTGTGCAAAGTATTATTATTTTGTGTCTTTCATATATACATACAATTTCATTAAGATCGCTTTCCATGTCCTTCATTTGTGTGCCTAATATGAATTCCGTGTATGGTAGTGGTCACAAAATGCATTGATAGCATATCTATAGTCGGGAGAATATCTACAGAATTCATTCTTTCCTTGCTGAATCTTTATTTTGGGAACCTAAGCGGCTGCACTTGGGATTTCTTCTTGAAGTTTGTTGTTGCGCAGTGCTTTGGTGGCTTGATGTTCAAGCATTAGTAAATTGGTGGACTGATGTACACATTAGCGCTGTGATGAACTAATGTGCATATTAGCGCTATAGTGGACTGATGTACAAGAATCAGTGCTTCGGTGGACAGATGTTCAAGTATTAATGCTTTGGTGGACTGATGTTCAAGTATTAGGGCTTTGGTGGGCTGATGTTCAAGTATTAGTGCTTTGTGTACTGATCAAGTATTAGTCCTTTGGTGGACTAATGTCCACGTATTAGCCCTTTGGTGGACTGATGTTCAACTGTTAGTGCTTTGGTGGACTAATGTTAAAGTATTAGTCCTTTGGTGGACTGATGTTAAAATATTAGTCCTTTGGTGGACTGATGTTCAAATATTAGTGCTATGGTGGACTGATGTTAAACTGTTAGTGCTTTGGTGGACTGATGTTCAAATATTAGTCCTTTGGTGGACTAATGTTCAAGTATTAGTCCTTTGGTGAACTAATGTTCAAGTATTAGTCCTTTGGTGGACTGATGTTCAAGTATTAGTGCTATGGTGGACTGATGTTAAAGTATTAGTCCTTTGGTGGACTGATGTTCAAGTATTAGTGCTATGGTGGACTGATGTTCAACTGTTAGTGCTTTGGTGGACTGATGTTCAAGTATTGGTCCTTTGGTGGAATGATGTTCAAATATTAGTCCTTTGGTGGACTGATGCTCAAATATTAGCTTTGGTAGACTAATGTTGAAGTATTAGTCCTTTGGTGGACTGATGTTCAAGTATTAGTGCTATGGTGGACTATGTTCAACTGTTAGTGCTTTGGTGGACTGATGTTCAAGTATTAGTCCTTTGGTGGAATGATGTTCAAGTATTAGTACTTTGGTGGGCTGATGTTCAAATATTAGTCCTTTGGTGGGCTGATGCTCAAATATTAGCTTTGGTGGACTAATGTTTAGGTATGATGTTCAAGATACGGTTAGAATCATTGCATTCTTTGCTGATCTCGTTTATGTATTGCTTTCTGCGATTTCAAGGCATCATTAGAATCAATGCATTCTGGAAAAACGTATAAATACTTCAGTAGCATTCAGTGTGCCAGATTACACTTTTGTTCTCGTCAGTCTCTGCTGTACTATGTTTTATTAGAACCATTTTTTACTTTTGCCACGTGCCAAGCATGTGCATTTTCTGTACTGCGTTTTTGGATTTTATGGTTCTCTCATGCATAGCTCATGAGTGCTCATATTCTGGAATCGAAGTCACGTGGTAGTTTCGTATATTAGATTCCCTTATATCTGCTGCATATGACTCCTAGTTTCATTCTTTGTAGTGAATCTTTGTGTAAATGAACTGGGAACGATTCACATTATACATCATTCCCACAATGCAGGCTCGTATTTCTTGAAAGGTTTTTTTTTTTTCGTGGTGAATGTAATCGAAATTGGCCTATGCGTTTACAACTTAAAGTTGCATAATATTCCAGTATCTGTATGGTTTTTAAACAGGGCCTGATTACAGAACGGGCCTTCAGGGACCGTGCCCCCTTTTTAAAAATTCTTTCTGTAAATGACAATCGGCATTGAACTTCTTTTTATTATTATTTCAATAATTTTTAACTATAGAAAGGGACCTTTCGTGCAAACTTGATTCTGGGGATGTTTTGTGACCAAATTAGAAAAGTAAATTTTTCCACGTGCCATAATTCTTAAGAAAACTGAAGAAAATGGCTGACAGAGAAAAAGATTATTAAAATAAGTCCTGCCAAAAAAGAAGCACAGCTCTTAATCTGCTGTAATTAAAATATGAAAAGGGAAAAGCAGAGTCATAAGAACCCATTTAGCAGGGATTTAACAAAAACAAGGCATTTTACCGCAACCAAGGTTTTTATGTTTCTGCCTGTGCTGTTTTTGCTAGCAGTTGATTTTAAATGATATTAATTTTAAGCTTTCATTACAAAAAATGTATTTATGAGAAATTAGAGAAGGCTTTAAGCAATCAGCACAGTCATTGCTCGACCTGAAACAAATCCAAGACAAACACACTTCGCAATTTTTGAATTCTATAGATTCAACAACAGAACAATCTCTGCCTTCTACACATACGTATATCGTGCAATACATACTGTATATGCTCTGCTGAGGATTCCTTGCAGAAAGAGCTTGATTTTCTTAAACGAATTGCACTACACAGAGGATATACACATTCAGTTATAGATAAAGCTGTCCAAAAATTTAGGAAACCGAAGCCTGTCTGCTCACTCACGCCGGTAGACCACCCAATACGACAGACTTGGGCGGTTATCCCATCTGCTCCACAGATTTGCTTCGGAATTTCAAAAATTCTTGGAGTTTTATTTCCAAAGTTATTTTCAAACCCATAAATAAGATTACTTTTTTCGGATCAAAAGATTATGTCGAAGACATAAATTTCTGAGGAATTTATCAGATACCTTGTGAATGTGGACTTTGATATATAGGACAGATCCCTCAAGGCTTTAAATTTACGTGTGAAGGAACACAAGACCTACGTACGGAATTGTGAACAGAAGAAGTTGTCTATAGCCCAGCATTGTCACGTAAACAACCATACATTTCTGTTTGGAAACGCTACGCTCATTGATAACCCTGATTCAACGATCAAGCTTAATGTATTAGAAGCTTTTCACATATACCGGAACTCTTCACTGCTTGTCAACGACATGATGTCGACTCCATTTCTTTCAAGCACGTGGAAACAACTCAGCAAAACCCGTGACTGTCAGAACTCTGATGATGTCACAATGATTTGAATGTTTACGCTCCATTCGTCCTGATGAAGCCGAGCCAGAAGCTCTGCGAAACTATGGTCGAAGTACACTGCTGGCCACCCAAAATGCAACACCAAGAAGGAAGCATCCGATTGGCCTGAAATTCGTAACATGCATCGCCCGCGAGAGGACATGCAAACGATTAGCATTGCAGGGCATATGCAAATCATGTGCGCCCGGCACACCACCGAGAAGCACTATAAGAAGGATGCACAGAAGGCGGGGTGTAAGTAGTGGAAGTGTGTGGTGCTGCCAGACCTGTGCGTGGGAAACTTCGTGATGCCTCGTCGCAGAATACGGCAGTCATTCCAGCACGTTTCGGAGTTCGACAGAGGACAAATAGTGGCTTATCGCGACAGCGGTTTATCGTACCAAGACATCGGCGCCCGTGTGGGACGACATACAGCCACAGTGAGGCGAGTATCAATTCGGTGGGTTCAGGAGGGACGGACGGACCGACGTTAGTGATTGCCGCAGCCGCGGCACACCACCGAACGAGAGGACCGGCATGTTGTGCGACGAGCATTGACGGCTCGCACCGTCACATCACGAACGTTAGCGCGGAATTAGGGTGTGTTGCGCAACAACCTGTGTCAGCACGTACCGTTCGATGTCGTCTGCAGGAGCGGGGACTTGTCGCACGGCACCCATTGCTCCGATTACCATTGACGTTACACCACCGGCGAGTGCGGCGGCAGTGGGCCGTTGTACGCCGCACCTGGACAACGGATTGGCACGACATTGTCTTCTCCGACGAATTCCGCTTCTGCCTGCAACACCACGATGGTCGGATATGCGTGTGGTGGCGCCGTGGCGAGAGACTGTATGACGCCCGCATTATGCATCGCCATACCTGTCCGACGCCTGGAGTTGTGGTTTGGGGCGCAATTGGATATGACACCCGCACCCCTCTGGTTCGCATCGCCAGTACACTCAACAGCCACCGCACCATCTCCGACGTTTTGGAGCCTGTAGCCTCCCTTGCCTGCAGGACCTGCCAGCGGCCACGTTTCAACAGGACAATGCGTGCCCGCACGTGGCACGCATCGTGCAACAATTCTTCACGGCCCACCAGGTGTCACTGCTGCCGTGGCCCGCCTGTTCTCCCGATATGTCGCCCATCGAACACGTCTGGTCACTGATCAGCAACCGAGTGGCCCGGCAACGCGGTTACGCCTGATGAACTGTGGCAACGTGTGGAAGCAGTGTGGACCGACATACCCCAAGCCCACATCCAAAGCCTCTTTCGTTCGATGCTGCGGCGTGTTGCAGCAGTTATTGCTAGCCATGGGGGCCACACGAACTATTGACGTCTGCGTGTTCCGCAAGTCGCACGGGCCTGTAAGCTGAATCGTTTCATCTCTGTATCTGTTGTTATGTGCTCAGTAGATCCGGTTTTGCTATCTCGTGTCCTTCTTGGTGTTGCATTTTGGGTGGCCAGCAGTGTATAATAAACCTTTGATTGTGGTAAACGTTGATATTTTTATTTTATTTAAACAGGAACATTCAAATAGGAATGAGAGAACAAACTAAGAAAATGCTTTTAAGTGATTGCAAAGGTGAAAATAAGTTTCTTTTGCAAAACAGTAAAATGAAGGACATTTGTTTGAAACGGTAAGAGTTAATTGTTGTAAATAAACTACCAAAACGTGGAGGGTATATAAAACTTGGTATTCAGTAGTTCTGTGTAGTATGTATATAACAAAAGTACATTCATATGTACGTAGGTCATAGAGACAGAAAAACACAAAAGTATTTTCAACACACATTTTGCTATATCTCTAACTTGGAATTTTGACTTGGTTATAAATAAATAGTCTATTTATACAGTTTTCTTCCTAAATCAAGAAAAATAGCAGTTGAACCGTAAATTTGCTATGAACAACTTCGTTACAAACGGGCGCTACTGTATATTTTATCGTACATATCACCTGTTTAAAAATCCTAAAGCTATGAAAACCGTTATATATTTTACCCTGATTTCGTATTTCAAATTTGTTAAGTTCTTTCTAAAGAGGGAAGGTTGGGAGACACGAGCGAAGCTTCTCTATTTTTTTTAACCGCTTCACACTTCCCCGAGCAAAACATAGTGGGATTTGTGAACAAGCACGTGCTTCTTCCTTGTAGAACATCTGCAACGAACCGTAACCGTGCGATTTGAACTTCGGGCGCTCAAGCTTCCCTCATTGTGTTTCCGCTGTCGTTTTCTGCTTTATTTTCTTCCACTTTTTTTATTTGAACGCCATCTGAATAAGTGGATATGTATGACTGACCGTCAAACGGTCTGACCTCGGACTTGTGCACAAACGGGTAACGTAAACATGCAAGGCGAAACCGGATAACTGCCGCGTAGTAACCTTGTAGAAGAACAGGTTCTCCAGGGTATCTTTGATGAACTGCTTTCTTTTTTATTCCTTACGTCTGCGGGACTTTTTTTAAAACTGTTTTCTGCTGTGACACAATGGCCCGGTGTGAACTGACTTCTGAGTCACCTGGGGTTGCAGGTATGAAGGTTTTCAGGCACTTGAAGAACTAGCCGTACATACCTAGTTCTCTTCCGTTTGAGCAAGTGATGAAGTTTAAAAAAGAAAACAAAATGCAAGGTGGTGAGGCCATGTTTTAAATTAACTTGTTGCTATGTTACTTTACTGTTTTTATAAAGGAGATTTCAAATGAAACATGGGAAACCTACTTGGAAATCACTTACGCAGAGTGGAAAGAAATTTAACGTCGCAATCAGGGAATGCATTGCTAAAGTATCCTAAGAGCACGTGTTGAAGATTTTTATTTTGGGTTTGTTTTTTGTTCTTTTTGATTGGAGGTTTGACGACCATAACTCAGTGGGCTTCTGGCACTATAAGCAAACGCTTGTCCCCCACTGATTCCAGGGAAGGGAGAGAGCCAGTGCCGTAAGACAAACACAATTTTTTTTTTTTTTTTTTTGATTGGAGGTTTAACGACCGCCGTGAGCAACTCAATGGGCTATAAGCAGTCGCCGTCCCTAATTTAGGGTCACTGATTCCAGGGAAGGGAAAGAGCCAGTGCCGTAAGACAAACACAACATCCATGCCTCACCGAGATTCGAACCCGGACCCCTTTTGGACGAATGATCAGAGGCCATCGCCTTAGACCACTGCGCCACCTGGGCGGCCAAACACAACATCCATGCCTCACCGGGATTCTAACCCAGGCCCATCTGGGACGTTTGGTCTGAGTCCAGCGCTGAGACCAAGAATTTTGTTGCAACCTAATTTAGGAAAAGTGTAATTGCTCATTCACGTAGTTCTAAATTTAAAAAAAAAATCAGACAGTACCCTAGTACTCTTATTCGATAATATATGCTATGCATCTTTCGTTTGCCAAGATCTTTGTGCCGCCCCGGTGGCGCAGTGGTCTAAGCGATGGCCTCTGATCATTCGTCTGAAAGGGGTCCGGGTTCGAAACCCGGTGAGGCATGGATGTTGTGTTTGTCTTACGGCACTGGCTCTTTCCCTTCCCTGGAACCAATGACCCTAAGTTAGGGACAGGCGACTGCTTATAGCCCATTGAGTTGCTCACGGTGGTCGTTAAACCTCCAATCAAAAAAAAAAAAAAAAAAAAAAAATTTGTGTGCGTGAAATAAAACGAACAATTCGAAAGTATACATTTACAGTATTTACATGCACCACATTGCATTTATTCGCGTCTCACGATTACACCGAGTTACAGTCTGGGTCATACTAAGTGGAATTAAATAAGGTTTACTAATTTCTGACATCGAGCGGTACTTAGGTACGTGGATTAATGAATGTTGCTACCGTAAAATCAATGAAAGAAGATATGTGAATCATAGAAGTAAATATTTGTAAACTATGGCGGCCGCTATAGTAAGTATTTCGACTGTTTAGTTTTTCAAAAACAATATTTACTATTATCATTATACACTAACCGTCAATAAATAAATAAATAAATAGTTGCACCCAGAAGGAAGCAACCAATTTCAAGTATCACGCTCTGCCGCGAATGTGATGCCAGAAAGGAGGGGTCGTAGCGCTGTGCCTGACCGCCTATATAAGGTCGTCCCGTTGCGCGTGCTTGTCATTCTGACTCGCGCTGTTGTGTTGGTTGTATCCTTTGCAAGGGAAATATGCCTCGGAGAAAAGTTCGAAAGCAATTCGAGCAGTTGGAGGAGTTCGACAGGGACTCCATCGTCGGGCTCCGGGAAGCGAAATGGTCTTATCTCCATATTGCGCGCCATATCGGTCGTGCGGATATCTCCATAGCACACTGTTGGCGGCAGTGGATAGAACAAGGCACGTAGCAGCGACAGGAAGTGTCTGGGAGATCTAGATGAACCACAGAGAGAGAGGACCGACGGGTTGTCCGACATGCGCGGAGTGACCTAACAGCCACGGTTGCGGATATTCAGCGATCAATGCTGCCATCCATGCATCGTCCGATTAGTGCCAGAGCCATTGGCAGACGGCAACACGACATAGGACTACACGCATGCAGACCGTTACGACGACTGCCCTTAACACCATTGCATCGTCGCCAAAGACTGCAATGGTGTCGTGCGAGACTATCAATGAGCCACTCAGAATGGCAGCGGGTGATCTTTAGTGTTGAGTCCCGCTTTTGTCATGGAGGAGAAGACCAACGAATCTGTGTGTGGAGACACCGTAATCATCGCCAAGATGAACGGTTTGTTACCGAGCGTCACACGTCCAGAAGACCTGGTGTCATGGTGTGGAATGCAATTATCTACAATACCAGATCACCTTTGGTGTTCATTACATGCACTTTGACAGTCCGACGTTACGTTAATTAGGTCCTGCAACCATTGGTCCTACTTTTTCTGAACGTTCACTCCGGTGCGATTTTCCAACTGGACAACGCTCGTCCGCATACTGTTGCTGTCTCGAGATCTTGTCTTCAAGGCACTGACACTCTGCCATGGCCAGCCGCATCGCCAAACCTATCACCCATTGAAAATGTGTGGGATGCTATCGAACGCGTTATCCACACTCCACCTCTACCGCACAATCTGCAGGAACTGCGTAAGTAGATTCAAGCTGCATGGAATGGCTTATCGCAGAACACCACTAGGAGCCTGTACAACTCCATGCCGAGACGTCTGGCATGGTGTGTAAGCAAACATAGCGACCCGACGCCATACTGGAAGACACTACTTCCTTCCTCCCGAATTGCATTGCAATCTGACACGTCCTTCTGGGTGCAACTATTTTTTTGACGATGTGTGTATATTCATATTTAAATGAGCGAAGAAACGACCCTGGCACCAATGAAATGTGATGCAGCTACAAAAGTCCATCTGCACACGCTAAAGCTAAAATTTTACCTCAAGATAAAACGAAAAGCTGAATCGAAAGTGTGTTAGTGAGGTGATTAAAAAGTTTTGGTCTACGGTAACTACAGGTTACACCCCATCGTGTTATACATCATTTTAATGCTCTTGTTAATAGCAGGTAACCCTTCCCCCAAGGGGAGGGGAGTCAAGACGAAGCTAAATTTCACTACGACGCACCGGTTTTCATAGCATCAAAAATGCATTTTTGCAATGTCTATTATCCCATTTAGCATGGCATTCTCATAATTAACGCAGATTAAATTCGCCATTCCAGCTTCTGGAAGTAGTGGTACCGCCCCTGTGGCGCGACATGTTGGTTTTCGTGTTGGGGCCCAAGATGGTCCCGGATTCGGGTCACAATTTGGCTTACCGCGCGGCTCTCTTCCTTCCTTGCTTGAAACCAGTGATCCCAAGTTAGGGGGAACGAGTGATATTAGTAACCCTAAGAGTGGCTCATAATTGTGATCCCCCCTCCCCCCCCCACACGCACACACACTCTCTCAAAAAAGAGAACGAAAGTGGAAATACTGTTTTAGATAAAAACACACTCATCGAGTGAAAAAATAGCGCACTTGGAAAACGTGAAAATGTCGAATAAGAAATACCTCCAATTCGACTACTCGAAGCAAACACACTTTACATCGCAAATATATGAATATGTATGTATTCACCTAGCAGGAATCAGGAAAAGATGGAAAATGCATGGAAAAGGGTTACAACTAACAGATGCAAAATAGAAATCTTTGGGATGGACTTTTTTGGTGGAAAAGTCTTACTCTTCGTAGACTTAAATGATCATGGGGTTCATTAAACTGAAATAATAAGATGGTTTATACGCTGAATATCGCTAAGAAATCTTTATTTTAATTATATCACCTTCAATGACAACCATCGCACTATTTTTTTCGTCCTTGAGGAAACGACACTGTTCAGCATGTGTTGCGAAATTTTTAAGTTCTGTCATGTGTTGCGAAATTTTTTTATTGCTGCTTCATGCCAGTAATCTTTAAAAAATGTACATAATTCTGGATACTTTTGCAATGGAGAAATCAAATAAAATGATAAAATGTGAGTTCTCTCTCTCTCACTCTCTCTCACACACACGTATCATTCGAAATGTAAAACTGCATTTACTATAAAGATCTTTACGGAAAACATACATAATTTTTTCCACATGGGGTCTGGGATATACTGTATATACACTGCTGGACAATTGCTAAG
This sequence comes from Macrothele yani, assembly GCA_039090855.1. NCBI lineage: Eukaryota > Metazoa > Arthropoda > Arachnida > Araneae > Macrothelidae > Macrothele > Macrothele yani. The sequence goes on from CM077029.1 coordinate 34,692,989, forward strand.
GACGGATCATAAACGGCTATATAGCGCATAAAAAAGTAAGTGTGGTTGGATGCCAAGTGAAATAAAATAATGTCAGAATGCCAGGACATTACAAGAAAGACAATTTATTGTGCTCTGAAATCCAGAAGGCTTTGGAACGTGTTCAAGGAACAAACAGGCCATTTTGTGCAGAATACGTAAACGTGAAAAAAATGCAATTACCGTCCGCAGGCGTTCCGGCGTAAGATGCCAATACGGGATATGGCCACCATGGAGGGCGATGCAAGATTCCACACGTCGTGTCATGCTTTGCACAACATTATCAAGCAGCTGTTGGGGTAATTTATCCCATTCCTCTGTCAGTGCACGGATGAGGGTGTCCTTGTTTATTGGAGGGCATTGGCGACCAACAAGACTCCTCCCCAAAGCATCCCACACATTTTCAATGGGATTCAGATCTGGAGAACGTGCTGGCCATACAAGGCGTTGAATATCCTCGTTCCCAAGACACTTCTGGACAGCGACTGTTCGATGACATGTTGCGTTGTCGTCCATGAAAATGAATCTATCACCGACAGCACCACGGAACATGCCAACATGAGGTAGCAGAACATCATTAATGTATCGTTGGCCAGTCATAGTCCCAGTTGGAAGCACATAGAGGGACGTACGGCCATTTATCATGATGCCAGCCCATACCATGACACTACATGTCGGATATCGGTCCCTTTCCTGTATGTTTGCTGGACAATATGCAGTACCACTATCACGCCAGATCAGTTGTCGTCGACAATCAGACGATAGACTGTATCTACTCTCATCTGAGAAGAGGACAGCAGACCAGTCGTTATCAGTCCAATTGCGATGTTGATGGCACCATTGCAAACGGGCGGTACGGTGACGTCTGGACAATGGGATGTACACAACAGGACGGCGGGCGTATAGTCCTCCTTCATTCAAACGTCTGGCGACAGTTTTTCGGGAGATCCGTTTGCCAGTAGCAGCCATAAACTGATTTGCTACCTCACTAGCTGTGCTGCGCCGGTGTCTTTTTGTTGATAGCACTATGTACCGATCTTCTGCAGGTGTCGTACTGCGAACACGACCTCCCCCGTGACGTTTGCTACACTCTCCATTTGTTTGAAATTATTTCCAAAGCCTTGAAACAACACTGTGGCTGACGTCGAACTCCCTGGTAACATCTGTTATTTTTCGCCCTTCAATCTTGCCAATAATACAGCCACGCGTAAAATCATCTAGGTGATGTCGGGAAGACATACTGAAAATTGCAAGTTCGTCAATTGATTCTTTCCCTTTCAACTTTGCGTTTGAACAACAACGGTCAATAAGCGTCAAATCCTTTATATCTCTTATCAGCGCTATGACGTCACGAACAAGTTCGGCAATCCAAAATTTGCATACGCACAACACGTCTTACTGTATCCCGCACTTATGCTAATTTCCACATTTTCCTGCTTTCCATTTTATGGTTGCTATCGTTGCTATTGTCATCCGTCCTTAGCAATTGTCCGGCAGTGTACATATATATATATATATATATATATATATCATCATCATCATCATCATTGTCAACCATTATCAATCCACTGCTGGACGAAGGTCTCCCCAAGCCTCCTCCACAACGGTCTGTCTTGTGCCAGTCTCCTCCATGTCACTCCCGCATACTTTCGAATTTCATCCACCCATCTTCCATGTGGTCTTCTTCTGGGTCTTTTCCTGTCCCTTGGAATCCAATCTAAAATTTCGGCTGTCCATCGATGGTCTGTTCTTCTGGCAGTATGTCCAGCCCATTGCCATTTCAGGGATTTAACTCTGATCATGACGTCTTCCACTCTTGTCATTTTTCGGATCCACGTGTTCCTCTTCTTATCTCTCCTGGTTACACCAAGCATGCACCTCTGCATGCTTCTTTGAGTTGTCTTCAGCCTTTGTATGTCTCTTTTAGCTAAGGTCCACGTCTCTGCACCATACGTAAGCACTGGAAGGATGCATTGATCAAACATTTTTCTTTTAAGACATAATGGCATATTGCTCTTGAAAATTATGCTGTTTCTTCCAAAAGCTCTCCAGGCAAGTTTTGTACGCAGCTTAATTTCTTCACCAATGTGACCCTCACTTGATATCTGCTGTCCAAGATAAACGTACGTGTCTGTTATCTCCAGCTTTTCTCCATCAATCGATAAATCTTCATTTCTTGTAAAAGCATTGAACATCACTTTTGTCTTCTGAAAGTTCATTTTTAATCCCACTTCTTTACTCTTGTCAGCAAGTTCCTGGATCGTACTCTGCAGCTTTGATAGGGTAGTTGCAAAAATGACTATGTCATCAGCAAAACGAAGGTGGGTTAGATAATCTCCATTAATCTTTATCCCTTTGTTTTCCCAGTTCAGTGATTGAAAGACATTTTCCAATGTCGCATTAAAGAGCTTCGGAGATATGGTGTCACCTTGTCTCACTCCTTTTCCAATTTTTATGTGTGTTGTATTTTCAAACAGCCGAATCTTTGCACTTGCATTTTCATAGATGTTATTAATAATATTAATGTATGCATCTTCAATACTGCAGGATTTCAGAGCCATTGCAACTGCTGATGGTTTCACCGAATCAAAGGCTTTTTCATAATCGATAAAAGCCATGCACAATGGAAGTTCATATTCCCTCGCTCTTTCAATTAGTTCTCTCAGTACGTGGATATGATCTATTGTGCTGTAGCCACTCCTGAATCCAGCTTGTTCTCTCGGTTGAGCCATGTCCAGTGTCACCTTCAAGCGTTGTGAAAGAACTTTAGTGAAGATTTTATAAACCACTGATAGGAGGCTGATAGGTCTGTAGTTCCTGAGATCCTCAATGTCACCTTTTTTATGTAGCAGGATCATTGTAGCATTGTTCCAATCCTCAGGAATCTTCCCTTCATTAAGGCATCGAGTGAAAATTTGGGCGAGTACTGTTTTGATTTCTCCACTTGCTTCTTGTATGATGTCTACAGTAATTCCATCTTCTCCTGGAGCTTTCCCCCGCTTCATGTTCTTGATTGCATGTGCAACTTCTGCTGGAAGGACTGGAAGAACTCTGGTACTGGTACCTTTCATGATGTCTGGAGTACATGTATCATCCCTTTCATATAATTTGGAGTAGAAATCTTTCACTCTTGTCAAAATTTCGCCTCTATTTCTTGTTACAGAACCATCTTCTTTTCTCAGTGCCATAATCTGTTTTTTCCCCTTACTGAGATGTCCCTTTGCTATCTTTAGGCTTTGGTTGTTTTCAATTGCTTTCCTTACTAGTTCACAGTTGAATTTCCTTACGTCTTCAGTGATACTTTTTCGTACTCTGTTGCATAGCTCTATATATTCCACTTTGTATGTCACATCTTCTTTAGTTGTCCTCATCTCTCTTCTTTTTTGCATCAACATTTTGGTTTTTCCTGATAATTTGTTCACATGCAATTTGTTCTTAGACCCAGCTAATTTTGTTGCTGTTTTCATAAGAGCTTTGGTTACTTTTCTGTTAACTTCAGAAATATTCACTTCTTCCGATGTTAGGCCTTCTAGAGCAGAGAATCTGTTCTTCAGTTCCAATTTGAAGGTATTATGGTGTTTTTAGGTTGGTTATGTCAATACATTTTGTTTGTCTTGTGAGCTTGCTGCGTTCGAGTTTAGTGTTGAGGTGCATCTTACATCTCACCAATCTTTGGACACTACCTGTGTTGAACTTGTTTAGCACACTGCAGTCTTCTATGACGAATTTTTTGTTACACATAATAAAATCAATTTCACTTGTCGTCCCATTTGGATGTCTCCATGTCCATTTCTTGTGTGGCTTTTTCTTGAAAAAGGAGTTCAAGAAGAAAAACCCTTCTGCCTCTGCAAATTCTACGAGAGTATTTCCACGCTGGTTTCTGTTGCCGTGACCGAATTTACCTACTGAAGTTTCATTCTGTTGCCGTTGCCCTATTTTTGCATTGAAATCTCCCATAACTATCTTCAAGTGCTGCTTACCTTTATTATTTAGATCACGAATTTCCTCATAAAATTCTTCAATTTCTTCTTCAGCATGACTTGTGGTGGGTGCATAAGTTTGAATAATCTGAGCCTGGTATCTTCTCGAGAGTTGGATAACGAGTCGTGCAGCTCTGTCAGAGGAACTTTCAACTTCTACAACTTTATCCTTCAGTTTCTTGTTTATTATAAATCCAACACCACTAGTTCTGCCAGTATCTGTCCCACGATAGTAGAAGAGATGTCCACTTTTCAGTTCAATGAGATCTTCTCCTTTTCTCCTTACCTCACTTAGCCCGACGATGTCCCACTTGATCCTTTGTAGTTCCTCTTCCAATTCAAGAAGCCTTGAATCAGAAGATAGGGAGCGTCCGTTATACGTAGCCAAGGTCAGCATCAGATGGCAGCCTAGTCCGGTACTCCGGGGATTCTTAGCACCCTCTGCCTTCATGTCGCACTGGCCGCTGCCCTGGCCAGGTACATTCCAGCTGCCGGAGACTGCGGGCCAAGATTTAAGTTGTGGAGTCATTTTGGAGGGGTTTGGCCATAACTCACCACGCTGGCCAAGCGGGTTGGTGAGTGTTTGATAGAATTTCCTCTAATCCCGATGGTATAGTTATACCGCTATTGGCGGTCGTCAGAGCCCCTTTAGTGGGAACAGGATGTACCACGAGAAGGCGGGGTTGACATTTGTCAAGGAGAGGCTGTGATGTTACGCAGCACCTGACCTTACATCCCTGAAATGGCAATGGGCTGGACATACTGCCAGAAGGACAGATCATCGATGGACAGCCGAAATTTTAGATTGGATTCCAAGGGACAGGAAAAGACCCAGAGGAAGACCACATGGGAGATGGGTGGATGAAATTCGAAAGTATGCAGGGGTGACATGGAGGAGACTGGCACAAGACAGACCGTTGTGGAGGAAACTTGGGGAGACCTTCGTCCAGCAATGGATTGATAATGGTTGACAATGATGATGATGATATATATATATATACTGAAGAGCAAAACTGAAGACTAAGGAAAAACTTTAGAATTTAAAACGAAAGTTGCAAAAAAAGTTGTAGAGTAGGGGGTTTTACACTCAAGTTTTCTTTCAAAAATCTGTTTTTTAAAAATTAATATTTCCTTTTTTAATTGCAATGAAAAAATTCGGATTTCTTTTGCATTGTTTTTCAGGTTTAAATTCTCTCTCAAACGAACTTGGCATTTCGTTATAGCTGAAAATTATTTCTAATTATTATGTCACTCTCACAGCTTGAGTTCTCTTTAATCTTCTTCTCTCTGTTTAATAGTAACAGTTGAAGAGCATGGGTCGGGCCAGGAAGGTTCATGGATGCAAGCGAAATTGTTAACTAGTGCTAGGTCATACAACTCTGCGGAGGACATGACATATATATTTTTTAAAACAATTTTAGGTGGGAATGTTACTTGCATCTATGGCCTTGCAGAAACCCATTTCCAACTAGGTCTTTGTGGAAGTGAGAAAATGCAGAGTTTTTGCTGGTCCTTGATAAAGCCAAGGCTCAGTATTCTCGACACCTTCTACATTCAGTTGTTTTATTTTATTTTTTTATCTTTTCTCCTTTTACTCACACAGGTAGATACATAACCTTTTCTATGTAGTACTTGGTGTGAGACAAAATTATATATGTATTTTTTTGCTTAGGTATCTTCTTAATGGAATATATATATATATATATATCATCATCCTCATCATCATTGTCAACCATTATCAATCCACTGCTGGACGAAGGTCTCCCCAAGTTTCCTCCACAACGGTCTGTCTTGTGCCAGTCTCTTCCATGTCACTCCCGCATACTTTCGAATTTCATCCACCCATCTTCCATGTGGTCTTCTTCTGGGTCTTTTCCTGTCCCTTGGAATCCAATCTAAAATTTCGGCTGTCCATCGATGGTCTGTTCTTCTTGCAGTATGTCCAGCCCATTGCCATTTCAGGAATTTAACTCTGATCATGATGTCTTCCACTCTTGTCATTTTTCGGATCCACGAGTTCCTCTTCTTATCTCTCCTGGTTACACCTAGTATGCACCTCTCCATGCTGCTTTGAGTTGTCTGCAGCCTTTGTATGTCTCTTTTAGTTAAGGTCCACGTCTCTGCACCATACGTTAGCACTGGAAGGATGCATTGATCAAACACTTTTCTTTTAAGACATAATGGCATATTGCTCTTGAAAATTATGCTGTTTCTTCCAAAAGCTCTGCAGGCAAGTTTTGTACGCCGATTAATTTCTTCATCAATGTGACCCTCACTTGATATCTGCTGTCCAAGATAAACGTACGTGTCTGTTATCTCCAGCTTTTCTCCATCAATCGATAAATCTTCATTTCTTGTAAAAGCATTGAACGTCACTTTTGTCTTCTGAAAGTTCATTTTTAATCCCACTTCTTTACTCTTGTCAGCAAGTTCCTGGATCATACTCTGCAGCTCTGATGGGCTAGTTGCAAAAATGACTACGTCTTCAGCAAAACGAAGGTGGGTTAGATAATCTCCATTAATCTTTATCCCCTTGTTTTCCCAGCTCAGTGACTGAAAAACACCCTCCAATGTGGCATTAAAGAGTTTCGGAGATATGGTGTCACCTTGTCTCACTCCCTTTCCAATTTTTATGTGTGTTGTATTTTCAAACAGCCGAATCTTTGCACTTGCATTTTCATAGATGTTATTAATAATATTAATGTATGCATCTTCAATACCGCAGGTTTTCAGAGCCATTGTAACTGCTGATGGTTTCACCGAATCAAAGGCTTTTTCATAATCGATAAAAGCCATGCACAATGGAAGTTCATATTCCCTCGCTCTTTCAATTAGTTCTCTCAGCACATGGATATGATCTATTGTGCTGTAGCCACTCCTGAATCCAGCTTGTTCTCTCGGTTGAGCCATGTCCAGTGTTACCTTCAAGCGGTGTGAAAGAACTTTAGTGAAGATTTTATAAACTACTGATAGGAGGCTGATAGGTCTGTAGTTTCCTAGATCCTCAATGTCACCTTTCTTATGTAGCAGGATCATTGTAGCGGTGTTCCAATCCTCAGGAATCTTTCCTTCATTAAGGCATCGAGTGAAAATTTGGGCGAGTACTGTTTCGATTTATATATATATATATATATATATATATATATATATATATATATACACACACACACACACACACTATATTGACAATTGTCACCGGCCACCCCCTCAAAAGCAAATGAACGGATCCACTGCGTTCTTAAGATGCGCGGTACAGCTGCAAACGGTATGAAAACAAGCCTACAGCTGACCGCGATCATATAGCACTGTGAGGTTGAGTGCAAGTGTCGCGGCGGGAGAGAACTGACTTTAAGAAAGGAAAGATTGTTGGGTGTTATATTAGTGTGTTGTCCATAAGAGAAACCTAGAGGCGTTTAAACATGCGTTAACTCTTTTGGATGTACTGAATAAGTGGATGACACGTGACGTACCTGATGCAGGTACACTGTTAAAAATTTTGTGGTAGGTTGCACCAAGAAGTGGTGCTACACCAGCTGCACCACTTTCTGAGAAAAGGAACACCATCGTGTTTTGCAAATAAAACCCAACAATGTGGCTCAACTTTTCACCACGTTTTATGGTACATTTGTAGAAGGTTGCACCATGTTGTTGGGCTTATTTTGCACCACAGAATGGTGCATCTTTTTTAAGAAAGTAGTGTAGCACCTCTGTTTGGTGCAACCCTCCACAAAATGTTTAACAGTGTACTGGCAGACCAAAGAAAATCAATGATAGAGGACGTCGAAGACTCAGGAGAGTCGTCACAGCTAATCGACGGAGTACTGCAGAAGACCTCAGTGTACAGATGAATAAAAATGCTGGAACCTCGGTATGCACACGTACCATCCGCAGCGAACTTCATTCCATGGGTTACCGTGGTCGTGCGGCAGCTCATAAGCCTTTCATCGTCACTCGGAATGCTACTCCTCGATTAGCATGGTGTAAAGAACATTTATCGTAGATCGTAGATCAATGGAAACGGGTCCTATGGACTGATGAATCCAGATACACGATCCATCAGTCTGATGGCCGTGTGTGGGTATGGCGGCAGCCGAGGAACGCAATTTACCAGAGTTTACTCGTCCTAACGGTCACGTTTTTAGGTGGCAATGTACTCGTAAGGGGGTGTTTTTCGTGGTATGGTCCCGGCCCATTGGTTATCGTGGACAAACCTGTTAACCAGCACGTCTACTTCGATATTCTGAACAATTATGCCCTACCAACTCTGTGGCAATACTAAGGAACCGAACCTTGTTGGTGCCAGCAGGACAATGCACCGAGCCATAAAGCAAAGACAGTTACGGCGTGGTTTGACGATAATTCCGTATCATATGTGGACTGGTCAGCACAGAGTCCTGATCTTAATCCCATAGAGCACTTATGGGATGAATTAGAGCGCCGCGTAAGAAGTTTGGAACCAAGGTCTACTACTAAGCAACAGTTAGCGGGATCATTATGTACTGAATGGAAGCGTATACCTATCGCTGTGTTCCAAAACCTTGTCGAAAGCATGTCTCAAAGGGTCAGTGCATGCATTAAAGCCAAAGGTGGACTGACACCGTACTAATGTATGTCTAGAAATGCTATGTTGTGTTTCTCTTGTTGGTGCCCTGTGACTTTTGTCAATATAGTGTATCATCATCATCATCATCATTGTTAACCATTATCAATTCACTGCTGGTTGAAAGTCTCCCCCAAGTTTCTTCTACAACATCCTGTTTTGATCCAGTCTCCTCCAAGTCACTCCGGCATGCTTTCGAATTTCATCCAACCATTTCCTACGTGGTGTTTTTCTGTGTGGGTCTTTTCCTTTCCCTTGGTATCCGGTGTAAAATTTCAGTAATTTGTTCTGCCAGTAATATGTCCATCCCTATGCCATTTCTGGGGTTTTAATTTGATCATGATGCATTCCACTCTTATCATTTCCCTAATCCACGAGTTCCTCTTCTTATTTTCCCTGGTTACACCAAGCATGCATCTCTCCATGCTTCTTTCAGTTGCCTGTAGCCTTTATATACATATTTTTTCCGTAGTTAAGGTCTATGTGTGCTCCGTACATAAGAAATGAAAGGATGCAGTGTTTAAACATTTTCCTTTTCAGACATAATGGTACGTTGTTCTTGAAAATTGTACTGTTTCTTCCAAAAGCTCTCCAACCAAGTTTTATACGCAGATTAATTTCTTCGTCAATGCGACTCTCGCATGATATCTGCTGTCCAAAGTAAATATAGGAATCGGTTATCTCCAGCTTTTCCCCATCAATCGATAAATCTTCATTTCTTGTAAAAGCATTAGACATCGATTTTAATTTTTTGAGAGTTCCTTTTTAATTCCACTTCTACAATCTTGTCAGCAAGTTCCTTCTGGATCATACTTTGGAGCTCTGACGGGGTAGTTGGTTGCAAAAATGACTATGTCATCAACAAAATGAAGGTGAATTAAATAATCTCCATTAATCTTTATCCATTTGTTTTCCCAGTTCAGTGATTGAAACACGTTTTGCAATGTGGCGTTGAAGAGTTTGGGAGATAGGGTGTCACTTTGTCTCATTTCCTTTCCAATTTTTATTAGTTCCGCGTCATCAAAGAGCCGAACCTTTGCTCTTTCATTTTCATAAATGTTATTGATAAAGCTAATGTAATCATCTAAAAGGATTCTAAAGACATCATAGCTGCTGATGGCTTCATGGAGTTTCATGTATATATACGTATATATGACTTACCAGACGTAACTGAAGTTTTATAGATTTATTCTATGCCTTATAACATGTCTGGATTTTGTGTTTAATCTGTAACAGTTATTTGGAAACTCATCACTATAAAAGTATTTTATGGGAGGGCAAAAGGAAGACAACTTGGGCTGAGAGGCATTACATCTAATACATGTACTTCGTCTACAATAAGAGAAACATCTGAATGCGCTGAACAGAGTGAGTTACTGTTCAATCCTTGCTGTCCAGTTTTGTTCCTTAAAACGGATGTAACCTTCTTAATAATTTAAAAGGGTCGTTTATTTGCCATTGAGACAGGGAGCTAACCCCAAACTATTTATAGCCTCAAATACTTGGGTAACATTCTTGTTGGCACGCAACAAGAATGTAGTAATCTCCCCTGTATTAATTTTTCTAGCGTCTGGTTCCATTTCTCACACCACATAAGATATTATGAATTTAATGTTGCACGAACCACAGATTTTCAAATGGGTCTCTTAAACGCGGCTGTAAATTAACCTTTTCGGGAGACACTGTACAGTCCCTACTACACAGAGTCTGCCGTGTTCTTGCAAGAGTTCCGAGAGAGAAAGATGTGAAGTTGACACACAATAAAAAATGTAATAATCAGAGAAAAAATGTTGAATGTGTAACATGACACACGTTCAAATCCAGTTGTAATATCTACAGCTAATCTGATCAATCTTACTAACTTAAGGTGGTTCCACCTAAAATCTCTGCCTTATGTTTCCAATGGTAAAACTTCTTTACATATTCTCTTCGCAATTAATGTATTTCCAATGATGAAAATTTGCACGTCGACGAAACTAAGTTATAACATGGTATAATTAATACTTGCTAAAACATAACCATAATTAAGCAATCCAACATTTGTTTGTCTACTGACGTCATCAATATACAGGTCGCGCCATCTATTAACAGGTTTGAACATTACTCAAAGAAAAATGATTGACTTTTAATGTAATTATGGTTATGTTTTAGCAAGTATTAAGTATCCCATGCTATAACTTAAAGTTAGTTTTATCGGTGTACAAATTTTCATCCTTGGGAATACATTTATTGCGAAGAAAATATGTAAAGAAGTTTTACCACTGGAAACATAAGGCAGCGATTTTAGGTGGAATCACCTTAAGGAGAAACAAATTAGTAAAATCGTGCAATGTATTGATTATGAAACACCTTGCAACATACCACAAATTGCGCGAAGACAAACTCTCCTCCCTACCGGGACTATTGATTCGTTCAGTATACCTCCGGAACAACATACCAAAGTTTTGTCGCAATAGAAGCATTTTTACTCAAGTTATGAGGATAATGGCTGTGAAATAAATCTCGGTCCTGTGCGCTGACCTTTGACCCCATCTCGATGATATTCAATAGAACCGGTTCAATATACCTCCGAAACAACAAAGTTTTGTCGCAATCGAAGCATTTTTATGTAAATTATGACGCATAAGGGAGATGGAATGGATCCTACTCCTATGTCCTCACCTTTGACCTTTTCGCCCATTTTCAATGGAGTTCGTCCCCAGTTGTCCCCAACCACATACTAAAATTTCATCCAAATCAAACCATTTTTACGCGAGTTATCGTGCGGACAGACAGACGGACACAGCTTGAGCATATACGTTTCTTCAACCTACAGTTGGAAAGCCTAGAAAACGATTCGCAAACTGTATGTAATTATGTCGTAAAAAGTACGCATTTTCATATCAGTGTATAAAAACAATGAAAAAAATTACTGCAGGTGAAATATTTCGGAAAGGGTTATGAACCCTTGGTTACTTCTTTATGTGGAAATTCCGAATGCAAGTGAGTAGTAAAATGCAGTAATGCATAGGAAACTCATTTTCTAGTTTGTTCATGTTTTCCTAATGTTTCAAGATTAGGAGCTTATTGCAATGCTTATATAAAGATCCTGGAATGATCCAGTGTTGTACTGCCATTAGGATGGTTACTTGGAGCTTATTATTCAGATTTCTTTTGTAAAACAAGATCGCGAAGTCGCCCAAATTGCACATTTTCCGAGTTAATTAAGGTCATCGTGGTAAGCCAGAAATCGTAAGCCGTTTGAAATTAAATGCTTGGAAACAAAGGAGATTCTCAAGGCCACAAATAAGGCTGCCTTCGTGTCAGTAGTTCATTTCCGGCTTTTCTACTCATTCTTCTTCCTTTTTAAAGATGGCATGTCTAGAGCCTATGGTGCCCCAGCAGGCATGTGGCCGTTCCCGGAGGTGGTTTTTGCGGGTCAATAAAACACAAAGAAATAAAAAGGGGCGACTAAAACAGGTAAATCTACTAGTTTTTTCATCATGGGAAGTCTGAACTGACTGGATACCCGAGGAAAGTACGCAGGTCGAAAAACTAAAATCGTTTTGATTTAAATGCGTTGTGGATTCTATGTTTAAATATTGAGTGTTTCAGAAAAAAATAAATCAAGATTGTGACCCATGTTGAAGAATACATTTATTTACTCCGAAAAAAATATTACGGGTCATTGACCTGAAGAATAGTTCACGTGATTCATTTAAAACCCCCGATGCACGAGAAAAATAGAGTTTCCCAATCCGTTGCTTGACATCCTATATCAATATTTTTCTTGAATGTTTCCTGTAAAAGATATCTTGCTTACAGGGGCGAATTTACCCACCGGTGCGTGGCCCACACTACAAATGGCCCACTTCCTTGTATCGTTTTTGTCTGTATTTCTTTTTTCTTTTTTTTTTTTTAGTCAGTATTTTGGTACTTTTTTTTTTATAATAATCTATAATTTCATTTAAGGTTTATTTCTATCCGAAAAGTTATTTCCTTAAAAGAAATCGTGAGAGTAGTACCCTAGTACTCTTTATACAAAGGCCGTTTCGTAAAAACTGAGAGTATTTTTTTTGAGTTGGCAACAGTGCGAAAGGAAAAAATAACCACGCGGACGTTTAACTGAATTAAGGAAATATCTATGGCAACACTTATTAGCCGTGGCAGATGATTCTGGTTTTGTTATTGCGCAGTTGTTTAAGTTACGTCTGCATTTCGCCATACAGCTATGGAAGTGAGTGATTCAGAGTTAAGAAGTGATATGTGTTGTGCCATAAAATTTTGCTATCGTTTGGGTAAAACGGCTCCAGAAACCGTTGATTTAATGAAAAAACCATACAAAGATAAAAGTTTGGATTTTTTTGTCAAATGATTTTTAGATGGCACTATGATTTCAAAAAAGGGCGTTTGTCGGCAGAACTCGCTCCTACACCTGGTTGACCTGAAAGTGTTGTTACGGGTGTATTGTTAACACTATTTGGGCAATCCTGCAAGAAGATCAACGAATGACGTGTGAAGACTTAGCGGCGTCAACTAATATTTCAAAAACGTCGGCATTCTGCATTCTACGCGGCAAATTACTGCTGTATCGTGTGTGTTCCAGATGGGTACCTCATCACCTGACGAGAGAACAATTGTTAGCCAGAGTTCAGGTGTGTCATGAGAGCACACAAATGATTTCAAAGTATCCAATCTTTCTAAACACAGTAATGACTGCCGATGAAACATGGGTACACTATTTTGACCCTGTCATGAAGCGCGCAACGAGTGTCTGGAAACGCACAAGCTCGCCTCCTCCGAAAAAAGACCGCCAAACCAAATTAGCAGTGAAGGTGATGATGATAATTTTCTTTGATCATAAAGGCGTAGTCTACAAGCCTGCCACAGGTGTAGTCTACGAGCGGCGACACATATCGATTAAGCGACCGGAACTGGTGGGCAAGTAAATCCCACACCATGATAACGCCCGCACACATGTGGCATCTTGTGTACAACAGTTTCTTACGAAATGCAGTATTGAAATCCTGCCACAGCCTGCCTACAGTCCTGACCTCGCCCCGTGCGATTTCTGGTTGTTTCTTACAATGAAGGAGAAGTTCCTTTGCGCAACATTCAACACATATTCTGACGTTATTCAAACTATACAGGGGTCGCTGAAGCAGCTTCCACGAAATGCCTTCGCCCCATGCTTTGAATAGTGATCTCAGTTTTCACGCAACGGCCGTTGTAGATAATTTATATCTTTCGCATTCCAAGATTTTTGTGGGCCGCCGGATTTCAGAATTGTGTCATTAGTGACTTCAGAAATGTTTGTCGGGATATTGAGGCTGTGTGATTCAGTAAAACATCTGCAACGTCTGCAAAATCGTGAGCAACAGTTTGTGATTAAAATCCTCTCTCACATCAGTTGTTTATGCCATGGCCCCCTCTGGAGTTTGTGATGAAGTCTTATTTCACACCACTGACTTCCTTAAAATTTCAAATGAGAATTTTAGCGCGAATTCTTCAACTGTTCTGTGGATATTGTATGACGTAAAAGTCTTTTCGTACTTCCACGCTATTTTAAAAAATCACTATACGATGAAATAGCTCCTAAATTAAACCTTAACGGCCAGCCGAAGCATTTAGAAACAGAAGTCAAACTTACGGAAATGATGCTTTATTTCTCCTGCACATCGTAACATGACATAGCACTTCGCATTTTATACAACAATCAGTATCAACACTCCACATTAAACACTCCACACCACGCCACACGAGCAACTGTTTTCTCTTAGCTTTTATCTCTCATTCTTATCAAATAACAGGCATACGTCACGTTCATTCAACCTTAGTTATGTTGCCAAACGTATTCATTTGAGAGAAAAGATATCACGTTAAGTGTGAAATATAACTCAGAACAAACTCAAGATTTACATAGGGAAAGAAACTAAAAAGGAAAGTTAATTTAGAATATACGTCACAATTGGGATAAAATCATGTCAGAGACAAGTGGCCGTTCACTGAAGCCGCAGACAAATCATTAATGCGTTCTCCGGTTGTTTTCTGGATTTTGGGCGACATCACTTCGTATGCAAGTGAATTTTTCAATGCTTCTCTTATATTTGGTGACTGTAATGGTCTTTTAATTATCGAGTTGGATTTATTCTGTACACCACTGGCTCTTTTTATACTGAATACAAGTGATGCAATAGTAATTTTGTAACGCTTTTGGAAAATTCGGAGTCGTGGTTAACACCATTTCCTTCTGAAAGGGTTCGACAAGGATAATGACATATATCGTAGTTTTATTTTACACAGTCGACATTTTCAGTACTTGTTTGCATCTTGATGTCCTGCAATGCACAAAATTACTTGTCTTATCATATGGGAATTGGAAAACTTGTTTCATACCGCACATCCCTCGTACAGTACATCACCTTTCTAGTTCATCTTAGTTTTGACAGTTTTTTCCGCACCGTGTTTCTTCCAGTTAGAGTTCTGCATTCTGTTCACAGCGGAACTACTGATCTTCGGCTTTGTTTCTACAAACTTTTTTACTAATCTGCTAAGAAATAGTAGTTGCTTATCATCACGTAGCATTTGTATAGAGCATCAAGATATCTTGCTTCTGCCATAACTCACTTCAAAGTTCCATCTCTCCACAATTCTCAATTCCCATTCTTTCCAGGTCTTATCTTCTTCGGTCCATCCACCGCTTTCTTGGTCTTTTTCTACGTCTAGTTCCAGTAGTATTTTATTCCAGTACTACTCTTTCCAATTCTCCACCGGTACCTCTCATCGTATGGCCATGGTCTACTTGGCGTCATCAAACCAGTTATGAATGCTTGCATCAACAAACCCCTTAATTCATAGTTATGTCTCCAGGCGTAGGAAAAATTTGTTATTTATATTTTCCAAAACAGTTAGATTTCTCGCGAAGTTTCAATTTCAAGCATGAAAAGCCAGAAATTTTTCCTTTCTTCCAGCTGTAAAAACGGAGTTAGCTTTTTACCCTTGTAGGTGAATGATGTCCTTGTGTTCAGCTCCTCACTGCTGCGCTGGTTGCTGGGATCTTACGGTATGTAACTATGATTCCCAACTGCTTTATCTTTTGCCGTAAAAATTAATCTGAGATATCGCGCAGCATTTCATTGTTCCGTTGACGTGAATACGTACACGAAAGATACCATGTTTGGAAAGAAGTAAAGTATAATCTGGCGAAAAATATTAAAAATTCACTAAAGTAAAATTTTACACTTGTATGCTAAAGCTGTGTGTAGTATAGCATCATGTCAAATAAACCAAAGTTAGCAATTTCTTTTGTTTTTCCCATTTGTATCAAAACGATGGTTGGTATTATGCTCAAAGAACCGACCCGCTAAGATTTTTGACAAAAAATAATTCTAAAAGATTCAAGTTCTTCATTAATTTTTGTCAACAGTGTGTATATCTTAGAAGAGATCGTCGATCTTGGAAATTCAAGAGTATAAGTCTGCTTTATAGTCTTTAACGTGCTACGTAACATGACGTAATTACGTACTATTGAGGTGACGCATGAATCAAAACGATAATGAAGAAGTGATAAATATGCCGGCATAGCTCAGTTGGGAGAATAGTAGCTCCGGAGTAGGAAGACGTGGTTTAGAAGCCACCACCGGCAACAACGCATGTGTTATAAGTGAGAAAGAAAACGGTTAGCAACACATTCTGTAACTTCGTTACCCCCTTTTGCTTTTCGGCATATTTTTGAAAATTTAATTTTCTTCCCCTTTTGATCTCCCTTATACGCGTATCTGAGTAATAAATGACGTCTGAAGAAGAACGTTTTCCGTCCTACTGAATAGCCTCTCCATATCTTCTAATTAAACGGAAGAGTTGTTTCCCTCCCTTTTTTTTTTATTCTTTTACACCGTATCTGCCTCTAGTCTTCCGAGTAATCAAATTAACTATGTAACTCTCGTAATGAATGTTACAGGACAACTCGACATGCGCTGCACAAACACCCTGGGGCATTTCCTTTTGTCACGAAAGCTGAGGACTTTTCAAAGAACTCCTTGAACGCCTAATCCTCTGGAAACCAGCATTTCACTTTCAAAAGCACTCATGTTTCAATGCCTTCTCTAATTCACGCATTAATTTATGAAGTTTCAAGTGAAAAATTAGTCAGGCGAGCATATATAATAAGATGAAGGGTTGAATTTTAAATGTCTTCTTCATGGAAATAACTGCGCAGAAATGACAGACGACATGCACAAATTGTTGGAAAATAAGAAAAAAGTGAAATACAGTAAGTGAAATATATAGATTGCTGTGTTAAAAAAGTAAGACTTATGAGAGAAAATTGATAGGTGACTCTGCAAGAATTTTAGAGAGAAGTGATAAACGTTAGTACGTAGGTAGTGATGACAGTTTCCTAAGAATATTAGTAAGCGACAGAAGACTCACTTGAAAAAAAAAATCGTTAGCAAGAAGTAATACCCGTTAGTAAATAAAAGTAGCAGAGGATAAGTAAAAAGCTGTGTGTGTGTGGGGGACGTAGTTTTGTAAGATAAGCAGCACTGTAAAAGCATTAATTAACAAGAAAGATGACACCGAATTTTCGGTTGAAATGAGCACGTCTTTCGAATTCTTTCTGACACGAATTTTTTTTTATCAAAGTTTGGAAGTTGTGAATCCGTTTATTGGTGTAAATATTACATGAATGGTAAGTTTGATAATATCCGAAAACTAGAAAATTTCGTCGTCCTGGAGCGGAAATCGAACCAGCGTCTCCCGGCTAGCGCCCGAGTATGCTAACCACTACACCACACAAAACGACCAAGTTTAAAGTTTCCGATTAATATGAAAATATTTATCACAGGATTCGCTGGTCGAAGCAACCGGAATTCATATATATCGAATCTGGAGGACTAGAATTCATTCCCGTGATTGCCCGGATGCGCAGAATATCAATGAATGAAATACGGGATTACACCATTGTACAATACAAATTTGGAAGTTGTGAATCTGTTTATTGGTGTAAATATGACATGAATGGTAAGTCCAATTAATCAGAGACTTGAAACTTGGTCGTTTTGGGTGGTGTAGCAGCAGGGACGCGCCAAGCGGGTGTTCAATGGGTGCGAAGCACCCGGGCACCAGCTTTCGGGGGCGGAAGGACGCCTCAATCAAATTTTACAGTTGATAAATTAATGTCAGTGACTTTTGAGAAGATAAGAAAACGTTTTACTCTGAGAAATCTTAATGCTACGTGGAACGTTTATTTTTCTAGTAAAAATATTCATTTATATAATTCAATAAAAAACGACTTGTAATCAGAGAATAATTTTTATTAATTTGTTCAATAACGGAATACCGCAGGCAAAGGACTAACAATTTTTTTTCTAATTTTAATTAAAATCCCGAAGATTTAAGTATCATGATTTGTGTGGCCAGCGCTATGGTAATGGGGCCAATATGAAGGAAAAACTCAGTGGACGTTGTGACTTGCCTGTCTCACAGGACGCACACGGCATAAAGGCAGATAGCAGCAAGAACGAACGTCCGCGTAGCTCAGTTGGTAGAGCGACTTGTTCCGGAATAAGTGAACTCGAGTTCCATCCCGGGCGTGGACCAGAAATGACGGAGAAATTTACTTCGTTATAATGTCGGAAAACATAATTTTTCGACCTGAAACCCTGATGAATTTTATGCACTTTGAGTGACTCATACTTTAAATCTGGTCGTAAATAACGATGAAAAAATTTCACTAGAGATTTCCAGCATTAATCAAGAAATATATGCTTTCTTTTCTGAATTATACCTTACCTTTGGCAGATTTTGAAGAAAGAGCTTTCACCGTTAACCGTAAAATCGTTAACCGTAAAGGGTATCGAGGTTTATAGGGGAAAAAATTAATATGAAAACCAGTTATTTCGAATTCTGTTTTTAGTTTTAAACAACTTATTTTTGTGTGTGAAATAATTTTTATTTAAACATGAAAACCAGTTGTGTCGAATTCTGTTCTTAGTTTTAAACAACTTGTTTGTACATGTATATGTACCCATATGAGAGATTTTTTGGTTAGTTGGTTAGGATAACTAAACATACGCCCGTCATCTTCAGTGTTATATATATTATGAAAACTCTTAATTTAAGTGAAATAGAAAATGATGTTGCTAAAGATATTTATTTCATGTAAAAATGACAAGAAATTGAAAAATATTCTCCTAACAAGGAGCGGCAAATCGGGGCTTGCATCCGAGCGGCAAATGCTCTTGGCGCGCCCCTGTGTAGTGGTTAGCACACTCGGGGACGATAAGGACGATAAATAAGGACGCACGATAAAATTTTCAAGTTTTCGGATGTTATCTGACTTACCATTCATGTCATATTTACATCAATAAACGGATTCACAACTTCCAAATTTGTATTGTACATAATCCCGTATTTCATTCATTTATCAAAGTTATTCAAAGTCAATGCAACCGGTTAGAAAAAAAAAAATCAACCGGAGTTCTACAATCGATAAAACATCCAGAAATAAAAACAGTTATTTTTATTCCACTAGTTTCCAAAAAGTATGTTATGTAAATTAACAAATTGTGCACAAAAAATTTCTCATAACACAAAGAAGTATTAGAAACGTAGAGATTTTCAAATCAAACAGTTAAAAGACAGACGTAAACATGATATAAATCTATGCCTTCTAGCGGAAAAATATTGCATAATGGAAAATTTGAAAATATACGCGAAAAATCTTCTTCATAGAAAAGCTATGCAAAGGAAAAAATTATTTCTAAATACGTCTCTCTGAAGCAGAGATAGCGAGAATAATGTTTTTACATTTACACCCCCTAACGGGGAAATCCTTCAGTTATTTAAAGTGGGAATGCTCCACATCTCTATTGTAGCGAATGGCATGCAGTAAAGAAGAAATTTCTCTATAGGGTTTTTAGAAAGGGAGATACAGACAGCTGCAAACAGAAGTACACAAACACCACCTAGCGACAGAACTGTGAACTACAAAACTCCTCATATATACTATCCTCAAAACGTTCCAAATACCATCCGGTGTTGCTAGAATTTTTTAATCACACATGTAAAAGCAGAGATATTCAGGAAAACAGGTTAAGCATTTGCGCCATCTACCGGCGGAATTGTGCATTAATTTGGGGGGAAAAATACACACAAAGGGTTTTCATGGTTAGTAGTATCTAATCGAAACAGAATTTTTTCAAGCGGGTTTCTTAGTCCCCCCAGATAAACGGAAACGAGAACTTACGCCCTCTGGTGGCAGACTTGTGCATAAGAAAAATTTGAAATTCTATGGGAAACATTTCGCACCAGAAACGGTCTCCAACAAAGAAATCATTTTTCAGATCGGACTCTTAGAAGCAGAGATATTGACAAAAATAAGACATACATCTGGAGGAAAAATAGTATTCTGAAAAGATTTTTCGAGGTTAGTGGTATCGGTCACGAAAGAAGTTCTTCAATTGAGTTTTCAGAAGCTCAGATTTTGCTGCAAATACATCAAAAGTAGAAATAGACGCTTTTGCCCCCTGGTAACCGAACCATTCTTTACTAAAAACTAGAAATTATATGCAAAACATTTTCCATGAGGAGCTGTATCCGATGCATGAAGGATTTTTAAAATCGGAGTTTTAGAAGCAGAGATATCGGGGAAAACGTAATTTACCTTTACGCACCCTAGCGGAAAGTCTATGCATTACTTGAAAATTTTGGTATTATATAAGAAACATTTCGACCAGAAACGCTATCCAAAAAAGAAGGAAGTTTTCAAGTAGGATTTTTAAAAGCAGTGATATTGACAAAAATAAGATATACATCTAAGCCTCCTGGCGGAGAAACAATGCATTGTTTTTAGAAGAAAATATTCCGAAAAGGTTTTCGGTGGTAAACGGTATCAGTCCACGAAAGAATTTTTTCGATCGAGTTTTTAGAAGCTCAGATTTTACTGCAAATATATCAGAAACAGAAATTAACACTTACACCTCCTGGTTGCCTAACCATTCTTTACCAAATATAGGAATTATATGCAAAATATTTTCCATCAAGAGCTGTATCCGATGCAGGAAGAATTTTTCAAATTGGAGTTTTAGAAGCAGAGATAACGGAGGAAACGCAATTTACTTTTACGCCCCTTAAAAGGAAATTTATACGTAATTGGAAAAAGTAACTGTACCTGAAATAGTCATCGATATAAGTAACATCGAAAGGTAAAATATTTTTTCAATCGAATGTTTAGAAACAAATTTACGGAATAAAATGTATTTTTAATTCGATATCATCTAAGTTTATGCCCTGTAGTGGCGAAATTGTGCATCGTAAGAAATCCGGAATGCAAGGATCATTATTCTCCCATTTCAAGCTTCCCAATACAAAAATAATTTTTAAAATCGGACTAATAGTTGCACAGATGGACGCATGGGCAAACTGATAACATAATCACTTTTTTTTTTTTTTTTTTTTTGCAAAAGATGTGCTAAAAATAATTTATATTAAGTAAGAAAGGGATAAAATGCTTATAAAGAAGCGTAAATAAGTAATAAATGATGCAAATAAGTTAGAAAAATTTTGCACTATACTGCAAAGAATGCATTTTCTTCTTGTCAATTCTTTTTTTTTTGTGTGTGTGTGCGTTATATTCCAAATGCGTCCAGTTTCTTTTGCGAGCTTCTTCCACACATTTCAGTTTCATCCAGTTTCTTCTGCACACATTCCATAAGCACGTAATTTTTGTTCTTGCCAGTTTCTTTTTCATCACTTCTGAAAGGCAGCCGATCTCTTCTTGTTAATGTCTTTCACACCGCATGACAATTGCATCCATTTCCTTCTTGTCAGCTTCTTTAAGGATGTCACTGCTAGCATCCAATAATAGCCGGAGAGAAATAGTGTACCGACCTAAATAGAGACCCTTGTTTTCCTCTTTTTGCGCGAAATAATTGTCAAAATACAGCTCTTGTTTCCTATTCAAGGTTATGAAAACTATTCTGTATATGCGTAAGCAACAAAATATGCGTTCCAACAAAAACACTTCGAATAAAAAATTGTGTCGTAAAAAATCGCATCTAACGAAAATGCCAATTGCTAAGAAATAACATATAAAAGTTAATGTTTCCTCTTGAGTGGAGAAAGTTTAGTTGCATAAGAGGTAAGCTTTCTTCATTGTCTTAGGGTTTTAGGTTTTATAAGTTCAAAGTTTGTACTTCTTGTATTTTTTTCTCTGTTGTTTTTCGCTTTTTAGCATTTAGGCACTGGCTAGACTGTTAACTTTTTTGCGGGTTTTAACTCTTTCTTTTCTTGGTAACTTTGCGCGTCTTTTAGGAAACTTAGGCACAGAAGCTGGCTAAGCATAGTTCCTTTACTTTGCGCCGTATTTTCAAAGTAGTTAAGGTCTTAATAACTACTTAATTATGCACTTAAAGCACTGCTGAAATACTTTGTACATATTGCAACTAATTGTTTTTGTCATATAACTTTCACAAAGCTTTTCTTTAGTTAATTATTGTCTTTAATTTATTCTCGTTTTTGTGTTGTCAGAAGTTGCGGAGTAGAGGGTTTTAGAATCAAGTTTTCTTTCAAAAATCTGAGTTTTAAAAAATTAATATTTCCTTTTTAATTGCGATGTAAAAATTTGGAATTCTTTTGTATTGCTTTTCGGACTTGGCGTTTCGTTATAGCTGAAAATTATTTCTAAATATTATGTCACTCTCACAACTTAAGTTCTCTTTAATCTTCTTCTCTCTGTTTAATAGTAACAGATGAAGAGCATGGGTCGGGCCATGGAAGTTATGGATGTAAGCTAAATTGTTAACTAGCGCTAGGTCATACAGCTCTGCGGAGGTCATGACATATATATAAATTTTAAAACAATTTTTGGTAGGCTTATAACTTGCATCCATGGCTTTGCAGAAACCCATTTCCAACTAGGTCTTTGTGGAAGTGAGAAAATGCAGAGTTTTTGCTGGTCCTTGATAAAGCCAAGGCTCAGTATTCTCGACACTTTCTACATTCAGTTGTTTTATTCTATTTTTTATCTTTTCTCCTTTTACTCACACCGGTAGACACATAACCCTTTCTATGTTGTACTTGGTATGAGTCAAAAATATATAATTTTTTTTTTGCTTAGGTCTCTTCTTAATAGAATGTGAATTCTGAATTTTCGTAACTGCTGCGTTGCGCGTTTCGATCTTCAGGTTAATTTTGCAACTTTCGTTTTAAATTCTAAAGTTTTTCCTTAGTTTTCAGCATTGCTCTTCAGTTACTTTTAGCCTAGTTACATATCCGTCAGTTTTTTGTATTACAGTAATTAATTTTCATTCAATATTTTGTTTCAGTTTTACCACTTAGAAAATTGTAACAGAGATTTGAAGGTTATCGTACATTCGAGAGTGAGACATGACAGTCTAGAATGTACACTGAGTGATCACTGAATTATAACCACCTACCTAATACTTTGTAGGTTCACGTTTCGCTCTCAGTATAGCAGCTATCCGACGTGGCATCGATTCAACATACACTGAGTGATCACTGAATTATGACTACCTACCTAATACTTCAAATGTCCTCTTTTCTACCTCAGTACAGCAACTATCCCACGTGGCATCGATTCAACACACACTGAGTGATCACTAAATTATGACCACCTACCTAATACTTCTTTGGTCCTCCTTTCGCCCTCAGTACAGCAGCTGTCCGACGTGGCATCGATTCAACATACACTGAGTGATCACTGAATTATGACCAACTACCTAATGCTTCGTAGGTCCTCCTTTCGCTCTCAGTACAGCATCTATCCGACGTGGCATCGATTCAACATACACTGAGTGATCACTAAATTATGACCACCTACCTAATACTTCGTTGGTCCTCCTTTCGCCCTCAGTACAGCAGCTGTCCGACGTGGCATCGATTCAACATACACTGAGTGATCACTGAATTATGACCACCTACCTAATACTTCGTTGGTCCTCCTTTCGCCCTCAGTACAGCAGCTGTCCGACGTGGCATCGATTCAACATACACTGAGTGATCACTAAATTATGACCAACTACCTAATACTTCGTTGGTCCTCCTTTCGCCCTCAGTACAGCAGCTGTCCGACGTGGCATCGATTCAACATACACTGAGTGATCACTAAATTATGACCAACTACCTAATACTTCGTTGGTCCTCCTTTCGCCCTCAGTACAGCAGCTATCCGACGTGGCATCGATTCAACATACACTGAGTGATCACTAAATTATGACCACCTACCTAATACTTCGTTGGTCCTCCTTTCGCCCTCAGTACAGCAGCTGTCCGACGTGGCATCGATTCAACATACACTGAGTGATCACTAAATTATGACCAACTACCTAATACTTCGTTGGTCCTCCTTTCGCCCTCAGTACAGCAGCTATCCGACGTGGCATCGATTCAACATACACTGAGTGATCACTGAATTATGACCACCTACCTAATACTTCTTTGGTCCTCCTTTCGCCCTCAGTACAGCAGCTGTCCGACGTGGCATCGATTCAACATACACTGAGTGATCACTAAATTATGACCAACTACCTAATACTTCGTTGGTCCTCCTTTCGCCCTCAGTACAGCAGCTGTCCGACGTGGCATCGATTCAACATACACTGAGTGATCACTGAATTATGACCAACTACCTAATACTTTGTGGATATTTCTTTCGCCCTTAGTACAGCAGCTATCCGACGTGGACATACACTGTGTGATCACTGAATTATGGCCACTTACCTAATACTTCGTTGGTCCTCCTTTCGCCCTCAGTACAGCAGCTATCCGACGTGGCATCGATTCAACATACACTGAGTGATCACTGAATTATGACCAACTACCTAATGCTTCGTAGGTCCTCCTTTTCTCTCAGTACAGCATCTATCCGACGTGGCATCGATTCTACATTCACTGAGTGATCATTGAATTATAACCATCTACCTGATACTTCGCAGGTCCTCCTTTCGCCCTCAGTACAGCAGCTGTCCGACGTGGCATCGATTCAACATACACTGAGTGATCACTGAATTATGACCAACTACCTAATACTTCGTAGGTCCTCCTTTCGCTCTCAGTACAGCATCTGTCCGACGTGGCATCGATTCAACATACACTGAGTGATCACTAAATTATGACCAACTACCTAATACTTCTTTGGATCCTCCTTTCGCCCTCAGTACAGCAGCTGTCCGACGTGGCATCGATTCAACATACACTGTGTGATCACTGAATTATGACCACCTACATAATACTTCAAATGTCCTCTTTTCGCCCTCAGTACAGCAACTATCCGACGTGGCATCGATTCAACATACACTGAGTGATCACTAAATTATGACCACCTACCTAATACTTCGTTGGTCCTCCTTTCGCCCTCAGTACAGCAGCTATCCGACGTGGCATCGATTCAACATACACTGAGTGATCACTGAATTATGACCAACTACCTAATGCTTCGTTGGTCCTCCTTTCGCTCTCAGTACAGCATCTGTCCGACGTGGCATCGATTCAACATACACTGAGTGATCACTGAATTATGACCAACTACCTAATACTTTGTTGGTCCTCCTTTCGCCCTCAGTACAGCAGCTATCCGACGTGGACATACACTGTGTGATCACTAAATTATGGCCACCTACCTAATACTTCTTTGGTCCTCCTTTCGCCCTCAGTACAGCAGCTATCCGACGTGGCATCGATTCAACATACACTGAGTGATCACTAAATTATGACCACCTACCTAATGCTTCGTTGGTCCTCCTTTCGCCCTCAGTACAGCATCTATCCGACGTGGCATCGATTCAACATACACTGAGTGATCACTAAATTA
Organism: Macrothele yani; assembly: GCA_039090855.1. Taxonomy (NCBI): domain Eukaryota; kingdom Metazoa; phylum Arthropoda; class Arachnida; order Araneae; family Macrothelidae; genus Macrothele; species Macrothele yani. The sequence goes on from CM077029.1 coordinate 34,718,397, forward strand.
TGACCACCTACCTAATACTTTGTTGGTCCTCCTTTCGCCCTCAGTACAGCAGCTATCCGACGTGGCATCGATTCAACACACACTGTGTGATCACTGAATTATGACCACTTACCTAATACTTCGTTGGTCCTCCTTTCGCCCTCAGTACAGCAGCTATCCGACGTGGCATCGATTCAACATACACTGAGTGATCACTAAATTATGACCACCTACCTAATACTTTGTGGATCCTCCTTTCGCCCTTAGTACAGCAGTTATCCGACGTGGACATACACTGAGTGATCAGTGAATTATGACCACCTACCTAATACTTCGTTGGTCCTCCTTTCGCCCTCAGTACAGCAGCTGTCCGACGTGGCATCGATTCAACATACACTGAGTGATCACTGAATTATGACCAACTACCTAATACTTTGTGGGTCCTTCTTTCGCCCTTAGTACAGCAGCTATCCGACGTGGACATACACTGAATGATCACTGTATTATGGCCACGTTCTTAATACTTCGTAGGTCCCCCTTTCGCCCTCAGTAGAGCAGTTATCCGAAGTCGCATTTGCATTGGTTCAATAAAATGCCGGAAACAACTAGGAGGTATGGCCAACCATACTGTGTGTAATGCGGCCTTCAATGCAGGTATGGCGGTGATTGGTGTATCCAAACGCATGATATGCCGTTCCATAGTGTCCCACAAGTGCTGTATGGGGTTGATATCGAGGGAGCTTAGAGACCAACCCATATGCTGGAAGTCTCAACTGTGTTCCTCAAATCATTCCTGCACAACATTGGACCTGTGGCTCAGCGCATTATCATCTTGGAGGACACCGTCGCTATTCGGGTAAAAGTGCAACATTGCTGAGTGTACAGAGTTATCAAGCAATTCACGATAGTGGCCACCAGTCATACGTTGTTCCACATGCACCAGAGATCCGAATTCCTGCCAGGTAAACATGCCCCACACCATGCAACCGCCTCCACCGGCTTGCAATGTGGAGATCATGCAGGATGGATCGAGTGTCTCGTGTTGTTTGCGTCTAATACGTATATGACCGTCGACAGAGTGGAGTAAAAACCCCGACTCGTCAGACCAGCACACTTTTTTTCAGTCATCCGACGTCCAACTTGCATGATCTTTGCACCAGGCGAGTCATTTGCGCCGATGCACAGTAGTTAGGAGAGGATGTCGTCGGGATCGTATGCTGTTATAGCCCATGCGTCGCACGCATCGGCATGACAGATACTGTTCCGGGTTGACCTCTGTTGGATTGGGTAGTCACCTATTGAACAGTTCTGCGTCTATTGGCCTGTGAGAGTCGTAGGACCAGGCGATCACCTCTCACATCAACCGTTGGCTGTCTTGTGCTGTTTTATTTCCTGGTCATTATTTCCCCATTTTCACGCCAGTCCTGATGCACTTAAACTACGGCGGCTCGCGAGTAAGTCACCAGTTCAACCGTTTGGGAAATCGGTGCACCCGATCTCCGAGCTCCCACAATCAGTCCTTTCCCAAAGTCCGATAAATCGTTCTCTTTACCCATCACGCTCCGAATTTTACTACCTACTGCTCCACTCACATGTTATAAATGCTACGTCGGTCGACTAATCGCGCCCTCTCGGAAATCACGTGGTCAACGGGCCGCATCCACTTTTGATATGGTCATAACTGAGTGACCACTCGGTGTATATATTATATTGCTGTATACACTGAGTGGCCACTTTATTATGACCACCTGACAGTTTTAAGCAAATGAGCTATGGCTGCACGCTGTTGCCGCCAGAGGGCGAGGCTAGTATAAAAAGGTAAAGCTTAGTGCTTGAGACAGTAGTAGAAATGATTTTTGGGTGACGAGATGGGTAAAACACGCAATTTGACGGACTTTCACCGTGAGATGATTGTAGGAGCTCGGAGCTGTGGAGCGTGTATCACCGAAACCGCCGCATTCGTGAAATGTTCCAGAGCAGCTGTTGTTAAAGTGTTTAAAGACTGGACTGTCAGCCAGAAAACTGGGTCTCTACGTGCAACGTGTGGTCGTCATCGACTAGTGACTGCTCGGGCGGAACTGAGAGTGCCCAGACTGGTAACAGACAACAGAAGGGCAACAGTGCAGCAAATTACAGACCATCTTAATCAAGGATCCCCTCAAATGATCTCTGCACGCACTGTTCGCCGTTCACTGCATCGGATGGGATATGGCAGCCGAAGGCCTGTTCGAACACCTTTGCTGTCTGCAGTTAACAAGAGAAAACGTCTCCAGTTCGCACAGGAGCACAAGGATTGTACAGTCGATAATTGGAAACAAATTATGTGGTCCGATGAATCACGTTTTCAGTTGCACCATGCCGATGGCCGAGTGAGAATTTGGCGGAAACAACACGAAAACATGGACCCCAAATGCATTGCTACAACTCTTCAAGCTGATGGAGGCATCGTTATGGTTTAGAAAATGTTTTCCTGGCATGCTTTGGGCCCTTTAATTCGTGTTGATCAACGTCTGACTGGCACATCATATCTAAACATCGTTGCAAACCAAGTGCATCCTGTCATGTGGATGGTTTGTCCCAATAGCGATGGCTACTTTCAACAAGATAATGATGCGTCCTGCCATAGCGCTCGTATTGTACAGGATTGGTTTCAAGAACATGCCGGTGAGTTTACTTTGCTTAGGTGGCTCCCTCAATCTCCAGATCTCAACCCCATTGAGAATTTGTGGGATGAAGTTGAACGAAGCATCAGACAACTGGATCCACAAACCTGTAATCTCACACTCCTGGAAAGTGCTATTCATCAAGCATGGTCTCAGATTCCACAAACCACCTATCAACATCTCGTGGAGTCCATGCCACGAATAATCGACGCAGTATTAAAGGCAAAAGGTGGCCCAACGAAGTACTGAGATAGTGGTCATATTTAATAAAGTGGCCACTCAGTGTATAATATATTATACGGTATATTATATTGCACAAGCACGATACCTGAATCTGTCATAATCAGTTTGTCTTGAGGGGGGATGTTTGTTTCCGAATAACTTCAACAAAAAATTTCGTAACAGGAACATCTCCCACTTTTACTCATCCTAAATATATAAATTCGTCTGTTTTCTCTCCTTTATCGCAGTTTTACGAAGATCTAACGTTCTCTTAATCATCTGAGCTTCGGGTTTCAATTTGTGATAGAAGCGTTCTCTTCACTTGTTGCCCAAACTCTGTTCAACATTTCTGCAATATTTCGTCTCAACCGCAAACTGGAAGCCTTTGAAATGCATTCACATTCTTCTGCGCATTGTGCTCAGAGAATTAATCACTTGCCTACACTAATATTATGCTATCGTAAATATGTTGACATTGATTTTGAAAGGCTCAAGATTGTGTAACGCGCTTCGCAGACGAACAATACTGTTTTCACATTATGTTTGGGGAAATCAATACACCCACAAGTACTGAATCGACGCAGTATTAAAAGCAAAAGGTGGCCCAACGAAGTAGTGATGAGGTGGTCATAATAAAGTGGTCACTCAGTGTATATTCTGTTTATTGGTGCAGTGCTAAAAAAAATGCCCTGGCAATCTCCTACATCCGGTCTAGAAACTTTCAACAACTGCCAAATTACGAAGGAGAGGAAGTTAGTTGCACCAGTGGGTCAACTGCAATTTGAAATTTCAAAAACTTTGCAGTATTCTCTGTTGTCAGAAACACAGGAAGCGATTTTGATCAATGGTAATCCCTTGTTTTTGTGATTGATTAATTTCTTTGTGCGGACTGTCTGGGGCCACTTCACCGGCTATTTCTGAGGTGGTTTCGGTAAACAAAAGATCTACGGATTTCTGCATAGCCACCATCAAAAAAAAATAACAATAAAGAGAGAGAGAGAGAGAGAGAGAGAGAGAAGAAGAAGAAAGAGGGAGGAATACTCGGTTAAGATGATTATTTGTGTTAAAAAAAATGTCGATTTTGATAGACGATCATTGAACAAATAAATTTTAAAAAGTCCGATTCAGTTTGGTAAAAAAGTATCCTTGCGCCGGCAGCCCTTGAAAAAAATGTGGCCTGGTGGTACCAGATTCCGTCAGGTCTCGACTGCAACCCTGGATAGATGACCACTTGTTGGGAATCTTTTTACGATCAATTACCCAGATTAGGGCGTCACAAACGCACAACATTTGTGCGCGCGCCAATTAGGGGTAACCAACTGTGGTTTCAAGAAAGATGGTCCTCCCTCTACCCTAAACGAGACTAATCACAGACAGAAGACACTGCAACTTCGTTCTCGAAAGCCTTCCTCAAAGGAACCGATTCGTTTCGACGACAGGATACGGAAACCCACCCCCTTTCCCCTCATCCATTGACACCACGCAGGCCGCCAATGTCAAGGTCTAGCCAGGCTCGCCCAACATTTCTAACATTTTGGTCCACGCAAACTTCTGGCGATCCTCGATGACTTGTTGCACCAGGAGAACTGACTACGGAGGCAAATTACGATAGGAAGGGACAGTCAGAATGCCGGGTAATATTATGCCTTTTCGTCACACCCCTTCAGAGAAGTCCAGAAAGCAACGGGAAGCTCCTGGATCGAAGTGGGGAATGCGACAAACAATAGAGGAACCTCTGTCGTGGCGAGCGGAGAAGGGAACGGTGTCGAGGTAATAAAACCATTTAAAGTTGGCTGACTTTTAAGTAGTACTGATTTATCGGTTTCCCTTAAAAATATTAAAGCATTTTAAAAAAGCTCTAATACTTCTTAGATGAAAGTGCCCTAGCGGCGCTAGGCCTCGACTGCACCACTGGTGTCATCGTTACAACATCTCTTTCCAATCAAAGTAGCAACAACTGCTTTTTTCCACTCCCAAAGTAGCAACTTTAATTGGGAGTGGCCATTTTGGCCACTCCCAAATCAAAGTTTGCTACTTTGTTGACTGAAAGTATATTCATTTATAGTTACGCAAAGAGATGTCGTAACGGCGATACTCCATACTATATCCCTCAGCCATAGAGACCATTGTTACCTGGAGTGATGGTGGATCGTGAGCAAGCAGAGAACATCGGTAATAATTAGTTATGATTCAAAATAAACGCACCATGGATTACGTCATGACATTTTACTGAGCATGTGCTTTGCTCACAGTAAACGTCCCAAACTGTCTTCCGCTTAGTGTATATAAACCTGACACTTTTTTTTTTTTTGATTGGAGGTTTAACGACCAGCGTGAGCAACTCAATGGGCTATAAGCAGTCGCCTGTCCCTAATTTAGGGTCACTGGTTCCAGGGAAGGGAGAGAGCCAGTGCCGTAAGACAAACACAACATCCATGCCTTCCCGGTCCGGGATTCGAATCCGGACCCCTTACGGACGAATGATCAGAGGCCAGTGCCTTAGACCACTGCGCCACCGGGGTGGCCCTGACACTTGTATTCCATATGTAGTCATTACATCTGAGGAAGACCTTACAAAGGTTCGAAAGATATTATGGCCGCCCCGATGGCGCAGTGGTCTAAGCGATGGCCTCTGATCATTTGTCCGAAACGGGGTTCGAATCCCGGTGAGGCATGGATGTTGTATTTGTCTTACGGCACTGGCTCTCTCCCTTCCCTGGAGCCAGTGACCCTAAATTAGGGACGGGCGACTGCTTATAGCCCATTGAGTTGCTCACGGTGGTCATTAAACCTGCAATTAAAAAAAAAAGATATTATGTGTTTTTTAACCTTGTAATTTTAAGATTAATGTATTTTTACTGCTATGGGCTTTTATCATATCGACTCGCATCTCATCGTGTTATGAAGATCGTGCGTAAATGGATTTACATATTATGAATCTTAACGATGATTAGCACGAAGTGATCATTCTTATTACTGAAATTTTTTGCATTGGATTTACAATCATAGCCAAAAATCCTGCACCAGTAAACCGAAAGTCAAATTTTTGATGTTTGAAGTCAACTTATACAGCGTAATGGTAAAGTCAGGAATACATATTATACAACATTTTAAACGAAATTTTATGATGAATTCAAATATTTTTAAAGAATGTTATTACTAGTAATAGAAGTGACGTTACAAGCAAAATATATCGTCTAGTCATAAAAAGAAACAAATAGTGGAATTTGTGAAATTAGTGTACAGTGCGTTTAACGTAAAATTTCTGTACAGTACATTATTGACGCTTGCAGGACACTTGTAATAACTTACCAACAAGCAAAATAAGCTTGGATAACCACTGTTTCTTTGTAACAAAGTGCACCTTCTTGCCATGGAACTAATGAGCATCTCTAGTTGTCCATTGGTGATATCATGGTTACATACGGCCCTTACAGACTCAGTCTTTAATTGAGTCTGTAAGGGCCGTATGTAACCATGATATCACCAATGGACAACTAGAGATGCTCATTAGTTCCATGGCAAGAAGGTGCACTTTGTTACAAAGAAACAGTGGTTATCCAAGCTTATTTTGCTTGTTGGTAAGTTATTACAAGTGTCCTGCAAGCGTCAATAATGCACTGTTCAGTCATTCTGCGTTAAATGCATTTGTACACTAATTTCACAAATTCCACTATTTTTTGCTTTTTATGACTAGACGCTGTACTTTTGCTTGTTCACTTCTATTACTGGTGATAACATTCTGTAAAAGTATTTGAATTCAGATAAAATTTCCTTTAAAATGATTATAATGAATAAACTCTTTCTACTTCCAGCTAAGCTAATTATAATGAATAAAGCTTTCAACTAAGCTAAGTATAATGCTTCTGCTACTGAATTATATGCTTGTACTAAGCTTCAAATAGTGAATTCAAATGGTTGTTGTTAGTAGTTAATTAAGATCATGAATAAAGTCTCCTGCTAGTAGTGTAGTAATAGTATTGAACAAACTTATAACTGGTAGTAATGTTGTAGCAGTAATTAGGATGAATAAAGTCTTAACGCTGGTTGCTAATAGTAATAAACTAATGACATAAACCTAACAGCCAGACAGAGATCTGACAAAAACTATGAATTGAGAAAGGCGTACTTACCAAAAGCTCTTTTATTATGTAACTCTTGATCATCCAACGCACACACACAACTCGTTTCACAATAATGAAGAATCAAACTAATCACATAGAACGAAGCTCTCAATACAACAACAACAACAAACTCTCTCCTTCACATAAACCAACGCTCTCCGTACAACAACAAACGCTCTCCCTACAACAACAAACGCTCTCCTTACGTATCGTTGAACGCGCCTATTTATACTGGCTACCACCACGTCATGACTTACACTCATTGCCAGATCTCATTCAGCGGGTGAAATAACATCTCGTTCAGTAAGAAGATAATTTACATAGAAAAATAAAATAACCAGAGATAGTAAAAATCAAAAGGAAAGTGAATCTAGAGCATACGTTACATGATGTATAATACAGTATGTATTCCTGACTTTACGTTGTATAAGTTAACTTCAAACATCAAAAATTTGACTTTCAGTCTACTGGTGCAGCACTTTTGGCCACAATTGTACTTCACTACTGACGGGAAAGATGTGTAGCATCAAACATTACTTTTTGTTGTTGTACCATTTGCTGTTTTCTTTAAAATGTCAGTTTTTAGTTCAGTGATTGTTTAAATTATGCTGGTCAGATATTTTACGAAGACTTTATTGATGGTTCTGTTTTTCAGATCAGTGTGGTAAGTGCCGTGCACTGTGTTTCACTGCCTGCATGTTAGGCTGGGATGTAGGCTATGTTTGGCCACTCCTCGAAGGTGTTGTGGTCACCCAAGTCTCCAGTTCCGTTAATCCGTGGCACATCGTAATGGGAAATCCCCGGGATGTCTTGAGGTCGCAGCAGGATGCGAGCACGTCAGCCTGGACGGACAGTCAACACGTGTCTCCGAGCCAGATACGGACTTCAAACACGGAGCCTCCGCCGTACGCGGGACGGCTTGCTCCACCAGCTCCAAATTATGGACTGCACACAGCAACGGAGTCTGGGACTCGGCTGCACCAAGAACTCCAACAGACTAATTCCCGGGACAGCAACAGACCTGCGGAGCCATGTCTGAGGAGAACCAGTGCCAATTCAGAGGGAGAAATCGGAAGCAGGAGAGGTGAAGAAGACGTTAGGACGTTGAGGACTCCTCAGTGGCAACATTCAGCTTCCGCGACGTTTGCTTGCCTCTCCTGCGTGCTGGGCATATCTAACCTCAGCAGGTTCTCTTTGCTAGTCTATATATACAAAGGTAATTCTACTAAAGACTAACACTTTATTTTTGAAACTAAACCATAGTGTATCATTATGCTAAGACCGGTCGGTTGATAAATGTTTACCAAAGCACCAAACAGAAGTAATTGCTCTTTCCAAGTTGATAAGTGAGTCACGGAAAAATCCTCATCAGCCGCTACCGGGAATCGAACCCAGGGTCTTCCAGTTACGCGCCGGACATCCTGCCACTGCACCACAGCGGCCTCGAATTCCCCAGACTCACATATGATTTACTGCTAAACCACATGGCAGGTTGCTTCTTGGAGCCCCTCACAATGCTGGGGATTCACCAAAGATGGAAAGCAGCAACTGAACAAACAACTGGGAGACGAATAAGTAATTCATTCATACACTAAACGTTGATCAGAAACACCAAAACCGAAGTCATCATGACTTCTGTTTGGTGTCCTTGATCCACGTCGAGTGCATGAATTAATTACTTATTCGCCTTCTAGTTATTTGTTCAGTTGCTGCTTTCCATCTTTGGTGAATCCCCAGCATTGTGCGGTGATTCATGAAGCAACCTGCCATGCGGTTCGGCAGTTAAATCAAATGTGAGTCTGGAGAATTCGAGGCTGCTGTGGTGCAGTGGTAGCATGTCCGGCGGGTAACTGGAAGACCCTGGGTTCGATTCCCGGTGGCGGCCGATGAGAATTTTTCCGTGAATCACTTATTAACCTGGAAAAAGCGATTACTTCTGTTTGGTGTTCCTGATTCACGTCGAGTGTATGAAGTATGAATTAATTGATAAATCTTAATTATTGGCGCAGGGGCCTCAACTGGTCAAACAGCGAAAAGTAACTGCTTATAAAAGTAACAGAAACAATATTAAAACATAAGAAAAAAAGACATCATAACACAGAACAACAAACGATGTGAATGGCTGATAAAACAATAACATACACAAAACGAGAAACACCAGAAGGAAAGAGAACAGAAGAATTCGCAATGATCGTGTGAAAGGTGACACAGGGTTTCTAAGTCGCCTAGTAGAGGGGATAAAAGTGGAAAACGAGCAAGCTCGCGAACAAAACGACAACACGAACACAAAACATGTTCGCATTGTCAGTCAGAAGTACATTGTCAACAGTCAGAGATAAGCACACCGTACAAAAAATTAGTCACCCCTCTCAGAACTTACCTAATAACAGGTGACGGCGCTTCTTGCCTTAATAACAGCATGAATCCGGTGTGGTAGGGACTCCACGAGATTGTGGATGTACTGAACATGGATTTGCATCCACTCGTGTGTCAATTGGTCCCGAAGTTCCGCCAGAGTACGTGGGTGTCTATTCCGGCGTTTCACCTTCTGTACCAAATGATCCCACAGATTTTCAATAGGATTTAAATCTGGGGATTTGGTGGCTCCGAAATACCAAATTTGGTGGTTCCGAATTGAAAACTGTAGATTTTACGAAAATTTTGTATGTGGGGGCTCTGACCAATCCTGGGTCCAACCGCTTCCAAAAAACCGTCTACAGTCGAAGTTAGAGTTTCATGAATTAGTACGCAAAAGTTGGTGGTTCTAAATTGAAAACTGTAGATTTTACAAAAATTTTGTAGGGGGGGTGCTCTGACCCCGTGCACCGACCCGTTCCAAAAACCGTCTACCGTCTATGTTTGAGTATCATGAGATAATATAGCAAATTTGGTGGTTCTAAATTGAAAACTGTAGATTTTACGAAAATTTTGATTGGGGGATTTTGATCCCTGGGTCCCCGACCCGTTCCGAAAACCGTCTACCGTCTAAGTTAGAGTACCATGATATAGTATAATAAATTTGGTGGTTCTAAATTGAAAACTGTAGGTTTTACGACAATTTTGTAGGGAGGGGGGGCTCTGAACCCCGGTCTCCGACCGTTTCCAAAAACCGTCTACAGTCTAAGTTAGAATACCATGAGATAGTATAACAAATTTGGTGGTTCTGAATTGAAAACTGTAGATTTTACGAAAATTGTGTGTGGGGGGGGGGGGGTCTGACCACCCGGGCCCCGACCCGTTCCAAAAACCGTCTACTGTCTAATATTTTAAGTGCCAAAGAAAAAGCGTAATATTCCTATCCTGTCTGAGTGTCCAAACCTTATAAATTTGATCAGGGCGAAAGACGTTCGAAATCGTACGTTTTCCTGCATTCGTTTTGTATGTAACCAAAATCTGTAAACGCGACGAGTTGGTCTGCGACGAATTGACGTAGTCGACGAATTTGTCCGCGACGAATTGACGCTCGACGAATCGTCGTGGTCGACGAATTGACGCAGGCGACGAATTGACGCGTGACGAATCGTCGCAGTCGACGAATTGACGCGGTCGACGAATTGACGCAGGCGACGAATTGACGCGTGACGAATCGTCGCAGTCGACGAATTGACGCGGTCGACGAATTGACGCGGTCGACGAATTGACGCGGTCGACGAATTGACGCAGGCGACGAATTGACGTATAACCGATGAAAAAGTGTGCTTATATTTACCATCCTCGCAAACATAAATTTCATCACATAATTGTATCCAAAGTATTCCCAGATCCGTAAAACCTTGTACAAAGTATTTTCTACTATAATTTTATGCACAAATAGTAAGACTAACCTAATTATTTCCCCAACTTCCAGCCTTTCAAGTGTCGCTTCCCGTTTGTTTGACACCTGGGTATAGATATTCCGATTGCTATAATCGGTATCTATTCATCGTAGACAAGAAATATATGCATTTTTGGTACCCTAAAGAATGGAACTTTAAAATGAACGCATTTTTACAAAATGTGAAATTTGGCCCAAAACGACCTTTTCAACATAGTGGGGTACCTTAACAAAAATAATACGCGGATCACTTGGAATAATTCGTTTAAATCACAACAATTCTCCGTTCCTCCTCCAACTTTTAGGAACGTCAACGTTGTTATGATACTTCCCATCCTCAAGTTTTCTTTTGTTTTGTTTTTTTAAAGAAAAAAAAATTGTATTTTTCTGGCATCGAAATTCTCTGCCAACGGTTTGATACTCTCGCTTTCCTTTTCGTGCATTTCAATAACTTTAAAATTTGTATCCAAATTGAGAATGTTTTTCGTTTGCGCCACGGTAGGAGGCAAGCGAGCGAACGCAACTGACAAGCACAAGGGCTGTGAATGATCATATCAACGAATAAATGCCAAGAGAATTAAATCGAAGTGTCTCGTTGTAATCTGTACGAAACTGCCCACTGACTTTGGACTTTGCATCCAGCAAAAAGAGCAACGCTGATCACATGAACTAAACCTGAGCAGCGTAGGGTGCTTAAGAATAAGCAAAATAGTAGATGTGCTGCAGTTTGTGTTTGAGTAAACAAATCAAAGGCAATCCTCTCTGTTAAATTATGTATGTGACCTATAACTTCAAACATATTTGCCCATGTGAATTCATCATTACACCTTATCGTGTAATGTTTTGTATTCAATTAAAATACTTGATAGCAAGGGAAACTCTGGGAACTTCCTGTTGTTACCAGGTTGATTTACTCTCTTGCCATTTCACTTTCCATGTTAAGCAGGTTCCGCTTTAAGTAGGTTAAATACATGTAGTACGTAATTTTCTATCTTTCGTTTCGAGACCAAAAACGAGTTCCTTTTAGACAGGTTACCGTTTATATAGGTTCCATCTCAAACAGGTTTTACTGTACACTATATTGACAAAAGTCACCGGACACCTAGAAGAGAAACACAACATAGCATTTACTGACATACATTAGTACGGTGTCAGCACACCTTTGGCCTTACTTCATGCACTGACCCTTCGACACATGCTTTCGACAAGGTTTTGAAACACAGCGACAGGTATGCGCTTCCATCCAGTACATAATGCTGCCGCTAACTGTTGCTTAGTAGTAGGCCTTGGTTCCAAACTTCTTATACGGTGCTCCAATTCACCCCAAAGGGGCTCTATTGGATTAAGATCAGGGCTCTGTGCTGGCTAGTAAACACACACGATACGGAATTATCGTCAAACCACGCCGTAACAGTCCTTGCTCTGTAGTTCGGTGCATTATCCTGCTGGTACCAACAAGGCTCGTTTCCTTAGTATTCCTGCAGAGTTGGTACGGCATAATTGTTCAGAATAGCGAGGTAAACGTGCTGGTTAGCAGGTTTGTCCAAGATAACCAATGGGCTGGGGCCATACCATGAAAAACACCCCCACACGAGTACACTGCCAGCTCCAAACCTGACCGTAGGAAAAGTACACTGGTGTAAATAGCGTTCCCCCGACTGCCGCCAAACCCACACACGGCCATCAGACTGATGAATCGTGTATGTGGATTCATCAGTCCATAAGACCCGTTTCCATTGATCTACGGTCCACGATAAATGTTCTTTACACCATGCTAAACGACGAGTAGCATTCCGAGTAGAGATGAAGGGCTTATGAGCAACCGCACGACCGCGGTAACCCATGAAATGTTCTCGGCGAATGTTACGTGTGCATACCGAGATTCCCACATTTTTACTCACCTGTACACTGAGGTCTTGTGCAGTACTCCGTCGATTAGCTGTAACGACTCTCCTGAGGCTTTGACGTACCCTATCACTGATTTTCTTTGGTCTGCCGGTACGTTTTGCTTATTCAGGCAAGCCATGTGTCTTCCAGTTATTCAGTACATCCAAAACAGTTGACTTGGGTATGTTTAAACGCCTCTCGGTTTCTCTTATGGACAACCCACTAATATAACACCCAACAATCTTTCCTTTCTCAAAGTCAGTTCTCTCCCGCCGCGACATTTTCACTCAACCTCACAGCGCGATATGATCGCGGTCAGCTGTAGGCTTGTTTTTATACCGTTTGCAGCTGCACCGCCAATCTTAACAACGCAGCGGATCTGTTCGTTTGGCTTTTGAAATCGTATCCGGTGATTTTTGTTAATATAGTGTATATTACTTAAATATAATCTAATCTTCGCAGCTAATGAGCAATCATTGCCATTTCTGTATAGCAACAGATATACAATGTACGATTCGGTTATCTCACAGCTTCTATATGTAAGAGAAAAATTGTTTGCTTCTAAAAACACTTTTTTTCGTATACATCTGTTTCACCAGTTCTACCTGAGCATTCCGTCCCACCTCTTGATACTCTTTCTTCAGTAGCAACAGTCTTTGCGAAATTTAAGCAGTCTGATCGAAACCTGTTAACGGAATCACTAGAGTCGACGTCCTTTTGTTCCAGCCATAATTCCACTACAAGTGTTAATTTTTTATGAGGTTCTTCAAATCATAGTAAATTACTGGGGTTGAATATTTTCAGCATCTTTGAGCTGCGGAAAAATACAAAAACACAAAGGTTTTTTCCTAAATGCATTGTCCAAAGTCGCTATAAATTCCAAACGCAGACAGCAGGAAATAAGAAAAAACGTTTAGAAGCTACTACATTTAACAGAGGATAAAAAATAGGCATTTTAAACCTCTTTACATGTGCGATTATCCACTTAGGAAACAAGTCAATTTTATTATTTCATGGGCATTCAAGCACATCTGCAAATTCAGAAGAGAGTGATGTGAAATCTCTGCTAGAAATTGTGAAATGTTGTAAAATTTCCTTCATCTTTGAAGCGTTTGAGTGATTGCGAACAAGGAATATTACCGCAATGGGTGCATTCTGAGTAGTTGAGGAGCACAGTGAATTGATATTAAGCAAGAAAGTAGACAAAGGAATCGTAATGCAAATCAGATTCGTAACGGCCAGATTAAAACGGCCCAAGTATTTTTTTTTTTTAGTTTGCTTTTCGGGATACGGGTTTCCCAATGGCATTTGATGCTGCCGACTTTCATGTTGTGCGCCTGAGTACAGTAAAACCTCCGTTAAAGGACATCTCTGAACAACGGTGACGGCAAATTTTGATCGGTACGGAACAGCTGGTTGATACCAATATCATTAGCGATAGCCTCCGGGCAACAGGACCTCTTTCTTAGCAACGGTCAACGACACTGGCGCACCCACGGAGGGCGCTTTGAGAGCTTAAGCTCCCTCCAAGAAGATTAAAAGCGACGTACGTGACAAATTAAACATTCAAAAATATTATTTTACATGTTCAAAAGCTACATAGTGTATGACATTGTATCTTCTATTAAATGGTGTCTTCTTCCCAAAGCCCCAAAGAGATTAAGAGTGACGTACGTCACAAACTAAACATTCAAAAATATTATTTTACATGTTCAAAAAATTACATAGTGTCTTCTACTGCATGGAGTCTTCTTCCCAAAGCCTCAAAGACGTTAAGAGTGACGTACGTCACAAATTAAACATTCAAAAATATTATTTTACATGTTCCAGAAATTACTTAGTGTTTTCTATTACATGGTGTCTTTTTCCCAAAGCCCCGAAGAGATTAAGAGCAACGTACGTCACATATTGTGTACGTATACTATATATACACTGAAAAGCAATTGAATTAGAGACAGCTGGCGTTATGCAAATGTGGCGCTGTGGGCGGCCCTGTAAATGTAAACGACATGACGTATGCAGCGATCCGACAATATAAGGAGTGATGCGACGGGAATCAGTAAAGAGTCGGACGCAGTATGGGTAAGACGAAGGATCTAAGCCCATTTGATTGTGGGCAAAGTGTCGGGGCCTGACGAATGGGTCACTCCATCTCGGAAGTCGTGCAGGCACTGGGATTTTAACGAGCCACTGTGTCCCGGGTGCACCGCGAGTACATCGAATCCGGTAAAATCATCCCTGCAAGGGCCAACTGCCGTAGACAACAGCGTGTGGATGAGCGGGGTCATTGTCGGCTAGCTCGCATTGTGCCAGCGGATAGACGGGCCACAGTGCAAGAAATCACTCGGCAATTTAACGCTGGTGCACAAAAACGTGTAAGCAGCCACACCATCCAGAACCATCTCCTCGCTATGGGGTACAGAAGCCATCGTCCCACGAGGGTACCGCTGCTGACCGCACATCACAGGGTGCAAAGATTAGCATGGGCGCGGGAACATCGCCACTGGACCCTAGACATGTGGGGAAATATTGCCAGGACTGATGAGTCGAGATTCACGTTGGTACATGCGGATGGCAGGATACGAGTACGGCGCAAACCACATGAAGCGATGGATCCTTCTTGCCAGCAGGGTACTCTTCAAGCAGGTGGGGATGGCATTCTCGTCTGGGGACTGTTTACATGGACTGAAATGGGACCCCTGGTACGTGTGACATCGTCTCTCACAGGTCAACGCTACCGGGATATCCTGTACGACCGTTTGCTCCCGTTTGTGCGTCTTCAACATCCCACTGGGGACCTCATTCTGCAACAAGACAATGCACCGTGTCATCGCTCCCGAATTGTATCCGAATAGTTGGATGAACACTCCACCAACGTGACCTCGCTTCCTTGGCCAGCTAGGTCACCTGACCTTAATCCCATCGAGCACATCTGGGATGCCATCGAGAGAGATGTTCGAGGCTCTGATTCACGCCATCAAATCTTCGTGAACTGTGGGAGCTTGTTCAGGGGTCGTGGATCCGTTTGGCTTCCCAACGCTTTCGGTGTCTTGTCGAGTCCACGCCGAGACGAATCGCCGCCGTCATCAGGGCGAAAGGTGGTGCTACACGTTACTAGACAGGTATCTCTAATTAAATTGCTCTTCAGTGTATATATAGCCCCCTCCAACAGGAATTCCTAGGTGCGCCACTGGTCAACGGGCACCCGAGGTTGTCCTGAAAGAAGACTAACATACACTTTTTTCGCAAGGATTTTGTACAGTTCCTTCGGTACTTCGGCTAGAGGAATAAGAGAGGGACACGGTGTATGATAGATAGTTAGGTGATACAACTCCCCATACACTTAACAGTTAAAAAATTGTATGTTAATGTCATAGCTCGCCAGGTGGCGTGCACGAGTTGTGGGCCAGTCGTTTACCCTAATCATCATAGGAATACATAGCGTTTATGATTTCATCAGTGCTAAATCTGTATTTATCACAAATATTTTTTAATAATTACTTTGAGTAGATGTGGGGTATTGAAGTGTCAGAACTTTTTCTACAGGAGTTAACGCTTTTTAATTTAGAAGGAGACTAAAATTTATAGTACAGCTGTGTGTGTCAGACTACGATTATTGCAATTCTTAATGTTTGATGTGGGACGAAAGCATTTTGTGCCGAACGAACTATCGGGCAGATTATTCGACATGTGAAGAACGTGTATCAACTTTTAAAGCACCAGAAGATGAATAACGATCTCTAATTTATCCTTTCATATCAACAGAACTCGGGTAGTGCAAGTTGTTTACATTACATATGCACGCCGCCATTTTTATATGCATAAATAGCGGCCCGCACGAAACCGTAGCAATCGCGAATAGATAATTTGTTTTCGTTTTTTTTTTTCTTATTGGAAAAAACCTATTGTATGATGGTAAAAATATTGACCGGGGCTTTAAACTTGTTGTTCTAAATATAGAAAATAAAATTATCCTACATAAAGGTGTGGAAACATGAAATATAATGTGTGCCTACTAATCAATACAATTATCAAACATAAATATGCATATACACTATATTGACAAAAGTCACCGGGCACCTAGAGGAGAAACACAACATAGCATTTATTGACATACATTAGTACGGTGTCGTTCCACCTTTGGTTTAATGCACGCACTGACCCTTTGAGACATGCTTTCGACAAGGTTTTGGAACACAGCGATAGGTATGCGCTTCCATTCAGTACATAATGCTGCTGCTAACTGTTGCTTAGTAATAGACCTTGGTTCCAAACTTCTTATGCGGAGCTCTAATTCATTGCATAGGTGCTCTATGGTATTAAGACTCAGGGCTCTGTGCTGGCCAGTCCATACAATATACGGAATTATCGTCAAACTACTCCCTAACAGTCCTTGATTTATGGCTCGGTGCATTATGCTGCTGGTACCAACAAGGCTCGTTTCCATAGTATTGCCACAGAGTTGGTACGGCATAATTGTCCAGAATATCGAGGTAGATGTTCTGGTTAACAGGTTTGTTCACGATGACCAATGGGCCGGGACCATATCACGAAAAACAACCCCACACGAGTTCACTGCCAGCTCCAAACTTGACCGTAGAAACAGCCCACTGTGGCAAATACTGTTCCCCCGGCTGCCGCCATACCCAGACATGGCCATCAGACTGATGGATCGTGTATCTGGATTCATCAGTCCATAGGACCCGTTTCCATTGATCTACGGTCCACGATAAATGTCATTTACACCATGCTACACGAAAAGTAGTATTCCGAGTGGAGATGAAAGTCTTATGAGCAGCCGCATGGTCACGGTAACCCATTGAATGAAGTTCTCTGCGAATGGTACGTGTACATATCGAGGTTCCAGCATTTTTACTAACCTGTACATTGAGGTCTTGTGCAGTACTTCGTCGATTAGCTGTAACGACTCTCCTGAGGCTTTGACGTCCTCTATAACTGATTTTCTTTGGTTTGGTTTGCCGTTACGTTTTGCTGCTTCAGGCACACCACGTGCTGAAGCAGCAAAAAAAAAAAAAACAGTTGACCTAGGTATGTAAACGCCTCTCGGTTTCTCTTATGGACAACCCAGTAATATAACATCCAACAATCTTTCCTTTCTCAAAGTCAGTTCTCTCCCGCCGCGACATTTTCACTCAACCTCATAGTGCGATATGATCGTGGTCAGTTGAAGGCTTGTTTTTATACCATTTGCAGCTGTACCGCGCATCTTAACGAAGCAGCGGATCCGTTCATTTGGTTTTGAAGGGGTGTCCGGTGACTTTTGTCAATATAATATATATGGCTATGACATCCCACCTACTAGGCACAAAAGTGCATGTTCACAAAGTGTTTCTGGTTTGTTTTTTAAATTCCAAGCAAAACAGTACTCTTAAAACACGAATACTTCCGTCCCTTCCTCCCAAAAGTAAGATTAGATTGTGTCGAGTCATCGGCCCACATGTTGGTCGTGTCATCTGGTGACAAGTGACGTTAACGGGCAATTTTTGTTCCCAGGGTTGTACCACCTGACATTCATACACCGTTGAGGGGAACAAAGAATGTTTGTATACACACATTACGGCGGGTACAGTGAAATGCTTAAGCAAAAATAAAGAAGTTAAAGTTTAATTTGACGTGCGCTGGTAACAAAATACTTAAGGCGAGCTCTATATCTTGTGACTGTATCCATCCCCCCCCCCCCCATTTTCCTTGCGTTAGGTGGAATGATAATTTAGATGTTGCCAGTTGGCGGCGGTGTCGGTTGGTTTTATCCCTGTGGGTTCTGTTCCTGCTTTCCACTGCAGCAGGCAAACGCTGTTACACTTCACTTCCTGTAGCATTTTTCTGTTAGAGTAGCATAATGCTAATCAACTTTCAAATGGCTGTTTAAGACCTGGGAACCAGCACGGCCCTCTTAAATTCCTCTAAAACATGATTGATTGATTGTAAAATCTCTTCTAGAGTCGTTCAATTCTGGTGAACAATATGGGAAGATAACGAGAAACGATGGTGCATTTAAACTGCAAGTCACGGCCGGCTGGATCATAGGGGCAACAGGGGATCATAGGGGCAACTGCGAGGCCCCTTAAGGCCCGTGCCCCGCGCCTTAAGGGGCCTCGCAGTTTAGGAAAAAAATAATTTTCGGTAGAATTTTTTTACAATTAATATTATTTTGCGTGTAAGTTTTGGGGTGTGAAGCTCTTAAACAGATGTTCCTAAAAGCTCTTTTTTTGTTTTGTTTCCATCCTCCCCTCGCCCCATTTTCGAATGTATTATCTCACTTCGCCGTACAAATACTGAGATTTGCAGATTCCAAGTGATTATTGCACATGCTTTAATATTTTCCGCATTCATGAAATAGCAAATTAAATTTCATTGTTCTGTAGTCCTTACTTTTATATATTTAACAATTTGCGTGCGAACCAGATACTTAACAAATAAAAAGAACAATATCAAAGTTGGTTTTGGGCTACATACAGAAGCCATTTATTCAGTGACTTTAAAAAAATTACTAGAAATTAAAAAAAAAATCCTATGAGAGCGCGTATAAAAGTTTAAAAAGTCACTAATTTGTCGCTTACTCCACATTCATTAAAAATCAATCACTAAAACATATATCAGGAGAAAACAACTATTTATACGAATTTGTTATTGTTCCCACACTAAAGTGCACAATCGAGTCACATTATTGTGACCACCTCTTACTTTTGACGTCAACAGTGCGTAGCCAATGAACGAAGGTACGTGTCGTGATCTGGCTTGGAGGGTATATAAAGTGTGCTGTAGGCAATGTCAAAACACAGGGCACGTTATGCCGCCGGGCCCCGGGTATGGCCGCCCGGTAATAAATAAGGGCGTCTTCCTCCCGTTTTCTACCTCGCTTCCGTGTCACTTTCCTATCGGGAACTCTAGCCCAAATCTCCTAGTTTCCTATTTCTAAGGGTTGTTTAAGACATTGGGTCAGACACTCCCTTCCTAAAATCCTCTACATATGATCTGAGCTGATGTCAAAACATATCAATCGTTGCTGCCATGGATAAAAGGAGCGATTTATCAGATTTGCAAAAAGGGATGATTATAGGCTATCGGGCCAAGGGTGGCAGTATTTCTGAAACAGCGCAGTTTGTGAACTGTTCGCGTGCTGCTGTGGTTAAAGTGTACCGTGATTGGAGAAATGGCACCATTCAAATAAGCGACGTGGAAACTGCTGAGCACCACGTGCCATTGATGTGAGAGGTGAACGTTAGCTTCGAAGGTGCGTCAGAGCCGATCGACACGCTACAGTGGAACAACTCACTGGCGGAATGAACCAGGGGGTTACCGGCCGTGTGTCTAAAACTATACAGTTCAGCGAATCCTGTTGCGTATGGGGCTCCGATGCAGACGGATGGTCACTGCACCTATGCTATCAAAGATGAATCGGCAGAAAAGGCTTACATTTGCACGGCAGTATTGTAATTGGACCTCCGCCGATTGCCTTCTCACATGAGTCACGTTTTCTGCTTCATCGAACGGGTGAACGTTGGCGTATAAGGCGAGAAACATCGGACAACAATCACTCTTCAACCATTGCCGGCAGAACACAAGCCGGTGATGGCAGCGTTATGGTATGGGGAATGTTTATGGGGCATTCCCTGGGTCAACTCATACCTGTGGAAGGCACTATGGACCGAATTCGTTATGAATGCATCCTTGCAGACCACGTGCACCCATACATGCTAATTGTCTTCCTTGGTGCGGATGGGAGCTTCCAGCACAAAAATGCGGCTTGTCACACAAATAGAAATGTCCGAGAGTGGTTGGAAGAGCACCATGAAGTCTTCAAAGTACTTCCCTGGCCCTCTAATTCCCAAGATTTCAACCCAATTCAGCATCTGTGGGATTTCAACCCAATTCAGCATCAACAACACGATGAAGGGACCACCTCCATCGTGTTGTTTGCTGTATGGATCCTCCACCATGCATCCTCTAGCAGCTGTCAGATTCACTGCAGTCATCATGGTTCCACATACCTGTGAACACTTTCAGCATCTTATTGAGTCACTCCCAGCCCGTCTAGTTGCTGTCCGCGCTGCACACGGCGGTTACTCTGGATATTAGCTAGTGGTCACAATAATGCGACTCCGCCGGGTATTAACAATCCAAAACTTTTCGCTACGCAAGTAGCGTTTTGTCATTTTGTGAGGAAGTTTTTATGAGAGTCATTATACAACCTCAACCCCATCTCCCCGGTAAGAAAATCGTAGATTTTAACAGATTTTACACACTCTCTCGCAACTTTCAATCCATATTATGGTCTTCTCTTTAAGCTTACAGTAAATACTTCTTTGAGATAACCATTTTGTCTTTATGATAGTTTTCGTTATGACGTAGTACAGAGGTGACGCAATTGTCAAGACGGAAAAGTTACAACGATAAATTCTGTCGGTGTAGCTTAATTAATAAAGTCTCCGGAGTAGCGGAATGCATGTTCGTCACCGTCAAGTTTGTGGAATTGACATCGCGTGTGTTCCTTAAGGACATTTTTCACGTAACGACGTTATTAAAATATGAGATTTGTTTCCTAGTGCAAGCAATGAAATCTTGGTTCGGGAAGGTGGGGCCCGCAATGAAACTTTGCCCCGGGCCCCAAAAAGTTTCATCCTGGCCCTTCTGCAAGTCATACTTCGTATTCCTTTTTTTATTTTAAAAATTCAGCCCTAAACAATCAGTTGTTTTACTGTTCTAAATCTGGACAATGTCACTGTTGAACTAAGTTCAGTTTTTTCTGACCCCGCATCGCTTGAGGCAAGGAACACATCATTCTCTAATTTCGTATTGACTTTCGGAATTTACTCAACTCGACTGATTGTTGAATTTTTTGGAACACAGAAATTAATTTCCCATGTGCTGTGTCTCTTTTCTTTCAATTTCGCAGAAAACTGGTTTCGTGTACACGTAAGCGAAAGAAACTACAGCATTCACGACGACTTTTCGAAATTCGCAAGAAGCACATTTTTCTGCATTTTAAATTCGTGAAATCTTGCGCTTTCATAAAAATGAGTGAAAAACCAGAGAGGAAGTTTTAAACATTAGCATAAAAGGTGAAAACTATTGAAGAGATTGAAAAAGAAATAAGTGCTCGCCGCTTAGCAGAACGTTGTGTTTGTAAAAAAAAACGCAAATCAGTGATTTACTAAAGAAGAAATAATTAGTGCAAAAGTTTCAGGTGTACAAAGCGAAGATAAAGTTAATGAGAAAGAGACTGAAACTGGCAACTGTAGAGTGAAAATCTACAAAAACGTTTTGCAAAATTTAAATGACATTCAGAGTTTTGCACTAAAACAGAATCACTGTGATTTATACATGAAATTATCAGAAGTGATTATAAAGTATTTGCTAAGAAAGTAATTATCAGAAAGAGAAATCAAAAGTCATTGATGACAAATTTCTTCAAATAAATCCTTCACTGACATTTAAAAAAAAATAAGAAAGTTGAATGAACTCACCATATGTGTATTTACTTTCCGAAAGATAATTCTGTATGTAATAAATAATTTCATACATTAACTAATTACATATATGTACATATCACAGTAATTCTAATATAATATGCTCATTATTTTATTCAGCATTTGGAAAAATCACTACAAGCGTTTTATATGTGCTTTTGTTTCATTCACTTACTCTTCTTTTATATAAAAGCAACTGACAAACAGTATTAACTTCGGCCTCACCTCCAAACAATGGCACCTCCAGACAATGATCACTGTTTCTCGGTCCCAATTGTGACGGTTATTCAGAGGTTTCACTGTATTTTGAATCAGACATGTGTGTGTACAGCGGAGTATTTTATCTCATCATCGTCAATCGCTTGTACTGCCCGATACATTCAGTGCGATAAGAAATATAGAAAGGCTGTTCCATAAAAACTTAACAAATAGGTTTCACTGTATTTTGAATCAGACATGTGTGTGTACAGCGGAGTATTTTATCTCATCATCGTCAATCGCTTGTACTGCCCGATACATTCAGTGCGGTAAGAAATATAGAAGGGCTGTTCCATAAAAACTTAAGAGTAATTTTTTTGAGTTGGCAACAGTGCGAAGGGGAAAAACAACCACGCAGACGACTAACTGAATTAAGGAAGTATCTATGGCAACAGTTAGTATAGCCGTGGCAGACGATTCTGGTTTTGCTATTGCGCAGTTGTTTAAGGTACGTCTGCATTTCGCCATACAGCTATGGAGGTGAGTGATTCAGAGTTAAGAAGTGAAAAACGTTGGGCGATAAAATTTTGCTATCGTTGTGGTAAAACGGCTCCAGAAACAAGTGATTTAATGAAAAAGGCTTACAAAGATAAACGTTTGGGTCAGTCGATGATTTTTAGATGGCATCATGATTTCAGAAAAGAGCATTTGTCTGCAGAACTCGCTCCTAGGCCTGGTCGACCTAAAAGTGTTGCTACGGGGCGTATTGTTAACACTGTTTGAGCAATTTTCAAGAAGATCGACGAATGACGTGTGAAGACATAGCGGCGTCAACTGATATTTCAAAAACGTCGGTATTCCGCAGTCTCCGCAACAAATTACTGCTGCATCGTGTGTGCTCCAGATGGGTACCTCATCACCTGACGAGAGAACAATTGTTAGCCAGAGTTCAGGTGCGTCATGAGTGGAAACAAATGATTGTGAAGGATACAAACTTTCTAAACTCAGTAATAACTGCCGACGAAAGGTGTGTCTACTATTTCGACTCCCTCACGAAGCGCGCAACGGGTGTCTGGAAACGCACAGTCTCGCCTCCTCTGAAAAAGGCCGCCAAACCAAATCAGCTCGGAAGGTGATGATGATAATTATCTTTGATCATAAAGGTGTAGTCTACCAGCATGCCATTCCTCCACAAATTACTGCCAATGCTGAGTATTACATTTTAGTCTTGAAGCGTCTGCGACGACACTTATCGATTAAGCGACCGGAACTGGTGAGAAAGTGGACCCTGTACCATGATAACGCCCGGCCACATGTGGCTGCTTGTGTTCAACAGTTTCTTACGAAATGCCGTATTGAAATCATGCCACAACCTGCCTACAGTCCTGATCTCGCCCTGTGCAATTTCTGGTTGATTCGACAATGAAGGAGAAGTTCCATGGCGCAACATTCAATACAGATGCTGATGTTATTCAATCTGTACAGGGGTCGCTAAAGCAGCTTCCACAAAATGCCTTCGGCACATGCTTTGGAAAGTGGACTGAACGATGGGACCGTTGCATATCATCCGAGGGAAGATACTTTGAAAAAAAATAACATACATTTTGCTGTACCTATATTTCTTCATTTTGTGTGATTTTACTCTCAGTTTTTATGAAAAGTCCGTTTTATATATATATATATATATATATATATATGTACAGGGATGTAAGGTCAGGTGATGCGTAACATCACAGCCTCTCCTTGACAAATGTCAACCCCGCCTTCTCGTGGTGCATCCTGTTCCTACTAAAGGGGCTCTGATGACCGCCAATAGCGGTATAACTATACCATCGGGATTAGAGGAAATTCTATCATACACTCACCAACCCGCTTGGCCAGCGTGGTGAGTTATGGCCAAACCCCTCCAAAATGACTCCACAACTTAAATCTTGGCCCTCAGTCTCCGGCAGCTGGAATGTACCTGGCCAAGGCAGCGGCCAGTGCGACATGAAGGCAGAGGGTGCTAAGAATCCCCGGAGGACCGGACTAGGCTGCCATCTGATGCTGACCTTGGCAACGTACAATGGACGCTCCCTATCTTCTGATTCAAGGCTTCTTGAATTGGAAGAGGAACTACAAAGGATCAAGTGGGACATCGTTGGGCTAAGTGAGGTAAGGAGAAAAGGAGAAGATCTCATCGAACTGAAAAGTGGACATCTCTTCTACTATCGTGGGACAGATACTGGCAGAACTAGTGGTGTTGGATTTATAATAAACAAGAAACTGAAGGATAAAGTTGTAGAAGTTGAAAGTTCCTCTGACAGAGCTGCACGGCTAGTTATCCAACTCTCGAAAAGATACCAGGCTCAGATTATTCAAACTTATGCACCCACCACAAGTCATCCTGAAGAAGAAATTGAAGAATTTTATGAGGAAATTTGTCATCTAAATAATAAAGGTAAGCAGCACTTGAAAATAATTATGGGAGACTTCAATGCAAAAATACGGCAACGGACAACAGAATGAAACTTCAGTAGGTAAATTCGGTCACGGCAACAGAAACCAGCGTGGAAATACTCTCATTGAGTTTGCAGAGGCAGAAGGGTTTTTCTTCTTGAACTCCTTCTTCAAGAAAGAGCCACACAGGAAATGGACATGGAGACATCCAAATGGGACGACAAGTGAAATTGGTTTTATTATGTGTAACAAAAAATTCGTCATCCAAGACTGCAGTGTGCTCAACAAGTTCAACACAAATAGTGACCATAGATTGGTGAGATGTAAGATGCACCTCAACACTAAACTTGAACGTGGCAAGCTCATAAGACAAACAAAATCTATTGACATAACCAACCTTAGAAAACACCATAATACCTTCAAGTTGGAACTGAAGAACAGGTTCTCTGCTTTAGAAGGCCTAACATCGGAAGAAGTGGACATCTCTGAAGTTAACAGAAAAGTAACCAAAGCTCTTATGGAAACAGCAACAAAATTAGCTGGGTCTAAGAACAAGTTGCATGTAAATAAATTATCAGGAAAAACGAAAATGTTGATGCAAAAAAGAAGAGAGATGAGGACAACTAAAGAAGATGTGACTTCCAAAGTGGAATATATAGAGCTATGCAAGACAGTACGAAAAAGTATCACTGAAGACGTAAGAAAATTCAACTGTGAACTAGTGAGGAAAGCAATTGAAAACAACCAAAGCCTAAAGATAGCAAAGGGACATCTCAGTAAGAGAAGAAAACAGATTATGGCACTGAGAAAAGAAGATGGTTCTGTAACAAGAAATAGAGGCGAAATTTTGACAAGAGTGAAAGATTTCTACTCCAAATTATATGAAAGGGATGATACATGCACTCCAAATTATATGAAAGGGATGATACATGCACTCCAGAAAGATACCAGTACCAGAGTTCCTCCAGTCCTCCCAGCAGAAGTTGCACATGCAATCAAGAACATGAAGCGGGGAAAAGCTCCAGTAGAAGATGGAATTACTGTAGACATCATACAAGAAGCAAGTGGAGAAATCGAAATAGTACTCGCCCAAATTTTCACTCGATGCCTTAATGAAGGAAAGATTCCTGAGGATTGGAACACCGCTACAATGATCCTGCTACATAAGAAAGTTGTCATTGAGGATCTCGGAAACTACAGACCTATCAGCCTCCTATCAGTAGTTTATAAAATCTTCACTAAAGTTCTTTCACACCGCTTGAAGGTAACACTGGACATGGCTCAACCGAGAGAACAAGCTGGATTCAGGAGTGGCTACAGCACAATAGATCATATCCATGTGCTGAGAGAACTAATTGAAAGAGCGAGGGAATATGAACTTC
Organism: Macrothele yani; assembly: GCA_039090855.1. Lineage (NCBI taxonomy): Eukaryota > Metazoa > Arthropoda > Arachnida > Araneae > Macrothelidae > Macrothele > Macrothele yani. The sequence continues at coordinate 34,744,596 of CM077029.1, forward strand.
CATTGTGCATGGCTTTTATCGATTATGAAAAAGCCTTTGATTCGGTGAAACCATCAGCAGTTACAATGGCTCTGAAAACCTGCGGTATTGAAGATGCATACATTAATATTATTAATAACATCTATGAAAATACAAGTGCAAAGATTAGGCTGTTTGAAAATACAACACACATAAAAATTGGAAAGGGAGTGAGACAAGGTGACACCATATCTCCGAAGCTCTTTAATGCCACATTGGAGGGTGTTTTTCAGTCACTGAGCTGGGAAAACAAGGGGATAAAGATTAATGGAGATTATCTAACCCACCTTCATTTTGCTGATGACGTAGTCATTTTTGCAACTAACCCATCAGAGCTGCAGAGTATGATCCAGGAACTTGCTGACAAGAGTAAAGAAGTGGGATTAAAAATGAACTTTCAGAAGACAAAAGTGATGTTCAATGCTTTTACAAGAAATGAAGATTTATCGATTGATGGAGAAAAGCTGGAGATAACAGACACGTACGTTTATCTTGGACAGCAGATATCAAGTGAGGGTCACATTGATGAAGAAATTGATCGGCGTACAAAACTTGCCTGGAGAGCTTTTGGAAGAAACAGCATAATTTTCAAGAGCAATATGCCATTATGTCTTAAAAGAAAAGTGTTTGATCAATGCATCCTTCCAGTGCTTACGTATGGTGCAGAGACGTGGACCTTAACTAAAAGAGACATACAAAGGCTGCAGACAACTCAAAGTAGCATGGAGAGGTGCATACTTGGTGTAACCAGGAGAGATAAGAAGAGGAACTCGTGGATCCGAAAAATGACAAGAGTGGAAGACATCATGATCAGAGTTAAATCCCTGAAATTGCAATGGGCTGGACATACTGCCAGAAGGACAGATCATCGATGGACAGCCGAAATTTTAGATTGGATTCCAAGGGACAGGAAAAGACCCAGAAGAAGACCACATGGGAGATGGGTTGGATGAAATTCGAAAGTATGCAGGGGTGACATGGAGGAGACTGGCACAAGACAGACCGTTGTGGAGGAAACTTGGGGAGACCTTCGTCCAGCAGTGGATTGATAATGGTTGACAATGATGATGATGATGATGATGATATATGTACAGTAATACAGTCGAACCCACACATAACGAGCTCGCATAATTCGAAGTCTGTATAGATGTACAAATCCCTTGAACTTCGTTATATTCTTTTTGCTGTTTTAACCTCGTATTAAGAACAGTAAATTTTATGCAAACCGCTCATATCAAAGCAAAAACAATTTTTAGACAAACATGTATCAAAGTTCAACACTGTTATGAACTGCCCAGAAAGGTCAATTTGCATGAAGACAAGAACGTTTCAATTGTTTTTTTACTACTCCGCCCCGCGCTGCGCTCGCCACACAAACATCTCCCTGGCAAATGCTGTATTTTATCTCCTCCCGTCGATACCTTTCAATCACTTAATCACCGTTTAGAAAATCGTAGTTTATTTTGCGTCTAGAAATATCTCAATCACCGTGTGCGAGGAAGCTGATGGCAGCCACAAGACAAGTAACTGCTGACTCATATTTCCGACGTAACGTGTAAACAGCAAATCAGATCTAACAGGGGAAATTTCAAATTTCTGTCAGTTACTTTAATTTTTACATTAAGAAATATTTTGTGTATCTCTCATATTTTTATTGCTGGATAGTTTTTAAAAAACAAATATATATTATTTACTTTCAATTAATTAAAAAACAGCTTATGATTGACTAGTTTTAACCTGCGATAATTTACATGCCAAAAATATATTGTTTTTTTAATTGTGTGGTTATAACGAAGTTTACATATATTGAAGGTTTTTAACTCTACCTTCGACTTCGTTCTATACGGGATTCGACTGTAATATCATTGGAATACATGGATACGAATGGTTTATTATAGTTTATAATACTTCTTCATAAAGTACATGAATCATATTTCCATGAGGTGCTAAACTTTCTTTCTGCCATCGCGCCATTTTTGTTTCCATACCCTAACCGAATATCCCCGTTTAGAATTAACGTAATGAAACTGCATTAAACAAACACACATCCTGTATAATACTTCTATAAACCTTGGGTGATTTACCGAACTCGATACCGGGAGTGAAACATTACATGCATCACGATCGACGTGTATTCGACTCCAGGAAAATATCCTACCACCGTTGGAATAACAATGCCCAAATAAGGGAAACTCTTTTACGTGCCGCGATTTTCACATCCAAGAACACTGCAAGGCCACATACGTGTTCTCAGCTGTTTCTGATTCAAGCAGTAATATCATAGCATAGTATATATTTGTGCATCTTTAGAATTTCCACTTGAAATCGCGAACTGCATTTAAAAAAAAAATAATGAAAACGGTTTGTCAAATTTTGAAGTGTCTACCACGACTTTACGATGTGTTATGGCTACCACGCAGGCACGTTCGCTTTTTATATATACACTGCTTGTCATTTAAATTATCCTATCCGGAAGCAAATTGGTAGGTGCGTGCAGGCAGATGGATATGCAACTCATTCGAATATGAAACCAATCGCGTGAGATGTGCCAGACATAAAAGAGGACACTCAGACCAACGAAGCAATGTATTCAGTGCTCCGGGTAGTAAGAAACAAAGCAATTGAGTGTTGAGGGCTGCTACAGCATACTAGAGACGAACAGCCCTCATTATATTAGAGATGAGCGTTATACTAGCCCTCATTATACTAGAGATGAGCATTATACTAGAGATAAGCATTATACTAGCCCTCATTATACTAGAGATGAGCATTATACTAGCCCTCATTATACTAGAGATGAGCATTATACTAGCCCTCATTATACTAGAGATGAGCAGCCCTAATTCCCAGCCCGGGCTCGGAATTACATGTCTTGAATTTCATTACTGTAATTAATTGAACACGTGTAATTCCGAGCCCGGTTGAATTACACGTGTTGAATTTCATTGTGGATTTGTTACCATGCTGGAAGGATTTTCAATTTCCTAAGCTAGCTACCATTGCAAGACAAATTTTGCTTAGCAAGACTTCCATTATGCATTGTCCAAAGCTATGGCCCAAGCAAGGATTAATTTAAAGAGGTCTGGTATCGAAAAACTGGGGGAAAATCACATTCCCATTTTTTGTATTTTATTAAAAATCAAGAATCTTATCTTTAAAATGATGTATTAATTTCCAAAATTGTGCAGTTAGAAGTATTGTTCTTTATTTTTTAAAATGTCCTCACTCCCGCGATTTTTGGGGTGACGTTGGTTTTTAGTGCAGCAGGTCGAGTTTTAGAGAAAAGAAGATTAAGTTGAAGCGCTGAAGCACTAGATGCAATTCTCTATCTCTTTTTTTTTATGATGAACTTGATCTGGAAACTGCACACACATATGATATTGTGATTATTATACTATTAAGCGCAAAGCTTTGTTAATGTTACAAAATGCAGAATAATCTGGTCTGGAATGCTTTTCCTTTCTTTCTTTTTTTAATTTTGGAAATTTCCCTACATGCTTTTTTTATATTCTACTACATCACTCTAAACTACCTTTACCAATTAGCATATATGTAAATTATATTGCAAAGATTAGTTTTCCAGAGTCAAAATTTCAAACACTTGCAACTGTCTGTACGGCGTTGTACGTTTTATGATGCAATATATTCACAATAAAAGTAAATTTAGAAATCAAAAAGAAATAGCGAATGATTTTTTTTTGTTTCTAAACGATTTTCCTTTGTTGAGCTTTTACCAAAATTACTGATTCCCCTGATACGGTCGAAGGGAACGTTGATTATTAATTTATTTTCAAATCCACATTTTAGAACATTTGACTTTATGCGTATTATTTCTAAAAACATATTAATATTATGAAGTGGCACCCATTTTCCTTCCTTCTGAACCTTTTCCATTGCGCGTAAACGATTGGAAATGGTTTGTTGAGTTACCCCCAGTTGTTCAGCTAGTTCTTTTTGCGTTTGAGACGAATCGTCATCCAGAAATACTTGCAGTTCCTCATGTGCAACCTTCTGCTGTGCGCCACTACGTTCTCGATTGCCAACATCAAAATCACCTGCTTTAAACCGTCTAAACCAAAACTCACACGCGCTTTTCAATACAATATTCTCTCCCAGAATAGAACAGATCGATGCCCACGCTTTTGCAGCACTTTTTTCTTAATGAAATTCGTAACAAATGCAGTGTCTAATAAATGCAGTATCGCTTGTTATCTTTCACCTACCGATGTGAAAGTGCGTTTGACTGTTGGGCAAGCTTCTGTGTCACATTTTGTACTCTGGACCAGTTACGGTCACAGGACAACAACGCGGGGGAATGCCGGATATGTAAATTAGCGGTATACGTTACGCAAAAAACGCTTTGAAACTTATTTGTACACCTAATAGTTTAATGCTATTAAAAAAAACTGTTACAAGCGTTGAAAATTTGCAAATCAAAAACCCCCGGCGTTATTAGGCGAAATTTCTTTCAGTAACATACGTATTTGGCGAAGAGCTCGGAAAATAGATTTTTCATGTTTTACGAGAGCTAGGCAAAAACAGCCAGCGGTTAGATCCAACAGATGGAAGAATGAATAACTAATGGGCGTTTACGAAAAGGAGCCCCCCCCCCCAGCGCGCCGAATTAATAGCTACAGCAACGGTCTCTGTCTCCCTCCGATGTGACGAAGTTGGTCGGTAAACCTAAATGTCAAACTCATTTTAAAAGAAAATATTACATTGGGTGCTGATTAAATTTAGAATATTGTAGAAGCAGAAACAGAATCTAATTTTGAAAAAATCTCAGTGGGTCGTTTTGGTGGGTGTTTTCAACTGGGCCCAGCCCGAAAAAAACCGGTGAGTTTTTTCGAGCTGGGCCCTCCTTGGCGAAGCCTGGTTATAAGCAGTCGCCCGTCCCTAACTTAGGACGACTGCATCCAGGGAAGGGAGAGAATCAGTGCCGTAAGACAAAGACAGCGTCCACGACTCACCGGGATCAGAACCCATTTCAGACAAATGGCCAGGAGCCCAGTGCTTAAATTACTGCGCCACCGGGACGGCACCACTCAGAAGAAACGTAATAGTATCGCCTGAATTTGTAAGCACAAAAGATTTCATAATTTATTTAGTTCTATAACACCTCTCAAAATTTTAAGCAAACAAACACAACATAATGCACTGCTCAATTAATTTCGAATTTTAAAGTTAGTGGAACATACTTGTTTGCTTTGTGAGCTTTCTTTCAGCGAAAGCCAAAGGGAGCTATAGCTCCTCATAGCCTGACAAGTTTGTCCTGATACGCTAGGCTGAGCATATGCAAAGTCAAGGGGGAAATACGCAACTGAATTTGCTGAAACACCTTACGCCACGACTTTCCTACTGGGTATATAACACCACAGTAAAACAAAGTAAATTTGGAAGTCACTGCGATGAATTATACATGGATATGAAGGTAAAACATGCATTGACAAGTAGATATGGGCGTTCCTGCTGTGCAAATGCGTCCATTTCGTAGTCATTGCAGATAATGATGCTTTTTATACTGTTTGGAACAATCAGAAATTATAAGAAACGATTTTTCTTCCTCTTCTTAGAATGTACTATAAATTAAGTACCATGTTTCTTACGGCGACACAATATGTAATAGCTGGTGCACAAAATGGGGAAGAGAAAAAGAAATATTCGGTGCCACAGAAACCAAAATTAATGGGATATAGTATCCAGAATATCCGATCTCGGTACAGTACTTCAAAATCAAATACTTCGACAGACTATTGAAATTTTAATAGCTAATCAAACCCCCAAGAATTCCCGTGAATCTCTCCTTTTACCGAAAATCTTTCGTCATATGGATACGGAAAAAGTGACAACGGAGTTTTTCCGTTAATGTAACACAGCAATTGCAAAAATGTTTCTGAAAATTCAGAATTTTCCGTTAATACATCTTGAAAACGGTAATTTACTGTCAATATAAGAAAGGAATCGCGAAAACGTTTCTGAAAATTCAGAATTTTCCGTTAATACATCTTTAAAATGGTGATTTACCGTCAACGTATGAAAGGAATCGCGGAAAGGTTTCTGAAAATTCAGAATTTTCCGTTAATACATCTTTAAAATGGTGATTTACCGTCAACGTATGAAAGGAATCGCGGAAAGGTTTCTGAAAATTCAGAATTTTTTGTTAATACATCTTGAAAACGGCGATTTACCGTCAACATGAGAAAGGAATCGCTGAAAGATTTCTAAAAATTCAGAAATTTTCTGTTAATACATCTTGAAAACGGTGATTTACTGTCAACATAAGAAAGGAATCGCGGAAAGGTTCCTGAAAATTCATAATTTTCCGTTAATACATCTTGAAAATGCTAATTTACCTTCAACATAAAGGAATTGCGGAAAGGTTTCTGAAAATTCGGAATTTTTCTGGCGTACGAAAAACTCGTGCGTGTTTTTTGGGTTTTTTTCGTCATTTCACGGAAGAAGTTGTATCAGAAATATGCCTCGTTAATTCACGAAAGAAATCACGGAAAGTGGCTAGTAAATTTCAGATTTTTTTTTTACAATATAGCACTGGAGCTGCTTAAAGTTAAGCCACCGATTGCTAGTACACAAATTCCTTAACCGCTTAAAGCGGCCGCTGTACCTCAACTAAATGACTCCCAAAATTTTCTGCGCCCCTAGAACAAAATTGCTCATAGGTTTTACGAAAGCTAGGGCAAAACATTCCTTTGCCCCTGTCATCCCAGCAGTACCGACCATAAACCCATCACAGGTGACGCGGGCATCATGCCACTAGATAGAAGGTCCTTTATTCAAAAAAGTATGTTCTAGTACTTTATTCTCTGCTCCATGACCCAAGATACGGACATATATCATAGGCTCCATGACCGAAGATACGGATATACATTCTCTGCTCAATGTCCCTCTGATATGGACATCATGCTACTGGGCAGAAACGAATCACTCAAATATATTTTCACTCCTTTCTTAGGTTTTTCGCTTTTATTAAAGCTCTTTCGGCATGTGACATATCAGAAAGAATTCGTGACAACCAATCCTGTAAATGACCACTTTGAATAACAAAGCTAAGAAACGCTTATTAAGCAACGCTTTCTGGTGGGCAAGTTCACTCGTTCCAGCCGCGTTTGGTCTACCTTTTTGGACAGTGAATATGTAAGGGTCACCCAAATGAAAGTGAGACTCGTGTAATAGCGTAGTTGTATAATTACACAGAGCCGTGCGTTTGCGCCGGTAGATGGCGTGTCATGTTACGAAGCACGCTGTTATCGGTGGCACGTGTCAGTGTGCTGTTTGCACGTGCGGCGGCAAGTTGACTACGTAAGGATGTGTATGCGAATGAGTGTCAGTCATTGTGTACAGTGTTCCGCTGGTGTAGTGAATTTCGTAAAGGACGCGTGAGCACGGAGGACATGCCGAGACCTGGACAAGCACACGTGGCCATCACCATGGAATCGATTGCTGCCGTGGACAACCTTGTGAAAAACAATCGCCGAATTACCACCCGCGAGCTTGCGGCACCATTGTCCGTGAGTAAGAGGTGCTTATAGCCCATTGAGTTGCTCACGGTGGTCGTTAAAAATGCAATCCAATCCATCCATGAGTAAGAGAACTGTTAACACCATTCTCCATCGCCGATTGGGATACAGCGAGGTTTGCTCACAATGGGTCCCCAAGCATCTCCAGGAGGATCAGAAGACTCGGCGAATGATGCTTGCCTGCGGAGCATCTGTTGTTACAAGGCTTGGTGCTGAGTTCTATTACAGCGCCCTGTGTGGAGGGTTCGCTCGATGCTTCCTTTGCAGTAAGTTCGGTATCGGTGGTATAATCCGTAATTCTCCCAACTGGAGCAGATAAATACAACACAAAGTACAGAAAAATGAATCGACTGAGGCTAAATTTTGCAGTGAGGAAAACTTTTATTCAGATGTTACGGGGAATGTCATCAAGCTTTTGTCCGTCATTTTCGTGCTTTCATTCTTTTAGTTCTCCCTCGGTATTCTACACGCTGAATTCTGCTTATCTCTTTCCGGCCATCCAAACCTCTATCATCGGCCTCAATTCCGTCCTCCTTCCCTTTTTCCCCGAAGAATACTGCACCCCCGCTAAAGCTATCTTGCTTCGTCGACCTTCACCCACCGCGTTCCGCCAGGCCACCTTCCAAGATGCCTCTTCTCCGAAAAACGCAAGATTCCCTAATTGCCATCTGCTGCGTCGCGTGGGAAAGGAAATTCTTTGCCTTCCATCCAAATGGCGGGAATTGAAATTAAATTACTACAGAATCTCGCTTCTGATAAATATGGAAGCCCCGGTTAAACTGTATCGTTACCACGGGAGGGGGACGGTTTCTTTCCAAGATTGTGTCCGCAGATTAAACTTAGCGCCATCACTTCGATCTGGCCACAAAACGGATGAGTACGGAATGGCGGCATCCCAACTCTCCATTACCCCCAAAAAGCTCAGTTCTAGTTCTTCTTTAGAGCTGAAAAAGTGATGCTCACGGTTTTCTTCGATGAGAATGGCCCATTTCTGTGGGATTGGTTGGACGCAGGTAGTACGGTCAAGGCAATCACATACTGCGATACGTTGCGCAACCTTAAAACTGCCATCAAGCTTAAACGACCCGGTATGTTGTCAAATGAAGTTATTCTGCTGCACGACAACGCCCGCCCGCATGTAGCGACACAGTGCCAAGATTTACTGCGGAGCTTCCGCTGGGAGGTCTTCGACCATCCCCACTATAGCCCCGATCTGTCGCCCTGCGACTACCACATCTTTGGGCCACCGGAAAAAGCTCTTAAGGACCGCCGGTTTGCTAACGACGCTGAGGTTCGGGACGCCGTTGGAGACTGGTTCCACAGCCAACCATGAACGTTCTTCGCTCAGGGTATCCACAGTCTCGTGCCGCGCTGGGACACTTGCTTGAACCGACAAGGCGACTATGTGTAGCGGGTATGTATGTATCCCATGTCTCACTCTTACTTCCTGTATGCTCACATATTCCAACCTATAAACCATTACGGCTAAAAAACCGACAGTCTCAGTTTCATTTGGGTGATTCTTGTATTAATTTGAGTTGATTTTAGCCCGTTTTGTTAACCCCGAGTTAATTCGTTCCAGCCGGTTAAAGGGTTAATTAGATACTGAGGTAAACTAGGCGACCTAATATCCCGAAAAGAGACTTTTTTAACTTACCAAATCAGTCTTTTTATCGGCATCCAGGTACTTCGGTTTAACAACGCATCGAAGATAATCGTCAGCAGCATATAACATAGTTAGCAGTTCTACTTTACAATAAAAGACACAATCTGAACCTCTATCTTAAAGCTCCAAAAATCTCCAAACAAATACTACAACTTTACATACAACTCATCGCGAAAGTACAACGTAAAGCACCGCCTATATACATACACCACACCTCACTTTTCGCTCAACACATCATACAGATCGTTTTTATCTTGTCCAACACACACACACACACACACACACACACACACACGTCAATACAAATTTGGAAGATGCGAATCCGTTTACTAGTGTAAATATGTCATGGATGTTAAGTCAGATAATATCCGAAAACTCAAAAACGTCCTGGAGCGGGAATCGAACCCGCGTCAGGACGACGAAAAAAACCCCTCCAGATTCGCTTTACAGGGTTACAAGGAAAGTCCTTGATCAGGCCAATATCTCAGGAACCATGGCAGTTAGCGATTTACTTCTTGGGCAGTTGTATAGGAAACCCCTATGGCTCTCACATTAACACCACGAAGGATCCATTCACCCCCTTTTTTGTAGGGTTGAGGGGGTTATCGCGCCCCCTTTGCAGATGAGGTAAAAAATTCAATTACAAACTTGTTCAGCCAGGCAAAAATAGTACATAAATGTTTTTGTCCCATAACAAAAGATGGAAGGGGACAAGGAATGTGGCCCCAAGGAAATCACAACATCCGGAAGCAACGACAGATCATTTTGACAAGAACTTCTTACTTGCAACTTATCTAAACTGGTAAGTTCTAAGTAAATGAAAGCACAAAGGAAAACTTTTCCTACAAACCTTATCAACAGTTCTTGTTCTGAAATAAAACGCAGTTCCTTGACATATTCAATATCAGAATTTGATGTCCAAAACAGTAAAAAGTACACTGAGACAAGGAGAAATAGCATAAAGTGGCGAAACACTCATCCAATAGGAAAACTGAATGCACATATAAATTGACTTCCGTACGTGACAATGCTTCCGACGTGATGGCATACCGACCACGCATATCATTTTTGTATTCTGACGACGGACCAGAAAGCACATTTGAAATCCATGCGAATATGCTTCGGACACAGCGACTCAGGTAGTTTTCCGCTTTTTCGCATTTGGAGAGTCCCCTTCCATATTTTGTTATGGGACAAAAGCATTTATACACAATTTTTGCCTTGCTGAGCAAGTTTGTAATTGATTTTTTTTTGCCCTATGTGCAAAGGGGACTCGATAGCACCCTCAACCCCTCAAAAAAAGGGGCCGAGGGGGATTCTTCGTGGCGTTATTGTGTGCGCCATAGGGGGTGTCCTATACAACTGCACAAGAAGTAAATCGCTAACTGCCTCAGTTCGTGAGATATTGGGCCTTCCTTATAACCCTTTTTACTTTCGATAAAATTGTTGCATAGCAAAGAAGGTTTGCCTTTTCGGAGGTTCTCACACCTTCCCGTCAAACACCCACGTGGGCAAGTGCAAGACTTTTTCAAAGTCCCTTAAATCACGAGTCTTTTCCATATTGCTGCTATCTACGCTTCGTACGCGTCAGAAGTCTTTGCAGTGAGGTGTTTATAAAGCCTTCTCAACGTCATAGTTGCGTAAGTAAGTGAAGATGACACGTGTTTGATTACTATTGGGGGTTCCTAATGATTTGCCACTTTAGTACATTACCTGCGCTCATTCGTATACGCATGTCACGACATGCTTTGCGCAGAATAACTTTTTCCGAAAGGAGGATATGTGAGAAAACTGCAATGATACGGAATCTGAGCACAACTGCTCAGCACGAGAGAACACAAACTCTCTAATACCGGAAAATCCTGTCGAAATAAGTCTGCGGTCCAAGAATGTAGATTATCGTTCATGATAACCGTCGATAGGAAATATGGAATCGATTATAAAGAAACTAGAGGCTTGGTGAGACAAAAGCCCCAATTTAGTAAGAAGTATTTTTCACAGTTTTCAAGAAAGTGGTAATAAAATTGCACCATTTTTTCGTACTTTTATGTGTTCTGTAGAAGGGTATATAGAGAATCATCATCAACAAGCATGGGACAAATGCCCATAGGAGCAGGCCACTATAAGGTAGGAGCTAATACTGTAATTTCTCAAGATTACAATTGTCTTGTATTTTTACTACCACCCCATCAACACTCATCTGGTAAACCCTGTCAGGGAAGGGGCGCCAGAGAGTAAGTGCGTCCGGGGCCGACTTCAGAGGGAACCATCCACGCATTCTTGTGTCCTGCTACTTTATGTTCGATCGCCTCAGCTGCAGTCTTGTATGCTTGGGCGTAAGCATTGTTAGCCAGAATTACCGCCAGGGCTGTCAATATCGATCGTCTTAATTCTTTATCATCATTACGACCAATACGTATATCAGTAGCTGCCGAAGAATCTATAAAGTACAAATGGCCGTAAAAACGGTTTTACCGGTGAATCTGTCCCTGAATTGGGCCAGGTTTCTGGTCCCCTTCCATCTTTTGTTATGGGACAAAAACATTTATGTACTATTTGTGCCTTGCTGAACAAGTTTGTAATCTACTTTTTTGGTACCTTTCCTGTTATCTGCCTGCCACTGTTTGCTTTTGTCCATTGTTACATAAAATGACACTTTCTGACTTCCGAATAAGAACGCTTTCAAACTGTTACCGATTTTGACTGTATCGTTGCGCTTTGGTTACATGGAACCTGATCAAGCCCAACATTAGAGAAAGTAGTTCACGATATTTTTCATATTTATTTTAAATCTCCATCTCTTTCTTCCACTTAATGCCAGTGTCATCCCATGACCTAAAGAGCAATTTCTTCGAGCATGTGAAACTCTTTTATTTAGAAGGAAACGTATTGTCGGTTTGTAACCCTTGTCGATAAATCAAGAAAATTCCTTTTGGAGACACATAATTCCAAAGCGCAGACAAACGGTTGAAAGAACATTCCTTCCGAATGGCCACACATAACTCCAAAACGCAGATAAACGATCAAAAAAACGTGATCACTGCGCATAGCTGGTACGCATAGAGAAGCACGTGATCATTGCGCATCTGCTGCCTGTTCTACTTTCGAAATTGGGAACTACTTAAAAGCGTTCTTATTCGGAAGTCAAACAGTGGCGGGCAGATAACAGGAAAGGTCCCTTTTTTTGCCCTATCTGCAAAGGTGCGGGGAGATAGCCCCTCAACCCCCAAAAGGGGGCAAGATGGCCCCTCAACCTCTCAAAAAGAGGGCAAGGGGCCATCTTGTATCCCTGTATATGAATGCCGGTCGGTTGCATCGACTAGCGAATCCTGTGATGGTTATATTCAAACAAGTTAGTTCGGCATGCAGCGCAAATTAACCATCAAGTAACATTAAGCGCTTATAGCCTCGCGAATCGGCAGTCTATAAGATCGATATCCAATAAAAAAAATGGGAAAATAAATCCCAATTATTTAAAAATCTGTCAACAACTTGTAAACGGATTTTATGATGATTCTCTTGAGTGTTCATAAGACAAAAAGAAATTGAAGGAAATAAACAATTAGGACCTTTCCCGTTATCTGCCCGCCACCGTTTGCTTTTGTTCATTATGTAAAATGACACTATTTGACTTCCGAATAAGAACGCTTTCAAGATGTTCCCGATTTTGAGTGTATCGTTCCGCTTTGTTTACATGAAACCTGATCACACCCAACATGAGAGAAAGCAGTTCACGATAAATGTTATGGTAATTTTTTTATTGGTATATAAAATGACACTATAAATAGCAAAAACCTACTTATTCACTTTTTAATAAAATTTTAACTATTTAAGAAATATATAAAAGTAAAAAATTATACAGTATAAGAAAACAAATGAAAACCAGTTTGTACAAATTAGGTACCAATATCACTCGGGGAGGGGGGGGGAAGCAGTACGCTACGATATATTTCATAATTTCTAAAAATGAATCGTCATTAGTTTTCAATCTTTTTCGCCACATAAATTCACATAATTCCAGAGCGCAGACAAACTGTTAAAGAACATTCCTTCCGAATGACCACACATAATTCCAAAGCGCAGACAAACGGTCAAAAGAATGTGATCACTGTGCATAGGTAGTACGCATAGAGAAGCATATGATCACTGCGCATCTGCTGCCAAAGGCTCTGCGTTCTACTTTCGAAATCGGGAACTACTTGAAAGCGTTCTTATTCGGAAGTCAAACAGTGGCGTGCAGATAACATTAAAAGTCCAACAATTACCTTCAAGAGAAATTGGAATCCTTCTAAAAAATTTTATTGTGTACTGACATTTTTCACAATTTGATAACTCACAACTGCTGTTTTCGAACTCGAAACAAGATTGTTGTCTGAGTTTGAGTAACTCGTTTTCGTGCCTCGTTGTGGTTCGTGACAGATCGAAGCGTGACGTCATAAAATAGCGCTGGTTCATCTTTCCAATGATATGCAACACGTCATCGAAGTGTAACGTCACAACATGGAACTAAAATTAACGTTAGCTAGCATCTTAACAACGTGTGGTTATGCCCAGTCGCCATGTTGTGACGTCACGAATTCGACGAAGTATACGGTAGACGAACTTGAAACATAGGCCCCAAAAAGAGTGAGGAAAGGAAAAAAAATTAAAACTTTTGGGGGCAAATAAAAAATAAACGGAACCGAAAATCTGGACTTTTCATATTTTTGTGCACATCTACATAATCACTATTTTCATTAAAAAATCATCAAAATCGGTCCGTTAGAAGTCCATAACTAAGGCCGGAAAGAAACGGCTTAGCCTTTTATATACAGGGTGTTCGTAAACTGTTTTGACAAAAGAAGAGAGGTGATAGTACCCATCAAGACGAACAATATGTACAATGGAACCTAGGGTTGCATTCCACTCTGAGTGTCAGAAAAGAGTAATTTTGAAATACGTCCAACAAGCACAAGTCGTCACCTCAGACGTCATTTCTTTCGTGCCGGAGAAGTAGCACATCGCCAGAACATCATCGTCAAGCATTTACCGTATGCAAATTGCCAGAGAAAAGACGCAGTACCGACAGTTGCAGCTGATTGGCTTATCAAGGTGCAGTAGACACTTCCTGAATGCCACATATCCCGCACAATGGATTGGACGTGGCGGACCTGTGGCATGGCCTCCACTCTCACCGGACTTAAACCCACTGGACTTCTTCTTCTGGGAGCGCATATAATCATTGGTGTAGTGGAGTGTGGACTCATGAAATCATTGAGACGCCTGTGGAGTGTGGACTCCGTGGAAGATCTCGTCGCTGGAATCGTTGTTGCAGCGGACAGGATAAACACGACACCAGGAGTCTTCGAGGGGGTGCGCCAGTCTTTCATTCGCCGGTGTGAATTGTGCAACGGCACCCATGGCCGCCACTTTGAGCATCTACTTTGAGTCTGTCCCTGATCTCCATAAATGGGATTGTGCAACTTATGATGTCTTTAATTCTCTTTCTTTGCACTGTTGAAAGTTCAACTTGGACATCTAACTTTACTCTTTTCTGACAGAGTGGAATGCGACCCTAGGTTCCATTGTAAATATTGTTCGTCTTGATGGGTACTATCACCCCTCTTCTTTTGTCAAAACAGTTTACGAACACCCTGTATTAAGATTAATCGGAAACTTGGTCGTTCTGGGTGGTGTAGTGGTTAGCATACCCGGGTGCTATCCGGGAGACGCGGATTCGATTCCCGCTGTAGGACGACAAAATTTTCAAGTTTTCGGATATGTATCTGACTTAACATCCAAGACATATTTACGCTAATAAACGGATTCACATTTTCCAACTTTGTATCGTACAATGGTGTAATCCCGCATTTCATTCATTCACACCCACACGTGATTTACTTTGACCTCAAAGATTGCTGCGCCAAAACCATGATTGAGCAAGAAAAAAATGACAATAAGATTGAAACGCTTAAAGGAATGGAACTCATAATTTACATAAGGAGCTAAAAATGAAAGTTAAATTAAAGTATGCGTCGCAAGGGTGGTTACTTACTTGTTACATGTACCAATGGGGGGAGGGGTACTTGACCCAGCACCGCGAACTCAGGTTTATTGTGCATCCCCAGCCCTAATCTCGAAAGAGACCAGATGCACGAGCAAAAGCAAGAATGCTCTTGACTGGTACTAAAGAGAGATCACTTGGTTTCAAGTTATGAGTACCAAAGTGTTCAAGCCTGAGTGCTGCAAAAAAGTTACACTCACAAAGAAAATGCAAAGAAGTCTCCTCTTCCAGATGAAAGATAATCCTCTACAAAGTGGATTCTTTTTCACCCCAATCAAATTAAGGTGCCTGTTAAGACGACAGTGTCCTGTAAGTAGACCAACAATCAGTCCAATATCCTTTCTTGGCCGTTTAAGGAGTTCCTTAGCCCTATGAGGCAAGGGTCCTTGATTAAGTTCCTTTGCCTGCCTCTGACCCCTGGTAGCATGCCAGAGGTCAAGCTGCTTAGTCATCAGCAGCCTTTTAGTTAGTCCTCTGGCCACACCCGAGGCGAGCCCTAATGCAGGCTCTGGACCATGAAGAGCCTGCTCTGCCCCCTCTTTAGCAAGAAGGTCAGCTTTCTCATTACCTTCAAAACCCCTATGTCCTGGCACCCAGAACAGTTGCACTTTGTTTCAGTTTGCCAGTTCAGTTAGGAGCTGTAGGCAGTTCCAAACAATTTTGGATGAAAGCGGCACTGACAAAGTGCCAGTAAAGCCGCCTGGCTGTCTGAACAAATCTGGATACGTACATTGTGATACCCTTTGATCAGACATTCTGAGGCGCATGCTAGAATAGCATACACCTCAGCTTGGAACACGGTAGCATGCCTTCCAAGGCTTTGGCATGAACCATAATCTCTGGATAGGCAATATTCCCCTGCTCCAAATCCTACGATTGTCCTGGAGTCGTCAGTAAACCAAACAGTTTCACCGCTGCACCCAGGGACAAAGGACGTTTCCCATTCACTGCGACTGGGAAAGTTCACACTGAATGCTTTATCAAAATGATATTTTACTAGCATGTTGTCGGTTCCCATTTGAAAGATGGGATCCTTGCAAAAATGCTCCTGAATAGGCTTGGTATGGTTGCCAACCCACAACGAGGGTCTCCACATGCCATTGCAGCATACTCCGATAAATATACTGTAATTCTACATCTGTAAAAACAAATTCTGTCTTCTACGGCATGATTGTACGACAAACGATATGCAGCACGGTAGGTGTTACGTCTCACGTATGAAGAAAATGGAATACAGTTAATCAGTACCGTTTGTTTTTTTTTTTTTTTTGTTTTTTTTATGAAATCATTGAATTCAGAAACAGGGGAAAATAAAGTATTGGAATCATAATTTTTCGTATAGAAAGAAGGAGATCTATAATCCGTGTGATTCAATGAAAACTTGAAACTTAAGTCTTCCTAAAATGGTAATTTAACCTGAGTCAAGATTTTTTTTTAATTCCTTAATTTGTCGTAGACTTCATTTTAGGAAATTTATGAGTATGAAAATTATAAACAAAAATTAATTTTAAGAAATAACTAGATTTCTGGACCAGATTTTTTTATTCAAGTCTAGCATAATATGGTGCATTTTTCTCAATCAACCAAATCATAATTTTTTTTGTTCGGAGATAAGGAATTTTTGGCGTTAATTAATGCATAATTCGGTACTTTTTTTACATGCGCTTTCAATTCCTTTCACAATCACTCCTCCATTTTCGATTCCACGCATTAATCATTTTAAATCCTCTCTTCTGTCTGATTTTTGATGAGTCTGAGCACTTTAATAGGCTTTTTTCCTTCTTATTAATTTTATTTTATTTTTCGCCATTGCTTTAAATACCCTTTCTTTCCTCAGTGACTTTTGCGTGCATAATGCCGTGTTCAGTAGCGGAAACGAGAATGCTTTTCAGGTGCTGTTGTATGGGGGCGCTCGTGTGGTTCCCATGGTGATCGCTTGTCACAAACCTAATGGATCACGTAACATCACCGGCGAAAATATAAGAAAGTAAAAACGTCACCGAGAGAATGTGAACTCTTCTTCGCTTTGTATTAAGCGAAGCGTGGGTTAAATTAAATACGCTTTTTTTCAGAGAAGGAAAATTTAGATGATGGGGCATACTATGTCTTTCTGGAAGGGTAGTAAAATTTTTACGGGAGCAGCTAGTCCGTACCAAAGCGTGGTATCTGATTTCGTTGAATTATTAATAAAAGTGAGTCATTCTCCGCATGACACAAGATACTCGCTCTCCTTCGTAATTTTCTTTAAAATAACTCATGATAAAGTTCCCTCAAGATGCGGTTTCTAACATGTATAAAAGTGAAGCAGAGAGAAACTACGCATTTCTACACTGACTGGGCACTTTAAAATGACCATTCACAATCCGCCAATGGCCGCCCCGGTGGCGCAGTGGTCTAAACGATGGCCTCTGATCATTCGTCCGAAAGGGGTTCGGGTTCGAATCCCAGTGAGGCATGGATGTTGTGTTTGTCTTACGGCACTGGCTCTCTTCCTTCAGTGGAACTAGTGACCCTAAATTAGGGACGGGCGACTGCTTATAGCCCATTGAGTTGCTCACGGTGGTCGTTTAACCTTTAAAAAAAAAAATCCGCCAATGAAGAGGAGGACACCTAACCAGTGCCATAGAAATCGAGTGTGGGGGCGTAGGGCGGGCAGTTACCCTCTCAGAATGGTCATGCCAAGGGCGTAAATTCATGCTCTGAGGGGTGAAAAATGGAAATGAGCAGCTTGTGAATAAATTTACTCAAAATTGTGACTAAAAATTTTTTTTTTTTTACAATACAGTACATTCTTTTTAAAGGGTTTAGTGCCGCCCCGGTGGCGCAGTGGTCTAAGCGATGGCCTCTGATCATTCGTCCGGATCGAATCTCGGTGAGGCATGGATGTTGTGTTTGTCTTACGGCACTTTTTTTTTTTTTTTTTTTTGATTGGAGGTTTAACGACCACCGTGAGCAACTCAATGGGCTATAAGCAGTCGCCCGTCCCTAATTTAGGGTCACTGGTTCCAGGGAAGGGAGAGAGCCAGCGCCGTAAGACAAACACAACATCCATGCCCGACCGGGATTCGAACCCGGACCCCTTACGGACGAATGATCAGAGGCCAGCGCCTTAGACCACTGCGCCACCGGGGCGGCCTTACGGCACTGGCTCTCTCCCTTCCATGGAACCAGTGACCCTAAATTAAGGGAAGGGCGACTGCATATAGCCCATTAAGTTGCTCACGGTGGTCGTTAAACCTCCAATCAAAAAAAAAAAAAAAAAAGGGTTTAGTTTAGTTAGCCGCATACGGTATCCCGTACAACTAACCAGGTAGAGAGTAACCTACTCTGTAAGTTGTTGATCCCCATATGCATGAAGTCCTGATCTGACTTTTTCCGTATCAATATGACGGACTTTTTCAGTAATCAGAGTGGCTTGAGGGCAAACACGCTCAGTAGACAAAATATTAAAGATACGCGGGATAGGCAGTTTACGTAGGCATCCCCAGCGCAGAACACAAACCGAAGACAGGCCATAAATAGGCGAACAGCAAGGTTTCACAGAAGTGTATCGCAATCGACGAACATGGGTGAACGTGGTGATCTGAGCGACTTTGATCGTGAACATATGTTGGCCGCCCCAGTTGCGCAATGGTTTAAACGATGGCTTCTGATCATTCCTCGCAAAAGAGTCCGGATTCGAATTCCGGTGAGGTATGGATGTTGTGTTTGTCTTCCGGAATTGACTCTATCCCTTCCCTGAAACCAGTGACCCTAAATTAGGGACGAGCGACTGCTTATTCATTGAGTTGCTCACGGTGGTCGTTAAACCTCCAAACAAGCAAGAAAAATAAGAATAGAATCCCGGTGAGGCATGGATGTTGTGTTTGTCTTATGGCACTGACTCTCTCCCTTCCCTGTAACCAGTGACCCTAAATTAGGGGCGGGTGACTGCTTATAGCCCATTGAGTTGCTCACGGTGTTCGTTAAACCTCCAAACAATCAAGAAAAACAAGAAAGGATTCCGGGGAGGCATGGATGTTGTGTTTGTCTTACGGCACTCGCTCTCTCCCTTCCCTGGAACCAGTGACCCTAAATTAGGGACGAGCGACTGCTTATTTATTGAGTTGCTCACGGTGGTCGATAAACCTCCAATAAAAAAAAAGAAAAAGAAAAGAAAAAAAAACATATTGGCGCAAGACAGATGGGTCATTCGATCGCCTAAGTGTTGTAAGTTCCCGAGGGCAACCGTATCCAAAATGTACCGCCAGAATCTTTTTTTGTTTTGTTTTAACGACCACCATGAGCAACTCAATGGGCTATAAGCAGTAGCCGGTCCCTAATTTAGGGCCATTGGTTCCACGGAAGGGAGTGAGCCAATGCCGTTAGACTAACACATCATTCATGCCTCACCGGGATTCTTTCTTGTTTTTCTTGCTTTTTTAGTAGAGGTTTAACGACCACCGTGAGCAATTCAATGGGCTATAAGCCGTCACCCGTCCCTAATTTAGGACCACTGGTTCCAGGGAAGAGAGAGAGCCAATGCCGTAAGTCAAACACAACATCCATCCATCACCGGGATTCTTTCTTGTTTTTCTTGCGCTATAAGTAGTCTGCCGTCTCTAATATAGGGCCACTGGTTCCAGGGAACGGAGAGAGTCAGTACCGTAAGACAAACACAATATGCATGCCTCACCGGGAATCGAACCCAGACCCTTTTCAGACAAATGATCAGTAGCCATCGCTCAGACCACTGCGCCATTGGGGCGGCGTACCAGGAGAATACCATCGACGGACGTACCAGCGCTCAGAGATGAAGCGGCGACCGACCGCACGCCATTGATGACCGGGATCGACGTAGAATATACAGGCTCGTACAGACCGACCGGGCGCCCCGGTGGCGCAGTGTTCTAAGCGATGGCCTCTGATCATTCGTCCGAACGGGGTCCGGGTTCGAATCTCGGTGAGGCATGGATGTTGTGTTTGTCTTACGGCACTGGTTCTCTCCCTTCCCTGGAACCAGTGACCCTAAATTAGGGACGGGCGACTGCTTATAGCCCATTGAGTTGCTCACGGTGGTCGTTAAATCTCCAACCAAAAAATAAAAACAACAAAAAAAACAGACCGACTGTTTGGCAACAGCGGCGCAAATAACATCCACGTTAAGTTTCTGAGGCCCAAGCATCGTCAATGATTGAATCTATGACGCACGCTGTATACCCTCCTGGGGTGCGGGAGCAGACGCCCTACTCGTATTCCACTGTTGATTGCTCGTCATCGGACTTTACGCCTCGCCTGGTACCGGGAACATCAAAATTGACCTCTGCACAGTGATGCCACGTCGTGTGATTAGATTAAACTCGTTTTCAGCTGCACTGAACTGACGGAAGGCTGCGAGTGTGGCATCGACAACATTTGGCCATGGCCCAATCATGCCAGATGGGCTCTGTTCAAGAGGAAGGGGGGGGGGGGGGGCGGCTCTGTGATGACTTGGGGAGTATTCTCATTTGACACATTATATCCCTTATTGTGTCTGGTGTGATCCTTAACAGCTGCGCGCTACCAGCATGTGCTAGGCGATTACCTACACGCTTTCACGGTCTTCGCTCATCCTGCGGCCGATCGTCAGCAAGACAATGTGCCGCCCCATCGTGCTGCAACCACCCAGGCATGGCTCGAGAAACGCTCATCTGAATTTGAAACGGCCGCCCCGGTGGCGCAGTGGTCTAAGCGATGGCCTCTGATCGTTCGTCCGAAAGGGGTCCGGGTTCGAATCCTGGTGAGGCATGGATGTTGTGTTTGTCTTACGGCACTGGCTCTCTCTCTCTCCCTTTCCCTGGAGCCAGTGACCCAAAATTAGGGACGGGCTACTTCTTATAGCCCATTGAGTTGCTCACGGTGGTCGTTAAACCTGCAATAAAAAAAAAATTTGAAACGATCCACTGGCTCCCAGGGTTCCCGTATTTAAACCCTGTGGAAGCTCTGTGAAGTGCTTTGGACCTTCTATCTAGTGGCATGATGTCCAGGTCTCCTGTGATGGGTTTATGATCGGTACTGCTGAGATCAGAGGATGAAAGGAATGTTTTTCCCTAGCTTTCGTCAACCCTGGCCGCTATGTGAGCAATTTTGTTTCGCTGGCGCAGAAATTTTGGGGCGTCGTTTAGTTGAGGTATAGCGGCAGCTTAAAGGGTTAGAGATTTTGTGTACTAGCTATCGGTGGTTTAACTTTAAGAAGCTCCAGTGCTATTTGTAAAAAAAATCCGGAAATCCACGAGCCTCTTTCCGTTATTTCTTTCGTGAACTAACGACGATACTGCAACAAGCACGGCGGGCATTAACTACGGAAACCCTCTGGCACCTGGTGGAGTCGATGCTTCAGCGTGTATTGACTGTTATTCGCGCTAGATTAAAACCAACACGCTATTATGTAGGTATCGGTAATGTCTTTTCAATGTTTTGTCCATTTAGTGTTCTTAAGGTTTTGGTAACTATTAAATTTCCATCGTATGTTGGTGGACCAGATTTTAAGGTTATGTAGCGAGACCGGAAGCTGTGGATAGCATATCGTATGATATTACGGTTATTGTGGCAATAGATATCTTCCGACCCCACCCCCACTCCCTTCCTACACACACATACACAACACACACACAGTCGGTGCACCTGTTGTTGTATATTGTGCTACTGAAAGAAACAGGGTACTTGAAATGTCGTAGGGGTGATTGTATGATATCTATGTGCCAGTCTGTGGACCCCTTAACACAAAATCTGTTACAGCTATCAAGAGTACATTAAATGGTTTTGTGAAATAGCATTACAATTTACCTTTTCTTAAACGTAGTCGAAATCATCAGTTTAAAAATATCTCGAGTTTCAAATCATTCTGTTGCTTCGAAAAACCAGATTTTCTACGGAACACAAGCCACCATTGACATACACCGATGTAGACTGCCATCCTAGTCCAGTTTTCCAGCAGTAATGAATAACGAATTTCAAAGAGTTATTGTTGCAATCCATTTTTTAACCCTTTAGCCGGCTGGAACAAATTAACTCGGAGTTAGTAAAGTCAGCTGAAATCAGCTCGAACGGACATATTCGCTTTCTAAGGGGTGGGTCGAACGCGGCTGGAACGAGTGAACCTGCGCATCAGAAAGCGTTGCTTCCTCCTTAGATAATGATATTCAAAGTGGTCATTTAGGGGGATGACTGACACTAATCCTTTCTGACTGATTATCTGCTTAAAAGACTATGAACCTAAAAAATTAGAGAAAAGATGTTTCAGTCACTTGAGTAACCCAGTGGCATGATATGCGAGCCAGGGAAACTAGCTCATCCACGTTATTCCTTGGAGCAGAGAATAAATAACTAGAAGGGAGCGCTTATCTTCGGTGACAGGGTTTATAGTCGATACTGCTGAGATGAGAGGAGAAGGAATTGTTTTGCTGTAGCTTTCGCAAAACCAGGCCGCTAAGTGAGCATTTCCGTTTATGGAGCGCAAAACAAATTTGGGGCACCATTTCGTTTAAGTAAATCAGCCGCTTAAAGCGATAAATCGAATTAAGACATCACGTGGTAGCAATCCAATTATGTGACCATATACAAATATCTCTTGCCGCCGTTGTGAATAAGCGAAAGAGTTTCTCCCGAGAAAAACGCGTAATTGCTGAGTACAAGAAAAGGAATGTTTCAGCACAGGAAGTGCGCGAGAGATGAAGGCCGGAAAATTCACTGAAATAGAGCAGCTGTCAAATACGGGAAAATCTTCGGAAAAAAAAAAAAGTCATGTCAAATAGCATTCACAAATCATACAAATACACCACCTGGATTTTCATCACACAAGCGCAAGTGTTTCTTACGCCTGTGGTGAAACAAACGGAGTTCAGAAACGGAATTCTTAGAATTGGCAAAATAATCTGCAGAAGGAAAAAAAAAAAAAAGCTTTTCCTCATTGTCGACAAAACAGCATTACTTTGGCATTTTCTTTTGACAAGTGGTTTTGAGAATTTCCTTCACGGAAACGCAACAGATTTCAGCGTATAAAACTATTTCATTTTACTCTCAGCGAGTAACTGTTGCTAAAGTTATGTAATATAAGCCGGAGCGAAGCGTGCTTGTATCCAGTGTTCCCACTGAAAACAGTATTAAATAAATCATTATAATTTATTCAAATAAGAAACGGTAATACACAGTGCAAGGGACGTACGAAGTCGTTAATTCCATATTGGCTGTTGAAAAATATCGCGCCCCTCTTTAAAAGTATTGCACACCTCGTGAAGGAGCAGATGGTGATTCCGTTCGCAAGACCACTCGTTACCACTTCTTATATTGGTGACAAATCACGGCTGGTTTTCTGTTAGCCTCCGGAAAAAGAAGACCGGAAACACGAGTGGGTGTAACTAAGGCCGTCTACAAGGCCTTAGAGATATTAGTTCCCTCCGTTTGTGACGCCACTCTCATGTTACACGGACTGATAAGTCGGTGTTGTATTAATATTAGACGTAAAACAGTGTTGGGAACCAATCGGAAGCCTTGGTTTCTGTGTGACGTCACTAAAAGAGGGAACTCGTCTCACTTATGTCATTGCCTTGCGATTTCCGCATACTATGGATGTTACCAATGGATAGTTTGGTTACAAATACACCGCATGTTCTTAGGTTGCGAGCTATTGTTTATCTCTTTTACTTCAGTGGTTTTTTTTTTTTTTTTTTTTTTCTGTTTGTGTTGTGAGGTACTTAGAGTGTGCACAGATGTTTTGTTATTAACTTGAGGGTCTTTTCTTTTTATTTCTATCTGCAAGTTGTGTTTCGTACAGTCGAAATGAAGTAATGCTATGTATGCTACGTCAACCCAGTGCGAATATTAGTATCATGATTAAATGTGTTCTTGTGCTTACAATTTAGATGAATTTACCGGGTTTTTTTCTTATCAGAACGGTTGGTGAATAAAAGGAAATATTTGAAAAGGCAGACCCGCTTCTCCGCTAAAAATCTAAAAATGTGTTCGCCATTTCTCACGATTGTTGGTATTCTGATTATTCGCGGCTGCATGGCTGCGAAAAACAATGAATTTTATTGTAGGCTAGAATGTTCTATTTTCTCCAGAAAAACACGCTTGGACTAAAAATTCTGCGCACAATTTCAGCTTCATCGTGAAATATTTTATACAGTTGATAATTCCATAGCTAATTTTATTCAGTTTGGAAGAAAGCAAAAAAAAAAAAAATTTTTTTTTTATCTGAGCGTTTAAGAAAAACATTGAGAATGGAAATTTGTTCTTAAAAGGCAAAAACCAGCGAGGCATGCAACATAAAAGAATCTTAGAGAGCAGACTCAGCATTAGGGATTTAAAAAAATAAAGAAAAAGAACGTATTAACATAACAAGATATGGCTTCAATGGCAGTTTATAAATATTTGTTACCTCATATACACTTAATGAACAAAACATTAGAGATACCAACCTAATAGTGTGTCCGCAGCATAACACCGCAGCCGAGGAGCCATTACATTGCGATCACGTACCTAATAAGCTGTATGACCCCATTTAGCCCGCAATACAGCGGCCACTCGGCGAGGCATCGATTCGATGAGATGACGATAGGTATCCTGGGGTATCTGGTACCGTAATGTCAACAGCAGGTCCTCCAGTAACCGTACATTTCGGGGTGGTAGTGATTTAGCGTGAACCGACTTTTCCAAGTCGAACCACAAATGCTCTATTGGGTTCATTGTCAGGTGAATTTGGAAACCAGAGCAGTAACAGAATGTCACCAGAATGTTCCTCGAGCCACTCCTTTGCGATTCTGGCAGTGTGACATGGCGCATTATCCTGTTGGTAATGTCCATCACCAGCAGGGAGCACAGTTGCCATGAATGGGTGAACTTGGTCCGCAACGATGTTCAGATACCTGACAGCTGTCAGGTATAGTGCTATTCGGATAATGGGGCCTTAAGTGTCTCAAAGAAACATCGCCCACCAGCATAACACCGCAGCCGAGGGCCTATTTCCGCCCAACATTGCATCCAGGGGTCACCGCCTCCGTTGGCAAGCGGCGTTTCCACGCTGGGCTGTCTACGTGTTGCACCAGGAATCTTGATTCGTTAGACAGGGCCACTTTCTTCCAATCATCCACGGTCCAATCTCGATGATCTTGGGGCCCATTTCATCCGTTTTAGGCGATGACGTGCAGTGAGCATGGGGACCAGGCTGTGTCTTCTGCTACGCAGGCCCATGGGCAGAAAGCTGCGATGAACCGTATATGCTGTGACAGATTGCCCTGATCACCACTGTTGTAGCTGCGGGTGATTCGCCGCACTGTGGCCTTACGGTCGCTGTTAACAATGCGAGACAGTCTCTTCTCCCCTCTGGCATCAATGAGCTGTGGATTGGCCATCTGTACACCACTTTTGATGCGTATTCACTACAGAGGCACGTGAACAACCCACAAGTCAAGCCGTTTCCGAGATCGTAGTTCCGAGGCACAAAGACATCACAATTTGTCCTTTATCAAACTCCAATAAATCGGCAGCTTTTCCCATTCTGACTCCGAACAATCTACTAACCGAAAGCCGGTCCTCTGGTTGTATATATACTGCTCTGTGAACTTCACCTGCGCCACCGTTCGGTATCCAGGCGCGTTCATTTCTCTAGGCTGGGGGTGGTCATAATAAAATGACTCATCGGCGTATATACCTATGCTTTTAGAAACCCAACTGAAAAAGACCTTTTTGTCTACAAGTACAACATCCATGCTTCGAATAGTCTCTTGATTGAAGATATTTTCTTTGTGCCTTATACTGAAAATACCATGACCGCGCTTTTTCATTTATCCATGTCTAATTTCATTATTTCATTTCTTTTATCCGAGTTTTTTAATTTCATTAGTCGGACTGGCATCAGCCTTTACTCATCGGACTCAGAAATGCGAGATCAGAATTTTCTGCACATTCTACAACTTTATCCGCCTTGAGGATCCCCCCCCTCTGTCCAAAGATTCCCGTTTGTAGCACATGTTTTTAAAAGGTTGACCAGAAAAATTCTATTTTCATCGGACGGAGAGCAGAACGGCCATTCAACACTTTCTGTAATAAATGTTTTTTCACTGGGTGGCTCTATATTACCCCATAGTTGAAAAAGTAAACCAAACCAATCGGAAAAAAAAGCATTGTCTCTGAAAATGATATCCTGCTTACGATGGAATTTCTGAGTGTTTGTACGATGATATTGAATATTCCAGATTTCCATAAATCTCACAAACACGTGCGTGACACTCTGATAAATCACACGAACGCTTTCAATGTATACTGGCTGCAGATTGTTATAGGAATTAGCTTTCGCTTCAAGCTTATCCTGAAAAATGTATTTCGTTACTCCTCTTTGTTAGAAGAAAATAAATACTTGTACTAGATCCTTACAAAAACGAAACTTGTGAATTGTGATTATATGAACACTAATATCAGTTACTAGTAAAAGATGGATTTATACTTCAGGCTGGTAATTTGACGTTTATGTACATTGAATGCCATTGTCTGTGATATTTGTTTATTTAGTCAACATCTTGTTGAGATTACCTTGCTTTGTATTTTTCAGGTAGCTTTATCATTCAATTCCTCATCCTGTCAATAGCCTTCGGGATTCCGCTTTTGTATTTTCTTATGGCCCTTGGGCAGTATCTGGGCGCTGGACTGCTACAGATGTGGTATATATCACCGGTGTTCAAAGGTGAGCGTTACTCCTCTTTTGTGGTTCTCTGTATTGATAAATTGTTACAATTGGTCCCCATTCATGGAAAATTAAGAGCCAAGGATATATGCTTGTTGTTAGCGGGTACGGCTTCTTGATAGACTATTTGCATTTGTAAATCTGGAGAAAGCATACGATAGACAGTCACAGTAAAAATTATGGATGTGCTACAGATATACGAAGTGTGAAAAGTTCGTAATGGGCCTCAGCAAATAAAAACAAGTTAGCAAAATGATGCAATGCATTGATTATGATACGCTTTGACCTTTGACGCCGTTTCGATTATATTAAACAGAATTCGTTCAGTATTCCTCCGAAACAACAAGATAAAGTTGTGTCGCAATCGAAGCATCTTTACGTAAGTTATAACGCATAACGGCGATGGAATGGATCCCGCTCCTACGTCCTGACCTTTGACCCCATTCCGTCCATTTAGAACAGGGTTTGTCCTCAGGTTGTCTTCTACCACATATTAAAATTTCATCGAAATCGAATCGTTTTTACGCGAGTTATCGGGCGGACAGACGGACGGACGGACGAACAAAGCTGGAGCATATACGCTTCTTCAACCTATGGTTGGAAAGCGTAAAAAATTGAGAGTACCTTGGTACTCTTTGTAGATAATTTATGCTGTGTATCTTTCGCATGCCAAGATTTTTTGCGGGTGTGAAACAAAAGGAGTGATTCGAGACTATATACATTAATGTACGTACAACATATTGCATTTATTCGCGTCACTCACTATCACAGCGTGCCGCAGTCCGGTGTATACTAAGTGGGATAAAATCACAACAAACAATAAGGTTTACTAATTTCTAACTTTGAGGGGTACCCTAGGTAGGTGAATTAATAAATGTTATTGTCGTAAAACCAATGAAAGAAGATGTTTATTTATTTTTATTTATTTATTTGCTATGTTACACGTAGTTAACTCCATAGCAGCATAGCAGGGAACCAGAGAAAAAAGCTAATGTTAGCCTTACTAGCCCCTGGACCATAAAACAAGAAACATGTCAAGTAATTACATATTTTTCAACTTATATATACACACATTTACAATACGATATAACTGAAATTAATCAAATTTAACTATTAACATACGATTCCTTTCTTTTTCTTCTTCTTGGTTACTTAGTCCAAGAACTGGTTGTTCAATAGATGTACTGTCTTTCGATTCCTCTCTATTCTCCGCCATTCTCTTCAAGTCGTAGTATGTCCTAGTATTTGTGTCTCGGAGTAACTGTGCCACAAAACTATTCCTTTGCCGTCCTCTTCCTCTCTTGCCTTGAATTTTCCCTTCCAAAACTTTCAGAATCGGGCAGTGTGTGTCCCATCCATCAAAATATTCTTTTTTTTAATATGTTGATCAGATTCCTGGGTTCTCCCACTCTCTCCAGGACCTCCTCATTAGTCTTTATATCGAGCCAGCTTATTCTCTCCATTCTTCTGTAGCTCCGCGTCTCAAATGCCTCCAGCCTTTTTACTTCCGTCCTGGTCAATGTCCGTGTCTCAGAACCATAGAGAGCTACTCTCCAAATATATGCCTTTAAAATTATCTTCCTCAGTTTTAGATCTATAGTTTTGGCTGAAAGTAGTCTTTGATTATCTCTAAAAGCCGTTTTTGCCACTCCCAGTCTCATTCTAATTTACTTTTCACATCTCGCATTCCTTTAGTGCTTTTTTAAACGTTACAAAACTGGCAACTGATTTTATATGAATCGGCAACCCGTTCCAGAGCGGGGGACAATGAGGATTAATATTAAAATACAACGCATTAATACGAGCCCTTAGAATTAAAAAAGTTATCACACCCACGAGTTTGTAAGTATATGCAGGCTAAAAAATTTATTAAATTCAGTTGTTTGTTGGCATAAACATGTTCTTGCATTAACATCAGTCAATAACTGATAATCTCTCAAAGATCAATAATAATTTATAACAACTGAACTGGATTTACACATTTTCCTGTGGATTCAAAAGACGAATGAATTTTTTTTTTGTTAAGAAGAAATTCTATTAATGTTACATTTAGTTTTCCTATCCCGAAGTAAGCAGACGATAAGACAGGTAGGGATAAATAAAAGAATAATAGAATGTTAATTTAATATTTAATGGCAATAGACTGGAAACTAGTTAAAACTCCTATTCGAGACGAAGTCCCGCGAAATAACTTCAACATGGGCATCCTGCTTTAAATTCTTCTGAAACAAAACACCTAAAAATTTAGCCCTATCTTGAAAAATCAAAGGTATGTCATTCAAAATCACTTCCGGTGCAGCCTCTATTCGAGCTTTTCCACCAGAAAACAACACACATTTTGTTTTTGTGATATTAAGAGTTAACAAATTGCAACGAAAGCAAGTCTAATATTCCTCTAAGGCGTCTTTAACACGGGGTACTAAGTCAGACACCGAATGACCATGAAGAAAATACTCGTGTAATCAGCAAACAAGTTAGTTAAATCATGCAATGCATTGATTATGATACGCTTTCCAACATACCTGAAGTTATTACTAAAGTTATGAGGATAATGGCTGTGGAATAAATATCGCTTCTGTGTCCTGATCTTTGACCCCATTTCGATGATATTAAACAGAACTAGTTCAGTATAGCTCCGGAACAACATGACAAAGTTTTGTCGCAATCGAATCATTTTTACGTAGGTTATGATGCATAAGGGCGATGGAATGGATCCCGTTCCTATGTCCTGACCTCTGACCCCATTTCTCCCATTTTCAATAGGGTTCGTCCCCAGGTTGTCCCCTACCACATACTAAAATTTCATCGAAATCGACAGACGGATAAAGCTGGAGCATATACGCGTCTTCAACCTACAGTTAGAAACCGTAAAAAAGGAGCGTGTACGCACAGGAACGAACATGAAAAATATCATTAACATAAATTGAAAATAGCAATTCCCCTGGTACCGAATCCTGTAGAGCACCATAAAGAGCAGTTTTAATACTAGAACGAACATTTCGGAATTGAACATATTGTTATCTCCTCTCAATAAGGTAATTTTTAAAAGAGTCATTGCGACTACTCTAATGCCAATACGTTCGAGCCTAGAAATAAGGATGTTATGACAAACAGTATCGAAGGCACGAGGTAAGTCACAAAAAAACCCCACTATACACTCAAGCCTTTATAAATTTTAGTTTGTAAATAATTCCGAACATCAAGAGTAGCTGTCTCCGTAGAACTACCACGACGGAATCCATATTGTTTTTTTATGCGAGTCGTAAAAGTAAATATTTACTAGACTTTAGTGGCGTCAATAGTAAGTATTTCGACTGCTTAGTTTTTCAGACACAATATTTATTATTATGATGATATATTATTCAGATTTAGACGAACGTAAGAAACAACCCTAACACCGATGAAATGTGGTGTAGCTACGAAAGTTCATCTGCACTTGCTCAAGGTAAAATCTGACCTCAAAATAGAAAGAAAACTGAATCTCAAGCGTGTTAATGAGCAGGTTTGGTGACATTTGGTCGAGTATATCTACAGTTTACACCCCATTGTGTTATACATCATTTTAAAGCTCTCGTTAATAGCAGATAACGGGTGGAGAGGAAGACAAATTTTGCTACGACGGTCCGTTTTTATAGCACCAAAAATGCATTTTTGTAATGGCTTTTATCACATTTATCATCAGATTTTTGTAATTTACCCAGATTACAATGAGATCTTGTTATGTTTATGTAAAACGTGATGAAA
Organism: Macrothele yani; assembly: GCA_039090855.1. Lineage (NCBI taxonomy): Eukaryota > Metazoa > Arthropoda > Arachnida > Araneae > Macrothelidae > Macrothele > Macrothele yani. The sequence goes on from CM077029.1 coordinate 34,775,300, forward strand.
TAATGTTCGGTGATAGTTCATTAAAATATATTGTTGAGTAACAATAAAATTAACTACTGTTGCTTCACTTCGTGGAGCATCATTCATAAATGAGATTTCAACAATGGTTTATGACTACTTCCGTTACCCATTTTCGTTGCATGGAACTTTTTACTTGAAATTGACTTTACTCCTGTTGGAAAAGATGCATAGCATCAACAATCTGATTTTGGCTGAAGCTGAACTTTGCACCTTGAATGTATTGTGTAGAGATAAACTTAGACCATCGATCTTGACATTACTGAGGAGAGTATTCGTGGTCTGCCTTCTGTAGCTGAACTGGTTACTGTCTTCGTCAGCTGCATGTCTGGTGTGCTATCGAACCTCCGCCGCATGTCTGGTGTGCTATCGAACCTCTGTGGCCGAGTGGTTGGAGGCGTAAACTTCTGGCTAGTCGTCCGAGTTGCGCCTGGTTCGAGTCCCGGATGAAGCATACTGCAGCTTATGTGTTTGTATTGTAGTCCCGAATGAGGCATACTATAGCTTATGTGTTTGTCTTGCAGTCCCGAATGAGGCATACTATAGCTTATGTGTTTGTCTTGCTGTCCCGAATGAGGCATACTATAGCTTATGTGTTTGTCTCGCAGTCCCAAATGAGGCATACTATAGCTTATGTGTTTGTCTTGCAGTCCCAAATGAGGCATACTATAGCTTATGTGTTTGTCTTCGCAGTCCCAAATGAGGCATACTATAGCTTATGTGTTTGTCTTGCAGTCCCAAATAAGGCATACTATAGCTTATGTGTTTGTCTTGCAGTCCCGAATGAGGCATACTATAGCTTATGTCTTTGTCTTGCAGTCCCAAATGAGGCATACTATAGCTTATGTGTTTGTCTTGCAGTCCCGAATGAGGCATACTATAGCTTATGTGTTTGTCTTGCAGTCCCAAATGAGGCATACTATAGCTTATGTGTTTGTCTTGCAGTCCCGAATGAGGCATACTATAGATTATGTGTTTGTCTTGCAGTCCCGAATGAGGCATACTATAGCTTATGTGTTTGTCTTGCAGTCCCAAATAAGGCATACTATAGCTTATGTGTTTGTCTTGCAGTCCCGAATGAGGCATACTATAGCTTATGTGTTTGTCTTGCAGTCCCAAATGAGGCATACTATAGCTTATGTGTTTGTCTTGCAGTCCCGAATGAGGCATACTATAGCTTATGTGTTTGTCTTGCAGTCCCGAATGAGGCATACTATAGCTTATGTGTTTGTCTTGCAGTCCCGAATGAGGCATACTATAGCTTATGTGTTTGTCTTGCAGTCCCGAATGAGGCATACTATAGCTTATGTGTTTGTCTTGCAGTCCCAAATGAGGCATACTATAGCTTATGTGTTTGTCTTGCAGTCCCAAATGAGGCATACTATAGCTTATGTGTTTGTCTTGCAGTCCCGAATGAGGCATACTATAGCTTATGTGTTTGTCTTGCAGTCCCAAATGAGGCATACTATAGCTTATGTGTTTGTCTTGCAGTCCCAAATGAGGCATACTATAGCTTATGTGTTTGTCTTGCAGTCCCAAATGAGGCATACTATAGCTTATGTGTTTGTCTTGCAGTCCCAAATGAGGCATACTATAGCTTATGTGTTTGTCTTGCAGTCCCGAATGAGGCATACTATAGCTTATGTGTTTGTCTTGCAGTCCCAAATGAGGCATACTATAGCTTATGTGTTTGTCTTGCAGTCCCGAATGAGGCATACTATAGCTTATGTGTTTGTCTTGCAGTCCCAAATGAGGCATACTATAGCTTATGTGTTTGTCTTGCAGTCCCGAATGAGGCATACTATAGCTTATGTGTTTGTCTTGCAGTCCCGAATGAGGCATACTATAGCTTATGTGTTTGTCTTGCAGTCCCGAATGAGGCATACTATAGCTTATGTGTTTGTCTTGCAGTCCCGAATGAGGCATACTATAGCTTATGTGTTTGTCTTGCAGTCCCAAATGAGGCATACTATAGCTTATGTGTTTGTCTTGCAGTCCCGAATGAGGCATACTATAGCTTATGTGTTTGTCTTGCAGTCCCAAATGAGGCATACTATAGCTTATGTGTTTGTCTTGCAGTCCCAAATGAGGCATACTATAGCTTATGTGTTTGTCTTGCAGTCCCGAATGAGGCATACTATAGCTTATGTGTTTGTCTTGCAGTCCCGAATGAGGCATACTATAGCTTATGTGTTTGTCTTGCAGTCCCTGAATGAGGCATACTATAGCTTATGTGTTTGTCTTGCAGTCCCGAATGAGGCATACTATAGCTTATGTGTTTGTCTTGCAGTCCCAAATGAGGCATACTATAGCTTATGTGTTTGTCTTGCAGTCCCGAATGAGGCATACTATAGCTTATGTGTTTGTCTTGCAGTCCCGAATGAGGCATACTATAGCTTATGTGTTTGTCTTGCAGTCCCGAATGAGGCATACTATAGCTTATGTGTTTGTCTTGCAGTCCCAAATGAGGCATACTATAGCTTATGTGTTTGTCTTGCAGTCCCAAATGAGGCATACTATAGCTTATGTGTTTGTCTTGCAGTCCCAAATGAGGCATACTATAGCTTATGTGTTTGTCTTGCAGTCCCGAATGAGGCATACTATAGCTTATGTGTTTGTCTTGCAGTCCCAAATGAGGCATACTATAGCTCATGTGTTTGTCTTGCAGTCCCAAATGAGGCATACTATAGCTCATGTGTTTGTCTTGCAGTCCCAAATGAGGCATACTATAGCTTATGTGTTTGTCTTGCAGTCCCGAATGAGGCATACTATAGCTTATGTGTTTGTCTTGCAGTCCCAAATGAGGCATACTATAGCTCATGTGTTTGTCTTGCAGTCCCAAATGAGGCATACTATAGCTTATGTGTTTGTCTTGCAGTCCCGAATGAGGCATACTATAGCTTATGTGTTTGTCTTGCAGAACGTGATCTGTTCCGTCTCTGGCGCGAGCGACTTTAAATTAGGGACAGTAGACTACTCAATATCCACCGAGTTGCTTGTGGATATTTGTTAAATCAAGAAACAAAAAGCGAAAAATGTATAAAATAAAGTAGAATACACAGTCGTCAAATAAGTCAAGCTTCACTTTAACATACGTCTCTCAATCAGAGCCGGATTAAGAGGGGGAGGTCTGTAGGGGGCTGTAGCCTTGGGGTCCATCATGACCAAGGGCCCAGGAGACATGCCTGGTCAAATAATAGAGAGGGAGGGGGTGTAAAGAGGGAGAGAGGTACTTAAAATAGTTTTACTTTTATCTCGTATGATTTCCACACGGGTTGATAGACGAACACATTTCAAGGCAATGACTTACAAAGGTAAAGGTTTCATGTCGCTGTGTACAGCAGGGTCAGCGAGAACAGTTTCAGGTTTTTCACACCTTCCAATTTGTACTTGGAACCGTTAATGGTCGAAGCCCCAGTGGTTTCACAGTGCAAAACGAAAACGATGCTCTAAGAAAAGTATAAAGTGGTAAACTACAGTATTAAAACATTCAAGACAAAATCTAGGATTCTTAAGCTTTTAAATCATGTTACGAGAACAATAGAAAATGCTGTGACATATTATGAAAACTCTGAAGATCATTCATTAGTTTGAAGAGTACACAACTTATTAATTATCACAAGAATATTGTTACAATTTGTGTTTTAAAAGATTTCATAATGATTTCTCGTCGTAATTCTTTGAGAGCCCACTCAGATGTCTTAGCATCCGGCCCCTTCAAATGTCTTAGCCTAGGGGTCTATTAAGGCTTTAATCCGGCCCTGACTTCCACCATCTCCACCCTTCTGCTTCTCAAAACATTATATTGCACAGTTCTCGTCTCAGACATCCACACATCATTCGTTCCGACCTGAGGGGTGTTGCCAACCATACTCTTGCGAGAGAGAAGATATCACGTTAAGTTTGGGAAATGCTAAGGAGAACGAACTCAAATTTACATAGAGAAAGAAACTAAAAAGGAAAGTTAAATTAGAGTATTTTTTATTGGAGGTTTAACAACCAACGTGAGCAACTCAATGGGCTATAAGCAGTCACCCGTCCCTAATTTAGGGTCACTGGCTCCAGGGAAGGGAGAGAGCCAGTGCCGTAAGACAAACACAACATCTATGCTTAACAGGGATTCGAACCCGGACCCCTTCACGGACTAATGGTCATAAACCAGCGCTTAGACCACTGCGCCACCGGGGCGGCTAAATTGGAGTATACGTCACAGCTTTACTAACCTCAAGTTGAAACAACAACTGAAGTAAAATTAACCTTTTAAGCTGCCGATGTATATTAACCTAAGGGTGCCCAAAATTTTCTGCTCCCCAAACAGAATTGTTCACATAGCCGCTGGGTTTTACAAATGCTACGGAAAAACAATTCCTTTCCTCCTCTCATCTCAGCAGTAGTGACCATAAACCTGTTATAGGTGATAAGCGCCCCTTCTAGTCCTTTATTTTCTTCACCGTAACCCAAGGCATGATGGGAAAAGGCTAGTCCACTCTGACATGAAAATCATGCCACTGGATAGAAGCACGTGAATAAAATATATCTTTCTCTCTCTCTTTTCTTAGTTTTACAGTCATTTGTTGCAGCACTTATAGCAGGTCATCAGTCAGAAATGGTTAGTATCAATCACCTTTCTAAATGATCTTGAATAGCAAAGCTATGATAGAAAGCAACACTTTCTAATACGCAGGTTCACTCGTTCCAGCTGTGTCCGGTTCACTTCTTAGACAGCGAATACATTCGTTCGAGTTGACTTAAGCCCGTTTTACTAACCCCGAGTAAATTCGTTCCAGCCGGTTAAACAATGTTTCAAGAATATACACGGTCGAGTCACATTCTTGTGACCACCAGCTAGTATACAGGGTAACCTCCGTGTGCAGCGCGGACAGCAGCTAGACGGGCTGGGAGTGACACAATAAATAGCCGGAAGGTGTTCACCTTCCAGCACTGGGAAATTAGGGGGCCAGGGAAGTACTTTAAAGTCTTCGTCGTGCTTTTCAAACCACTCTCGGACATTCCTAGCTATGTGACACGTCACACTGTCATGCTGGAGGATCCTATCCGCCCCAGGGAAGGCAATCAGCATGTATGTGTGTTCGTGGTCTGCAAGGGTGGATTCATAACGAATTCGGTCCATAGTGCCTTCCACAGGTATGAGTGGACCCAGGGAATGCCACGAAAACATTCCCCATACCATAACGCTGCCCCCACCAGGTTGTGTTCTTCTAGCAATGGTTGAAAAGTGTTTGTTATCCAATGTTTCTCGCCTTATACGCCAACGTCTATCCGTTCGATGAAGCAGAAAACTTGACTCATGTGAGAAGGCAATCCTTTGCCAATCAGAGGAGGTCTAATTTCGATACTGCCGCGCAAATGTAAGCCTTTTCTGCCGATGCACCTTCGTTAGCATAGGTGCAGGGACCATTCGTCTGCATCGGAGCCCCATACGTAGAACTGTCGTTTTGACACACTTCCGGTAGCCCCGTAGTTCATTCTGCCATTGAGTTGCTCCACTGTAGCGTGTCGATCGGTCCTCACGCACCTTCGCAGCCGACGTCCACCTCTCACATCAATGGCGCGTGGTGCTCCTCAGTTTCGACGTCGCTTATTCGCAATGGTGCCATTTCTCCAATCACGATCCACTTTAACCACAGCAGCACGCGAACAGTTCACAAACTACGCTGTTTCAGAAATGCTGCCACCCTTGACCCGAAAGCCGATAATCATCCCTTTTTGCAAATCTGATAAATTGCTCCTTTTATCTATGACAGCAACGGGTGATATTTTTTCAGAATGCCTACAGCACACCTTATGTACCTTCCAAGCCAGCTCACGACACGTGCCTTCTTTCATTGGCTATGCGCTGTTGACGTCAAAAGTAGGAGGTGGTCACAATAATGTGACTCGACTGTATATTCGGAAATCAAAGAAAATTTTTCTTGATCACAAACAGATACTCACGCAACAAACTATTGCCACCAATTTGACAATATTCGCTTACGCTAACTGTAGACAGACTAGCAAAAAAAAACTCAAGTGTTGCCAGACGAATAAAAATCTTTTATTCGGCCTAACACTCCTAACGTTGAACAGTTTCATCTAAAGTGCTTTTCTTTTGACGAAAATTGGAATTCAGTTGCGCAATAGTCGTAGATAAAGATATTAAAAACGTGGTAGCTTGTGTGACAAACAGCAATAACCATAAAGATATGGCAGCGACTAGTCGTTAAGTTTTAACGGATGAAGAATGATAAACGAGAAGCAAAGAGCATAAGAGCTATTGTAAATTGCTAACAAGAACGCACACAATAACTTATTGAAAATAGGATTGAAGACTGGAACCGGGGCCCTTCAGGGAGGAGTGGTCAGAAGGCGGCGCCTCAGAGCACTCTGCTACGGGTATTGCAAAGGCACTTTCTTCCAACAGTAGATAGATAATAATTGTTGTTGAAGATATCGATTATTACTCGTCAACATAATTAAACTTGAAACAACTCCTGGAATATTAAACTGCTATATTTTCAACTGTTACTTAGTTCTCTATTAGCTGACTGGAATATTTGTCTTTTATGTACCCAAAAATGCTTTTGTTCTGTTGTATTTCAATGAAAATAAAATATGTTAAAAATATTTCACTTTCAGAATGTAATGTCTGACCTTAGATAATTATGTTGTACTTTTTGTTTTATCTCCAGGCATAGGGTTTTCTTTGCTTTACGTGTATATATTACTTGGAATATACAATGCCATTCCACTTTCGTGGTTGTTTGTGTACTTCAAGGATTCTTTCATCACCCTGAAGGATTCCTACAAATGGGGAAAATGCCATTACAACTTCGCAAGAAACGGTAAAAGAAGTCTCTCTTAAAAATTTGTAATACATTTTAATTCTATTTTGGGGGTAAAAAGTGTAATACTTTAAGAAGTATTACTAAATCAGCTGAAATTTGTATTATATCTTTATTCCTTGTAAACTAATTTCCTAGTGGTTTTAATTTTATAACAAAAACAGCTGAGTAAGCACAAAATGTTAACACATTTTGGTTATGTATTACAATTGCGCACAATTATTTCTATAGGTTTGAACTCTGGAAGGAGATTTGAGTACGCACAAGTTTTTGTGATGGAATTTTGTACTGCAGAAGCACAAATTTTGCAAAATGTTATAATTCTGCATGACTCAAGGTTGAGTATGTAGAAATTTCAAAATATTAGATTAAAATTCTAAGGGATGAGCAGCTGAACGATTTTTTTATTAAATTGCTTGTACTTTTGTATCTGTAGCTGAGTATGCTCAGTTACATGCGCATGTATGTATGAATGAATATTTAAATGGTATGTATGTATGTACCCAAAGATCTACGGATGAGTAGACGGTAGGAGACTCATATCGACTAAAGCGATTCTCGGGGTTTGTATCAGTAGGACACCGATAAAACTGAAACAAACATGTAGAGAGATAATCGAAATTGTTTGGTGCTTTTGTGTGTTTCTGTTCAGCAAAACGATTATGCCCATCTTTACACTTTGAATTAAAATAAAACATGTTTATTCGTATTCTTATTTTCAAACGTGTCAAGCAAAAGTAAATCGTGCTTCTCACAACGATATAATTGAAATTTTACTATACTTTTTTCTGTCAGCGCATTTTTCAAGTCAAAAGAATTGTGATAATCACGGTAGACCTTAGAGAGTTACCATGTCTGATATATCAAGCTTATGTTGTTGTTGTTTTTTTATTGGAGGTTCAACGACCACCGTGAGCAACTCAATGGGCTATAAGCAGTCGCCCGTCCCTAATTTAGGGTCACTGGTTCCAGGGAAGGGACAGAGCCAGTGCCATAAGACAAACACGAACCCCTTTCGGACGAAAGATCAGAGGCCATTGCTTAGACCACTGCGCCCCCGGGGCGGCATATCAAGCTTACAAGACAAGTGTAACAATAGCTTTCGTATAACATAGCAGTGGTTTTTAAAATTTCAAAATTGTGACAGTTTAATAACACGAAGAGATATCCAAGACGTCTTAGCCAGTATTCTATCTGAATACTGCATTGTGAAAGATAGTTTCAGAATATGCAACATGGAAGATGAATTTTTAATATACAGGGTGATTCATAAAGAAGTATACAGTTTCAACGCACTATAAAACAAGAACAATGTAAGATATTTTATGCTACCTGTAACAGAATTGTAGGGGAATGTTTCACGTTTTTTTTAGAGACAGTCACAGATGTTCTACGTGTGTACACTTAGTCACACGACACACATCGAGCCGGTAACCCATTTCTGCCCAAACGCAAGGTAAGATATCTGAATTAAGTGCAGTGATAGTGGCTGTGATACGCTGTTTCAGGCCCGCTAGATCAACAGGAAGGGGAAGGGCGAATTCGAATTAGAGGGTGAGTCGTGAAGCGAAATCTGCACTTCACGACTCACCCTCCGCGTTGATTTTCCCGAGCTTCCTTGAATGGCGGTGCAAACACTATCGACGACTTCTTCCGATACACGCGGTCGTCCAGGACTTTTACGTATGCACAAACAGCCCGTAGTTTAAAATTTTTTATGCCAATCTTAGATAGATTTTCTGGTTGGAGGTTCTTTTCCGAATCGTGATCGAAAATGCCGTTGCACAACAGTTACAGATTCCGTTTTGCTCAATTCAAGAACACAAAACGCCTTCTCCACTGCAGACGCTGTCATTTTGACTGACTAGTCACGTTACTCGCGCGTTATCGCCTACGTTACTTCCCTCAGTAACGGCAAACAAACTTTGTGAGTACATCTACCTAACGGTTCGCAGTTTTGGTCCGTGTCTTCAACTGTTACTGCTTTACAGCACCTGGAAACTGTATACTTCTTTATGAATCAGGGTGTACTTTTAATAACTTTTATCGGCAGGTGGCAACATCGTACGTCTGCATTGCGTCATTCCAAAAATGGCGTCTCTCCTCGCTGTGCACGCACCAGCTACGTAAAAAATAGTGTTTTGCAATTTTCGTTGGTTTTGTCGGTTTGTTCATCTGTGAAAACACAAGTTTATTCGTGACGGGATTCGAGCCACCCCTCACTCCGGAGTAAGTCGCTCTCCCAACTAAGCTACACGGAAAGAATGCATCGCTGCAGATTTGTCGTCTTGACACGTGCTTTACCTCTGTAGCACGTCACATCATCCTTTCTTAATTTTTTTTTCTTTTGAAGTAAAGAACGAATGTTCATTAATTCTAGACGTTTTGTGGAACAAACATCACACATTTTTCAAAGAACCCAACGGCCAGTACATCCAATTTTACGTTCGGGGGCCAATGTGGAAATACAAATTTGCCCGTGACGGGGAGCTCGGTCACTCCGGAGTAAGTTGCTCTCCCAACTAAGCTACACGGACGGAATGTATCGCTGCAGATTTGTGGTTATGACACGTGCTTTACCTCTGTACTACGTCACACATCAACCACACTATCTGACGGAACCCACAGCGACCTCGGGTCTAAAATAATGCTGTTTTAGTGACGCAATAGAAAGTAAATTTCGCTGCCCTCCGAAAAAAATTTAGAAATACAATAAAGATTTGTCTTTCACTTGCATATTCTCAAACGTTCATGACAATGCAATACACCAAGTAAGAAATTACTGGCAAACTGTGGCTGACTGAGGGCATACGAGCGCGGCCGGAGGACGGGGGGGGAGGGGTACAGGGCCAGATAAGCGGCGAAGCCACATCGTAACGAAATCTTTCACCTACTATACTGTGCAAATTAATTTGGACGAAGTAAAAAATCACTCTTTTTTCCAAAACTATGCCTTTATATCAGTCTATGCCTTCATATCATCATCATCATCATCATCATCATTGTCAACCATTATCAATCCACTGCTGGACGAAGGTCTCCCCAAGTTTCCTCCACAACGGTCTGTCTTGTGCCAGTCTCCTCCATGTTACCCCTGCATACTTTCGAATTTCATCCACCCATCTCCCACGTGGTCTTCTTCTGGGTCTTTTCCTGTCCCTTGGAATCCAATCTAAAATTTCGGCTGTCCATCGATGATCTGTCCTTCTGGCAGTATGTCCAGCCCATTGCCATTTCAGGGATTTAACTCTGATCATGATGTCTTCCACTCTTGTCATTTTTCGGATTTACGAGTTCCTCTTCTTATCTCTCCTGGTTACACCAAGCATGCACCTCTCCATGCTACTTTGAGTTGTCTGCAGCCTTTGTATGTCTCTTTTAGTTAAGGTCCACGTCTCTGCACCATACGTAAGCACTGGAAGGATGCATTGATCAAACACTTTTCTTTTAAGACATCATCATCATCATCATCATCGTCAACCATTATCAATCCACTGCTGGACGAAGGTCTCCCCAAGTTTCCTCCACAACGGTCTGTCTTGTGCCAGTCTCCTCCATGTCACTCCCGCATATTTACGAATTTCATCCACCCATCTCCCATGTGGTCTTTTTCTGGGTCTTTTCCTGTCCCTTGGAATCCAATCTAAAATTTCGGCTGTCCATCTATGGTCTGTCCTTCTGGCAGTATGTCCAGCCCATTGCCATTTCAGGGATTTAACTCTGATCATGATGTCTTCCACTCTCGTCATTTTTCGGATCCACGAGTTCCTCTTCTTATCTCTCCTGGTTATACCAAGCATGCACCTCTCCATGCTTCTTTGAGTTGTCTGCAGCCTTTGTATGTCTCTTTTAGTTAAGGTCCACGTCTCTGCACCATACGTAAGCACTGGAAGGATGCATTGATCAAACACTTTTCTTTTAAGACATAATGGCATATTGCTCTTGAAAATTATGCTGTTTCTTCCAAAAGCTCTCCAAGCAAGTTTTGTACGCCGATTAATTTCTTCATCAATGTGACCCTCACTTGATATCTGCTGTCCAAGATAAACATACGTATCTGTTATCTCCAGTTTTTCTCCATCAATCGATAAATCTTCATTCCTTGTAAAAGCATTGAACATCACTTTTGTCTTCTGAAAGTTCATTTTTAATCCCACTTCTTTACTCTTGTCAGCAAGTTCCTGGATCATACTCTGCAGCTCTGATGGGGTAGTTGCAAAAATGACTATGTCATCAGCAAAACGAAGGTGGGTTAGATAATCTCCATTAATCTTTATCCCTTTGTTTTCCCAGTTCAGTGATTGAAAGACATTTTCCAATGTGGCATTAAAGAGCTTCGGAGATATGGTGTCACCTTGTCTCACTCCCTTTCCAATTTTTATGTGTGTTGTATTTTCAAACAGCCGAATCTTTGCACTTGCATTTTCATAGATGTTATTAATAATATTAATGTATGCATCTTCAATACCGCAGGATTTCAGAGCCGTGGTAACTGCTGATGGTTTCACCGAATCAAAGGCTTTTTCATAATCGATAAAAGCCATGCACAATGGAAGTTCATATTCCCTCGCTCTTTCAATTAGTTCTCTCAGTACGTGGATATGATCTATTGTGCTGTAGCCACTCCTGAATCCAGCTTGTTCTCTCGGTTGAGCCATGTCCAGTGTTACCTTCAAGCGGTGTGAAAGAACTTTAGTGAAGATTTTATAAACCACTGATAGGAGGCTGATAGGTCTGTAGTTCCTGAGATCCTCAATGTCACCTTTTTTATGTAGCAGGATCATTGTAGCATTGTTCCAATCCTCAGGAATCTTCCCTTCATTAAGGCATCGAGTGAAGATTTGGGCGAGTACTGTTTCAATTTCTCCACTTGCTTCTTGTATGATGTCTATAGTAACTCCATCTTCTCCTGGAGCTTTCCCCCGCTTCATGTTCTTGATTGCATGAGCAACTTCTGCTGGGAGGACTGGAAGAACTCTGGTACCTTTCATGATGTCTGGAGTACATGTATCATCCCTTTCATATAATTTGGAGTAGAAATCTTTCACTCTTGTCAAAATTTCGCCTCTATTTCTTGTTATAGAACCATCTTCTTTTCTCAGAGCCATAATCTGTTTTCTTCCCTTACTGAGATGTCCCTTTGCTATCTTTAGGCTTTGGTTGTTTTCAATTGCTTTCCTCACTAGCTCACAGTTGAATTTCCTTACGTCTTCAGTGATACTTTTTCGTACTGTCTTGCATAGCTCTATATATTCCACTTTGGAAGTCACATCTTCTTTAGTTGTCCTCATCTCTCTTCTTTTTTGCATCAACATTTTGGTTTTTCCTGATAATTTGTTTACATGCAACTTGTTCTTAGACCCAGCTAATTTTGTTGCTGTTTCCATAAGAGCTTTGGTTACTTTTCTGTTAACTTCCGAAATATCCACTTCTTCCGATGTTAGGCCTTCTAAAGCAGAGAATCTGTTCTTCAGTTCCAACTTGAAAGTATTATGGTGTTTTTTAAGGTTGGTTATGTCAATACATTTTGTTTGTCTTATGAGCTTGCCACGTTCCAGTTTAGTGTTGAGGTGCATCTTACATCTCACCAATCTATGGTCACTACCTGTGTTGAACTTGTTCAGCACACTGCAGTCTTCGATGACAAACTTTTTGTTACACATAATAAAATCAATTTCACTTGTCGTCCCAATTGGATGTCTCCATGTCCATTTCCTGTGTGGCTTTTTCTTGAAAAAGGAATTCAAGAGGAAAAATCCTTCTGCCTCTGCAAACTCAACGAGAGTATTTCCACGCTGGTTTCTGTTGCCGTGACCGAATTTACCTACTGAAGTTTCATTCTGTTGCCGGTGCCCTATTTTTGCATTGAAATCTCCCATAATTATCTTCAAGTGCTGCTTACCTTTATTATTTAGATGACGAATTTCCTCATAAAATTCTTCAATTTCTTCTTCAGGATGACTTGTGGTGGGTGCATAAGTTTGAATAATCTGAGCCTGGTATCTTCTCGATAGTTGGATAACGAGTCGTGCAGCTCTGTCAGAGGAACTTTCAACTTCTACCACTTTATCCTTCAGTTTCTTGTTTATTATAAATCCAACACCACTAGTTCTGCCAGTATCTGTCCCACGATAATAGAAGAGATGTCCACTTTTCAGTTCAATGAGATCTTCTCCTTTTCTCCTTACCTCACTTAGCCCGACGATGTCCCACTTGATCCTTTGTAGTTCCTCTTCCAATTCAAGAAGCCTTGAATCAGAAGATAGGGAGCGTCCGTTGTAGGTAGCCAAGGTCAGCATCAAATGGCAGCCTAGTCCGGTCCTCCGGGGATTCTTAGCACCCTCTGCCTTCATGTCGCACTGGCCGCTGCCTTGGCCAGGTACATTCCAGCTGCCGGAGACTGAGGGCCAAGATTTAAGTTGTAGAGTCATTTTGGAGGTGTTTGGCCATAACTCACCACGCTGGCCAAGCGGGTTGGTGAGTGTGGGATAGCATTTCCTCTGATCCCGATGGTATAGTTATACCGCTATTTGCGGTCGTCAGAGCCCCTTTAGTGGGAACAGGATGCACCATGAGAAGGCGGGGTTGACATTTGTCAAGGAGAGGCTGTGATGTTACGCATCACCTGACCTTACATCCCTTTTTAGACATAATGGCATATTGCTCTTGAAAATTATGCTGTTTCTTCCAAAAGCTCTCCAGGCAAGTTTTGTACGCCGATTAATTTCTTCATCAATGTGACCCTCACTTGATATCTGCTGTCCAAGATAAACGTACGTGTCTGTTATCTCCAGCTTTTCTCCATCAATCGATAAATCTTCATTTCTTGTAAAAGCATTGAACATCACTTTTGTCTTCTGAAAGTTCATTTTTAATCCCACTTCTTTACTCTTGTCAGCAAGATCCTGGATCATACTCTGCAGCTCTGATGGGGTAGTTGCAAAAATGACTACGTCATCAGCAAAACGAAGGTGGGTTAGATAATCTCCATTAATCTTTATCCCCTTGTTTTCCCAGCTCAGCGACTGAAAAACACCCTCCAATGTGGCATTAAAGAGCTTCGGAGATATGGTGTCACCTTGTCTCACTCCCTTTCCAATTTTTACGTGTGTTGTATTTTCAAACAGCCTAATCTTTGCACTTGCATTTTCATAGATGTTATTAATAATATTAAGGTATGCATCTTCAGTACCGCAGGTTTTCAGAGCCATTGTAACTGCTGATGGTTTCACCGAATCAAAGGCTTTTTCATAATCGATAAAAGCCATGCACAATGGAAGTTCATATTCCCTCGCTCTTTCAATTAGTTCTCTCAGCACGTGGATATGATCTATTGTGCTGTAGCCACTCCTGAATCCAGCTTGTTCACTCGGTTGAGCCATGTCCAGTGTTACCTTCAAGCGGTGTGAAAGAACTTTAGTGAAGATTTTATAAACTACTGATAGGAGGCTGATAGGTCTGTAGTTTCCAAGATCCTCAATGTCACCTTTCTTATGTAGCAGGATCATTGTAGCGGTGTTCCAATCCTCAGGAATCTTTCCTTCATTAAGGCATCGAGTGAAAATTTGGGCGAGTACTGTTTCGATTTCTCCACTTGCTTCTTGTATGATGTCTACAGTAATTCCATCTTCTCCTGGAGCTTTTCCTCGCTTCATGTTCTTGATCGCATGTGCAACTTCTGCTGGAAGGACTGGAGGAACTCTGGTACTGGTATCTTTCATGATGTCTGGAGTGCATGTACCATCCCTTTCATATAATTTGGAGTAGAAATCTTTCACTCTTGTCAAAATTTCGCCTCTATTTCTTGTTACAGAACCATCTTCTTTTCTCAGTGCCATAATCTGTTTTCTTCCCTTACTGAGATGTCCCTTTGCTATCTTTAGGCTTTGGTTGTTTTCAATTGCTTTCCTCACTAGTTCACAGTTGAATTTTCTTACGTCTTCAGTGATACTTTTTCTTACTGTCTTGCATATCTCTATATATTCCACTTTGGAAGTCACATCTTCTTTAGTTGTCCTCATCTCTCTTCTTTTTTGCATCAACATTTTCGTTTTTCCTGATAATTTATTTACATGCAACTTGTTCTTAGACCCACCTAATTTTGTTGCTGTTTCCATAAGAGCTTTGGTTACTTTTCTGTTAACTTCAGAGATGTCCACTTCTTCCGATGTTAGGCCTTCTAAAGCAGAGAACCTGTTCTTCAGTTCCAACTTGAAGGTATTATGGTGTTTTTTAAGGTTGGTTATGTCAATAGATTTTGTTTGTCTTATGAGCTTTCCACGTTCAAGTTTAGTGTTGAGGTGCATCTTACATCTCACCAATCTATGGTCACTACCTGTGTTGAACTTGTTCAGCACACTGCAGTCTTCTATGACGAATTTTTTGTTACACATAATAAAATCAATTTCACTTGTTGTCCCATTTGGATGTCTCCATGTCCATTTCCTGTGTGGCTTTTTCTTGAAGAAGGAGTTCAAGATGAAAAACCCTTCTGCCTCTGCAAACTCAACGAGAGTATTTCCACGCTGGTTTCTGTTGCCGTGACCGAATTTACCTACTGAAGTTTCATTCTGTTGCCGTTGCCCTATTTTTGCATTGAAATCTCCCATAATTATTTTCAAGTGTTGCTTACCTTTATTATTTAGATGACAAATTTCCTCATAAAATTCTTCAATTTCTTCTTCAGGATGACTTGTGGTGGGTGCATAAGTTTGAATAATCTGAGCCTGGTATCTTTTCGAGAGTTGGATAACAAGTCGTGCAGCTCTGTCACAGGAACTTTCAACTTCTACAACTTTATCCTTCAGTTTCTTGTTTATTATAAATCCAACACCACTAGTTCTGCCGGTATCTGTCCCACGATAGTAGAAGAGATGTCCACTTTTCAGTTCGATGAGATCTTCTCCTTTTCTCCTTACCTCACTTAGCCCCACGATGTCCCACTTGATCCTTTGTAGTTCCTCTTCCAATTCAAGAAGCCTTGAATCAGAAGATAGGGAGCGTCCATTATATGTAGCCAAGGTCAGCATCAGATGGCAGCCTAGTCCGGTCCTCCGGGGATTCTTAGCACCCTCTGCCTTCATGTCGCACTGGCCGCTGCCTTGGCCAGGTACATTCCAGCTGCCGGAGACTGAGGGCCAAGATTTAAGTTGTGGAATCATTTTGGAGGGGTTTGGCCATAACTCACCACGCTGGCCAAGCGGGTTGGTGAGTGTGGGATAGAATTTCCTCTAATCCCGATGGTATAGTTATACCGCTATTGGCGGTCGTCAGAGCCCCTTTAGTGGGAACAGGATGCACCACGAGAAGGCGGGGTTGACATTTGTCAAGGAGAGGCTGTGATGTTACGCATCACCTGACCTTACATCCCATATACACTCATAAATACCTGTATTAGTATGAAGTATGTACTCCTTTAGCAGAAATTACCTCTTGAATTCGTTTTGGCATTGTCTCCACTAATTGAGTGCACATATGTTTGACTTCATAATCGTGGAAGCACACTCTTATAGCATTCGTTATCATGCGTTCTTCGGTCCATTTTACCTAAACGTCTCTTCAAAATATTCCACAAGGTTTCTATGGAATTTAAAGTCTGGTGAATTTCCAGGCCAATCAAACAAATGAATTTGATTTTCCAGCATGAAATTCTTGACCAATTTCGAATTGTGACATTAGGCTAAGCCATGTTGAAATGTCCCGTTATAACGAAGTAAATTTCTCCGTCATTTCTGTCCACGCCAGGATTCGAACCCGGGTCCCCTCATTCCGGAATAAGTTGCTCTACCAATTGAGCTACGCGGACGTTTTATTCCGATTCCTATCTGCCTTTATGTCGTGTGCGTCCTTCCGGCAGGTACGTCACATCTTCTGGTACGTTACACCGTCAAAAGTTTGCAAGAATGGAACAATCTTACGTTGTAATATTTCTACGTACTTGGCTGAATTCATCATACCTTGAACAGGAATTAAGCTTTCAGTGCCATTTGATGTAAAAAAACCCAAAACATCTGTTTCAGAGGGTATTTTACAGTTTGTTTGACATGCTCAGATCTTGAGGGTTCACAGTTGCCTCATCTAACAACATTTGCTTGGTAACCCTGCACAAATAAATGAGTTTCATCACTGAAAATTACCTTTTTCCAGTCGTCAGCAGTCCATGATTTATATTTTTTGGCCCATGCTAAACGTTTTATCTTCATTTTCGCATTCAAATATTGTTTTTTCGTTGGTCTTCTTGCCTTCCGGCCAACTTCCAGAAGCCTACGGCGTACAGTGGAATCACTAACATCACAACCACCAGCCAATAAATCTCTTTGAAGGTCGGTGCTTGTTTTTTTTTTTTTTTTTTTTTATTCATTTTACTATTTCTGATTAGATATTTATCGGTTCGTGGAGTTGTTTTTCGTTTTCTTCCACATTTACCTCTCCATTTTGGAAACGATGATCCAGATGCATTGTATCGCGTAAGCAGTCTTGATACACTTGATTTGCCTACACCAACTGCAGAAGCGATATCTCTCACTGTCATAGAAGTGTGATCCTTTAGAGCAATTAATTTTGCACGCTTCCTTGGGGAAATATCCATTTTTCAATACACGAAAGCAACACGTACTCACAGAGAGCAAAATCTAACATCCACCTGTCACACACGAAAGCTCACAACTGAAGCTGAAGTGCCTATTTCCTGTTTAAAACCGGCCAAACCACATTCCTACTATCAAGTTCTAACAGTCACACCACCTCACAGCTGATAAAACCGGTTTACGTGGGTTTCGCACATCAACTGGCGACCACATTACAATTCTGACAATAAAGTAGCTTGTCCCAATTAATTTGCACGGTATAGTATGTATAGCGCTGGAATTGTCATACGACACGATATATGTTTACTCATATTTCCCCCATTTAATTTTTGCATCAAATGAGAGATCTGTTTCATACTTCATTCTATATAGCAAATTTTTATTGTGTAATAGTTTTAAAGTCATAGAATTTGATTAATAATCGACGAATATATAATAATTTTTAATAAGCTTAGAATCTGTAATAAATTCTAAAGCAAATCATAGATTATGATCTTGAAGGGAACAGATCTTGGAACTAGTCATAAGTTGTATACTGGTGAATGGCAATAGCCCTATGATCAACCCCCGATAAGAAAATACAACAAATTCCCAAACAAAATATAACTTTCACAATATTAATAATAACAACAATAATAATAATAATATAAATCCTACAATAATATAAGGCTAACAAATGGATCACTCTTTCCCGAGACTGAAGGGTTAATGATGGCTATACAAGATAAAATTGTAAACATCAGAAGCTAATGGAAGCATATCCTGAAGGACACGTCATTGGAAAGCGACACATATCGGCAATTACATCAAGCGCCAGAGACCATCCAACATATAACAGCAGGGTGCAGAGTTCTGACACAAACACAGTACACGAACAGGCACAATCAAGTCGCCAAGATCCTCCATCGGAAATTGGTAAGAAAGTACCACCTCATTACAACTGAGCCTGTCCCCTACTACAAGTATAAGCCAACAACGCTTCTAGAGAACAACACTCACAAGATGTACTGGGACAGATCGATCACAACAGATAAGATCATCCCCCACAATCGGCTCGACGTCGTCCTGGTGGACAAGGAGAAGTCAACTAATATCGTTGACATAGCCGTGCCCAACACGTGCAACATCAAAAAAATGCACGGAAAGAAACTGTCAAAAGTATAACGACTTACGATACGAAGTCCACGAAATGTGGCATATGGAGAACGTCACCACCGTCCCCATAGTAATATCAGCAACAGGAGTTGTATTTAAGACCATTCGCAGCTCTATACAGACACTAGACCTTCAACCTAACACCTACATAGAACTACAGAAGGCAGCTATTCTGAACGCTTGTAGAATAGTAAGAAAGTTTCTGGACAACTGAGAGAAAGAAATACCACTTTGCAGACTTGGTACGTCGTACCTGTTCCGGAAGGAAGAGGTGGAATCATCTCATAATAATAATTAGGTCATTTCTCGCAACAGTTTTTAAACTGGGCTCCCTTATTGAACTGGGAGGAGCAGAGTGAACATAGCAAGGAGAACACTAAGGGTCCGAAGTTCAGTCATTCGCAACGCATTAAAATAAATCCGCAATATATTTGTAAAGCATATTACAATATAATTGAGAGCGTATTTCTTTATGATGGGTTTGACGACCACCAGAAGCAACTCTAAAGGTTATAAGCAGGCCACTGGTTCTAAGGAGGGGAGGAAGCCCTTCACCATCCGACAAAGACATCCCTCAAGATTCATGTGGAACTCGAATCTAACCTCGGACGAATGATCAGAACACAGATCGAGCCTCAGACTACTAGACCATCGGGGCAGGCAATGAAAAACCTACAAAGACATTGTTTTTCAAAACAGTTCCTTTGCTTTCTAACACACTTGCTCGTTTATTCCGTAAGAAAAATAAACCTGGGAGAGGAATCCCGCATATTGTTACCTGGGTTGTTTTCCTAGGCACCTTTTATCGCTATTTTCAATGCAGCTGGTCAAAGTAACTTGGGCTGGCTCTCACTTCTCAGCGTCCCATCCGTGGGAAAGAGAGATTTATTGGTTTCGTCGTAGTGCGGAGGAGGAACTAGAAAATAATCAGAGAGGGGTCAGAGATGCCAGTGAAAAAACATCTGCGCCTTCTAGGAATAACGAACTCGGGGCTATTTTGGTCTTTAGCTGTCCTAATCGAGGGGAAGGGTGTTTTACGTTGACACTTTCCTGCGAGGAAAAAACGCAAGACGCCGAGTGAAAGATTCTGTTGGAAGTAGCGAAGAAGCAAAGGTGGCGGAAATTTTCGCTCCCGTGTGCGTGAAGCGAGATAAGAAGAAAAAATATTGTAGTCTTGATGATTAGGAAAAGCGAATACTGGCCGCGATAGAAGGATTCAACGTGTTAATAATATTATAGAGAATAAATGGTAATCACGGACAATGCTTGAGACCTGACTCATATCAACTGAATAAACACTTTCCTCACTGCAAGAGCGAGTTTTAACTTTAGTCGATATTTTATTTATCTGCTTAAGTCGGGTAAAATACGAGTTAAACTACCGATACAAAAACTCTCTGCAAGCGAAGCATTAGGAACCCTTCACACAGAGCACTGATATATAATTCAGTACCAATTTACTGCTTGCTTTATTGAAAGACACTTTGTCCCTATTTCATAACTAGCTGAAATAATCCACTCATACATGCTATCAAAAAAGACAGCTTGCTGTGTGATTGATTTTTTCACAACATAGGAATGGCAAACTGTTGTCTAAATATTAGCATTCAATTATCACAGCATGCACATTTTCTGTCTCTAAGATTTAATTCACAAGTATTCAAATAAAAAAAGTGTTAAATCTGTGACGTATATTTCTCTACTTAACCTTCCTTTTGAGTTTCGGTTTTTATGTAAATTTATTTCTTAGACATTTCCTAACTGAATGTCTCATCACTTCTCCGAATAGCTTTTACATTTTGGCAACATTTACCGTGAGTCATAGCAAAATAAAATGACATTGTATATAATGAGAGAGCGACGAGATTTATGATAAAGTGGAGTTGTAGAGATGTCAAGAGATTGCCGGTAGTTTAAAAGTTGACATTGAGAAAGAGATAAATCCTATTTGATATATCGCCGAATAAGAGTCATTATGATAAGATTAATGTCTGTGATGATATCAGCGAGATTTCATTCTGTCAGTGGATCATATCGATGTCCTGAAGTACGGAATAAACTGTTGGAACTGCGTAAGTGAGTAACTGATTGATTCTTTCTTCCTGGCCGTTTAGTTATTTGTTTCTCAAGTGTGATTTATATACTACGAAAGTATCTAAGAACATTAGCCAATCAGTTAAACTACAATTAACAAAGTTAAAACTTTATAAGTCATAAAACCTTATTCGCTTTTAAATGACTCTGAAACTTTTATAAGGTTTCGCTCAAATGTCTCGTTGGGATGTTTCTGAGTCAGCGGTGGAGCAAGAATCACGCAGTTGTTTTAGACCATTAATTTTGTCATTAAGAAAAGCTATTCTCAAACGCACGAGCTCCCAAAAGCGGATGCCACAAGCAAAAGCAGTTTCCACCGCACTTATCACAGCGTGTGAGTTATGATTCAGTTGAAGTGCATGGCCAGTAGTTTAGAGTTTCGCCTAAACTGCTAAATTTGAATATGTTATTGTCCAAACATAACAATCTTTTTTCGTTTACAGCAAAACAAAGTTGAAGAAAACCAGGGGCGGATTTACAGGGAAGGTTTTGAAGCCCAACCGCAAAGCCGCGCAACGCTGCAAACACCCCTCCCTAAACAAACCTTGTTTAAACAAAGAAAATATTTTTAGAATGACTTAAAAATGTAAAAAAAAAAAAAAACTTGTTGAATTTGGTTTCATTTCTCTTTTAAAGTAAAGTTAATGAAAAATATTCCATAAATATTCCTTATAGTAAAAATATTTTACTTTAAAGAAGGATTTGATGCTTGATTATGCAGAAGCTATGCACACACATGAGAGCTTAGACTCAGTTTCTTGTTTCACGTGTGAGAAATTTTTATTTGCTGTGTAGCGTTATGCCCCAGTACGTACTCGCGCTATGAAAACGATGTGTTCCCGAATAATAAGCACATTTCATCCAGTTCTCAAAATGAAAGCACAAGTAATTGAAGAAATGATGATGTAAGGTCTCTTCATAATTGAAGAAGTGATGATATAAGGTCTCTGCATAAAGTGATGATATAAGGTCTCTTCATAAACTGATGAT
The DNA here is from genome assembly GCA_039090855.1 of Macrothele yani. Lineage (NCBI taxonomy): Eukaryota > Metazoa > Arthropoda > Arachnida > Araneae > Macrothelidae > Macrothele > Macrothele yani. The sequence continues at coordinate 34,796,985 of CM077029.1, forward strand.
ATAAGGTCTCTTCATAAAATGATGATATAAGGTCTCTTCATAAAGTGATGATATTAGGTCTCTTCAAAAAGTGATGATATAAGGTATCTTCCTAATTGAAGAAGTGATAATATAAGGTATTCATAAAGTGATGATGTAAGGTCTCTTCATAATTGAAGAAGTTATGATAGGTCTCTTCATAATTGAAGAAGTTATGATATGTCTCTTCATAAAGTGATGATATAAGGTCTCTTCATAATTGAAGAAGTTATGATAGGTCTCTTCATAATTGAAGAAGTTATGATATGTCTCTTCATAAAGTGATGATACAAGGTCTCTGCATAAAGTGATGATATAAGGTCTCTTCATAAACTGATGATATAAGGTCTCTTCATAAAATGATGATATAAGGTCTCTTCATAAAGTGATGATATTAGGTCTCTTCAAAAAGTGATGATATAAGGTATCTTCCTAATTGAAGAAGTGATAATATAAGGTATTCATAAAGTGATGATGTAAGGTCTCTTCATAATTGAAGAAGTTATGATAGGTCTCTTCATAATTGAAGAAGTTATGATATGTCTCTTCATAAAGTGATGATATAAGGTCTCTTCATAATTGAAGAAGTTATGATAGGTCTCTTCATAAAGTGATGATATAAGGTCTCTTCATAATTGAAGAAGTTATGATAGGTCTCTTCATAATTGAAGAAGTTATGATATGTCTCTTCATAAAGTGATGATACAAGGTCTCTTCATAAAGTGATGATATAAGGTCTCTCTTCATAAAGTAATGATATAAGGTCTCTTCATAAAGTGATACATAAGGGCTCTTCATAATTGAAGTGATAATATAAGGTCTCTTCATAAAGCGCAAATGATTTTTATTTTTTTTTCGTGCTCATAACTGAGTACATACTGTGAAACATCGGTTATACGTTTTCCTAGGTGATCGCCTTAAAAAAGTAAAAATGTAAAAAAAAACATATAAACGAAATTTTAAAGTTTTAAATACTATTGTAAAATGTTTGCTTCAAAGGACTATAGGTGTTTCTTAATATTGATTTATTTAAAGTTGAACTGGCGGTGAAAGGAAAAAAACGTTACAAATTATATTGTACAGGGTGTTCCATAATGGTGTAACGGATTTCAAATAATCAGAACAGTTTTAATATAAATGATCTCAATACACAACTTGTGTTAATTGACAGAACAGATTATGAAGTTTTATACACATTCAAGATGGGCACCATTTGACACCCGAACAATGTCTAAACGGTATTCCAGTTCCAACCATGTTCGTTCGAGAATGCCTATTAATTTTCTGCTGTGCGTGTATAATCCTTTTCTTTAGGTCAGCAATGTCTGCAACAGGAGTCCTGTAAACCTCACCCTTGATGAATTCCCATAACGAAAAGTCACAGGGTGTTAAGTCCGACGAATGTGGGGGCCATGAAATGGGACCGCCACGCCTAATCCATCGATTGGGAACTTTACTTTGGTATTCAGAGACCTCCTCATAATCAAATCCCAATGAGGTGGCGCCTCATCTTGTTGTAAAATGACCAGAGTTGCAAGTTTTTCTAACTGGGGATACACAAACTGCTTAACCATGTCTAGGCAATTATCAGCTCTCGAGGTCGCTTCCTGAAAGAAAAAAGGTCCAATAACACGGTCGAAAATTATGCCACAGCAAACATTCACTTTTGGGCTAGCATGTTCATGTTCCATTGTACAATTAGAGTGTTCAGCTCCCCAAATTCTCACATGCTGTTTATTAACCTTTGCAGTAACATGGAAAGTATACTCATCCGAGAAACAGATTTGTTTCAGGAAAGATTCAGCATTTGCAATGTTCTCCAACATCTCTTCAGCAAACTGTTTACCTTTCACATGATCATCTGGGGTTATGTGATGGGTTATCTGCAGTTTATGCGGGTGCATTTTCAATCTATGACGTAACACTCTGTGCACTGACGTCATAGGGATAGCCTGCTGTCGTGCTGTTTGTCTGATTGACTTTCGAGGGCTACGAGTGAATGTTTGTATCACAATCTCCTGCGTTTCTGAAACCAGCAATGGTCGTCCAGGGCTTTTCTTTGTAAGGACGCTACCAATTTTCTTGAATGACTTGTACCACTTTCTGATGCTGTTACGGGCGGTTTGCTCCCATATTTTGTTCTGATATTCCGCTGAACCTGCGTTTCGGATCTGGTTTCAATAAACCACTCCACAATCTGTGCTTTCGTCGCAGGATCCATTTGGTACACTTCTAGAAAACTTGAGGGTGTTCTTTACCACCTGCAACAAACAGAATGGTGATATTAATTTTGTATCCAAAGTTACCATCATTTGAATTTGGTTACATCTTTTTGGGACACCCTGTATTTCAGCGCATTGCAAAAATCATAAACCACATAAAAGTCAAACTTCTCTGTTGACGGCCTTATCGGTTTATAAAAATCCTGTTTCTAATTTAAGTGAAATTCTGACAACTAAGAATCTGAGACCAATGCTTCAGTATGGAACTCGTGGATTAACAGCTTTTATTTTCTGTGGATATTGAGTGGAACCATTTAAAACCAGAATGTTGAATATTGATACATTTAGAATTATATTCTCCTACGCCACGAAATAGGTCCCAGAGATTTATCAATTTTTAAATAGCGCATATGTGTGTGAGTCATAAAATGCGATACCAATTTTTCATCCAAACCGAAAGTAAATAATATGCCGTTCTCTGATGAGATCAAGGTTTAACTTTGGCTGCACCAAGATGGATCACAACAACGCAGTCTCAGTTCTCTCAAACAGAGATTGACGCGGGTCACCGGGTCGACAATTTCTTGCGGGTCATACGGGTCGGGTCAAGGTGTTCCTGACCGATTTCGACCGGGTTTTATTTACGTTTCATTTTTGGAAAGAAAACACTATTTCAAAAAAAAACCTTCAGAAGTCTAAAATAATACTTCAGGGCTGCAGAGAACGATTCGGGAAACTTAAAGAAATGGGATTAAAAATGAACTTTCAGAAGACAAAACTGAAGTACAATGCTTTTACAGGAACTCAAGATTTCTTAGTTGATGGGGAAAAGCTGGAGATCAATTCCTACATTTACCCCAGGCAGCAGATATCAAGCGAAGGTTACATTCATGAAAAAATTAATTGGTGTAAAAATCTTGGTTGGAGAGCATTTAGACGAAACAGTACAATTTTTAAGAGTAATGTGCCGTTATATCTTAAAAGAAAAGTGTTTATTCAATGCATCCTTCCAGTGCTTACGTAAGGAACAGAGACGTGGACCTTAACTAAAAAAGACTGCAGACAACTAACTGAAAGCAGCCTGGGGAGATGCATGTTCGGTGTAACCAAAAAAGATTAAAAAGGAAACTTCGTGGATAAGTAAAATAAGAGATTGGAAGACATCACGATCAGAGTAAAATCCCTGTAGTGGCAATGGGCTGGACATATCCAGGAGAACTGACTACCGATGAACAACCGAAATTTTGGACTGGAATTCAAGGGACAGGAAAAGACCCAGAAGACTACGTGGGACATTGGTGGATGGAGGAGACTGGCCCAAGACAGTCCGTTGTTGAAGAAACTTGAGGAGACCTTCATCCAGCAGTGACAATAATGAAGATATATTCGAATTTATGGTTCAAAGATTTGTCCGGGTCGGGTCCAATAATGTGACGACCGGGTCCGGGTCCAATAATGTGACGGCCGGGTCCGGGTCCAATAATGTGACGGCAGGATCGGGTCCAATAATGTGACGGCAGGGGCGGGTCCAATAATGTGACGGCCGGGTCGGGTAAAATTATGTAACGGCCGGGTCCAGTCCAATTATGTGACGGCCGGGTCCGGTCCAATAGTGTACGGCCGGGTCGGGTCCAGTAATGTGACGGCCAGGTCGGTTCCAGTAATGTGACGGCCGGGTCGGGTCCAATAATGTGACGGCCGGGTCGGGTCCAATAATGTGACGTCCGAGTCAGGTCCGGGTCGCCGCCCCGGTGGCGCAGTGGTCTAAGGCGTTGGCCTCTGATCATTCGTCCGTAAGGGGTCCGGGTTCGAATCCCGGTCAGGCATGGATGTTGTGTTTGTCTTACGGCACTGGCTCTCTCCCTTCCCTGGAACCAGTGACCCTAAATTAGGGACGGGCGACTGCTTATAGCCCATTGAGTTGCTCACGGTGGTCGTTAAACCTCCAATCAAAAAAAAAAAATAAAATAAAAAAGGTCCGGGTCGGGACCAGTTGTGTGACGGCCGGTTCCAAAAGTTTTGACCCGTTTCCAACTCTGCTCTCAAAGTCGTAACATACCGTGTTACGTATAAAAGAATGGAAGAACCGTGTATTTTTGATAATCTGAAATTAAAATTTTAACGTATAATCACAAAAAAGCGTGTAAATGAATTACGTGTAACCGAGTTAAAAAAGCAATAGGAACTACTGTAAAATATCGGGACTAACGCAGAATTACGTATAACCGAGGTTCCACTATAATTGCAAAGTAATTTACATATGTGTTTGCTCAGCATTCCCATGATATCCTTAACGGAATTTTTTTCCTTATTTACGCAGGTTGTGTGAAAGCTTTTAATTCGTCTTCAGTCGATTATTACGGCTGGTCTGTGCCATCCTATTTTCAGTAAGTTTAGCACTCTTTTCATCCTCTTTTATAATGCTTTTCAGCTGATATGAAATACTTTTATGCACCCTTTGTTTTAAAATACCAAAGTAATTTATTAAGTTATGGAGCAGTTGTGTTTATAACTTTGACGTAATTCAAAAACCTATTCGTCGTTGTTCACGTTACACCAGGATTTCATCAGCCGTCTATTTCCATTCTTATCAAAGAATTATTTTTCTGCCATGTGAAAATTATTATAAGTCTTCACTCACTCAAACTGAGTTCTTAACCTCCAAGTGTTTTCCTAAATTGCCTAAGATGCCCCAACAAGAGGAATCCAAACTGCATGTTAACTGATCCATTGTCGACACTTTTGGCAAAGTAGCATTAAAAGTGATACCCTGTGATCGACTGATTTTTAGATTAGGTTTCTTGTTCGTAGTGTTTGACATCGATTCTACAATTTAAGCATTGCTTTCTAGAAACTTATTACATAGTGATGTTATTTTCGGCACACAGGATTGACCTCTTCCAGAGAGGGAGAAATATTTACTGTAAACATGTTTCATACAGTGATTATTTTCAGGAGAATGGATTAATCTTTCTTCCAGATAGAGAAAAACATTCTACACTGCTGGCCACCCAAAATGCAACACCAAGAAGGACGCGAGATAGCAAAGCCAGATTTACTGGACACATAACAACAGATACAAAGATGAAACGATTGAGCTTACAGGCCCGTACGACTTGCGGAACATGCAGACATCAATAGTTCGTGTGGCACCCATGGCTGGCAATAACGGCCGATACACGCCGCGGCATTGAACGTAAAAGGCTTTGGATGTGGGCTTGGGGTATGTCGGTCCAGGCTGCTTCCACACGTTGCCACAGTTCATCAGGCGTAGCCGCGGGTGGTGCTTGCCGAGCCACTCCGTTGCCGATCAGCGACCAGACGTGTTCGATGGGTGTTATATCGGGAGAACAGGCGGTCCACGGCAGCAGTGACACCAGGTGGGCCGTGAAGAATTGCTGCACGATGCGTGCCACGTGCGGGCGCGCGTTGTCCTGTTGAAACGTGGCCGCTGGCAGGTCCTGTAGAAAAGGGAGGACTACAGGCTCCAAAATGTCGGAGATGCAGCGGTGGCTGTTGAGTGTACCGGCGATGCATACCAGAGGGATGCGGGTGTCATATCCAATTGTGCCCCAACCATAACGCCAGGCGACTTACCGGTATGGCCAGGCATAATGCAGGCGTCATACAGTCTCTCGCCGCTGTGCCGCCACACGCGGATCCGACCATCGTGGTGTTGCAGATGGAAGCGGGATTCGTCGGAAAAGACAATGTCGTGCCATTCCGTAGTGCAGGTGCGGTGTTCAACTGCCCACTGCCGCCGCACTCGCCGGTGGTGTAACGTCAATGGTAATCGGAGCAATGGGCGACGTGCGTCAAGTCCCCGCTGCTGCAGACGACGTTGAACGGTACGTGCTGACACAGGTTGTTGCGCAACATACCCTAATTCCTGCGCTAATGTTCGTGATGTGGCGGTGCGAGCCACCAATGTCCGCCGCACAGCATGCCGGTTCTCTCGTTTGGTGGTGTGCCGTGGCTGCGGAAATCATTCACGTCGGTCCGTCCGTCCCTCCTGCACCCACCGAATCCATACACGCCTCACTGTGGCTGGATGTCGTCCCACACGGGCGCCGATGTCTCGGTACGATGAACCACTGTCGCGATAAACCACTATTCACCCTCTGTCGAACTCCGAAACGTACTGGAACGACTGCCGTATTCTGCGACGAGGCATCAGGAAGCTTCCCACGCCCAGGTCCGGTAGCACAACACACTTCCACTACTTACACCTCGCCTTCCGTGCACCCTTCTTATAGTGCTTCTCGGTGGCGTGCCGGGCGAACATGATTTGCATATGCCCTGCAATGCTAATCGTTTGCATGTCCTCTTGCGGGCAACGCATACTGCGAATTTCTGCGAATTTCCTTCTTGGTGTTGCATTTTGGGTGGCCAGCAATGTATGCTGCTCAAAGCTGAAGAAATGCAAGTTCGACAGGATGTTTTTCCGCAGCTCCTGGAAGCCGTTTTCAACCATTATGCGGCTTATCTTAAATGTATACAAAATTATGAGAGACAAAGATTCTGGAGCTTGTACATCATTGGAAGTACGCTCGAAACACATTTTATTATACCACCGCACCCGTCGACAACCTCCTGCTTTACCCATCATAAGAACGGAGCTTGCCTAAACCCCTCTTCGAGCAATAAATATGTCATACACTACATTGGCAAAAGTCACCGGACACCCCTTCAAAAGCAAATGAACGGATCTACTGCGTAAGATGCACGGTACAGCTGCAAACGGTATAAAAACAAGCCTGCAGCTCACCGCGATCATAGGCCCTGTGAGGTTGAGTGAAAATGTCGCGGATGTTGGGTGTTATATTAGTGGGTTGTCCATAAGAGAACCGGAGAGGCGTTCAAACATACCGAAGTCAACTATTTTGGATGTACTGAATAAGTGGAAGACACATTGCGTACCTGAAACAGCAAAACGTACCGACAGACCAAAGAAAATCACTGATAAAGGACGTCGAAGCCTCAGGAGAGTCGTTACAGCTAAACGACGGAGTACTGCACAAGACCTCATAGTACAGGTGAGTAAAAATGCTGGAATCTCAGTATGTAACGTACCATTTGCAGAGAACTTCATTCCATTTGTTACTGTGGTCGTGCGGCTGCTCATAAGTCTTTCATCTCCACTCGGAATGCTACTTTTTGTTTAGCAAGCTGTAAAGAACATTTATCGTGGACCGTAGATTAATGGAAACCGGTCCTATGGACTGATGAATCCAGATACACGATCCATCAGTTTGATGGCCATGTATGGGTATGGCGGCAGCCGAAGGAACACTATTTACCACAGTGTACTGTTCCTACAGTCAAGTTTGGAGCTGGCGTGTACTCGTGTGCGGGTGTTTTTTGTGGTATGGTCCCGGCCCATTGGTTATCGTGGACAAACATGTTAACCAGCACGTCTACCTCGATATTCTGAACAATTATGCCCTACCGACTCCGTGGCAATTCTATGGAACTGAGCCTTGTCGGTACCAGCAGGATAATGCACCGAGCCATAAAGCAAGGACTGTTACGGCGTAGTTTGACGTTAAATCCGTATCGTGTGTGGACTGGCCAGCACAGAGCCATGATCTTAATCCCATAGAGAATCTATGGGTGAATTAGAGCGGTGCATAAGAAGTTTGGAACCAAGGCCTTCTACTAAACAACAGTTAGCGACAGCATTATGTACTGAATGGAAGCGCATACCTATCGCTGTGTTCCAAAATCATGTCGAAAGCATGTCTCGAAGGGTCAGTGCATGCATTAAGGCCAAAGGTGGACCGACACCGTGCTAATGTATGTCAATAAATGCTGTGTTGTGTTTCTCTTCTAGGTGTACGGCGACTTTTGTCATAATAGTGTACATACCAAAGAGCCAAACCATTATTACTACCTACTTAATATGATGCTGGTTCACCACGTGCCACCAAAAAAACTCTTACCCGGCGAGGTAGAGACGCTACAAGGACTTTAAATGTGTCTTTTGTTGTCTACTTCCAACACATTACCAGCTGGTCCTTTGACTCTTGCATGTCACGTGGTTGGGTTGCCGCAGATCGGATTTGCTGTACCAAACACAAACCACAGATGGTCGATTAGATTGATGTCTAGGGAATTTGGAGAGCAGGGAAATACCTGGAAGTGTCCCTCATGTTCCGCGAATCATTTTCGAACGATTTGGGGGCAGTGTGGCATGGCACATTATCCTAATGAAAAAAGGCACTACTAGAGGGGAATACCGTTGCTATGAAAGGATGTAGATCTACAATTATGTTTAGGTAGGTTGTAGACGTCATAGTTTGCTGCACATGAATTGCTGGACACAGAGTCTCTCAGCAAAACCTTTTTCCAAAGCATTACACTTCCTCCACCGGCTTGGCTTTGTCCCGCGGTACGTCCTGGTGCCAAAACTTTCCCAGGTAAATGACGCACACCACCCGGCTGTCCATACGGTGCAACAGGAAACAAGATTCGTCGGACCGGACGACCTTCTAATTATTAAGGTCCAGTTTTCGTGCTGGTGTGTCCATTATAGGCGCTTTCGACGGGTGAGCAGAGGTTAACATGAGCACTCAGAGTAGCCTGATACTACGCAGCACACATTTTCAGCAGGGTTCGAGGTAGTGTATGTTCTGACACATTACTCCTGTCACTAGCATTCAAATTAGCAGCGAGTTGCTTCACAGTATTTCTTCTGTTGGCTTGTACCGTACGGAACAGCCTTTGTTCACCTGTAGTATCGATAAACCGTGGTCAGCCCACACTTTGCCGGCGGTCAGTGGTCTTTTTCCTCCTCGGGCCGCTTTTTGGAGGTACTAACCACTGCTGACTGTGAGACGCTCACATGACTTTCAGTCTCGGAAATGCTCTGACCCAGTCGTCCGGCAATTACAATTAGGCCTTTCCCATATGAAGAACAAGAATACCTGATTAACGGAGCTCAGGATCTGGTGTTATTTATACAGTTTCCTGACCTTGCGTGTTTAGTTTCATGACCAGCATTTGCTTCGATTTGCATAAAAACACTGGTCATAGCTGCTTCATAGGTAATGTTTTTGCTCGCCGCTGTGCCTTCCTGCTGTATAACGTACCTGTAACTGTGGCAATGGGTAATCGTGGCGATAGCCGATGCGAGGAACCTAACTGCAAAGCATTTAGATTTCCGCGCGTTACTCTTGGCACGTGTATCACAGCACTACATTGAAACCAGCAGACACTTGGTACATGTCCATAAATATGCCGTTGATGTGCGAGCTGAGCGCAGTCTGTCCTGTATCGTAACTTTGAAACAGAAGGCCCCACTGTAGGAAGAAAATTTGAAATTCAAAGATGGGGCATCTACAAAGGTTTGTGCAAAGACCATTCGACGTATAATGGCACGATGGGGCTGGATGGTACACCGAGTACCCCTGTTTACAGCAGGTCACCCGGAGGGATATGGGGCAGCAGTGGGTGATTGGCGCTGTACTGTGGAATACTGGGAGCTCATATCTTTGACTGAAGAATCGAGGTTCCTAATACAGCATACCGATGGGAGGGTTTGTATGTGACGTAGACCACAGGAGGTCAAGGACCAGAACTTGTTTCAAGGTGTTATAGTACGGTAGAAGCATTGTAATCCTCATGAGTGTTTTTACATGGGGTCCCTTGGAAATCCTCGTACCTGATGAGCCCACCGTCACCGTATAAAGCCTGGTTGGTATACCTGCGGACCATTTACATCCTTTCATGGATATCCATTTCCCACAGAAGGATGCCTTCTTTCAACAAGACAACTCCCCTTCTCGTTGAAAAAAATGCACGGCGAAGGACTGATTTGAGAACCATTACAATCAGTTCGCAATCCTTGCCTTCCCACTCGTCCGATTTGAACTCAACTGAGCACCATTTATCCCGTGATACTATTATTTATGCCCGAAACCTACCACTGAAAAATCTTGGCGCATTGTGGATTGCTATCCTGGAATCACGAGCGCAATACCGTTTTTATTTATTTATATTTTTAGGAGAGGGTTTAACGACCACTGTGAGCAACTCCATGCGCTATAAGCAGTCACCCGTTCCTAACTTAGGGAAAGGAGAGAAGCAGTGAGGTAAGACAAACACGACATTCATGCCTCACCGAGATTCGAACCCAGACCTTTCACGGACGAATGATCACATGCCAAGATAAAGACCACAGTCCAGCCGAGGCGGCTTCGAACGCTTCCATCACTTTCTAATCCATGTCATGACGTGCTGTTGTGAGAGGGCGAAAGGTGGGGTCACACATTATTACGTGGATGTGTATAATAAACTGTCATTTCAGTGTAAATATGATGTCTTACTGTCAATTTAATGCTGCTTCTCAATAAATTTGAGACTTTATTTCCTGTCTTTTTTATTATGTTATGTTATAATTCTTTTAATATTACAACCTTGAGTTTTATTAGATCTCTGCATAAGTTTCCCGCCATCCACGTAGAAGACTGTAAAAGCGAAACGATTAGTCAGAATTTCGCGCTGTGGGGCTAAGGTAGCAACACTGCTTCGAACGACACATGTTGACGGAGAGTTCAGACCCATGGCTTGATAAGCTAGGACATGGCGACTGACAAGGTACATATTCCTCACTGTGTGTTGTTCCTGTTAAATCTTGGAAAAACCGCTGAAAAAGCAAGATAGTGAATTTGTTCGGTTTTCGGAGTGAAACGTGTAGGTGCAGGCCCGTGTCGTGAGTGGTATGTGAAGTTCAGAAGTGGTGATTTCAGCGTGGAGGACAAGCAGCGTATTGAACTGCCGAAGGAGATGCAGAGCGCAGATTAGCAAGCTGTGCTGGAAGAAGATGTCTCACAATCTACCACAGGACTGGCAGTACAGTTAGGCATGCAACCGTCGACAGTGGTTCGACGGTTGCATGCCATAGCAAAGATTCAAAACATCTACTCGATCATAAAAAGCTGGAAAGTTATGCTTAGATCTAATATTAACAGAGCGGAGGATGGTTAATGTGTTGGAATATTTTTTCACTTTGGTCTGCGATGCAAGAAATTGTTTTCGCATCACGAGTGAGTAAAAATGCTGTTGTGTTTATATTCATGGCACTGAGCATTGAGCTTTTTTGCGGCTGCGACGGCTTAAACGAAACAATGGCTATAATATAATCTGGATGACAGGCCTTGGCTTTTCTGTATGTGTTTCTTTGAGGGAGAGGGGGAAGGATTTAGACTCACATGAACATCTGAGACTGTAGGGTGTCGCCCGTCCTTAATTTAGGGAGACTGACGCAACGCTCTAAATTAGAGGCAGGCGACTCCTGAAAGCATATAATCCATGCCTCATCCGAAACTCGAACCCAACTCTGACAATTTTAGCTCTAAATTAGGGAAATCAGGGTTGCAGCACCGTTGTTCCAGTGTTATTGAGGCAATGGTGGCCGAAATTGGCCCAGGTTTGAATTTCCGGTGAGGCATTCAACAGACGAGTTATTTCTCATGCACTCATGCCTCACCGGAAATTCAAACCTGGGCCAATTTCGGCCACCATTGCCTCAATAACACTGGAACAACGGTGCTACAACCCTGATTTCCCTAATTTAGAGCCACAGGTTCCAGTGAAGGAACTCCATCGGACATGCACACTACCCATGCCTCACCGGAAATTCAAACCTGGCCAATTTCGGCCACCATTGCCTCAATACCACTTGAACTGCAAGCCTGATTTCTGATGATGACATCCATGAGAAAAGTAAACTGTGTTTAATTCAAACTACAGAATGTTGTTATATTGTGATGCGTGAGAAATAACTCGTCTGTTGAAGTCAACGCACTACACTGCCGGACAATTGCTAAGGACGGATGACAATAGCAACGATAGCAACCATAAAATGGAAGGCAGGAAAATGTGGAAATTAGCATAAGTGCGGGATACAGTAAGACGTGTTGTGCGTATGCAAATTTTGGATTGCCGAACTTGTTCGTGACGTCATAGCGCTGATAAGAGATATAAAGGATTTGACGCGTATTGACCGTTGTTGTTCAAACGCAAAGTTGAAAGGGAAAGAATCAATTGATGAACTTGCAAGTTTCAGTATGTCTTCCCGACATCACCTAGATGATTTTACGCGTGGCCGTATTATTGGCAAGATTGAAGAAGGGTTTAAAATAACAGATGTTGCCAGGGAGTTCGACGTCAGCCACAGTGTTGTTTCAAGGCTTTGGAAATCATTTCAAACAAATGAAGAGTGTAGCAAACGTCACGGGGAGGCCGTGTTCGCAGTACGACACCTGCAAAAGATCGGTACATAGTGCTATCAACAAAAAGACACCGGCGCAGCACAGCTAGTGAGGTAGCAAATCAGTTTATGGCTGCTACTGGCAAGCGGATCTCCCGAAAAACTGTCGCCAGACGTTTGTATGAAGGAGGACATGCAAACGTCTGGCGACAATAACAGGCGCCGTCCTGTTGTGTGCATCCCATTGTCCAGACGTCACCGTACCGCCCGTTTGCAATGGTGCCATCAACATCGCAATTGGACTGATAACGACTGGTCTGCTGTCCTTTTCTCAGATGAGAGTAGATACAGTCTATCGTCTGATTGTCGACGACAACTGATCTGGCGTGATAGTGGTACTGCATATTGTCCAGCAAACATATAGGAAAGGGACCGATATCCGACATGTAGTGTCATGGTATGGGCTGGCATCATGATCAATGGCCGTACGTCCCTCTATGTGATTCCAACTGGGACTATGACTGGCCAACGATACATTAAGGATGTTCTGCTACCTCATGTTCGCATGTTCCGTGGTGCTCTCGGTGATAGATTCATTTTCATGGACGACAACGCAACATGTCATCGAACAGTCGCTGTCCAGGAGTGTCTTGAGAGCGAGGATATACAACTCCTCGTATGGCCAGCACATTTTCCAGATCTGAATCCCATTGAAAATGTGTGGGATGCTTTGGGGAGGAGTCTTGCTGGTCGCCAATCCCTCCAATAAAGAAGGACACCCTCATCCGTGCACTGACAAAGGAATGGGATAAATTACCCCAACAGCTGCTTGATAATGTTGTGCAAAGCATGACACGACGTGTGGAATCTTGCATCGCCCTCCATGGTGGCCATATCCCGTATTGACATCTTACGCCGGAACGCCTGCGAACGGTAATTGCATTTTTTTCACGTTCATGTATTCTGCACAAAATGGCCTGTTGTCCCTTGAACACGTTCCAAAGCCTTCTGGATTTCAGAGCACAATAAATTGTCTTTCTTGTAATGTCCTGGCATTCTGACATTATTTTATTTCACTTGGCATCCAACCACACTTGCTTTTTTATGCGCTATACAGCCGTTTATGATCCGTCCTTAGCAATTGTCCAGCAGTGTATAACCTAACTTTTGGAAATTCGTAACTGCTCTGGTAGCAAATGTTCAAAGCTCAGAAATACTGAAATCTTTGAAATCCTGTAAATTGTAAAAGTATAATACATCTTTTCGTAAACCTTTTTCCGTTGATCATAGCAGCACCACAGAATAGCACGCTTATCCATGTGAATGTATTAATACAGACATTTGACGTGGACCAGGAACATCAAACAGAGGTCATCGCTCTTTCCACGTTTTTAAGTGAGTCACGAAAAAATTCTCATTGGCCACCATCGGGAATCGAACCCAGGATCTTCCAGTTACGCGCAGGATATGCTTCCACTGCACCACAGCGGCCTCGAATTCCGATTCCTGGTGGCGGCCAATGAGAATTTTTCCGTGACTCACTTATAAACGTGGTAAGAGCATGACCTCGGTTCATGTGAATGTAATTATGTGTTTCTAAGATATTTATTCTGTGCACCGTCTCTGAACCCTTTTTTTTATTTATTTGCAGTGGTCGTGTTCTGGGTAGGAGACCTGACGAGTACCAGTTTGGGGAACTGAAGTTTGAAATAGCTTTTAATCTCTGTCTAGTATGGTTAATAGTGTTCATCTGCCTTAGCAGAGGCCCCAAGACTCTGGGAAAAGTAAGTTCATGTAAAGTAAATTATAATCCATCACAATCTTGCACTCCTATCCTGGAAACAATATCGGTTCGAGCATTACAATAGATCTGAATTTATATCTTTTACACGTATACGATTTCGATCTTTTCGCAGCTTATCTTTTACACGTACCTCTAACTCATTAATATAGGAACACTTTATATATATATACTGTGTCTGTTGTCTCTAGCGAATCTAGCTAAAAAGGAAACAAAGATAATGCCAAATTATATCAGCAAATTCATCTGTGGAACTAAATTACTATTTATTAGAAGTCTAGCTGTTTCTCAAATAAACTGAACACAGTTTTGACAAATGATTTATCATATCCAGTCCATAACTGAGGATCAATCAAATATCGACCTAAAATGTATGACATCCAAGAGGGCTGTTTTTTGCAAATGTGTTGGTGTTATTTTCAAGAGGCCAAGATGTTACAGGTTTTTCTGCAAATGTTTTGACAATGCTTCAAGAGACCTGGTTAGGACTCTTACTTTAACACATTGACTGCCACACTAGAAAAACAAGTTTCTCCCTTGGAGCCATCGTGTTTTATTACGAATATGTATATATAAACTTCGAAAACAAAACGATCCTGTCTAATTTAATTGTAAAAATAAGAACATCAACAAATAAGATTTTCACGAACCAACTGCAGGTTTTTGACCTGAGGGTCATCCATTACGTAACATGTATGTTACAGTATGGCAGCTTGCCTACGTACCACGCGGCTCCCAAGGTAAAGAGACGTGCGAGTATACAGGGTGTATAGGAAAGTCCCTTTAGCCTTGAATAACTTGCGAACGGAGAGAGGTACAGTTATGCAAGTGAGATAACGGTATAGTAAAGCAACTACGCCCGATCAAATGCAACCAATAGCAGCGCCTCTAGTGGCGAAATGCGGAAGTTAGCCATTGCAAATCGAAAACGAAAAGAGATAGAGCAAAATTTCCAACTACAAAGTTGTAGAGCATCGATTAATTAGTACAAAACAACATTTTTTTACACGGATAAGATACATTGTCGCCTGAATACTCTGAAATGTCCGAAATCGATGCACGACCTTTTGTGTGAACGTTTGAAGGGAACAGGCATAGGTATGAGCAAATACACACAATTTATTGCATAAATGCGTACTTATGTCAATACAGTTTGATGACGTCAGACAAAACAAAAACAAAAAGGCAAGCTGGCGCACAGTGATAAAAAGTTAATGTCGAGTATGTTCGAAGAGTTCGCCATTGCCCACGATACACATTTGTATTCGTGAAAGTAACTCTGCATGCACATTCCTCAGCATGGAAGGTGTCACACTATTGCAAGCATCTGTAACACGACGACGTAGATCCAGCAGACTTGTTGGCGCTGTTGCATACACCTGATGTTTTACGTAACCCCAGAAATCCAAGTTCGCCATTCCCACACAGCGTACGTAGACCTAAACTTCTGATCAGGGTACATCCTGCTACTGGATTTTATATCGTACGTACGGTGCAAAGTCACAATCTGTATTTGCATACGGCTACATTTGCGAAATGTGAATATGCAGATTCGAATCGTCGCGCATCGATTTCGGACATTGTAAAGTATTCAGGCGACAATTCATCCTATCCGTATGAAACAAATGTCATTTTGTACTAATTAATTGATGCTCTACAACTTTGTATTTGGAAATTTTGCTCTATCTCTTTTCGTTTCCGATTTGCAATGGCTAACTTCCGCATTTCGCCACTAGGGACGCTGCTATTGGTTGCATTCGACTGGGCGTAGTCACTTTACTATACTGTTATCTCACTTGCATAACTGTACCTCTCTCCGTTCGCAAGTTATTCCTTGCTAAAGGGACTTTCCTATGTACCCTGTATATGCTTCACGAGGCCCCGGGCGCAAAACTAGCGTGAGTTAAATACAACTCACGTGGCAGTTAATGTGTTATACACTTATATGTTTCAAGATTTCGGTATTTTGCAAATAAATTCTTCACGATCATTTTTTTCATTTCCGGGAATTTTCACATTTATCATTCACTTTTGTGTTTCTTTCCACTATGATGATGTCAGGCATATTGCATTCTAGATGTCTGATTGAATTTTAAAATATCATAATATTTTGTCCCTCTCTTTGTTTGCAATAACTTTTTCGGGTGCATTTTCACATGGATATCAGTAAGTTAAACGGCCGTATTTTTTTAGACAGGCTTGTGTGTATCAATTTTGAGGCTAGATTGTGTGTATTTTTATAGTCAGTTTGAGAGGTTTTTCTGCGTGCACTGAGCGGATGGCATTTTCTTTTCTTTTCGTAGTTCTTATTATTTTCTTCATTTTTTGTTTCTTATGTTGCTCTTTTGATTCTGTTTGTTTCTTATATTATTACTCTTTTGATTGCAGCCTGTTTTGCAAACTTTCATGGAGATTTTTTTCTGTGCGTGTTTTTTTTTTTTATATTTTCATTTATCTAATTTTTTTTATGTGGCCATTTAAATCTCATTTTCCTTTTGTTCCACTCACTTCTTTGCTTCCTGTAGTCCACGCACTACCTAAATAATTCAAGAGTTTTACGATCCAGGGTTTCCGAATCAGTTTGCATTCAACCTGTTATTCCAGCTGTGTATCTGATAACAGGGACAAGCCGTGCATTTATGGCTTTTATAGTGCTGCCTCCATTAAGCTTTGATTTCAGAATTTTTCCACTTCTTTCGATGTATTCTGAGGTAGTCTGCTTTCCGATTTGAGAATGAACATCATTTCCTTCAACATTTCTGATTTGAGAATGATGAATATCATTTCCTTATACTCGTATATCTTTTCATGATATACGAGTATAAGGAAATGTTTTGTTTGTCCGCATGAGAATTTGATTCTTATGGAGTGGTTTGGTTTTCTTCAAATCGTGGATAAAATTGCACATTTTTCAGATTCCATACAGTTCCGCTTTCTGAAAATTCTGACTGTATACAGCAACTACAGTATTATTATTAGGAAAACACTACAGTAACTCATCCAGTTTTTGTGATGATACTTTGTAGAGGTAAATTAGATGTCAGCGCCTATGTTAAGATAAGCTCTTGACTCCTTTCCAGTGGTTTTTCTTGCTGTTTTGGGTTCTGCTTATCATTTGTTGGTGTTTGCTGCTGCATTAGAATGTGGAGGCATGAGTTTTTGTATGAAATGTGGACCACTTGCCCAAAATCTCTCTTTTCCCATTCAGACCTTTCTAGTGCGACACCTCTTCCACCAACGTTTTTCGTTTCCTGGTGTTTTTATTTCCTTGAAAAGGTGATGCTCCTTTTTAATAATAGCACAAAAATATTGCCAAATCTTCTCTCTCATGCCACACTTACGACCACTGAAAGAACGAAATTTTAACATTAATTGGAAAGCAATGGCGTCCTCGTTTGACTCTTCAAACTGATATTGGTTGGAAATTGAACAGCTGGACGTTCCTTTGAGTAAGTTTCCAATACCTCTACTGTGCTACGTAGTCACTGTATTCTAATTAACGGAAGTCTACAATGACCTTCTTCGCTCAAAGTAATAAAAGACTGTGCTAGTAAATGATACTCTTGGGCCTGTAAGGACTTCCTGTGGTTAAAAAAGTGGTGGACCTTTAGGATTTCCCGAGGAAAGATGAGAGTTGACATTAGAAAGCGTCAAACTCCAAAATATCTAGATGAAAGTGTCCCCAGGAAGTCTTACAGGAGTGAATGGTAATATAACTTCTGCCCCCTAGTCCTTTTATCTTCTTTTATCTTCATCCGAAATTAATAACCTTAGATTCAGGAAACCAGCTTTTCCTAGGTTTGGGACCATTCTGTTCAAACATGGCCACCCACAACTTTCTCCTTGATTGAAGCAAGCCTCTCAGAAATTATTGAGAAAAGATATCCTCTTTTATCTTATTGGTTTTCGCCACACATATCAGAAATATGTGTAATTGAATGACACAGACCCCAGAAAATACATACGATAGATGGGTAGATGAAATCATAGCATCCTGAGCAAACAGTTATGATTTTTTTTTTACTATATGTGCTTTTCTGTTGAACCATAAGTTCTCATCGATCAATCAACCAGTCAAAAAGGATGGAAAAGAACTCTCAAATTTGGGAAATCTTTAACCTAAATGCAGCAAAAATGACCAATATTGAGTAATATGTTTTTCAGTTCTTTTCCTTTCATACTGAGTACATTCTACTTCAACATTTTTTTCCAAGAAACTTCACTGTTACTTGCATAAAATCACAGCTTTAAGCTACTATAAAACAAGAGCTATTAACATGATTTGTAGAATTGAACTTTACTCTGACTTCACTTAAAGCTTAAATCGCCACTGAAACTTAGGGAGCTTGCTTCACTTTGATACCTGAATTATGCTCAGTCATTCGTATCGTTGCTGAAAATCTTAACTAGACATTGAATGTCACTTTCAAATAACGGCCAGAATTCAATGACATAAGAATTTTTCTTACAGAAATCTACTTCCTTTTATTAATATCCAAGCACGTCAAAAGTCAGCAATCAACAAGTCGTTCGTAACACAATACGCCGAATGGAACGCAATTAATTATGTCTCACAATAAATGAAGACTTATCACTCTTAGAATACAGCCTGCTCACTCAATACAATCAGCTCACATCAACATCGAATATCTCCTCATACCAGTATTGCACACTTCTCTTACAAGAATCTTTCACTTCTCTGAGCTCCTATCTCATAATATTTTTAATTGATCGCGCTTTGACCCGCTGTCAGGTTGCCTACATCAAGCTCGCCGAGAGGAGCTCTGTGGCGTTAAGTTAGAAAATATATAGTGCGGGGAAACCAAATTTACATAAGAACACAGGAACTCAAAAGGAAAGTAGAATTAGAAGTATATGGGACACTTCCTACAATAATTTCCCATTCTGCGTTTTCTACTGTCCAGCCGTTTTTGCTATACATAGCTAAATTTTCCGCTGTGTGTATTCCTGCCGTCGTGAAAACCTTTGTGGTCCTTCCCGAGAATCGCAATGTAATAATAATTCTACGATATGGAAACTTTTGCCATCTCCCCTTTTATGGGGGCCTGTGCTTTCAAGAAGCTTTGTTCTTGAGGCAGCGTCTGTTCACCTGAACTTTACCTAACGTTAGAACTTTTAGGTATACTCTTAATAATTAGAAATCGACAAGTACATTCTGGTGCAATGCTTCTAGCAAGTAATAGAGCATACCTGTAATGGATTCAAGCAGACTCTTCAGCTGAACTTCCAGGAACTGAAAAACTTAAGCAAAAGAAATTCACTTTCCAATAGACCAGTAAAATTCATCACATGGATGAGGTTTTTTCATTGATTTGAAATATCATACCAGTTCCTTGAATCGCACCTCAACATATTTTCAGTGGCAAATTTTTTTACTGAAGAACTACAGTAAAATGTAGTATTTAAAGTTCACTTCCTGATGTTATAATGCCAAAAATATACGCTATCATCTGTATATTTCTTGTTTTTTACGCTTTCCAACCATATATTGAAGAAGCGTATATGCTCCAGCTTTGTCTGCCTGTTTATCCGTCCGTTCGCTCGATAACTCCCGTAAAAGTGGTTCGATTTCGATGAAATTTTAATATGTGGTAGGGGACTACCTGGGAACGAACCCTATTGAAAATGGGCGAAATGGGGTGGGAGGTCAGGACATATAAGAGGGATCTATTCCATTGCCCTTATGCGTCATACCTTACGTAAAAATGCTTCGATTGCGACAAAACTTTATCATGTTGTTCCAGAGGTATACTGAACCGGTTCTGTTGCATATCATCGAAATGAGGTCAAAGGTCAGGACAGAGGAGCGAGATTTATTCCACAGCCATTATCCTCATAACCTGAATAATGATTTCTGGTATGTTGAATGATTTCTGGTATTTCTGGTATAATCAACGCATTGCATGATTTTACTAACTTGTTTTTATTTAGTGTAAATCTAATATAAATGGTTTTTCTCCTAGGTGGTGTATATAATTGGAACACTGCCCTTGGTTCTGTTATTAATGATCACATTAAGGATCGGTCAACAGTGGGGTGAAGGCATTGCTGACATCTTTGCAACAAACTGGATGTCAAATTTCATGGACTCTGCTGTAAGCTAATGTAATTTACCTTTCATAATTTAGCTATGAATCATTTGTCTTTAAGTTTCAAAAGATATATTTTTTTTTGTTGGTATACTATTATACATAACATTTTGCTGAAGGAATTTCTATGGAAAATAACGAAGCCTAATAGTACAATGATCAAATTGCTTTCATGGAAATACTGCTGGAAGTACTTTTCTGGGAGTACTTGAGCGACCCGTCAGACCGTCAGATAACTACGAAGTCTGATTCAAAATGAGACCTTTACTAGGAAAATGTCTTAAGGTGGTTCCACCTAAAATCTCTGACTTATGTTTCCTATGGCAAAACCTTTTTACACATTTTCTACGCAATTAATGTATTCCCAAGGATGAAAATTTGCCCATCGATTAAACTAACTAAGTTATAGCATGGGATACTTGCTAAAACATAACCATAATTAAGCAATACAACATTTGTCTACTGACGTCATCAATGTACAGGTCGCGCCATCTATTAATAGGTCTGTACATTACTCAAAGAAAAATGATTTATTTTTTAATATAATTATAGTTATGTTTCAGCAAGTATTAAGTATCCCATGCTACAACCTAAAGTTAGTTTTATCGATGTGCAAATTTTCATCCTTGGGAATACATTAATTGCGAAGAAAATAGGTAAAGAAGTTTTACTATTGGAAACATAAGGCAGAGATTTTAGGTGGAACCACTTTAAGCTTGTAAGCTTGGGAAGAGCGACCCTCTGCATCCATATGGACACTGTAACACCGCAATTTCTTTTGACTAAAAAGTTGTTATATTGTAAAAGCTGTTTTGAAGGCCTGTTGTTTTGGTCCCATCTGGGTAAAGACTTCGTTCAAGTTCATATTTTTGATCAACATATTTCTAGAAGTTTATATTTCAATCTCCTCTCACTTCTGAAACTGAATTGTCAGGTCGCTGATCCTTCATTAGGATTTGAATAAATTTTTCACACTTGAATCAGTAAATCAGTTCTTAAAAGGTGCGTAGCAGCTAAGTCATTTGTCGTTAACCGAGACATCTCTTTTTAAGCCACACAAAAAACAGTTCTCTGTACACTTGCCTGAATTAGTTGCATCATTTTGAAAATGCCCGCTGTATTCCTTCCCAGTTTAATAGAAAAGTAATGTTTGTTTTTTGTGCAACAAAAAATGAGTCTGCTTTGTAATCATACATTAAACATTGACAAGATATTTTATTTGAATATACCGTACTTCCTGCGTTTATTTCTATTAAAAATTTGAAAGCTTTTAGCAGAAGTTGATAAAGTTATAACGGATTTATTTATCAGTTTGCAAGAATGCACGACCAATGGTATCAGTTCTTCTGATGAGATTTTTTTTTGTCTTCTGATGAGACAACGAACTAGTACATAATTTAGAAATTA
This sequence comes from Macrothele yani, assembly GCA_039090855.1. Taxonomy (NCBI): domain Eukaryota; kingdom Metazoa; phylum Arthropoda; class Arachnida; order Araneae; family Macrothelidae; genus Macrothele; species Macrothele yani. The sequence continues at coordinate 34,818,756 of CM077029.1, forward strand.
ATTATTCAATTAGAAGAACAGTTGTTCGTAGATGAGGGAAATTTTCTGTCTAGCCAAATAATTGAGAATCATTAAGCGAATGGAGGTTCATCGCAAAATCAATTAGCTGACAAACAATTAATGAAGTCATTTAGGCGGGAGGATGTTTGCCACGAAGTCAAATAGAAGAAAGAATGGTTCGACCCGAAGTCTGGCCGTAGAGAACATATTCGGTGTTAATTTGTTGTTAACTTATTACACAGACAAGAGTCATACGTGATCGATATTAAATTGGGAAGAAATGTTCAAACTTTTAATTAGCTGCGTAGAGACAAAATTTTGCATTCAGGAACTTGATAAAATGCCTGATGGTCTTGCACATAGCTGCCCAGTGGAAAAGAAATTTTCTGAATTAAACCTGTGGTATCTCAGATATATTGTGAAATGAAATTATACAATTAAACCACTTAAGGCTGTCTTTGAATGAGAGTTAGGGTTGATTTTCTATCCTATATCTGCAATGTAAATTCTTCTGTGCACATTTTCTCGAAGACTATTACTTTGTAGTGTTTGAAATTTTGAGCACAAATAAAAACAGTTCATAGTTAATATATGCAACAGATATTATTCCGAAAAATGTGTTAGAATCTTTTTTTAAATTCAATTTATCTGCCTAGAAAGTATTCCGATTTGGCGCTAGATGGCGCGATAAGTTAGTTTAGCAGTGTTTCTGTCTGAAAGAAACGAAATCTCGCATTTCTCTCTGAGTTTCCTAATTATCTGAGCCAAATAGAAATAAATGAATTGGGGCAAAAGGGAGATTGAAATGTTCTCTTCCGTAAATCATCTTAAATCATATTATACGTGCATTTTTTGAACAGAAAATGTGTACATTAGCAGTGAACCCCTGAATGGAGCTATTGAAACTCCACCTGTTTACACATCTCCGCCTACTTACTGAACTCCACCCCCAAGAACGTCTTTGGTTAAAACGTAACAGCGCGTATTTGGCTTTTTCATTGTGAAGCCAACGAGAGACCGCTTCCATTCTGATTATGGTGAGGACTGCAGTGATTCGCTGACGCTAACTTCTTGGACAGTCACTCAAGACGTAAACGCCACGCCCGAGGAGTGATTTTTGCGCCATCTATCGCAGAAGATGAACGCTAACACTCATTCAAAGACAGCCTTAACGAGATTTTTCTTCAGAAAAAAAAAAGAAAAAAACTGCAAAATGCGTGGAAGCGGTGGTTTTACTGCAACTATCCGATAGAAATTAAGTTTTTCCTTGCCAATGATAAATACACAGCTAGAAAATAAGAACATTTAGATATAACATTGGTCACTGTTATCATTCTGGGATATTAAAAAGATTTTTCGAATCCAGAAACAGCAAGAAGTAAAAATATAAATCTACTCCATCCAGAGTGTAAATATGGAGCATTTAGTCATGTTATAGATGTCCGATATAAAAGGAACTTTTCTGACCCGACTTTTAAAAACGATTATGTCCTGTAGAATGGAATGAATCCCTCTTTAACGTCAGAAAGTGGAACATTAAAACATGATCCAACACGTCGAACACAAAATAGAACTTTTCTTGTCCGACCTAAGGTGCAGGGTATAGCGTAAACATATGGACAGATTAACAAAATTGTGTACTCTTAAGCACATCTCACATACAAATGCATTACAGGAAGGATGTTTACAGACTGACCTTGGCTGTTTGTGGCGTGTTAACTTACATTCCTCATAATTTCCCTGGATATAATTGTTCGGCGATTCTGCAATGTGCTGGTGCATTTTACGATAACAGTTTGCATTTCCTTCAGCATATGCCAGAAAAGTTATAAGTCAACAGTTTGATGAGTTCTTGCACCCCAGTGTAATCAGCAGTGTTTGCCCGCAATTAATCCAATTAGCAATTAGTTCCACGTCCAGGATGTAAACACTCAATGAAACTCGAAATGAATTCCGCAGAAAGTGCGTCCTTGAGAAAAAGAATGTTAAACAACACAATTCACCGTATTATGATGCTATTTTAGTCGTGACATCTTCTCTAGAAAAACAAGTATCTGCGTCAATTATTTTTAGTGAGTACTCAGTTAATGCCAATTAGATGAATAAATGTCAAATGATTGGAGGTAATTTACAGTAACAGAGCTGAATGATCATACTTAACCAGAAAGAATCGCACATCTATAATTCCGTAGCGTTGCTCAAGATTACGGACGCCACCCCTGTGGCGCAGTAGTCTAAGCGACGGCTTCTCATCATTTGTCCGAAAGGGGGCTGGGTTCGAATTCCGGTGAGGCATGGATGTTGTGTTTTTCTTACGGCACTGGCTCTCTCCCTTCCTTGGAACCAAAGGCCCTAAATTAGAGTGGTCGTTAAACCTCCAATAAGAAAAAATGCGGGACATAGGTACGTCGTACGACGTTAGAAGATGGGGTAGGACCTGAAAATGAGCCAAGAACCGGAGGAAAGCAAATTCTTTTCTAAATTTAATCAGCAGACTGCTCTACGTATCACAAGACTCATTCTAGCTTCCTACGCAAGTACTACACTTCGTCTCATCGCAACGCGGGCAGACGGATATGTCGCACGACCTTGGAAAACGGCGACAGACAACCGCCAACTAGACTGGAGAGGGGGAGCAAGGAGCTGATTGGCTATTTTATCCGGAAATACAATAGTGCTATATCTTTCGCTTCCCTCTCTGCTAGAAAAAAGGGGATTCCAGGCAATGGTCCGTACTGCTTTGAAATTCAGGGACAGATTCACCGGTACATCTCGGATGGGTTACCACTTACTGGCGAAAACCTTTTCACGGCCATTTGTACTTTATAGATTCTTCGGCAGCTACTGCTATACGTATTGGTCGTAATGATAATAAAGAATTCAGACGATCGATATTGACAGCCTTGGCAGTAATTCTGGCTAACAATGCTTACGCCCAAGCATACAAGACTGTGTGACGTACCTGCCAGCAGGACGCAAACGACATAAAGGCAAATAGTAGCCAGAACAAACGTCCGCGTAGCTCAATTGGTAGAGTGACTTGTTCCGGAATAAGCGGACTCGGGTTCGAATCCCGGCGTAGGCCAAAATTGACGGAGAAATTTACTTCGTTATAATGGCGCCCGAACTATCCGGATGACCCGACCGTTCAAAATCTTGCAATGGTGTGATATTTCCACACCGCGAGATAGGAAAAATCAGAGAATCCCTTCTCCAGCGCTTCGAATAATAAATGTGTGTGACGTTGCATTCCACACACCAGATTGACTGGGAGTTCTCAAGTGCATGTTCTACAGTGGATGGCTGTCTGCAACGATTCATGGTCACGGCTGACCCGTGGGCCATGCCCCCAGCCCTCTTTCGGGGGGGGGGGAGATGTGACGTACCTGCCAGCAGGACGCAAACGACATAAAGGCAAATAGTAGCCAGAACAAACGTCAGCGTAGCTCAATTGGTAGAGTGACTTATTCCGGAATGAGGGGATCCGGGTTCGAATCCTGGCGTGGACAGAAATGAAGGAGAAATTTACTTCGTTATAACTGCAGCTGAGGGGATCGAACATAAAGTAGCAGAACACGCGAATGCATGGATGGTTCCCTCTGAAGTCGGCCCCGGACGCACTTAGTCCCTGGTCCCCCTTCCCTGACAGGGTTTATCAGATGAGTGTTGATGGGGTGGTAGTAAAAATACAAGACAATTGTAATCTCTCAGAAATTATTAGCTCTTACCTTATAGTGGCCTGCTCCTACGGGCATTTGTCCCATGGTTGTTGATGATGATTCTCTATATCCCTTCTACAGAACACATAAAAGCACGAAAAAATTATGCAATTTTATTACCACTTTCTTGAAAACTGTGAAAAATACTTACTAAATTGTGGCTTTTGCCTCACCAGGCCTCTAGTTACTTTATAATCGATTCCATATTTCCTATCGACGATTATCATGAACGATAATCTACATTCTTGGACACGCGGACTAGTTTAGACTTGAAATTTCCGGTGGTAGAGAGTTTGTGTTCTCTCGTGCTGAACAGTTGTGTTTAGATTCCGTATCATTGCAGTTTTCTCACATATCCTCCTTTCAGAAAAAGTTATTCTGCGCAAAGCATGTCGTTACATGCGTATACGAATGAGCGCAGGTGATGTACTAAAGTGGCAAATCATTAGGAACACCCAATAGTAATCAAACACGTGTCATCTTCATTTACTTACGCGACTATGACGTTGAGAAGGCTTTATAAACACCTCACTGCAAAGACTTCTGGCGGGTATGAAGCGTAGATAGCAGCAATATGGAAAAGACTCGTGATTTAAGGGACTTTGAAAAAGTCTTGCACTTGTCCACCTGGGCGCTAGACGGGAAGGTGTGAGAACCTCCGAAAAGGCAAACCTTCTTTGCTATGCAACAATTTTATCGAAAGTAAAAAGGGTTATAACGAAAGTCCGTGATCAGGCCCAATATCTCACGAATTATGGTAGTTAGCGATTTACTTCTTGTGCAGTTATATAGGAAACCCCTCTATGGCACACACAATAACACCACGAAGAATCCCCTTGGCTTCTTTTCTGAGGGGTTGAGGGGGCTATCGAGTCCACTTTGCAGATAGAGCAAAAAAATCAATTACAAACTTGTTCAGCGAGGCAAAAATAGTGTATAAATGTTTTTGTCCTATAACAAAAGATGGAAGGGGACTGCCTAAATGCGAAAAAAACGGAAAGCTACCCAAGTCGTTGTGTCCGAAGCATATTTGCATGGATTTCAAATGTACTTTCTACTCCGTCGTCAGAATACAAAAATGATATGCGTGGTTGGTATGCCAACACTTCGAGAACCAGTGACGGGAAGTCGAAAGCTTTGCCTCGTAGGCAAGTCAATTATGTGCAACAGTTTTCCTATTCGATGAGTGTTTCGCCACTTTATGCTATTTCTCTTTGTTTCAGTGTGTTTTTTACTGTATTGGACATCAAACTCTGATACTGAATGTTTCAAGGAACTGCGTTTTATTTCAGAACAAGAACTGTTGATAAGGTTTGTAGGAAAAGTTTTCCTTTGTGCTTTCATTTACTTAGAACTTACCAGTTTAGATGAGTTCTAAGTTCTTGTTTGAATACTCTGCCGTTGCTTCCGGATGTTGTGATTTTCTTGGGCCACATTTCGGTCCCCTTCCATCTTTTGTTATGGGACTGCAGTATGACCAATAGCGTAGCAAATAATGTTGGTATCCTGATGCAGAATCACGTAATGGGGACTTAATCTTCTGTCGAAACACGTATTGTTATGTCAGACTTGCCTAGGCGTATTGCAGCGAATTTTATTTTACATACGGCATTTTTGTACATATACTAGTAGTTCATCATGCAATCGGCAGTATAGAAAATAGAATATAAGGTTGTTTACTCACACCAATACAGTTTTCCCCCTCTATTCGAAAGTAGAGCGTTCCAATGAAACCTTTCGTAAGCCGAAATCGCGTAAAGCGAAAAGGCAATTACCATTCATTTATACAGGAAAACATTTCGAGCATTGCTAAATGCAAAAAAGGGTCTACAAAATCATACCAATAACACATAAAACCTAAAATAAACCTAAAAAGTAAGAATAATATGATAAATACACAGCCTACGCTGTAAAACAAAATTCTGAAATTGACGAGCCACTTTCCGTGATTTAATCACATGTGAGTCTGAAGAATTCGAGGCCGCCGTGGTGCAGTGGTCGCGTGTCCAGCGCGTAATTCGAAGACCCTGGTTTCGATTCCCGGTGGCGGCCGATGAGAATTTTTCCGAGACTCACTTATTAACGTGGAAGGAGCGGTGATTTCTATTTCGTGTTCACTATGATTCTGCAAGTCCTGTCCTGTTGTAACGTACCAGGAGATGTGACGTACCTGCCAGAAGGACGCACACGACATAAAGGCAGATAGGAATCAGAATAAAACGTCCGCGTAGCTCAATTGGTAGAGCAACTTATTCCGGAATGAGGGGATCCGGGTTCGAATCCCGGCGTAGACCACAAATGACGGAGAAATTCACTTCGTTATACTGTTTAATTCCATACTAAGTTCGCGTACAATAATATTGGTCGAAACACCACTCCAAATAACCATTATATTTCTTGCTGTCCTCATTCACTCCTATGTAAACAATTATTTTCTTAGACAATAAAAAATTTAAAAAACATTTTAAAACTTATTTACATGTTGAAATCCATTGATATAATAAGACGGAGACATGCCTCAAGTCAAAATCCTGAGTCCAGTAGTTTAATTCGCATTTGAAGCTTTTCGACTGTAATTCACAGCCATCATCAGAAAAACTCCCCTGTTGTCTACACTATGAAAACATGTGGGTTGGGAATTCGAGCTTGGGGTCTCCCCAAGTGTGCCAAGGGGAACCGGCGATCAAGATCATCATCACCGGCGATCATGTTGTTGGGAATCCGTGCTTGGGGTCTCCCAACCCACATGTTTCCATAGTGGAGACAACTAGGGAGTTTTTCTGATTATGGCTATGACTTACAGTTGAAGAGCTTCAAATACGAATAAACTGGCGGACTCAGGATTTTGACTTGCGGCATGTCTCCGTCTTGTTATATTAATGGATTTTAACGTGTAGATAAGTTTTTAAATTTTGTTTTAAAGTTTGTGTTGTCTAAGGAAATAATTGTTTACATAGGAGTGAATGAGGACAGCAAGAAATATAATGGTTATTTGGAGAAATGTTTCGACCAATATTATTGTATGTGAACTTAGTATGGACAACACTTACAGAATCTTAGTGAATTTTCTGAGGACATGTCTTGAGAGTTTACATCCAATATCAGGATACCAGAGTTGTCACACTATAACAAAGTAAATTTCTCCGTCATTTTTGGTCTACGCCGGGATTCGAACCCGAGGCCGCTTATTCCGGAACAAGTCGCTCTACCAACTGAGCTACGCAGACATTTGTTCTGATTCCTATCTGCCTTTATGTCGTGTGCGTCCTGCTGGCAGGTACGTCACATCTCTCCCCCCCCCCCGAAAGAGGGCCGGGGGCATGGCCCACGGGTCAGCCGTGACCATGAATCGTTGCAGGCAGCCATCCACTGTAGAACGTGCACTTGAGAACTCCCAGTCAATCTGCTGTGTGGAATGCAACATCACACATTTTTATTTTTCGAAGCGCTGGAGAAGGAATTCCCTTATTTTTCCTATCTCGCGGTGTGGAAAGAACATCACACCAATGCGAGATTTTGAACGGTCGGGTCATCCGGATAGTTCGGGCGCCATTATAACGAAGTAAATTTCTCCGTCATTTTTGGTCTACACCGGGATTCGAGCCCGAGGCCGCTTATTCCGGAACAAGTCGCTCTACCAACTGAGCTACGCAGACATTTGTTCTGATTCCTATCTGCCTTTATGTCGTGTGCGTCCTGCTGGCAGGTACATCACAAAACCAAGAATGCGTTGGAGATCTAATATGGATAAAAGGTTCGCTGCGTATCAAACCATATAATGATTTTACAATTAAATTTGAATAACTTATGGTGTGTATCATCAAGTGTGCACCTGAAATTAATTTTAGGTGAATAAGCGATGTATGCAAAAAATATCTAACTAGAGCATGCTGTTACACATGATTTCATCGCCTTTGTGAACAGTTATTCCTATGCTCCACACCGAAAACCTAATGCATGTGTAAAGCCCCATTGGGGTTTTTTTACGCTTTCCAACCGTAGGTTGAAGAAGCGTATATGCTCCAGCTTTGTCCGTCTGTCCGCACGATAACTCGCGTAAAAATGGTTCGATTTCGATGAAATTTTAGTATGTGGTAGGGGACAAGCTGGGGACGAACCCTATTGAAAATGGAGGAAATGGGGACAAGGGTCAGGACATAGGAGCGGGACCCATTCCATCGTCCTTGTGCGTCATAACTTACGTAAACATGCTTCGGTTGCAACAAAACTTTAATATGTTGTTCCGGATGTATACTGAACCAATTCTGTTTAATATCATCGAAACGGGGTCAAAGGTCAGGACACAGGAGCGAGATTTATTCCACAACCATTGTCCTCATATCTTGAGTAAAAATGCTTGTATTGCGACAAAACTTTAGTATGTTGTTCCGGGGTATACTGAACGAATCAATAGTGAGGGTAGCGAGGAGCGTTTGTCTGCGCGCGATTTCTGGGAAGTTGGAAAGCGTATCATAATCAATGTATAGCAGGATTTTACTAACTCGTTTAATTCTTTCATTTGCGAAATTCACAAACCTTCTTTCTGCCTGTGGTGGTACTCGGACCTACAACTTTCTACTCCTGGAGACAAATGTTTTCCTAAATGAGATACGCGGGCAAGGGCTTATCACTGCTACTTGCCGTCTTGGCATGCTCGTCACCCCTATGGTACGTCATATATATCCTCCCCCTTCTTTGGAAAGGGCTAGAAAGGAGTAATAGGTTTCTAGGTCCGCCTGCAACTCATGCCTAAAGAAGCTCTCTGTAGAAGGAGGAATTCCCAATAATCCCGCACTATGTGTGGAAGAAGCATCACACATTTTTTGAACCTCACGGATGGGAGATTCATTTTTACGTTCGGGTGCCATGCTGTATGGCAAAACAAGCACATCTGTCGGCGGTGGATTATAAGCCACGCCTCCTTGATCCGGAGCCAGTGTTCTTCCAACTAAACTGCACCGACGAAGCTTATCGCTGCAACTTTGCCGTCCAGAATCGTAGGTTTCTGTGTCCCGTGCTTGAATTAACTTTCTGTACAAGAAGGAATTCTCACAAATTCCAGACGATAGGTGGAAGGAACATCACGCATTTTTCTAAGAACCCAACGGACAATAGATCCATTTTTTATGTTCCTGCATCAATATAACGTAGCACAAGTGGTTGCCAGTGAGGAACTCGAGTCAGCATCCTCCTGCTGCGGAGCCGAATGCTTTCCCAATTAAGCTACGCCGGGAAGGGTTTATCACTTCTGCTTGGCATGTGTGTCATCTCTGTAGTATGTCACACATTTTTTTTAATGACTTCAAGCTTTTGCTTTTTTGATATCGAAGGATTATTTTCCGTTAGAGCCTTACAATGTTAAACGAACTCTATTTTAGGTAATTAATTTTTTTACGCTGATAAAGAAAATGAAAACTGGTATGTCTGAAGCATTTTTCTTGGGGGGGGGGGTTGTTGGAGGTTTAACGACCACAGTGAGCAACTCAATGGGCTATAAGCAGTCGCCCGTCCCTAATTTAGGGTCACTGATTCCAGGGTAGGGAGAGAGAGCCAGTGCCGTAAGACAAACACAATATCCATGCCTCACCGGGATTCAAACCCGGACCTCTTTTGGATAAATGATCAGAGGCCATCGCTTAGACCACTGCGCCATCGGTGCGGCTAGGAGGAGGGGATAAACGACCAGCGTGACCAACTCAATGGGCTATAATTTGCGGCCACTTGTTCCATGGAGGGAGAGCGCCAGTTCTGTAAGGCAAACACATCACATTCACCTAAGAGGTTTGTTTTCTGATTGAGGGTTCAACGACCACCGTGAGCAACTCAGTGGGCTATAAGCAGTCGCCCTTCCTTAATTTAGGGTCACTGATTCCAGGGAAGGGAAGAGCCAGTGCCGTAAGACAAACACAACATTCATGCCTCGCCGGAATTCGAACCTGGACCCTTTTAGGACGAAAGATCAGAGGCCATCGCTTAGACCTCTGCAACACCGGGGCGGCTAGGGGGAGGGGGAATTAACGACCACCGTTACCAACTCAATGGGCTATAATTTGGGGCCACTTGGAGGGGAGAGCGCCAGTTCTGTAAGGCAAACGCATCACACTCACCGAAGAGTTTTTTGTTTATTTTTCTGATTGGGGGTTTAACCACCACAGTGAGTAACCCAATGAGCTATAAGCAGTCGCCCATCCCTAATTTAGGGACACTGGTTCCAGGGAAGTGATAGAGCCAGTGCTGTTACACAAACATAGCAACCATGCCTCACCGGTATTCGAACCCGGACAAATGATCAGTAGCCATTGCTTAGACCACTGCATCACCGGAGCTGCCCTAAGAGTTGAACTCATCTCGGACGAATGATTTGAATCAAACGTTTTGTATACCACTCAACACGGGTGCGGCAAAGCATTCTTTTGGAATTCAACTTTTTATTCCCTTCTACCAGCCGTTTCTCATCAGTTAAAATCATACGGTTATCTGATTGACTGAAAACGATCTGAAGGTGAAAGACTGAAGTAAACTATAGAAATAAAGTTGTCTGTATTTCAACGTCACCATTGGTTTCTCGTAAAGAAACACCAAACTGGAGGGTGTAACATGATAAATTGTATTTTAGGTAAATGAATTTGAGGTCACTGTCTAAATTTTCTTTGTCATTAAATTTACAATTAGATAAAATGCTTTTGGTTCATAAAAGTGTACAATCTTGACGCCAAAAAATAATTTAACGATTTATACTTCATTTTTTTTTACCTCTGAAGACGTGGATTTTGGCAGCCAGGGAGACATTCCTCATTTGGGGTCTAATGGGAGCAGTAGCACTACACATTTGCAGTCATAACAAGATGTCCACAAATGTTACCAAGTAAGTGAAAATGTTTTTGTAATATTTTTGAGTGCAACTGATACGACTGATAACAGCGATTTTTTAATTGTGATTTCCACTAGGGTAAAATTGATTCAGTAGCGCAGATGGAGCAGTAGTAAACACCCAACGTCGTGACTAGCATTGTTTTTCTAATCATTATTTTGTTCTGTATGTATAATCTTACGTTCCAAGTATAGATAAAGCAATTATGCTTGAAGCGTAATTTTCCCATAGATGTCTTTTTTTCACAAAAAAAGTGCCTTTTTTTTTTTTTTTTTTTGTTCTCATGACAAAGGAAAACTTGCATGGAAAGTTTAAGCTGATTTTTATTTTGTGGAATGCCACTCCGTGGATGGGTATTGGCTGGCCAACGTTTCACTTTTGGCGAGCACTTCAGAATAAAATGGCTCTTGTGAGTAAATTATGATTTTGTGCCACCAAAGTTTGATATACACAGCTATGAGTCTAACTCACTTCCGAAAATGTCAGGAGTACACGTCTTACTTATGAACGATTCTTTTCTTTTAGTTTCTTCTTTAGAGGAAGTGAAGCAGTAGACAATTTTGTTTTGCATTTGCACAGGTACGATTTTTTTTATTATTGGAGGTTAACGACCACCGTGAGCAACTCAATGCAGTCGTTCATCCCTAATTTAGGGTCACTGGTTCCAGGGAAGGGAGAGAGTCAGTGCCCTAAGACAAACACAACATCCATGACTCACCGGGATTCGAACCCGGAACCCTTTCGGAAGAATTCTAACCTAGACATCCATATTTATCAGAAGTGAAATTCAGTAGCCATTTTGGAGATAGTGAATTGTAATCATTTTCCTTCAATTCCTGCCATTTTGATGAGCACGGTGACAGTCGTTGAAGTGCGCTTTTTCTCACGCGTCCCTCCAAATGAGGGGGTGTGAGATTTATAGTTTCGTGGATGTGAGAAAAGTGTAACAGGACATCAATGCTCTTCATCCGTCCCAAGCGAGGGAAAAACGCAAGCGAAAGATGTTGGACGAGAATGGTCTTAGAGGGGTCATATAGAGAAGGGATTTTAGGGTGTGTCCGCTCTTTGGGGAAAAGCGTGGACTTCACGCTTCGGCAGGGGACGCCATTTAGGGGTTTTTTTTTTCTGGTAAGAGGAAGGGAGACTCGGTTGCAAGGAGTGGGGAGAGAAGGTGTGAAATCTTGCTGGTCAGGGGAAATTGGAAAAAGATGCGAGGAATCGAGAGAAAATGAGAAGCTACGAGGCGAAGACTGACCGGGAGAAAAACGGGCAATCAGTGGGCTGATGATTAGAGAAAAAAGGAGATCCGACATGTTAATAAGATAATGAAAGAAATGAAAATGATGGACAAAAGCTTGGAGACATTCCCCACGACATTTGAATAAATATCTTTCCTCACTGCAAGAGCAAAGTTTAACTTCGGTCGATTCTATTTTTACCTTCTATTTTATTTATTTGCTCCAGTCGGGAGAAATACGGGTTAAACTCCCTTACTGCAAACGAAGCATCAAACGAACCCTTCACACAGGCCGCTGTGTTATCACTCAGCATCAAGCCCTATAACAGAATGATCAGAAGCCATTGCTTAGACCACTGCGCCGCCGGGACGGCCACAGGTACGATGCATTCCGTACACTTTTTTTTGTGTTTAAAAGGAGCCACTGAGAGCCTAACTACAACTGAGATGATATCGCATCTAGGGCGTTACTATTATTATTTTTTACTTCAACTGTTATGAGCTATGGCGTATAATACCACGATCCTCTGAATTTAACTTAATTTTTCAAAGGCCGAAGAGCTTGTTGCACTAAAAATGAGAACCTGAAACTACACGTTTTTTTAAATACAATCGGATCGTAAACGAATGCATGACATGCTCAAATATATGTAACCATACATACTTACAGAAAACTGCGTCAATAAATATATTTTCGTATTACTTCATTTTAAGTATTATAGATTTCAAGAGAAATTGTTCAATAAATGTGTAAAGTGACACACATAAATAATTAATACAACAAAGTCACTGATCACAAGTAATTTAATTATGCATTACGTATATTTGTGTATGTTTTTACATTAAGTATAATTGTGTCAGTCTCATAACTATTATATTGTCGCTTCATCACTATATTTGTCATAAAATTGTGCTGTCCATTTGCCCAGCATGTGACAACAAGTTAATCTATTATCCCAGATGTGCCATCGAATAATATACTTCCAGTTGAATAAGTAGGAACTGTACACCAATTATAATAAAAATAGTATAACTATACTAATAATCCGAAATTCCTTGGCGTAGAATAGAAATAAAACTTTCCAAGCTATCGCACATCAAGCAGATGGCTTTTTTCAGGGAAGGTAGACAGCAAACTGGATAATAGAACGTTTCAACAATTTGAACGCGGTGACTTGACTAGACAATAAATGAATAGGCGGAAACGTGATAATTCGAAGAATCGAGGTCACGTTGGTTGGGCATGCGGTACCATGGTAGAAAACGCAGCATTATTTGAAGAATTGATTCCAAATACGTGGCAACTCCAGAGAGACGCTATCATTGCAAGCCTCGCAGCTGGTCAAGATTTCCAAGGATTCGCGAATGGCAGCAGATTTGGGTGTACAGTATAAAGCTCATTTCTTTATACATGTATATATACTATATATACAAGGGATGTAAGGTCAGGTGATGCGTAACATCACAGCCTCTCCTTGACAAATGTCAACCCCGCCTTCTCGTGGTGCATCCTGTTCCCACTAAAGGGGCTCTGACGACCGCCCATAGCGGTATAACTATACCATCGGGATCAGAGGAAATGCTATCCCACACTCACCAACCCGCTTGGCCAGCGTGGTGAGTTATGGCCAAACCCCTCCAAAATGATTCCACAACTTAAATCTTGGCCCTCAGTCTCCGGCAGCTGGAATGTACCTGGCCAAGGCAGCGGCCAGTGCGACATGAAGGCAGAGGGTGCTAAGAATCCCCGGAGGACCGGACTAGGCTGCCATCTGATGCTGACCTTGGCTACTTACAATGGACGCTCCCTATCTTCTGATTCAAGGCTTCTTGAATTGGAAGAGGAACTACAAGGGATCAAGTGGGACATCGTGGGGCTAAGTGAGGTAAGGAGAAAAGGAGAAGATCTCATCGAACTGAAAAGTGGACATCTCTTCTACTATCGTGGGACAGATACTGGCAGAACTAGTGGTGTTGGATTTATAATAAACAAGAAACTGAAGGACAAAGTTGTAGAAGTTGAAAGTTCCTCTGACAGAGCTGCACGACTTGTTATCCAACTCTCGAAAAGATACCAGGCTCAGATTATTCAAACTTATGCACCCACCACAAGTCATCCTGAAGAAGAAATTGAAGAATTTTATGAGGAAATTTGTCATCTAAATAATAAAGGTAAGCAGCATTTTAAGATAATTATGGGAGATTTCAATGCAAAAATAGGGCAACGGCAACAGAATGAAACTTCAGTAGGTAAATTCGGTCATGGCAACAGAAACCAGCGTGGAAATACTCTCGTTGAGTTTGCAGAGGCAGAAGGGTTTTTCATCTTGAACTCCTTTTTCAAGAAAAAGCCACACAGGAAATGGACATGGAGACATCCAAATGGGACGACAAGTGAAATTGATTTTATTATGTGTAACAAAAAATTCGTCATAGAAGACTGCAGTGTGCTAAACAAGTTCAACACAGGTAGTGACCATAGATTGGTGAGATGCAAGATGCACCTCAACACTAAACTTGAACGTGGCAAGCTCATAAGACAAACAAAATCTATTGACATAACCAACCTTAAAAAACCCCATAATACCTTCAAATTAGAACTGAAGAACAGGTTCTCTGCTTTAGAAGGCCTAACATCGGAAGAAGTGGACATATCTGAAGTTAACAGAAAAGTAACCAAAGCTCTTATGGAAACAGCAACAAAATTAGCTGGGTCTAAGAACAAGTTGCATGTGAACAAATTATCAGGAAAAACCAAAATGTTGATGCAAAAAAGAAGAGAGATGAGGACAACTAAAGAAGATGTGACTTCCAAAGTGGAATATATAGAGCTATGCAAGACAGTAAGAAAAAGTATCACTGAAGAGGTAAGGTGATTCAACTGTGAACTAGTGAGGAAAGCAATTGAAAACAACCAAAGCCTAAAGATAGCAAAGGGACATCTCAGTAAGGGAAGAAAACAGATTATGGCACTGAGAAAAGAAGATGGTTCTGTAACAAGAAATAGAGGCGAAATTTTGACAAGAGTGAAAGATTTCTACTCCAAATTATATGAAAGGGATGATATATGCACTCCAGACATCATGAAAGATACCAGTACCAGAGTTCCTCCAGTCCTTCCAGCAGAAGTTGCACATGCAATCAAGAACATGAAGCGAGGAAAAGCTCCAGGAGAAGATGGAATTACTGTAGACATCATACAAGAAGCAAGTGGAGAAATCGAAACAGTACTCGCCCAAATTTTCACTCGATGCCTTAATGAAGGAAAGATTCCTGAGGATTGGAACACCGCTACAATGATCCTGCTACATAAAAAAGGTGACATTGAGGATCTCGGAAACTACAGACCTATCAGCCTCCTATCAGTAGTTTATAAAATCTTCACTAAAGTTCTTTCACACCGCTTGAAGGTAACACTGGACATGGCTCAACCGAGAGAACAAGCTGGATTCAGGAGTGGCTACAGCACAATAGATCATATCCACGTGCTGAGAGAACTAATTGAAAGAGCGAGGGAATATGAACTTCCATTGTGCATGGCTTTTATCGATTATGAAAAAGCCTTTGATTCGGTGAAACCATCAGCAGTTACAATGGCTCTGAAAACCTGCGGTATTGAAGATGCATACATTAATATTATTAATAACATCTATGAAAATGCAAGTGCAAAGATTAGGCTGTTTGAAAATACAACACACGTAAAAATTGGGAAGGGAGTGAGACAAGGTGACACCATATCTCCGAAGCTCTTTAATGCCACATTGGAGAGTGTTTTTCAGTCACTGAGCTGGGAAAACAAGGGGATAAAGATTAATGGAGATTATCTAACCCACCTTCGTTTTGCTGATGACGTAGTCATTTTTGCAACTACCCCATCAGAGCTGCAGAGTATGATCCAGGAACTTGCTGACAAGAGTAAAGAAGTGGGATTAAAAATGAACTTTCAGAAGACAAAAGTGATGTTCAATGCTTTTACAAGAAATGAAGATTTATCGATTGATGGAGAAAAGCTGGAGATAACAGACACGTACGTTTATCTTGGACAGCAGATATCAAGTGAGGGTCACATTGATGAAGAAATTAATCGGCGTACAAAACTTGCCTGGAGAGCTTTTGGAAGAAACAGCATAATTTTCAAGAGCAATATGCCATTATGTCTTAAAAGAAAAGTGTTTGATCAATGCATCCTTCCAGTGCTTACGTATGGTGCGGAGACGTGGACCTTAACTAAAAGAGACATACAAAGGCTGCAGACAACTCAAAGCAGCATGGAGAGGTGCATGCTTGGTGTAACCAGGAGAGATAAGAAGAGGAACTCGTGGATCCGAAAAATGACAAGAGTGGAAGACATCATGATCAGAGTTAAATCCCTGAAATGGCAATGGGCTGGACATACTGCCAGAAGGACAGATCATCGATGGACAGCCGAAATTTTAGATTGGATTCCAAGGGACAGGAAAAGACCCAGAAGAAGACCACATGGGAGATGGGTGGATGAAATTCGAAAGTATGCAGGGGTGACATGGAGGAGACTGGCACAAGACAGACCGTTGTGGAGGAAACTTGGGGAGACCTTCGTCCAGCAGTGGATTGATAATGGTTGACAATGATGATGATGATATAGTATACAAATAAAACAAAAAAATGTTTTATAAAAAAATTATTATAAGTGGCCTTTCTAGTACCAACAAAACGACAAGGCAAGCCAAAATTGTCGGTTGGTTATGCTCCCTAGGTCACAAAACCAAATTCTAATAAGCACAAGAAATACAAGAATCAAATTTATAGAACTGAAAAAAGTAAATAAAAGCTAACCGGCAGAACAAAACCACTATGACAAGACATCAAACAAAACTGAACAGAGCACCCAAAAGAACCCAAATACACTGGTGGACAGTGCACCAAGAAGGAGACGTCTGATACCAACGAAATTTATACAGCATAATAACGGAATACAGAGGATAACGTGATTAAAACAATATGGCAAAATACAGCTGTATTTGCTGGTAAACTGAAAAATAACATTTCCATGTAACATGGTTAGTACGAGGTTGAACCGCCATGAACTGTGTCACACTGTGCAATTCTGGCATGGAGTCTGTCGTACAGATGTTGGATGTAAGTTTGGGGTATTGAGTTCCAAGCATCCTCTACCTGAAAGCGCAAATCGGGGATGGTCATGGCTGGCCGTAGAAACCGGATAGGTCGTTGTACCATAAAATACCGCACGTGCTTATTGGGGGACAAATCCGGTGAACGTGCAGGCCATGGAAGTTGTCTCACACCCAGAAGTGCATGTTGCGTTGCACGTGCCGTGTGTGGGCGTGCGTTATCTTGCTGGAAAACACCATGATAGACCGACATTACAAATGGCACAACAACGTGCTGAATGATGTTGTTGATGTAGGAGGTGCTGTTTAACGTACCCGGTACAAACACTAGTTGTGTACGGGAGTGATATCTGATCGCTCCCCACACCAGGAGACCAGGTGTAGGCCCTGTGTGTCGCTGGCGGATGCAAGAAGGGTGGAGACGCTCCCCTGTGCGTCTGCGAACACGCATACGGCCATCGTAGGCTCCCAAGCAGAATCTGCTTTCATCGCTGAACACGACAGATCGCCATTGCGTTCTCCAGTGCAAACGTTGGCGACACCACTGCAGGCGTTCCTGACGGTGGGTTGGAGTCAGAGGTACACATGCCAGAGGCACACGTGCACGTAGTCCTGCATCCAGTAGACGGTTGCGGATTGTTCGCACAGTCACCTCAGGTGCAACGACAGCTCGGATTTGCGTCGCAGTGGATGTTCTGCTTGACAACGCCGCTCTTCTTATGCGTCGATCGGTCCGCTCATCAGTCCGTCTGTGACTCCCGTTTCCACGTCTTCTCGTGTGGGAAGACTCCCGGTTCCAAGTCTTCTCGTACCACCAGCGCAATACGACGATACGACCACCCGGCCTCGCGGAGTCCGACTAGACGACCTCGCTCAAAGTCCGATAACTGCTGAAATCGTACACGTCTTCCATGTCCGGGCATTGCAGCTTCTTCAGGGTCTCCGCACGTGACCGTACGCCGACGACTGATTACATTCACTTCGCTGTACTCCTTTAATACCACCGACAATAATTTGCATATTATGCCGTGCTGTGGCGTAAGCGCTCACCGGTTGGTCCGGAAATTAACATCACACCTACGTAAACTCGACCCCATTAACATATGTAAATTTCATGATCGTCCGCCAAATCCTTTTTGGTGTTCTTTTTCACTTTCCGCCAGTGTATATACACTGATATAAAAGATAGTCACGGTTAATCAACTACCTGGTAAGCCAAAAAAAATGTGTGAATTGACAAGATGCAAAACTGTGTATGTAGATAGGATCTTCAGCTATTAGGGACCCACCAAATAGCACTTTATGTTGCCTATATACTTAAAATTGTTAGGTCCTAGGTTAATAAAGCATGTCAATGTGCAATTTGAAACTCTTGCAAACCGAATTATAGTTCAAAATTAAATGGTTGAAATGATGTCTTAAGAAATTGTTAGGAAAGTTGTTAGATTGCAATTTAGAAAGAAGAGCTTTCAGAGTTTTTACAAGTAAGAACTGTGTAGAGCAAATTGTAGCTATTCTATGAAACTGACAGATGAGTAGATTGCGATGTATAACTTTTGAAATGTTGGATGACCAGTGAGTGTAGTGAATGATATCAAACTCAAAAGAGTTTCTTTTATCAAATAAGTTCACCACACCTCTTTCCTCCTCATCCACCTGAACCTCTAAATCGAGATAACAAACACAGGTAGACGATCTGTTGGTTTTTTCTAGGGTAAGGTCGTCAGGATACAAGTCAGTGGCGCAACGCAAAAAGTCCGGAATGTTAATGACAATGATGTCATCAACATATCTTAGAGCAATCCCAGGTAAAGGATTACTTCAACACGACTGTGAATGGGTAGTACCTGTAAAATGTATCTTTGAGCGTTTGAAACTATCTTACTCTAGTCCTACGTTTTTTTTTAATCTTTTGTTTATTTTTATCCCAAGAATATATACTATTAATGAGTATGCATTTTGAGTTTTGTGTGCTTTTTACCGTTTCAGAGTCTTGTTAACCGTTGTTTTCACTGCCATCATCATTCTCATCATGGCTTCCTTCTTGTTTTCTTGTCTGGCCAATGTATTTGTGAAGAAGAATCTCACCATAGCAGCTTCGTCTTTCGGTTAGTATGTTTCGTTCTTTATACACCGAAGAATTAAAATATTACGACAAACGCGTCTTTATGAAAATTGAAGAAACTGCAGGTAAATGACAGTGCGAGTGAAGGTCGGGAAATAGTATAAATAACATCTGATACTGAGCTCTGTTAATTAGTGTTGTTCTTCAGATGGGAAAGGTAGCTAATTTAAGCGGGTTTGAAAAAAGCCAAATTGTAGTAGCCAACAACTGGGTCAGAACATTTCTCAGGTGGCATGGCTTGTAGGTTGCTCTAGGACAGCCCTGGTCAGTACGATCAAAAAGGTTTCCAAGGAGGAAAAAACCACGTACTGTTGGCAAGGTGTAGGCAGACCACAGCTGATCGATGATAGAGGTCAGCGAAGGCTATCCAGTAATGTACGAGCAAACAGAAAGGATACTGTGGTGCAACTCATAATTTGGATACTGTTGACGGCAGTAAGGTGTCACAATACGCAGTACATCGAACCGTACTGAAAATGGGGATGTTCAGCTGCAGGCCACTCCTAGTGGCCATGCTAACCTAGGTTCACCAAAGCACCTACAATGGGCACGCGAGCATCAAAACTGGAACTAGAATTATTGGAAGAAGATTCAAATGAATCTCATTTCCTGTTGCCCCATGTGGACGTCCGGGTACGTCTGCGTCGTTTAGCTGGGGAAGTGGTGGCACCGTGATGCACCGTGGAACAAAAATAAGCTGGTTGAAGTAGTATAATGCTTTGCGCAATATTCTACTATGAAGCCCTGCCTCAAGTCATTCATGTACTGGAAAATATGTCTATTATCTACCTAAACACTATTACTAACAAATTACTCAACAAAACACTAACACATTGCTCAACCTTCTGTTCTTCACGTTATTAAGGAATTTAATTGTTGAGAGGAGCTCAGTAGTCATACTAAAATACATTGAAGAGCAATTGAATTAGAGATACCTGTCTAGTAACGTGTAGCACCACCTTCCGCCCTGATGACGACAGCGATTCGTCTCGGCATGGACTCGACAAGACACCGGAAGCGTTCGGAAGCCATATGGATCCACGACCCCTGAACAAGCTCCCACAGTTCACGAAGATTTCATGGAGGGTGGTCATCCCTCTCGATGGCATCCCAGATGTGCTGAGGTCAGGTGACCTAGCTGGCCAAGGAAGCGAGGTCACGTTGGCGGAGTGTTCATCCAACCATTCGGATACAATTCGGGAGCGATGGCACGGTGCATTGTCTTGCTGCAGGAAGAGATCCCCAGTGGGATGTTGAAGACGCACAAACGGGAGCAAATGGTCTTCCAGGATTCCCGGTAACGTTGACCTGTGAGGGATGATGTCACACGTACCAGGGGTCCCATTTCAGTCCACGTAAACAGTCCCCAGACGAGAATGCCCACCCCCTGCTGGCAAGAAGGATCCATCGCTTCATGTGGTTTGCGCCGTACGCGTATCCTGCCATCCGCATGTACCAACGTGAATCTCGACTCATCAGTCTACGCAACATTTTTCCACATGTCTAGGGTCCAGTGGCGATGTTCCCGAGCCCATGCTAATCTTTGCACCCTGTAATGTGCGGTCAGCAGCGGTGTCCTCGTGGGACGATGGCTTCTATACCCCATAGAGAGGAGATGGTTCTGGATGGTGTGGCTGCTTACACGTTTTTGTGCACCAGCCTTAAATTGCCGAGTGATTTCTTGCACTGTGGCCCGTCTATCCGCTGTTACAATGCGAGGTAGCCGACGATGACCCCGCTCATCCACACGCTGTTGTCCACGGCAGTTGGCCCTTGCAGGGATGGTTTTACCGGATTCGATGTACTCACGGTGCACCCGTGACACAGTGGCTCGTGAAAATCCCAGTGCCTGCACGACTGCCGAAATGGAGTGACCCATTCGTCGGGCCCCGACAATTTGCCCATGATCAAATGCGCTTAGATCCATCGTCTTACCCATACTGCATCCGACTCTTACTGATTCCCGTCGCATCGCTCCTTATATTGTCGGATCGCTGCATACGTCATATCGTTTCCGTTTACAGGGCCGCCCACAGCGCCACATTTGCATAACGCCAGGTGTCTCTAATTCAATTGCTCTTCAGTGTATTATTTTACAAATAAAAACTGAATAATAGATCATTCAAGAGTTTTACATGTTCAAAGTTCCTACCTTGTTGGTGTGTTGTCCTGGAAGACTATATTGCTGCTAGGCCTTGAGTGTACCTGCACTAGGTTTTATCCACATATGAATATGTTGGCCAGCACTGCTTGAATGTAAAAAAATCCTCTTAGAACGGTTTTGAACGTGATGCCGACACAATCTTGAAGGTATGCATTAGATTTAAGTTATAAGGATTGCTCATTAGATAATAATAAAAAAATATCGAACTCAAAGTTAGCTATAATCAGTAATTATATTACAATGATGAGTCACTAAGTACCGCCAAAGATCCACCGGTTGATTCTTGAGCTCGCCCCACTTCATTTTCAGTCCGAGGTCTCAAACTAGGTACGCGTTTCACTCGGGAAATAGCCCAACATCCCCAACTGAAGAAACACATCTGAAATGGTGTCGACGTAATCTCATCCCAGTATTATTCAGTTTTTATTTGTAAAATAATATTTTAGTATGACTATTGAGCGCCTCTCAACAATTAAATTCCTTAATAGCATGAAGAACAGAAGGTTGCGCAACGTTTGTTATTAATAGTGTGAACATTGTACCCACGTAAAACTTGCATTTCATCAAGAGATGAATTACTGGCAAATTCGTTTATGCAGGTACTTCCTTTCATGGAAACGGTATTCCCCTCTAGTAGTGCCTACTTTCAGAAGGACAATACGTGAAACCATATCTCCGTGATTGTTCGAGAATCGTTTGCGGAACATAGATTACAGACATTGCCCTGGCTGCTAAATTCCTCAGACATCAATCCACTCGAGCCTCTGCGGTTTCTGTTTGAACTGCAAATTCGGTCTGCGCCCGCTCAAGTATGTAACTTATGGTACAAGAGTTAAAGGATCTGTTGGTATGGTGTTGGTACTACACCGAAGTGCCAGAAAAACTGGTACAGACGAGTTTATGCAAAATACATAGCAACGTCACTTATGCGCGTACTCGGTTGCTTCCGCCAGTGCGTATATAAAGCGATAGACATCCTTGCCAGCTGCCATAGCTGTTTTCGGCGTGAGAATGACAAGTAATAACAATTTAAACGATTTTCAACGCGGTGTCATAGTTGGCGCTCGTGAGATGGACCATAGTATTTCGGAGGTAGAACAAGTTCGGATTTTCACGGACGACCAATGAAAGGGTGTATCGTGACTACAAGAATTCCGGCAAAACCTTCAACCTACGATACCAGTGTGGTCGTAAAAAGACATTGGTTGAACGTGATCGTCGTCAGCTGTCAAGAATCGTTTCACGTGACACTCTCGCAGGTATCATCGGAATTCAATGCTGGAGCCTCAACAAGCATCAGCGTCGGGACTGTGCAACGTACCCTGCACGATATGGGCTTTAGGAGCGGACGCCCAACTCGAGTCCCCTTGATGGGTGCACGACACAGAGCTATGCGCCTCGCTTGGGCACGGCAACACCGCCACTGGACACTTGATAACTGGAAGCAAGTAGCTTGGTCTGACGAATCGCGTTCCAACTGCATCGGGCTGATGGAAGGATTCGTGTGTGGCGCAAACCCCATGAAGCCATGGATCCCGCCCCTCAACAGGGAACTGTACCGGCTGGTGGGGGGTCCGTAATGGTATGGGGTGTGTTCAGCTGGACTTCACTGGGACCCCTGGTACGTCTACAAACGTCTGTGTCCGGCCAACGCTATGTGCGCATCCTTTCTGACGAGGTACACCAGTTCATGTCCTGCATTCATGCTGATAGGTTGCGCCTGTTCCAATAGGACAATGCTCCTCCACACAAGTGTCGGGACGTCACATTATGGTTAGAGGAGCATTCATCTGAGTTTGTAGTGTTGCCATTCCTACCCAAGTACACAGATCTGAGCGTGATAGAACACATTTGGGATGCCATGCAACGCGCTATCGAACACAGGAATCCGAGACCTCGGAATACACCCGAATTGTGGAACGCTCTGCAGGAAGTATGGTGTGCATTGCCTACAGCATATTTCCAGAAGCTAGTGGAGTCGATGCCTCGTCGTATTTCTGCAGTCCTGCGCTCCCGTGGGGGACCTACCAAGTATTAGACTGGTGTACCAGTTTTTCTGGCACTTCAGTGTATATAGATACCACAAGACACCTGTAGAAATCTTGTAGCGTCTCTCCCTCGCCAGGTAAGAGTTGTTCGTGGGGACCAGCATCACGTTAGGCAGATGGTCATAATGTTTTGGTCCTTTGGTGTATGCATATATGTACCGACCGTAACTTAACCTGACTGATTCTTGTAACACTGTTGCGAAATGGGGAAACGTTGCCTGAGTTTGATCCTGTAACACAGTCGTTTGTGTTTAATTAGTGTCGTTAACACAACAGCTGTTTATTAAAGAAAGATTAAAGCACTGTTTAAACACTATGGACGGTAAATTTGTCAAAACCTTGAATCTTTAGCGAAACTGACGGGAATGTATTACGGCGAAGTTTATGGAGACAAACGGTTTGCAAATTAAGATACTTCTAAAAGGAGAAATACTCGTGGTCAAAAATGCGGACACTTCGCATCCCGGCATTTTGAATAACTATTTCTTTCACGAAATATTGCCGGAAATAAAAGATAAGTATGGTCGAGTGGACTGATTGAATGTTCGATGTTCAGGAGAGAAACTATTGGATCAGTTTTGCTTATAGATCTAAACTTGAAGAGCACTTATTAATTTTGATCAATGATGTAATGAATTTTTGACCGATAATTTAGACATGAACTTGCACCGTACATTAATAAAGCTAACTATATTTGACCAGAGATCTAGTGTTTTGACCAACAAATCTAAACTTTAAAACTGACAAATGAACTGAAGACACCTGAGTGGTTTA
Organism: Macrothele yani; assembly: GCA_039090855.1. NCBI lineage: Eukaryota > Metazoa > Arthropoda > Arachnida > Araneae > Macrothelidae > Macrothele > Macrothele yani. Next base: position 34,842,805 of record CM077029.1, read on the forward strand.
GGGTGAATATTTTTAACTTTGCTTACTGCTGGGTTTTTTTTTTCTTGGATTGAGGTTTAAAGACCACGATGAGCAACTTGATGGACAGTCGCCCGTCCCTAATTTAGGGCCACTGGTTCCAGGGAAGGGCATTAACAGAAAGTCATCAGCACGTTCCTCGAACCACTCCTTGACGATTCTGGCAGTGTGGCATTGCGCATTATCCTATTGGTAATGCCCATCACCAGCATAGAACACAGTTGCCATGAATGGGTGAACTAGGTCAGCAACGATGTTCAGATACCTGACAGCTGTCAGGGATTGTACTTCCGCCGTCTGAAGAAGGAACCCTTGGAGTTCCAAAAGACCTCGTGGGTTTTAGTGTCACTTTTATCTTTCATGTGGTTTTAGAACTCAATTAAAATATTTTATCTCGTGCTCAGACGGCTTATTTTGTTGTTGGACTTGTGCTATTGGGATAATGGGACCTAAAGTGTCCCAAGAAAACATCCCAACAGCATTACCCCGCCGCCCTGTTTCCGCCCAACAGTGCATCCAGGTACAATAGCCTCAGTTGGTAATTGGCGTATCCGCACTCTGCCGTCTACGTGATGCACCAGGAATCTTGATAATCAGACCAGGCCACTTTCTTACAATCATCCACACGGTCCAATCTCGATTATCTTACGCCCATTTCATGCGTTGTTGGCGATGATGTCCAATGAGCATGGTGACCCGGCTGGGTCTTCGGCTACGCAGGCCCATGCGCAGACAGCTACGATGAACTGTGTGCTGTGACACATTGCCATGAACACCAATGTTTTGGTTGCGGGGAATTTGTCGCACTGTAGCCCTGCGGTCGCTGTGAACAATGCGCGACTGTCTCCGCTCCCCTCCGGCATCAATGAGTTGCGGACGACACACCACTGGATGACGGTTCGTCGTTTGGCCATCTGTGCACCACTTTTGATATGTACTCACTACAACAGCACGTGAGCAACCCACAAGCCGCGCCGTTTCCAAGATCGTCGCTCTGAGGCACCGTGCCGTCAAATTTGTCATTTATCAAACTCCAATAAATCGGCAGCTTTTCCCATTCTGACTCCGAACACTCTACTAACCGAAAGCCGGTCCTCGGGTTGCATTTATACTGCTGTGTGAACTTTACCATTGCCACCGTTTGGTCTCCAGGCACGCTCATTTCTCTAGGCTAGGGGACATCATATTGTAATGTCTCATCGGTGTAGTATTACTTCAGTCAGTGAAATCTTTACTTTGTGCTGTTTTTCCGAACAAAAAGGTTATGCGGTAAACATTTTGTTATGTTTTGGTGGTGTGCATAAGCACACTAGGAACACAGTAACGCGTCATTTATCCGGATGATTAATTGTTTAAAGGAATTTATTTGCGCTATGGTTTATTATACACCGAGTGGCCACTTTATTATGACCACCCTCTTAGTACTTCGTTGGGCCACCTTTTGCCTTTAATACTGCGTCGATTCTTCGTGGCATGGACTCCACGAAATGTTGATAGGTGGTTTGTGGAATCTGAGACCATGCTTGATGAATAGCACTTTCCAGGAGTGTGAGATTGCAGGGTTGTGGATCCAGCTGTCTGATGACTCGTTCAACTTCATCCCACAAATTCTCAATGGGGTTGAGATCTGGAGATTGTGAGGGTCACCTAAGCAAAACAAACTCTCTGGCATGTTCCTGAAACCAATCCTGTACAATACGAGCACTATTGCAGGACGCATTATCATGTTGAAAGTAGCCATCGCCATTGGGATAAACCATCCACATGACAGGAGGCACTTGGTCATCAACGATGTTTAGATATGATATGCCAGTCAGACACGAATTAAAGGGCCCAAAGCATGTCAGAAAAACATTCCCACAAACCATAACGTTGCCATCACCAGCTTGAAAGTTTGTAGCAATGCATTTGGGGTCCATGCTTTCGTGCCGTTTCGGCCAAATTCTCACTCGGCCATCGGCATGGTGCAACTGAAAACGTGATTCATAAGACCACATAATTTGTTTTCAATTATCGTCTGTTCAATCCTTGTGCTCCTGTGCGAACTGGAGACCTTTTCTCTTGTTAACTGCAGACAGTAAAAGGTGTTCGAACAGGCCTTCGGCTGCCTGCCATATCCCATCCGATGCAGTGTACGACGAACAGTGCGTGCAGAGATCATTGGACGGGATCCTTGATTAAGATGGTCTGTAAGTTGCTTCACTGTTGCCCTACTGTTGTCTTTTACCAGTCGGGACACTCTACGTTCCGCACGAGCAGTCACTAGTCGCTGACGACCACACGTTGCACGTAGAGACCTAGTTTTTTGGCTGACAGTCCAGTCTTTAAACACTTTAACAACAGCTGCTCTGGAACATTTCACGAATGCAGCGGTTTCGGTGATACTCGCTCCATGGCTCCGAGCTCCTACAATCATCCCACGTTGAAAGTCCGTCAAATCGCATTGTTTACCCATCTCGTCACCCAAAAATAAATCACTTCTACTACTGTCGCAAGCACTAAGCTTTCCCTTCTTATACTAGCCTCGCCCTCTGGCGGCAACAGCGTGTAGCCATAGCTCATTTGCTTCAAACTGTCAGGTGGTCATAATAAAGTGGCCACTCAGTGTATAGTGGTCAGTGCCTGAAATTTTGAAAAATTTCCTACCCATCACAAGGCACGAAAATAATATTTGGAATTTATCTTTGCTAAAATCATAGTAATAAAATATATTGTCATAGGAATGGGTCAGTAACAAAATATGAAAGCAATCAGAAATAACAGATCAGTTTAAATATAAACTAGAGTATAACAGAATAGATCAGCTGCAATAGTCTACTTCTATATAGTTAACAAGTAAAACTGAGAAGTAACGCTTAGGGATGATAAGTGAAGTTGAATAATCGCATGAAGCGGATAATTAGAATCTATCATACGTGCAGGATTTTTTAAAGGTTGTCAGGGACATATGACATAAGTGGAAACGCAGAAAGACCAATATTTTTCACACAGCACACATTCACAATTTAACAAATTCTTCCCTTACACAACAATGATTTAAACATTTTTTATAATACATTATATACAAAAAGAACACGCACGCATCACTAAGCTATTACCTATGATTCAGAGGTTAACTCCTCAAAAATGTTCATTTGCTAGATTATAATTTAAAACTGATGGTCTATATTTTACTTACTGTTGATGTATCAAACGCTTTATTTATAGAGATCTCGGTACACATTACTTGCAAAGTTTACTGATTATGTACAGAGTACAGGGGTGTACAATATATATACACTGAAGAGCAATTGAATTAGAAACAGCTGGCGTTATGCAAATGTGGCGATGTGGGCGACCTTGTAAACGGATCCGACACTATAAGGAGTGATGCGACGGGAATCAGTAAGAGTCGGACGCAGTATGGATAAGACGAAAGATCTAAGCACATTTGATCGTGGGCAAATTGTCGGGGCCCGACAAATGGGTCACTCCATCTCGGAAGTCGTGCAGGCACTGGGATTTTCACGAGCCACTGTGTCACGGGTGCACTGTGAGTACATCGAATCCGGTAAAACCATTCCTACAAGGACTAACTGCCGTGGACAACAGCGTGTGGATGAGCGAGGTCATCGTCGGCTAGCTCGCATTGTAACAGCAGACAGACGGGCCACAGTGCAAGAAATCACTCGGCAATTAACGCTGCTGCACAAAAACGATGAAGCAAGGTTTAGGTACCGCTGCTGACCGCACATCACAGGGTGCAAATATTAGCATGGGCGCGGGAACATCGCCACTGGACCCTAGACATGTGGGAAAATGTTGCCTGAACTGATGAGTCGAGATTCACGTTGGTACATGCGGATGGCAGGATACGAGTACGGCGCAAACCACATGAAGCGATGGATCCTTCTTGCCAGCAGGGTACTCTTCAAGCTGGTGTGGGAGGGCATTCTCATCTGGGGACTGTTTACGTGGACTGAAATGGGACCCCTGGCACGTGTGACATCGTCCCTCACAGGTCAACGTTACCGGGATATCCTGAACGACCATTTGTTCCAGTTTGTGCGTCTTCAACATCCCACAGGGGACCTCATCCTGCAACAAGACAATGCACCGTGTCATCGCTCCCGAATTGTATCCGAATGGTTGGATGAACACTCCACCGACATGAGCTCGCTTTCTTGGCCAGCTAAGTCACCTGATCTCAATCTCATAGAGCACATCTCGGATGCCATCGAGAGAGATGTTCGAGGCTCTGACCCCCCTACATCAAATCTTCGTCAACTGTGGGAGCTTGTTCAGGGGTCGTGGATCCGTATGGCTTCCCAACGCTTCCGGTGTCTTGTCGAGTCCATGCCGAGACGAATCGCCGCCGTCATCAGGCCGAAAGGTGGTGCTACACGTTACTAGACAGGTATCTCTAATTAAATTGCTCTTCAGGGAATAGTAGCCACACGTGACGTTGATATCACGTGGTACTTCGTTATCACTCCGAATATGTAAAACGGGGGATATTTCTAACGCAAAGCTAACTCAGTGTATTTTTGTCTAATGTAACTTGCCTTGATAAAAGCCTCCCTTGGCAAGCGATTGCTCGGCGAATAAAAGTATCTATGTTGCTACACTAATCACTGATCTATGCGACATTTTCTTTTCAGTTGCACGAATAAGTTGAAAAGTACTATTTGTGTGTCTTGCTCTTTTGTAGTTATTCATGTTAATATTTACAAATTCCCTTTATTTTTCGTTTTAGAGGAAGAGACATCTGTGCAATCCCTAAAACTGAGCTCCTATGCGATGAGAAATATCTCTGTGTCTAACATGATTTTAGGAGAAAGCATAATAACAGCCGACGACCACAGAAAATTGAGTGGCTATCAAGTTTTGCGCCTTGTAACGGAAATATTTCCTAGCGCCCTAGCAGTAGAGGGCGTGCGCAGCATTTCTTCATTTTGGTCGATATGCTTCTATTCCACTATGATCCTCTTTGGTCTGGGACAACAGGTAAGATTGGTAATGCTAATTCATCAAGATCCCCATTATTGTACACACAAACACTTACATATGCTGTGAACAATGTAAAATTATAAATACTGCATACGTTTACATAGAGTAGATGCAAGTAAATCCTGAGCATACGGTCATTCGCTAAGGAGATTGGCATATGGTCATTCGCTAAGGAGATTGGCAACATGTGTGACATTTTCTCTTCCAGGTGGCAATGATCTCAGCAAAGTACCTGGTGGCACACAAGTTTAAATTTCAAAACTTTACATCAAAAGAACAAATGCATGTATTACAGTACGGTTTACATTTTGTTTGGCAAAGGAAATACTTTAGTTCAAATAGTCACCAACAGAGGGCGATAACGGCTGAAAAGTTTGTAAATACAGTTAAAATCAATGAAAATACATGCGTTTCTTTAATTCGGTGACGCTGTCACAACAGTGATTGTTCAACATGTCCTTCACCACAAGGTATTGAAGCAATAAATTGTGTAACAACTCCAGTGACCTCTGAATGCAGCATAGCTGAGTGAATGCAAGAGACTTTGCAGCGAATGGCTTACTTTAATGCACGGGCGTCAGATTTGGAAACCGAGTTGGCCATGGGATGTACAGTTCCTGCTTATTGGTCATTCCGCACCAAATGCGATGACAAAATTATGTACAGGAGATTCGACATGAGCTGGAGCAACATCCTGCATATACGTGACTGTGTGTAGCAGATTTTGTTCTCGCAACCACGGCGCCACGTTTTCACGCAGCCAAGTCGCGTTTGGCGTTTACTCTGCGAATCTTCCAGCCGTTTCCAAGGCACGGTTCCTCAAATGAAAAAGCCGATAATGGAGGATGAAGTGAAACCATACCACACCGTAACTCGTGGTGAATGCAGTGGTTCCTCTGTGTACGCATATGGATCATCTTGTGCCCATATTCGGCAATTATGCGTGTTGACAGACCCATTGTTTTAAAAAAATGATTAAAAATATAACTATCTAATGTTCTTAGATAGCTGAAATTGCACATAAATCACACATTAGAAACAAGTAACAAAACGGCCAGGTAGAAACAATCAGCTGTTGACTTATGTAATTCCAACAGTTCATTCTGTACTTCAGGGCATCAATAAAATGCACTGCCATAATATAATCTCGCTGGTATCGATCAACGCTGGTATCAATCTGATGACAATGAGTATTATTCGTCGATCACGTATATATCATACAGGTTTATCTCCTATTCGTAATTAGAGGTCTGCATGGGCCTGACCCGAACTGGAAAGCCCAAGCCCCTGTCTGGGGTTTTCTCCCTTAGTTAAACAAACCATTCCGGGCTGGAGCCGGGTCGGGCCTGTACTGGAAGGTTTAGCATTTTTCTCCTGGATTAAAAAATTATAATTCGTCTCACAAAACGAACACTGGCTTGTTAAATAAACAAATTAGAACACTGACTTGTTAAATAATCAAATGACCGTATGCATTCATTAATCGACAAGCCGGACTATAAGAGTAGTGTCTAAAATGGGACGGTTTATTTCTTCAAAGGTTTGAAATCAAACTACGTTTTTAAGTCGTTGGCTTTAGAGACTAAACACACGTGGCGTATTTTTCTTTTCGAGAAAAGTTTACATATAATCAGAGTTTTCAGCTACACGAAATCAGAACTTCAAGGGCTATTCGTTGCTACAACGGATATTAGGAAGTTCGAAGTATTTATTTACGTATTTGAAGAACGAGCACTACCTTGCTTATACTTAAATCTAAAGGAAAAAGGAAAGCGTTTACATATGTAACAGGAGTATAGTCGCCTTTAAACATCATCTGTGGAAGGAATTCCTACGAGAAATGGCATCTCTCTCTGCATTATATTCCTTTTACTACTAAGGTAAGTCAATTCAATAGAGCAGCTGTATTTCTCTACAGGAGGGAGCCTTCAGCCTTTTCTGAATCGCGAACGGTAAAATGGAATAAAACTTGTGGACCATATGGAAAAGAATTAATCTCCATGTTTATTATGAATATTCGTTATTTCATACAGGTTTTTAATCCTAAAACTGACTTTTCGGGAAAAGAAACGATGCAGGTAACAGGATATCTACGTTAGAAAGTTCGAAGAAGGTACTTAACATGCATACATTATTTACAACGCTTTAAAAATTTCAGTTGTACAATTTTCGGCAGCATAGATCATAGCATATTTGGGAATTGAAAGTCTATGTACCCAAGGTACCTGGATATTCATTTTTCCACTTCGAAACGAGCCATTAAGAAGTGCTCCCGGACCGCGGTTTGAAGATCTATGCTCTAGAGGGAGCCTTCCGTTATATGCAATAAGTGACAGAGAACGCTTCAAGAAAGTCTGAAACGGATCGGGACGGGGTCGGGCTATGAACTGGAAATTTGAGCCGGGCCGAGCTCCGGCAAAGCCACCTAAAGCTCGGGCAGGACCACCTAAAGTTCGAGCTTCGGCCAGGCTTTCCAAATTAAGGACGTGCAGATCTCTACACGTAATCTCTCCACATATCTACAACTCCACTCCTCGTACATAAATCTCGTTTCTCGTACATATATAGCTCGTACATCTCTCTACTTTACTACATTTAATGTTGTCATTTGATGCCGTTCTTACTCACTATCAGCTTTTCCAAATTGTAAAAGCTGTATGGGAAAAGTAATGTGCCTTTCAGTAAGAAAATCTTTAACCAAAATGTAACATAAAGTACATATGAACGGAGAAACTCAAAAGAAAGGTTAAATTAAAGTTTACCAAAACTGCTATAGCAATTTTGGTAAACCTTAATTTAACCTTTCTCGTCAACCAGGCAGCTCTCCAGTTTTAACCGTACAAACATTTTACTGGGTCCAAGAGAAAGAATGTAGTGTGTTATCACTCAAATTCCTCTGATAAGACTGCGAAGTTCAATAAATATAAGTAGACATTAGGGAAATTTTTAAAATAATTTTCGTAATAAAAATGTTATTTAAAACCCGGAGTACATTCAGTGTGCGTTGCTGAATAGAACTTGTTGAACAGCGCTTTACTATTTTCGAAATTTACTTAGCTCCGGGAAACAATCTTTTTTTTTTTTCTTTTCAGATTGTCCTATGGTACTGCGTTGTAGAGTCAGTCATTGCCATCAACTACAAAGTGTTTAGAGTTTGGCACACGACAACCACTTTTATTACATGCAATCTTGCTTTTCTGTTGGGTCTTCCAATGACGTCAAATGTAAGTACATACCTTTTTATGTGATTATATTAGCAGTAAATTACTGCCTTAGTTTGAAACACAGTGGTCTCTTAAAAAAACGGTATGCTTTTTCAAGAGCTTCTTAATGATAAGCCTCAAATAAAGCAGTGTATTATGTCTCGAAAATTTTTAAGAGTGTTGCTTTTGTAGTCGTCAAGTGCAAATTGTAGTAACTGATGTCATCGACATCCACAATTATATATTATAAGCACACCGGACAAAAAATTAATCACCTCTAACACAAATGACAGTAGGAATTTACCGATCGCACAGAGGGCGCCGTGATAGCATTGTTGGGAGATAAATAGCACTGACGTGGTCTGCACAGGATCATTTGTGTCTCGTGCAGTGATGAAGACCAACGTGTGTGTTTAGTTAAGTCTGCAATATGGGTCGTAAGACAGATGTTACTGAGTGGCAAAAAGGAGCCACCGTATTTGGCCGTGTCCACGGACACAAAGTGAATAAGTCGCCCAATTTGTTGGTGTGTCGAAGCTTACTGTCCGGTGGGTCTATAAACGGTGGTAAAGTTCGCATTCAACGTAACTATAACCGGAAAACGATTCTCACCAAGAGGGACCGCCGCCATGTTTCACGCCTAGTAACTGCAAATCGGTTTCAAACCAGGCAACAATTGCTCTAAACAGTCAATGAAAGTCCACTCCAACCGATTTCCGAAAGGACACTGCGACGAGAACTGCATGCTGTAGACATCTGGAGCAGAGTACCACGGAAAAAGCCTCTGTTAACGGCAAGTTACAAAGTCGCACGTTATCAATGGGCTCAGAGGCACCAAAACTTTACTGTGGAGGATTGGAAACGAGTAATTTGGTCTGATGAATCTCGTTTTTGTTTGTACTCAATGATGGGAAGCGACTAGACGAGTGCATCGCGGGACCAAGGAAGCCTTTAATCCTGATTATGTTGAAGGTGTTGTTCAAGCTGGAGGAGATTCTGTGATGCCTTGGGGATGTGTTTCGTACCTTGAAATGGGCCCTTCGTTGCAGTGACTACGAATTTGAAGCAGCGCATGCTTACCTCCGCATACCCTTTGCCCTACATATCCAGGAGCAGCATCACATTGCCACTCCTGTCTTCCAAGACGACAATTGCCGTGTGCACAGGGCTAAAACTGTGTCTGAATGGCACGACGAACAATCAGCAACACTGTCTCACCTCGAATGACCCACCAAATCACCAGGTTTAAATCCTATTGAAAATCTGTGGGATCATTTGGAATAGAAGGTCAAATGCCAGGATAGACACCCACGTACTCTGGCGGTACTTATGGACCAATTGGCGCACGAGTGACTGCAAATCGATGTTCAATACATCCACAACCTCGTGGAGTCTCTACCACACTGGATTCATGTTGTTATCAAGGCAAGAGGGCGCCGTCACCCGTTATTTGGAAAGTTCTGACAGGGGTGACTAATTTTTTGTCCGGTGTACTTATGCACGCGTATACTGCTATGGCCTTTCGTAATGAAGATATAAAAGATTCAGGTTATACAGATATCGTAACATGCGTGGGATTTAGAAAGGTACAAAACGAACGTTGACCAAAACGGTTAAATGGTTGATTAATCCACAATCGCATACCTTTATCTCTAAGAAAGGCAACAATCTTGAATATAGATAGTAATGTATCCGAGTGGCAACACGGTGCAGCCTCAACACGCATGCGTACATTACAGCTTGTGAAAACACAAATTTGTTGGCGACAGGGGTCGAACCTCGCTCCGAAGCCAGTTGTTCTAACCGACTAAACTACACCGACACAATGTATCGCTGCAGATTTGTTATCTTGACAAGTGCTTTACCTGTATAGTACATCACAAACTGTTTTCTGAAAACTCAAAATACTGATTGCTCTTGCATCTTTCGTCGGGCGAGGCGGCCCAAAATGTAATTCGAAAGAAAATTTCACCGGCTGATATTCATGAACAGGTTACTGAAGTACATCAGGAAGATGTATGTAGTTGCATTAACATGTTACTGAATAATGTCGAAAGTTTGCAGCTGGTAGGGATAATGCCACCGACGACGTTTCCCCCAACAGGAATCAACTCAGAACGAACGCAAACAAGTTAGTAAAATCATGCAATGCATTGATTATGATACGCTTTTCAACATACCAGAAATCATGACTCAAGTTGTGAGGATAATGACTGAAGAATAAATCTCGCTCTTATGTCCTGACCTTTGACCTCATTTCGCCTGTTTTTTAACAGGGTTCGTCCACAGGTGGTCCGCTACCACATACTAAAATTTCGTTAAAATCAAACCATTTTTATGCACGTTATGACGCATGAGGGCAGTGGAATGAATCCCTCTCCTATGTCCTGACCTTTGACCCCATTTCGTCCGTTTTCAATAGGGTTCGTCCCCAGGTGGTCTCTCACCACATACTAAAATTTCATCGAAATCGAATCAATTTTACGCGAGTTATTGTGCGGACATACGGACGGACAGACCGGCAGACGGACAAAGCTGGAGCATATAGGCTCCTTAAACCTATGGTTGGAAAGCGTAAAAAGGGAAATTTCGTACATAGCTATTTTCGCCTCTTTCAACAGCTGAGAAATCACCTGAAAGACGTCGCTTCACCACAGTTGGGGTGAAAAGAAATAAGCTTGTAGTGATTAGTGCTTTAATATTTTGGGGGACTATGTTGAAAAATAGTGAATGAATGGGCGTTTTATTTCGTACATTCCATTTAATGCATTAAGTATACTAGTGCGACATACAGATCCACTTGTTCTTACGGTTTAATAAACCCATGGGATATGTACATCCTATGCTTCATGCGGTATTAGGACTCGGATCCAACTCTAATGACTAGCCAGAGCCCGCGCCTCTTACCTATCGCCCACTGAGGCGGGCTTGTATATTTTTTATAAGCCTAAAAACCCCGCATAGTAATGTCTTTAAAGTTCGATTGGGTTGCCAGATCACTTAAAACAGTATCTTGTATGGCCGAAAATTTGCCAGTTTTTCCTTAGTGGTATCTTTCAACATGCACTAGATCCATGTTAACGACTGCATGTGTTTTCTTGACAGCCGCTGTTGTCAAGATCAAGTGGTTATCGTGTGGCTACGGCAAACTTTTACCATTTTACACTGGATTGACCAAGCCTGATAGAGCGCGATGATCTCTTCAATCTCAAACTGGTGATACGGATGTTTACGTTGCGTTAGCACACTATACGGATAATCAATGATTATTTTTTTTTACCTTTTCATTTTACTGGATCATCTATGGTTTTCCAAGAGTCAACTGAAGCAGCTGTATTATGTCTTGCCTTATAACATCCCCCCCCCGCTTGTCAAGTTGTTATCGTGTGGCTACGGCAAACTTGTACCATTTTACACTGGATTGGCCAAGCCTGATAGAGTGCGAAGATCTCTTCTGGTTCAAACTGATGATACGGATGTTCACGTTGCGTTGGCATACTGTACGAATCATCTATGATTTTTTTCTTACATTGTCATTCTGCTTAATCATCTATGGTTTTCCAAAAGTCAACTGAAGCAGCTGTATGTCTTGCCTTATAACATCTCCCACTTCATGTTATTTGTTTGGAAAAGGAATCGCCTGCATTTCCCCTCAGTACTGCGCTCCCCCTACTTATTAGGATAGAAATCCAATTCATTTTAGGTGATTTAATATCAGTTTAACTTTGTACCTAAAAGTGTACACATGAATGTTCCAAATTCTGTGAAGATGAAACGTTGGATATTAATTCATCAGATCGCTTACATAGCTAAAGTATTTTGTACATTTGTATGAGGCCGTCCCGGTGGCGCAGTGGTCAAAGCGATGGCTTATGACCATTCGTCTGAGTTGGGTCCGGGTTCGAATCCTAGCAGGCATGGATGTTGTGTTTGTTTTACAGCGTTGGCTCTCTCCCTTCCCTGGAACCAGTGACCCGAAATTAGGGACGGGAGACTGCTTATATAGCCCTTTGAGTTGTTCACAGTGGTCGTTAAACCCTTAATGAAAAAAAAAACATTTGTATGAGGAAACTAGAACGCTAAATACTGGATTTTACTGACTGTCACCGCGAAAATTTCGTTATACCTTGCATTTTGTTGAGTATAAACCGTATTGCAATCTTTAAGGAAAATATAGTTTTGTTTTTCTGAGTAGTTTTTCCCAAACACAAAGTTAATTTATGTCAGCATGAAACACACGCGCAGGCGGGATTTCTTAGTATCATTCAGTTCGGTAACTTTGCGGTGTCAGGAAACTCTCCAGCCATTTCTGCTTATTTCGGAGTTTAATAACAAACATTAGCAACTGTTGAGGCTATCGCCCATTCCTAATTTGGTGCTAGTGCTTCCCGAGAAGTTATATATAGACTGCGCCATAAAACAAATATCGGACTCCAACCCGAGACCTTTCTCTTACAAAAGGTCCAAAGCCATCGTGTTAGACCACTCGTCCACCAGGGCGGCTTTTCAAATCTTTTTATTTTATGGTAATGAGGATCATATGAAATACCTTTGTGTCACATTGTATTATATTACAAGTTTTCTTTCATTCGCAACTTTGTTTAAAGCACATGTTTTCTTCCCTGTTAAACGTACCTTACATAAGAAAGAATGCATAATTTTTTTTATTTTATTACTATGGTGTCCATGATTAAAACTTATCCTCATTCAATATTGATGTATTTCATTCTTTCAGATTGGAATCTACATAGTATTCTTTCTGGATTTCTGCCTTGGTTCTTTATGGTGGATCGTCCTCATATACTTAACGTTGTTTTTTGCTCTTTTCTTTGTCAGAGGTAACTACATGTCATTTAATCCTTAATTTCATTGTTTGTAAAATACCTTACTTTCTTATACTATTTAAGTGGGATGACTGTGTGATGTGTATGACGAATCAATATGTAATAATAGTTTTTCATCGAAGTTTGTACGCAACAAGATGCCATCACGATTTTTTTTTTTTTTTTTAGAAAACGTAAGTTAAAATTCTCAGTTTTCTTTGTGGAAACGTCATTAAAATTACTGACAATGTCCGCCTTTTTGCATTTGCATAACGCATGTTAATTTAATATTTTTGCTGCGCAGAATTGACAGTTAAGTGCATGAAGGGAGGCAGGCTTAATTTACCTCAAGTTTTATATTTTCTAATGAGATTTAAAACAATGTACTTCTTTCACTTTTATATGCAATATATCATTGATATACACTATACTGACAAAAGTCACCGGACACCCCTCCAAAAGCAAATGAACAGATCCGCTGCGTTGTTAAGATGCGCGGTATAGCTGCAAACAGGGCATAAAAACATGCCTGCAGCTGACCACGATCATATCGCACTGTGAGGTTGAGTGAAAATGTAGCGGCCGGAGAGAAGTGACTTTGAGAATGGAAAGATTGTTGGGTGTTATATTAGTGGGTTGTGCATAACAGAAACCGAGAGGCGTTTGAACATACCCAAGTCAACTGTTTTGGATGTACTGAATAAGTGGAAGACACATGGCGTGTCTGAAGCAGCAAAACGTACCGGCAGACCAAAGACAATCAATGATAGAGGACGTCGAAGCCTCAGGAGAGTCGTTACAGCTAATCGACGGAGTACTGCACAAGACCTCAGTGTACGGGTGAGTAAAAATGCTGAAAATTCGGTATGTAGACGTACCATTCGTAGAGAACTTCATTCCATCGGTTACCGTGGTCGTGCGGTTGCTCATAAGCTTTTCAACTCCACTAGGAATGCTACTCGTCGTTTAGCATAGTGTAATTAAAATTTATCGTGGACTGTAGATCAATGGAAACCGGTCCTATGGACTGATGAATCCAGATACACGATCCATTAGTCTGATGGCCGTGTGTGGGTATGGCGGCAGCTGGGGGAACGCTATTTACTACAGTGTACTGTTCCTACTACCAAGTTTGGAGCTGGCAGTGTACCCGGTGGGGGTGGTTTTCGTGGTATGGTCCCAGCCCATTAGTTATTTTGGACAAACCTGTTATTAACCAGCACGTCTATCTCGATATTCTGGACAATTATGCCCTACCAACTCTGTGGCAATACAATGAAACCGAGCATTGTTGGTACCAGCAGGATAATGCACCGAGCCATAAAACAAGGACTGTTACGGCGTGGTTTGGCGATAATTCCGTACCGTGTGTGGACTGGCCAGCAGAGAGCTCTTATCTTAATCCCATAGAGCACCTATGGGATGAATTAGAGCTCCGCATAAGAATGTTTGGAACCAAGGCCTACTACTAAGCAACAGTTAGCGGCAGCATTATGTAATGAATGGAAGCGAATATATATCGCTGCGTTCCAAAACTTCATGTGTCGAAAGCCTGTCTCGAAGGGTCAGTGTATGCATTAAGGCCAAAGGTGGGCCAACACCGTACTTATGTATTGCAATAAATGCTACGTTGTGTTTCAATATAGTGTATGTTCTGCCCAATACATATAATCGTAATAAAAGGTGTTAATTTTCTTACTGCATTAGCTTAAGGGACTTTGAGTGTTGAATTAAAGAAATAGATGGTGGTTAACTAAATTGTAGTAAGTAAATTATTTTGAGTGGGATACAAAAACGTCTAGAAATGGATGGTAATTGTTTCAATTTCATACGTGAAATGGATATGAGGTTCAATTGATATTGTTAATTCTAATAATTCAGGAATTGGAGTTTTCGCTCTCCCAGAGACAAAACATATCATCGGATCTATACATAAATGGAGAACAGGACTATCTGGAGTAGTTTTTCTAAAGAACTGTGCATGTAGTAAAAGTAATCCCATTTTGCTAATAACTCTTATAATTTCGGAAATATTCTCGTGAAAGTTTGTATAAACTTAGATTGACCTTCTGAGTAAATGTACTCCTCTTTGTAGTTAGATTGGTCTAAGCAAAGGACAGATATTTGCATGAAGCAAAGAGCTCTTATTGAGGTTTTCGAAAAGGAAGGTTGCAAAGTGACTAAAATCTGTGAGGCTAAAAAGGTTTTGGAAAACCGTAGAAATGCATTGGAATGACCAAACCAGGCTGGAAATTTTAATCTTATAGTCTACTATAAAAGCTCGCGTAACTACAGAGGAAGTCAAACGTTCCCTCATGACAAAAATTCTGTTAGATCATGGATGAAAAAGAATTGTAGAAATGTGCAGTGTGCTTAAAACGAATTGAGTCGTGAGTAAATTTAATACCTATTCAAATTCAGTCGTGAGTAAATTTCATGCCTATTCAAATTCAGTCGTGAGTAAATTTAACAAGAATTTAACAGTGAAAGAATTTAAAGAATCCGCATCAAACCACGCTCAAAACGTTTGTTGTAACCAAATAATTAATTTCCTTTGAAAAGTTCGGTTTTGGTTGGTTTATTGGTTGGTTGACATGTGCTTATTGGCGCAAGGGTTCAAGTGGGCTGAAGAGCTCCTAGTCAGATGGTTTAAAACAGTAATAAAACTAAAACCGAAAAAAAGTCATAAAACAGAACAATAAACGCTGTGAATGGCAGATAAAATGATAACATTCTATACAAAACAAAAAACACTGGCACAATTAAGAAAAGGGAACACATAAAACATTACAACGATTGTTTAAAAGCGACTGCAGTTTCTGAATCATCAGGTAGATTCGGTAAAAGCAGAAAACGAGCACGTTCACAAACAAAAAATTACGACATAAACATGTACAATAGTCAGAGGTACAGAACATGTTAATGTTGATTTATTTGGAAATGGGGTCTTCAAAAGACTCCTGTGTACTGGCACGTGTCAGCACTGGGCACTGCAGTTTCACTCACCGCTGTTTGCGGTGGGGCAACATTGCCCCTATGTGCACGACCTGTAATGTTTTGTGTTCATTTACCCACTGACCACATACAGCTCAATTGTATTGATATCTCGTCCTTGAGTATACGCTTTTTGTAAGTCTACCTGTTATTTTGACCTACGGAGAAATACTGGTAAATCGATTATGTTTCTTTTGAAATGAATGCCAATGGGACACAGATGTCGGAATATATCTTCGGGAGAATCGTTTTGTGCTCTGTGTCAATTTGTGGAGATGATGGGCTATCGCATTGTGTGCTAGTGTCTTCTTAAAGATTACAGTAGAAGTATATTAATTACCTAGGGCTCTAAGTTCAACAACCTACGTCTGACTATAGCTATCTATAGCTTAGTTTATAACAGCGAGCTTGGCCGGTTAAAACAGAAGGGTACTGCATGCCAATGATCTTGGGCTCCAAGTTAAACAACCTACTTCTGACTATAGCTATCTATAACTTAATTTGTAACAGCGTGCATGGCCGGTTACAAGAAAAGATCACTGCATGCCAATGATCTTGGGTTCCAAGTTGAACAACCTACGTCTAACTATAGCTATCTATAGCTTAATTTATAACAGCGTGTACGGCAATTATCTCACCAAGTACAAAGAATTTTGCTATGCCAGTTCAAACGTTCAGCATATTGATAAGATTTTTTTAAAGGATATACCTTTTGAAAAGACAGAAAGTTAGTTAACGGTAATTATTCATAAGTACCAAAATAGTTGTTAGTTCCTTCCAAAAATTCTGGACAAAAAGAATACGATACAGGAGGCCATTTCTCGAGTGTTGCACCGGAAAATTTATCGATGTGCCAAGTCGCACCTGGAAAACCGACAATCAACATCAGTGTCGAAAGATGAAGACTTTCAAGCAGGAGAAACTTCAGTGACCGAGAAACAACGGATTAGAAGGGACGTCATTGAGGTGAACCAATAGCAAGTTTATTAACTCATCCGTAGTGATCGACGTGTGGAGATTCGGGAGATCTGTGACACAGTGCATTGTGTTTCCACTGCTGTGGAAACAATTCTTAATGACCTGGGATATAATATAGGTTATATGTATGTGTGTGTGCGCGCGCAAAGTGTGTTCCGTACCAATTAACCCAGGGTCGTTGGGAGCAAAAGGTCGAAGCGAAAATAAATCAGAATATTTTTTGTTTTCGTTAAAATTTATTGTTAAGCGGTGTGATAAAATGCCAAACTCGTCTGGGACGAATTCAAGCCTGTACCCACATTGTTCCTACGTGGACGGAGTGGCAAGTGCGCCTGTAGGAAATTTTTCAAGGGGGTCTAGTGTAATTAATTAAGGTTTGGCTAATATGTAGAAAACAGTAATTCGTGAAAATGAAGGACTAATACTATAATTATTACTACTACTTACTTACTACACTAGAACATTACTACTACTACTATTATTAACTCATGCTGTTCTTGAAGAAAGTATATGTTAGTAATAGTCATGTATTATCATGTACATTGGTAACTGTTTTCAAAATAATGAACAGTGTCGAGCAGATCAGATGTAGAGGATTTTAGAAAGGGAGTGTCTGACCCCAGGTCTTAAACAATCCTTAGAAATAGGAAGCTAAGAGATTTGGGCTAGAATGCCCGATAGGAAAGTGACACCGAAGCGAGGTAGAAGCCCTTATTTATTTCCGGGGGGGGGCAGTACCCGGGGTCTGACGGCTTAACCTGCCCATCCGACGCACGGCGGATATTTTGTGGATCGAGCATCAGGGCTACGGAAGAGAAGGGCTGGTCCTTAGAGCCGGCTCCCCTGAAGACGCGAGCTGGAGATGATGACGTAGTCACGCTGCTGCAGCGGATCGGTAGTGGGGTTCTCAGAAGCCACTGCTCCACGGGAAATCCGAAATAATCAGTTTAAAAGTCAAGGAAAAGTTACATAATTGTAAAGCACTACAGTAAAGGGAATGAAAATGAACTAAACTATCATCACTGTAGTTAAAATATATATATATATATATATATATATATATATATGGGATGTAAGGTCAGGTGATGCGTAACATCACAGCCTCTCCTTGACAAATGTCAACCCCGCCTTCTCGTGGTGCATCCTGTTCCCACTAAAGGGGCTCTGACGACCGCCAATAGCGGTATAACTATACCATCGGGATCAGAGGAAATGCTATCCCACACTCACCAACCCGCTTGGCCAGCGTGGTGAGTTATGGCCAAACACCTCCAAAATGACTCTACAACTTAACTCTTGGCCCTCAAACTCCGGCAGCTGGAATGTACCTGGCCAAGGCAGCGGCCAGTGCGACATGAAGGCAGAGGGTGCTAAGAATCACCGGAGGACCGGACTAGGCTGCCATTTGATGCTGACCTTGGCTACCTACAACGGACGCTCCCTATCTTCTGATTCAAGGCTTCTTGAATTGGAAGAGGAACTACAAAGGATCAAGTGGGACATCGTCGGGCTAAGTGAGGTAAGGAGAAAAGGAGAAGATCTCATTGAACTGAAAAGTGGACATCTCTTCTATTATCGTGGGACAGATACTGGTAGAACTAGTGGTGTTGGATTTATAATAAACAAGAAACTGAAGGATAAAGTGGTAGAAGTTGAAAGTTCCTCTGACAGAGCTGCACGACTCGTTATCCAACTATCGAGAAGATACCAGGCTCAGATTATTCAAACTTATGCACCCACCACAAGTCATCCTGAAGAAGAAATTGAAGAATTTTATGAGGAAATTCGTCATCTAAATAATAAAGGTAAGCAGCACTTTAAGATAATTATGGGAGATTTCAATGCAAAAATAGGGCAACGGCAACAGAATGAAACTTCAGTAGGTAAATTCGGTCACGGCAACAGAAACCAGCGTGGAAATACTCTCGTTGAGTTTGCAGAGGCAGAAGGATTTTTCATCTTGAACTCCTTTTTCAAGAAAAAGCCACACAGGAAATGGACATGGAGACATCCAATTGGGACGACAAGTGAAATTGATTTTATTATGTGTAACAAAAAATTCGTCATCGAAGACTGCAGTGTGCTGAACAAGTTCAACACAGGTAGTGACCATAGATTGGTGAGATGTAAGATGCACCTCAACACTAAACTGGAACGTGGCAAGCTCATAAGACAAACAAAATGTGTTGACATAACCAACCTTAAAAAACACCATAATACTTTCAAGTTGGAACTGAAGAACAGATTCTCTGCTTTAGAAGGCCTAACATCGGAAGAAGTGGATATTTCGGAAGTTAACAGAAAAGTAACCAAAGCTCTTATGGAAACAGCAACAAAATTAGCTGGGTCTAAGAACAAGTTGCATGTGAACAAATTATCAGAAATAACCAAAATGTTGATGCAAAAAAGAAGAGAGATGAGGACAACTAAAGAAGATGTGACTTCCAAAGTGGAATATATAGAGCTATGCAAGACAGCACGAAAAAGTATCACTGAAGACGTAAGGAAATTCAACTGTGAGCTAGTGAGGAAAGCAATTGAAAACAACCAAAGCCTAAAGATAGCAAAGGGACATCTCAGTAAGGGAAGAAAACAGATTATGGCTCTGAGAAAAGAAGATGGTTCTATAACAAGAAATAGAGGCGAAATTTTGACAAGAGTGAAAGATTTCTACTCCAAATTATATGAAAGGGATGATACATGTACTCCAGACACCATGAAAGGTACCAGTTCCAGAGTTCTTCCAGTCCTTCCAGCAGAAGTTGCACATGCAATCAAGAACATGAAGAGGGGAAAAGCTCCAGGAGAAGATAGAATTACTGTAGACATCATACAAGAAGCAAGTGGAGAAATCGAAACAGTACTCGCCCAAATTTTCACTCGATGCCTTAATGAAGGGAAAATTCCTGAGGATTGGAACAATGCTACAATGATCCTGCTACATAAAAAAGGTGACATTGAGGATCTCAGGAACTACAGACCTATCAGCCTCCTATCAGTGGTTTATAAAATCTTCACTAAAGTTCTTTCACACCGCTTGAAGGTAACACTGGACATGGCTCAACCGAGAGAACAAGCTGGATTCAGGAGTGGCTACAGCACAATAGATCATATCCACGTACTGAGAGAA
Source organism: Macrothele yani (assembly GCA_039090855.1). Lineage (NCBI taxonomy): Eukaryota > Metazoa > Arthropoda > Arachnida > Araneae > Macrothelidae > Macrothele > Macrothele yani. The sequence continues at coordinate 34,862,940 of CM077029.1, forward strand.
CTAATTGAAAGAGCGAGGGAATATGAACTTCCATTGTGCATGGCTTTTATCGATTATGAAAAAGCCTTTGATTCGGTGAAACCATCAGCAGTTACCACGGCTCTGAAATCCTGCGGTATTGAAGATGCATACATTAATATTATTAATAACATCTATGAAAATGCAAGTGCAAAGATTCGGCTGTTTGAAAATACAACACACATAAAAATTGGAAAGGGAGTGAGACAAGGTGACACCATATCTCCGAAGCTCTTTAATGCCACATTGGAAAATGTCTTTCAATCACTGAACTGGGAAAACAAAGGGATAAAGATTAATGGAGATTATCTAACCCACCTTCGTTTTGCTGATGACGTAGTCATTTTTGCAACTACCCCATCAGAGCTGCAGAGTATGATCCAGGAACTTGCTGACAAGAGTAAAGAAGTGGGATTAAAAATGAACTTTCAGAAGACAAAAGTGATGTTCAATGCTTTTACAAGAAATGAAGATTTATCGATTGATGGAGAAAAACTGGAGATAACAGATACGTATGTTTATCTTGGACAGCAGATATCAAGTGAGGGTCACATTGATGAAGAAATTAATCGGCGTACAAAACTTGCCTGGAGAGCTTTTGGAAGAAACAGCATAATTTTCAAGAGCAATATGCCATTATGTCTTAAAAGAAAAGTGTTTGATCAATGCATCCTTCCAGTGCTTACGTATGGTGCAGAGACGTGGACCTTAACTAAAAGAGACATACAAAGGCTGCAGACAACTCAAAGAAGCATGGAGAGGTGCATGCTTGGTATAACCAGGAGAGATAAGAAGAGGAACTCGTGGATCCGAAAAATGACGAGAGTGGAAGACATCATGATCAGAGTTAAATCCCTGAAATGGCAATGGGCTGGACATACTGCCAGAAGGACAGACCATAGATGGACAGCCGAAATTTTAGATTGGATTCCAAGGGACAGGAAAAGACCCAGAAAAAGACCACATGGGAGATGGGTGGATGAAATTCGTAAATATGCGGGAGTGACATGGAGGAGACTGGCACAAGACAGACCGTTGTGGAGGAAACTTGGGGAGACCTTCGTCCAGCAGTGGATTGATAATGGTTGACAATGATGATGATGATATATATATATATATATATATATATATATAGGGATGTAAAGTCAGGTGATGCGTAACATCACAGCCTCTCCTTGACAAATGTCAACCCCGCCTTCTCGTGGTGCATCCTGTTCCCACTAAAGGGGCTCTGACGACCGCCCATAGCGGTATAACTATACCATCGGGATCAGAGGAAATGCTATCCCACACTCACCAATCCGCTTGGCCAGCGTGGTGAGTTATGGCCAAACCCCTCCAAAATGATTCCACAACTTAAATCTTGGCCCTCAGTCTCCGGCAGCTGGAATGTACCTGGCCAAGGCAGCGGCCAGTGCGACATGAAGGCAGAGGGTGCTAAGAATCCCCGGAGGACCGGACTAGGCTGCCATCTGATGCTGACCTTGGCTACTTACAATGGACGCTCCCTATCTTCTGATTCAAGGCTTCTTGAATTGGAAGAGGAACTACAAAGGATCAAGTGGGACATCGTGGGGCTAAGTGAGGTAAGGAGAAAAGGAGAAGATCTCATCGAACTGAAAAGTGGACATCTCTTCTACTATCGTGGGACAGATACTGGCAGAACTAGTGGTGTTGGATTTATAATAAACAAGAAACTGAAGGATAAAGTTGTAGAAGTTGAAAGTTCCTCTGACAGAGCTGCACGACTTGTTATCCAACTCTCGAAAAGATACCAGGCTCAGATTATTCAAACTTATGCACCCACCACAAGTCATCCTGAAGAAGAAATTGAAGAATTTTATGAGGAAATTTGTCATCTAAATAATAAAGGTAAGCAGCACTTGAAAATAATTATGTGAGATTTCAATGCAAAAATAGGGCAACGGCAACAGAATGAAACTTCGGTAGGTAAAATCGGTCATGGCAACAGAAACCAGCGTGGAAATACTCTCGTTGAGTTTGCAGAGGCAGAAGGGTTTTTCATCTTGAACTCCTTCTTCAAGAAAAAGCCACACAGGAAATGGACATGGAGACATCCAAATGGGACGACAAGTGAAATTGATTTTATTATGTGTAACAAAAAATTCGTCATAGAAGACTGCAGTGTGCTAAACAAGTTCAACACAGGTAGTGACCATAGATTGGTGAGATGTAAGATGCACCTCAACACTAAACTTGAACGTGGCAAGCTCATAGGACAAACAAAATCTATTGACATAACCAACCTTAAAAAACACCATAATACCTTCAAGTTAGAACTGAAGAACAGGTTCTCTGCTTTAGAAGGCCTAACATCGGAAGAAGTGGACATCTCTGAAGTTAACAGAAAAGTAACCAAAGCTCTTATGGAAACAGCAACAAAATTAGCTGGGTCTAAGAACAAGTTGCATGTGAACAAATTATCAGGAAAAACCAAAATGTTGATGCAAAAAAGAAGAGAGATGAGGACAACTAAAGAAGATGTGACTTCCAAAGTGGAATATATAGAGCTATGCAAGACAGTAAGAAAAAGTATCACTGAAGACGTAAGGAAATTCAACTGTGAACTAGTGAGGAAAGCAATTGAAAACAACCAAAGCCTAAAGATAGCAAAGGGACATCTCAGTAAATGAAGAAAACAGATTATGGCACTGAGAAAAGAAGATGGTTCTGTAACAAGAAATAGAGGCGAAATTTTGACAAGAGTGAAAGTTTTCTACTCCAAATTATATGAAAGGGATGATATATGCACTCCAGACATCATGAAAGTTACCAGTACCAGAGTTCCTCCAGTCCTTCCAGCAGAAGTTGCACATGCAATCAAGAACATGAAGCGAGGAAAAGCTCCAGGAGAAGATGGAATTACTGTAGACATCATACAAGAAGCAAGTGGAGAAATCGAAACAGTACTCGCCCAAATTTTCACTCGATGCCTTAATGAAGGAAAGATTCCTGAGGATTGGAACACCGCTACAATGATCCTGCTACATAAGAAAGGTGACATTGAGGATCTCGGAAACTACAGACCTATCAGCCTCCTATCAGTAGTTTATAAAATCTTCACTAAAGTTCTTTCACACCGCTTGAAGGTAACACTGGACATGGCTCAACCGAGAGAACAAGCTGGATTCAGGAGTGGCTACAGCACAATAGATCATATCCACGTGCTGAGAGAACTAATTGAAAGAGCGAGGGAATATGAACTTCCATTGTGCATGGCTTTTATCGATTATGAAAAAGCCTTTGATTCGGTGAAACCATCGGCAGTTACAATGGCTCTGAAAACCTGCGGTATTGAAGATGCATACATTAATATTATTAATAACATCTATGAAAATGCAAGTGCAAAGATTCGGCTGTTTGAAAATACAACACACGTAAAAATTGGAAAGGGAGTGAGACAAGGTGACACCATATCTCCGAAGCTCTTTAATGCCACATTGGAGGGTGTTTTTCAGTCACTGAGCTGGGAAAACAAGGGGATAAAGATTAATGGAGATTATCTAATCCACCTTCGTTTTGCTGATGACGTAGTCATTTTTGCAACTACCCCATCAGAGCTGCAGAGTATGATCCAGGAACTTGCTGACAAGAGTAAAGAAGTGGGATTAAAAATGAACTTTCAGAAGACAAAAGTGATGTTCAATGCTTTTACAAGAAATGAAGATTTATCGATTGATGGAGAAAAGCTGGAGATAACAGACACGTACGTTTATCTTGGACAGCAGATATCAAGTGAGGGTCACATTGATGAAGAAATTAATCGGCGTACAAAACTTGCCTGGAGAGCTTTTGCTGCTACATAAAAAAGGTACATAAAAGGTTTTATGTAGCTCTAAATAAAGGTACATAAAAGGTTTTATGTGCTACATAAAAAGGTTTTATGTAGCTCGATCCTGCTACATAAAAAAGGTGATCTTCAAGTGCTGCTTACCTTTATTATTTAGATGACGAATTTCCTCATAAAATTCTTCAATTTCTTCTTCAGGGTGACTTGTGGTGGGTGCATAAGTTTGAATAATCTGAGCCTGGTATCTTCTCGAGAGTTGGATAACAAGTCGTGCAGCTCTGTCAGAGGAACTTTCAACTTCTACCACTTTATCCTTCAGTTTCTTGTTTATTATAAATCCAACACCACTAGTTCTGCCAGTATCTGTCCCACGATAGTAGAAGAGATGTCCACTTTTCAGTTCAATGAGATCTTCTCCTTTTCTCCTTACCTCACTTAGCCCGACGATGTCCCACTTGATCCTTTGTAGTTCCTCTTCCAATTCAAGAAGCCTTGAATCAGAAGATAGGGAGTGTCCATTGTAAGTAGCCAAGGTCAGCATCAGATGGCAGCCTAGTCCGGTCCTCCGGTGATTCTTAGCACCCTATGCCTTCATGTCGCACTGGCCGCTGCCTTGGATAGGTACATTCCAGCTGCCGGAGACTGAGGGCCAAGATTTAAGTTGTAGAGTCATTTTGGAGGTGTTTGGCCATAACTCACCACGCTGGCCAAGCGGGTTGGTGAGTGTGGGATAGCATTTCCTCTGATCCCGATGGTATAGTTATACCGCTATTGGCGGTCGTCAGAGCCCCTTTAGTGGGAACAGGATGTACCACGAGAAGGCGGGGTTGACATTTGTCAAGGAGAGGCTGTGATGTTACGCATCACCTGACCTTACATCCCTATATATATATATATATATATATATATATCATCATCATCATTGTCAACCATTATCAATCCACTGCTGGACGAAGGTCTCCCCAAGTTTCCTCCACAACGGTCTGTCTTGTGCCAGTCTCCTCCATGTCACTCCCGCATATTTACGAATTTCATCCACCCATCTCCCATGTGGTCTTTTTCTGGGTCTTTTCCTGTCCCTTGGAATCCAATCTAAAATTTCGGCTGTCCATCTATGGTCTGTCCTTCTGGCAGTATGTCCAGCCCATTGCCATTTCAGGGATTTAATTCTGATCATGATGTCTTCTACTCTCGTCATTTTTCGGATCCACGAGTTCCTCTTCTTATCTCTCCTGGTTATACCAAGCATGCACCTCTCCATGCTTTTTTGAGTTGTCTGCAGCTTTTGTATGTCTCTTTTAGTTAAGGTCCACGTCTCTGCACCATACGTAAGCACTGGAAGGATGCATTGATCAAACACTTTTCTTTTAAGACATAATGGCATATTGCTCTTGAAAATTATGCTGTTTCTTAAAAAAGCTCTCCAGGCAAGTTTTGTACGCCGATTAATTTCTTCATCAATGTGACCCTCACTTGATATCTGCTGTCCAAGATAAACATACGTATCTGTTATCTCCAGTTTTTCTCCATCAATCGATAAATCTTCATTTCTTGTAAAAGCATTGAACATCACTTTTGTCTTCTGAAAGTTCATTTTTAATCCCACTTCTTTACTCTTGTCAGCAAGTTCCTGGATCATACTCTGCAGCTCTGATGGGGTAGTTGCAAAGATGACTACGTCATCAGCAAAACGAAGGTGGGTTAGATAATCTCCATTAATCTTTATCCCTTTGTTTTCCCAGTTCAGTGATTGAAAGACATTTTCCAATGTGGCATTAAAGAGCTTCGGAGATATGGTGTCACCTTGTCTCACTCCCTTTCCAATTTTTATGTGTGTTGTATTTTCAAACAGCCGAATCTTTGCACTTGCATTTTCATAGATGTTATTAATAATATTAATTTATGCATCTTCAATACCGCAGGATTTCAGAGCCGTGGTAACTGCTGATGGTTTCACCGAATCAAAGGCTTTTTCATAATCGATAAAAGCCATGCACAATGGAAGTTCATATTCCCTCGCTCTTTCAATCAGTTCTCTCAGTACGTGGATATGATCTATTGTGCTGTAGCCACTCCTGAATCCAGCTTGTTCTCTCGGTTGAGCCATGTCCAGTGTTACCTTCAAGCGGTGTGAAAGAACTTTAGTGAAGATTTTATAAACCACTGATAGGAGGCTGATAGGTCTGTAGTTCCTGAGATCCTCAATGTCACCTTTTTTATGTAGCAGGATCATTGTAGCGTTGTTCCAATCCTCAGGAATCTTCCCTTCATTAAGGCATCGAGTGAAAATTTGGGCGAGTACTGTTTCAATTTCTCCACTTGCTTCTTGTATGATGTCTATAGTAATTCCATCTTCTCCTGGAGCTTTCCCTCGCTTCATGTTCTTGATTGCATGAGCAACTTCTGCTGGGAGGACTGGAAGAACTCTGGTACCTTTCATGATGTCTGGAGTACATGTATCATCCCTTTCATATAATTTGGAGTAGAAATCTTTCACTCTTGTCAAAATTTCGCCTCTATTTCTTGTTATAGAACCATCTTCTTTTCTCAGAGCCATAATCTGTTTTCTTCCCTTACTGAGATGTCCCTTTGCTATCTTAAGGCTTTGGTTGTTTTCAATTGCTTTCCTCACTAGCTCACAGTTGAATTTCCTTACGTCTTCAGTGATACTTTTTCGTGTTGTCTTGCATAGCTCTATATATTCCACTTTGGAAGTCACATCTACTTTAGTTGTCCTCATCTCTCTTCTTTTTTGCATCAACATTTTGGTTTTTCCTGATAATTTGTTCACATGCAACTTGTTCTTAGACCCAGCTAATTTTGTTGCTGTTTCCATTAGAGCTTTGGTTACTTTTCTGTTAACTTCCGAAATATCCACTTCTTCCGATGTTAGGCCTTCTAAACCAGAGAATCTGTTCTTCAGTTCCAACTTGAAAGTATTATGGTGTTTTTTAAGGTTGGTTATGTCAATACATTTTGTTTGTCTTATGAGCTTGCCACGTTCCAGTTTAGTGTTGAGGTGAATCTTACATCTCACCAATCTATGGTCACTACCTGTGTTGAACTTGTTCAGCACACTGCAGTCTTCGATGACGAATTTTTTGTTACACATAATAAAATCAATTTCACTTGTCGTCCCAATTGGATGTCTCCATGTCCATTTCCTGTGTGGCTTTTTCTTGAAAAAGGAGTTCAAGATGAAAAATCGTTCTGCCTCTGCAAACTCAACGAGAGTATTTCAACGCTGCTTTCTGTTGCCGTGACCGAATTTACCTACTGAAGTTTCATTCTGTTGCCGTTGCCCTATTTTTGCATTGAAATCTCCCATAATTATCTTAAAGTGCTGCTTACCTTTATTATTTAGATGACGAATTTCTTCATAAAATTCTTCAATTTCTTCTTCAGGATGACTTGTGGTGGGTGCATAAGTTTGAATAATCTGAGCCTGGTATCTTCTCGATAGTTGGATAACGAGTCGTGCAGCTCTGTCAGAGGAACTTTCAACTTCTACCACTTTATCCTTCAGTTTCTTGTTTATTATAAATCCAACACCACTAGTTCTGCCAGTATCTGTCCCACGATAATAGAAGAGATGTCCACTTTTCAGTTCAATGAGATCTTCTCCTTTTCTCCTTACCTCACTTAGCCCGACGATGTCCCACTTGATCCTTTGTAGTTCCTCTTCCAATTCAAGAAGCCTTGAATCAGAAGATAGGGAGTGTCCTTTGTAAGTAGCCAAGGTCAGCATCAGATGGCAGCCTAGTCCGGTCCTCCGGTGATTCTTAGCACCCTCTGCCTTCATGTCGCACTGGCCGCTGCCTTGGATAGGTACATTCCAGCTGCCGGAGACTGAGGGCCAAGATTTAAGTTGTAGAGTCATTTTGGAGGTGTTTGGCCATAACTCACCACGCTGGCCAAGCGGGTTGGTGAGTGTGGGATAGCATTTCCCCTGATCCCGATGGTATAGTTATACCGCTATTGGCGGTCGTCAGAGCCCCTTTAGTGGGAACAGGATATACCACGAGAAGGCAGGGGTTGACATTTGTCAAGGAGAGGCTGTGATGTTACGCATCACCTGACCTTACATCCCTATATATATATTATTTAAACTTTAAACATATGTTTTTAACATTACAGTATTGGGCATATAAACACATCATTGTGTATTACGCAAAAGGCTCAAAATGATTATTTATAAAACACAGCATTGGAAAATTGTTAATTCCCCTAAATTAATTATTTATAAAACACAGCATTGGAAAATTGTTGATTATTTATAAAACACAGCATTGGAAAAATTTCCGAACACTGTGTTTTGCCAGTAACAAAAATCAAAATGCAGTTGTACAAATGATAATACTTGTTTTCCTCTTGTGCCTTGTTTTCTGTGTGTCACCTATTAAATACATATATATCTAGGGAAAATTTATGCCATTCTAAAGCGCTGATCATAGAATTTAAGTTTTATGTTTTCTACAATTCTATAATCACATTGTAGAAGATATATCTTATTTCTCCGAAAACGTTTCTAATTGTATTCTCTAATAATTTTTGTTTTTCGTTCTAAGACCACAATTTTTGAATTAAGTAAGTTTATATTTTAGGAGCTTCGAAATAACAAAAATCAGCTTGCATTTCATTTCATTTATTTCGTTATAGGGTTACATTTGACTATGTTACATTTCAAAATTAATTTTATAACATATATTATTAAGAAAAACAACATATATAATGTGCATACTTATGTACAGGGTAACCACAGAACAGGAAATTGAGTAAAAGGCTATATACAGTATATATAGCCTGAGTGAATCACACTTCCCCTAAAGTACGTAGTCAAGTCAAACGTCCTGCACATATAAAATTTACTTCTATCTGGTCTGATTAATAAATTTTAATGTAGAATGATATACTTTAATTTGTTAGCAAATATTTTTTTAGTTGCTTTCGAAAATAGCTATAATTATTAATATGTGTTAATTGACAAAGTAAGTTATTCCATAACACCAATCCCTGGTAATCAATAAATCTTTTTTGGGTTAAAGTGTTAGGCATTGATAACAAAAATGCATTTCTATCTCTTGTTTAATAGTCGTGCCCTACAGTGTTCAGTTGAATTAAATGTTGATACCTATTATCTTTTATTCTTTTATACATGAATCCTAATAATCTAAATTTCCATAATTTCTCAATATCTAAAAATCCATACGAATTTATCCGTAGCCACATATTCAAGTTAATTCCCCTAAAATTATTTAAAATAATACTGACCATCCTATTTTGTAATGATTGTAATCTATATAAATTAGTCTTAGTAGTTTGCCCCCATTCTAATAAACAATAAGTCAAACATGGATAAATCAGACTGTAGTACAACATTTTTAATGTTTTAATTGTTAAATTATTTGAAATTCTCGTAATTAAACCCAATACCCCAGAAATTTTGTTTACAATATTTTGAACAGTAAGTAAAAATATCTGGTAGTTTGTATTTATTTTTGGAGCTAACCTCTGAATCTCAGAGAACAGCTTAGTGATATGTATGTATGTATGAATATCTTTGTTTACTTGAGGGTTAATTATGCAGATCGGAACACATTGTACCATTTTACAAATATCGTAAATATTTTACATGTAAATTCCTTCTGAACCAAAAGTGAAAAACTTTTAGTTACATTTACATTTGCAGCTTGATTTGGGAAGCATCCTTTGTTCGCTAAAAATCAGGTATAGGTTTTCTTTCTAGTATTTGAACGGATCCGTTTCTGTGTTTTCTGCTGGGCCTTTCTTTGTGATACTTGTACTGCATTTCTGTTTAAAGAGCGAATTCTGATAAACGTTCGCAATCTACAAAATAAGCGAAATGCATCTTTGTTTACTTAAGGGTAATTGTTTTCCAGTTCGCTGACAAGTTCGCGGATTACACCTTTTCCTTTTCGAAAAGTGATGCCGTGAAATGAATAAAAATGTTTTTCAAATTTTTGTATCGTATTCATCCATGAGCAGGACGGTAGGGTAAGTCCACCTGAAGACAGTAAGTAATTTAATCCAATCGGATTGAATAGGTAAACTATTACGGTAAGTCTACCTGAAGACAGTAATTTAATCCAATCGGATTGACTAGGTAAACTATTTATGTACACGCATACAATAGATACATACACTCTTAAACATTCGCGCGATCTATTTGTATCTCTCTCTCTCTCTATGTATTACAGTATATACACAAATAAATACTCGTATCAGAATGAAACTTCAGTAGGTAAATTCGGTCACGGCAACAGAAACCAGCGTGGAAATACTCTCGTTGAGTTTGCAGAGGCAGAAGGGTTTTTCATCTTGAACTCCTTTTTCAAGAAAAAGCCACACAGGAAATGGACACGGAGACATCCAAATGGAACGACAAGTGAAATTGATTTTATTATGTGTAACAAAAAATTCATCATCCAAGACTGCAGTGTGCTCAACAAGTTCAACACAGGTAGTGACCATAGATTGGTGAGATGTAAGATGCACCTCAACACTAAACTCGAACGTGGCAAGCTCATAAGACAAACAAAATGTATTGACATAACCAACCTTAAAAAACACCATAATATCTTCAAGTTGGACCTGAAGAACAGATTCTCTGCTTTAGAAAGCCTAACATCGGAAGAAGTGGATATTTCTGAAGTTAACAGAAAAGTAACCAAAGCTCTTATGGAAACCACAACAAAATTAGCTGGCTCTAAGAACAAGTTGCATGTGAACAAATTATCAGGAAAAACCAAAATGTTGATGCAAAAAAGAAGAGAGATGACGACAACTAAAGAAGATGTGACTTCCAAAGTGGAATATATAGAGCTATGCAAGACAGTACGAAAAAGTATCACTGAAGATGTAAGGAAATTCAACTGTGAGCTAGTGAGGAAAGCAATTGAAAACAACCAAAGCCTAAAGATAGCAAAGGGACATCTCAGTAAGGGAAGAAAACAGATTATGGCACTGAGAAAAGAAGATGGTTCTGTAACAAGAAATAGAGGCGAAATTTTGACAAGAGAGAAAGATTTCTACTCCAAACTATATGAAAGGGATGATACATGTACTCCAGACATCATGAAAGGTACCAGAGTTCTTCCAGTCCTTCCAGCAGAGGTTGCACATGCAATCAAGAACATGAAGCTGGGGAAAGCTCCAGGAGAAGATGGAATTACTGTAGACATCATACAAGAAGCAAGTGGAGAAATCGAAACAGTACTCGCCCAAATTTTCACTCGATGCCTTAATGAAGGGAAGATTCCTGAGGATTGGAACAACGCTACAATGATCCTGCTACATAAAAAAGGTGACATTGAGGATCTCAGGAACTACAGACCTATCAGCCTCCTCTCAGTGGTTTATAAAATCTTCACTAAAGTTCTTTCACACCGCTTGAAGGTAACACTGGACATGGCTAAACCGAGAGAACAAGCTGGATTCAGGAGTGGCTACAGCACAATAGATCATATCCACGTACTGAGAAAACTAATTGAAAGAGCGAGGGAATATGAACTTCCATTGTGCATGGCTTTTATCGATTATGAAAAAGCCTTTGATTCGGTGAAACTATCAGCAGTTACAATGGCTCTGAAATCCTGCGATATTGAAGATGCATACATTAATATTATTAATAACATCTATGAAAATGCAAGTGCAGGGATTCGGCTGTTTGAAAATACAACACACATAAAAATTGGAAAGGGTGTGAGACAAGGTCACCATATCTCCGAAGCTCTTTAATGCCACATTGGAAAATGTCTTTCAATCACTGAACTGGGAAAACAAGGGGATAAAGATTAATGGAGATTATCTAACCCACCTTCGTTTTGCTGATGACGTAGTCATTTTTGCAACTCTCCCATCAGAGCTGCAGAGTATGATCCAGGAACTTGCTGACAAGAGTAAAGAAGTGGGATTAAAAATGAACTTTCAGAAGACAAAAGTGATGTTTAACGCTTTTACAAGAAATGAAGATTTATCGATTGATGGAGAAAAACTGGAGATAACAGACACGTACGTTTATCTTGGACAGCAGATCAAGTGAGGGTCACACTGATGAAGAAATTAATCGGCGTACAAAACTTGCCTGGAGAGCTTTTGGAAGAAACAGCATAATTTTCAAGAGCAATATGCCATTATGTCTTAAAAGAAAAGTGTTTGATCAATGCATCCTTCCAGTTCTTACGTATGGTGCAGAAACGTGGACCTTAACTAAAAGAGACATACAAAGGCTGCAGACAACTCAAAGCCTTACGGTTTGCCTAGGTTTTCCGCTTTCACGTTATCGTTTTCCAATTCCAAATTTCCAATAAAATTGGGATATTAAATTAAACGCCCCAAACTCAATCTTTCCTTGTGGTTCAGTTCTGTGAGTGTAAAGAAACAGTAATAAAATACGTAAAATAAAGAGGAAAAATAGTTCTGTAGGGGGTCAAGTGACCCCTGTGACCCCCTCCCCTGTCGGCGCGCTTTCAGGAAAGCCTAATTCTTTGCACTTAGTAGCCTGACACTTAGGTCTCAACGCAACACTCCTCCGGTGATCACTCGTTGTCCAGGTGCAATGAAATGAAAGTTACGTGACTCTTGCCTGCTGCTACTCCTAAGCCCCCACTTTTCAGAAATTCTGATTCTCAAAGCTAAACTTCCTCTGAGGAGCACAGATTAATATACTCCTTGGGGATCCCAATTCTGCGTAAAGCTGTTAATCTCCACACTAAATTTTTGCAAGTCCTTTATCAATTTGTGAATTCTAGCACGCAATGGGCCGCCCGGTGGTCTGAGTCCCTGGTGTCCGAAGAATCGTCCGAGATACTTATGCGTACGTGAATTTTTATTCTACGCGAAGTTAATGTATGCCAGTGGCTCACTCAGTAGGGGATGGCCTGAGATCTGAGTCCTCCCACGAGGTATCACACTTCGTTCTTTATTATTGGCTGCTTATTTTAAATTATATCTGTATAGATTTTTGATTATATATTTTACGAATAATTGGAGGCGCACCTTAAGATGGCTGAAATATTTTTATCTCATCCCAATTATTTTGGAATATGTTTTTCTGGGATATTTTTTATTTGCATCTTCAATATTTTTGATAAAGAAGTCCAGGGTGCGCCACTGGTCGATGCGATATGATTTTCTAGCTGCTACTTATTGTTTATTTCTGGTACTGACGTATCCAGGGTAATATTAAATCCAGCTACAAATATTTCTAAGAACTTTTCACAGCACACAGTTGGCGAGACCATAAATCACCCCTCGCCGCCAGCAACAAGGATCACACAAACCTGCACACCCGGATATCCAGATAATAGCTAAGTTGCTTTGGGACGCTGAAGACTGAGCGTCTTGAGCAACTTGCTGCAAATGCTATTTGTCATCATGAAAAGGAAGCTGTATCTCCTGAGACATCCAGGAACATCCTCATTTATCCCCTGGGAACTTTATCTTTGGGTCGCGAGACACGTGCTTCTGTTACAGCCGCACGACCTTCTCCTGTGGAACGTATCTCATCTGCTCCCTCCACTTCGGAAGAATGTCCTATTTTTGACAAGCCTGTGGAAAAGAAGCAGCAGCCAACTTCTCAGCCTTCAGCTACTCAAATGTTGCTCAAAAATCTCCGTTAGTTTCTCGTCCTGTTGAACCTAATTTCCAAGATGGAAAAATATCCTCTGAAAGATATTTTAAATATATTTTGCGATGTCTTCGCTCTGTTGATATAGATAAGTGCCTCAATTTTCTACCTTTGCACTAGTGTTCTATATAATTTTCTACAAGGCAATGGATGTTCTATTCATTCAGGTCGGTGAGGCACCCCGTCAGCCGGGGACTTACGGGGTCCTTTACGTTATACTGTACAACCCAGAAGCCCCACAAATTGCTGAGCTACTCGGTAGTGGTGGATAAATTTTTATAAGCTGTGTGGAAACGCAATTTCTTCAAAGCTCCCAGCACACAAAGCCAGGGGCGTACTGCACCCAACCCCGCAACCCCCGTATTACGAGGGTGGGGGTCTCAAGACTAAGAGGGCCTCAGCAAAAATATTTCAGAAATATTTTTGCAGAAACTTCATACACTGGTGTGCAAAAATTAAGGACAAAGATTAGCATAACAGCGGAACGAGCAGGCAGAACGGACCGAAAGACCACTCAGGAGATAGACTAGGGTCCGGTACGGTAGGGCATGCGCATATATGCAGTATGACGTAGGGGCGGGGGTGTCGTAAAGGTATAAAACACACGGGCGGTGTACGCTCAGCAATTCTGTGAAAGCTATTGCACGGTGTACATCGGTTTGAACGACGTCGAGTTGCTGCCACCGTGTGATATGGCCAACAGGCAATCCAGTAGACGACATCTGGATGACTTTACCCGAGGTCGCGTCATTGGGAAGTTGGGAGAAGGTCAAAATGTGACTAGTGTGGCCAAGAAGTTTGGGATCGCTCACAGCATCGTTTCACGAGCTTGGAGAGTATTTCAAACGACAGGAACAGCTGTCCGAAAGTTTAGCAGTGGTCTTCCACGAGCAACCACGGCGGCGGACGACCGGTATATTGTCCTACATGCGAGACGAGACAGACAGCAGACAGCGGAAGAAATCGCAAGGCACATGCAACAGACAACTGGACGTCCGTTACGCGTTTTACCGTGGCCAGGAGGCTGCACAAAGGTGGTCTATTTGCACGACGACCAGTACGGTGTGTGCCATTAACGCCTGCTCATCGGAGACGGCGGGTTCTGTGGTGCCAGGAACACAAGAACTGGACACATCAGCAATGGGGTCGAGTTCTCTTTACGGATGAGAGCCGATTTAGTCTGACGAGCGATTCTGGACGTATACACATCTAGAGAGAGCAGGGAATGCGCAATCACACCTCCAACATCATCGAAAGGGACCGGTTTGGAGGTGGCGAAGTTCTCGTTTGGGGCGGTATCATGCTTGGTAGCCGTACTGACCTCCACATCTTCCAAGGAGGTTCAGTTACTGGTGTCCGCTATTGTACCGAGGTTCTCCTGCCTCACGTGCGTCTGTTTAGAGGTGCCGTGGGTCCTGAGTTCCTCTTCATGGACAACAACGCTACACCTCATCGTACAGTGGCTGTTGCAGAGTGAAGATATTCAACGCATGGATTGGTCCGCAAGGTCCCCGGACCTAAATCCAATCGAACACGTGTGGGACTTTCTCGGGAGACGCTTGGCAGCACGTCACTAGCCGCGAGCAACGATTTCGCAGCTGCGATTGGCGCTTCAAGAGGATTGGGCCGCGATGCCTCAGCAGCTTTTTGACAACCTCGTCCTCAGCATGGACAGACGTTGTAAATCCTGCAACGCAGTCAGGGGTCCCCTACTAAAGACTTGGATTTTCTTGGCAGCCGCCTGTCACATGGACGTTTCTGTCTTCTGTCCAGTTGTGCTCGAAGCTACCTTTTCAATAAAGTGCCTTTGTATCCTTTGCATTCCTTGTTTGGACGGTTTTGCTCACTTGTCCCATATACTTACGTCTTGGGGATCTTATGGTATGATTTGAGTCGATGTGGAGCACTTCTACACGATGTTACATTCGAAAAACCGTCTCATCCTTAATTTTTGCACGCTAGTGTATGAAACTGGTTAAAGAAATTGCCATGAATTAAGGCAGCTTTAAATAAGGCATTAAAATATATTTTTTTTTATCAGTAAATAAGTAAAATCTTTAGAAAATAATTTTCGTGGCTTTAATTTATAAAACCTGAATAACGGGAAGCAGCTATTCAAAAGAATTTGACGCCCCTTTTCACAGCTACAACATTATTTTGTACGCATGTATATTAACAAGAGAATGTGAAGGAAATATGAGTTTAATGAATTAAATTTGTATACCAATGAGAATAAGGTGTTGTTTGTTACTGATGTTTACACATAACTACGCATCCTTCAGAATACGAGGGTGAATAAAAAAAATAACGTCAATGCTGTCGTTACGTATGCAAGCAGAACTGCCGCAGATTGCTATTTGGGGAGAGGAGGGCACGTGACCTTGACACGTGGCCGATGCAATTGCTAGTCTTCTAACCGCTCGCAAACATGGCCGCTCGTTTTTCGGAATGCTCCATCGTCGAGCAGCGAAGTGTAGCGAGATTTTATGGGTTGAGGGTGTGCAACCCGCTGAAATTCATCGTAGGATGTTTCTGCAATACGGGGAGGACAAGTCTATGAGCCAGAGACATGTGTACAACTAGATAGAAAAGTTTCAAACCGGTAGAACGAATATGTTTGATAAAGCTCGCTCGGGCCGTCCGTCGACCTCTCGCACAAAAAACCATCTGAATCGCATCGATGCGCTCATTAAAGAAGATTGCCCAAAAGGTAAACATTAGCTATGGTTCTGCATTCTCAATAATGCATGACGATCTCGGATATCATAAAGTGTGTGCCAGATGGGTGCCACGGCAGTTGTGTGATGCGCACAAGCAGCAGCACCTGAAAATTGGAAGAAACATTTTTGCAGCGGTATCAGTCAGATTCCAGTATTCTGGAGAGGATTGTCACTGGGGACAAAACATGGATCCATCATTACGACCCCGGGAGCAAAAGGCGAAGCATGGAGTGGAAACATTCGAGCTCCCCATGCAAACAAAAGTTCAAAGTTGTACCTTTGGCCCGAAAATCAATGGTGACTCTTTTTTGACGTGAAAGGACCAATCGTTGAACACTCTCAAGCAAAGGGTGACTCAATTAACAGTAGGCCATATTGTGGCTTGCTCAAAGACAAATTGAAACCAGCAATTCGCACAATGCGACCGACGGAGAATGTTATCCAAAAAATGTGGTGTTGCTGCACGACAACGCTCGTCCACATACGGTATTGGCAATTCCACAAGCAATTACAGAGTTGAAGTTTGAGGTGTTACAATATCTTGCTTACACTCCCGATCTGGCGCCGTGTGACTTTCATGTCTTTGGGCCTCTAAAAGACGCTTTGCGAGGTCGTTTTGAAAGTGATGTTCAAAACGTTCAGTTCCTCGGTCTGAACATTCCATAGTTATTTGTACTGTGTAGCAGAAAGCTCCTGTTAGAGTTCAATCTTGATTGAATAGAATTTTCCCAAGCCGTACCTAGAAAGCATCTTCCTATTGCTACGTTCAGTATATGATACTCATTCGTTCTGTGCTGGTGTTTTATCATTGTGCATTTCTGTGGCCTGTAGTATTGTTGGAGTACATAACTTTTACTTTTTACATGATATTCACAACAGGTGGGTATTTACCTAGTTTTTACATTTTTACTAAAATTAGTCAAAAACCGGAATTAAGATTTTTGGAGGAACACAATGGAAGTCGGATATAACGCAGTCGGTTATACAGCGGAATCGGATATTTTTTTTTTTTTTTGATTGGAGGTTCAACTCAATGGGCTATAATCAGTCGGCCGTCCCTAATTTAGGGTCACTGGTTCCAGGGAAGGGAGAGAGCCAGTGCCGTAAGACAAACACAACATCCATGCCTGACCGGGATTCGAACCCGGACCCCTTACGGACGAATGATCAGAGGCCAACGCCTTAGACCACTGCGCCACCGGGGCGGCTGGAATCGGATATAACGCAGTCGGTTATACAGTGGTATCGGATATAACGCGAGTCCGATTGTGTCCCCCAAACAAAATATATACACAGACAAATGCATACTCAAATTCGAATTTCCCGCTGGCATCTCTGTTCTAGTCCAGTCTCTCTCATCCGCGCAAAGTTTGTTGAATTCCTCAAAGACGGATTGTTCATTAGTGAGGATTACTGGCGAAGTAAAGCAGCCTGCGCTCCACTCCTCTGCTGCATATCGGGCAAGGGTTAAATGTGTCCGGGGCCGACTTCGCAACACAAGGAACCATCTAAATATTCGCTTCCCCAAATACAGGGAGTTTGCGAGAAACCCCAGAAAACCCGCAGACTAGATGGCCGACAGGACCGGGATCTCTGTAACGCGATAATGACCTTGTCCCGGTATAGCTGCATTATAACAGGCTTCCACAGTACTTCCCTCTAATGCAAGTGCGAGAAATTAAACTGCGCATTATTTGAGTGGAAGTGAGAAACTTTGAAAAACAAGGGTCGCAATTTCAAGTCTTGCCCTCCCAGAAAACAGAAGTTTGCTCCTTCCCTGCACACAAAACGATTTCCCCTCTGAAGTCTCCTTAGATTATACACGTAGTGCTGCCATCTGTAGTACGATAATGAAAATATTCCCCAATGCAGATACAGTAGAGTCTCGAAAACTCGGTTTAATGTGGACCGAAGGGTGGCCGAGTTTGTGAAAATGCCGGGTTATCGGGAATGGGGTTAAAAAAGAATAAGTAAGAGTGTTTTCTCAGAAAATACAGTGTGTACTGTACTTTACTTGCTGCATGTATTGGTTGCTTGAGAATACCACAGAGAATATAAACTACCCAAATACCCTTCAAAGAAGGAAAAGTACATACTTTATGAAGGCATAGAGCCTTTACTACATGAAAATGAAAATTAATGAATATGTACACAATGTACAGTAATTTACCTGATATGTAAGACAGACCTCAGAAAAAACTGGCTACTTTTTGTTAAAGAAATGCGTAATGTCTTGTTGTTTTCCGCACTGAACTCTGCTTTTTGCTGCTTCATCACGAAGACTACGAAGGAACAGTAAGTCCATTACCGACGCACCTTGTTGTTCAAAATACTGAAGGGCAGTTTCGACAGCCTTTAGTCCCTCACTATGTGATATTCTATGGGCTTGTACGGTGGAGTTCTCAACGTCAACGTCTTCATCATTTTCCGGCATTTCTTCTGTAACTGTGACAGCAGCAATAATTTCTGCATCGGACATAATGTCTTGCTCGGTATCATTGTGGAACCACTGTTCGACGTCATTTTCATCGGCTTTTGCACATCCAGGAACTCATTTCAGGAGGTCGAGTAAGTTTACATTTTCTGCATCTTCATGTTCAACGAACTCATTTCCCTCGTTATCAAGGAGTTTTCGCCACAAAAGAACTAGTGTTAATGACTCTAACTTGTTCCAGGCGTCCGCCACCCATACAACAACATCCAATAGGTTAATTTTCTTTAAGTTCTAGATAAGACCTTGACCATCATCGTTTGCAGAAAGAAGGGAGGATAACAGCTTGCGCCTATATCTTCTTTTGAGACTAACAAAAACTCCTTGGTCCATTGGCTGGCCTAACGCTGTGACATTGGGTGGTAAAAACATTGCTCGTATGTCCCCATTTTTTAATTCTTCAATGTCTGGGTGCGAAGACGCGTTGTCCAAAATCAGAATAGCCTTCCTTGGCAGGTTTTTAGATTTTAGAAACTGCTGAACCGATGGAACAAATACTTCATGGAACTATTCTTTGAAAATTGCTCAGCTCATCCAGGCATGTGACTGGTTTCGGTACCAAACGGAAAGTTTATCCATTTCAATGTGCTTAAATGCACGCGGTTTCTCTGATTTTCCTATGAGACCAAGTTTTAATTTGTGGGCACCTGTTGCATTACTGCATGCTAGGATTGTTACCCTCTCCTTGCTCCTTTTAAAACCTGGGGCTTACTGTTCTTCCTTGAAAGCAAGACTTTTCGCTGGTAACAGTTTATAATTTAACCCTGTTTCATCACAATTGTACAATTGCTCCCTGGTCAAACCTTCAACTTCGATAAATTTCTGCAAGTTTTCCTTAAACTGAGACAAACCCTCCGTGTCCCCAGATAGTTTTTCCCCAGAAATACTAAGCTGCCGGACTATATAGCGTTTCTTCCAGCGATCAAGCCAGCCAGTGCTTGCGACAAATTTAGGATCGTTGTCTGTTTTTAATGCTCGATGAAATTTCAAGGCCTTCTCTTGCACGATTGGCCCACTAATTGGGATGCCCTTCTATCTTGTTAGGCGAAATCAAATGTAAAGTGCTACATTTACCTCATTAAACTCACTTTCCTTCATACTTTTCGTTTCTTTCAATGTTTCTGTACACATTCTCTTAAAACACCACGACTCGATTTCCGTCCGCTTCTTCTTCCAGTCTCCAATCGTACTTTTGCCGACTCCCAAGTCCTTAGCCACTGCACTGGCACTTTCTCCCTTATCCAGTCTCTTTAATGCCCCCAGCCTTTGCTCCATAGACAAGTTCACTTGTTTTCTTTTAAAGGAAGGTGCCATCGCAGAGTACAACTGTCTAGCACCCACAAACTAACAAACATCGAGTTACGCAACGCGATTAAGAAATCGACTAACCCTGGCAAAGGCTGCGGGTAGACTGAACGGCTGAGCGCGCGCCGGCGAGAAAAAGGAATGCGGGAAGAGGGGGACACTCGCACGCGGGCAATGACCTTGAACGGGTCTGCACGCACGCGGGTCTTTTTCGCCCTGCCAGGGTCTGGCCGAGTTATCCGGACTGCCGGGTTATTGAGTGCCGAGTTTTCGAGACTCTACTGTAATAAATTTACTCAATTACTGATGGACTCGTTGTGATCAGCACATAAACCCAGACCCTGATTTCCGCACTTGCACATGGCTTCCGAAAATAATTATATAGATTATTATTTTGAACTGTTGACTGAAAATATTAATCAAGAGGGTCTCAAACCTAGGATGTGTACAGGACCTTGACTGACATAAGTCGGGCCCAGCATAAACCAGCATGGTAACTGCATCAAAAAGTTGAGAAATTACTTTTCCGACTTCCTTTCGTATGCCACTCTTTTAATTTCTGTACAGTGTTGTGTGAAAAATCTATGTAATTATTGCTTTTTACTTAAAGTGAAGTAACTATCTGCCCTAATTTTATTTGCAGCCAGACCACATGCCACATTCCAACTAGTCAATATGATGATCCAAAACACTGCCATCAAATCATGGGTCTTGCCTTTACTAACATTTCAGTGGAATGGTATTATACCCATCACGCTTGTGGTCAGTATACCAATTTTTTAAACAAATTTATGTAAAAATTTCCTAGATATTAGAGAATTCATGGCAACATCTAATTAATAAATAAATAACCAGAACGATTTCTAGATTTTTGTGTTACTATGTTGTTCACCCTTAAATTTTCGGTCTGAAGCCCAGCTTGAATCAAGAAAGTCTAGAAAAAGAGTTACAGATCCAAAACGATTGATTCTACAATGTAATTCATAAAGAAGTATACAGTTTCCAGATGCTGTAAAACAGTAACAGTTGAAGACACGGACCACAACTGCGAACCGTTAGATAAAAGTGCTCATAAAGATTGTGTCCCGTTACTGAGGGAAGTGACGTAGGCGATAGCGCGCGTGTCACGTGACTAGTTAGTCAAAATGGCAGCGTCTGCAGTGGAGAAGGCGTTTTGTGTTCTTGAATTGAGCAAAACGGAATCTGTAACTGTTGTGCAACGGCATTTTCGATCACGATTCGGAAAAGAACCTCCAACCAGAAAATCTATCTATGATTGGCGAAAAAAAAATGGAAACTACGGGCTGTTTGTGCAAACTTAAAAGTCCTGGACGACCGCGTGTATCGGAAGAAGTCGTCGATAGTGTTTGCACCGCCATTCAACGAAGCCCGGGAAAATCAACGCGGAAGATGAGTCGTGAAGTACAGATTTCACAGCCCTCTGTATGGAGAATTTTGAGAAAGAAGCTGAAAATGGTCTATACAAAGTGCAGAAGTTGCAAAATCTCACTGCACTTGATTCGTTTAGGCGGAAATGAATTACCGGCTCGATGTGTGTCGTGTGACTAAGGGTGCACACATAGAACATCTGTGACTGTCTCTAAAAAAACTTGAAACATTCCCCTACAATTCTGTTACAGGTAACATAACATATCTTAAATTGTTCTTGTTTTATAGTGCGTTGAAACTGTATACCTCTTTATGAATCACCCTATGTTTTCTACAGAAGTTATCTTACCTAAGTTTTATTTTAATTTGTGATTGACATTATGCTTCTATATCATACAGACACAAGACAAAAAATTACTAACCTCCAGAAATTTACTTTTAATACTTACATAGTTGCATCACCACGTGCAGAAATCACAGCATTAATTCTTGCTGAAAGAGACTCAATAAGTTGATCTTAGAAAATTTGAGTCAATTTTTTGACATTCTAAAAACAGTTTGTCCAGCAATTCATTGAGATTCCTAGGATGCTGAAATTTGGTTTTTACTTGTTTAGCATCAGTGATGCAGTCCCGAAAAAATAAGTGGCCTGGCCCTCCGAAAACCGGAGGCTTTATAGACTCCAGCAGGTATGCGGCGGAAGAGGGACAACCTTTGAAATCGAATATATACACAGTCGAGTCACATTATTGAGACCACTCCCCACTTTTGATGTCAGGAGCGCGTAGCCAATGAAAGAAGACACGTGTCGTGAGCTGGCTTGGGGGTATATAAGGTGTGCTGTAGGCAATCTGAAAACATACACTTGTTGCTGTCATGGCTAAAAGGAGCAATTTATCAGATTTGCACAAAGGGGTGATTATTGGCTTTCGGGCCAAGGGTGGCAGCATTTCTGAAACAACGCAGTTAGTGAATTGTTCGCGTGCTGCTGTGGTTAAAGTTTATTGGGAAAATGGCACCATTGTGAATAAGCGATGTGGAAACTTTGGAGCACCACGTGTCATTGATGTGAGAGGATGCGTGAGGGCCGATCGATAAGCTACTGTGGAGCAACTCACTGGCTGAATGAACCAGGAAGTGTGTCTAAAACGACAATTCAGCGAACCCTGCTGCGTATGGGGCTCCGATTCTGACGGATGGTCACTGCACCTACGCTACCGAAGGTGCATCGGCAGAAAATGCTTACATTTCCACGGCAGTATCAGAATTAGACCTCCGCTGATTGACAAAGAATTGCCTTGTCCGATGAGTCAAATTTATATATCATCGAACGGATGGACGTTGGCGTATAAGGCGAGAAACTCAGATAACAAACAATCTTCAACCATTGTTGGACGAACACTAACTGGTGGGGGCAGCGTTATGGTCTGCGATATATGTTCGTGGCATTCTCTGGGTCCACTCACACCTGTGGAAGGCACTATGGACTGAATTCGTTATGAATCCATCCTTGCAGACGACGTACACCCATACATGCTGATTGTCTTTCATGGGGCAGATGGGATCTTCCAGAACGAAAATACGACGTGTCACACAGCTAGAAATGTCCGAGAGTGGTTGGAAGAGCACAATAACGACTTCAAATTTCTTCCCTGGCTTCCTAATTTCCCAAACGTAAACCCAATTGAGTATCAGTGAGGCCACCTCGATCGTGTTGTCCGCTCTATGGATCCTTCAGCACGCACCTTCCAGCAGCTGTGAGATACACTCAGCATGGGTCTACATACCTGTGAACACCTTCCAGCACCGTGAGTCACTCCCAGCCCGTCTAGCTGCTGTCCGCGTTGCACACGGCGGTTACCCTGGACATTAGCTGGAGGTCACAATAATGTGACTCGACCGTGCATATACATATATACACTGAAGTGCCAAAAAAACTGGTACGCAGACGAGCTTATGCAAAATACATAGCAACGTCACCTATGCACGTACTCGGTTACGTTCGCCAGTGCGTATATAAGGCGATAGGCATCCTTGCCAGCTGTCAGAGCTCTTTTCGGCATGAGAATGACAAGTAATAACGATTTAAGCGATTTTCAACGCGGTGTCATAGTTGGCGCTCGTGAGATGGGCCATAGTATTTCGAAGGTAGAAACGAAGTTTGTATTTTCACGGACGACCATTGCAAGGGTATAACCGTTACTACAAGAATTCCGGCAAAACCTCCAACCTACGATACCAGTGTGGCTGTAAAAAGACATTGGGTGAACGTGACCATCGTCGGCTGGCAATAATCGTTTCACGTGATAGGCGTGCAACACTCTCGCAGGTATAATCAGAATTCAATGCTGGAGCCTCAACAAGCATCAGCGTCCGGACTGTGCAACGTACCCTGCACGATATGGGCTTTGGTAGCCGACGCCCAACTCGAGTCCCCTTGATGGGTACACGACACAGAGCTATGCGCCTCGATTGGGCACGGCAATACCGCCACTAGACACTTGACGACTGGAAACAAGTAGCCTGGTCTGACGAGTCACGTTTCCAACTGTATCGGGCAGATGGAAGGATTCGTGTGTGCCGCAAACCCCATGAAGCCATGGATTCCTCCTGTCAACAGGGAACTTTACCGGCTGGTGGGGGGTCCGTAATGGTATGAGGTGTGTTTAGCTGGACTTCACTGGGACCCCTGGTATGTCTACAATCGTCTGTGACCCGCCAACGCTATGTGCGCATCCTTTCTGACGAGGTACACCTATTCATGTCCTGCATTCATGCTGATGGGTTGGGTCTGTTCCAACAGGACAATGCATCTCCACACAAGTGTCGGGTCGCCACATTATGGTTAGAGGGGCATTCGTCTGGGTTTGGGGTGTTGCCATTCCCACCCAAGTCCCCAGATCTGAACGTGATAGAACACATTTGGGAACGCGCTATCGAACACAGGAATCCGAGACCTCGTAATGCACCCGAATTGTTGAACGCTCTGCGTGATATATGGTGTGCATTGTCTACAGCATATTTTCAGAAGCTAGTGGAGTCCATGCCCCGTCGTATTTCTGCAGTCCTGCGCTCCCGTGGGGGACCTACCAAGTATTAGACTGGTGTACCAGTTTTTCTTGAACTTCAGAGTATATATATGTGCATATGCTGCCTAATACCCACTTCACTGGCTATTTCCAACGTAGTTTCGGTAAAAAGAAAGGTCTACGGCTTTGTGAATACCCACCATTTAAAAAAAAGAAAAAAAAATAATAAATAGAGAGGGAGTAGAAGAAACAGAAAAAAAAAGAAGCTTGGTTAATATTGTTTGTGTTAAAAAAACGACGATTTCGATGGGCGACGATGTAATAAATACGTGAATTTAAAAAAGTCTGATTCAGTTAGATGAAAAGAAGTCAGGCGCCGCCAGGACTTAAAAAAAGGCCTGGCCGCGCTAGGCCCCAACTGCAGCCCTGTTTGCTGTTTAGCATGCTTCACTGTCCTAATTAGGATTCATCAGACCCATAATTTCTCGATGGGATTTAAGTCTGGCGACTTAGTTGGCCAGTCCATGTGTCCTAAAGTTGTCATGCTGTTCACACTACTAATACTTCAAAAAGAAAATTGTTGCTATTTCAGTTTAAGGCTGTCTTTGAATGAGTATTAGGGTTCATCTTCTACCTTATACGCGTATCTGCAATTTAATTTGTACACATTTTCTCGAAGACTATTATTTTGTAGTGTTTGAAATTTTGAGCACAGATTAAGACAACCCATAGATAATTTATGCCACAGTTATTATTCCGAAAATTTTGTTAAGCTTTTTTTTTAATTCAATTTATCTGAAGCGAAAGCTTTCCAATTTGTCGCTGGATGGCTTTGTAAGTTAGCATAGCAGTATTTTCTGTCTGGAAGTAATGAAATATCTTATTTCTGCTTGATTTTTCTCATTATCTGAGCCAAATAGAAATCAAAAGTGAGATTGGAATCTTATCTTCTACAGCTCATTGGTTACAACGTAACAGCGCGTATTTTGACTTTTCATTGTGTAGTCAACGAGAGACAGCTTCCATTCGGAATATGGTGAGGTCTGCAGTGTTTTGCTGACACCAACTTTTGGGACAGTCACTCAAGACATAAAATTTACGCACAAAGAACGAATTTTGCGCCATCTATCGCAGAAGATGATCCCTAACACTCATTCAAAGACAGCATTAAAAGAATAGTATTTTTAACATCACTGTGTTCCAAAATTAAACATAGTCAAAAAGTTTCTGTGATGACAATTTATAATTAATGTCACTTTTTAAAACCTGTTTAATAAAACTTTACTTTTGCAGGTACTTGTTATAGCTTTTATGCGGTCCAGTGCAATTGACCCTTCGTCTTCACTACATGTCCTTCTAAACGACTACAGTTACTGGCCATCGTGGGTCAAAACCCTTTCACAATATGTGCAGTTTTTCCCTGTGTTTGTAGTTCTTGCCACCGGTGCCTATCAGACCTTCAAGATCTTTGTCATGAAAGCAGATCTGCCATTTTCTGAGGTAAGTCATTTATGAAATGTGATTTATTCATACTTAGTTAACTTTTATAATGAAAAATATTTTTTTTTATAATAAAAGAACACTTCGACAGTTCTGTTGTAAATATCGATAATGTAAGTCGTACAGCGCCGAATTTCAAGCTGAGATTTAATATATTTCATCATCAGCCATTCTCAATCCACTAGTACAGGGGTCTGCAACTCGCGGGCCGCATAACCCTCCCTGTGTTTTTTATGCGGCCCGCGGCTGCCTTACCAATCACCTTGTTTTTTTTTATTTTAAGATGACCTATCGATGTTATAAAAACAGTTAAAAATTGGAATTAGGCTCTACTCGACTCCAGATTATTTCACCTTTCAACCCTTGTCATGTGAGAATGCGTGAATTAACAGCAAACACCTGCAGAGTACAACAGTAATGCTGCTGTTTGCCGCATATTACTATGATATTTCTAACTAATATGTTACTGTTCTGATTCAACAAATCTTTGTTTGACTGTGTTTGAAACTTTTTGCTAAGTTTAAATTTAACCTTTACCCAGTGGCGTAACTAGAACACCGTGCCCCCCCCAAATTTACTTCAGCGCCCCAAAGCGCAGTAATTTTCCCAGGATTTCAAGTACGAGGGAGGATGCGTTTTTCGCAGGGGGGCTGGATGGGAGGGGGTCAGGACGTCAGGGAGAGTGTCTGGAAAAGTAATGCTGTTACCTAGAGCTCTGTAGTTTTGACTTCTTAAGTAATAGATTTAACATTACATGTAATTGTTTTAGATCCGCGGCTGCTGTGAATAAACGTTGGCGCCTGTCGTGTACGTAATCCTAGCTGGCTGACTGACTGTTTCCCCACATCTACACTGGGGAATCCCCATGTGCTTGCGCTTTTCCTCAGCAGGGCAGAGAGGGAGATTGGAGAACGATCGTATGACAACCCGGAGCCAAAGGGCCGAATAGCTTCAATCTGTAGGACATCCAGTGCTTTAAAAGACAAACTTGACATTTATTTAGGCAAAGCTAAATGTACCTTAAAAGAAAATATGAACCTTTGGGTTAATTATTTGTTTGTCTTTGTGAGTGTTCGATTTTTTTCAAAAAACTATAACTGGAAGCTGCAGTACGTCCCTTGGTAACCTGCGACCCTCCCCCCGCAGTTTCAGGGGGAGTAGTTACGCCACTGCCTTTGTGGTGGTAGTTACGCCATGATATAAATAAATGTGTATTATATACTGCGTTTGAGGCCCCTTACAATAACTTAAAAGTGAAATGCATGTGCCAAAAGATTGCCGACTCCTGCACTAGTGGATAAAGATATGTACAAGTCACTTTCATAGCTATGTCACAAGCAATTTTCTTTCATTTCGTTCCGGCAGTCATAGGCGTAACCCCTATTATTGTCCATTATTTCAATACTAAATATTGACTATAGAAAGAAAGATGTGTCCAAGTTCCCATTTCATGATATCGCCTCAAAATGTAAAGGTTCGCTGCACTCGCCTGACCCGACCCCCAATATGACATATAAGGGCGCAGGGGCACTCTAAATTTAAGCAATAATCATGATAGTGGTAGTATACCCGTCCCCCCCCCCCGAAAAGTTGCAGCGGACGCCCATGCACACACACACACACACACACACACACACACACACACACACACATTTCTATCATAGAATACATATACATCTGTACAAAAGAGGCCAATAAAGTCGCTTTACAAAATATGAAAAGAATGCTAAAAGGGGGAAAGGCACGTTATATTGCAGCACATTAAATTCGATGTATCAATCACAAATACATATATTCCCTACCTTTTCAATAGTAAGTCATCAGTGATTACGGATATCAATGCTAAGAACAGTCGATTAATATTGAATTCAGAAAATGACGGCTGATATATTCAATCAAGTCTATACAATTTTAGGTTATATCTGTTGTTGTTTTTTGGGGTTTTTTTTTTAACTTTGGATACAGAATTCTTTGTTACAGAGGGTGAGTCGGAAGTTTTGCTATATTTGAATCACTTTATGTCTTCATACGTACATTTACGACGAAAGCTGTCTAGTATTCAAAGTACAGGCCATCATGTTGAACCGTCTTTAGCCATCTGTCTGCCAGTTCTTCTATTCCATAGGGGTCTGCCAGTTCTTCTATTCCACTTCTTGTCCTTCGAGGAGAAGTACTCCTTCACCCCAGCTGCCACATCCTCCTGGTCGTTGAAGTGCCGCCCGCGAAGGAAATGGGCCATGGACTGGAACAAGTAATAAACCAACGGGGCAAGATCCGGACTATATACTGGGTGTGGCATCAGTTCGATTCCCTCAAGTTCCTAGAGTTTTCCCCGGGTCGTTCGCGCGGTATGAGGCCGAGAGTTGTCCTGCTGTAGGAGAACGCTCTTTCTGTTCACCAGTGCTGGGTACTTCTCCTCCAAAACGACATACATCCGCTCCAGCTGTTCAGAGTAGAGGTTGGCGTTGATGGTCCAACTGTCTGGAACAAATTCCTAATGGATTATCCCCTCGAAAGTCCACCATACGCAAAGCATCGTCTTGAGCTCGAAGCGCTCACGTTTGGCAACAGGTTCAGAAAGCTGGCCCGGGCTCAACCACTGCCGTTGTGTGTTAGGATTACGGAAATAGACCCACTTTTCATCGCACGTAACGATTCTTTTGAAGGAAACGTACATCGCGCGGGTTTTCTAGGAGTTTCGTGCACACTTGCACTCGGCGGTTTGCTTCAGCTGGCGTCGGTTCGTGAGGGACAATGCGGCAGCTCCTGTAGACCTTGTCGAGGTCCTGAAGGTGACGAACCACAGCCGTCTGCGATATGCCCAGCTCGCCTGATAATTCCCGAGTGCTGGTTGTCGGATTTGTCTTTACGGCCTGGCGCACGGCCTCCGAATCCACGGTTCGCGACCTACCTGACCTTGGCTGATCGTCGAGGTTTCAGTCACCTGAGCGGAATTTCTTGAACCATCTGGTTGCGGTGCTGTGGTCCACGGAACCTTCCCCTTTCGCACGACAAATGTTTGGTGTTGCTTGAGCAGCGTTATGTCAGAGTTCAAACTCATAAAGCAAAATTTCCCTAATACGCCGGTTGTGGCTGTTCATCTTTTAATCGACCCAACCACAGACAGAACGACGACATGCAATGCTGTTCACAGCAACGACTACCACTTTATATCCCTTTCGACTGACTGCAGTGTGCGACTTGAACTAGTTTAAACAAGTGACTTAGCCGCCGCAGTATATGCGCTTATACGAATATTGCAAAAAGTTTTTTTTATTGAAGGCTTTTTTTTTGATTGGAGGTTTAACGACCACCGTGAGCAACTCAATGGGCTATAAGCAGTCGCCCGTGCCTAATTTAGGGCCACTGGTTCCAGGGAAGGGAGAGAGCCAGTGCCATAAGACAAACACAACATCCATGCCTCACCGGGCCGCCCCGGTGGCGCAGTGGTCTAAGCGATGGCCTCTGATCATTCGTCCGAACGGAGTCCGGGTTCGAATCCCGGTGAGGCATGGATGTTGTGTTTGTCTTAAGGCGCAGTGGTCTAAGCGATGGCCTCTGATCATTCGTCCGAACGGAGTCCGGGTTCGAATCCCGGTGAGGCATGGATGTTGTGTTTGTCTTATTCCATACATTCTGTACATTTCGTTGCTTTAATTCTCAACAAATATTTGTGACAGCAATAAGCCTAAATCCTGGGCAAAGTCGGGTAGTGAAGTTGTTCCTCATAAAGAAATTTTTTTATTATATGACGATAATATGTCCTGCTGTGCGTTTTCCTTTCTAAATTTATATAAAAACCGAAAAAAATTCCCTTGTCACTAAATTAACATTTAAAAGTATAACCGTTTTCACCCCCTTTACGTTACAAAAATCTGCAGGAGGTATTTTTGAAATCTCCGTTACTAAAACATTCACACGACTGTGAATTTCTTCTGTATTTAATGTAAATGTGCTTTTGCATAAGCTTTTGTTCAGTCTTTGGGTTATAAAAAGTGTTAAGAAAGCATGTCCCTCCATAACTGGAGTTTGGATCTACGATTCGCATGTTAGGACGGTGATTTCACTCAGTGACGTCACGATTATTCGTCTGCGAGGAAGGCGGGATAAGCAAACCTTACTGTCTATTAACCTTAGAGAGCCTCCATGTATGCTACATTATGTCCGTTGTTGACGTTGAAAGCATGACACTGCGTGTCTCACCGTCAATGTACTGTATTGTACCCATGTTCAAATTTTGAACTCTGTGCGAACGCTCATCGGCTGCCGGAACTGAACTGAATTGAACTGACAGCTCAAACAGAAACGGAAGGATTGAGAACAAGTCTAGCGACTTTGACAGAACAGTTTGTAAGTGAGAGAGCACAGTAGATGGCGCCACCGTACAGTTACGATTATGCTCGTAGAGGGGTGAGAGAAATTTGGGGGGGGCAAGGAAATGGACACCTTTTTATGTAATCGGGGCCGTAATTTAACGTGCACGGAAGAGCACGTTGCACGGCGGATATTTAGTGATGTTAGCAAATCAAACCACCTCCGGAAGATCAGCCCATGCTTATACCCGGGGACCCTCCATTTGTAGTCTGGTTTGCTAACCACTAGGCTATCCGCGGCCTCCGCTGCTGGAATTTCTATTCCTAGATAGACCTAATCACAGCGCGTACCTCTGAGTGAGATCGTGTTTTCAGGCGGGTCGTCATTTTCACTCTAATTCGTTCTCTATTACTTTGTCCTGTTATTCAAACTCCTCGGCAAAACAGCGCCGTCTAGTGAAAATAATGTAATGACTTTGGGAGACATCGATTTACATATCCCCAACCCGCCGCCAAAAGTAATCGGAAGTTACTTATCGATCATCATCAGTAACTCCATATGTTTATGAGTTTCCATGTATTAGTGGAGTGTCCGGAAGAAAAACACTGCCTTTATGCATGGACAGTTTTACGACGTAAATATGCGTATTTTCTATGGGGAAGTTTTCCTGTGCTGCAGACAACTGAAGGCGCGTACTGCGAGGAATCGAACGAGGCGTGAAACAGATGTTGCGACCCATGCGTTGAACTTGTAGCGCCGGTCAGTTTTTATTTTATTTTTTGCTTTGAGGTTTAAAGACCACCATGAGCAACTCTATGAGCAATAAGCAATCATCCGTCCCTAATTTAGGGCCACTGGCTCCAGTCCGCGGTCAATTGCGATGGATACAAAGTTTGAAATATTGGTTCTGTTGCGACATTACTGGAAACAGGGGTTTAAAGTTGCTGAAGCAGTCGGGAAAATGAACGATGTTAAAGGTGAAGGCCTGGACAGCGCAAACGTAATTCAAAAAAATTTGCTGCTAGTGACTTGAGCTTGAACAAAAAGGTAGGTTCTGGTAGGCCTTCTGCTGTTGATTCGAACGCCCTGCAAGCGGCAGTGGAAGACAATCCACGAGCAAACACTCTCAGATTGTCAGAAGAACTGGAAGTTTATAAATCTACCATCGCTGAGCACCTGCGCAAAATCGGAAAGATTTGCAGACGATGCTGTGAGTTGCCTCATGCTCAACATGTCAAAGCATGCAAGGAACTGCTCAGAAATCGACGCGACACTCAATTTATCAAACGAATAGTTACTCGGGATGAAAAGTGGATGTATCTGCGTAATACATGTTCTTCATAACAGTGGTTGAATAGAGGTGACTAGCTTTACCCATCCCCTAACACTGGCGTTTTGAACAAAAGCAATTCATGCTGTGTGTTTGGTGGAATTATAAAGGTGTAGTTCACTTTGAACTCATTCCAAATGGTCGGGCTATCAATTCCAAACTGTATCCTCGGCATTTGAACAAGATGTATGACAAATTAATACCAAGGAACTGTACACCAATTACATTTAAAATAGTATAACTATACTAGTAATCCGAATTTCTTCGCGTAGAATATAAATCAAAGTTTCCAAGCTTTTGCACATCAACCAGATGGCTTTTTCAAGGAAAGTAGACAGTTTGTTGTCTACCTTCCTTGAAAAAGCCGTCTGGTTGAGGTGCGAAAGCTTGGAAACTTTGATTTATATTCTACACCAAGAAATTCTGATTACTTGTGTAGTTATACTATTTTAAATGTATGACCAACTTCAGCGGACGTATCTTGCCTTAGTCGAGCTGCAAGACAATGCAAAACCTCATACCACTAATCGGATCCAATTTAAACTTCAAGAATAGCATGAAATCTAAGCTGCTGCCTCATCCAGCATACAGCCCCAAAAGTGCCCTTTTAGACTACCACTTGTTGGAGCATTTTCTCCGTGACAAGCAGTTCATTATTTTGGACGATGTCAAACGCCAGCGCCAAGAGTTCTTTGCCTCTAAACCGAAAGTTTGCTGCCGTGCAGGAATTTAACAACTGGCAAACAAATGGGATCAAACATGATGGCATATACTGTTACAGGGGTTGGTACTGTGTTATATTTCAATGCCCTGTACGAAGGGTTCGTTGATACGTCGCTTTTAGACAGTTTTTTGCTTCGGGGATTTAACCCGTATTTTACCCTACTGGTGCAGATAAATAAAATGTCAGCTAAAGTCATAACTCGCTCTTGCAGTGAGCTATGCATTTATTCAGATGTTATGGGGAATGTTTCAAGCATTGTCAGAATTTCCTTTCATTCTCTATATTATTAACACGTTGATTTCCTTCTCTCGCTGCCAGTATTGCGTTTCCTATTTTTCCGTTCTCCCTTGATGATCAGCTTTATCTCGGTTTCGCACTCCGGAGTGAACTCTCGACACCTCCTTCGCTCTCTGACTTTCAACCTAATCTCCCAACAGAAGAGTGAAAACGACGGCTGAGCTGAGAAACACCAAAAAGCGTCCTTTTCCTAGAAGACGCTTATGTTGCTCTCCTCTGGCCCCTCAGAGATCATTATCTAATGCATCGCTCGCACAGCAACAAAAGCCCATAAATCTACCTTTCCCTCGGATGGGACGCTGAGAAAGTGAGAGCCATGCCCACTGGCTAGCTGCATCGAAATGGCGAAAAAGCGCTAAGGAGAGGAAAGATGATTTAAATTCACTATATTCAAACTGATTATTTAAACTCGCTCCTGTCAAATATTGATGCCCAAGTTACAATACTTTGAAATTTAACCTGGATTCTTCCGAGGTTCTGGGTAAGTGAAACTGCTGTATCAAAAGCGCCCTTTTTTCAGACATCCCAATAAATTACCATTAATGAATATTTTTATGTTAATTCAGTAAGTTCTTGATCATTTTTTTGAAATATATAGCATTACTTTCTTTTTTCTGATTTTAGCGAGTGAAGTATTTATGCTGTCCAGTGTATCCATTGCCAACCATAAACAGGAGATCACTTCAGGCGGCATCAGCAAACCAGGGCTCAACGAACAGTGCTTTCATAGATGATCCTCCTCCTAAATATTCTCCGCCGCCGTCATATTCGACAGCAACATCAAGAATGCTGGCCAAGAGATCAGAAAGGCCTGCAACTACATTTTCCATTGATTGCGAGAGCTTGGAGGACGATATAAGTATCGCCGATGACGAATTTTTAACTATCAGTGTTCCTTCCAAGTAGGAGAGGAAGCACAGTTTCGCATTTTTCAGTATTACCAAGGACAAGTAACAATTCATCGTAAAAACTGGTGCAACTTTTGTACCGAGTGATTATATATTTGGAGAAAATCGTTTGTAACGTACTTTTTCGTTCACATCACTTCATGGAATTCCAAGGGCAAAAAGACTTGGAGGCCTTATAAAGAGCTTTTGCCGCTATGTGCCCGTCCATACCCCGGAAGTACAGATATTCTGGAGAAGAAGTACAGTATCCATGCTGTAATTTAAATATTTCCATGTTGCTGAATGCTCTACAGGAATCCAAAACTGTATATCTTATAAATTTATATACATTTTACACACAGAAGAGGTATAAAATGCTTTCATATGAGTTTTACGCAAATTTAAGATATATCGCGTTTCTTGATGAACAATGTGATTTTAAATCTGTAATAGTGTATCTCTGCCCTTCATTTAACTAATTTTCAGTTAAATGTGGTATATTTTAATAAATTGAAATTTTTACGGAACGAACAACCACCATTTTAAAGATCTTGACTCGGTAACGTGCCATTAACAAAACAATACAGATTAATACCTGCCCTTTTTCATCTCACTCATTGGTTTCCTTTATTTCGTGTTATTGCACAAATGTCTCCCCCATTTCATATTTAGCCTTCCTCAGTGCGTTTCGTACTTCATGTACCACACATACCCTTCGTTCCTGTTTAATGCATGTGTATCGCTTACAATCTTTCCTCTAGTTCAAAATCTCAGTTACCGTATTTCACGGCCTATAAGACGGGATTTTTGCTTATGAAGTCAGACCCCGACATATTCGCCACATAAACTTACATATTGATTGGTCATTGTAATTTCTCAATGAGAAATATACGGTCGAGTCACATTATTGTGACCACCAGGTAATATCCAGAGTAACTGCCGTGTGCAGCGCGGACAGCAGCTAGACAGGCTGGAAGTGACTCAGTAAGGTGCTGAAAGGTGTTATTCTAGTCTCATCTTATACTAAGGGTGAACTTATATATGAATGAAAATAAGGAAATTGAAAAATTTTACCCATTCCACTTATATTCCACGTCGAGTAATAAGCTGATAGATACAGTAGTTGCTTTTATCCTCTCTTATTTCTAA
The DNA here is from genome assembly GCA_039090855.1 of Macrothele yani. NCBI lineage: Eukaryota > Metazoa > Arthropoda > Arachnida > Araneae > Macrothelidae > Macrothele > Macrothele yani. The sequence goes on from CM077029.1 coordinate 34,897,553, forward strand.
TCCTCTCTTTTCTAGTGAAGATACACGCTGTGCCCAACCTCTTCAAAGTTTAGTTTATTCTTCATAGGTTTGGCCACTCTCTTTCTTGAAAATTTCGCTTTCAGCCTAAGCTTTCTACACTGTCTAATCATTAACATACGGGCACCTGCATGTCCACAAATAACCTTTACCGAGGAAGGTCACACATTTTTGGAACGATTTTCTGCCAACACAATTAATGTTTAAAATGAAATTATTTCTTTAACGTTCTATCTGATATCCCTTCTTCTTGACTATGAACCTGCATCTAGATTTTCAAGGTAACAGTATTTCTTACCGTCCATAAAGTACGTCCGTGATTTTTTACCATTTTTAGACTCCCCCTGTCACATTTTGTCCGATTGTAGATACCTCCTCACTCAAAAAGTGCGTCCTAATTCTCTCAACCCCCTCCCCTTTTTTGACGACTGCTTTTAGAAGTACCTTGAGAAGCAAAAAAAAAAAAAAAAAAAAACATTTAATTATTTAAAGGAATCTTCCATATATTTACATTTTGTTTAGAAAATATTTATTATTTACATATTAATTTATTCCCATATGCTACCCGAACTTTATCATTCTGAAATAAAGATCTACAAATGAACACATGCATTCAAGGTAGCAACACTCCCGATCATACCATCTACAAAACACGATAGATTTGGTAGTACAAATAGGAGAACTTTATATTGTGATTTAGTTAAATATCATTAAAAATCTGAAATATTTCATACCTTTTCTTAAGTATCAAATGAAGGAACAAGAAAGATGGCACCGAATTTCCGGGTGTAACGAACGTCTTTTGAATCCGTTCTGACGCGAATTAAATTTACCAAAGCTATTCAAAATCAATGGAACCGGTATGGAAAACAGTAACATCTGACCGAAGAAAGAAGTTTTTTAGTCGGGTTTTTAATCCCGCAGATATTGCTGTATACGGTAACGTCAGCTGACGCCCTCTGGTGGCAGACTTGTGCGTTAAGAAAAAAATGAAATTATATGCGAAACATTTCTCAGCGGAAACGCTCTCCAACAAAGAAAATTTTTGTATAAAATCAGGCTCTTAGAAGCAGAGATATCGACAAATACAAGATATGCCGGGGAAACGATGCATTATTTTAAGAAGAAAGTATTTTCAAAAGATTTTTCGATATGAGCGGTATCGGTCCACGAAATAATTTCTTTGTGTTTCTCATCACGAGCTGTGTCTGCTGAAGGAAAAAGAAATTCAAATCAGAGTTTTAGAATCACAGATATCTGGAGAAAAGTAATTTACTTTTACGCCCCCTAGTGGAGAATCTATGCGTAACTTGGAGAAGTGACTATGCTTAAAATAATCTTCGACACGAATGGAATCGAAAAGTAAATATAATTTTTTTGAATTGGATGTTTAGAAGCAAATATATGGAACAGAATGTGTTTTGAATTCGATATCATCTACTTTTACGCCCTCTAGCGACATTTTGCATCGTTAAAGAAAACGAAATAAATGATCATCATTCGTACGCTTCAAGCTTCCTAATGCAAAAAGAATTTTTCAAATCGGACTATTAGTTGCGGAGATATCGTGTCTACAGACGGACGGGCAAACCGATAACGTAAGCACGATCTTTTTTTACGAAAGAAGTGCTGAAAAAGACAAAACAAACGAAGAAACACCATCCACTATATTTTTGTGACTATACATCTGAATTACTAAACCTCCCCCAAGTCACATTTGGTCAGGAATTTTTCCTGCCCCTGTAATCTCAGACGTACTTTATGGACGGCCCCTGAAATTGGTAGCTGTATTTTATCTCCCTCCTCTTCCATAGTCCAATCAACGTTATAGGTCTGCATCAGCAATAGCTCTTTTTAGCAGTCGGAAGGCACAATAGTTCATTGGTGATACATCAGGAGACTTTGAAGGAATATGAGCAGAAGCTACAGGCTTTATACCCATCGCTTTTTTCAAGAAATGGCGCGGCAGATTTGGATGTATGACTTTTAGCCGTATACTGAGGGAGTTCTGCTCTTTGAAGGCTCTGTGGATAAACGAATGGTGTTTCCTCTTTAAACATAGGAGCTGAAACATATTGATATGTAGAATTGATTTTAACGTTATTTTCAACTTTTCTTAATTTTAATTTCCCATTGTACGGGAAACCAGCAATAGTCATGAATCCTTTACTGAAACTTTTTTTTTTTTTTGGATTATTGGAACCAAGTTTGTAAGTCCTTTTGTGCTCTTTTGCGATGGTAAATCGACCTTTTTTTTTTATTTTGCTACAGTCGCTTAGGCAGAATCCATGCTTCATCAACAGTCACAGTAAATTTCCATCTGTCTCCGGCTAAGTGATTTTCAGAAAGAAGTCTACACTGTGTTCTGCGCTCGGCCACGTGACTAGGCAAAAGGCGGTGAACATTAAGCTTTGTGGATTCTTTAAATCAAAGACTACGGTCTTGTGAAGATTATATATAATATATAAGATAATACAAGGTAGTTGTCACAAATGTTTATTTTTTTTAAGCCGATCTTGGTTTCGCTGGGTATTGACCTAGCTTCAGCAGGACGAATGGCCAATTAATAAAAGCGGTTAATAAAATTATGACGGCTAATTTAAAGAGCTATTTACCGATTCGGGCGAAATTTGGAGGTCATGTTCCTATTAACGATTTATGGTGTTCATTAAAATTTCAGCCAGTTTCATAAAATATTCGCAAAGATGCGTTTGTAACTATTTTATCCCAGAGATTCACCCCTCAAAGACGTCTGAAACTGAACCCACATGATGCATTTGATCGTCGATAACAAATGGTTAACGAATTTTGTTCAGTCAGTGTTCCAATGCTGTGTCTGCTGGACGCGTGTTAAATAATTCGTAACGCTTTTGGTCCTATTGATTCTACAGCTGTATGTTGGAATGTCAAGAGCAAATGATCCAACAAAATTATATATTGTCGCCGATGAAGGAGAAACCAAAAATGTTGTGTACGGCCAAGTGCTGAAATAATCACACTATGAATAAATAATTTGTAATGACCGAATTTGTGAAATCAGCTTTTTTCTTTCTCGCAAGCACCAATTTTTTTCCCGATTTTTTCAGTGACATACATATAAGGGAATATGAAATTAATAAGCCTAAATCCTAGTATATATTATACGCTTTGTGGGGTTTTTTTTTTTTTTTTGAGATTAAAATTTTTGTTTATTAGCTTGTTTACAGTTGATAGACTTTTTTTAACGACTTAGCAATTGCTCTTTGGGTCTGCGTATTTTCTTTTAAGACCAGAGACCTTACTTTTGAAATAGCCGTAAAAGTACGTACCCTCTTTGGATATTAGTTTGGTGCTCTTTTTCTAGTTAAAAGCAAGGCTTGACGATTTTCTCCGCTATTATCAATATTATTGTTTGTTTTACATTTAGAAATGCTAATTCCATAATTTTCAGAGCGTTTTTTGAAATACAGAATACGGATATTTCTCTTCATAAAGTGCAAAAAACATAGCCTTCCATCCACGGCTTTTTTACGTGCGCCATTTTCTTAGCAGACGATATTTTAACTGCAGCACTCTTTCGTGTTTATGTAACAAGCTGTTGCCCATTTCAAATCTGTAAACTTCTTTTATTTTCTGTAATTTCTTATGAGAAACGTTCGAAAAATGTGTGAAAACCCTTTGTATTTATATAAGAGTGTTCAAATGAAAAGGTACGTAACGACACTGTGGGTATAAATGAAGACTTTATTCAAAGTATACACCATAGGCCGTAGCACAACGATCCCATTGATTAACGAGCCGAAGGATTCCTTGTTCCCAGAATTCCTGTGGCCGTGACGAGACCCAGTCCTGCATAGCGTCCTTGAGTTCGTCGTCCGAGTGGAAGCGCCTCCCTTTCAGATGTTTTTTCAGGGGACCAAACACATGGAAATCGCAGGGCGACATGTCCGGGCTGTAGGGCGGATGGTCAAGCTGCTCCCACTGGAACTTGGCCAGTTCCGCATGTGTGACCCTGGAGACGTGTGGACGCGCGTTATCATGGAGCAGAACCACACCCTGCGTGAGCAGCCCCGGTCTTTTCTTCTTGATGGACCTGCGTAGGCTTCGGAGTGTCTCACAGTACACATCGGAGTTAATGGTTCGTCTGTGTTGGAGGAATTCAACAAGTAATGGACCTTGGACGTCGAAAAAGACGGTGAGCAACACCTTGCCTGCTGACGCCACGGCTTTGAACTTTTTAGGGGCAGGTGACGACGCATGCTTCCACTGCATGCTGTCCCGCTTTGTCTCTGGCTCGTAGTGATGGCACCAGCTCTCATCACCTGTGACGATCCGCTCCAGGAAAGCGTTGTCTTCATAATACCGAAACACATGTTGAAGTGCTAGCCCCATACGCAGTTCCTTTTGCTGGTCGGTGAGCTGCTTCGGAACCCACTGCGCGCACACCTTCCGATAAAGCAACCTGTCGTGAACAATTGTCCACACTGTTCCAACGCTGACATCCACCTCCACCGCCAACATTCGCAATGTGACACGCCGATCACTTCTCACTAGGTCGTCCACCTTGTCGATGTGATCGGCCGTGATGACTGTGTTTGCCTGGCCTGGTCTTGGGTCATCAACCAAACTCTCACGGCCTGCACGAAAACGGGCACTCCATTTTCTCACTGACTTGTCGGACACACAGTCTTCCCCATATACGGTCACCATCCGGCGATGAATAACGGCCGGTTTAACACTTTCAGCTGTCAGAAATCGGATAACGTTTCGCTGCTCCTCAATCGTCGAATTTTGCAATGTGAACGCCATCCTGTCCTCACACGCACTGCCGCGTCAATTGGACGGCGCTCTTTATAAGAGCCTCTGCTCTATCCTGCGCATGCGGGCGCCCGCGCATGCTCCGATCCACGCCTGCGACTCCAATCGCATCCCTAGATGTGTCGCTACGTTCTCCCATAGCGGCATAGGCAAATAAGTTAACGGTTACGTTCTTATGACGTTTTGTACCTTTTCATTTGAGCACCCTAGTAGAAGAGTTCGTATTGTGTGCTAAAACCTCAATATTCTCCACCAATTTTTTTGGTAAATGTCCGTCGATATGTTCCACCATTTGACTTTTAAACCAGTGACCATGCAGTTTAGCATTGTTTGTTGGACAATGTCTTCTTCCACGGATCCGGAGACTCAGGTCGTTCTGGAGATTCTCTGTAGGGTCCATGTCAGGACTCCAAGCTTCCCAGTCTTTTTTAACGCCCATGTCCTCACACCAGTCTAACAACTCAACAGTATTACATAGTGCTTTGTCCTTTAGGTATAGAACTCATCCAAAGTACTGCCGCAACATTGGTAGGGCACGATTGTCCAAAGGTTTAGGTAGAGCCCAAAAACCATGATTCTGCTCAGAATGATTCATGGACCAAAGCCGAACCATGAAAGACAGCTTTACACACCATCACGCCGACTCCACCAAACTTCACCATTGGGATGATACTATCCGGAAGCAGGATTTTCCTCTCTCAGTAGCTAGAATAGAACATTTATCTCTAAATTTACAATTTTTCATCGTTTTGCCTTTACGAAAATCTGCATTTATTACTATAATTTTACAAAAATACATTTATTTATGTATTTATTAATTAGAAAAAGTTTGTTTTATGTAGGGCGATCGGTGCCACCTGAAATCGAAGTGACACCTTTTGAAGAATGTGTTTAAGTACTACAGAAAAGTTCGAAAACATTAAATAAACATATCAGAACCCATGGCATCGATCTCAGAGAGGGCTAGTTCAAAGACCATGAATACATGACCGTGAACTGTTGAAATGAAGCTTCTCCAATCGAGAACCTTATCCTCAACACAGCACAGGAATTTCGTTATTTATTTGAGACAGCGTAATCACTTCCGTTTTATATTCATCTACTGATTTCATGACAACCTGTACATCCAAACCAACAAATCTATCGTAACAAACTACTGTAGAACTGCATCATGGATTCCTCATGCGTTGTTTTTGCTACGAATAAGGGACGAGTACTTCTTCCACTTTTCGATTCATCTATTCACTGCGTCTCACTCATCAGTAAATTTTGTTTCTGTAATATTTGTTATTCCAGTTCGGAATACCAAAGTGTGTATATATATATATATATATATATATATAAATTAATCTGCCTAAAAGCAGTATAAATGGTCTATGTAGATACATTTGTATCAATAAATCAGATTTATGAAATAAAATTATTTTTCTGTTTATTTGTTTGTGTTAGTTACCTTCATGTCTCCCACAGTACAGTCTTGTCCAAGGTAGGAGATGGTCTTCTAGGGAATTATGCCATACTAGTTGTACCCATGGCTTCGCTCGCGTATAAGATATCACTGAAAAACAATGCTATGTAAACATGTGTAATCCGATCCATCCATAAGAACTGTAGTTAAATTTCATACATCCGATGGAGGAAATTGACCGAAAGATTAAATGGTCGGTAGTTAGTTTTTCACATGAAATAAGATTATAAGTAATTTTTACATAAATTTCAGTACACAATTTTTTTTAAATAATTCATAATGCCTCTGCATAGATAACATTCTTTGTCTCGTTTTCAGTCGTTATCAAAATAAATTGATATCTGAACTGCGCCGGTTCTCGATAAGCCGACGTATAACTAACTGTGCGTACGACAAACATTCTTGACACAAATACAATCCCATATGTTTGTAAGTTTGTCCCTGGGATTTATTTATCGTTATAGCAATGGATATTTTAATAGGAAACTGTAATCTTTTGAACGTGAAATGCAAGTCCATCGGAATAATCGGGATTCTTGTTATATGTGCCATTTGTCCAGCTGCTCTCCCAGTTAGTATAATGACTTCAATAATACACTCACGGACAACGAAATTTGTGCACCAAGAAGGAAACATCGAATTGAACTCAAATTTTACGGACGTAATGATGCAGATAAATGATGCACATGATGGCAAAAACAGCTGCAAGACAATTACAGAGGGATCTATGGCACGCAGTCAGGTCATCTTCAAAAGCGCGTCGCACCGCGACGCGCGATACATGCTGCAATACGGTCCGGCATGGAGGCGAACAGACACCTGATGTTGTCCTGCGGCAGACTGGTCCACACGTGTTGGACGGTGTGCTCCAAATCCCGGGTATAGTGCTGCACGGCGGCAGCTGGCGTTTCAACTGGTTCCATACATGATGCTTGATAGGGGACATGTCCGGGTAACGGGCAGGCCATGGAAGTGTCTGGACATGACGTAGGCAGTCCTGGTCAACCCGAGCCGTGTGCGGGCGGGCATTATCCTGCTGGTACAGCGCACCTGGAATCCCGGACTTGAATGGAAGCACATGGGGCCGGAGGATCTCCTCAACATACCGCTGGCCCGTCAATGATTCCGGTACCAATACTAAAGCTGATCGGCTATAGTAGGTTATGGCTCCCCAGACCATAATGCCAGAAGTTGGAGAGGTGTGGCGCTCGATATCGAGGTTGGGATTGTGCCGTTGACCAGGGAACCTCCACACCCGGACACGATGATCATCTTCCCCCAAAACGAAGCGCCACTTATTGCTAAACACCACGCATCGCCAGTCTGGCGTTCCACGTCGCTCTGGCCTGGCACCACTGCATACAGAGCCGGCGATGTTCCGGTGTTAAGGGCAGCACCCGTAAGGTGCGTTTGGATCGCAGATTCGCTTTCGCCAGGCGTCGGGAAATTGTTCGTGGGCATACAGGAGCGCTAAATCTACCTGTATATTTGACCGGGTCCCTGTGGAATCCGTTCGTGCCTGGCGCACAATCCGTCGATCATCTCTACCGGTGGTCCGTCCGGAGCCGCTCCGCCGTGTAACAGTGCCGTCCCGTGTCCACTGTTCCCAACAGAGTCGGACGGTTTGGTCAGAACGACCCACGTGGCGGGCTATACGGCTCGCCGACCACCCTGAGGTTTTCAGCCCGATGATCAGTCCTCTCTCAAAGTCCATAAGTTGCGTAAATCGACGTCTCTGGCATCTACCCGGAAATCTTGTCACTCTATACTCTTACTTGCGTCTGCCAGTGCTTTTCTCTTTTATGGGGCATCTACCACACGCCGGTTTCTAAGGCAGCCGGTTCGTGCTTGTAGCGCCACCACAGGGTGTGCAGTCATGCGCAATCGTACCAGGCGTGGATCGTTTTCATACCAGCATGCACTCTAGCTGTTTGAAAAGTTTCGCGGTTGTAGTACGTTTTCTTCTAGGTGCGCAAATTTCATTGTCCATGAGTGCATTATTACGCATCGCTTTGACATGTAATCTTGTACCACTGCACAGGTTTGGAGGATTCAGGTTCCGTAATAATAATATTATAGGAACGCCAACTTTCAATTTAAAAGAATGCAGTGGAAGTTCTGAGAGATTTAAAGAATTTAAAAATGCATGGGGATAAATGCACTGCATCATGCAAGTTAACAAGTGTCAATCGATGTGTAAATTTTGAATTCGCCGGGCAGTTTTTACAAAATGGCTCCGTTTATTTCATCAACAGATGCATTCCTTGGAGACACGATAGCTCGTTCACGCATTCAGTTGTGACTTCTTTGGAGTATATTTTCTACATTAGGGTAATTTTAATATAAATTCCGTATGTTGCCGTGACTTACTTTCTTTCACGTTGAGTGTGGTCAAGTTGAATGTAAACAAAGCGGAACGATACAGTACAGGGGAATTCGAGAACTACTTGAAAGCGTTTTGATTCAGTAGTACAGCCCAAATTGATAATAAATAATAATAAATAAACGAAATATCCTATGTCCACTGGAAAGAAGTAAGCTTCCCAACGGTGGAAAAATTATCCAAATCGGTTCGGTAGTTTTCGAGATTAGTACAAATAAAAAATCCGTATATTACCGTGAACTACTTTCTTCCACATTGTGTGTGATCACGTTGTATGCAAACCAAGCGGTACGCTACACGGGACATCAAGAACTACTCGGCCGCCCCGGTGGCGCAGTGGTCTAAGCGATGGCCTCTGATCATTCGTCCGAACGGGGTCCGGGTTCGAATCCCGGTGAGGCATGGATGTTGTGTTTGTCTTACGGCACTGGCTCTCTCCCTTCCCTGGAACCAGTGACCCCAAATTAGGGACGGGCGACTGCTTATAGCCCATTGAGTTGCTCACGGTGGTCGTTAAACCTCCAATCAAAAAAAAAAAAAAAAAAAAAAAAGAACTACTCGAAAGCTATCTGATTCGGTAGTACAGCCAAAAATAATAAAAATAAAAAATAATAATAAATAAAGGAAATAGTCTATGTCCACCGGAAAAAAATAAGCTTCTCAAAGATGAACGAATTATCCCAATCGGTTCAGTAGTTTTTAAGATTACCTCAAACACACAAATAAACTTTCTCTCTTTGTATATTAGTATACACTGAAGAGCAATTGAATTAGAGATACCTGTCTAGTAACGTGTAGCACCAACTTTCGCCCTGATGACGGCGGCGATTCGTCTCGGCATGAACTCGACAAGACACCGGAAGCGTTGGGAAGCCATACGGATCCACGACCCTTGAACAAGCTCCCACAGTTCACGAAGATTTGATGGAGGGGGGTCAGAGCCTCTAACATCTCTACAGATGGCATCCCAGATGTGCTCGATGGGATTGAGAACAGGTGACCTAGTTGGCCAAGAAAGCGAGGTCACATCGGTGGAGTGTTCATCCAGCCATTCGGATACAATTCGGGAGCGATGGCACGGTGCATTGTCTTGTTGCAGGATGAGGTCCCCAGTGGGATGTTGAAGACGCACAAACGGGAGCAAATGGTCGTCCAGGATATCCCTGTAACGTTGACTTGTGAGGGACGATGTCACGCGTACCAGGAGTCCCATTTCAGTCCACGTAAACAGTCTCCAGACGAGAATGCCACCCCCACCAGCTTGAAGAGTACCCAAGAAGAACGCATCGCTTCATGTGGTTTGCGCAGTACTCGTATCCTGCCATCCGCATGTACCAACGTGAATCTCGACTCATCAGTCCACGTAACATTTTCCTACATGTCTAGGGTCCAGTGGCGATGTTCCCGCGCCCATGCTATTCTTTGCAGCCTGTGATGTGCGGTCAGCAGCGGTAATCTCGTGAGACGATGACTTTTTTTTTTTTTTATTGGAGTTTTAACGACCACCGTGAGCAACTCAATGGGCTATAAGCAGTCGCCCGTCCCTAATTGAGGGTCACTGGTTCCAGGGAAGGGAGAGAGCCAGTGCCGTAATACAAACACAACATCCATGCCTCACCGGGATTCGAATCCGGACCCCTTACGGACGAATGATCAGAGGCCATCGCTTAGACCACTGCGCCACCGGGGCGGCACAATGGCTTCTGTACCCCATAGCGAGGAGATGGTTCTGGATGGTGTGGCTGCTTACACGTTTTTGTGCACCAGCGTTAAATTGCCGAGCGATTTCTTGCACTGTGGCTCGTCTATCCGCTGTTACAATGCGATCTACCCGACGATGACCCCGCTCATTCACACGCTGTTGTCTACGGCAGTTGGCCCTTGCAGGGATGGTTTTACCGGATTTGATGTACTCACCCGTGACACAGTGGCTCGTGAAAATCCCAGTGCCTGCACGACTTCCGAGATGGAGTGACCCATTCGTCGGGCTCCGACAATTTGCCCACGATCAAATGCGCTTAGATCCTTCGTCTTACCCATACTGCGTCCGACTCTTACTGATTCCCGTTGTGTAAAAATGGTTCAATTTCGATGAAATTTTAGTATGTGGTAGGGGACCACTGGGGACGAACCGTATTGAAAATGGGGGAAATGGGGTCAAAGGTCATGACATAGGATCGGGATCCATTCCATTGCCCTTATGCGTTATAACTTACGTAAAAATGCTTCGATTGAGACAAAACTTTATCATGTTGTTCCGGAAGTATACTTTACTGGTTCTGTTGAATATCATTGCAATGGGGTCAAAGGTTAGGTCATAGGAACGAGATTTATTCTACAGCCATTACCCTCATAACTTGAGTAATGAGATCTGGTATGTTGGAAAGCGTATCATAATCAATTCATTACATAATTTTACTAACTTGTTAATATAATTCACGCTTTCCAACCGTAGGTTGCAGAAGCGTATGTGTTCCAGCTTTGTCCGTCCGCACGATAACTCGCGTAAAAATGGTTCGATTTCGATGAAATTTTAGTATGTGACCACCTGGGGACGAACCCTATTGAAAATGGACGAAATGGGGTGCAAGGTCAGGACATATGAGAGGGATCCATTCCATTGCACTTATGCGTCATACTTTACGTAAAAATGGTCCAATTTCGATGAAATTTTAGTATGTGGTAGGGGACGACATGGGGACACACCCTATTGAAAATGAAAGAAATGGGGTCAAATTTCAAGATATAGGAGAGGGATCCTTTTCATTGCTGTTATGCTTCATAACGTACGTAAAAATGCTTCGATTGCGTCAAAACTTTATCATGTTCCGAGGATGTACTGAACCGGTTCTGTTTAATATCATCGAAATGGGGTCAAAGATCAGGACACAGGAGCGAGATTTATTCCACAGCCATTAATCCTCATAACTTGAGTAATGATTTCTGGTATGTTGGAAAGCGTATCACAATCAATTCATTGCATGATTTTACTAACTTGTTATGGTTATATTTTAGCAAGTATTAAGTATCCAATGCTGTAACTTAAAGTTAGTTTTATCGATGTGCATCCTTGGGAATACATTAATTGCGAAGAAAATATGTAAAGATATTTTATCATTGGAAACATAAGGCAGAGGTTTTAGGTGGAACCACCTTAAAAGATCTACTGGCAACGTATTGGTACCAGATACCACAAGACATCTTTAGAAATCTTGTAGCGCCCACACTTTGCCAGGTAAGAGCCGTTTTGGCTGCACATCGAGGACCAACTGCATATTAGATAGGTGGTGATAATCTTTTGATTCTTTGGTGTACGCATAATTCTAGGATTTCCCGAACATGCATGAAGTGAATGTTGTTTTTATAAGTTCCAGTCCCGCTAAAATTTTTATCACCATGCCCTAATACTGCGACTCATGGTAGAATGCAGATCTTTTGAGATGCTTTAGAAAGTTTTGCAATGTCTTTTGTGAAATCGCTTCTCGCTGACCTTCCTTTTCGCTCTCCTGACTTATGTTTATGAGACGACGTATTTTTGAATCAAGTTAACACACTGAATACAAAATTGCAAATACTTCCAGCTAGAAGATTATCGAACCTCGAAATTAAAAAAAATGTACACAAAAACGATAATGAACACATCCGACACCAATAAACAACTCTTAAATGTAGTTTAACTGACCCACACTTAAGCCACTAGAGTTAGAGATATGGGTTTAAATACAGAGGGTGAGTCGAAAGTTTTGCAATATTTGCATAAACGCATCTGCTGTGGCGGATTTTTCACGTGTTTAAACTAGTTCAAGTCACGCACTGCAGTCAGTCGAAAGGGATATAAAGTGGTAGTCGTTGCTGAGAACAGCATTGCATGTCGTTGTTCTGTCTCTGGTTGGGACGCCTAAAAGATGAACAGCCACAACCGGCCAATTAGGGAACTTTTGCTTTACGAGTTTGAACTCTGCCATAACGCTGCTCAAGCAACACGAAACATTTGTCACGCGAAAGGGGAAGGTTCCGTGGACCACAGCGCCGCAACCAGATGGTTCAAGAAATTCCGCTCAGGTGACAGAAACCTCGATGATCAGCCAAGGTCAGATAAGCCGCGAACCGTGGATTCGGAGGCCGTGCGCCATGCCGTAGAGGCAGATCCTACAATCAGCACTCGGACATTATCAGGCGAGCTGGGCAAATCACAGACCACCGTGGTTCGTCACCTTCAGGACCTCGGCGAGGTCTACAGGAGCTGCCGCATTGTCCCTCACGAACTGGCGTCAGGTGAAGCAAACCTCCGAGTGGAAGTGTGCACGAAACTCCTAGAAAACCCGCGCGTTATAAGTTTCATCAGGAGCATTGTTACGTGCGATGAAAAGTGGGTCTATTTCCGTAATTCTAACACACAACGACAGTGGTTGATCCCGAGCCAACTTCCTGAACCTGTTGCCAAATGTGGGCGCTTCGAGCACAAGATGATGCTGTGCGTATGGTGGAATTTCAAGGAGATAATACATTAAAAATTTGTTCCAGTTGGTCGGACCATCAACACCAACCTCTACTCTGAACAGCTGGAGCAGATGTATGTCGTTTTGTAGAAGAAGTATCCGGCACTGGTAAACAGAAGGCGCGCTCTCCTACAGCAGGACAACGCTCGGCATCATATCGCGCAAATGATCCGGCAAAACTCCAGAAATTTGAGGGCATCGAACTGATACCACACCCAGGATATAATCCGGCCCTTGCCCCGTTGGTTTATTACATGTTCCGGTCCATGGCCCACTTCCTTTGCGGGCGGCACTTCAACAACCAGAAGGAGGTAGCAGCTGGGATGAAGGAATTCTTCGCCTCGAAGGACAAAAACTGGTATCGCCGCGGAATCGAAGAACTGGCAGACAGATGGCTAAAGACGGTGCAACACGATGGCCTATAATTTGAATGCGACTCAGCTTTCGTCGTAATGGTACAATGAAGACATAAAGTGATCCAAATATTGCAAAACTCTTGACTGACGCTTGTTAAACCACACACGCATGCACACAAATGTACAGTGGCAAAGTAACCAGCAATATAAATTCAGGCTGGCGTATGGGCCGGACACCATGCGCGACTTCTTATTTCCAACAGTCTGATCACGTTTCAAATCTTCTCACGTCGTTAATTAGCTTCAGTATTTATGTAGGTGAGCTAAAAAATGTTTTGCCTCTACTTGAAATAATAATCTATTATAAAAATGTTTTCAGTGAAACAAAAACAAACATTTACCTTTATCTTTTATTTTACCGTTTTACCTACTGGAACGAATGAACTCAGGGTTATCAAAATGGGCTAAAATCAGCTTGTATGTGTATTTGGTGTCTAAGAAGTCGGCGGAACGCTGCTGGAACGAGTGCATCTGCTCATCAGAAAGTGTTGTTCCCTCTCCTTTAGCTTTGTTATTTAAAGTTGTCGTTTTGAGGAATGATTGGCGCCAATCCTTTCGGACTGGTTACTTGCTAAACGGTCTATAACAGTGGAGACGAACCTAAAAATAAGGGAAAGGAGATGTTCGAATTATTTGGTTCTACCCAGAAGGATATCAGGAGGTCTGTCTCTTTTTCATCATGCTCTGGGTCATGGAGCAGGGAATAAAGGACTAGAATGGAGCTTGTGACGTACTACAGAGGTCAAGCACGTGTCAAGACGACAGACACATCAGCAGCGATACATTCAGTCGGTGGCGCTTAGTCGGTTAGAACAACTGGCTCCCGGAGCGAGGAGGTCACCGAATCTATCCCCGTCACCGACAAATTTGTGTTTTCACATTGGTGCCCGAGTGTGTAAAATGGATCCACTGGCCGTTGGGTTCTTCGAAAAATATGTGAGGTTTTGATAATTAATACAGCAATCAGACATTTCTGAATTGACCGTATTTTTATTGTTCTCACACAATATCAATCTCTTAGAAAACTTGAAAATTTCATCGCCCTGGAGCGGGAATCGAACCCGCATCTCTCGATTACCGTTCGAGCATGCTTACCGTTACACCACCCAGGACGAAGAAGTCCCAAATATCTGAGTATTAAGAGCATTGGAATATTCTTAATCGAAGCACAGTGTGCTGCCATCTAGCGTTGATAATGTTCCCTCTAAGCTGCTACCGAGCACCGACTTAACTTCCTCCGCGCAGCTGAAATAACTTCTGCGCAGCAAGCATTTTAGATTAAAATTCCCAAATTGCTAATTAATTTTCATAAATCGAAAGTCAATTACCTTCAAAAATAATAAATAAATAAAATTCGGGCCCTCAAAATTCAAAACACTTTTCTTAAATGCCGTTCGCCCTCTTCTAAGTTCGTCTCATCGTCCTCTTCATTGTGAAAGGCTTCTTGCAAAGTAGCCTAGCAGACAGTGAACGCGAAAATGCGGATTAATGATTTTCCCACGCGGAGATATTGGGTCTTTTCTCAAAACAACACATCAGCCAGCCAATCACAGCAAACCATAACTATGTTCATTGTACTAACTAATGCACCCATGCTAGTTGGCGAGGGAAAGGCATTCCGGTCAGTTAAATTGTACGCCGCTGGTAAAAGAGTTTTTCTCATTTGTCTGATAATTAGGTAGATTTCTTCCAACATCAAAGACTCTGAAAAACGCCTTGAGTTCGCAAGTTCGTTTTTGTGCCGTATTTTTTTGTTACATTTAATAATGTCTCAACGAAAGAATTAAGAGTTGTTTGGAACCACTGAAAAAGTCTGCTGTTGCTTTTCATTATTTATGGTTGAAACAACTTGTAGAGACAAACTGTTGATTCGAAAACGCCAAAAGGTGTAGAGTTAGGCAGCGTTTTTAGTTATACTGAAAGTACTGGCGTAGTATACAAGATCTGCTCTTAAGCCAAGTCTACACGCGATTTCGCTGTTGGAAAAACCTGGAATTTTCGGGAAATGAACTATTAAAAAAGGCACCTGGTGCATATTTTTTTTATATTTAAAATCAATTGCGGAAAGAACGGTGATAAAAATGGGGGATTAGAAAAAATAATTGTTCCAATCATAGTTCCAACTTCTACTGCATATTAGAAAGAGAAGCTGAGAAAATCCAAGTGGTTTTGATGCCTGCCCAGCTCATTGGGTTAGGCGGGCATTCCCATGGCCACTTAGAGGGTATATTGGTTGTTAAGCATATCACCAGTGGTTAAGGTACATATCATCATCATCATCATCATCATTGTCAACCATTATCAATCCACTGCTGCACGAAGGTCTCCCCAAGTTTCCTCCACAACGGTCTGTCTTGTGCCAGTCTCCTCCATGTCACTCCCGCATACTTTCGAATTTCATCCACCCATCTTCCATGTGGTCTTCTTCTGGGTCTTTTCCTGTCCCTTGGAATCCAATCTAAAATTTCGGCTGTCCATCGATGGTCTGTTCTTCTGGCAGTATGTCCAGCCCATTGCCATTTCAAGGATTTAACTCTGATCATGATGTCTTCCACTCTTGTCATTTTTCGGATCCACGTGTTCCTCTTCTTATCTCTCCTGGTTACACCAAGCATGCACCTCTCCATGCTTCTTTGAGTTGTCTGCAGCCTTTGTATGTCTCTTTTAGCTAAGGTCCACGTCTCTGCACCATACGTAAGCACTGGAAGGATGCATTGATCAAACACTTTTCTTTTAAGACATAATGGCATATTGCTCTTGAAAATTCTGCTGTTTCTTCCAAAAGCTCTCCAGGCAAGTTTTGTACGCCGATTAATTTCTTCATCAATGTGACCCTCACTTGATATCTGCTGTCCAAGATAAACGTACGTGTCTGTTATCTCCAGCTTTTATCCATCAATCGATAAATCTTCATTTCTTGTAAAAGCATTGTACATCACTTTTGTCTTCTGAAAGTTCATTTTTAATCCCACTTCTTTACTCTTGTCAGCAAGATCCTGAATCATACTCTGTAGCTCTGATGGGGTAGTTGCAAAAATGACTATGTCATCAGCAAAACGAAGGTGGGTTAGATAATCTCCATTAATCTTAATTCCTTTGTTTTCCCAGTTCAGTGATTGAAAGACATTTTCCAATGTGGCATTAAAGAGCTTCGGAGATATGGTGTCACCTTGTCTCACTCCCTTTCCAATTTTTATGTGTGTTGTATTTTCAAACAGCCGAATCTTTGCACTTGCATTTTCATAGATGTTATTAATAATATTAATGTATGTATCTTCAATACCGCAGAATTTCAGAGCCATTGTAACTGCTGATGGTTTCACTGAATCAAAGGCTTTTTCATAATCGATAAAAGCCATGCACAATAGAAGTTCATATTCCCTCGCTCTTTCAATTAGTTCTCTCAGTACGTGGATATGATCTATTGTGCTGTAGCCACTCCTGAATCCAGCTTGTTCTCTCGGTTGAGCCATGTCCAGTGTTACCTTCAAGCGGTGTGAAAGAACTTTAGTGAAGATTTTATAAACCACTGATAGGAGGCTGATAGGTCTGTAGTTCCTGAGATCCTCAATGTCACCTTTTTTATGTAGCAAGATCATTGTAGCGTTGTTCCAATCCTCAGGAATTTTCCCTTCATTAAGGCATCGAGTGAAAATTTGGGCGAGTACCGTTTCGATTTCTCCACTTGCTTCTTGTATGATGTCTACAGTAATTACATCTTCTCCTGGAGCTTTTCCCCGCTTCATGTTCTTGATTGCATGTGCAACTTCTGCTGGAAGGACTGGAAGAACTCTGGTACTGGTACCTTTCATGATGTCTGGAGTACATGTATCATCCCTTTCATATAATTTGGAGTAGAAATCTTTCACTCTTGTCAAAATTTCGCCCTCTATTTCTTGTTACAGAACCATCTTCTTTTCTCAGTGCCATAATCTGTTTTTTCCCCTTACTGAGATGTCCCTTTGCTATCTTTAGGCTTTGGTTGTTTTCAATTGCTTTCCTCACTAGTTCACAGTTGAATTTCCTTAAGTCTTCAGTGATACATTTTCGTACTGTCTTGCATAGCTCTATATATTCCACTTTGGAAGTCACATATTCTTTACTTGTCCTCATCACTCTTCTTTTTTGCATCAACAATTTGGTTTTTTATGATAATTTGTTCACATGCAATTTGTTCTTAGACCCAGCTAATTTTGTTGCTGTTTCCATAAGAGCTTTGGTTACTTTTCTGTTAACTTCAGAAATATCCACTTCTTCCGATGTTAGGCCTTCTAAAGCAGAGAATCTGTTCTTCAGTTCCAATTTGAAGGTATTATGGTGTTTTTTAAGGTTGGTTATGTCAATACATTTTGTTTGTCTTATGAGCTTGCTACGTTCGAGTTTAGTGTTGAGGTGCATCTTACATCTCACCAATCTATGGTCACTGCCTGTGTTGAACTTGTTTAGCACACTGCAGTCTTCTATGACGAATTTTTTGTTACACATAATAAAATCAATTTCACTTGTCGTCCCATTTGGATGTCTCCATGTCCATTTCCTGTGTGGCTTTTTCTTGAAAAAGGAGTTCAAGATGAAAAACCCTTCTGCCTCTGCAAACTCTACGAGAGTATTTCCACGCTGGTTTCTGTTGCCGTGACCGAATTTACCTACTGAAGTTTCATTCTGTTGCCGTTGCCCTATTTTTGCATTGAAATCTCCCATAATTATCTTCAAGTGCTGCTTACCTTTATTATTTAGATCACGAATTTCCTCATAAAATTCTTCAATTTCTTCTTCAGGATGACTTGTGGTGGGTGCATAAGTTCGAATAATCTGAGCCTGGTATCTTCTCGATAGTTGGATAACGAGTCGTGCAGCTCTGTCAGAGGAACTTTCAACTTC
This sequence comes from Macrothele yani, assembly GCA_039090855.1. NCBI lineage: Eukaryota > Metazoa > Arthropoda > Arachnida > Araneae > Macrothelidae > Macrothele > Macrothele yani. The sequence continues at coordinate 34,916,015 of CM077029.1, forward strand.
TACAACTTTATCCTTCAGTTTCTTGTTTATTATAAATCCAACACCACTAGTTCTGCCAGTATCAGTCCCACGATAGTAGAAGAGATGTCCACTTTTCAGTTCAATGAGATCTTCTCCTTTTCTCCTTACCTCACTTAGCCCGACGATGTCCCACTTGATCCTTTGTAGTTCCTCTTCCAATTCAAGAAGCCTTGAATCAGAAGATAGGGAGCGTCCGTTATACGTAGCCAAGGTCAGCATCAGATGGCAGCCTAGTCCGGTCCTCCGGGGATTCTTAGCACCCTCTGCCTTCATGTCGCACTAGCCGCTGCCTTGGCCAGGTACATTCCAGCTGCCGGAGACTGAGGGCCAAGATTTAAGTTGTACAGTCATTTTGGAGGGGTTTGGCCATAACTCACCACGCTGGCCAAGCGGGTTGGTGAGTGTGGGATAGCATTTCCTCTAATCCCGATGGTATAGTTATACCGCTATTGGCGGTCGTCAGAGCCCCTTTAGTGGGAACAGGATGTACCACGAGAAGGCGGGGTTGACATTTGTCAAGGAGAGGCTGTGATGTTACGCATCACCTGACCTTACATCCCTAAGGTACATATAGCGTGGAAGAAATATTCTTCTCATAATATGTGGAAAACACGTCATAATAATTAATACAGCAATCATGGCCAGGTACATTCCAGCTGCCGGAGACTGAGGGCCAAGATTTAAGTTGTGGAGTCATTTTGGAGGGGTTTGGCCATAACTCACCACGCTGGCCAAGCGGGTTGGTGAGTGTGGGATAGCATTTCCTCTAATCCCGATGGTATAGTTATACCACTATTGGCGGTCGTCAGAGCCCCTTTAGTGGGAACAGGATGTACCACGAGAAGGCGGGGTTGACATTTGTCAAGGAGAGGCTGTGATGTTACGCATCACATCCCTAAGGTACATATAGCGTGGAAGAAATGTTCTTCTCATAATATGTGGAAAACACGTCATAATAATTAATACAGCAATCAGACATATCTGAATTGACTGTATTTTTACTGTTCTCACGCAATATCAATCACTCAGAAAATTTGAAAATTTCAAGTTTTCTGAGTGGTGTAACGGTTAGCATGCTCGAACTGTAATCGGGAGATGCGGGTTCGATTTCAGCTCCAGTGCGATGAAATTTTAAAGTTTTCTGAGTAATTAATATTACGTGAGAACAGTAAAAATACAGTCAATTCAGAGATGTCCGATTGCTGTGTAAATTAGAATACTAATTCGTGGAAAATACGTCATGTCTAACATGACGTATTTTCCACGTATTATTAGAAGAATATTTCTTCCACACCATATGTGTGAGGTTTGTTCCACACATCGTCTAGAATCAGTGAAAATTTCTTCTTCGCTGCAAAAAAGAAACTAAGAGGCAGATGATGTGACGTACTACAGAAGTGAAGTAAGACGACAAATCTGCAGCGATACATTCCATCCGTGCAGTTTAATCAATTAGAACAACTGGCTCTGGAGCGAGAAGGCGCGCATTCCATCGTTGTCACCGAAAAATTTGTGTTTTCACAAGCTCTTATTACCAGTAACAGATTTATGGTCGGTACTACTGTGATGTGAGGGGGGGTAATTGTTTTTTCCGTAGCTTTCATAAAACCCGGCCGCTATATGAACATTTCTATTTGAAGAGCGTATAAAATTGTGGGCACTATTTGGCTGAGGAATAGTTAAGAGAGTGGGCACTATTTGCTTGAGGAATAGTACTTCTCCACATAATCACATTCTACGTCAATACATTTCTTCCAACGTGTCAATAGTTTTCGAAGTCTGTTCTTAAAAAAAAAACTCAGGAATTTGTTTCTGAAATCAGCTGAGCTCACTTCTTCGTTAGATGTGAAGCGATGGGCCCCTCCAGGATTTCTTTAATTTAGGAATTGAGTGAGGTGAACTAATGTAGCTGTCAAAAGTTGTTCAGAAGAAACATCTCGGGTAGCTTGAAGGATCAATTATTTTCACTATGGAAAAAACGCAGCCATGTACAAGGAATGTTCAAATGAAAAGGTACGGCCGCCCCGGTGGCGCAGTGGTCTAAGGCGTTGGCCTCTGATCATTCGTCCGTAAGGGGTCCGGGTTCGAATCCCGGTCAGGCATGGATGTTGTGTTTGTCTTACGGCACTGACTCTCTCCCTTCCCTGGAGCCAGTGACCCTAAATTAGGGACGGGCGACTGCTTATAGCCCATTGAGTTGCTCACGGTGGTCGTTAAACCTCCAATCAAAAAAAAAAAAAAAAAAAAGGTACGAAACGACACAGTGGGTATAAATGAAGACTTTATTCAAAGTATACACCATAGGCCGTAGCACAACGATCCCATTGATTAACGAGCCGAAGGATTCCTTGTTCCCAGAATTCCTGTGGCCGTGACGAGACCCAGTCCTGCACAGCGTCCTTGAGTTCGTCGTCCGAGTGGAAGCGCTTCTCTTTCAGATGTTTTTTCAGGGGACCAAACACATGGAAATCTCAGGGCGACATATCGTCCACTTTGTCGATGTCAGGTCATTTTGTCGGTATTTGATCTCATCGACTAGGTCGTCTACCTTGTCGATGAGATCGGCCGTGATGACTGTGTTTGCCTGGCCTGGTCTCGGGTCATCAACCAAACTCTCACGGCCTGTACGAAAACGGGCACTCCATTTTCTCACTGACTTGTCGGACACACAGTCTTCCCCATATACGGTCACCATCCGGCGATGAATAGCGGCCGGTTTAACACCTTCCGCTGTCAGAAATCGGATAACGCCTCGCTACTCTTCAATCGTCGAATTTTGCAATGTGAACGCCATCCTGTCCTCACACGCACTGCCGCGTCAATTGGACGGCGCTCTTTATAAGAGCCTCTGCTCTCTCCTGCGCATGCGGGCGCCCGCGCTTGCTCCGATCCACGCCTGCGACTCCAATCGCATCCCTAGATGTGTCGCTACGTTCTCCCATACCGGCATAGGCAAATATGTTAACGGTTACGTTCTTATGACGTTTCGTACCTTTTCATTTGAACACCCTTATATGTTGGAGTCTAAATTGAAACCATGAACTTCTTTGTCACTCGCTGACTTGTAGTGGACATTTTTTTTGATTGGAGGTTTAACGACCACCGTGAGCAACTCAATGGGCTATAAGCAGTCGCCCGTCCCTAATTTAGGGTCACTGGTTCCAGGGAAGGGAAAGAGTCAGTGCCGTAAGACAAACACAACATCCATGCCTCGCCGGGATTCGAACCCGGACCCCTTTCGGACGAATGATCAGAGGCCATCGCTTAGACCACTGCGCCACCGGGGCGGCATAGTGGAAATAGGAAACACTTGATCTCGTTCGAGTTTACGTTAAGGAACTAGGTTTCTCAAAAGTTAACCTTCTCGGAATCGTTCTCCTCCTCCTAGCAGCAAACAACCTGAATAGTATTATTTCAATTCAATGAAGATTTAATTAATACTTTGTAACACAGTTTACAGTTACTCCCATCAGAAGTTGAGCAGGAAACTCAACAGCGTGCATAACGAACAAAGCAACTCGCTCCAATGACCGAGTGGTTAGAGGCGCGGGCTTCTGGTTAGCAATGCGAGTTGAGTCCAGTTCCAACCTCGGATGGAGCACTGTAGGTGTGCTTCTCGCTGTTAATGTATGTTACCGTGAACAGACGGTTCTAATTTAGTGACGCGACCCTTATAGCCTTAAATGCTTGCGGGGATCTGTAATTCACCTCCAACAAAGCAGTAGAGGTTTATACTAAACTAGCTTCTGCCTGAGACTTCGTTCGCGTGGAACTCGGAACATATTAACTATTATCGGAACATATCTCAAAATGCATAGTTTTAATGCTTCTGCATATACCACATTTTTAGTTTGGTCGCAATTTATTACTTTCATACGAACATTCAACTAGTAATTTAGGTACCTACTCAAAATTCACTTAAAATTGGGCCGTTAGCAATCAAGGAAGCAATATCAATGCGTGCGTCTGCACTACGTGCAGGTTCGCTTGGATGTAGATACCGGCGCGACATTGTATTCTACTGATATCGTAGTGGGCAAGAGCAAGACGCGGCGGTGTTTTACATAAAGGTTTGCTGTTCATCCTTAATTCCTGATACAGTTACGTATATAACATATGTCCATCGAGAAGAAATACGCTTTTGAACGGCGAAAGAATTTCCAAATCGGTTTAGTAATTTCCGAGATTGCGCGGCGGTGTTTTACATAAACGTTTGCTGCTCATCCCCAATATTTCATACTGTACTAATATAGCCTATTTTCATCGGGAAGAAATAAGATTTTGAATGGCGAAAGAATTTTCCAAATCGGTGTAGTCGTTTTCGAGATTACCTCTGATCGACATACAAATTCACAAACTTTTCCTCTTTATAATATTAGTAAATATACACCGATAAGCCATTACATCGTGACCACCTACTAAATAAGCTGCGGGAAACCCCCCCCTTTAGCCAGCAAAACAGCGGCCACTCGGCGAGGCATCGATTCGATGAGGTGGCGATAGGTATTCTGGGGTATCTGGTAAAATAATGTCAACAGCACTTCTCTAGTTCTCGTACATTTTGGGGGGGTGGAGATTTAGCGCAAACCCGCTTTTCCAAATCCAAATGTTCGATTGGGTTCATGTCAGGTGAATTTAGAGGCCACGACATTAACAAAAAGTCACCAACATGTTCCTCGAACCACTCTTTGACGATTCTTTTTTTTTTTTTTTTTTTTTTGATTGGAGGTTTAACGACCACCCTGAGCAACTCAATGGGCTATAAGCAGTCGCCCGTTCCTAATTTAGGGTCACTGGTTCCAGGGAAGGGAGAAAGCCAGTGCCGTAAGACAAACACAACATCCATGCCTCCTAGGATTCCAACCCGGACCCTTTACGGACGAATGATCAGAGGCCATCGCTTAGACCACTGCGCTACCGGGGCGGCTGGACGATTCTGGCAGTGTGGCATGGCGCATTATTCTGTTGGTAGAGGCCAACACCAGAAGGGAACACAACTGCCATGAATGGGTGAACTTTGTCCCCAACGATGTTGAGATACCTGACAGCTATCACGGTATGTGCTATTAGGGCCTAACGTGGCCCAAGAAAACATCGCCCACAGCACAACATCGTTGCCGCCTGCCAGTCAAATTGCGCAATTTTCTCTGTCCTTCTGATCGTCTGTCATATTCTTGGGCACCCATCGCGCACAGATATTGCGAAATTGCAATCTTTCATGCACAGCATCATGCGCTATGCCGTACGAAATGTTGAACTCCTGTGCCAATGTGCGCAGATGAATCGGCCAATCACTCAGAATTGCCTGTTCAATGCCTCTCACAGCGACAGGTGATGCGGTTACAGGTCGACCGAAACGTGGCCAATCGGTAAAGTTGCCACGGCCCTCTGCAAAGAAACTGCACCATCTGGAGATGTTGCTACGGCCCAGGCAATCACCATCTTACACTTCGACCATTTATTTGTGAATTTCCGTCGGAGTTTTCAGTTTAGCCCACAAAAAGCGGACTACACCGCGTTGCTCTTCTTTCGTAGACGACGCTAAGAAACGCGACATCTTTGTGCCATCGTTCACACTGTCTTCCACTACGGCGTCACGTGATCCAGCCAAACCGGCCTGTAGCGTGATACTCAAACTCGTCTGCCAAACTGCAATCTGTAAAGAGAAAAACAAATTGTTGCGTGTTACTTTTCGATCCTCTCTTGTACGAGCATGAATGGCGAAGAAATGGAAAATATATAATTATCTGCAGCAGTCATTCACTACGGGAAAAAGATCTCTCAGATTTTTTTTCAAAAACTTGTCTTGGGGGTATTTTGTTTTTCTTGATGTCCAATTGAGTGTTCTTAAGGTGTATCCTCACACATGTGATACAAGTGCTCAAAAGAATCAAAAGAACTACAAACAGTTTCCTTTATCGTCCTAACATGCTGTATAATTTCATTTATCAATCTTTTTAAAGTAATTTTTTAGACTTCTGGTTTCCAATTAAATTTACTTGCTGTAAAAACTGTTAGATAATAGTAAAGCACTGGGAAATTTGCATATTGTGTTTGCATGTGTCATTCGTATTGCTATTCCTTTTCACCCCCTTTCTGAAAACTAAGCTATGGAAGCACATATACGGAGGCAGATCAGATCGTTTCTTTGGTGTCAGATGTTTTGTGATTTCAAGGCTCTGGAACTGATTTCGCACAATTGGTGATGTCATTCAGAAGCCTGTTTCGTGCCATCCAAGTATGGTGACCCCTCCTGGTGATCGCTAGATCGCCCTATTGGCCAGTCAGAATCAAAGAGCAACAGCACCCAAACTTGCACCCTAACTATGGATTCTGTTCTAGTAGACCAGCTCCATGTATGGGGTTTAGTGTCAGCCATAGACACGCCTCCTTAAGATGATGTCAGAATCTCGTCGCCTGCAACTCAGAACAGTGGGACAAAGTCTTTTTCGCGAATGAGTCGTGTTTCTGTCTGAAAACCGGACAGCAACCAAGAAGGTAGAAGACGTGCGTCGGCTAGTTTTTCGTTATGGAACCGTAAGGACCTTCATGGGGTTTTTTTTGTTTTTTTTTTTCTTTTTTAAACTAAAGGTTATGTCACTACCGTAAAGTTCCAGGAGAAAATTCTGGATTTCAGCGTGAGGCGAAATAATTAGAGAAGATTCCATTTTAATAGATGATAAAACACGTACCCTACAACACTAAGGTCGACTACGTGTGTCTTGAAGAATGAATTATTCGATGAGTGGGTTGGCTTGCTATTTTTTCCAACCGTAATCTCATTTAACACCTGTGAGACGCCCCAAAGATTAGTGCTTCTTCCCTCGAAACCCACGAACGAATAAACCTTCTGAAACCCACAGACGACTCTAATCCGCCAGTGGCATTACTGCCATCCCTCTCGCTAGTTCCTCGAATTGAGGTCATGTCACCTCACTGCCAAGCCGTTCTTCCTTCCAGAGAGAAAGTCACATTCTACATTTACTAGTGTACTGTATAGCAAACACCTACATTATTTTTAGTTATGTTTTAAGGCATATGTTTATCTGTTCAAACGTGTCCATTTCCTTATACTTGTAAGGCATATCTAATCTATACTTTACTATACCATGCATGTTATGAAGTTTGGCGCAAATTGGTTAATTACTTTTGAACTACGCCCAGTTTCGTGCTTAACTTCATAAATTAATAACAGATGTCGATTTTTTTTTCTGTTCTTGTTCACCTTGTCACCGCTTTTCTTCGGACCTACAACTTTCTTCCCTAATCTTTGAAAATTGACCGTAAACACTCTTCTATTAGAATCTGGCACCCACAGTTCAATACAGTCATGAACTTTAGTGCTCAACAGTCGATAATTTTTAATTGCTCAAGCATAGAATATTTTCTACCTTCTTGAAGAAAAGAACGACCACGGCATTTACGCTTTTGTAGCATGATGTGCGAAACAACATCCTCAGTCGAGCACTGTTAGCCGTCAAACATTTGGTACCTTCCATAGTATTAAATGACGATTTGCACGCAACATTAATTACCCCATGAGACTGCACCGTTCTATCGCCCATAAATCAGGATCCTCACGAAAGAATAAAAGACGTCGTTATTCGAGGAGTTTTTACTCATAACAGTTACTGGACAGTATCATGGGATGGTAGAACGGTCCCACTTGCTCCATGACTAGTACCATTAACTCAAAAATGAAATCAACCCGTAAAAGAAAGCGAAACAATTTCGTTTGCTAAAACTTTTCAAAAAATTCAGAGCGGGACATTGTTGTGACGTGCCATGCGAGAGTACAGGCTGATCAGCGATTCATCTCAAGTCATTATTATGTACTTTGCAACAGCACCGGCCAATTATTAACTCCTTTAGCGTTTTGCATGTTTATTAAACTCTTATTTCCCCATGATCTTCTTCATATGGCATCAAGGGCTCGTCTAGATCCCTTGCCAAAGAACAGAGGCGTGGCGTGACCTCAATTAAAACTCGCGATTGGGAATACACAAAATTGGACGGGCAGCCCACTGATACCAATCACAGCGGGCCAACCGCTGGAAGCAGCTAAGACGTCCAGAGAAGATTTTCCGAGAACCATGCACACACGCGCAATTTTTTTACATTCTGGTGAAAACCCATGAATTGCATGATCCTCAACGCAGAACACAGGCCACAAGTCTCTTATCACACAGGCACGAGGCTAGCTAGCAATTTGCCAACTGATCCATACCAGTGGTTTTTTCGGGCTACATAGTTGTTTTTTTATTAGTCAAGAAAACCTTGTAAGGTTTTCTTTGTTCAGTACAGTCTCATTGTTTAAAAAAATTTTTGTGCGTTTCTTGATACTTATATCTTTGATAGGGGAGCCTATTTTACTTTAAGTCACTGCAGCTTCGTGAAAATTTAGTTATATTCAAAATTTCCGCGAGAATGTCTAGATGCAATTTTTATTGAAGATCGACGTAGATCCACATTTCGCGCCGTAAGTTGAAATTTCACTTGCTGCCTTTCATTTTGCGTAGAAATTCCACTTTTATTTTTTGATTTTGTGAAGCATGAAGGGTGTCCACCTAATGTCAAACGTAGCTAAAGTAGGTTTACGTAGAATGCGTTCGAGAACAATTTTTGACGATGCGAAATACGGGGATATGTAATTACAAGATAATTTAAAGATAAAAGGATTACCAATAATTAAGCGAAACGCTGGACTCTTCTACTGATGCGTCACAAAACAGTCAATAAACAATTCCAAATGACTGTGTAAAACATTTTAAAAAATGGACGCAGTTTAGATATTTTTAGAAACCTCGACAGGTTTTGTTGAAAAGTAGTCATTGTTTGAAAATTATAACAGCTGTTGATGCTTCGAAAATTTTAGAATACGAACTGACGGTCCTAAATCCTGACCTCCATTCTTATCGGGCCTCTACATTCTATAATTGCACAAGTATGTTTTTCTTTTTCTAAGCAGCAGGAATTTTTAACCTACAGAGTAATCCCAGTTTATTTATCGGAGAAAGATTTTTTCCGAAGACAGTTTTTACATTGTGCACTCTATTTATGATCGACTTGCGAGTTTCCGCAACTTTAGTTTGTATCTAATTTTGGTTAATTTTTCGATTGGAGGTTTAACGACCACCGTGAGCAACTCAATGGGCTATAAGCAGTCGCCCGTCCCTAATTTAGGGTCACTGGTTCCAGGGAAGGGAGAGAGCCAGTGCCGTAAGACAAACACAACATCCATGCCTCACCGGGATTCGAACCCGGACCCCTTACGGACGAATGATCAGAGGCCAGTGCCTTAGACCACTGCGCCACCGGGGCGGCTAATTTTGGATAAAGCAGCGTTACTTCTTTAATCAAAATATAGTACTTCTCTGTAATGTGAAATGGGTTATACGTACCCAATATCAAGTAGGGCTTACAGCCACAAGGGCGGCCCTTGTGGCGCAGTGGCCTAAGCGTTGGCTTATGATCATTAGTCAAGGAAGGGTCCGGGTTCGAATCTCGGTGAGGCATGGATGTTGTGTTTGTCTTACGGCACTGGCAGTCTCCCTTCCCTGAAACCAGTGACCCTAAATTAGGGACGGGCGACTGCTTATAGCCCATTGAATTGCTCACTGTGGTCGTTAAACCTTCAATCAAAAACAAAACACCCACAAGTGAAGGTTATGACACAACTACTTACATCCTATGGGATAGTTTTGCGCAGCGTATCAGGAAGGAAGTTACATTATACTGAAGAGCAACTGAATTAGAGAAAGCTGGCGTTATGCAAATGTGGCGCTGTAGGCTGCCCTGTAAACGGAAACGACATGAGGTATGAAGCGATCCGACAATATAAGGAGTGATGCGACGGGAATCAGTAAGAGTCGGACGCAGTATACGAAGGATCTAAGCGCATTTCATAGTGGGCAAATCGTCGGGGCCGACGAATGAGTCACTCCATCTCGGAAGTCATGCAGGCACTGGGATTTTCACGAGCCACTGTGTCACGGATGCACCGTGAGTACATCGAATCTGGTAAAACCATTTCTGCAAGGGCCAACTGCCGTGGACAACAGCGTGTGGATGAGCGGGGTCATCGTCGGCTAGCTCGCATTGTAACAGCAGATTGACCGGCCACAGTGCAAGAAATCACTCGGCAATTTAACGCTGGTGCACAAAAACGTGTAATCAGCCACACCATCCAGAACCATCTCCTCGCTATGGGGTACAGAAGCCATCGTCCCACGAAGGGTACTGCTGCTGACCGCACATCACAGGGTGCAAAGATTAGTATGGGTGCGGGAACATCGCCACTGGACCCTAGACATGTGGGAAAATGTTGTCTGGACTGATGAGTCGAGATTCACGTTGGTACATGCGGATGGCAGGATACGAGTACGGCGCAAACCACATGAAGCGATGGATCCTTCTTGCCAGCAGGGTACTCTTCAGGCTGGTGGGGTTGGCATTCTCGTCTGGGGGCTGTTTACGTGGACTGAAATGGGACCCCTGTTACGTGTGACATCGTCCCTCACAGGTCAACGTTACCGGGATGTCCTGGACGACCATTTGCTCCCATTTGTGCGTCTTCAACATCCCACTGGGGACCTCATCCTGCAACAAGACAATGGACCATGCCATCGCTCCCGAATTGTATCCGAATGGTTGGATGAACACTCCACCGACGTGACCTCGCTTTCTTGGTCAGCTAGGTCATCTGACCTCAATCCCATCGAGCACATCTGGGATGCCATCGAGAGAGAGATGTTCGAGGCTTTGACCCTCCTCCATCAAATCTACGTGAACTGTGGGAGCTTGTTCAGGGGTCGTTGATCCGTATGGCTTTCCAACGCTTCCGGTGTCTTGTCGAGTCCATGTCGAGACGAATCGCTGCCGTCATCAGGGCGGAAGGTGGTGCTACACGTTACTAGACAGGAATCTCTAATTCAATTGCTCTTCAGTATATATTGAACATATATTGGACTTGTTTGACAGGTACAGTTACATATATATTGAACATATATTGGATTTGGTTGACAGACATACGTATACAGTATAGACATTCTGTGTTTCAACGACAGCAATGTGCATAGGTGAACAAGGAACTCAGCGAATAAACCTCCGAAACACAAACAACCAAGCCTCACCGGGATTCGAACCCAGACCCCTCCGTTGGGCGAATGATCAGAAGTCATCGCTTAGACTACTGCGCCACTGGGGCGGCGTACGCCAGTGATTCTAAGGAAGGGAGAAAGCCTTCTGAGCCACCGGGACGGAATGAGGTTTTTCATCACATCTTTGCTATGCTACTAGTCTTAATCTTTTTATAACTGGAGTATGTCAAAAGTAGTAACTTTTTCCATGTCACAAACACAGAAAAAAAAATTTCCACATTTTTGTTGTGCTGCTAGATTTAATTTTCGTGCGCCTTGATTATTTTGTCAAGAAGGATGCATCCTATCCTCGAGGATGCTGGTATGTCTTTCCTCGCACCATTTTGGGTTTCTGAAAGTAATTTTTTCATGCGTGTTGTCAATCATATTTTTACGTCTTCTACGTACTGTTTGTTCCAAGTAGCCTAGTTAAGTTCTCAGGCAGAGTATTTTTCCATAAGTTTGTCAAGTTGTGAGGCTGAATTTGTCCATATCTTGGGCATGCTAACCGAAATAAATTATTTGTGCCTTAATCAAGCTTTCAGCCACATTTTATTTCTTGGGCATTCTGACTGAAGAAAATTTCTTCGTGCCGCGAGATAAATTTTGCTGGGCATTGGGCACCCATTCGGTGAGTATGATTTCTGAATTAAGAACATCATTCAAACCTAGTCAAAAGTGGTGTGCATTACTTTGGAAAGAAAATACGCGCACAGAATTTGCATAGTTAGTAGTATCTGACCACGAAGAAAAGTTCAATCAGGGTTTTAGTCCCGCAGACGTTGCTGGAAACAATAACGTGGCACCAGAGGGCTTAAGCCCTCTGGTGCTATACTTGTGCGTTAAGAAAAATTTAAAATTATATGAGAAACATTTCGCAGCGGAAAATCTCTCCAACAAAGGAAGATTTTTTTCAAATCCGACTCTAAGAAGCAGAGATATCGACAGTAATAACATGTACATCCACTGAAAAACAATGTTATTTTTAGAAGAAAGTATTCGTAAAAGATTTTTCTATTTGAGCGATATCGATCCACGGAAGAATTTTTTCAATCGAGCTTTCATGAGCTCAGATTTCGCTGCAAACACACTGATGGCCACCCAAAACGCAACACCAAAAAGGACACGAGATAGCAAAGCCAGATTTACTGGACACATAACAACAGATACAAAGATAAAACGATTGAGCTTACAGGTCCGTGCGACTTGCGGAACACGCAGACATCAATAGTTCGTGTGGCCCCCATGGCTGGCAATAACGGCCGCTACACGCCGCGGCATCGAACGAAAGAGGCTTTGGATGTGGGTTTGGGGTATGTCGGTCCAGGCTGCTTCCACACGTTTCTACAGTTCATCAGGCGTAATCGCGGGTGGTGCTTGCCGGGCCACTCGGTTGCCGATCAGCAACCAGACGTGTTCGATGGGCGACATATCGGGAGAACAAGCAGGCCACGGCAGCACTGACAATTGGTGGGCCGTGAAGAATTGTTGCACGATGCCACGTGCGGGCGCGCATTGTCCTGTTGACACGTTGCCGCTGGCAGGTTCTGCAGGTAAGAAAGGACTACAGGCTCCAAAACGTCGGAGATAGTGCTGTGGCTGTTGAGTATACCGCCGATGCGTACCAGAGGGGTGCGGGTGTCATATGAAATTGCGCCCCAAACCATAACGCCAGGCGATGGACCGGTATGGCAATGCATAATGCAGGCGTCATACAGTCTCTCGCCGCGGTGCCACCACACGCGAATCCGACCATCGTGATGTTGCAGGCAGAAGCGGGATTCGTCGGAGAAGGCAATGTCGCGCCATTCCGTAGTCCAGGATGCGGCGTTCAACGGCCCACTGCCGCCGCACTCGTCGGTGGTGTAGCGTCAATGGTAATCGGAGCAATGGGCACCGTGCGACAAGTCCCCGCTCCTGCAGACGACGTCGAACGGTACGTGCTGATACAGGTTGTTGCGCAACACACCCTAATTCCGGCGCTAACGTTCGTGATGTGGCGTTGCGAGCTGTCAATGCCCGCCGCACAACATGCCGGTCCTCTCGTTCGGTGGTGTGCCGAGGCTGCGACAATCGCTCACCTCGGTCGGTCCGTCCGTTCCTCCTGCACCCACCGAATCCATACTCGACTCACTGTGGCTGGATGTCGTCCCACAAGGGAGCCGATGTCTCGGTACGATAAACCGCTGTCGCGATAAGCCACTATTCGTCCTCTGTCGAACTCCAAAACGTGGTGGAATGACTGTCGTATTCTGCGACGAGTCATCAGGAAACTTCCCACGCACAGGTCCGGCAGCATAATACACTTCCACTACTTACACGCCGCCTTCTGTGCACCCTTCTTATAGTGCTTCTCGGTGGCGTGCCGGGCGCACATGATTTGCATATGCCCTGCAATGCTAATCGTTTGCATGTCCCCTCGCGGGCGACGCATGCTGCGAATTTCAGGCCAATCGGATGCTTCCTTTTTGGTGTTGCAGTGTACATCAGAAGCAGAAATAAACACTTACGCCCCTTGGTGGTCAAACCATTATTTATTAAATATTAGGAATTATATGCAAAGTATTTTTCATCAAAAACTGTATCAGGTGCAGAAAGAATTTTTGAAATCGGAGTTTTAGAAGCAGAGATATCGCGGAAAAGGCAATTTACATTTACGCCCCCTAGCAGAAAGTTTATGAATTACTTAAAAAATGTGTAATGATGTGATAAACATTTCGCCCTGGAAACTATTCAACAAAGAAGTAATTTTTCAAATCGGTCTCTTAGAAGCAGAGATATCGACAAAAATAAGATACATATCTACGCCCTTTATTGAAGAAACCATGCATTAAGAAGAAATTATTCCGAAAAGATTTATCGACGAGAGTGGTATCGGTCCACGAGAGAATTTTTTCATTCGAGATTTTAGAAGCTCAAATTTTGATGCAAATGTATCTGAAGCAGAAATTAACACTTCCGCCCCCTCGTGGCCAAACCGTTTACCAAAAATTAGAAAATATATGCAAAAGTTTTCCTATCTGGAGATACATCCGCTCAGAAAGATTTTTTCAAATCTGAGTTTTAGAAGCACAGATATCGGAGAAAACGCCGTTTATTTTCACGTCTCCTAGCGGAAAATCTATGCGTAACTTGAAAAGTGGCTATACCTAAAATAGTCTTCGACATAAATGAAATCGAATGGTAAAATATTTTTTTCAATCGGACGTTTAGAAGCAAATATATGGAATAAAATGTATTTTGAATTCAATATTTGTATTTACGCCCTGTAGAGGCAAAATTATGCATCGTGAAAAAGAAAAACGAAATAATAGATCTTCATTCGTAGTATTCAAGCTTCCCAATGCAAAAACATTTTTTTCAAATCGGACTATTACACTGTTAAAAATTTTGTAGTAGGTTGCACCAAAAAGTGGTGCTACACCAGCGGCACCACTTTCTTAGAAAAGATACACCATTCTGTGGTGCAAGATAAACCCAACATGATGGTACAATCTTGCGTGCAACCTTATACCATAACATGGTGAAAAGTTGAACCACGTTGTTGGGTTTTGTTTACAAAACACTGTGGTGTACCTTTTCTCAGAAAGTGGTGCAGCTGGTGTAGCACCACTTTTTGGTGCAATCTACCACAAAATGTTTAACAGTGTAGTTGCAAAGATATGGTGTCTACAGGCGATTGGACAAACCGATAACATAAGCACGATCTTGTTTTACAAAAGACATGCTAAAAATGTAGTTGTTTTTCTCCTGCAATGACCAAAAAAGAATTGTTATTGCAGGAAAGAATTATAGTATTATTCCAGGACTTTATGCAAAAATACGAAAAGTTAAGGGCTTTCCAAGCTCTAGAAAC
This sequence comes from Macrothele yani, assembly GCA_039090855.1. NCBI lineage: Eukaryota > Metazoa > Arthropoda > Arachnida > Araneae > Macrothelidae > Macrothele > Macrothele yani. The sequence goes on from CM077029.1 coordinate 34,931,030, forward strand.
GGAACAAAAATTTCAGGACGCTTTTGGGATTCCATACGATGCGATAATTCTGCACGTGACCAAAGACGCTTAGAAAACCAAAACATGCGGAGAAATCACGGAAGAAATGCAACGATATTGAAACCATTCACGAAACACTGGCCCAAATGTTTAATGGATGTTAGAATCTAGAAAACATGAAAATAAGCTTTACGCACATCGTTAAAACGGTCATTTCACTGAGATTTTCGATTTCCGTAGTATATCCGATGCTTTACGTAATCCGTAGGGGACCTACGATTTCCGTACTGACTACTGAGAATCCGTAGTAGGCGGAGTCTCTGCCAGAGTTTCTTTCAGGAATACATCAGGGGTGGGAGGCGAAGCCCTCCCGGAAACGACCATTCCCCCCCCTCCCGCGGCGACATTTTATGTTACCTAGCCAAAGGTTAATAAATTCAGGCTATAATGAAAAAGAAATATTTGTTCCTTTTGATGCTACAAATATTTCTGCAATTATATATTTTTTTTAATATTTGTTCAAGTATTTTAGTTTATTTTGCTAAAAAGGTGTATTAAGACGCATGCCATTCTTCAACTTTTAATAAGCAGTCCAATCATACCCCTTATAGTCAGAGATTAGCGATTCAGGATCAGGAGTGTGTTGAATGCATTTTGAACAGACAAAAATTTCAAGCCTGCCGAAACCAATCCCCCCCCCCACACACACACACCCGTTCACCTGTAGAAAGTTTGTTCTTGAAACGTTTGATAAAAGTAATAATTACTATATCAAGGGTGTATATAGAATATTTGTTCAAGAAGTGGGGGCGAAGAAAAACGGAAGTTTTTGAAATTCACCAGGACAAAATATATAGAATTCATGAAAAATAGAAGAAAAACTAAAGTATTTTTGTTTTCTAATGTAAGTTGATGCATTTTTTTAAAATGTAAGTCGCATTTTAACCAAAAACAAAAAAACGAAATACTTTCGGGCTGCCAACGTCCCCTCTGGCCCCTTCTAAAATACGCCCTTCAACTATACTATACAGAATATATATACATTCACTGAGTGGCCACTTTATTATGACCACCTGACAGTTTTAAGCACATGAGCTATGGCTGCATGCTGTTGCCGCCAGAGGGCGAGGCTAATATAAAAAGGGAAAGCTTCGTGCTTGCGACAGTAGTAAAAGTGATTTTGGGGTGACGAGATGGGTAAAAAATGCGATTTGACGGACTTTCTCCGTGGGATGATTGTAGGAACTCGGAGCTATGGAGTGAGTATCACCGAAACCGCCTCATTCGTGAAATGTTCCAGATCAGCTGTTGTTAAAGTGCTTAAAGACTCGACTGTCCGCCAAAAAAACTGGGTCTCTACGTGCAACGGGTGGTCGTCATCGACTAGTGACTGCTCGGGCGGAACGGAGAGTGTCCAGACTGGTAACTGACAACAGAAGGGCAAAAGTGAAGCAAATTACAGACCATCTTAATCAAGGATCCCGTCCAATGATCTCTACAAGCACTGTTCACCGTACACTGCATCGGATGGGATATGGCAGGCAGCCGACGGCCTGTTTGAACACCTTTACTGTCTGCAGTTAACAAGAGAAAAGGTCTCCAGTTCGCACAGGAGCACAAGGATTATACAGACGATAATTGGAAACAAATTATGTGGTCCGATGAATCACGTTTTCAGTTGCACCATGCTGATGGCCGAGTGAGAATTTGGCGGAAACGGCACGAAAGCATGGACCCCAAATGCATTACTACAAACTTTCAATCTGGTGGATGGCAACGTTATGGTTTGTGGGAATGTTTTCCTGGCATGCTTTGGGCCCTTCAATTCGTGTTGATCAACGTCTGACTGGCATATCATATCTAAACATCGTTGCATACCAAGTGCCTCCTGTCATGTTGATGGTTTATCCCAATGGCGATGGCTACTTTCAACAAGATAATGCGTCCTGCCATAGTGCTCGTATTGTACATGATTGGTTTCAGGAACATGCCGGTGAGTTTACTTTGCTTAGGTGGCCCCCACAATCTCCAGATCTCAACCCCATGGAGAATTTGTGGGATGAAGTTGAACGAGCTATCAGACAGCCGGATCCATAACCCTGCAATCTCACACTCCTGGAAAGAGCTATTAATCAAGCATGGTCTCAGATTCCACAAACCACCTATTAACATCTCGTGGAGTCCATGCCGTGAAGAATCGACGCAGCATTAAAGGCAAAAGGTGAACCAACGATGTACTGAGGGGGGGGGGGGGCATAAGAAAAGTGGCCACTCAGTGTATATATATCAGTGGCGTATCTTGGGTCCGAGACCTGGGCCTATCTCACCCCCTTCCCAAGCCCCCAGTACTGTTATTTATCTAATTGCGAAGTTTATTTTTCAGTTTTGTTAAGTAATAGAAGTAACTTTTTTACTAAATTTTAGATACATGTTATTCCTTACATACCGCATAATTATAAGGAGTAGGATTTGAACACTTGTTTGAACATGAACTCCATTCTTCTTCTGAATACTTTATTTGTACGTGAACTCCATTCTTCTTTCCTTTTGTGTGGCCTTCAGTGTTACGTTTTCATAAAAGTTTCTACCGAGTACTTTTTCATATTTAAAAAGAATGTTTTCCTCTATTGACAAAACAGTCAAGTTGGTAGAATGTGCATGTCCTTGTGTGGCTCTAAGATATATCTTGATTCTTTTGAATACAGAAAAACTTCTTTCGGCAGTTGCAGTTGTTGATGGAAAGTTTAATATCAGGTCTGCTGATTTGTACACCTCACTAAACAACAATTTCTTCATCTTTATGTAACAAGTGATTGCTGATTTGTACACCTCAGTCCAAGAATTTATTCATCTTTATGTAACAAGTAATGTCTCTTACTGATTTCTTTTTGTATTCATCAAGGGAATAAAACGTCTTCAGTTCATTTTTTAGTCAAGCTATATCAAAATTTGAAACATAGACTTCTTTAAGTTCGGACAGTAGATGTTCAAGAAATCTTTCACAAAATTTATCAAAACAGTTCGAATCCAACAAAGCCACGAATTTAAGATATAATATCACATATTTTATATCATTGACACTTCACACAAACTGAAACAACTCTCGCGAAACACATACTGTTACCGGCAGGAGCATGCGAGTGACTAATTTAGTCCAAGTCTTCTCTTTTCTGAGCGAACCATTACCAAAGCGTTCCCCTTCACCCGCTCATTCTTGTTGTCATGGAAACGCTTGCTGGCGATCGTATAGAAGATCTTCGGATCAGAACAGCGAAGACTGACTGGTAGAGCGGTTTGCGTTACGATGACACCATCTCGCCGCAAGGTATTTGCTCGCTAGATTGATTGCTCTAAGTCAAAAGAAGCGAATCCGCACGAGTGTGTGTGTGGTTTTTTTGGGGGGGGCAGCAAAAGCATCTTAATACCGTACCTAATTGGCTTTCATTTGTTTGTATTTAATTGACTTTTATTTGGGCATTCTATGGGCTTCGCAGCTAGCCTAGAATACACGCCACTGATATATACATGTACATAAACAACGCAACAGAAGAAAACCTTCAGAAAGATTTTGTAAATTAAAACCGAAGAAATGTCAAGAGAATGTGATTGAGGCTGCGACCTCACATCATGTATACTAAAAATATCAGTCAATACGACACGAACACAAAAACCTAAAAACAGAAATCTAATTACACTGCTGGCCACGCAAAATGCTACACCAAGAAGGATGCATCCGATTGACCTCAAATTCGCAGCATGCGTCGCCCGCGAGAGGACATGCAAACGATTAGCATTGCAGGGCATATGCAAATCATGTGCGCCCGGCACGCCACCGAGAAGCACAATAAGAAGGGTGCACAGAAGGCTGGGTGTAAGTAGTGGAAGTGTGTTGTGCTGCCGGACCTGTGCGTGGGAAGCTTCCTGATGCCTCGTCGCAGAATACGGCAGTAATTCCAGCACGTTGCGGAGTTCGACAGAGGCCGAATAGTGGCTTATCGCGACAGCGGTTTATCGTACCGAGACATCGGCGCCCGTGTGGGACGACATCCAGCCACAGTGAGTCGAGTATGGATTCGGTGGGTGCAGGAGGGACGGATGGACCGACGTGAGCGATTGCCGCAGCCGCGGCACACCACCGAACTAGAGGACCGGCATGTTCTGCGGCGGGTATTGACGGCTCGCAACGCCACATCACGAACGTTAGCGCAGGAATTAGGGTGTGTTGCGCAACAACCTGTATCAGCACGTACCGTTCGACGTCGTCTGCAGGAGCGGAGACTTATCGCACGGCGCCCATTGCTCCGATTACCATTGACGCTACACCACCGGCGAGTGCGGCGGCAGTGGGTCCTTGAACGCCGCACCTGGATTACGGAATGGCGCGACATTGCCTTCTCCGACGAATCCCGCTTCTGCCTGTAACACCACGATGGTCGGATCCGCGTGTGGCGGCACCGCGGCGAGAGACTGTATGACGCCTGCATTATGCATTGCCATGCCGGTCCGTCGCCAGGCGTTATGGTTTGGGGCGCAATTGGATATGACAACTGAACCCCTCTGGTACGCATCGCCGGTACACTGAACAGCCACCGCTGCATCTCCGATGTTTTTGAGCCTGTAGTCCTTCCTTACCTGCAGGACCTGCCAGCGGCCACGTTTCAACAGGACAATGCGCACCCACACGTGGCACGCATCGTGCAGCAATTCTTCACGGCCCATCAGGTGTCACTGCTGCCGTGGCCCGCCTGTTCTTCCGATATGTCGCCCATCGAAAATGCCTGGTCGCTGATCGGCAACCGAGTGGCCAGGCAAGCACCACCCGCGGCTACGCCTGATGAACTGTGGCAACGTGTGGAAGCAGCCTGGACCGACATACCCCAAGCCCACATCCAAAGCCTCTTTCGTTCGACACCGCGGCGTGTAGCGGCCGTTATTGCCAGCCATGGGGGCCACGCGAACTATTGATGTCTGCGTGTTCCGCAAGTCGTACGGGCCTGTAAGCTCAATCGTTTCATCTTTGTATCTGTTCTTATGTGTCCAGTAAATCTGGCTTTGCTATCTCGTGTCCTTCTCGGTGTTGCATTTTGGGTGGCCAGCAGTGTATATAAACTAACTAAGCCAAAACCAGACTCCAAGTAAACAAACAAAAAAAGACCACTCACCCCATGAAGACAGTGCCTGGGCGTCAAAGACCCAAGACTAAATAAAAATACATGTATACAGCAAATTATGCCGCCTTTTTCAACAGAAGACCGGCATAAAGGTGACTTTTCTGGATTCCGCTAAAAGGCTGGAGTCACCAAAAGCCTGCGGATGTGTTCTCGAAATCACCATCTCTGAAAACCAAAAGAGCAAAAAACGTCAAAGTCACCCCTATGTAGCAATTGAGGTCATAGGCCACGGTCGCGGTCAGTGTGTATAAAGTGCCCGTAAACTAATGAGAGAATATAGAGTAGAATGAGGTTAATTGAAATCTTCAGCTATTACAGATCCACATAATATCACTTAGCAACCTAATCAGTTAAAATTGTGAGATCTTTGGTTAGTGATGTATTTGTAGTTTAGAGACCTTAGTACAAGAAATTGTAATTTAAGTTTAGAACTGAGAGCTGTCTGAAAAGTTGATGTAGAAAACGTAATGGGTAATTATTAGCCTGTAATCAAGCGAACAGCTTAAATAATGAGTCACTTAACTGCAAAACAGAACTACTGATATGCAGACATCTGTGAAATTAGGAAATAATATTTCGATGCACTCTTCTAGAAATGTGAGATTCCCACTTAGTGCAGAAGTTAGTACCAAAGCCGAAAGTAGTACGCTTATCATAAATGTCCGAGATTAACTCCGTTTCACCGACATGTATATTCAAGTCCAAGTTGTTAATACCCTCCACTTCAGCTCCAGTTCTTTCCAATATAAGCTCACTCGGATATATTTCCTTTGCAATAATCGGAAATTCCTCCCAATTATACACAAGTACAGCATCGACGTATCTCAAGACCTCATCCCCACTTTCAGTTTTTCCAATGAAGGCTCTCTCGTAGAAGTGCAGGTAGAGGTTGGCTAATATACTTAAGAACGAAGTTCCCATAGGGATCCCTCTATCTTGCAGGAACAACTCCTCACCCATACAAATGTAATTATTAAGGAGACAATGATTTTAAGTTGCTCCAGAATCCTCTTGTAACCCCAAGCACGTCAAAATATTCATCGAACATCCTTTCACAAACTCTGTCCAAGTCCTGGAGATTGATGGAAGAAACAGGTTCTAAAAATCGAAAGTACAGAAGCTTATGTTAGTTGTAGGCTGAATGGAACTCACCAAATACACTGCCGGACAATTGCTAAGGACGGATGGCAATAGCAACGATAGCAACCATAAAATGGATGGCAGGAAAATGTAGAAAATAGCATAAGTGCGGGATACAGTAAGACATGTTGTGCGTATGCAAATTTTGGATTGCTGAACTTGTTCGTGACGTCATAGCGCTGATAAGAGATATAAAGGATTTGACGCGTATTGACCGTTTTTGTTCAAACGCAAAGTTGAAAGGGAAAGAATCAATTGACGAACTTGCAATTTTCAGTATGCCTTTCCGACATCACCTAGATGATTTTACGCGTAGCCGTATTATTGGCAAGATTGAAGAAGGGCGAAAAATAACAGATGTTGCCAGGGAGTTCGACGTCAGCCACAGTGTTGTTTCAAGGCTTTGGAAATCATTTCAAACAAATGGAGAGTGTAGCAAACGTCACCGGGGAGGTCGTGTTCGCAGTACGACACCTACAGAAGATCGGTACGTAGTGCTATCAACAAAAAGACACCGGCGCAGCACAGCTAGTGAGGTAGCAAATCAGTTTATGGCTGCTACTGGCAAGCGGATCTCCCGAAAAACTGTCGCCAGACGTTTGCATGAAGGAGGACTATACGCCCGCCGTCCTGTTGTGTGCATCCCATTGTCCAGACGTCACCGTACCGCCCGTTTGCAATGGTGCCATCAACATCGCAATTGGACTGATAACGACTGGTCTGCTGTCCTCTTCTCAGATGAGAGTAGATACAGTCTATCGTCTGATTGTCGACGACAACTGATCTGGCGTGATAGTGGTACTGCATATTGTCCAGCAAACATACAGGAAAGGGACCGATATCCGACATGTAGTGTCATGGTATGGGCTGGCATCATGATCAATGGCCGTACGTCCCTCTATGTGCTTCCAACTGGGACTATGACTGGCCAACGATACATTAATGATGTTCTGCTACCTCATGTTCGCATGTTCCGTGGTGCTGTCGGTGATAGATTCATTTTCATGGACGACAACGCAACATGTCATCGAACAGTCGCTGTCCAGGAGTGTCTTGAGAGCGAGGATATTCAACGCCTCGTATGGCCAGCACGTTCTCCAGATCTGAATCCCATTGAAAATGTGTGGGATGCTTTGGGGAGGAATCTTGCTGGTCGCCAATGCCCCTCCAATAAACAAGGACACCCTCATCCGTGCACTGACAGAGGAATGGGATAACATACCCCAACAGCTGCTTGATAATGTTGTGCAAAGCATGACACGACGTGTGGAATCTTGCGTCGCCCTCCATGGTGGCCATATCCCGTATTGTCATCTTACGCCGGAACGCCTGCGGACGGTAATTGCATTTTTTTTCACGTTTACGTATTCTGCACAAAATGGCCTGTTTGTTCCTTGAACACGTTCCAAAGCCTTCTGGATTTCTGAGCACAATAAATTGTCTTTTTTGTAATGTTCTGGCATTCTGACATTATTTTATTTCACTTGGCATCCAACCACACTTACTTTTTTATGCGCTATATAGCCGTTTATGATCCGTCCTTAGCAATTGTCCAGCAGTGTATAATACAGGCCTGTTGTTGTTAATAATCCACGAAGTAATGAAACTGGTCTCTTGTGAAATTTGGGCACTGCATACAAATATGGATACTTTAAACCAGTGCCAACTGTAATCTTCAACTTCTTAAACATTGCTAGTATTTTTTTGCAGACATTTGTTTTACTTTGATTAATTTGATTGTAGGTTGTTCTGCTTGTGAATTGCCTTCCAATAATATGCATGTAGTACTTCTTGCAGATAAGAGCACAGTTATTCTAGGCCTTATCGACGAAGACCACGGTGAATCTTTTTTTAACCTCTTTAATTAATGAGCGATTAACTTGCTCATAGGATTGAACAAGAGTGGTCTTTTCTTAATACTATCGAAGGTTAGGCTTAACCAGTGCATAAAAGCCTGATATGGTACATTGTAATTCGATGATGATTTCAGAGCAAATTTCCTTAAATCAGATCTCAAAGCTTCTATAATTTCTTTTGGCTCAGTCTTATGGGCGAGTTTGTAGTTCGTACCCTTTTCCATCAGTATTCTAAGTGACCTACTGGCAATCAGACCTAAATCACCTGTTATTATATGCCCGTGATGCTGGTAGACAAATTGCCTGTATTTTTCCTCGTGACTGTAAAAAGAAAGATCCATTGGCTGAGCCCGGTTAGGCCCCAGAATTGACGCCTCTTTATAACGGAATAGTCTTCGACCCAGACTGGGTTCGTAACTGAAGCTCACAATGATGTGAAGATCTGTAACTGGAAATACATCCTGATGTTGAGAAAATATACAACAACGAAGGAGAATACGCTATTAAATATTAAGAAAAGGGTAAAAACGAGAAGAAGAGGAGTAGAAAAAGTTGAGGTATGACATCAATAAACCCCCGATGCCAATGCGTGGATTCGCCGAAAAGAGACCAGAATGGTAAACCAAAAACAAATGACACTAGTAAGGAGTTATTTTGACTCCAGCGATGCTCAACGAACATCATGCAAATTCAAAGAATGTGATTTATTTTTTGTATTTCAAGAGAGTTTTCACTTCTTTTTCCCCGTTTTATTCTCGCTTTCTAACCATAGGTTGAAGAAGCGTATATGCTCCAACTTTGTCAGTCTGTCCGCATGATAACTCGCTTAAAAATTGTTCGATTTCGAGGAAATTTTAGTATGGGGTAGGGAACAACCTGGGGGCGAACCCTATTGAAAATAGGAGAAATGGGGTCAAAGATCAGGACATAGAAGCGGGATCCATTCCATCGCCCTTATGCGTCATAACTTAGGTAAAAATGCTTCGATTGCGGCAAAACTTTATCATGTTGTTCCGGAGGTATACTGAACCGGTTCCGTTGAATATCGTTGAAATGATTTCTGGCATGTTGAAAAGCGTATCATAATCATTGCATGATTTTACTAACTTGTTTCACATTTTGTATTTTATCTGTTTTTACTTTTTGTCATGATGATTAGCAAATGAAGTAAATTAACAAAAGAGATTAAAAAAAGCAAAACTTAGTCTGTATTCGTGGGAAAATGGAGTTTATAGTTGAACACAGGACCCTCCCCCTCACCCTACATTACCCTCCAGACCCCTCTCTAGTTGTAGAATCTAGCTACGGCCCTTCGCTTTCTCTTTTGTTGGAGTACGGAAAGCTAAAATATTTCCTGATTGTATTGCTATGTTGTAAGTATATTAATTTTCTCCTCAGTATAGGTTGCTCGGTACAAACAGCTGAAAAATCAACATGACAAAACCAAAAGCTACCAAAACAAAACCCCGTGTACTTCGTAAAGTCAGTAGAGCCAAACCTTCTAAAGTAACAGCAACTAGACGTCTCCGTCTGAAGAGGATAAAGGACATACCCTTGACACGCGGACAGCTGAATGCTTGGAATGGAGTTCTACGCGAAAATCTTGGTACTGCAAAACGGCCGAAGGTACCCACGAGAACGAATGTTGGGAAGGAAGAACTTCAATGTGGTAATTATTTTTTAAAAGTGGTTTTCAAAGTATTATAAAGGCCATTCCATAAAAACAGAGTATTTTTTTTAAATTGGCAACAGTGCGAAGGGGAAAAACAACCACGCAGACGACTAACTGAATTAAGGAAGTATATATGGCAACACTTATTAGCCGTGGCAGACGATTCTGGTTTTACTATTGCGCAGTTGTCTACATTTCGCCATACAGCTATGGAGGTGAGTGATTCCGAGTTAAGAAGTGAAATGCGTTGTGCGATAAAATGTTGCTATCGTTAGTGTAAGATGGCTCCAGAAACCGTTGATTTAATGAAAACAGCTTACAAAGCTAAGTGTTTGGGTGAGTCAACGATGTTTAGATGGCACCATGATTTCAAAAAGGGCGTTTGTCGGCAGAACTCACTGCTAGTCCTGGTCGACCTGAAAGTGTTGTTACAGAGCGTATTGTTAACACTCTTTGGACAATCCTGCAAGAAGATGGACGGATGACGTGCAAAGACATAGCAGCGTCAACTAATATTTCAAAAACGTCGGCATTTCGCGTTCTACGCGACAAATTACTGCTGCATCGGGTGTGTTTCTGATGGGTACCTCATCTCCTGACGAACGAACAATTGTTAGCCCGAGTTCAGATGTATTATGAGTGGATATAAGTTATTGCAAAAGATCCAAACTTTCTAAGGGCAGTAATAACTGCCGATGAAACATGGGTCTACTATTTCGACCCCCTCACGAAGCGCACAACGAGTGTCTGGAAACGCACAGGCTTGCTTCCTCAGAAAAAGGTCCGCCGAACCAAATCAGCTGGGAAGGTTGTGATAATTTTCTTTGATCATAAAGGTTATAACGAAAATGTCTTTTCGTACTGATACGTTATTTTAAAAACATAACCATACGATGAAAGAGTTCCTAAATTAAATCTTAACGGCCAGACGAAACATTTATACAGAAGTCAAACTTACGGAAATTATGCTTTATTTCTCCAGCACAGATATAGCACTTCACGATGGTATAGAAATCACATAACACAAATCAACCACCAACATTCCACCACGCTCCACAAGCAACTGATGTATCATAGTTTATATCTCTGGTTCTTATCTCATAACGGGCATACGTCACGTTCATTCTACCTCAATTATGTTGCCAACAGTATTCGTTTGAGAGAAAAGATATCACGTTAAGTGTGAAGTATAACTGAGAAAAAAATCAAGATTTACATAAAGAAAGAAACTACACTGCTGGCCACCCAAAATGCAACACCAAGAAGGACACGAGATAGCAAAGCCAGATTTACTGGGCACATAACAACAGATACAAAGATGAAACGATTGAGCTTACAGGCCCGTGCGACTTGCGGAACACGCAGACATCAATAGTTCGTGTGGCCCCCATGGCTGGCAATAACGGCCGCTACACGCCACGGCATCGAACGAAAGAGGTTTTGGATGTGGGCTTGGGATATGTCGGTCCAGGCTGCTTCCACACGTTGCCACAGTTCATCAGGCGTACCCGCGGGTAGTGCTTGCCGGGCTACTCTGTTGTCGATCAGCGACCAGACGTGTTCGATGGGCGACATATCGGGAGAACAGGCGGGCCACGGCAGCAGTAACACCTGGTGGGCAGTGAAGAATTGTTGCACGATGCGTGCCACGTGCGGGCGCGCATTGTCCTGTTGAAATGGGGCTGCTGGCAGGTCCTGCAGGTAAGGGAGGACAACAGGCTCCAAAACGTCGGAGATGTAGCGGTGGCTGTTGAGTGTACCGGCGATGCGTACCAAAGGGGTGTGGGTAAAACCATAACGCCAGGCGACGGACCGGTATGGCAATGCATAATGCAGGCGTCATACACTCTCTCGCCGCGGTGCCACCACACGCGGATCCGACCATCGTGGTGTTGCAGGCAGAAGCGGGATTCCTCGGAGAAGACAATGTCGTGCCATTCCGTAGTCCAGGTTAGGCGTTCAACGGCCCACTGCCGCCACACTCGCCGGTGGTGTAACGTCAATGGTAATCGGAGCAATGGGCGCCGTGCGACAAGTCCCCGCTCCGGCAGACGACATCTAACGGTACGTGCTGACACAGGCTGTTGCGCAACACACCCTAATTCCTGTGCTAACGTTCGTGATGTGGCGGTGCGAGCCGTCAATGCCCGCCGCACAACATGCCGGTCCTCTCGTTCGGTGGTGTGCCGCTGCTGCGGCAATTGCTCACGTCGGTCCGTCCGTCCCTCCTGCACCCACTGAATCCATACCCGGCTCACTGTGGCTGGATGTCGTCCCACACGGGCGCCGATGTCGCGGTAAGCCACTATTCGTCCTCTGTCGAACTCCGAAACGTGCTGGAATGACTGCCGTATTCTGCGACGAGGCATCAGGAAGCTTCCCACGCACAGGTCCGGCAGCACAACACACTTCCACTACTTACACCCCGCCTTCTGTAAACCCTTCTTATAGTGCTTCGCTGCAATGCTAATCGTTTGCATGCCCTCTCGCGGGCGATGCATGCTGCAAATTTCAGACCAATCGGATGCTTCCTTCTTGATGTTGCATTTTGTGTGGCCAGCAATGTAAAAAGGAAAGTTAATTTAGAATATACGTCACAAGGTGTAGTCTATCAGAATGCCGTTCCTGCACAAATTGTCAATGCTGAGTATTACATTTTAGTCTTGAAGGGTCTACCACGACACACAGGGGCTCATCTAGAATTTCGGAATTAGACGGGGGGTATCCGGCTCTGCAAGTAAAAATGCCCCATGTATGTGTACTTACGCGACGTGACTGTTACAATAAATGTTTTGATCTGTCAAAGAATTTAATATATTCTATTCATGTATTATTCAGCTGCAAATGGTGTTTTCATTGTTTTTACTTTCAATAAAAATACGTATTTCAGAAAAGGAGTTAACCACAAATGCGATTATTTTATCTATTGCTATCACAGTTTCAGAGAATGTATTTTTAGAACAACTTTTACAGTGTGTGATTTCAGCAATTATGAAAATTGAAATTCACCAATTAGGAAAATTGTAGAACAGTTAGAGAGTTAGGGATCTCTCGTGTCGGACACCGATGGTGTAGGAATCATATAACAAAACTCTTGGCCTCATGGGTAGAGGGGTCCGAACCCAGGGACCTTTTCTTGGGTGCGCCCCTGACGACACGTATCGATTAAGCGACCAGAACTGGTGGGCAAATGGACCCTAGGCCATGATAACGCCCACCCACATGTGTCTGCTTGTGTTAAACAGTTTCTTACGAAATACAGTATTGAAATCGTGCCAGTCTACAATCTTGACCTCTCCCAGTGCGATTTCTGGTTGTTCCCAACAATGAAGGAGAAGTTCGGTGGCGCAACATTTAACACAGTTGCCGACATTATTTAAGCAGTACAGGGGTCGCTAAAGCAACTTCCACAAAATGCCTTCGCCACATGCTTTGAAAAGTGGAATGAACGATGGGATCGTTGCATATCATTCAAGGGAAGATACTTTGAGAAGGAATAACATATATTTTGCTGTATCTATATTTCTTCATTTTGGGTGATTTTACTCTCAGTTTTTATGGAACGGCCGTTGTATTTTAGCATGCGTTTTTCACTTTTACTTTTTTCCGCATTCCTCTTGGAAAAAAAAATATTATACGTGCTTATGTATACCAGCACTTCTCTGACCGCCTGTGGGCGCAATAAGTCCACTAATATGCACTGAGTGCTCACTGCATTGCAACCACACCCATTGAAAATGAGTTACACACGATACTGGCGTAACGAGGAGGGAGGCGTAGCCTGTAAGCCAAAGGCGTCGATGTAAGAGGTTATGGTAGCTATAAGCCAAAATTAAGCTAGAAAAGTAAGTTATCCAGGGCAAAAGCAATGACAGCCAAATTATAAGATTTTACTTGCTTTGCAATGGACAGCTCTAAAGCATACGATACGCAAGGCTAACAAAGTATCATCTTTCCAACACATTGTAAGTAACATTAATTCAGTTAAAACCACTCCTGACAATGATCACGCAAATTAGTTATTTAAAACCATACAAAAAGTCATTTAAATCACAGTATGAAACTTGGCTTTTCAACTACTTAGCATTGCCTATATTGAAAAATACAAAATTTTACACAAAACTCAATTTGGTTTTTTACCAAATTCCTCAACAGAAATCGCCCTTCTACACTTAAAAGATAATATTCATTCTAATTCTATTAATAATAAATTTACATTGGAACTTTTCATTGATTTTTCAAAAGCATTTGATACTTTAAATCATAACTTATTATTAACAAAATTGTACGCAAACTGGTCACCAACAATATACAGAAATTGAACATACCAGATCTAACTTACAATCAGTCATTTCAGGGGCCCCTCAGGGTTCGGTATACTTGCTCCATTATTATTTAATATTTATATTAATGACTTCTGTACCTGTTTACACAATTCAGATATCATTTTATATGCAGATGATGCAACCATATTAATACATGGAAATGATGTTGAGACATTGGTGCGACAACTGCAAGTCCGTTTTACATCTATCACTAATTGGTTAACTAAAAATGATCTGGCTATTAATATTAACAAAACAAAAGTATTGATTTTTTCAAATACGTCAACCCCCACCTCCTTAATTCAGAATATTAATTTACTTGGATTATCTATAGAAGTGGTTCAAAGTCATAACTATCTTGGTATCACTATTCAGCATGATTTAAAATCGAATTCACATGTTGACTACCTTTCTAATAAGATCTCAAGAAATATAGGGGTTTTTAGTAGTGCAGTGGCCAATTTAACCCCAAACCTAATGATTTTATTATACTACACTTTAATTCAGTCTCATCTAATCTATTGTATATCTGTTTGGGGATCCACTACATATTTTATACAATATGAAAAAACTTCAGTCCTTACAAAATAGATTCATAAGATTATTAAAATTTAAACTACAAAATACTCAATTTTCAAATACAGTCTTTCAAGCTAAACTCAGTCCAAATGATTTTAATATACTAACTATTCAACAATTACATATCTATAGTATAGGTAAACTAATATTTTTGAGAATAAAAAATGGTTACTATCAAGATTTAATTACGATAAGTACTCATAGTCATGATTACTCCACGAGACAAAAAACAACACTAATCCCCATGTTTCAACTAACAGATCGATTTAGATCATTTGTTAATTATGCTGGTCCTGCATTATGGAATACATTTCCTACTGATATTGTATCACTTAATAATATTAATATATTTAAACGAAAACTCGGGCATTTCTTACTGACCAAAAGCTCATAATGTACTATTACCGTTATTAATTGATAGTACCACCCTACTGTGTTTGATATTATGTGGACTTGACTTGTTTATGTCTTTTAGAATTTTTTTAATTTCATGAAAATTTTGATGATGTGGGAGAAGAGGGCACGTCAGCCCTATCAGGCCTTTTGCCACCTCATTCCCTGTTGTTACAAAAATATATCATTTGTGTTATATATTTATGATTATGTAATACCATGTCTGTAACAACTAAAATGCAATAAATGAAATGAAATTTAACAAATAGCAATGCATATTATGGCCGTATCCAGAAGAGAGATTTTAAAGTCCAACCCCCCCCCCCCACCCCGATATTTTTTGGACAAAAACTTTTTTTTTTTTTTTGCTTGTTCATCATGAGTTATTAGATCAACAGGATTCGCCATTATCTTCTTTTCAGTTTTTTTTTACAATTTATTTCCTTTGATAAACCTTACTTCCAAAGCACATTTTTTCTTACTTTACCCACTGGTCAGCAGTAACAAATTTATAGAAGCACAGGAAACTCTGTGTCTGGCACTTTGTTAATCTGAATTGTTCTATGATCAGGTAGTTTTGAGATCGCTTATTTATTTATTTATCGTGTTAAGAAAGACGAAAAAAATGGCTGTTGAAATCGTAGTTTATTGTTTCTTTATGAAATCAAGATGCCAGACTAGGATGGGTTGTGTTTAGAAATGTGAGAGCGCAGCGAGTGATTGACTTCCACTGGCATATTGAAGATCTGCTGACTATCTGCAGAAATGTCCGTCGTTTCGTCCGCCATAACGGTGAAACATTTCGCACCATTTACTTTTTTTACTATTGCATCCTGAATAATGTTTCCGCAAATGTTGATAAGTTGGTTTTGAAATAAAGAAACTGGTGCATTGCGCGTTTGCTGCGCTTAATTTGAGATGCTTTGCAAGCACAGAATCCTTAGAAGAAACTCGGAATCTGAGAAGAGCACGAAAATTACCATCGTTGCCAAGATAGCAACTATTACACGGCCAATTCAACGTCAAAGTCCTTTGGTATGGTGGCTTCATCTAACGTTATTTAAAAACCACTCCCTGACGGAGATTTCAAATTTCTTTTTTTTTTTATAATTTTCATTTTTCAAACTGTACTTGCTTTTATCCTGTCTAATCCAATTTTCAAGTGATCTATCTCATAGATAGATAGATAAAGAAAGAAAGAAAGAAAGATCTGAACAACTGTTCATTTCTATTTTCCATCCAGGCGGTTGAACCTACAGCGCGGCGTCACGTCTTTCCCATTTGTTAAGATTCGTAAGAATTACATGCAGGCGACTAAATCTTTTAAGGGAAACAGCAATCGAAGACTGCTTTCAAAATTATCGAAGCTTCGCTTCAAAGTTTTGTAAAATCTTCGATTCTTGAGATATCCTTTTAAGCCCTTTACCAGTATCGATTGCCCTTTACCAGTCGACGGAGGCGACATTCTCTTCTGGGGTCGATGGCATTTGGGTCTCCACAGTTATGACGTCTGTAGGTAGTAGGTGTACCATGTCTATTCTTGGTACACCCTTACTACAGCACCTTGCTAACAGGCCACGAAGTCTCCTGTTTCTGAGATGTTTCCACCCTTGGCGCGATAGCCGATGATCATCCTCTTTTGAACGACCATCAAACCACTATCTCTACCCATTGTGCTCACGTGCACTGTGGCTCATCTGTCCTAGCCGGCCCCTTATATCTCCATTAGGTCAACTTTGTCACTTGCACTCTGACACACCTGGGCACACTGTGATTCCGGGGGTGGTCATATTATTCTGATACGGCTGTGTACTGTGGTGGTTTCGTTAAATCGAAGAGCTCGTATTTCCAAAGAGGCACATGGGCTCCTCAACCAGACGTCTCTGTATACGCACAGCTTGCGTTCCGCTTAAAATTCGATACTTGCCTATTACTCAGCCCTGCTTCCGCGCAAAAAAACAAACACCTTTATTACTTGAAAACTTGAGGAAGGGGAAAGGGTTAATGGACCACAGTTGTCGTTGAGCCATGTTAGCGGTATCCTGTTCTTGATTTAGAGCCACTAGTTCCAGGGAGGATAGACAGCTACTGCCGTAAGAGAAATAAGTCTTTCATGTCACACGCGGGATCCCAACCCTGACCCATTTAGGAAGAGTGATTTGAAACCCACGCCTCGTAGCCCTATTATCATTCACGCTTTATACTTCGCAGTAAAGTGGTGTCAAAAATATCATATTGCTCTTTTTTTCAGCAAGGAAAACATTAAAATGCAAACTGTCAGGGAGTTGATTTTGGGAGATCATGTTTACCTTTAAAATATCGTTTACGTTTCGCAATAAAGTTGCTTTGAACTGCGTTTTCAGTACAAAACCTAAAAATGTTTCGATTGAGACTTTATCATGTTGTTGCGGAGGTATACTAAACCCGTCCTGTTGAATATCATGGAAATGGGGTCAAAGGTCAGGAGGGCACAGGAGCGAGATTTATTCCACAGCAATTATCCTCATAACTTGAGTAATGATTTCTGCAATGTTGGAAAGCGTATCATAATCAATACACTGCATGATTTTACTAACTTGTTTTTCATCTAATGAATATGATATCTGTATAACAGTGTACAAGTACGCACTATTTTGTTTTTCAGCCGACCAGCAATTAAGCGTTCCAACACTTCGCCGTCGACCTGCTGGAGTGGTTTTCGGGACTGGATCAAACTATGTTGGGCAGCTGGGTTTAAAACTCAGTCGAGAACTTCGCAATTTGGATCACATTGAACATGAAGATGGGAACATTTATGCAGTGACACGGCCAGTTAAAGTAAATTTCTCAGGTCCTGTCATCGACATAGCCGCAGGTGGAATGCATTCTGCTATTCTCACAGACAAAGGCAAAGTAAGCATCTACTCTATAGTTATCTCTTAAATAAAAGAAATAGTAATCGATGTTTAATTTCAAGCATTGCTTGGCATTAAAAACTCTGTTGACAACTTTTTTTTGTTCTTTTTTTACCAATTGGCGCCCCTTGGAAAATTCCATCGTTTTTATATTGTAGGAAAATTAACCGATTATTTTGAAATACCTAACTACAAAAAACTTATACTTTCCTAATGCACTCGAGATATTAACTAAATTATTAGTAATCTAAACAATTTTGCAAACAGGGAAAGTAATTAAAATTTTGAAGATGACAATCCGATTTTGGGCGTAAATGAGAAAAGGATGGTAAGTCAGATAATATCCGAAAACTTGAAAGTTTTTCATCGTCCTCGAGCGGGACTTGAACCCGCGTCTCCCATAAAACGCCCGGGTATGCTAACCACTACACCACCCAGAACGACCAAGTTTCAAGTTTCCGATCAATTTGAATTTAACGATCACAGGATTCGCTAGTCGAAGCAACCGGTATTCATGTTTAGCGAATCTGGAGGTTAAGAATCTTATCCCGTGTTTGCCGTGTTGGTTCTTAACCTCCAGATTCGCTAAACATGAATGCCGGTTGCTTCGACTAGCGAATCCTGTGATCGTTAAATTCAAATTGATCGGAAACTTGAAACTTGGTCGTTCTGGGTGGTGTAGTGGTTAGCATACCCGGGCGTTTCATGGAAGGCGCGGTTTCGAGTCCCGCTCCATGACGATGAAAATTTTCAAGTTTTCGGATATTATTTGACTTATCATCCTTGTCACATTTACGCCAAAAATCGGATTGTCATCTTCAAAATTTGTATTATATGGCGTAATCCCGTATTTCTTTCATGATTAGGGAAAGTAATTATTGCACCACATATAAAAGTTAGTGATCAGAAAGAGGAGAAAAATTACTATTCCTAATCCATGAGTTCCTCTTCCTATCTTTCCTGGTTGTCTCAAGCATGCACCACTCCATGCTTCCTACAGTACTGTTTGTCTTCTTAGTTACTGTCGTTGTCTGTTATCCATAAGTAAGAACTGAAAATATGCATTGATTAAACACTTTTCCTTTGAGACGTAATGGTAAATTATTCTTGAAAATTATACTATTTCTTCCAAGCGCTCCCCAACCAAGTTTTATACACCTATTCATTTCCCCTTCTTCGATATAGCGTTTTCTCGATATCTGTTGTCCAAGCTAAATGTAGGTATTAGTTATTTTTAGAACTGCTCTATCAATAGCTAAACATCGTGTTTTAAATATATACACTCCCGAACAATGAAATTTGCGCACCAAAAAGGAAGCTTCGGATTGAACTGAAATTTTACGGACGTAATGATACAGATGAAGGATACACATGATGGCAAAAACAGAGCTGCAGGACAATTACAGTGTGATCTGTGGCATGCAGTCCAGTCATCTTCAATAGCGCGTCGCACCGCCTAGTTCGGCGATACATGCTGCAACACGGTCCGGCATGGAGACGAACAGACACCTGATAATGTCCTTCTGCAGAGTGGCCCACACGTGTTGCACGGCGTGCTCCGAATCCCGGATAATGCGTCACGTCGGCAGCTGGCGTTTCAACTGGTCCCACACGTGCTCGGTAGGGGACATGTCCGGAGAGTGGGCATGCCATGGAAGTGTCTGAGCATGACGTAGTCAGTCCTGGGCAACCCGAGAAGTGTGCGGGCGGGCATTATCCTGCTGGTATAGCGCACCTGGAATCCTGGCCAGGAATGGGAGCATTTGGAGCAGTAGGATCTCATCCACGTACCGCTGGCTCGTCAATGATCCACGTACCATTACTAGAGCTGATCGGCTATTGTAGGCAATGGCTCTCCAGACCATAATGCCTGCAGTGGGGGGAGGTGTGGCGCTCGATAGCGAGGTTGGGATTGTGCCGTTGACCCGTAGACCTTCACACGCGGATGCGATGATTATCTGCTCCTGAAATGAAGTGGCACTCATCGCTAAACACCACACGTCGCTCTGGCCTTGCACCACTGCACACGGTGTCGGCGATGTTCCAGTATTAATGGCAGCACACGTAAAGAGCGCTGGGATTGAAGATTCGCTTCCGCGAGGCGTCGGGAAATAGTTCGTGGGCACACAGGAGCAGATACATCTGCCTGTACAGTGGACCGGGTCACCGTGGGATCTGTTCATGCCTGTCGCACGATCCGTCGATACTCTCTACCGTTGGTCCTCCTCGTCCGTCCGCAGCCGCTGAGCCGTGTGGAAGTGCCGTCATGTGTCCACTGCTCCCAATAGAGTCGGACGGTATGGTCAGAACAATCCACATGGCGGGCTATACGGCGCACCGACCATCCTGTGGTTTTCAGCCCGATGATCAGGCCTCTCTCAAAGTACATAAGCTGCGTAAATCGACGTCTCTGGAGTCTAGCCGGCATTCTCGTCACTCTATACTCTTGTTTGCGTCGGCCGGTGCTTTTCTCTTTCATGGGGCATGATCATCAAATGATCATATGTAGAGGATTTTAGGAAGGGAGTGTCTGACCCCAGGTCTTAAACAACATTTAGAAATAGGAAGCTAGGAGATTTGAGCTAGAGTGCCTGATAGGAAAGTGACACGAAGTAGAAAGGGGAGGAAGACACACTTATTTATTACTGGGGGTGAGGGGCAGTACCCGGGGTCCGACGGCTTAACGTGCCCATCCGACGCACGGCGGATATTTAGTGGATCGAGCGTTCGTACCTGCTCGGGATCGAACCTGACGTCCTTTCCGCGGCAGTCACGAACGTTGCCCACTCGGCCACCCGCGGCCCTTTCATGGGGCATCGACTACACGCCGGTTTATAAGGCTGCCGGTTCGTGCTTGCAGCGCCACCACAGGGTGTGCGGCCATGCGCAATCGCACTAAATGTAGATCACGTGCATACGAGCACGCACTCTAGCTGTTTGCAAAGTTTCGCGGTTGTAGCAAGTTTTCTTCAAGGTACGCAAATTTCATTGTTCGTGAGTGTATTTTTCGACACGTTATACTGTGTTCATGTACAGTAAAATTTTACTAAATCACATTTCAATGTTGCTGCAATTCTTCGTTTAATTTTGTAGGAAACGAATTAAAACAGTCCAGCTCATGTTAAAGTCTCAAGGATAATATTAAAGAAGACAAAATGTCAAGCCGTATGGCATTATTTCTACAGCTATTTCACTCATCAAATCGGTGCTACGCCTGTTCTATTTACAGTAATAGTTAAGAAAGAATTCAGTGCATCAGGTGTTTCATTATATTTTTAGGTTTACACCTTTGGCTGTAATGATGAAGGCGCTCTGGGTCGGCCGACGGATGATGAAATTGGTGAAATGACTCCACAGCTGGTACAACTGCCGGATACCATAGTTATGTTGTCTGCCGGGGACAACCACACTGCTGCTCTATCGAAGAAAGGCAATGTCTATATTTGGGGAAACTTCAAAGTAAGCTTTTTACTGATAACACTGGAAAACAGTTTTTGTCCGTGGAACATTTCTTGTATTTCTAACGTGATTCTTTACGCTGAATTCAAAAATGTAATCAGAATTTTTCTATCACCCACAGTTTTTCTGCGACAACGTTTTCTTTTTTTTTTTTTTCTTTTTTATCTTCAGTATTGGTTATTGAACTTTTAGGTATCAACAGACATAATGTGCGTAAAATGCGTCTTTCAATTATCGCTTGTATTAAATAGGAAAATGCTAGTGTTTCCGTTCTCGAATTGTACCATCACTTCTAAATTACGCAGAGATCTGAAAATTGGCGTGTTGTTAGATTTTAAAAGTCTGGATACCTAGAAAAGTCCGAAAACCGAAAACTCAAAATGACTGCTTTGGAACATCAGTGTCTGCTTAAGTTTTTTTGCGAAATGTTCAACCACTTCTAAATAACCTAGACATCTGAAAATTGGCATGTTGATAGGTCTTAAAGACCCGGATATCTAGAAAAGCTCAAAAACCAAAAAAATCAAAATGGCGACTTTGGTCTATTGTCTGCTTCATTGTTTCTACCGCTTCTACACCTAGAAAAGTCTGCAAACCAAAAAATCCAAAAAGGAAGGTTACTGTTCAAAAGGGAGGTTCAAAATTCAAAAAGAGAGGTTACAAAATTTCAAAAAGGGAGGTTAAGAGACTTTACTGTTCAAAATGCTGATAGGTTTAAAGATAATTATGACAGAAACGTCGAAATGCTGCAAAACTTCCGTGAAATTTTGACTTCAAATTAAGGGGTGCCAAATCCTGCTCCATTTTACGTCAAGCTGCATGCATTGATATCACGACCCTGCTCAAAATCGTTAAACAGTTATGGATCTTAAATCACTTTTCTTGCCCTTAATCACTTTCCCTTTCTTTAATTTTATGTGAAAAGAATAATAGATTTACCGTTCAGAGAACGGGCATAACTGCTAGATCCTTATAAAGGCACTAATGTACACTGAAGTGCCAGAAATACTGGTACAGACGAGCTTATGCAAAATGCATAGCAACGTCACCTATGCGCGTACTTGGTTGCGTCCGCCAGTGCGTATATAAAGCGATAGACATCCTTGCCAGCTGTCAGAGCGGTTTTCGTCATGAGAATGACAAGTAATAACGATTTAAGCGATTTTCAACGCGGTGTCATAGTTAGCACTCGTGAGATGTGCCATAGTATTTCGGAGGTAGAAACGAAGTTCGGATTTTCACGGACGACCATTGCAAGGGTATACCGTGACTACAAGAATTCCGGCAAAACCTCCAACCTACGATACCAGTGTGGCCGTAAAAAGACATTGGGTGAATGTGACCATCGTCGGCTGTCAAGAATCGTTTCACGCGATAGGCGTGCAAAACTCTCGCAGGTATCATCGGAATTCAATTCAATGCTGGAGCCTCAACAAGCATCAGCGTCCGGACTGTGCAACGTACCCCCAGCACGATATAGGCTTTGGGAGCCAACCCCAACTCGAGTCCCTTTATTAGGTGCACGAGACAGAGCAATGCGCCTCGCTTGGGCACGGCAACACCTCTACTGGGCACTTGATGACTGGAAACAAGCAGCTTGGTCTGACGAGTCGCGTTTCCAACTGTATCGAGCAGATGGAAGGATTCGTGTGTGGCGCAAACTCCACGAAGCCATGGATCGCACCTGTCAACAGGGAACTGTACCGGCTAGTGAGGGGTCCGTAATGGTATGGGGTGTGTTTAGCTGGACTTCACTGGAACCCCTGGTACGTCTACAAACGCCTGTGACCGGCCAACGCTATGTGCTCATCTTTTCTGACGAGGTACACCCGTTCATGTCCTGCATTCATGCTGATGGGTTGGGCCTGTTCCAACAAGACAATGCATCTCCACACAAGTGTCGGGAAGCCACATTATGGTTATAGGAGCATTCATCTAAGTTTGGGGTGTTGCCATTACCACCCAAATACCCAGATCTGAACGTGACAGAACACATTTGGGATGTCATGCGACGCGCTAACGAACACAGGAATCCGAGACCTCGGAATACACCCGAATTGTGGAAAGCTCTGCAGGAAGTATGGTGTGCATTGCCTACAGCATATTTCCAGAAGCTAGTGGAGTCCATGGCCGTCGTATTTCTGCAGTCCTGCGCTCCCGTTGGGAACCTACCAAGTATTACACTGATGTACCAATTTTTCTGGCACTTCAGTGTATGTGTTTAGCCACAGTCCGGAATGATAATGCATGGATGCGGCGCAAAAATATATGAGCAGCCATTTCTTTTTTGTCAGTGGTGAGCTGGTTCTTCAAAAACAGGGAAATGAATTATAATGATTCTGACACTGTTGACATTCTTCAAGAAAAGAAAAATGAATAATGATTCTGACAATGATGATATTCTTCAAGAACAGAAAAATGAATAATGATGATTCTGACACTGTTGACATTCTTCAAGAAAAGAAAAATGAATAATGATTCTGACAATGATGATATTCTTCAAGAACAGAAAAATGAATAATGATGATTCTGACACTGTTGACATTCTTCAAGAAAAGAAAAATGAATAATGATTCTGACAATGATGATATTCTTCAAGAACAGAAAAATGAATAATGATAATTCTGACACTGTTGACATTCTTCAAGAAAAGAAAAATGAATAATGATTCTGACAATGATGATATTCTTCAAGAACAGAAAAATGAATAATGATGATTCTGACACTGTTGACATTCTTCAAGAAAAGAAAAATGAATAATGATTCTGACAATGATGATATTCTTCAAGAACAGAAAAATGAATAATGATGATTCTGACACTGTTGACATTCTTCAAGAAAAGAAAAATGAATAATGATTCTGACAATGATGATATTCTTCAAGAACAGAAAAATGAATAATGATGATTCTGACACTGTTGACATTCTTCAAGAAAAGAAAAATGAATAATGATTCTGACAATGATGATATTCTTCAAGAACAGAAAAATGAATAATGATGATTCTGACACTGTTGACAATCTTCAAGAAAAGAAAAATGAATAATGATTCTGACAATGATGATATTCTTCAAGAACAGAAAAATGAATAATGATGATTCTGACACTGTTGACATTCTTCAAGAAAAGAAAAATGAATAATGATTCTGACAATGATGATATTCTTCAAGAACAGAAAAATGAATAATGATGATTCTGACACTGATGACATTCTTAAAGAACAGGAAAATGAATGATGATTGTTACCGATGACATCCTTCAGGAACAGGAAAATAAATAATGATGATTCTGACCCTGATGACATTTTTCAAGAACAAGAAAATGAATAATGATGGTGATTCTATTCTTGATGACATCCTTCAGGAACAGGAAAATAAATAATGATGATTCTGACCCTGATGACATTTTTCAAGAACAAGAAAATGAATAATGATGGTGATTCTATTCTTGATGAAATTCTTCAACAACAGGAAAAGGATGATCACGATCCAGATTTTGAAGCAAGTACTTCGTGTGAGCTTCATTTAATAACACAGACCTTGATGACTTTGCACGTGATTTAAATTTGTCCTAAAAGCTGACTGAACTTTTAGAATCCAAATTTGAGATGGTTCACCAAAAATCTCTGCCTTATGTTTCTAATGGTGAAACTTCTTTACATATTTTCTTCGCAATTAATGTATTTCCCAAGGATGAAAATTTGCACATCAATAAAACTAACTTTAAGTTACAGCATGGGATACTTAATACTTGCTAAAACATAACCATAATTATATTAAAAATCAATTCTTTTTCTTTGAGTAATGTTCAGACCTGTTAATAGATGGCGCGACCTGTACATTAATGAAGTCAGTAGACAAATGTTGGATTGCTTAGTTATGATTATGTTTTAACAAGTATTAAGTATCCCATGCTATAACTTAAAATTAGTTTCATCCATGTGCAAATTTTCATCCTTGAGAACACATTAATTGCGAAGTAAATATGTAAAGAAGCTTTACCACTGGAAACATAAAGCAGAGATTTTAGGTGGAACCACCTTAAAAGTACGGAGTCGTCTCCACTAAGATACTAAAGTGTGTTTTCTCGCATGTCAGGTTGAATTTAAAAAAAAATTACACAAGAAAGAAATTTAGTATTTTGTAACGATGTTTGCTCAGTAATCGAAGCACTGGGTCATGAAGGTGTGGCACATGTTCATTGACTCCTCCAAAGTTAGCTTGAAAGTTGTGCTTCTTCACAACGGAAAAATTTTCGTCGATGCTATTATTGTGAGGGAAGCGAGTCATATGAAAATATGAAACTGCTTTTGGAGAATATCCAGATATTTGGAGCATGGAAAATCGGTATCAGAGTTCTAATATACTGGTTGACTACTGCTGGACGTTCAAGAGAGACCTTCCACGGGTGAAATACTGTATACCAGGAAGTCATCACTTGTTACGTTTTAGGTAATTTATTAGGGTTTCTATGTGATATGTAAATATACGATTTATCCAAACTTTAACCGTACGTCACTAAAAAAACTTTGCGTGATAGAAAAAAACTAATATATTTGAATTCAGCAGGGAACACATACTATTAAAATCACGTATTACTTCCCGTGGAACAAAAAAAGTTACATTTTGTAGACCTGTGTAATGAATGACTAAAGAGACAATAAATATACATAAATCCGTGAAATGGTGTATATCGGAAAAGTATTTTAATCATGCCGTGCTTTCGCCTGCCAACGGGAGGCTTTATCCAGGAAAACTTAGACAACACGAACAACGATCCGTTTGGAGTTTAAAACCGGAGCACGAGCATTAAAAACAAATATAACACTACAAACATAGGAGACTTGCGTTAGTCAACATGTGGGTCCAATGTTCACGTAGTGTAACATCATCATCATCATCATCATTGTCAACCATTATCAATCCACTGCTGGACTAAGGTCTCCTCAAGTTTCCTCCACAACGGTCTGTCTTGTGCCAGTCTCCTCCATGTCACCCCTGCATACTTTCGAATTTCATCCACCCATCTCCCATGTGGTCTTCTTCTGGGTCTTTTCCTGTCCCTTGGAATCCAATCTAAAATTTCGGCTGTCCATCGATGATCTGTCCTTCTGGCAGTATGTCCAGCCCATTGCCATTTCAGGGATTTAACTCTGATCATGATGTCTTCCACTCTTGTCATTTTTCGGATCCACGAGTTCCTCTTCTTATCTCTCCTGGTTACACCAAGTATGCACCTCTCCAAACTTCTTTGAGTTGTCTGCAGCCTTTGTATGTCTCTTTTAGTTAAGGTCCACGTCTCTGCACCATACGTAAGCACTGGAAGGATGCATTGATCAAACACTTTTCTTTTAAGACATAATGGCATATTGCTCTTGAAAATTATGCTGATTCTTCCAAAAGCTCTCCAGGCAAGTTTTGTACGCCGATTATTTTCTTCATCAATGTGACCCTCACTTGATATCTGCTGTCCAAGATAAAAAAACGTACGTGTCTGTTATCTCCAGCTTTTCTCCATCAATCGATAAATCTTCATTTCTTGTAAAAGCATTGAACATCACTTTTGTCTTCTGAAAGTTCATTTTTAATCCCACTTCTTTACTCTTGTCAGCAAGTTCCTGGATCATACTCTGCAGCTCTGATGGGGTAGTTGCAAAAATGACTATGTCATCAGCAAAACGAAGGTGGGTTAGATAATCTCCATTAATCTTTACCCCCTTGTTTTCCCAGCTCAGTGACTGAAAAACACCCTCCAATGTGGCATTAAAGAGCTTCGGAGATATGGTGTCACCTTGTCTCACTCCCTTTCCAATTACAGGATATTAAGTCATAGTTTATGTTAGTCTCAAGCTCACAACTTGAGGAAGATGGAGGTCCACGTTGATGACAGTTCAACGGGTACCCCATCATTGCATACATCACTTCTTGTCTCTCAACAGACTCCCTGATCATATTAATAGTTTTCTTATAAGTAGTGCACAGGACCACCAGTTTCCTTTCATTCCATAGGGGAATTGCTGCTTTGTAAAGTACTGTTTTTTGGAGCAGGAATGTCTTCCCAAGAGTTAAAGGACATTTTTTGTGCGATAGTACAGAGCATCATTTTATATGGTGCGGAGACGTGGACATTGAATAAAAGACGTCAACAAAGAGATTGACTTTTGGAGGCTTTCTGCAAAAAAATCCAGATGTCAAAAAGTGCGTAATACAAAAAATTCGAGATATCATGAGTATTAAAGCACATATTCTTCAAACTATTGAGATGTGGAGATTGCAATGGTTCGGACATATAAGGAGAATGTCATCAGAAAGACTTCCTAAAATTCTGATTGAGTAGGAGGCTCTGGGAAAGAGGGAAAGAGGAAGACCAAGTGGATGGAGGGAATTAAATCAAGTTTAAAAAGTAATGGACTCGATGAAGTAATGGTCTTGGATAGAGAGAAGTGGATGAAGACCCTGGCTGAACTACACAATATTGACAAAAGTCACCGGACACTTAGAAGAGAAACACAACATAGGAATTATTGACATACATTAGTACGGTGTCGGTCAACCTTTGGCCTTAATGCATGCACTGACCCTTCCAGACATGCTTTCGAAAAGGTTTTGGAACCCAGCTAGAAGTATGCGCTCCCATTTAGTACATAATGCTGCCGCTAACAGTTGCTTTATAGTAGGCATTGGTTCCAAACTTCTTATGCGAAGCTCTAATTCATTCCATAGGTGCTCTACGGGATTAAGATCAGGAATCTGTGCTGGCCAATTCACACACGATACGTAATTATCATCAAACCACACCGTAACAGTCCTTGCTTTATGACTCGGTGCATTATCCTGCTGGTACCAACAAGGCTCGGTTCCATACTATTGCCACAGAGTTGGTAGGGCATAATTGTCCAGAATATCGAGGTAGACGTGCTGGTTAACAGGTTTGTCCACGATAACCGATGGGTAGGGATCATACCACGATAACCAATGGGTAGGGACCATACCACGAAAAACACCCTCACACGAGTACACTGCTAGATCCAAATTTGACCGTACGAACAGTACACTGTGGTAAATAGCGTTCCCCGGCTGCAGCTATACCCACACACAGCCATCAGACTGATGGATCGTGTGTCAGGATTCTTCAGTCCATAGGACCCGTTTCCATTGATCTACGCTCCACGATAAATGTTCTTTACACCATGCTAAACGACGAGTAACATTACGAGTGGAGATGAAAGGCTTTGAGCAGCCGCACGACCACGGTAACCCATGGAATGAAGTAATCTGCGAATGGTACGTGTACATATCGAGGTTCTAGCATTTTTACTCACCTGTAAACTGAGGTCTTGTGCACTACTCTGTCGATTAGCTGTAACGACTCTCCTGAGGCTTCGACGTCATCTATCACTGATTCTCTTTGGTCTGCCGGTACGTTTTGCTGCTTCAGGCACGCCATGTGTCTTCCACTTATACAGTACATCCAAAACAGTTGACTTGGGTATGTTTAAAAGCCTCTCGGTTTCTCTTATGGACAACCCACTAATATAACACTCAACAATCTTTCCTTTCTCAAAGTCAGTTCTCTCCCGCCGCGACATTTTCACTTAACCTCACAATGCGATATAATCGCGGTCACCTGCAGGCTTGTTAGCACGTCTTTTGTAAAAAAAGATCGTGCTTATGCTATCGGTTTGTCCGTCCGTCTGTAGACGCGATATCTCTGGAACTAGTCCGATTTAAAAAATTATTTTTGCATTGGAAGCTTGAAATAACGAATGATGATCCTTCATCTCGTTTTTTTTTTTTTTTTACGATGTACAATTGCATCGCTAGAGGGCGTAAATGCAGATAATGTCGAATTCAAAAATACATTTTATTCCACATATTTGCTTCTAAACATCCGATTGAAAAATTTATTTTATCTTTTGATTCCATTTATGCCGAAGAGTATTTTAGGCATAGTTACTTTTTTCAAATTACACATAGATTTTCCGCTAGGGGCGTAAAATTACATTACGTTTCCCGGTATCTCCTCTTCTAAAACTCCGATTTGAAAAATGTTTTCCCTATCGGATACAGCTCCTGATGAAAAATCTGTTGCATATAATTTCCAATTTTTGGTAAAGAATACCTTGGCCACAAAGGGGCGTAAGGGTTAATTTTTGTTTCTGATGTATTTGCCATAAAATCTGAACTTCTAAAATATCGATTAAAAAAATTATTTCGTGGACTGATGCCACTCACGTCGATAAACATTTTCGTAATATTTTCTTCTTAAAATATTCCATGGTTTCTCCGCCAGGGGGCGTAGATGTATATCTTATGTTTGTCAATATCTCTGCTTCTAATGGTCCAATTTAAAAAATCTATTTATTAGACAGAGTTTCCGGTGTGACATGTTTTTCATATAATTAAAAAATTTTCAAGTAATTCATTGACTCTCCGTTAGGGGGCGTAAAGGTAAATTGCGTTTCCCTATATATCTCTACTGCTAAATCTCCGATTTGAAAAATTCTTTCTGCACCGGATACAGCTCCTGGTGGGAAATCCTTTGCGCATAATTTCTAGTTTTTGTAAAAAATGGTTTGGCCAACAGGGTAAAACATGTTTTGGCCAACAAGTCCTTATTTCCGCGTCTGATGTATTTGCAGCAAAACATGAGCTTCTAAAATCTCGATTGAAAAGAAAAGTCGTTTGTGGACCGATACTACTAATGTCGACAAACCTTTTAGAAACATTTTCTTGTCAAAATAATGCATGGTTTGTACGCCAGAGGGCGTAGATGTATCTTATTTTTGTCCATATCTCTACTTCTAAGAGTCCGATTTGAAAAATTTCTTCTTTGATGGATAGTGTTTCCGATGCGAAATATTTTTCATATAAATTCAAAAACTTTAAGTAAATCATAGACTTTCCGCAAGGTTGCTCAAAGGTAAGTTGTGTTTTCTGCGTTATTTCTGCTTCTAAATCTCCGATTTGAAAAATTCTTCCTGTATCGCATACAACACCTGATGGAAAATATTTTTCATTATGATTTCTAATGTTCAGTAAAGAATGGTTTGGCCACCTGGGAGCAAAAGTGTTAATTTCTGCTTCTGATGTATTTGCAGCAAAATCTGGGCTCCTGAAAACTCGGCTAATTTTTTATTTTTTTTATTTTTTTTTCTTGTACCAGTACCGCTCATATGAAAAAACCTTTTGAGAATACTTTCTTCCTAAAATAATGCATGGTTTTCCCACCAGGGGAGGAAAGTCACATCTTATTTTTGTCGATATCTGTTAGTAAGAGTCCGATT
Organism: Macrothele yani; assembly: GCA_039090855.1. NCBI lineage: Eukaryota > Metazoa > Arthropoda > Arachnida > Araneae > Macrothelidae > Macrothele > Macrothele yani. The sequence goes on from CM077029.1 coordinate 34,961,804, forward strand.
TGAAAAATTCTTTGTGTTGGAGAGCGTTTCCGTTGCGAAATGTTTCTCAAATAAATTCATATTTTTCTTAACGCTTAAGTCTGCAACCAGAGGGCGTAAGCTCAGGATTCCGTTTACAGCAATATCTGAGGGATTAAAAGCCCGATTGAAAAACTTCTTTCTTCCTTCAGATACTATTGTTTTCCATACCGGTTCCATTGACTTTGAATAGCTTTGATAAATTTAATTTGAATCAGAACGGATTCAAAAGACGTGCTAATTACACCCGAAAATTCGGTGTTATCTTTCTTGTTTTTTTATACCGTTCGCAGCTGCACCGAGCATCTTAACAACGCAGCAGATCCGCTCATTTGCTTTTGAGGGGGTGTCCGGTGACTTTTGTCAGTATGGTGTATATGGTCGAAGAAATCGACTAGGTACAGTGGAAATTCCTGACTATGATGATGTAAAGCACTTCCTTCGCTAAAGCAATAGATCCTCTTCCTTCCCTTATGTCTTTCATATGCTCCTTATGTCACACAAGTAAAGATCTTTTCTTCATTCTGATGTAGGACTTTATTGAGGAATCTCGGAATTTTAGTTGAATCGTATCCCCTGCAGTCTGTTTTTTTGTTGTTGTTTTTAGTCAAAATTTTACCACTATATAGTTTTCGATGGCTTCAACGTTACTTCTATATCATGCTCCCTCAGTAAATTTTTGACATAGAATTAGAACTGGGGAATATACGAAATGCTTCCTGCAAATTTCATGTTCGTTTTCTTTGTGTTGTCCTTTAACAGGCTGCTTTTCCACTTTTTGGAACTTATCATGTAGTTCGCGTTCCTGAAAATCTGGTAAAACTCCTTTCTTTACCATGTTGGAAGTTTCCTGATTCTTTAAATTGTCAGATCTGAAGACAGCAGTTTTGTAATATCTTAGGCATCAGAAGCTCCGCGTAATGATGTTAGGGCCGCCCCGGTGATGCAGTGGTCTAAGCGATGGCCTCTGATTATTCGTCCGAAAGGGTCCGGGTTCGAATCCCGGTGAGCCCTGGATGTTGTGTTTGTCTTACGGCACTGGCTCTCTCCCTTCCCTGGAACCAGTGACCCTAAATTGGGGATGGGCGACTGCTTATAGCCCATTGAGTTGCTCACGGTGGTCGTTAAACCTCCAATCAAAAAAAATTGATGTTAGGAATACCTGTTGGTTTATCGCATGCTTGAATATCCGATAAACGGCTACGATTTCTGGATAATAAGACATTCAGGAAAGGTAATCTCCCATCTTCTTCTACTTCCACTGTGAAGGAGATATTATGTACTGCAGTGTTGGTTAGTGTTGAGAAAATTAAGTTTACATCCATAAGACGTAGCGTGACCAAAAATTTGGGGGAGCACAAATAATTGTAAACTGATGTTTTCGTCGTGGAGCAGGGTGGGGGTGTTCTCGGAAATAGTTTCTCCGAAAATGGTCATTTTCAATTCATAACTTTGGTTTTTACATGCCTAATTATTGGGTCCAATGTTCACGTAGTGTAACACACAGGATATTAAGTCATAGTTTATGTTAGTGTCTTCCAACAACTCCCCGATTCTCCTCACCAGTTTAGGGGTGACCAGAATAGCCCTTATGGGTCTCCCCTTTTTATCTGGATTTTTCTCCAAAGACGTCATCATTGAACACTTATTTTCCAAGTCATTAAACTCTATTTTAATTATCATTATTCTTTTTTCCCATCGGCTTAACTGCCTCTTATTCATCTCGAAAATCGTTTATCTTCACAAAACATGTTAAAAATCAACCAGATAAACTCTTCTATCTAGACTCTCCTATATACTTAGCTATTTCCTTTATAACCCCGGTAACTGTAATTTTAGGGGCCGCTATAATTTGACTGACCTCTCCCCTCCAAATTTTCATTTTCCCTTCTTCTTTAAAAATATTAATTTCTATCTTCATTCTTTTAGGTTTATGTTCAGGCATTCTACTTTCATTCAAAACCAAGAAATTCAATTCTCTAGGGGAAGCCTCCATCTCTTTATGATTTATTCATATAATTTTTTGTAACCCTACACTAAATAGATTGATAACCGGGTTCAAAATTCACAAATTAATTAATATCCTCTATGTGAATGAGGAAATTCGTCATCTAAATAATAAAGGTAAGCAGCACTTGAAGATAATTATGGGAGATTTCAATGCAAAAATAGGGCAACGGCAACAGAATGAAACTTCAGTAGGTAAATTCGGTCACGGCAACAGAAACCAGCGTGGAAATACTCTCGTTGAGTTTGCAGAGGCAGAAGGATTTTTCATCTTGAACTCCTTTTTCAAGAAAAAGCCACACAGGAAATGGACATGGAGACATCCAATTGGAACGACAAGTGAAATTGATTTTATTATGTGTAACAAAAAATTCATCATCGAAGACTGCAGTGTGCTGAACAAGTTCAACACAGGTAGTGACCATAGATTGGTGCGATGTAAGATGCACCTCAACACTAAACTGGAACGTGGCAAGCTCATAAGACAAACAAAATGTATTGACATAACCAACCTTAAAAAACACCATAATACTTTCAAGTTAGAACTGAAGAACAGATTCTCTGCTTTAGAAGGCCTAACATCGGAAGAAGTGGATATTTCGGAAGTAAACAGAAAAGTAACCAAAGCTCTAATGGAAACAGCAACAAAATTAGCTGGGTCTAAGAACAAGTTGCATGTGAACAAATTATCAGGAAAAACCAAAATGTTGATGCAAAAAAGAAGAGAGATGAGGACAACTAAAGAAGATGTGACTTCCAAAGTGGAATATATAGAGCTATGCAAGACAACACGAAAAAGTATCACTGAAGACGTAAGGAAATTCAACTGTGAGCTAGTGAGGAAAGCAATTGAAAACAACCAAAGCCTTAAGATAGCAAAGGGACATCTCAGTAAGGGAAGAAAACAGATTATGGCTCTGAGAAAAGAAGATGGTTCTATAACAAGAAATAGAGGCGAAATTTTGACAAGAGTGAAAGATTTCTACTCCAAATTATATGAAAGGGATGATACATGTACTCCAGACATCATGAAAGGTACCAGAGTTCTTCCAGTCCTCCCAGCAGAAGTTGCTCATGCAATCAAGAACATGAAGCGGGGGAAAGCTCCAGGAGAAGATGGAATTACTATAGACATCATACAAGAAGCAAGTGGAGAAATCGAAACAGTACTCGCCCAAATTTTCACTCGATGCCTTAATGAAGGGAAGATTCTGAGGATTGGAACAATGCTACAATGATCCTGCTACATAAAAAAGGTGACATTGAGGATCTCAGGAACTACAGACCTATCAGCCTCCTATCAGTGGTTTATAAAATCTTCACTAAAGTTCTTTCACACCGCTTGAAGGTAACACTGGACATGGCTCAACCGAGAGAACAAGCTGGATTCAGGAGTGGCTACAGCACAATAGATCATATCCACGTACTGAGAGAACTAATTGAAAGAGCGAGGGAATATGAACTTCCATTGTGCATGGCTTTTATCGATTATGAAAAAGCCTTTGATTCGGTGAAACCATCAGCAGTTACCACGGCTCTGAAATCCTGCGGTATTGAAGATGCATACATTAATATTATTAATAACATCTATGAAAATGCAAGTGCAAAGATTCGGCTGTTTGAAAATACAACACACATAAAAATTGGAAAGGTGAGACAAGGTGACACCATATCTCCGAAGGTCTTTAATGCCACATTCGAAAATGTCTTTCAATCACTGAACTGGGAAAACAAAGGGATAAAGATTAATGGAGATTATCTAACCCACCTTCGTTTGGCTGATGACGTAGTCATTTTTGCAACTACCCCATCAGAGCTGCAGAGTATGATCCAGGAACTTGCTGACAAGAGTAAAGAAGTGGGATTAAAAATGAACTTTCAGAAGACAAAAGTGATGTTCAATGCTTTTACAAGAAATGAAGATTTATCGATTGATGGAGAAAAACTGGAGATAACAGATACGTATGTTTATCTTGGACAGCAGATATCAAGTGAGGGTCACATTGATGAAGAAATTAATCGGCGTACAAAACTTGCCTGGAGAGCTTTTGGAAGAAACAGCATAATTTTCAAGAGCAATATGCCATTATGTCTTAAAAGAAAAGTGTTTGATCAATGCATCCTTCCAGTGCTTACGTATGGTGCAGAGACGTGGACCTTAACTAAAAGAGACATACAAAGGCTGCAGACAACTCAAAGAAGCATGGAGAGGTGCATGCTTGGTATAACCAGGAGAGATAAGAAGAGAAACTCGTGGATCCGAAAAATGACGAGAGTGGAAGACATCATGATCAGGGTTAAATCCCTGAAATGGCAATGGGCTGGACATACTGCCAGAAGGACAGACCATAGATGGACAGCCGAAATTTTAGATTGGATTCCAAGGGACAGGAAAAGACCCAGAAAAAGACCACATGGGAGATGGGTGGATGAAATTCGTAAATATGCGGGAGTGACATGGAGGAGACTGGCACAAGACAGACCGTTGTGGAGGAAACTTGGGGAGACCTTAGTCCAGGAGTGGATTGATAATGGTTGACAATGATGATGATGATGATGTGAACATTGGACCCAATAATTAGGCATGTAAAAACCGAAGTTATGGCAATTGAAAAGGAGCGTTTTAGAAGAAACCATTTCCGAGAAAGCCCCCCCCCCCCAGACGAAAACATTAGTTTACACTTATTTGGGCTTCCCCCCCTCCCCCCAATTTTTGGTCACGTAACGTCTATGGATATAAACTTAATTTGCTCAACACTACCAACAGTGCACTCCGTAATATCTCCTTCACAATGGAAATAGAAGAAAATTGAAAATTACTTTTCCTTTTTGGTGGAACCACCGAAACTACAGGCTTGGTTGATGCGCCCTAATGAAGGTGACAAAAAAATGCCTTTCAGAGCAGCTCATGCATTCATCTGATGATGAAAATCATCATCAGATGACTTCATACTATTGTGCATGGAATGACTGCTGGGAAGCAGTGATAACTATGTATGTTCGCTATTGTGTAGCGTTGTTCCCTTGGTTGTATGTCACACATTATAACATTTAAAAAGCGAACTATTAGTTAGTATTTTTCCCAATTTTCAAGTTAAGGGGCACTTGCCGCTCTGTGCCCCCTTCTGCCCTCCCCCTCCCGACGCTACGCCTACGTTCGTGTCTTCCGTGTGTGTGGACAAAGAAAATGTCAACGTACCTGAGCCAAACTTGGGTTTTTATTCTTCGAGTTATTAATAATTGTTTCTTTTTTTTTTTTTTTTTGGTTGGAGGTTTAACGACCACCGTGAGCAACTCAATGGGCTATAAGCAGTCGCCCGTCCCTAATTTAGGGTCACTGGTTCCAGGGAAGGGAGAGAGCCAGTGCCGTAAGACAAACACAACATCCATGCCTGACCGGGATTCGAACCCGGACCCCTTACGGACGAATGATCAGAGGCCAGCGCCTTAGACCACTGCGCCACCGGAGCGGCTAATAATTGTTTCTAACGGGCGTAATATCGCTTCTCCTAAAATACTTGAAAGAGGGGACCCCATGGAGGTTCCTTTCGTTTGTAATGAATGACGGACATCTTGTTATTTCGTTAATTAGTGAATCAAAAACATAGTTGACGTTTTACTTATTCAAATGTCTTCAAAAAATTCCGCGTAATGTTTTTATAAAAGTCTTATACGTAAGTGGCTATTTTTTACGCTTTCCAACCGTAGGTTGAAGAAGCAAGCCTACATATGCTCCAGCTGCGTCCGCCTGTCTGTCCGCACAATAACTCGCGTAAAAGTGGTTGAATTTCGATGAAATGTGGTAGGGGACTGCTTGGGGACGAATCCTATAGGCAATGGTCGAAATGGGGTCAAAGGTCAGGACATAGGACATATCCATTCATTGCCCTTATGCATCAGAGCTTGCGTAAAAATGCTTCGATTGCGGCAAAACTTTATCACGTTGTTCCGGAAGTATACATAACAGGCTATGTTTAATATAATCGAAATGGGGTCAAAGGTCAGGGCACAGGAGCGAGATTTATTCCACAGCCAATTATCCTCATAACTTGACTGAAAAGGCTTCTATCGCGACAAAACATTAGTATGTTGTTCCGGAGGTATACTGAACCAATTCTGTTGAATATCATCGAAATGGGGTCAAAGGTCAGGGCATAGGAGAGGGATCCATTCCATTACCCTTATGCATCATAACTTGCGTAAAAATGCTTCGATTGCGGCAAAACTTTAGTATGTTGTTCCGGAAATATACTTAACAGGTTATGTTTAAATATAATTGAAATGGGGTCAAAGGTCATGGCACAGGAGCGAGATTTATTCCACAGCCAATTTCCTCATAACTTGACTAAAAAGGCTTCTATCGCGACAAAACATTAGTATGTTGTTCCGGAGGTATACTGAACCAATTCTGTTGAATATCATCGAAATGGGGTCAAAGGTCAGATCACAGGAGAGAGATTTATTCCACAGTCATTGTCCTGATAACTTAAGAAATAACTTGAGTAATGATTTCTGGTATGTTGGGAAGCGTATTGTAATCAATGCAGTGCATGATTTTACTAACTTTTTTTTTTTTGCAGAACGACGATTCGATGATGGGAATAACTCCTGACGGGAGAGGAAGTATCGACCCCATGCCGATTCTTCGAGATAAAACAATTGTGAAAATAAGTTCAGGCACGGAGCATCTTCTCTGCCTCTCGACTGAAGGCACGGTTTATACAATAGGTTGTGCCTTCGCGGGTCAGCTTGGACGAATATCAAAAGAAAATCTCCAAACTGGTGGACGCAGTGGTTTTCGTAAGTACAGTTACTTAACAAATCCTCAAACATATCGTCTTTCGTACATATAGTCTGATTAGTAAATAACTTACGATTACTTTTGGTGGCGGATTAGAGATATGTAAATTGATGCCTTCTGAAGTCATTACACTATCTTTACTGGAGAACGTTTTGTTTGGAACAGGAGTTTGAAAGAAAAGCAACGTGATGGAGTACAGATTCAAGTCCGTCTGGAAACACGGTATCACTCGAAGATACGCGCTTTGATTAAGTTTTTCTGGACACAAAGCAAACCAGCTGCAACTGATACTTTAAAAACAGAAATCTGAAGACAAGCAACTTTATCAGTGACGTCGCTAGACTTCGAAATGAGGATGGGCGACGGGTGGGCGAGCATTATTTTTCGTGGGGCGAGCTTATTTGAATTTTTTTTTTACGAAACACTGAAAGAACGAATTTTTAATTTTTTTTTTAATTGAAGGTTTAACGACCACAGTGAGCAACTCAATGGACTATAAACAGTCGCACGTCCGTAATTTAAGGTAATGGGTTCCAGGGAAGGGAGAGAGCCCGTGCAGTAAGGCAAACACAATATCCATGCTTCACGGGATTCGAACCCCGGCTCTTAGTGGACAAATGATCATAAGACAGACAGTGCTTACACCACTGCGCCACCGAGGCGGTTTTAATGCTTTTCACTACCGGCTACAAAGGAATTCGTCGAATCCCCAGCCCCTCCACCTGGACACACACACATACACGGATTTGACAAGTTACGACACTGGTGTAAGGTACAAGTGTTGGTAGATTGTCGCCTTCAACTTTCTATTTGCTCCGAATGCCACTGCCTTACAATGCTTTTCAAAATTTTGTTTACTGAAGCAGAACTGTATTTGAACAATTTATTTAAAAGAAAATGTCGTTTTTGTTTAGATAAATCGAATTTTAACGTCGTGTTACGTAAACACAATACCTCCCCTCTCCTTAACTACCTTCCTTCAAGCCAGCGACTTTGCATTTGCACCCATTTCCTGCAAAGCATCGTCAACCACTTTCTGCACTTTCACTTGTCCTGGAACAGTCTTCAGAGCGTTAGCGTAGCTTTAGACTCCACGTTCTGTGTAGGAATCCTCTATTTCCTGAAGAAAACAGAGCAATTAGAAGTGACCCCCTTAATGAATTCCTATCCACCCTCCTGATTAGCTCCCTGACCATACAAACTTCAAAAAGAGGCTCTGCTGATGCTATTCTGATAACCTTTTTTTGGAGACGTAAACAACACTCTTCCTAGGAGAAAATGCATGGGGATACATGAAATACACAAGACTTATTACTTAGCAAAGTCCAGATTATATTTTAAAGTTAAATATGCTGGAAAATGGCACATTTTGAACTGTGTGGTTGCCAGGATGGGCAAGACAAATTTCAGGGTGGGCTTGAACCCACCTCCTTGGCGACGCCCCTGCAGGCGATAAAGCAATCGCGTATACGCCAAAGCAAAAAAATCAATGATGACTTTTTAGGCTGCAATACTACGCGGAAAAACCACAAGGCGCTACTTTACCAAGTTTTTATTAATAACGTGAATAATTACAATAATTGAATATTTGTAAGAACATACCTTCACGTATAGAAAACAGAATCATATCATAAGAGATGTCGAAAATTGCACCGAAACAGGCTTCAACACGAAACTCCATATTTCGGAAAGTTCGCACCAGTTGCTCCGGCGTAATCGCTGCCACTGCCTCGCAGATGTTATTCTTCAATGCCTGTTGGTGCGCTCGTTGTGACCTTGGACGTCCATCCTGCCAGGTTCGTGATTCTCCGGGGTTAGTTCAGTTGTTTGTTTGTCGCGAGGCTGATCTTATGCGTTAACGATGTCCTCCCAGTTAACTGTACCAGAGCGTCTGCTCCATGTCCGTATTTATGGGGAGAGTAAGTCGATGAAGAAGTGTCAGTGTGAATTTTCAACAAGATGGGGCAACTTGCCATACATCACATGTGAGTATAGCTAAAACTGAGTCATTCTTTGGAGATCGCGTGATTTCTAAGGGAATGTGGCCACCTCTATCTCCTGATCTAAAATCCCCTGATTTCTTTCTCTGGGGGTATCTCAAATCAGCGGTATTTAAAAACAAGCCAACAACCTTTGAGGCATTGAAGAACAATATCTGCGAGGCAGTGGCAGCGATTAAGCCTGAGCAACTGGCCCGAACTTTTGGAAATATGTAATCTCGTGTCCAATCCTGTCTCTATGCAAAAGGCGGATACTTTCAACATCTCATATGATTGTTCTGTTTTCCATAAATGAAGATATGTTCTTACCAAATATCATTTAATTACTGCATTTATTCACGATGTTATTAATAAAAACTTAGGTTCAGTAGCGAGTGGGATACCCAGTAGAAACTTGCTTTCGCGACTGTAAAATAAAAACAATACTAACAAAACAAGGATAAACCAAGTACAAAACTCCAACCCAGACTCTGAAATTTAATTTTATGGAGAAAATATTCTCTGGGTAAAAGAAGTCAAGTATCCGGGACTAACAACTGAAAAAAAAATTAAACTGGAACAAGCATGTTTCAGAAACTCTTGTTAAAGTTAAAAGCCTTCGAACCTGTCTAGTCCCATTTATTAAAAATAAAAAGTTTAGTCTGAAAACAAATGCACTTCTGTGGAAATGTGGAAAGTCTATTTTAGTCCCGTTATTAACTTATAGCAGTGCAACTTGGAGTGTCTATGTAAATACATAGAAACCAAATCACCTTTTTAAAATAGAACCATTAGTATGATGAAGGGATTTGATGGTAGTACTTCTAACCATGAAATTAGAAATCCTGCTTAATGTAAACTCAATTAACTACACTATGTATATAGCTTGTCCCAAAACAACTACGAAATTTTTTTATAAAAATTGTGCTATACTGCATTCTATCTTGGCACGTCTCGGTTGTCGTTCTAGGAACCATAGAAACCGGCCACAGCTGTTTATCACACATACGCCCTCAGTACTGCGCAGTTTAAAAAATGTGGTTTCGTGAACCCCTAACAAGTGTTTTCGTGCTGTGATTTTTCGAAAAAATGGATGTGAAAAAGGAACAAAGATGCGCCATTAAATTTAGCTGTCGACTTGAGAAATCTTCCGGAGAGACTTTCCGTCTTATACAAGAGTCTTATAAAGATGAATGTTTAGGAAAATCAACAATTTACAGACGTCATAAAGAATTTATGGATGGTCGTGAGTCGGCGGCTTTAATCACGCATGGAGAAAGACCTTCAACGAGTGTTACAGAGGTAAACGTCAATACAATAGGTGTTATTACATGGGAAGGCAGACAGCTATCAATTAGAGATATTGAAGATATAGTTCACATTTCAAAATCGTTGATTTACAGAATTTTAACCGAGCAGTTGAACATGAGCCGAGTTTTCAAAAAACAGCGAACATTTTCGGCATATACTCCAGCAAATCCCTGTACGTTTTTAACACCCCTACAGACTCATGGACGCACAAGTTTTCGCAGCAGCGAGGGAGAACCATTTTACGGCGAAGAGTCATTCGTTTTGAACGAATCGTTTACGTATAGTCTATAACTACTGTACTTTACGGTTAAATGATAAATACGAAAATTTTGTATGGGGGACCCTGACCCCCGGGCTCCGACCCCTTCCAAAAACCGTCTGCAGTCTAAGTTAGAGTTTCATGAGGTAGTATACCAAATTTGGTGGTTCTAATTTGAAAACTGCAGATTTTACGAAAATTTTGTAGGGGGGGCTCCGACCCCCGTCCCGTCCCGTTCCCAAAACCGTCTGCTGTCTAAGTTATAGTACCATCAGATAGTATACCAAATTTGGTGGTTCTAAATTGAAAACTGTAGATTTTACGAAAATTTTGTGGGGTTCTCTGACCCCCCCCCGAATCTGACCCCTTCCCAATACCGTCTACAGTCTAAGTTAGACTTTTATGATTTTGTATAATCATGGCTACAAATTTTGTATAATCTGTTGTAAAATTCATTCTATGTGTAATTTCCGACTTGTGTAATTTTTTCTTCGTGTAATTTCTTCCTTGTGTAATTTTTGCTGTGTAATTTCATTCAGTGTAATTTTTTCCTGTGTAATTCAGTCCTGACACCGTACTTTACATGAATAGAATGCACAGAATCACTGCGCTGTATTACAGCTCCACCACTTCCTATTTGAATCTAATTTAGAAACAGATGGCGCCAATCAACTAAAAAAAATGTGTGCTTTGTATGGGATTGACCGAAATTAAAATGGCATTTATCGTGAATAACTAAAGTGCGCGGCAAGAAGAATATATGCGCCGCCCAGATGGCGCAGTAGTCTAAGCATTAGCCTCTGAGCATTCGTTTGAGATGGGTCTGAGTTCGAATCCCGGTGAGGCAGGGATGTTGTGTTTGTCTTACGGGACTGGTTCTGGAGCCAGCGGCCCTAAAATAGGTACGAGCGATTGTTAATAAGCTCATCGAATTGCTTACGGTGGTCGTTAAACCCCGAAGTCCACCCCACCCTAAGTATTGCTGAAATACATGAGGCTCTTTCCCATTCGGTAAAACAAAAATTTTATTTCCCTTCTACAATTCGTTAAACTAAGGTAAAAACTAAACGTTTAGGAACACGCCCTCGAAGAAAAATGGCTAAAAGTATTTATTCACTTTCTTTTGTTTTTGTTTTTATTCAAAGTCAACTGTAGAAGCTTTTCAAATTTGTATCAATGGCTATAATGGACATACATGTTTTACCCACGTCAGATCGACTTCACGATTACAGACGCATTTTTTGCCTCTGTGAAAAATGTCTGTTGTTATATAGTGATCAATAATTGTGTTCCTCTTTAAACTCAACAACAAATTTTGTAAGCCGTAAATTTCGATTTTGCAGGTTCACTTTTGACACCAGGCGAGGTGCGCGCCACAGTGAGGACAAAAAAGTTTTCTGACATATGGAGCGGGTCATACACGACGTACCTTCGTAGCCAAAAACAGATATACGGTTGTGGACTGAATAATTTCTGCCAACTTGGTCAGTAAAACGTTTATTGTCTTTTCTTTCATTATCTTTCATAACAAAGATATTTTTTAATGTCGTGAATTCTGATTTCAGCAAGATTTCACTTAAAGATAGACAAGGTGGCAACAGCGTTTGTGTGTCTTGGAACCCGAAGTCAGACCGACCAGTTTATGTTAAACAAAGCAAATGAACGTGCAGACATATTTTTCATGCATAAAAGACAATAGCAAATTGGAAATATAACTGCGCATGGCTTTCTAACACTTAGTTCAAAATCCAGTTGTTTGTGGAAACAATCAGTTGGTGGTGTGGATTGGAAATTTCTTTCAGAAAATATTGCTCGATTAAGCATTTTTGTTCTAATTAAACTCTTCTGATGGAATTTTTAATTGGATTAAATATATAAAATATCAACTCGAACAAATGCAAGTCTCTTAAAAGCAGTATCTTCCAAAATCGTTCTAACATCTTTAAATGTTGATTTTAAGCCAATTTTTTCAATTGCCACTGGCTCCTTTTAGATGTATAGAGAAAGAAAATTTACAAATCCATTTTAAAAATGTTGACATTCGTGTTTGCACAGTATAGACCGTATGCATTGACGTCACGAAACCGTGGTTCGCGTCACTTTTTCGTCTGCTGCTTTCTTCCAGAACAACTGGTGTACAAGTGAGATCAAAGATGTATTGCATGGGCTTCGTAAGTGGGTTATCTGGTGATCAAAAACAGCTTTATTTTGATAAATTAAAGTTATTGGGCAATTGTGGTGACCGATATGAAATTCCATACTCACTTTCCCTGAACAATATAAAGGGAATGTTTTTGCTGGAAAGAAATTCAAAATTTTGCATTCCGTCACAGCCACCAGCTTCTGTGCTAACAGCATATTCACACAGTTAAATAAGATAAAAACGTCCTATCATCTTTGGGTAATTATTTAATTTAAAAGTTTACCTTTCAATAATTTAGATATTCCTCAACCTGAAACTTAAGCTAAGGTAAAAATCCTGAGCTTTACACATGTAAAGCTATGTATTTAATAATAACAATAAAAATTCTGGCGAGTAGCACTAAGTCTCTCTACCTTATATATAATAACGACAATAATAATAAACTGGTGAACATTATCATGAGATCATTTTTCTAAAATCGGCCTGGGTACCCAACATATGAAGATTCCATAAGATATTCACTCCCCTATAGCAGTGGATACATTCACGATAAAGAACAGTATAATCTTACTCATAAGAAAGGTAAATTCTAGTCTAAAGATCTTGATAGAGTTTTTGTATATAATGCATCAGTAAATTTATGAACATACCTGTTACAAAATGTAAACTACACACTCTAATGTTCCTTCGTTTCTGGTCATCAATGTCAACTTTGCTGATACGTGATAACCACAAATTTTGGCACTTCTGAATTAAATTTTTATAATTCCGATCCCACTTCGTTCGTTTAGATGGTAATCTATAATAAGACACATCATTATCTCTCCCAATTCGGTTATTGCAGCCGAAAATAGTACATAACGCCATCTTCCTTAACGCTCCACAATGCAGATCCAAGCAATGCTTGTACACCAGTTGATCACCATGACGTCTGCTAGAATGGTTTACCTCGCTGTGACGTCATATGCTATATAGGCTATGTAAAGACGTATATATTTTATTGTCTTCGATAAATTAATATATTACTATTTCAAAAAGTTCAGATATTCTTTCAAACAGCCTGTTAGTGCTTTCTAAGCGTCTGAAAGATGGTGAAACTATCCATACTGCACACAATTACGCGTCAACTGTACTGGCCTCTTCTGGCATTGTGACGTCTCTTACGATTTTTCTTTTCTCCTTCTATTTAGACAGTTGCCTTTTGTGTTCACACGTGTGTGTGTTTTTTTCTAGCAATCATTAGCTGTATTCTAACTACGCTGCTGTCAAATACAATCTCAAAAATGAAGAAAAAAAAAGCTGAGGACCTAATTTCTGTGGCTATAATCGTAGGCCATGATTACTAACACAGCAATCAGACATCTCCGAATTGACTGTATTTTTACTGTGCTCATGTAATATCAATCACGTAATATACTGATATTACGTAAGAACAATAAAAATACAATCAATTCATAAGTGTCCGATTGGTGTGTTAACTATCGTGACGTATTTTCCACGTATTATGAGAAAATATTTCTTCTGCCGCCCCGGTGGCGCAGTGGTCTAAGGCGTTGGCCTCTGATCATTCGTCCGAAGGGGTCCGGGTTCGAATCCCGGTGAGGCATGGATGTTGTGTTTGTCTTACGGCACTGGCTCTCTCCCTTCCCTGGAACCAGTGACCCTAAATTAGGGACGCGCGACTGCTCATAGCCCATTGAGTTGCTCACGGTGGTCGTTAAACCTCCAATCAAAAAAAAAAAAAAAAAAAAGAAAAAAAAAAAAGAATATTTCTTCCACACTATATACACTGAAGAGCAATTGAATGTCTAGTAACGTGTAGCACTACTTTTCGCCCTGATGACGGCGGCGATTCGCCTCGGCATGGACTCGACAACACACCGGAAGCGTTCGGAAGCCATAAGGATACACGACCCCTGAACAAGCTCCCACAGTTCACGAAGATTTGATGGAGGGGGGTCAAAGCCTCAAACATCTCTCTCGATGGCATCCCAGATGTGCCCGATGGAATTGAGGTCAGGTGACCTAGCTGGCCAAGGAAGCGAGGTCACGTTGGTGGAGTGTTCATCCAACCATTCGGATACAATTCGGGAGCAATGGCACGGTGCATTGTCTTGTTGCAGGATGAGGTCCCCAGTGCGATATTGAAGACGCACAAACGGGAACAAATGGTCGTCCTGGATATCCCGGTAACGTTGACCTGATTTTTTTTTTTTTTTTTTTGATTGTAGGTTTAACGACCACCGTGAGCAACTCAATGGGCTATAAGCAGTCACCCGTCCCTAATTTAGGGTCACTGGTTCCAGGGAAGGGAGAGAGCCAGTGCCGTAAGACAAACACAACATCCATGCCTGACCGGGATTCGAACCCGGACCCCTTACGGACGAATGATCAGAGGCCGGTGCCTTAGACCACTGCACCACCGGGGCGGCAACGTTGACCTGTGAAGGACGATGTTACACGTACCAGGGGTCCTATTTCAGACCACGTAAACAGTTCCCAGACGAGAATGTCACCCCCACCAGTTTGAAGAGTACCCTGCTGGCAAGAATGATCCATCGCTTCATGTGGTTTGCGCCGTACTCGTATCCTGCCACCCGCATGTACCAATGTGAATCTCGACTCAACAGTTCAAGCAACATTTTCCCACAGGTCCAGTGGCGATGTTTCCGCGCCCATGCTAATCTTTGCACCCTGTGATGTGCGGTCAGCAGCGGTACCCTCGTGGGACGATGGCTTCTGTACCCCATAGCGAGGAGATGGCTCTGGATGGTGTGGCTGCTTACACGTTTTTGTGCACCAGCGTTAAATTGCCGAGTGATTTCTTGCACTGTGGCCCGTCTATCCGCTGTTACAATGCGAGCTAGGCGACGATGACCCCGCTCATCCACACGCTGTTGTCCACGGCAGTTGGCCCTTGCAGCGATGGTTTTACCGGATATGATGTACTCGCGGTGTACCCCTGACACAGTGGCTCGTGAAAATCCCAGTGCTTGCACGACTGCCGAGATGGAGTGACCCATTCGTCGGGTACCGACAATTTGCTCACTATCAAATGCGCTTAGATCCTTCGTCTTACCCATAGTGCATCGGACTCTTGCTGATTCCCGTCGCATCACTCCTTATATTGTCGAATCGCTGCATACGTTACGTCGTTTCCGTTTACACAGCCGCCCACAGCGTCACATTTGCATAACGCCAGCTGTCCCTAATTCAATTGCTCTTCAGTGTATAGCCGTAGGGCTAAGTAGTGAAAAAGCAAAAACCTGCATGGCACATTTTTTGGCATATTCAGTTCGAGATCCGTATATCATTACTGCTCTTCCCGAGAGCAAGCGCGCACGCGCACACAGATAAATGGAACTGTTAATTGATATTTTAAGTGCTGGTGTTGTTCTAAAGGTATATTTCAAACAGTGGCGTATATTCAAGGCTAGCTGCGAAGCGCAGAGAATGCACAAATAAAAGTCAATTAGATATAAACATATAAAAGTCAATTATCAACAGTATTAAGATATGTCGTTGCTTCCGCTGCGAAAAAAATATGTGCGAATTTTCTTCTTTTGACTAAGAGAATCAGTCTGGCAAGCGAAGACGAACGAGGCTGCTAGTGGAAGGATGATGTCATTGTGACGCAACCAGCTCTATATGTCTTCGATGTGAGATTCTAAGACTTTGGATACGGTCTCCGGCTGGTGTTTCCATGACAACATGAGGGAGCGGGCGAAGAGTGAATGGGCAATTGCTTTAAGCAAGGGTTCGCTCAAGCAAGTTAGCAAAATCATGCAATGCATTGATTATGATAAGCTTTCCAACATACCAGAAATCATTACTCAAGCTATTGCTCAAGTTATGAGGATAATGGCTGTGGAATAAATCTCGCTCATGTGATCTGACCTTCGACCTCCATTTCGATGATATTTAACAGAATTGGTTCAGTATACCTCTGGAACAACATACTAAAGTTTTATCGCAATCGAAGTCTTTTTACATAAGTTATGACGCATAAGTGCAATGGAATGGATCCCGCTTTTATGTCCTGATCCTTGCCCCATTTCACCCATTTTCAACAGAATTCGTCCGCAGGTGGTCCCCTACCACATACTAAAATTTCATGGAACCATTTTACGAGAGTTATTGTGCTGACGGACGGACGGACAGACAAACAGACGGACAAAGCTGGAGCATATACGCTTCTTCAACCTACAGTTGGAAAGCGTAAAAAAGGGAAGACTCAGGTACACATTGTGGAAGAAATATTCTCATGATATGTGGAAAATACGTCATGATAATTAACACAGCAATCAGACATCTCTGAATTGACTGTATTTACTGTTCTTCGTGTAATATTAATCACATCAGAAAACTTGACAATTTCATCGCCTTGGAGAGGAAAACGAATCTCCCGTTTACAGTGCGGGCTCGTTTCCCGGTCCAGAGAGATGAAATTGTCAAGTTTTCTGATGTGACTAATACACTGCCGGACAATTGCTAAGGACGGATGACAATAGCAACCATAAAATGGAAGGCAGGAGAATGTGGAAATTAGCATAAGTGCGGGATACAGTAAGACGTGTTGTGCCCATGCAAATTTTGGATTGCCGAACTTTTTCTTGACGTCATAGCGCTGATAAGAGATATAAAGGATCTAACGCGTATTGACCGTTGTTGTTCAAACGCAAAGTTGAAAGGGAAAGAATCAATTGACGAACTTGCAATTTTCAGTATGTCTTCCCGACATCACCTAGATGATTTTACGCGTGGCCGTATTATTGGCAAGATTGAAGAAGGGCGAAAAATAACAGATGTTGCCAGGGAGTTCGACGTCAGCCACAGTGTTGTTTCAAGGCTTTGGAAATCATTTCAAACAAATGGAGAGTGTAGCAAACGTCACGGGGGAGGTCGCGTTCGAAGTACGACACCTGCAGAAGATCGGTACATAGTGTTATCAACAAAACGACACCTGCGCAGCACAGCTAGTGAGGTAGCAAATCAGTTTATGGCTGCTACTGGCAAGCGGATCTCCCGAAAAACTGTCGCCAGACGTTTGCATGAAGGAGGACTATACGCCCGCCGTCCTGTTGTGTGCATCCCATTGTCCAGACGTCACCGTACCGCCCGTTTGCAATGGTGCCATCAACATCGCAATTGGACTGATAACGACTGGTCTGCTGTCCTCTTCTCAGATGAGAGTAGATACAGTCTATCGTCTGATTGTCGACGACAACTGATCTGGCGTGATAGTGGTACTGCATATTGTCCAGCAAACATACAGGAAAGGGACCGATATCCGACATGTAGTGTCATGGTATGGGCTGGCATCGTGATCAATGGCCGTACGTCCCTCTATGTGCTTCCAACTGGGACTATGACTGGCCAACGATACATTAATGATGTTCTGCTACCTCATGTTCGCATGTTCCGTGGTGCTGTCGGTGATAGATTCATTTTCATGGACGACAACGCAACATGTCATCGAACAGTCGCTTTCTAGGAGTGTCTTGAGAGCGAGGATATTCAACGCCTCGTATGGCCAGCACGTTCTCCAGATCTGAATCCCATTGAAAATGTGTGGGATGCTTTGGGGAGGAGTCTTGCTGGTCGCCAATGCCCTACAATAAACAAGGACACCCTCATCCGTACACTGACAGAGGAATGGGATAAATTACCCCAACAGCTGCTTGATAATGTTGTGCAAAGCATGACACAACGTGTGGAATCTTGCATCGCCCTCCATGGTGGCCATATCCCGTATTGACATCTTACGCCGGAACGCCTGCGGACGGTAATTGCATTTTTTCACGTTTACGTATTCTGCACAAAATGGCCTGTTTGTTCCTTGAACACGTTCCAAAGCCTTCTGGATTTCAGAGCACAATAAATTGTCTTTCTTGTAATGTCCTGGCATTCTGACATTATTTTATTTCACTTGGCATCCAACCACACTTACTTTTTTATGCGCTATATAGACGTTTATGATCCGTCCTTAGCAATTATCCAGTAGTGTATTACATGAAGAACAGTAAATACAGTCAATTCAGAGATGTCTGATTGCTATGTTAATTTTCATGAGAAGACTCAGACTTAGGACTACGTTAGTCACTCTTATGCTCCCGCCCTAACAGAACGTGTTTGGCAAGAGTTGTTTCAGTTGTGTGAAGTGTCAGTGATATTATATCTTAAATTCGTGGCTTTGTTGGATTCGAACTGTTTTGCTAAATTTTGTGAAAGCTTTCCCGAACATCTACTGTCAGAACTTAAAGAACCATATGCTTCAAATTTTGATACAGTTTGACTGAAAAATTAACTCAAGGTGTTTTATTCCTTTGATGACTACAAAAAGAAATCAGAAAGAGATATTACTTGTTATATAAAGTTGAATAAGTTGGACATTGTGTTTAGTAAGGTTTACAAATTAGCATATCTAATATTAAAGTTTCTATCGACAACTGCAAATACCGAAAGAAGTTTTTCTGCATTAAAAAGAATCAAGACTTATCTTAGAGTCACACAAGGGCATGCACACTGGAAAAACTTGGCTGTTTCGTCAAAATAAAGAAAACATTCTTTTTAAATATGAAAAAAAAACTCGGAAGAAACTTTTTATGAAAACGTAACATTCAAGTTCACACAAAAGGAAAGAAGAATAGAGTTCATGTACAAATAAAGTATTCAAAAGGTAAAGTATCAAAATCCTAATCCTCATAATTATTTAGTATTATGTTAGCAACAGCACGTACCTAAACTTCAGAAAAAAAGTTACTTCTACAGTTCTGTATTACTTAACTGAAAAATAAAATTCGTAATTTAAATTAAAAAAACAGTACTTTGGGCCGGGGGAGGAGGGGGAGGTAGCGTAGGTTTCGGTCCCAAGATACGCTACTGATTTCAAAAGAAAAAAGCAAACGGGACGAATAATACAGTATGTATGATCTCTAAATCCAGTTTACTATCTGAATTTTTGTTACTTATATCAGAAACCTAGTGTACGATCGGTTCTTTTCCTGGTGTTCAATTTTAAATTACGGAAGTGTTGGATGTTTTCCATTATGCCCATTTTAAGATTATCCTCTATGCTAAGATTATGGTACCTATTCTAAGATATATGACATTCATTTTACGCAATTCACTACAAACTCATCACATAGAATATCCATTTTAGTTCACAAGCAGGTGTTAATTTAACACAAATAAAACTGCCCACTTAAGAACTTTTTCTCGAGTTAGAAGTTCGTTCGCAGAACTCTAGCTCTTCGCTAAGCGAAGCCTTACTTATGTGAACATAGGTTGCCGTTCGGCACATTGCTATGGAAACGAAAGAATACATTCCAATAGCAGGGCTTCAACGTCAGTCTTTGAAAACGGAGTACTCGTAGATCACGCTTATAAGGAACACTGATTGCGATTTTCGATTTTCTAAGTTAAAGCGAATGGATTTACACATGTTCGTATCGTTTTAAGTCATTTGAGTTATCTGAGGAATTTCCAACTTGCCCAGCTAGAACAGATTACACGCGCTGAAGTACACACACACACACACGCGCGCGTAAAGAAAGACAAAACTTGAAATAAAATGTAGGCTATTCTCGGTGTGAAGGAAAAAGCATTCTCTATACACTGAAGAGCAATTGAACTACAGACAGCTGGCGTTATGCAAATGTAGCGCTGTGGGCGGCCCTGTAAAGGGAAACAACATTACGTATGCAGCGATCCGACAATATAAGGAGTGATGCGACGGATTCAGTATGAGTCGGACGTAGTATGGGTAAGACGAACGATCTAAGCGCATTTGATCTTGGGCAAATTGTCGGGGCCCGACGAATGGGTCATTCCATCTCGGAAGTCGTGCAGGCACTGGGATTTTCACGAGCCACTTTGTTACGGGTGCACCGTGAGTACATCGAATCTGGTAAAACCATCCCTGCAAAGGCCAACTGCCGTGGACAACCGCGTGTGGATGAGCGGGGTCATCGTCGGCTAGCTCGCATTGTAACAGCGGATAGACGGGAATTTAACGCAAGTGCACAAAAACGTGTAAGCAGCCACACAATCCAGAACCATCTCCTTGCTATGGGGTACAGAAGCCATCGTTCCACGAGGGTACCGCTGCTGACCGCTCATCACAGGGTGCAAAGATTAGCATGGGCGCGGGATCATCGCCACTGGACCCTAGACATGTGGAAAAATGTTGGCTGGACTGATGAGTCGAGATTCACGTTAGTACATGTGAATGACAGAATACGAGTACGGCGCAAACCACATGAAGCGATGGATCCTTCTTGCCAGCAGGGTACCCTTCAAGCTGGTGGGGGTGGCATTCTCGTCTAGGGACAGTTTACATGGACTGAAATGGGACCCCTGGTACGTGTGACATCGTCCCTCACAGGTCAACGCTACCGGGATATCCTGGACGACCATTTGCTCCCATTTGTGCGTATTCAACATCCCACTGGGAGCCTCATCCTGCAAAAAGACAATGCACCGTGCCATCGCTCCCGAATTGTATCCGAATGGTTGGATGAACACTCCACCGACGTGACCTCGCTTCCTTGGCCAGCTAGGTCACCTGACCTCAATCCCATGGAGAACATCTGGGATGCCATCGAGAGAGATGACCCCCTCCATCAAATCTTCGTGAACTGTGGGAGCTTGTTGAGGGGTCGCGGATCCGTATGGCTTCCCAACGCTTCCGATGTCTTGTCGAGTCCATGCCGAGACGAATCGCCGCCGTCATCAGGCCGAAAGGTGGTGCTACACGTTACTAGACGGGTGTCTCTAATTCAATTGCTCTTCAGTCTATATGTATACAGTAGTGGCCAAAATTGTGGAAACCTTTAGAGAAAAGTGTATGTTTGAAGTTTGATGGCTCATAACACCACTTTGTTTTTAGGAATACCATGAAATTATATATATTAATGGAAAGATAATTTCATCAAGAATGTAATGCAATAAAGTTTGTTCAATTATCTGTATTCTATGAAAAGTTATAGCCATATAACCAGAAAAAGGAAGCACAACTTGCTTAGGTTGATATGAAGTAGCTTTCCTCCATCTGAATGTAGCCAATTAACATGAGTGTTTAGAGAGCCAATCAGGTGTCATCCTGTTTTGACAATGAGCCAATCAGGTCACAGTAAGATTCAGCTATTGATGTCATGTGTTGATGCTAAGAGGAGGACATTTGTCAGTGTGTTATGTGATTGCTATCAAGTTGGTTGGTTTTTTTCGTGTTCTATCATTTAGTGAGCTTGTAAAACGTAATAAAATTAAATAAATGGTCCAAAGAGTTGACTGGTCACCCTGAAAGCGATGTAAAATAGTAATATTAAGTGAACAAGGCTTCAGTTATTAAGACATTAGAAGAAAAATTGGTGGAAACTTAACCAAAGGTGACATTTCTAAATTTTTGAAGAGGTATAAGGAGACTCAGTCACTACAAAACCAGACTGGTAAAGGCAGGAAAAGGTACAGAACAGCAAGTGATGATAGAAGTATTAAGAGACTGTGCCTAGGTGACAGAAGAAAATCATCTGGGTGTATACAAGATGAAATGGCGCAATGCAATGTGAAGTTGAGTGCTAGGACTGTTCGGCGCAGACTGCAGGAATTTGGTCTAAAAGCAAGAATTCCACGAAAAAAGCAATTTTTATCTCTCAAACAAAGGTTGAAAAGATTAGACTGGGCTAAAACTCATGTTAACCGGACAGCGGAACAATGGCACAGCGTTATTTGGAGTGATGAGGCCAAAATCTCCCCCTTTGGTAGTGATGGTATAAAATACGTAAGGAGAAGAATCGGAGAAGATTTACATCCTGATTGCATTACATGTACCGTGAAACACCCAGTTAGTATTATGATCTGGGGTTGTATGACATCAAAAGATGTGGGCAGAATTTGCGTGATTAGTGGGAATATAAATGGCCAAAAATACATTAATGAGATACTTGGGCACAAACTGAAGCCTTCCGCACGCGATCTTTTCCAAGATGATGAAGCATTTATATTTTAACAGGATTCAACTCCATGCCATGCTGCTGCTGTGTGCAAAAAGTGGTTTTAATGATAATCATATTCCACTGCTGGAATGGCCTGGGAATAGCCCAGACCTTAACCCCATCGAAAATCTATGGAGCCGACTAAAGAAACTTGTTAGTCAGAAGCAACCCACCAATAAAACCCCATTAATAGAATTAATAATTCAATCTTGGTTTCACATTATAACCGCTGCAGAACTAAAAAACTTGGTTCACTCCATGGGAAGGCGTTGTAAGGCCGTAATTAACGCTAAAGATTACCCAACTAAGTATTAACTGACATGGTGAGAATTTTTGTATATCTCATTTTTTCTATGTGTTTCACTTTTCTTCTTTATAACTGTTGTTCTAATACAAAATCCTTCATAAACGTTATTGCATTACATTCTTGATGAAATTATCTTTCCATTGATATATAATTGTATGGTATTACACCAAAACAAAGTGATATTATGAGTCATCAAACCTCAAAAATACACTATTTCCAAAAGGTTTCCGCAATTCTGGCCACTACTGTACCCTCACGGACAATGAAATTTGCGCGCCAAGAAGGAAGCATCGGATTTAACTGAAATTTTATGGACGTAATGATACAGATGAATGATATAAATGATGGCAAAAACAGAGCTGCAGGACAATTACAGAGGGATCTGTGGCACGCAGTCCGGTCATCTTCAATACCGCGTAAGCACCGCCTCGTGCGTCATGGAGACGAAAAGACGCCTGATATTGTCCTATGGCAGACTGGCCTACACGTGTTGGATGGTGTGCTCCGAATCCCGGATAATGCGTCACGGCGGCAGCTGACGTTTCTAATGGTTCCACACATGCTGGATAGGGGACATATCCGGGGAGCAGGCATTCCATGGAAGTGTCTGGACATGACGTAAGCAGTCCTGGCCAACCCGAGCCGTGTGCGGGCGAGCATTATCCTGCTGGTATAGCGCACCTGGAATCCCGGCCAGAAGTGGGTGCACATGGGGCTATAGAATCTCTTCGGCATACCGCTGGTCCGTCAATGATTCACGTACCACTACTAGAGCTCATCGGCGATCGTAGGCAATTGGCTCCCCAGACCATAATTCCTGCAGTGGGTGAGGTGGGGCGCTCGATAGCGAGGTCGGATGTATCCAAAACGAATCATCTGTATCCAAAACGAAGCGGCACTCATCGCAAAACACCACACGTCGCCAGTCTGGGGCATTCCACGTCGCTCTGGCCTGGCACCACTGCAAACGGAGCCAGTGATGTTCCGGTGTTGATGTCAGCACACGTAAGGGGCGCTGGTATCGCAGATTTGCTTCCGCGAGGCGTCGGAAAATAGTTCGTGGGCACACAGGAGCCACTACATCTGCCTGTATAGTGGACCGGGTCCGCGTGGGATCCGTTCGTGCCTGGCGCACGATCCGTCGATCCCCTCTACCGGTGGTCCTCCTGGTCCGTCCGGAGCCACTCCGTCGTGTGGCAGTGCCGTCACGTGTCCACTGCTCCTAACACAGTCGGGCGGTATAGTCAGAACGATCCACGTGGCTGGCTAACGGCGCGCCGACCACTCTGCGGTTTTCAACCGGATGATCAGGCCTCTCTCAAAGTCCGTAAGTTGCGTAAATGACGTCTCTGGTGTCAACCCCATATTCTTGTCACTCTGTTACTCTTGCTTGCGTCGGCCGGTGCGTTTCGCTTTCATGGGACATCGACTACACGCCGGTTTATACAGCTGCCGGATCGTGCTTGCAGCGCCACTACAGGGTGTGCGGCCATGCGCAATCACACCACACGTGGATCATATGCATACCAGCACGCACTCTAGCTATTTGCAAAGTTTCGCGGTTGTAGCATGTTTTATTCTAGGTGCGCAAATTTCATTGTCCGTGAGTGTATATAAAGCAAAATGGGGAAAATGCGAGTGTTTCCGTCGGCGAATTGTTTGACCACTTCTAAATGACCTAGAGATATGAAAATTGGTATGCTGATAGGTCATAACATTCATACACCCGGAAATGTCCGAAAACAAAAAATCAAAATGGCGGCTTTGGAAGATTATCTGCCAAATTTTTCGCGATTTGTTCGACCACTTGTAAATGACCTAAAGATCTGAAAATTAGTATGCTAATAGGCCTTAAGACCTGTACGTATACCAAGAAAATTACGAAAACCAAAAACAATCAAAATGGCGGCTTTGGAACACTGCTTGAAATTTTCGCGAATTGTTCAAACACTTCTAAATGACCTAGAGATCTGAAAATTGGCATGCTGATAGGTTTTAAGGTTCGGATACCTAGAAATGTCCGAAAACCAAATAATTCAAAAGAGTGGATTAGCTGTACTGTTCAAAATGCTGATAGGCTTAAAGATAATTATGCCAGAAACGTTAAAATGCTGTAAAAATCTCGTGAAATTTTGATTTAAAATTAAGGGGCGCCAAAGCTTTGCTATCGTTTTACGTCAAACCGTATGCATTGACGTCACAACTCTGTTCGAAATCGTAAAAGTTACGGATCTTAAATCACTTTTCTTTTCATTAATTATTTTCCCTTTCTTCAGTTCAAATAAAGAATTTTATATATTCAACGTTCGGAGAACGGGCATGTATGTTAGTTGAATTAATAATGAAATTAGACATGCATTTTAATAATTTAGAATTTTCTTCATTTGAACCAGAACAAAAGTAATTACGCAGTCATGAAAGTAATTTCAGATGAGTGCCAGTTAGGTGGGGAAATTATCACCCCCACTCATCTTTTGCGGCTAGCTGGAAAATGGCTTTCCTCTTATTTAATATGTTGATGGGAGATTTCGGGATGAGCAAGCAAGTAAAATTGTTCTTCCTTCCAGAGGACATCTACATTGCTTCTCTCGTTGGTATCTCAGATCATCTGAATTCTCTTTATATAATAAGACCTGATTCTCGGGTGCTCAGAATCCAGATCACCCCATTTCCCGCTTGAGACCAGTTTTGTTGCATACGATGCCAGACTGCTAAACCAAGCTATATCACCAAATTTATTGGTAATAAAATACCAAAAAATATAGATACAAAAACGGAGTATCTTTGTATTCAATTGATAGCAGTACGCACAATTTTCTCTGAAAAACAGATGGAGAACTAAGCATTTGAAAAAAGTAAGTTCATATAATGTATACCATGGGCTAGAGGCCGTGGCGGACGGCGATCTATAAACTGTCCTGCAAGCTGATTTTGAATGGCTCACTTTTGAGAAAAATTAACAAGGCGTTATATAAATGCTATGTTGTGTTTCTCTTCTAGGTGTCCGGTGATGTCAATATAGAGTATACGCACATTGCGTTCAAAAATTCTCTCCGCAGTGGGTATCGTAGGTTATATGTAAGGTCAGGTGATGCGTAACATCACAGCCTCTCCTTGACAAATGTCAACCCCGCCTTCTCGTGGTGCATCCTGTTCCTACTAAAGGGGCTCTGACGACCGCCAATAGCGGTATAACTATACCATCGGGATTAGAGGAAATTCTATCCCACACTCACCAACCCGCTTGGCCAATGTGGTGAGTTATGGCCAAACCCTCCAAAATGACTCCACAACTTAAATCTTGGCCCTCAGTCTCCGGCAGCTGGAATGTACCTGACCAAGGCAGCGGCCAGTGCGACATGAAGGCAGAGGGTGCTAAGAATCCCCGGAGGACCGGACTAGGCTGCCATCTGATGCTGACCTTGGCAACGTACAATGGACGCTCCCTATCTTCTGATTCAAGGCTTCTTGAATTGGAAGAGGAACTACAAAGGATCAAGTGGGACATCGTGGGGCTAAGTGAGGTAAGGAGAAAAGGAGAAGATCTCATCGAACTGAAAAGTGGACATCTCTTCTACTATCGTGGGACAGATACTGGCAGAACTAGTGGTGTTGGATTTATAATAAACAAGAAACTGAAGGATAAAGTTGTAGAAGTTGAAAGTTCCTCTGACAGAGCTGCACGGCTTGTTATCCAACTCTCGAAAAGATACCAGGCTCAGATTATTCAAACATATGCACCCACCACAAGTCATCCTGAAGAAGAAATGGAAGAATTTTATGAGGAAATTTGTCATCTAAATAATAAAGGTAAGCAGCACTTGAAAATAATTATGGGAGATTTCAATGCAAAAATAGGGCAACGGCAACAGAATGAAACTTCAGTAGGTAAATTCGGTCACGGCAACAGAAACCAGCGTGGAAATACTCTCGTTGAGTTTGCAGAGGCAGAAGGGTTTTTCATCTTGAACTCCTTCTTCAAGAAAAAGCCACATAGGAAATGGACATGGAGACATCCAAATGGGACGACAAGTGAAATTGATTTTATTATGAGTAACAAAAAATTCGTCATAGAAGACTGCAGTGTGCTAAACAAGTTCAACACAGGTAGTGACCATAGATTGGTGAGATGTAAGATGCACCTCAACACTAAACTTGAACGTGGCAAGCTCATAAGACAAACAAAATCTATTGACATAACCAACCTTAAAAAACACCATAATACCTTCAAGTTGGAACTGAAGAACAGGTTCTCTGCTTTAGAAGGCCTAACATCGGAAGAAGTGGACATCTCTGAAGTTAACAGAAAAGTAACCAAAGCTCTTATGGAAACAGCAACAAAATTAGCTGGGTCTAAGAACAAGTTGCATGTAAATAAATTATCAGGAAAAACGAAAATGTTGATGCAAAAAAGAAGAGAGATGAGGACAACTAAAGAAGATGTGACTTCCAAAGTGGAATATATAGAGCTATGCAAGACAGTACGAAAAAGTATCACTGAAGACGTAAGAAAATTCAACTGTGAACTAGTGAGGAAAGCAATTGAAAACAACCAAAGCCTAAAGATAGCAAAGGGACATCTCAGTAAGGGAAGAAAACAGATTATGGCACTGAGAAAAGAAGATGGTTCTGTAACAAGAAATAGAGGCGAAATTTTGACAAGAGTGAAAGATTTCTACTCCAAATTATATGAAAGGGATGATACATGCACTCCAGACATCATGAAAGATACCAGTACCAGAGTTCCTCCAGTCCTTCCAGCAGAAGTTGCACATGCAATCAAGAACATGAAGCGGGGAAAAGCTCCAGGAGAAGATGGAATTACTGTAGACATCATACAAGAAGCAAGTGGAGAAATCGAAACAGTACTCGCCCAAATTTTCACTCGATGCCTTAATGAAGGAAAGATTCCTGAGGATTGGAACACCGCTACAATGATCCTGCTACATAAGAAAGGTGACATTGAGGATCTCGGAAACTACAGACCTATCAGCCTCCTATCAGTAGTTTATAAAATCTTCACTAAAGTTCTTTCACACCGCTTGAAGGTAACACTGGACATGGCTCAACCGAGAGAACAAGCTGGATTCAGGAGTGGCTACAGCACAATAGATCATATCCACGTACTGAGAGAACTAATTGAAAGAGCGAGGGAATATGAACTTCCATTGTGCATGGCTTTTATCGATTATGAAAAAGCCTTTGATTCGGTGAAACCATCAGCAGTTACAATGGCTCTGAAAACCTGCGGTATTGAAGATGCATACATTAATATTATTAATAACATCTATGAAAATGCAAGTGCAAAGATTAGGCTGTTTGAAAATACAACACAAATAAAAATTGGAAAGGGAGTGAGACAAGGTGACACCATATCTCCGAAGCTCTTTAATGCCACATTGGAGGGAGTTTTTCAGTCACTGAGCTGGGAAAACAAGGGGATAAAGATTAATGGAGATTATCTAACCCACCTTCGTTTTGCTGATGACGTAGTCATTTTTGCAACTAGCCCATCAGAGCTGCAGAGTATGATCCAGGAACTTGCTGACAAGAGTAAAGAAGTGGGATTAAAAATGAACTTTCAGAAGACAAAAGTGATGTTCAATGCTTTTACAAGAAATGAAGATTTATCGATTGATGGAGAAAAGCTGGAGATAACGGACACGTACGTTTATCTTGGACAGCAGATATCAAGTGAGGGTCACATTGATGAAGAAATTAATCGGCGTACAAAACTTGCCTGGAGAGCTTTTGGAAGAAACAGCATAATTTTCAAGAGCAATATGCCATTATGTCTTAAAAGAAAAGTGTTTGATCAATGCATCCTTCCAGTGCTTACGTATGGTGCAGAGACGTGGACCTTAACTAAAAGAGACATACAAAGGCTGCAGACAACTCAAATCAGCATGGAGAGGTGCATACTTGGTGTAACCAGGAGAGATAAGAAGAGGAACTCGTGGATCCGAAAAATGACAAGAGTGGAAGACATCATGATCAGAGTTAAATCCCTGAAATGGCAATGGGCTGGACATACTGCCAGAAGGACAGATCATCGATGGACAGCCGAAATTTTAGATTGGATTCCAAGGGACAGGAAAAGACCCAGAAGAAGACCACATGGGAGATGGGTGGATGAAATTCGAAAGTATGCAGGGTGACATGGAGGAGACTGGCACAAGACAGACCGTTGTGGAGGAAACTTGGGAGACCTTCATCCAGCAGTGGATTGATAATGGTTGACAATGATGATGATGATGATAGAGATCAAATAAATGTATTACGGAAACATAATTTACTCACTTACAGAAAGTGTTGAGACTGTCGCTCTTCACTCAACCAAACTGTTTTAAACATGTTTTCAAACACATCTGCGAGAGTCAAAAAGTCCCTCGGCAGTTATGTTCCACTTAATTTTGATGGTGCTACAGTCAAAATTTTTAAATTGAGAAACTTGTATGTTCAATTTTAGTTTTTGCTGTTTTCTTGATAACATATCAAGCTTCAGAACAAGTTTCACAGCAACACCAATCTTCACCAGCTTCTGATGAGTTGAAAGTTTCCATAATGTAGATGTTGATTTCATCCTTGCTCCTCAGAAGGAACGAACACTCATGAAATCAACATTTACATTTTGAAAA
Source organism: Macrothele yani (assembly GCA_039090855.1). Taxonomy (NCBI): domain Eukaryota; kingdom Metazoa; phylum Arthropoda; class Arachnida; order Araneae; family Macrothelidae; genus Macrothele; species Macrothele yani. Next base: position 34,991,262 of record CM077029.1, read on the forward strand.
CTTTCAACTCATCATAAACTTGTAAGAATCGGTGTTGTTGTCAAACATATTTTGGTTTCTTTGACGAAATAACTTCCAGCATTCACTCTTCCCCATTTTGTCTTCAGCAAGAACGTATTTGTTGGCCTCGGCGCCTATTCAATGTCCTTAATATTAAATTTACCTATATTAAGAAATAGTTCACTGATTCTGACACGACATGCAATGGAACGGGATGTTAGCACGTCAAACGAAAACCTCTGAATGCTCAATGCCAAAGGTACCATGTGAAGGGTAACTCTCTGTCTCACAATATGACACGCGAGGTGTGAGAGAGTGAATCACCAGAGAAGCAGGGGACAGGCGTTTGCTTGTATTTTGCTCCGGACATTCGCACTGAAAATAAATGCAAAGGCAGTATCGTTTCACGATATGGTATCATCGGTCGGTGGAAATCTTTGCTTTAAGAAAGAGACGGCAATAATTTTGTATGACAAATCGTATTTCACACCGCTGACACCAGAAACGAGCACAAAATTCAACAGTACGCATTTTTCTTTTGAAATATTTTTTTTTCTTTCGAAAATAAAACTGAAGTAAAACCAGGTCAAAATCGGGTCAGGAACACCTTGATCCGACCCGTTTGACTCTCAAGAGATTATCGACCCGTGACCTGTTTCCATCTCTGATTGACTCCATTTAAAACACGCACGACCGCTGAAAGAAAAGGAGTGAAACTTGCCGCTATTGTGGCTGAAGGTTGCGGCTACAAGATCCCGCTGCGTACGTGCGCATTACTTATCAGCCTTCATACGTATATTTTAGTTTCTCTTGCCCTTCTCGTTCGTTAGTCATCCCTGACTAGGTCATAAAAATCGAAAAGATACGAGTGTGAATTTATCGATCCCAAATATATTCTGTCAAACATGGTTTAACTTCTTAATTGTACGTTTACGCTGCAGCCTCGCTGCTGGCACATACACTGCTGGCCACCCAAAATTCAACACCAAGAAGGAAGCATCCGATTGGCCTCAAATTCGCAGCATGTGTCACCCGCGAGAGGACATGCAAACGATTAGCATTGCAGGGCACATGCAAATAATGTGCACCCGTCACGCCACCGAGAAGCACTATAAGAAGGGTGCACAGAAGGCGGGTTGTAAGTAGTGGAAGTGCGTTGTGCTGCCGGACCTGTGCGTGGGAAGCTTCCTGATGCCTCGTCACAGAATACGGCAGTCATTCCAGTACGTTTCGGAGTTCGACAGAGGACGAATAGTGGCTTATCGCGACAGCAGTTTATCGTACCGAGACATCGGCGCCCGTGTGGGATGACATCCAGCCACAGTGAGGCGAGTATGGATTCGGTGGGTGCAGGAGGGACGGACGGACCGACGTGAGCGATTGCCGCAACCGCGGCACACCACCGAACGAGAGGACCAGCATGTTGTGCGGCGGGCATTGACGGCTAGCACCGCCACATCACGAACGTTAGTGCAGGAATTAAGGTGTGTTGCGCAGCAACCTGTGTCAGCACGTACCGTTCGATGTCGTCTGCAGGAGCGGGGACTTGTCGCACGGCGCCCATTGCTCCGATTACCATTGACATTATTCCACCGGCAAGTGCGGCGGCAGCGGGCCGTTGAACGCCGTACCTGGACTACGGAATGGCACGACATTGTCTTCTCCGACGAATCCCGCTTCTGCCTGCAACACCACGGTGGTCGGATCCGCATGTGGCGGCACCGCGGCAAGATACTGTATGACGCCTGCATTATGCATCGCCATACCGGTCCGTCGCCTGGCGTTATGATTTGTGGCGCCATTAGATATGACACCCGCACCCCTCTGGTACGCATCGCCGGTACATTCAACAGGCCACCACTACATCTCCGACATTTTGGAGCCTGTAATCCTCTCTTACCTGCAGGACCTGCCAGCGGACACGTTTCAACAGGACAATGCGCGCCCGCACGTGGCACGCATCGTGCAAGAATTCTCCACGGCCAACCAGGTGTCACTGCTGCCGTGGCCCGGCTGTTCTCCCGATATGTCGCCCATCGAACACGTCTGGTCTCTGATCGACAACCGAGTGACCCGGCAAGCACCACCCGCGGCTACACCTGATGAACTGTAGAAACGTGTGGAACCAACCTGGACTGACATACCCCAAGACCACATCCAAAGCCTCTTTCGTTCGATGCCGTGGCGTGTAGCGGCCGTTATTGCCAGCCATGGGGGCCACACGAACTATTGATGTCTGCGTGTTCCGCAAGTCTCACGGGCCTGTAAGCTCAATCGTTTCATCTTTGTATCTGTTGTTATGTGTCCAGTAAATCTGGCTTTGCTATCTCGTGTACTTCTTGGTGTTGCATTTTGGGTGGCCAGAAGTGTAGATGCTCGCTCAGGCACCTTGCTGCTTGCATGTAGCTGCGATGCTCGCCATGGAGCACTTACTCTGCAACTGTTCACATCGCTTTTATTATTATAGGAGTCACGACTGTATCTTTTATTGTCAAACATACTTTACCAGTGTTATGGCAAGTTTTACAGCCACTGCATATGAAGCTACCAACTAAAGAAGAATTCAAAGAAATTACTGATATGTTTTGCAAGAAATGGGGATTCCCTAACTGTCTAGGTTCTATCGATGGAAAGCGCATCCGAATACTTCACCCTCAATGGTCAGGCTCCATGTTCTTTAATTATAAAAGCTACTTTGCAATAGTTCTGCAGGCCGTCAGTGATGCACGCTGTAAATTTATTTTCATTGAGGTCGGAGCCTATGGAAAACAAAGTGATGAGGGCACTTTTAGAAAGTCTGCCTTGTATGACAGAATGAAAAAGGGTGTGCTTGACATTCTTGAAGATAACTTCCTACCAAGTACTGACATCCAAGCCCCCTTTGTGTTCACAGGTGATGAAGCCTATCCCTTACTGAGACACATGATGAAGCCTTAGGCTAGGAAAACTCTTGATCAGTCCAAGGAGAAGTTTCAAAAAAATAAAAGTTCAAATCACAGGAAAACTCCACAAATAAAACTTGTTTCTATAAAAACACAACACGGTTTTTAAAGATACGAAAGAGATGACTGCGTAGTTTCACAGTCGGTTGGGATACTGGGTCAATGAACGAGAAGATTAGCCTTGAAGGGACCAATCACAGCGTAAGTTTGAGGATGCCTGGCGATGGTCGAGGCTCGAAAAAAACAAACCAGTTTGATATCATCGCTGCGGCGATGATCGCAGCAAGCAGCGCAGATAGCATCGCTGCTCCACGATAAATGAGCCTGTAAAGATACACGGTTTTGTTTCATCATCGCCAGGCATCCATGTGCACAGCTCGGCGATGTGCCAGCAGCCAGGCTGCAGCATAAACGTACCCTAAAGTTAATATAAGCATTAAATCAAGCCGTTCTTTCCATGTAACATTAACACAAAATTTTGAAATTTTAATCGTCCTGGAACGGGAATCGAACCCGCATCTCCCTATTTCCGCTCGAGTATGCTAACCATTACACTACCCAGGTCAATAAAATCCAAATAACTGAGGCATTAATCTGAAACGTCAGATTTTGATTTCACTGCACCAGTCGAAACAAACGTGTCTCATCGTAATGCTAAGTTAGATCACCAGCAAATGAGTAAATATCTAGTTGGAAACACATGGAATAATTAATATAAACATAAATCAAGCTGTTATTTCCATGTAACACAACCACAGAAATTTTCAGATTAATGCCTCAGTTGTTTGGATTTCATTGTCCTGGGTGGTGTAATGGTTAGCACACTCGAGCGCAAATCGGGAGATGCTGGTTCGATTTCCGTTCCAGCACGATTAAGTTTATATTCTCAAATTTCTGTGGTAATCTTACATGCAAAGAACGCTTGATTTATTAATACACACAATTGACGTGGATTAGGAACATCAAACAGAAGTCATCGCTCTTTCCACGTTTATAAGTGAGTCACGGAAAAATTCTCATCAGTCGCCGCCGGGAATCAAACCCAGGGTCTTCCAGTTATGCGCCGCACATTCTACCACTGCACCAAAGCAGCCTCGAATTCTCCAGACTCACATACGACTAACTGTCAAACCTCTTGGCAGGTTGCTTCTTGGAGCCCCGCGCAATGCTAGGGATTCACCAAAGATGGAAGGCTGAGCAATTAGCAAATAAATAGGTGGCGAATGAATAATTAATGCATACAATTCACGTGGATTGGAAACATCAAACAGAAGTCATCGCTCTTGTGCCTATATTAATTATTCCATGTGTTTCCAACTTTCTATTCTTAAATTTATTTTTCTGATGTAAAAGCTTTGAAATTCCTACATACGTATATTTTATCTAATTTCTTTGGTTCTTGCAAACAGGCTACTCAGATGAAAGGAGTACAGTCAGACATTTGTTAAAATACAATAGGTTATTCGGACGTGAGATAAAGATGATTGAAGGTGGGCAGCATCATACCATCTCACTAGATAAACAAGGTATGTATGAGTTTAATATAAACTGATCTGTGATTAAACTTTTGATAAGAAGTTAAGAATTCGAGGTAGGTTATTAAAGGTCGGATTAACACTGATGAATACAGAAGGCAGATTATCTCATTGGAAACTGCAATCTCTTTCTTATGGATTTTGGGAGTGGCAATTCCTTTAGAAATACCTCTTGGAGACTACGGTTTAACAGAAAGGATTCGCGGATGCAGCCTAGGCTTTTAAGCAGTGTAGAACCTCAAAAGCAGTCATGCATTCAGGAGTCTCAACAGGCGTTAATGCCGGTTGTCACATTTAATACACTAGATTCACCAACGTGTTTTTGAGTATAAAGCGGGAAACCCCATTTCTCTAACGTATGCTACTACGTTAAAAATTCAACTACACTTACATGCTGCCATCATCTCGTAAAAAATTGTCTTGGAAGTTATCTGGCCGCCGCACTGGGACAGTGGTGGGAGCCGCTTGCTTCTAACGTACCATGTGAGCTGGGTCCGGGTTCGAATCTCAGGTGGGGCATGAATGGTTTGTGTTAAGGCTCTGACTCTCTCCCTTCCCTGGAGCCTATGACCCAAGTTATGGGCTCCAGGAAAGGGATGGGCGACTGCTTACAGCCCAATGAGTTGCTCACGATGATCGTTCAGCCCCCAGACAAGACACGAAAAAAGGTGCCTGTTTTGCAAATTCATAGATTATGCCACCCGACACAAACTTTCCTCACCTAGAAAGAATGGACATTTTGGCATGCGCATCATCGTGGTGACATATGCAAAGCATTTAATTCCCAAGTCAACCATATTATATTTAGGCGAGATAAAAGTAAAACTGGAATACTTCCCAGATACTGTAGATCTTACAAATTGCCCGGCATTTCTTTCGAAGTTTATTATTATTATGTATTTCGGAATTAAACGACCGCCGTGAGCAATTCTGTAGGTTGTAAAAGCAGTCACCCATCCCTAATTTAGAGACGATGGTTCCAAGTGAGGAAGAGAGACAGTGCGACAATGGCGGCTCTTAGAGTAAAATGTTGGTGAGGCAAAGACCCAGCCCATAACATATGTTATGAAAAAAACTAAACCCAAATCGGTTAGAGAAGCGATTTGATGTATATATATATATACTGTACTTATGTATATTTTTGTATCTATATACACTACATTGACAAAAGTCACCGGACACCGCTTCAAAGGCAAGTGAACGAATCCGATGCGTCGTTAACATGCGCAGTACAGCTGCAAGCGGTATAAAAACAAGCCTGCAGCTGACCGCGTTCATATCGCACAGTGAGGTTGAGTGAAAAGGTCGGAGCGGGAGTGAACTGACTTTGAGGAAAGGAAAGATTGTTGGGTGTTATATTAGTGGGTTCTGCATAAGAGAAACCGAGAGGCGTTTAAACATACCCAAGTCAACTGTTTTGGATGTACTGAATAAGGGAAGACACATGGCGTGCCTGAAGCAGCAAAACGTACCGGCAGACCAAAGAGAATCAGTGATAGATGACGTCGAAGCCTCAGGAGAGTCGTTACAGCTAATCCACGTGGTACTACTGCACAAGACCTCAGCGTACAGGTGAGCAAAAATGCTGGAACCTCGGTATGTATACGTACCATTCGCAGAGAACTTCATTCCATGGGTTACCGTGGTCGTGCTGCTGCTCATAAGCTCTCCACTCGGAATGGTACTCGTCGTTTAGCATGGTGTAAAGAGCATTCATCGTGGACCGTATATATGGAAACGGGTCCTATGGACTGATGAATCCAGATACACGATCCATGAGTCTGATGACAGTGTGTCGGCATGGCGACAACCGTAGGAACGCTATTTATCACAATGTACTGTTCCTACGGTCCAGTTTGGAGCTGGGAGTGTACTCGTGTGGGGGTATTTTTCGTACTATGGTACGACCCATTGGTTATCATAGACAAACGTATTAACCCAAACGTTTACCTCGATATTCTGGACAATTACGCCCTACGAACCGAGCCTTGTTGGTACCAGCAGGATAATGCACCGAGCCATAAAGCAAGGACTGTTACGACGTGGTTTGACGATAATTCCGTATCGTGTGTGGAATGGCCACCTTAGGGCCCTGATCTGAATCCCATAGAGCACCACATAAGAAGTTTGGAACCAAGGCCTACTACTAACCAACAGTTAGCGGCAGCATTATGTACTGAATGGAAGCGCATGGTGTTCCAAAACCTTGTCGAAAACATGTCTCGAATGGTCAGTGCATCATTTAAGGCCAAAGGTGGACCGACAGCGTACTAATGTATGTGAATAAATGCTGTGTTGCGTTTCTCTTCTAGGTGTTCGGTGAATTTTGCCAATATATTGTGTATTATTCGGCGATAGTTCAACAAAAGCATAGGAAGAGATGATTCACGGCGGAGGGGAGAGAGGTAGACATAAAACATTGGAACCATTTTCGGAGGGGAAAATATATATTTTACGAAAAAAAAGTGTAAGAATGGTTAACCCGTTTTACTTTATATCATCCTTCCTAAGCACAAACACACATTTTGCGCTTAATTTCTTTATGTAGCGATAGTTAATGAGTGGTTATTGCATCACTCAACACTAACCGAACGTTTACTCGTCTAAATATTTAAAGAAAATAATTTTACTAGAAGAACTACTTTTCTCAAAAAATGTTTGAGTCCAAAATAAAACCAACATGTCTATTTTCGAAGGTGCACCCTTCGTGCATATCCCATTTAAGGACAGCGGGCCACAAATTAAGTCCCTGACCCGTGGAAACGGTGTCTAGGAGAAATCAAGCTGGAAGCACTTTTCTATATATCCCGTCAAAACAGGTAATGTAACTTAAACATGGAAGAACTCAGAACAGTTAACTACCTGTAAAGTTTATTTTTACCCAGCATTCAATTTACTTTTTATTAATCAGTTCAATTCTAAAAATAATTATTTTTTTATTACTAATAAATCAAAATATATGAGTAATAATACTGAGGAAGAAAAACTCAGCACATTTCTCGCCGAACCAGAAACTACAGAAGAAACACATTCCAAAAAATCCGCACTCAGATATATAGAATACAGTGCACACATGGACGAAAAAGCTGTGTATAAGAACAGACTCGCTAATCGAGGCGAACTGTATTGCCGCCTCAGTAACTGCTTTGCCAAGCTCTCGTCTGCCCGCTCCATTGAATAAAATCTCTGCCTTGCTCCAATAGAAACACAGACACTATCGATTTCACGTGGCGTTCGAGTTTCGCCTAAAAATGCGTAGAGGAATTCTGGGACACCGGTTGTTTTTTTTTTCATCTCCGCGCCGTCTCCTGTCTGTTGTAACAGAGACGACTCAGATGATCGCCTCTCTAGTCGCTCAGCATATGCTCGTTTTAACCTCTTTGCAAAAATAGTATTTAAACTTTATAAATTCAAAGCTCATAAATTCAGGATTTCATTCTCTGGTTGAAGCCTTTTCTAACAAAATTTACGAATCACAATGATAATTTCAGAGTTTCATTTAGCATGCATAACCAAATGCGTATTGTATTTTACATATGTATAACCTTTGTTCATGGGCGAAAAATTTCTGGTCAGATGGCGCCGCACTTGCCTCATCTGGCAAGCCGCCCATGCACACTGCGGTTAGACAACCATCACCACGTATGCTTCATCCGGGACTCGAAACAAGGCCCATCTCGGGCGAACGGTCATAAGCCAGCGCATATACCACTTCGCCACCGGTGACGCTTTCGGGAGTGAAAAACATGCATACTCGATCTTCTTGTCAACACTATCAACAGCTGAATGCACATGATCGCGGTCACGTCGTAGGCTGGTGTGAGGCGGATTAGTTTGCGACGTATCAGAGCACATGTCGGTCATGATGCCAAAATTACTCTGTTCAAGGGGGTGCTTGCTCTGTGATGGTTCAGGACTCTTTGTGTGTCCGGAGAGGTCCTTAACCGCTGCGTACTACCAGTATGTGCTGGCTTATCACCTACACGCTTTCATGGCCTTCGCGCATCCTGCAGGCTATGGTCCCTTAGTATGTCTGGAGAAGTCCTTAACCACTACGCGCTACCAACATGTGCTGGATGATCACCTACACGCTTTCATTGTCTTCACGCATGCTGCGGCCTATGATCCCTTAGTGTGTCTGGAGAAGTCCATAACCACTGCGCGCTACCAGTAAGTGCTGGATGATCACCTACACGCTTTCATGGTCTTCACGCATGCTGCGGCCTATGATCCCTTAGTGTGTCTGGAGAAGTCCATAACCACTGCGCGCTACCAGCATGTGCTGGATGATCACCTACACGCTTTCATGGTCTTCACGCATGCTGCGACCTATGATCCCTTAGTGTGTCTGGAGAAGTCCATAACCACTGCGCGCTACCAGTAAGTGCTGGATGATCACCTACACGCTTTCATGGTCTTCACGCATGCTGCGGCCTATGATCCCTTAGTGTGTCTGGAGAAGTCCATAACCACTGCGCGCTACCAGTAAGTGCTGGATGATCACCTACACGCTTTCATGGTCTTCGCGCATGCTGCGGCCTATGATCCCTTAGTGTGTCTGGAGAAGTCCATAACCACTGCGCGCTACCAGTAAGTGCTGGATGATCACCTACACGCTTTCATGGTCTTCACGCATGCTGCGGCCTATGATCCCTCAGTGTGTCTGGAGAAGTCCTTAACCACTGCGAGCTACCAGCACGTGCTGGATGATCACCTACACGCTTTCGTGGCCTTCGCGTATCCTGCGGGACGATGGTCTGTTCCAGCAGGACAACTTGCAGCCCCACTGGGCCGCAACCACTTAGCCATGGCTCGAGGAACACTCATCTGAGTTTGGAACCACCAAGAAAGGAGAGAGATATTTGATACCCATGTTTCTATCCAGTGGCATGATGTCCGTGTCAGGGAAACTAGGCCTTTTTTTAACATGCCTTAGATCATGGAGCATAAAATAAATGACTAGAATGGAGCACTTATCCGTTGCACGTTTACAGTCGGCACTCCTTAGATCAGACAGGAATGGAATTGTTTTACCGTAGCTTCTGTAAAACCCGGCTGCTATGTGAACATTTTTGTTTGACTAGCACTAAAAATTTTGGGCACCATTTGACTCAGGTACATCGGTCAATTAAAGGGTTAATACACTGCTGGCCACCCAAAATGCAACACAAAGAAGGAAGCATCCGATTGGCATGAAATTCGCAGCATGCGTAGCCCGCGAGAGGACATGCAAACGATTAGCATTGCAGGACATATGCAAATCATGTGCGCTCAGCACGCCACCGAGAAGCACTATAAGAAGGGTTTACAGAAGGCGGGGTGTAAGTATTTGGAAGTGTGTTGTGCTGCCGGACCTGTGCGTGGGAAGCTTTCTGATGCCTCGTCGCAGAATACGGCAGTCATTCCAGCACGTTTCGGAGTTCGACAGAGGACGAATAGTGGCTTACCGCGACATCGGAGCCTGTGTGGGACGACATCCAGCCACAGTGAGGCGAGTATGGATTCGGTGGGTGCAGGAGGGACGGACGGACCGACGTGAGCAATTGCCGCAGCCGCGGCACACCACCGAACGAGAGGACTGGCATGTTGTGCGGCGGGCATTGACGGCTCGCACCGCCACATCACGAACGTTAGCACAGAAATGAATTAGGGTGTGTTGCGCAACAGCCTGTGTCAGCACGTACCGTTAGACGTCGTCTGCAGGAGCGGGGACTTGTCGCACGGCGCCCATTGCTCCGATTACCATTGACGTTACACCACCGGCGAGTGCGGCGGCAGTGGGCAGTTGAACGCCGCAACTGGACTACGGAATAGCACGATATTGTCTTCTCCGACGAATCCCGCTTCTTCCTGCAACACCACGATGGTCGGATCCGCGTGGGGCAGCACAGCGGCGAGAGACTGTATGACGCCTGCATTATGTATCGCCATACCGGTCCGTCGCCTAGCGTTATGGTTTGGGGCGCAATTGGATATGACACCCACACCCCTCTGGTACGCATCGCCGGTACACTCAACAACAACCGCTACGTCTCCGACGTTTTGGAGCCTGTAGTCCTCCCTTACCTGCCAGCGGACACGTTTCAACAGGACAATGCTCGCCCGCACGTGGCACGCACCGTGCAACAATTCTTTACGGCCAACAAGGTGTCACTGCCGCCGTGGCCCGCCTGTTCTCCCGATATGTCGCCCATCGAACACGTCTGGTCGCTGATCGGCAACCGAATTGCCCGGCAAAGCACCACTCGCGGCTACGCCTGATGAACTGCGGCCACGTGTGGAAGCAACCTGGACCGACATACCCCAAGCCTACATCCAAAGCCTCTTTCGTTCGATGCCGCGGCGTGTAGCGGCCGTTATTGCCAGCCATGGGGGCCACACGAACTATTGATGCCTGCGTGTTCCGCAAGTCGCACAGGCCTGTAAGCTCAATCGTTTCATCTTTGTATCTGTTGTTATGTGTCCAGTAAATCTGGCTTTGCTATCTCGTGTCTTTCTTGGTGTTGCATTTTGAGTGACCAGCAGTGTACATGCATTAGATTTTTCCGTAACTTGAAGAATTGTTTGACAGTTTGCATACATCTAAATCGGGTTCAGTTATCTTTTGCAAAATATATGAATAAAAAATATTCTTCTGCCTAACTAATATTTCATGTTTTATGTACGTGTGACTTTATTAGGACGAGTCTTTGCGTGTGGCCGAAGAGATTACGGAAGATTAGGTTTAGGTGAGATACACGAGGATGTTACGAACCCTACTGAGATTCCTGCACTGCGAAATCACGATTGCTCTCGAATAGCAGCTGGAGAAACAGTGTCATTTGCGATCAGTGATGGTATGTTATTACTATGCCTTTTTTTTGCTTCGAAAATCTCTTGGTTACTTATTAACTGGTCATAATACACTACCGTTTGTGAATATTGCAACTGCAAGGAAGAATCGCGCTATTTAAATGAAATTTGTCACAGATTCTTCATGCTACAGAAGATATTCAGGCGACAATTTATCTTATCCGTGTGAAACAAATGTTGTTTTGCACTAATTAATTGATGCTCTACAACTTTGTAATTGAAAATTTTGCTCTATCTCTTTTCGTTTTCGCTTTGCAATGGCTAACTTCCGCATTTCGCCACTAGGGGCGCTGCTATCGGTTGCATTCGATCGGGCGTAGTCGCTTTACTATACCGTTATCTCACTTGCATAACTGTACCTCTCTCCGTTCGCAAGTTATTTCGGGCTAAAGGGACTTTCCTATGCACCCTGTATATACACGTCGCCTTCCCCTTTAGCCCACAAAACAACTGCACTCGTCCAGACATCGATTCGATGAAGTGGCTATAGGTATCCTGTGGCATCTGGTACCATTAAGTCAACAGTAGGTCCTCCAGTGCCCGTACATTTCGGGGTGGTGGAGATTTAGCGCGGACCCACATTTCCAAATCAAACCACAAATGTTCGATCGGGTTCATGTCAGGTGAATTTGGAGGCCAGGGCATTAACAGAAAGTCACCACTATGTTCCTCGAACCACTCCTTGACGATTCTGACAATGTGGCATGTCGCATTATCCTGTTGGTAATGGTCATCACCAGCCGGTTGGTTGGTTGGTTGTTGGATTTTATTGGCGCAAGGGCCAGGTTTGGCCAAAGAGCGCCAGACCAAGAACTATCAGCCACAGATTTTAAAAAACGTGGAAAATGATTAAGAGCAGACAGGCTTGGTAAAAGTTGAAAAAGAGTATGATGAAAGCTGTGAAGACAAGGTAGTTAATTAGGTTTATATAAAAATTTATTAATTGACTATTATAATTATAATTTTTTTTTTTTTTTAAACAGAACTACACAAAGGATGAGTCACTCTCCCTCCCCCACACTCCCCTGCAATGCTGGCAGAGGGCGGGGACGAACTGTCACTCTCTTCTCCCCCATGTTCCTCTGCAATGTTGTTTGAGGCTGGGGACGAACTGTCACTCTCCTCCCCCTATGTTCCTCTATAATGTTGGTTGAGGGTGGGGACCTCGCTGAGGCCGAGACAGTTGGATGGACACTGCACACCTTTGCGGATTGAGGGCCGGGTCGTCCGCACGTGCAGGCTTTCTGCTTTAAACTGGAAGAGAGGGTCGGCTGCAAAAGAGAAGGCCCAGAATCAGGTAGTCGAAAAATCGCGAGCTCGGGGAAAAACACCTGTGTCGCTTGGTCAGCTGTAGATCGCTTGGCAAGCGCTGCGAGAGCTACAGGGCGCGGAACAAAGGGCTGCACGGGTTGTGGCAGAGACTTAACAACTGCGGCAAAACTACGCTGTCGGGTGTTGGGAATACCCAACTTGGCTTTGGCAGCAGGGTACGAGAGGCCTTCCAGGGTCTTGAGGCGCTGGATCGCCATCTCGTCCTTCCATTTCATACAGTTGCGGGAGTAAGCTGCATGGGCCTCACCGCAGTTAACACAGCAGGCCGCAGAAGTGCAACCTTCCCCGTCATGTTCACCGGAGCCACAATTAGCGCAACGAGCGGAACTCTTACAGAATCGTTGTGAATGCCCGTACCTCTGGCACCTGAAACAGCGCAGAGGACTGGGAATGTACGGGCGAACTGCACAGACCAAGTAGCCTGCTTTGATTTCTGTCGGAACTTTCGGGGAGTCAAAAGTCAAGATGACATTTTTTGACTTAATCATGGAACCATCACGCCGGAACATCATACGACGTGCAGCAATAACACCTTGATCAGCAAGTTCAGTCACGAATTCGTCTTCACTGCATGGCAAGAGATCAAACTCCGAAATCACACCCCGAGAGGTGTTAAGAAACGGGTGAGGTGTCACTTTCACAGGAATGCCTTGAAGACTAGTGAGGTTCAGAAAAGTGTTACTCTGAGAAACACTGCAAGTTTGGACAAGCAGGTCCCCAGAGCGAAGCTTCCTCACAGATTTCAAGGGGCCAACCGCAGCGTCCAAAGCTTTAGAAATGAAAAAGGGAGATCTGGTGGACAGTCTCTCATTCGGATCGATGGATTCTACAAGCAAGTGAGTAGCATGCGTAGTCACAGCAATTGAGGAGACGACGCTTCGGAGCGACTGGTACAGCTGCCGAAGAAGAGGTTCCACATTCTTGGTCCAGGTCAAGGTCTAAAGACCGTTTAAGGGTATGAGACTTGGTAGGTTGAGAAGACGAAGGAGAGTCATTGTCAATAATCATTTTCTCAGGCGACTTAAATTTGGAGTTTTTCTTTTTGTTTTTACCCATGGAAAAAAGGAAGAGGATTCGTCTGCAAACTACTCCACCCACCACCGAGTCCTACAAGGGAGAACTGGAGGTCCGCAAGCCGAGAAAATGACGCTGGACACAGTTCTGGAGCTTATACGTTGCAGATATAGTCCGTTGGCTGTGATCACACGCACTCGGCGGACACTTCGGCCTCCTGGTACCGTCATGCCAACGCCTTTGGCATGATCCCACAGCCCCAGGGCTCACCCTGCCGTGCCATACGACAAAAAAGCCGCTAAAGCCCTGTACACAACTTGGTACATGACTTCTGACTAGAGGTGGGTTAGTCTCTAGCCTCCCGTTTACAGCGAAGCCGGGGTCGAAGAGGAGTGTTGGTACACAGGAGGCACTTATCCGGTCTCCTGCGACCTCAGCCGCCAGACATCCCATTTCCGCCTCACACGGGTCTCCGCACGCGGCAAACATGCAGGTAGGTCTAGTACCCAAACCAGCTAAAAGGAAAAAAAGAAATCCAAAGAAGACAAATCCTGGAAGGGAACCTAAACGGAATCTCAGCAACCTACGAACTGAGCGGTTAATATAAATCAGTTAGTGGTGGAGGGTAACAAAACCACAAGACCGGGGTGTTAGTACATAACGTGGTAGCGATTAGGTAGAGAATACAACACGGGCAACTAGCCAGTGGAGAAAAATAAATAAAACGAAAAAGCGAGACACAAGACCAGCTCGGGAACGTGGGGACGCGACTCCCCAACAGCTGGATGAACAGCCGTCCCTGCAAACACCAACAGCACCAAAATAAAGAAAAAAACAAGCTGTGGCATGACATCAGATGTTGACCAGTCGCAAGGTCAGCTCGGGCCGTGGGGGCGCCGCTCCCCAAATAACTGGAAAACCAGTTATCCCCGTGCGGGGCATCACCAGCCGGGAACACAGTTGCCATGAATGGATGAACTTGGTTCGCAATAATGTTCAGATACCTGACAGATGTCAGGGATTGTGCTATTGGGATAATGGGACCTAAAGTATCCCAGGAAAAATCCCCGCAGCCCCGGTGGCGCAGTGGTCTAAGGCAATGGCCTCTGATCATTCGTCCGTAAGGGGTCCGGGTTCGAATCCCGGTCAGGCATGGATGTTGTGTTTGTCTTACGGCACTGGCTCTCTCCCTTCCCTGGAACCAGTGACCCTAAATTAGGGACGGGCGACTGCTTATAGCCCATTGAGTTGCTCACGGTGGTCGTTAAACCTCCAATCAAAAAAAAAAAAAAAAAAAAAAAAAAAAAAATCCCCCACAGCATAACACCGCCGCCACCGGCCTGTTTCCGCCCAACAGTGCATCCAGGTGCCATAGCCTCTGCTGGTAATCGGCGTATCCATGCTCGGCCATCTACATGACGCACCAGGATTCTTGATTTGTCAGACCAGGCCACTTTCTTCCAATCATTCACGGTCCACTCTCGATGATCTTGGCCCATTGTTTTTTTATTCGAGGTTTAACGACCACCGTGAGCAACTCAGTGGGCTATAAGCAGTCGTCCGTCCCTAATTAGGGCCACTGGTTCCAGAAAAGGGAGAGAGCCACTGCCGTAAGACAAATACAACATTCATGCCTCACCGCCTGATTCGAACC
This sequence comes from Macrothele yani, assembly GCA_039090855.1. Lineage (NCBI taxonomy): Eukaryota > Metazoa > Arthropoda > Arachnida > Araneae > Macrothelidae > Macrothele > Macrothele yani. The sequence continues at coordinate 35,006,591 of CM077029.1, forward strand.
CGGACCTCTTTCGGACGAATGATCAGAAGCCATCGCTTAGACTATTGCGCCACCCTGGGCCCATTTCATGGGTCGTTGGCGTTGACGTGAAGTGAGCAATGGGAACTCGGCTGGGTCTTCCGCTACGCAGGCCCATGCGCAGAAGGCTGCGATGAACTGTGTGCTGTGACACATTGCTTTGATCACCACTGTTGTAGCTGCGAGAGATTTGTCGCACTGTGGCCCTGCGGTAGCTGTGAACAACGCACGATTGTCTCAGCTGCCCTCTGGCGCCAATGAGCTGCGGAAGACACACGGATTGACGACTGTTCGTCGTTTAGCCATCTGTGCACCACTTTTGATACGCACTAACTACAGCGGCACGTGAACATCCCACAATCCACGCTGTTTCCGAGGTGGCGTACCATCCCAATTTGTCCTTTATCAAACTCCGGTAAGTCTGCATACATAAATATATAAATGTTACTGAGATGAAACTGGCGAAAATTTCGATTTTTGACTCATTCACACTCGTTCCATTGCTTTTTGTTACGTAGTTAGCCACTACAGCGCCGGAGATTTTTTTTATTTTTTTTTTTAATTTTTCGATTGGAGGTTTAACGACCACCGGGAGCATCTCAATGGGCTATAAGCAGTCGTCCGTCCCTAATTTAGGGTCACTGGTTCCAGGGAAGCCAGTGCCGTAAGACAAACACAACATCCATGCTTCATCGGGATTCGAACCCAGACCCCTTTTGGACGAATGATCAGAAGCCATCGCTTAGATCACTGCGCCACCGGGGCGGCCAATAAATATTTTAATGAAAAAAGTACGTATTTTACTTGTCTCATTGAATTATTTTCAATTTTTTTAACCTAAGTCTAGTTAAAATATTATGGTAGTGACATAGCATATTGCTGATGATTTTGATTAAGTCTAATTATATGATTTAGGCTAGGGCTTTTTGAGAGAGAAAGACGGGGAGGGGAGAAAAACGTGAAAAGAGAACAAAACATTAACACTGCGATTATTTTATGCCCTAATATGACCGTTCTGGGTGGGCCCTGGTTTCCCCCCCCCTCTCGATTCCTTTGCTTAACTAGTCATTATAGGACAAGATTCCCGAATTCTTCCATGTATCGTTTTGCCGCAGTTGCCGGCGAGTTTGTGAGCGTTTTAAACAGTTTTGCTTCAGGATTGTTTTGGATTTTAGAGCTCACCACGATAGTTTTCTGACCTTCTGTCAGTTTTATCTTCAGCTGTGACCCCCCCCCCCCCGTTAATGGGGGTACATCGCAAAGATATGCTAATCCTTCCACCAGCCAGTGGAGTACGTGAGCCTCAGGAGGAGATATTGATACGGACATTTGACGTGGACCAGGAATATCAAACAGAGGTCATTGCTCTTTCCACGTTTATAAGTGGGTCGCGGAAAAATTCTCATTGACCGCCACAGGGAATCGAACCTAGGTTCTTCCAGTTACACGCTGGATATTGGATATGCTTGCACTGCACAACAGCGGCCTCGAATTCCTCCAGACAAACACACACTAACTGCCAAGCCAATTTGGCAGGTTGCTTCTTGAGCCCCGCACAATGCTGGAGATTCACCAAAGATTGTAAGCAGCAACTGAACAAATAATTAGAACGCGAATTAATAATTAATACACACATTTGACGTGGACCAGGAGCATCAAACAGAGGAAGCAACCTGCCAAATTGGCTTGGCAGTTAGTGTGTGTGAGTCAGGAGGAATCAGAGGCGGCTGTGGTGGAAGCATATCCGTCGCGTAACTGAAAGACCCTGGGTACGAATCCAGGTGGCGGCCAATGAGAATTTTTTCCGTGACCCACTTATAAACGTGGAAACAGCGATGATTTCTGTTTGATGTTTCATCCACGTCAATTGTCTGTATTAATTATTCATTCGCCTCCAAGGTAAATACATAATCATCTCCGACGCCGAGGGGCTAAAATCACGCAGATACATAGAGTGATTTTAAGATTTTCTATTATGTTCCGACAGTGAACTGTGACTGGCTAAATTAAATTAACGGGGGTATTCTAGCAGTACATAATTAATCCATAGTGACCGAGGATGGAGATTGACCGACCGTGATCTTACTTCCACTTTCTTAATCACGCGAGTTGTTTCGCGTGATTTTGTTTTTCCAACTTCAGATCTACATAGGCCATAGTTCTTAGAGAACATCTGCTTGGAACAGTGAACACTAAAACATTTTAAATGCTCCAGAAGATATTTCCAGCTGGAAACCTTTTACAGTGTTTATGAAGCATGTGAAGCACATGCAATTGGGACATTCACTGAAGGGCCAGAAAAACTGGCACACCAGTCTAATACTTGGTAGGTTCCCCACGGGAGCGCAAGAATGCATAAATACGATGGGGCATGGACTCCACTAGCTTCTGGAAATATGCTGTAGGCAATGCACACCATACTTCCTGCAGAGCCTTCCGCAATTCGGGTGTATTCCGAGGTCTCGGATTCCTGTTTGATAGTGCGTTGCATGGCATCCCAAATGTGTTCTATCAATATTAGTTTAATCAAGCGGAAAACGAATTTTGGTATTTTTTTTTAAATAGTGAAAAACAACTTTGAATAATGATCAGACTGAAGTGCAAGTGCATATTTTCTGTTTAGATATCATCAACTGCAGCCCCGCCTCTTCTCCCCCTCGGTGGCACAGTGGTCTACGCTCTGGCTACCAAATGTTCGACCGAGTGAAGTTTTCTAGTCATTGATAAGACATGGGTGGTGTGTTTGTCTTAAGGCACTGACTCTTTTCCTTCCCTAGAACCAATGAACACAGCATATGCCGTAGCCCATTGAGTTTCTCACTGTGATAATTGAACTCCCAAACAAAAACAGAAGAAATATTTTACAGCTTTCCTACTAGGTCTGATTATTTAAATTAATACTAGAAACAATTTGTTAAAATAACCATGTCCTTGGGCATTATTTAAATTAATTTTCGAGGTAATTGGTTAAAATAGCCATGCCCTTAATTTTAAATCAATACGTAAGATAAATGGTAAAAATATCCATGTCTCTTGGTATTATTTAAATTAATACTCTAAATAATGGATAAAATAACCATGTCCCTTGGTATCATTTAAATTAATACTTGAGATCATTGATTAAAATAGCCACGCTCGTTAGGTTTAAGTTAATACTCGAGATAAATGGCTAAAATATCCATGTTGGTATTATTTAAGTTATACTCGAGATAAATGGTTAAAATAACCATGTCCCTTGGTATTATTTAAGTTATACTCAAGATAAATGGTTAAAATAACCATGTCCCTTGGTATTATTTAAATTAATTCTTGACATAATGATTGAAATAGCCATGTCCCTTGGTATTATTTAAATTAACAATCGAGATAATTGGTTAAAATAGCCATGTCTCTTGAGATTATTTAAATGAATACTCGAGATGATTGGTTAAAATGGCCATGTCCCTTGTATTATTTTAATTAATACTCGAGATAATCGGTTAAAGTAACCACGTCCCTTGGTATTATTTAAATCAATCCTCGAGATAAATGGTTAAAATAACTATGTCCTTTGGTATTATCTTTACACACAAAAGTTTATTAATGACATAGAAGCTCATTTACTCTAACACATGATGGACATAAAGTATAACATACTTACTCACGCCGTCACAGCAAAAAAATTAAACACTTTGGTTTAATCGGGGTTTTGCTTATTTCCCAAAGTTACTGCTTTTTGGTCGTTAGCAACTTAATTTTGAAGATATACACATAAACTCTTAGATGAACACAAAATTTGGGAATGATAAAATTAAGAGAATAAAAACCCGGAAAACCATTCCTCGCGTTGTTCTTGAATTATTGCCACACGTGGACCCAAGTCTGGCACATAATACCAAGTATTTTTTATTCTAATGTGACTGCATGGTATATTATACGTACTTTGTCCATTATACGTTACAAGGTTTGATTGTGTGAGGGTTTGGGTCACAGATTATGTTGTTTTTGAGCAATGTTGAGAGGAAAGAAAAGACACAACTCTCTTATCTTGGAGTAGGAATCTAATCAAAAGTTATCACATTAGACCAATGAGGACAATACAGTTTGTTCGGGGTTTAAGAACAGCCATGAGCAACTGTTAGGACTAAAGGTAAAAGAGTAATTTCGTACAATATGTCAAATAAGATAAAAACTTCACCGTCTGCGTACGATATTTAATAAAAGACGAAATATATTTACAGTTAAAATACCCCACTAGCACTTTCGGGGTAGCACTTACCCCATCATCAGGTAGAAGAGAGAGGTAATACATGACATATGTAGAGGATTTTAGGAAGGGAGTGTCTCACCCCAGGTCTTAAACAACCCTTAGAAATAGGAAGCTAGGAGATTTGGGCTAGAGTGCCCGATAGGAAAGTGACACGAAGTATAAAGGGGGAGGAAGACACTCTTATTTATTACCGGGAGACCAGTACCCGGAGTTTGACGGCTTAACGTGCCCATTTGACGCACGGTGGATATTTAGTGGATCGAGCGTTCGTACCTGCCTGGGATCGAACGTGAGGTCCTTTCCGTGGCAGTCACGAACGTTGCCCACTACGGCACCCGCGGCCCAGAGAGGTAATACAGCACTCGCTTAACTTTTTATAGGAGTGCAGCAATGCACAATGGGTAAAGGTCTTAAGTGTCACTTGGGTCGTGACTGTTGCCATCACATCAGCGCAACGGATACAATTTCTAAACATTAAATTCGCATGGTAATACAGAAATGTTGATACGTAATTAAGGTTACTGTCAAATTTAAATATTGTTGGTTTTATTTGAATTTATTTATTACTATATTTTAAAGTTCAAATAGGTAATATGTTCTTTCCCAGATTTTTGAAATGACCGTAGGTGTGTAGTCATTTCTTAGGTGTTTTACGTAGGTGTGTAGTCATTTCTTAGGTGTTTTACGTAGGTGTGTAGTCATTTCTTAGGTGTTTTACGTAGGTGTGTAGTCATTTCTTAGGTGTTTTACGTAGGTGTGTAGTCATTTCTTAGGTGTTTTACGTAGGTGTGTAGTCATTTCTTAGGTGTTTTACGTAGGTGTGTAGTCATTTCTTAGGTGTTTTACGTAGGTGTGTAGTCATTTCTTAGGACTATAAGCAGTTGTTCGTCTCTAATTTAGGGCCACTGACTGGTTCCAGTGAAGAACCATCAGATAAACATATCGTCCATGCTTCATCCTATTTTCGAGCCTGGGCATATCTCGGATGAAGGGTGTGGTACGAAGCCAGCACCTGAGAATTAATTAGCAGCAGACTATGTTGTATAAAACTGAATAAACTTCCAGGATATGGTTTCGAGAGACCTGCTTCCTTCTATGTTTCTTTTTCTTTTTTGAGGAGACACCAACTAGAACAAATCGTAACTTCAATTAAATCGAAGCAAGGCACTTCAGTTGTTTGGAAGTGTATTGTCCTATGTTGTGTAAGGGATAACATTCGATCTCACTCCAGGATATGCAATTCTCAAGTTTTATGAAGAACCAGGGGCGTATTTAGAGGGGGCCTAACAGACCTTGCCCCCTTCCACGAAAGTGTTCCATTTTTTGTTAAAATGCGACTTGCTAATGAAAAAATTCTTAAAGTTAATAAAAATGCGACAACTTACATCAGAAAATAATACTTAAATTTGTTTTTCTATTTTTCAGTAACTTTTACTTTGTCCTGATAGATTTCAAAAACTTCTTTTTTTTTTGTCAACCCCCCCCCCGCTCCAGTCTGAAAAAAGAACTCTATATGTGAATTACTGTCACACATCGATGGCAAATGGATATGACACTCCTATGATATAAATAACTATCCCAAGTCACTTTCATGAACAATTAATTAATTTGCATGTTGTCATCACGTTATTCATTTTGTTTATTTAATATTTTTATTTATCTTTTCCAGGAAAGGTTTTCTCTTGGGGAATGGGATCCAGTGGACAACTAGGACTTGGAGATGATGAGGACAGACTTGTTCCAACACCAATAGAAGGGGACTTTAGTGATTGGTATGCCTTAAAAGTTGCAGCTGGTGGCCAGCATACTCTCATTTTGGCATGTCAACGATAAAAAGAATTGTTTTATCTTTTGATTACATGTATGAAATTGGCATTATGTATTTTTGTTGTCTGGCAAAGAACATGTAATAAACATTTATGCGAGCAGGTGATCCCGTTTCTTCTTCTTTTTTTTTTCTTTTTTTTTTTGTCCATATTCTTCCAAAAAATCGAATCTTAAAATTCATTTAGCTTTTAGGTTTTGGTAAAAAAAGTTTACTCATCGTATTGACAGGTGATAGTGACATGTCTGGGAAGAGTGGCCTCGAATTTCTGGGGTTACTTAGATGCGACAGGGGTGTTAAGGATTTCCACTGAACCCATGAAAAATCAGGCAACTAACATCAGTATCATACAAGTGTATGCTTTAACTGCAGATAAGGATGAATCAGAAGCTGGACACTTTTTCGTTCAAATGAAAAAACTTTCTAAAGTGACAGACATGATATCAATATTAATATGGGCGATTTTAAGATGAAAATGAGAAAAAGAGCATTTAGAGCCAGAGTAGGAGAATTTGGACTGAGTTTAAGAAATACGTGTAGTAAAGAGGTCAACTTGTACAATTCTGTTAAAAATCAGATCTATTCATTACAAATGCATTGCAGGGCTTCCAAATGGAAAATTACATACATACAGGCCACAAGATGGTTATACTCGCATGAAAATAGCAAAATGGTTGCAACAATATAATCAGGAATCAAATTGACGATTTTCTGGTTAATCAACGTTTATTAAGCCGTGAAGTGTACTAAGGAAGAACTGGGTGCTGATATCCAATCAGACCAAAATTCAGGAGTTCCAGAGCTTGAATGAAGTAAGATCAAAGAAAATCCAGAAAAAAACAAGTCTCAGAAACGCAATGTCGAAAACTTTAGGAATCCCCAAACAGAAGAAAAACAAACTTAACCAAAAAACAAAATAAAACAACATTCCAGTTTAAGTGATGAAGAGCTGGAAGCGGAAAAAATGTAGAAGGAACTAAGCAATATACTATTGGAAACAAGTATTGAAGTCTTAGTTAATTATTATCCATTGATGACAGGTTAAATTCTATCTCTAAGTCATCATACAAAGATAAAAATAAGAAATATGGGAGGAATTAAATGATGATCAGCTGGAAATGAGTATTGAAGTCTTAGGCTATGGTAAAGTGCGTCTCAAAAGTTTACGAACAACCAAATTTTTGGAATAACAGCTATACAAATTTTTATGTATGAATGAAATTAAAAGAGAATAATTAATGCAGATATTTGACGTGGACCAGGAACATCAAACAGAAGTCGCCCGCCTTTCCACGTTTATAAGTGAGCCACGAAAAAAATTATCATTGGCAGCCACCAGGAATCGAACCCAGAGTCTACCAGTTACGCGCCAGACATGCTTCCACTGTACCACAGCGGCCTCGAGTTCCCCCAGACTCACATACGACTAACTGCCAAGTCACTTGGCAGGTTGCCCCCAGGAGCTCCGCACAATGTCGGGGATTCACCAAAGATGGTAAGCAGCAACTAAACAAATAACTAGAAGTCGAATGAATAATTAATACAGACATGTCCGGCGCGTAACTGGAAGACTTTGGGTTCGATTCCCGGTGGCGGCCAATGATAATTTTTCCGTAACTCGCTTATAAACGTGGAAAGGGCAATGACTTCTTCTCGATAAAGGGGAATAAGTACACAGATGGGAACGGGTCACTGGGTTGACAATTTCTTGCGGGTCAAACATGTCGGGTCAAGGTGCTCCTAACCCGATTTACCCAGTTTTATTTCCGTTTTATTTTTGAAAAAAAAAATATTTCAAAGATCCCTTCAGAGGTCTTTGAAATAATTCTGCAGAATTGCGGAGTATGATCCAGGAATTTGATGACAAGGGTAAAGAAATGGGATTAAAATGAACTTTCAGAAGACAGAATTGATGTACAATGCTTTTACAAGGAATAAATATTTATCAATTGATGGGGAATAGCTGAAGATAACCAATTCCTACATTTACCTTCGTCAACAGATATCAGCCTCCCCGTTGGCTTAGTGGTCTAAGCGCTGGCTTGTGACCATTCGTGCGAGATGGGGCCCGGGTTGGAATCCCGGTGAGGCATGGATGTTGTTTTTGTCTTACGGCACTGGCTCTTTCCCTTCCTTGGAACCAGTGGCCCTAAATTAGGGACGGGCGACTGCTTATAGGCCCATTGAGTTGCTCAAGGTGGTCGTTAAACTTCCAATAACAACAGCAGCAGATATCAAGCGAAGGTCACATTGAAGAAATTAATTGGCGTACAAAACTTGGTTGCAGAGCTTTTGGGAGAAACTACGATTTTTAAGAGCAATATGTCATTATGTCTTAAAAGGAAAATATTTAATAAGTGCGTCCTTCCGGTGCTTACGTATGGAGGAGAGACATGGCCCTTAACTAAAAAAAGACGCACAAAGACTGCAGACAACTGAAAGTAGCATGGATGCTTGGTGTAACCGGGAAAGATAAAAAGAGGAACTCGTGGATAAAAAAAATGACAAAAGTGGAAGACATCATGATCAGAGTAAAATCCCTGAAATGGCAATGTGCTGGACATATTACCAGGAGAACGGACCACCGATAAACTACTGAAATTTTAGACTGGATTCCAAGGGACAGGAAGAAAAACAGAAGATCACGTGAGAGATGAGTGGATGGAAGAGACTGGTCCAAGACAGTCCGCTGTGGGAGAAACTTGGGGAGACCATCCATCAGTGAATTTATAATGGTTGACAATGATGACGGTGATATATTCGAATTTACAGCCCAAAGCAAATTTTTCCGGGTCGTGTTCAATTTTGTGACGTCTGGGTCCAAAAATTTTGACCGATTTGCAACTCTGAATAAGTATACGATATGAAAAAGAAAAACATATAATACTCAAAGAATTTGTGTAAAAAAACAAACGTGAGAAATAATGCTTTCTCAAAAGTATGTGGACAATTGATATTTGCCTGTTTAAATTCAAATTTTGATCCAGTGTTACGAATTATTTTGAAAACTCGATCAGGCATGTTTTGAACCCAGCTTTGTAAAAGTTCCGGCCTCAGGGGGAACCAGCAAAATTGTATCTTCAGCTTTAACTCATTCACATTTGAAAACTGACGATCATTAGTACATACATCACGTGTTAGTCCCCTCCCAGAGATTTTTGACTGAATTTAGTTCAGGACTCTTGGCTGGCCATTCCATATCAGTCACGTGGTTCTGCCTAAACCACGCTCGAGTTAAGGAAAAGGTGTGGATCGAAGTATTGTCCTGCTGAAATGTCCAATATTCTCCTCCTCTTGTAAATGGCTTTCCTAATGTTCGCTGACCTTGCAAGAAAGCAATACCAGTCGTACCATTATAGCCGAATGCCCCCACATCATAATAGAGCCCCCTCCTAGTTACCGGCTGAATGTTCCCGTCTCAGTAGTAAGCTTAGCCATCTGGGCTATCCAAATTTATCTCTCTCATCGATGATAGCACTGTTAACCTTTCATCTTTCCGGTGCATGTGTGATTTGGCCCACGAAAGACGAGCTTTTTCCGTGGTGTTGCTTTAGCAACGGTGTAAGGCGCATACTGCGATAGGTATGAAACTTACTTGACTGCAAACGACGATTAACTGTAGCTCTTGGCACTCGGACAGCTAAATCACTGGTACTTTGAAGTAGAGATTTATTTCGGTTAAAAACTAAGAGAAGAATATCTCTATCACCTCGATTAGTCTTCTTCCTTGGACTACCAGATCGTTGTTTTGGAGCAGCATTATCACCTTCCGATATCGTTTGATAAATACCGGACCTACTGCGATTCCTATGTCTTGCAATACTTTCAATTTTCATACCGTTGGCCTTTAAACGCCATATTTAAACAACCTGGGCTTAAGAAAACTGCATGTTCCGTGGAATGTTACTGTCAATAGGAACGAAAAATTTCCCTAACGTTGAACCCTTTCGCGACCATAATGTCCTTAGGTACAAACACCCGCAAGCGCCAGAGTCGCCCGGATAGCCTGTGTAAGATTTCCTTCTCCCTCACGTTCTTTGAATTTTCACGACATCCGAGAGATTAGCAGAAGTCACCATCAGTCTTCATTGTTGTCGCTAAACAAAGAAGTGAACACGGAGTTGGTTTGTCCCGGGTTGTCCTGCTATGTAATTTAGCCTTCTGGCATCGCTCAGTAGAACTCTTGCTTTGTTGCTGTCTCTAATGTGGGCGATCCTCAAGCGCAATCGATAGACACGCCTCCAGCAGCAGAAGCAGACGACGATGCATTGGAACTGGCTGAGTACAGTCCACCAGTACTCGGCAGAATAACGGAGACGACTGTCTCTAATGTGGGCGATCCTCAAGCGCAATCGATAGACACGCCTCCAGCAGCAGAAGCAGACGACGAGGCCTTGGAAGTGGCTGAGTATAGTCCACCGGTAGTCGGCAGAATAACGGAGACGACTGTCTCTAATGTGGGCGATCCTCAAGCGCAATCGATAGACACGCCTCCAGCAGCAGAAGCAGACGACGATGCATTGGAACTGGCTGAGTACAGTCCACCAGTACTCGGCAGAATAACGGAGACGACTGTCTCTAATGTGGGCGATCCTCAAGCGCAATCGATAGACACGCCTCCAGCAGCAGAAGCAGACGACGATGCATTGGAACTGGCTGAGTACAGTCCACCAGTACTCGGCAGAATAACGGAGACGACTGTCTCTAATGTGGGCGATCCTCAAGCGCAATCGATAGACACGCCTCCAGCAGCAGAAGCAGACGACGAGGCCTTGGAAGTGGCTGAGTATAGTCCACCGGTAGTCGGCAGAATAACGGAGACGACTGTCTCTAATGTGGGCGATCCTCAAGCGCAATCGATAGACACGCCTCCAGCAGCAGAAGCAGACGACGATGCATTGGAACTGGCTGAGTACAGTCCACCAGTACTCGGCAGAATAACGGAGACGACTGTCTCTAATGTGGGCGATCCTCAAGCGCAATCGATAGACACGCCTCCAGCAGCAGAAGCAGACGACGAGGCCTTGGAAGTGGCTGAGTATAGTCCACCGGTAGTCGGCAGAATAACGGAGACGACTGTCTCTAATGTGGGCGATCCTCAAGCGCAATCGATAGACACGCCTCCAGCAGCAGAAGCAGACGACGATGCATTGGAACTGGCTGAGTACAGTCCACCAGTACTCGGCAGAATAACGGAGACGACTGTCTCTAATGTGGGCGATCCTCAAGCGCAATCGATAGACACGCCTCCAGCAGCAGAAGCAGACGACGATGCATTGGAACTGGCTGAGTACAGTCCACCAGTACTCGGCAGAATAACGGAGACGACTGTCTCTAATGTGGGCGATCCTCAAGCGCAATCGATAGACACGCCTCCAGCAGCAGAAGCAGACGACGATGCATTGGAACTGGCTGAGTATAGTCCACCAGTACTCGGCAGAATAACGGAGACGACTGTCTCTAATGTGGGCGATCCTCAAGCGCAATCGATAGACACGCCTCCAGCAGCAGAAGCAGACGACGAGGCCTTGGAAGTGGCTGAGTATAGTCCACCGGTAGTCGGCAGAATAACGGAGACGACTGTCTCTAATGTGGGCGATCCTCAAGCGCAATCGATAGACACGCCTCCAGCAGCAGAAGCAGACGACGAGGCCTTGGAAGTGGCTGAGTATAGTCCACCGGTAGTCGGCAGAATAACGGAGACGACTGTCTCTAATGTGGGCGATCCTCAAGCGCAATCGATAGACACGCCTCCAGCAGCAGAAGCAGACGACGATGCATTGGAACTGGCTGAGTACAGTCCACCAGTACTCGGCAGAATAACGGAGACGACTGTCTCTAATGTGGGCGATCCTCAAGCGCAATCGATAGACACGCCTCCAGCAGCAGAAGCAGACGACGATGCATTGGAAGTGGCTGAGTATAGTCCACCGGTAGTCGGCAGAATAACGGAGACGACTGTCTCTAATGTGGGCGATCCTCAAGCGCAATCGATAGACACGCCTCCAGCAGCAGAAGCAGACGACGATGCATTGGAACTGGCTGAGTATAGTCCACCGGTAGTCGGCAGAATAACGGAGACGACTGTCTCTAATGTGGGCGATCCTCAAGCGCAATCGATAGACACGCCTCCAGCAGCAGAAGCAGACGACGAGGCCTTGGAAGTGGCTGAGTATAGTCCACCGGTAGTCGGCAGAATAACGGAGACGACTGTCTCTAATGTGGGCGATCCTCAAGCGCAATCGATAGACACGCCTCCAGCAGCAGAAGCAGACGACGAGGCCTTGGAAGTGGCTGAGTATAGTCCACCGGTAGTCGGCAGAATAACGGAGACGACTGTCTCTAATGTGGGCGATCCTCAAGCGCAATCGATAGACACGCCTCCAGCAGCAGAAGCAGACGACGATGCATTGGAACTGGCTGAGTACAGTCCACCAGTACTCGGCAGAATAACGGAGACGACTGTCTCTAATGTGGGCGATCCTCAAGCGCAATCGATAGACACGCCTCCAGCAGCAGAAGCAGACGACGATGCATTGGAACTGGCTGAGTACAGTCCACCAGTACTCGGCAGAATAACGGAGACGACTGTCTCTAATGTGGGCGATCCTCAAGCGCAATCGATAGACACGCCTCCAGCAGCAGAAGCAGACGACGATGCATTGGAACTGGCTGAGTATAGTCCACCGGTACTCGGCAGAATAACGGAGACGACTGTCTCTAATGTGGGCGATCCTCAAGCGCAATCGATAGACACGCCTCCAGCAGCAGAAGCAGACGACGAGGCCTTGGAAGTGGCTGAGTATAGTCCACCGGTAGTCGGCAGAATAACGGAGACGACTGTCTCTAATGTGGGCGATCCTCAAGCGCAATCGATAGACACGCCTCCAGCAGCAGAAGCAGACGACGAGGCCTTGGAAGTGGCTGAGTATAGTCCACCGGTAGTCGGCAGAATAACGGAGACGACTGTCTCTAATGTGGGCGATCCTCAAGCGCAATCGATAGACACGCCTCCAGCAGCAGAAGCAGACGACGATGCATTGGAACTGGCTGAGTATAGTCCACCGGTAGTCGGCAGAATAACGGAGACGACTGTCTCTAATGTGGGCGATCCTCAAGCGCAATCGATAGACACGCCTCCAGCAGCAGAAGCAGACGACGAGGCCTTGGAAGTGGCTGAGTATAGTCCACCGGTAGTCGGCAGAATAACGGAGACGACTGTCTCTAATGTGGGCGATCCTCAAGCGCAATCGATAGACACGCCTCCAGCAGCAGAAGCAGACGACGATGCATTGGAACTGGCTGAGTACAGTCCACCAGTACTCGGCAGAATAACGGAGACGACTGTCTCTAATGTGGGCGATCCTCAAGCGCAATCGATAGACACGCCTCCAGCAGCAGAAGCAGACGACGAGGCCTTGGAAGTGGCTGAGTATAGTCCACCGGTAGTCGGCAGAATAACGGAGACGACTGTCTCTAATGTGGGCGATCCTCAAGCGCAATCGATAGACACGCCTCCAGCAGCAGAAGCAGACGACGAGGCCTTGGAAGTGGCTGAGTATAGTCCACCGGTAGTCGGCAGAATAACGGAGACGACTGTCTCTAATGTGGGCGATCCTCAAGCGCAATCGATAGACACGCCTCCAGCAGCAGAAGCAGACGACGAGGCCTTGGAAGTGGCTGAGTATAGTCCACCGGTAGTCGGCAGAATAACGGAGACGACTGTCTCTAATGTGGGCGATCCTCAAGCGCAATCGATAGACACGCCTCCAGCAGCAGAAGCAGACGACGAGGCCTTGGAAGTGGCTGAGTATACAGTCCACCGGTAGTCGGCAGAATAACGGAGACGACTGTCTCTAATGTGGGCGATCCTCAAGCGCAATCGATAGACACGCCTCCAGCAGCAGAAGCAGACGACGATGCATTGGAACTGGCTGAGTATAGTCCACCGGTAGTCGGCAGAATAACGGAGACGACTGTCTCTAATGTGGGCGATCCTCAAGCGCAATCGATAGACACGCCTCCAGCAGCAGAAGCAGACGACGATGCATTGGAACTGGCTGAGTACAGTCCACCAGTACTCGGCAGAATAACGGAGACGACTGTCTCTAATGTGGGCGATCCTCAAGCGCAATCGATAGACACGCCTCCAGCAGCAGAAGCAGACGACGAGGCCTTGGAAGTGGCTGAGTATAGTCCACCGGTAGTCGGCAGAATAACGGAGACGACTGTCTCTAATGTGGGCGATCCTCAAGCGCAATCGATAGACACGCCTCCAGCAGCAGAAGCAGACGACGATGCATTGGAACTGGCTGAGTACAGTCCACCAGTACTCGGCAGAATAACGGAGACGACTGTCTCTAATGTGGGCGATCCTCAAGCGCAATCGATAGACACGCCTCCAGCAGCAGAAGCAGACGACGAGGCCTTGGAAGTGGCTGAGTATAGTCCACCGGTAGTCGGCAGAATAACGGAGACGACTGTCTCTAATGTGGGCGATCCTCAAGCGCAATCGATAGACACGCCTCCAGCAGCAGAAGCAGACGACGATGCATTGGAACTGGCTGAGTACAGTCCACCAGTACTCGGCAGAATAACGGAGACGACTGTCTCTAATGTGGGCGATCCTCAAGCGCAATCGATAGACACGCCTCCAGCAGCAGAAGCAGACGACGAGGCCTTGGAAGTGGCTGAGTATAGTCCACCGGTAGTCGGCAGAATAACGGAGACGACTGTCTCTAATGTGGGCGATCCTCAAGCGCAATCGATAGACACGCCTCCAGCAGCAGAAGCAGACGACGAGGCCTTGGAAGTGGCTGAGTATAGTCCACCGGTAGTCGGCAGAATAACGGAGACGACTGTCTCTAATGTGGGCGATCCTCAAGCGCAATCGATAGACACGCCTCCAGCAGCAGAAGCAGACGACGATGCATTGGAACTGGCTGAGTACAGTCCACCAGTACTCGGCAGAATAACGGAGACGACTGTCTCTAATGTGGGCGATCCTCAAGCGCAATCGATAGACACGCCTCCAGCAGCAGAAGCAGACGACGAGGCCTTGGAAGTGGCTGAGTATAGTCCACCGGTAGTCGGCAGAATAACGGAGACGACTGTCTCTAATGTGGGCGATCCTCAAGCGCAATCGATAGACACGCCTCCAGCAGCAGAAGCAGACGACGAGGCCTTGGAAGTGGCTGAGTATAGTCCACCGGTAGTCGGCAGAATAACGGAGACGACTGTCTCTAATGTGGGCGATCCTCAAGCGCAATCGATAGACACGCCTCCAGCAGCAGAAGCAGACGACGATGCATTGGAACTGGCTGAGTACAGTCCACCAGTACTCGGCAGAATAACGGAGACGACTGTCTCTAATGTGGGCGATCCTCAAGCGCAATCGATAGACACGCCTCCAGCAGCAGAAGCAGACGACGAGGCCTTGGAAGTGGCTGAGTATAGTCCACCGGTAGTCGGCAGAATAACGGAGACGACTGTCTCTAATGTGGGCGATCCTCAAGCGCAATCGATAGACACGCCTCCAGCAGCAGAAGCAGACGACGAGGCCTTGGAAGTGGCTGAGTATAGTCCACCGGTAGTCGGCAGAATAACGGAGACGACTGTCTCTAATGTGGGCGATCCTCAAGCGCAATCGATAGACACGCCTCCAGCAGCAGAAGCAGACGACGAGGCCTTGGAAGTGGCTGAGTATAGTCCACCGGTAGTCGGCAGAATAACGGAGACGACTGTCTCTAATGTGGGCGATCCTCAAGCGCAATCGATAGACACGCCTCCAGCAGCAGAAGCAGACGACGATGCATTGGAACTGGCTGAGTACAGTCCACCAGTACTCGGCAGAATAACGGAGACGACTGTCTCTAATGTGGGCGATCCTCAAGCGCAATCGATAGACACGCCTCCAGCAGCAGAAGCAGACGACGAGGCCTTGGAAGTGGCTGAGTATAGTCCACCGGTAGTCGGCAGAATAACGGAGACGACTGTCTCTAATGTGGGCGATCCTCAAGCGCAATCGATAGACACGCCTCCAGCAGCAGAAGCAGACGACGATGCATTGGAACTGGCTGAGTACAGTCCACCAGTACTCGGCAGAATAACGGAGACGACTGTCTCTAATGTGGGCGATCCTCAAGCGCAATCGATAGACACGCCTCCAGCAGCAGAAGCAGACGACGAGGCCTTGGAAGTGGCTGAGTATAGTCCACCGGTAGTCGGCAGAATAACGGAGACGACTGTCTCTAATGTGGGCGATCCTCAAGCGCAATCGATAGACACGCCTCCAGCAGCAGAAGCAGACGACGAGGCCTTGGAAGTGGCTGAGTATAGTCCACCGGTAGTCGGCAGAATAACGGAGACGACTGTCTCTAATGTGGGCGATCCTCAAGCGCAATCGATAGACACGCCTCCAGCAGCAGAAGCAGACGACGAGGCCTTGGAAGTGGCTGAGTATAGTCCACCGGTAGTCGGCAGAATAACGGAGACGACTGTCTCTAATGTGGGCGATCCTCAAGCGCAATCGATAGACACGCCTCCAGCAGCAGAAGCAGACGACGATGCATTGGAACTGGCTGAGTACAGTCCACCAGTACTCGGCAGAATAACGGAGACGACTGTCTCTAATGTGGGCGATCCTCAAGCGCAATCGATAGACACGCCTCCAGCAGCAGAAGCAGACGACGATGCATTGGAACTGGCTGAGTACAGTCCACCAGTACTCGGCAGAATAACGGAGACGACTGTCTCTAATGTGGGCGATCCTCAAGCGCAATCGATAGACACGCCTCCAGCAGCAGAAGCAGACGACGAGGCCTTGGAAGTGGCTGAGTATAGTCCACCGGTAGTCGGCAGAATAACGGAGACGACTGTCTCTAATGTGGGCGATCCTCAAGCGCAATCGATAGACACGCCTCCAGCAGCAGAAGCAGACGACGAGGCCTTGGAAGTGGCTGAGTATAGTCCACCGGTAGTCGGCAGAATAACGGAGACGACTGTCTCTAATGTGGGCGATCCTCAAGCGCAATCGATAGACACGCCTCCAGCAGCAGAAGCAGACGACGAGGCCTTGGAAGTGGCTGAGTATAGTCCACCGGTAGTCGGCAGAATAACGGAGACGACTGTCTCTAATGTGGGCGATCCTCAAGCGCAATCGATAGACACGCCTCCAGCAGCAGAAGCAGACGACGAGGCCTTGGAAGTGGCTGAGTATAGTCCACCGGTAGTCGGCAGAATAACGGAGACGACTGTCTCTAATGTGGGCGATCCTCAAGCGCAATCGATAGACACGCCTCCAGCAGCAGAAGCAGACGACGATGCATTGGAACTGGCTGAGTACAGTCCACCAGTACTCGGCAGAATAACGGAGACGACTGTCTCTAATGTGGGCGATCCTCAAGCGCAATCGATAGACACGCCTCCAGCAGCAGAAGCAGACGACGAGGCCTTGGAAGTGGCTGAGTATAGTCCACCGGTAGTCGGCAGAATAACGGAGACGACTGTCTCTAATGTGGGCGATCCTCAAGCGCAATCGATAGACACGCCTCCAGCAGCAGAAGCAGACGACGAGGCCTTGGAAGTGGCTGAGTATAGTCCACCGGTAGTCGGCAGAATAACGGAGACGACTGTCTCTAATGTGGGCGATCCTCAAGCGCAATCGATAGACACGCCTCCAGCAGCAGAAGCAGACGACGATGCATTGGAACTGGCTGAGTACAGTCCACCAGTACTCGGCAGAATAACGGAGACGACTGTCTCTAATGTGGGCGATCCTCAAGCGCAATCGATAGACACGCCTCCAGCAGCAGAAGCAGACGACGATGCATTGGAACTGGCTGAGTACAGTCCACCAGTACTCGGCAGAATAACGGAGACGACTGTCTCTAATGTGGGCGATCCTCAAGCGCAATCGATAGACACGCCTCCAGCAGCAGAAGCAGACGACGAGGCCTTGGAAGTGGCTGAGTATAGTCCACCGGTAGTCGGCAGAATAACGGAGACGACTGTCTCTAATGTGGGCGATCCTCAAGCGCAATCGATAGACACGCCTCCAGCAGCAGAAGCAGACGACGAGGCCTTGGAAGTGGCTGAGTATAGTCCACCGGTAGTCGGCAGAATAACGGAGACGACTGTCTCTAATGTGGGCGATCCTCAAGCGCAATCGATAGACACGCCTCCAGCAGCAGAAGCAGACGACGAGGCCTTGGAAGTGGCTGAGTATAGTCCACCGGTAGTCGGCAGAATAACGGAGACGACTGTCTCTAATGTGGGCGATCCTCAAGCGCAATCGATAGACACGCCTCCAGCAGCAGAAGCAGACGACGATGCATTGGAACTGGCTGAGTATAGTCCACCGGTAGTCGGCAGAATAACGGAGACGACTGTCTCTAATGTGGGCGATCCTCAAGCGCAATCGATAGACACGCCTCCAGCAGCAGAAGCAGACGACGATGCATTGGAACTGGCTGAGTACAGTCCACCAGTACTCGGCAGAATAACGGAGACGACTGTCTCTAATGTGGGCGATCCTCAAGCGCAATCGATAGACACGCCTCCAGCAGCAGAAGCAGACGACGAGGCCTTGGAAGTGGCTGAGTATAGTCCACCGGTAGTCGGCAGAATAACGGAGACGACTGTCTCTAATGTGGGCGATCCTCAAGCGCAATCGATAGACACGCCTCCAGCAGCAGAAGCAGACGACGATGCATTGGAACTGGCTGAGTACAGTCCACCAGTACTCGGCAGAATAACGGAGACGACTGTCTCTAATGTGGGCGATCCTCAAGCGCAATCGATAGACACGCCTCCAGCAGCAGAAGCAGACGACGAGGCCTTGGAAGTGGCTGAGTATAGTCCACCGGTAGTCGGCAGAATAACGGAGACGACTGTCTCTAATGTGGGCGATCCTCAAGCGCAATCGATAGACACGCCTCCAGCAGCAGAAGCAGACGACGAGGCCTTGGAAGTGGCTGAGTATAGTCCACCGGTAGTCGGCAGAATAACGGAGACGACTGTCTCTAATGTGGGCGATCCTCAAGCGCAATCGATAGACACGCCTCCAGCAGCAGAAGCAGACGACGAGGCCTTGGAAGTGGCTGAGTATAGTCCACCGGTAGTCGGCAGAATAACGGAGACGACTGTCTCTAATGTGGGCGATCCTCAAGCGCAATCGATAGACACGCCTCCAGCAGCAGAAGCAGACGACGATGCATTGGAACTGGCTGAGTATAGTCCACCGGTAGTCGGCAGAATAACGGAGACGACTGTCTCTAATGTGGGCGATCCTCAAGCGCAATCGATAGACACGCCTCCAGCAGCAGAAGCAGACGACGATGCATTGGAACTGGCTGAGTATAGTCCACCGGTAGTCGGCAGAATAACGGAGACGACTGTCTCTAATGTGGGCGATCCTCAAGCGCAATCGATAGACACGCCTCCAGCAGCAGAAGCAGACGACGATGCATTGGAACTGGCTGAGTACAGTCCACCAGTACTCGGCAGAATAACGGAGACGACTGTCTCTAATGTGGGCGATCCTCAAGCGCAATCGATAGACACGCCTCCAGCAGCAGAAGCAGACGACGAGGCCTTGGAAGTGGCTGAGTATAGTCCACCGGTACTCGGCAGAATAACGGAGACGACTGTCTCTAATGTGGGCGATCCTCAAGCGCAATCGATAGACACGCCTCCAGCAGCAGAAGCAGACGACGATGCATTGGAACTGGCTGAGTACAGTCCACCAGTACTCGGCAGAATAACGGAGACGACTGTCTCTAATGTGGGCGATCCTCAAGCGCAATCGATAGACACGCCTCCAGCAGCAGAAGCAGACGACGAGGCCTTGGAAGTGGCTGAGTATAGTCCACCGGTAGTCGGCAGAATAACGGAGACGACTGTCTCTAATGTGGGCGATCCTCAAGCGCAATCGATAGACACGCCTCCAGCAGCAGAAGCAGACGACGATGCATTGGAACTGGCTGAGTACAGTCCACCAGTACTCGGCAGAATAACGGAGACGACTGTCTCTAATGTGGGCGATCCTCAAGCGCAATCGATAGACACGCCTCCAGCAGCAGAAGCAGACGACGAGGCCTTGGAAGTGGCTGAGTATAGTCCACCGGTAGTCGGCAGAATAACGGAGACGACTGTCTCTAATGTGGGCGATCCTCAAGCGCAATCGATAGACACGCCTCCAGCAGCAGAAGCAGACGACGAGGCCTTGGAAGTGGCTGAGTATAGTCCACCGGTAGTCGGCAGAATAACGGAGACGACTGTCTCTAATGTGGGCGATCCTCAAGCGCAATCGATAGACACGCCTCCAGCAGCAGAAGCAGACGACGAGGCCTTGGAAGTGGCTGAGTATAGTCCACCGGTAGTCGGCAGAATAACGGAGACGACTGTCTCTAATGTGGGCGATCCTCAAGCGCAATCGATAGACACGCCTCCAGCAGCAGAAGCAGACGACGATGCATTGGAACTGGCTGAGTACAGTCCACCAGTACTCGGCAGAATAACGGAGACGACTGTCTCTAATGTGGGCGATCCTCAAGCGCAATCGATAGACACGCCTCCAGCAGCAGAAGCAGACGACGAGGCCTTGGAAGTGGCTGAGTATAGTCCACCGGTAGTCGGCAGAATAACGGAGACGACTGTCTCTAATGTGGGCGATCCTCAAGCGCAATCGATAGACACGCCTCCAGCAGCAGAAGCAGACGACGAGGCCTTGGAAGTGGCTGAGTATAGTCCACCGGTAGTCGGCAGAATAACGGAGACGACTGTCTCTAATGTGGGCGATCCTCAAGCGCAATCGATAGACACGCCTCCAGCAGCAGAAGCAGACGACGAGGCCTTGGAAGTGGCTGAGTATAGTCCACCGGTAGTCGGCAGAATAACGGAGACGACTGTCTCTAATGTGGGCGATCCTCAAGCGCAATCGATAGACACGCCTCCAGCAGCAGAAGCAGACGACGATGCATTGGAACTGGCTGAGTATAGTCCACCGGTAGTCGGCAGAATAACGGAGACGACTGTCTCTAATGTGGGCGATCCTCAAGCGCAATCGATAGACACGCCTCCAGCAGCAGAAGCAGACGACGATGCATTGGAACTGGCTGAGTACAGTCCACCAGTACTCGGCAGAATAACGGAGACGACTGTCTCTAATGTGGGCGATCCTCAAGCGCAATCGATAGACACGCCTCCAGCAGCAGAAGCAGACGACGATGCATTGGAACTGGCTGAGTACAGTCCACCAGTACTCGGCAGAATAACGGAGACGACTGTCTCTAATGTGGGCGATCCTCAAGCGCAATCGATAGACACGCCTCCAGCAGCAGAAGCAGACGACGAGGCCTTGGAAGTGGCTGAGTATAGTCCACCGGTAGTCGGCAGAATAACGGAGACGACTGTCTCTAATGTGGGCGATCCTCAAGCGCAATCGATAGACACGCCTCCAGCAGCAGAAGCAGACGACGAGGCCTTGGAAGTGGCTGAGTATAGTCCACCGGTAGTCGGCAGAATAACGGAGACGACTGTCTCTAATGTGGGCGATCCTCAAGCGCAATCGATAGACACGCCTCCAGCAGCAGAAGCAGACGACGAGGCCTTGGAAGTGGCTGAGTATAGTCCACCGGTAGTCGGCAGAATAACGGAGACGACTGTCTCTAATGTGGGCGATCCTCAAGCGCAATCGATAGACACGCCTCCAGCAGCAGAAGCAGACGACGATGCATTGGAACTGGCTGAGTACAGTCCACCAGTACTCGGCAGAATAACGGAGACGACTGTCTCTAATGTGGGCGATCCTCAAGCGCAATCGATAGACACGCCTCCAGCAGCAGAAGCAGACGACGATGCATTGGAACTGGCTGAGTACAGTCCACCAGTACTCGGCAGAATAACGGAGACGACTGTCTCTAATGTGGGCGATCCTCAAGCGCAATCGATAGACACGCCTCCAGCAGCAGAAGCAGACGACGATGCATTGGAACTGGCTGAGTACAGTCCACCAGTACTCGGCAGAATAACGGAGACGACTGTCTCTAATGTGGGCGATCCTCAAGCGCAATCGATAGACACGCCTCCAGCAGCAGAAGCAGACGACGAGGCCTTGGAAGTGGCTGAGTATAGTCCACCGGTAGTCGGCAGAATAACGGAGACGACTGTCTCTAATGTGGGCGATCCTCAAGCGCAATCGATAGACACGCCTCCAGCAGCAGAAGCAGACGACGATGCATTGGAACTGGCTGAGTACAGTCCACCAGTACTCGGCAGAATAACGGAGACGACTGTCTCTAATGTGGGCGATCCTCAAGCGCAATCGATAGACACGCCTCCAGCAGCAGAAGCAGACGACGAGGCCTTGGAAGTGGCTGAGTATAGTCCACCGGTAGTCGGCAGAATAACGGAGACGACTGTCTCTAATGTGGGCGATCCTCAAGCGCAATCGATAGACACGCCTCCAGCAGCAGAAGCAGACGACGAGGCCTTGGAAGTGGCTGAGTATAGTCCACCGGTAGTCGGCAGAATAACGGAGACGACTGTCTCTAATGTGGGCGATCCTCAAGCGCAATCGATAGACACGCCTCCAGCAGCAGAAGCAGACGACGATGCATTGGAACTGGCTGAGTACAGTCCACCAGTACTCGGCAGAATAACGGAGACGACTGTCTCTAATGTGGGCGATCCTCAAGCGCAATCGATAGACACGCCTCCAGCAGCAGAAGCAGACGACGAGGCCTTGGAAGTGGCTGAGTACAGTCCACCGGTAGTCGGCAGAATAACGGAGACGACTGTCTCTAATGTGGGCGATCCTCAAGCGCAATCGATAGACACGCCTCCAGCAGCAGAAGCAGACGACGAGGCCTTGGAAGTGGCTGAGTATAGTCCACCGGTAGTCGGCAGAATAACGGAGACGACTGTCTCTAATGTGGGCGATCCTCAAGCGCAATCGATAGACACGCCTCCAGCAGCAGAAGCAGACGACGAGGCCTTGGAAGTGGCTGAGTATAGTCCACCGGTAGTCGGCAGAATAACGGAGACGACTGTCTCTAATGTGGGCGATCCTCAAGCGCAATCGATAGACACGCCTCCAGCAGCAGAAGCAGACGACGATGCATTGGAACTGGCTGAGTACAGTCCACCAGTACTCGGCAGAATAACGGAGACGACTGTCTCTAATGTGGGCGATCCTCAAGCGCAATCGATAGACACGCCTCCAGCAGCAGAAGCAGACGACGAGGCCTTGGAAGTGGCTGAGTATAGTCCACCGGTAGTCGGCAGAATAACGGAGACGACTGTCTCTAATGTGGGCGATCCTCAAGCGCAATCGATAGACACGCCTCCAGCAGCAGAAGCAGACGACGATGCATTGGAACTGGCTGAGTATAGTCCACCGGTAGTCGGCAGAATAACGGAGACGACTGTCTCTAATGTGGGCGATCCTCAAGCGCAATCGATAGACACGCCTCCAGCAGCAGAAGCAGACGACGATGCATTGGAACTGGCTGAGTACAGTCCACCAGTACTCGGCAGAATAACGGAGACGACTGTCTCTAATGTGGGCGATCCTCAAGCGCAATCGATAGACACGCCTCCAGCAGCAGAAGCAGACGACGATGCATTGGAACTGGCTGAGTATAGTCCACCAGTACTCGGCAGAATAACGGAGACGACTGTCTCTAATGTGGGCGATCCTCAAGCGCAATCGATAGACACGCCTCCAGCAGCAGAAGCAGACGACGATGCATTGGAACTGGCTGAGTACAGTCCACCAGTACTCGGCAGAATAACGGAGACGACTGTCTCTAATGTGGGCGATCCTCAAGCGCAATCGATAGACACGCCTCCAGCAGCAGAAGCAGACGACGAGGCCTTGGAAGTGGCTGAGTATAGTCCACCGGTAGTCGGCAGAATAACGGAGACGACTGTCTCTAATGTGGGCGATCCTCAAGCGCAATCGATAGACACGCCTCCAGCAGCAGAAGCAGACGACGATGCATTGGAACTGGCTGAGTACAGTCCACCAGTACTCGGCAGAATAACGGAGACGACTGTCTCTAATGTGGGCGATCCTCAAGCGCAATCGATAGACACGCCTCCAGCAGCAGAAGCAGACGACGAGGCCTTGGAAGTGGCTGAGTATAGTCCACCGGTAGTCGGCAGAATAACGGAGACGACTGTCTCTAATGTGGGCGATCCTCAAGCGCAATCGATAGACACGCCTCCAGCAGCAGAAGCAGACGACGATGCATTGGAACTGGCTGAGTACAGTCCACCAGTACTCGGCAGAATAACGGAGACGACTGTCTCTAATGTGGGCGATCCTCAAGCGCAATCGATAGACACGCCTCCAGCAGCAGAAGCAGACGACGAGGCCTTGGAAGTGGCTGAGTATAGTCCACCGGTAGTCGGCAGAATAACGGAGACGACTGTCTCTAATGTGGGCGATCCTCAAGCGCAATCGATAGACACGCCTCCAGCAGCAGAAGCAGACGACGATGCATTGGAACTGGCTGAGTATAGTCCACCGGTAGTCGGCAGAATAACGGAGACGACTGTCTCTAATGTGGGCGATCCTCAAGCGCAATCGATAGACACGCCTCCAGCAGCAGAAGCAGACGACGATGCATTGGAACTGGCTGAGTACAGTCCACCAGTACTCGGCAGAATAACGGAGACGACTGTCTCTAATGTGGGCGATCCTCAAGCGCAATCGATAGACACGCCTCCAGCAGCAGAAGCAGACGACGATGCATTGGAACTGGCTGAGTACAGTCCACCAGTACTCGGCAGAATAACGGAGACGACTGTCTCTAATGTGGGCGATCCTCAAGCGCAATCGATAGACACGCCTCCAGCAGCAGAAGCAGACGACGAGGCCTTGGAAGTGGCTGAGTATAGTCCACCGGTAGTCGGCAGAATAACGGAGACGACTGTCTCTAATGTGGGCGATCCTCAAGCGCAATCGATAGACACGCCTCCAGCAGCAGAAGCAGACGACGATGCATTGGAACTGGCTGAGTACAGTCCACCAGTACTCGGCAGAATAACGGAGACGACTGTCTCTAATGTGGGCGATCCTCAAGCGCAATCGATAGACACGCCTCCAGCAGCAGAAGCAGACGACGAGGCCTTGGAAGTGGCTGAGTATAGTCCACCGGTAGTCGGCAGAATAACGGAGACGACTGTCTCTAATGTGGGCGATCCTCAAGCGCAATCGATAGACACGCCTCCAGCAGCAGAAGCAGACGACGATGCATTGGAACTGGCTGAGTACAGTCCACCAGTACTCGGCAGAATAACGGAGACGACTGTCTCTAATGTGGGCGATCCTCAAGCGCAATCGATAGACACGCCTCCAGCAGCAGAAGCAGACGACGAGGCATTGGAAGTGGCTGAGTACAGTCCACCAGTACTCGGCAGAATAACGGAGACGACTGTCTCTAATGTGGGCGATCCTCAAGCGCAATCGATAGACACGCCTCCAGCAGCAGAAGCAGACGACGATGCATTGGAACTGGCTGAGTACAGTCCACCAGTACTCGGCAGAATAACGGAGACGACTGTCTCTAATGTGGGCGATCCTCAAGCGCAATCGATAGACACGCCTCCAGCAGCAGAAGCAGACGACGAGGCCTTGGAAGTGGCTGAGTATAGTCCACCGGTAGTCGGCAGAATAACGGAGACGACTGTCTCTAATGTGGGCGATCCTCAAGCGCAATCGATAGACACGCCTCCAGCAGCAGAAGCAGACGACGAGGCCTTGGAAGTGGCTGAGTATAGTCCACCGGTAGTCGGCAGAATAACGGAGACGACTGTCTCTAATGTGGGCGATCCTCAAGCGCAATCGATAGACACGCCTCCAGCAGCAGAAGCAGACGACGAGGCCTTGGAAGTGGCTGAGTATAGTCCACCGGTAGTCGGCAGAATAACGGAGACGACTGTCTCTAATGTGGGCGATCCTCAAGCGCAATCGATAGACACGCCTCCAGCAGCAGAAGCAGACGACGATGCATTGGAACTGGCTGAGTACAGTCCACCGGTAGTCGGCAGAATAACGGAGACGACTGTCTCTAATGTGGGCGATCCTCAAGCGCAATCGATAGACACGCCTCCAGCAGCAGAAGCAGACGACGATGCATTGGAACTGGCTGAGTATAGTCCACCGGTAGTCGGCAGAATAACGGAGACGACTGTCTCTAATGTGGGCGATCCTCAAGCGCAATCGATAGACACGCCTCCAGCAGCAGAAGCAGACGACGATGCATTGGAACTGGCTGAGTACAGTCCACCAGTACTCGGCAGAATAACGGAGACGACTGTCTCTAATGTGGGCGATCCTCAAGCGCAATCGATAGACACGCCTCCAGCAGCAGAAGCAGACGACGAGGCCTTGGAAGTGGCTGAGTATAGTCCACCGGTAGTCGGCAGAATAACGGAGACGACTGTCTCTAATGTGGGCGATCCTCAAGCGCAATCGATAGACACGCCTCCAGCAGCAGAAGCAGACGACGATGCATTGGAACTGGCTGAGTACAGTCCACCAGTACTCGGCAGAATAACGGAGACGACTGTCTCTAATGTGGGCGATCCTCAAGCGCAATCGATAGACACGCCTCCAGCAGCAGAAGCAGACGACGAGGCCTTGGAAGTGGCTGAGTATAGTCCACCGGTAGTCGGCAGAATAACGGAGACGACTGTCTCTAATGTGGGCGATCCTCAAGCGCAATCGATAGACACGCCTCCAGCAGCAGAAGCAGACGACGATGCATTGGAACTGGCTGAGTACAGTCCACCAGTACTCGGCAGAATAACGGAGACGACTGTCTCTAATGTGGGCGATCCTCAAGCGCAATCGATAGACACGCCTCCAGCAGCAGAAGCAGACGACGAGGCCTTGGAAGTGGCTGAGTATAGTCCACCGGTAGTCGGCAGAATAACGGAGACGACTGTCTCTAATGTGGGCGATCCTCAAGCGCAATCGATAGACACGCCTCCAGCAGCAGAAGCAGACGACGAGGCCTTGGAAGTGGCTGAGTATAGTCCACCGGTAGTCGGCAGAATAACGGAGACGACTGTCTCTAATGTGGGCGATCCTCAAGCGCAATCGATAGACACGCCTCCAGCAGCAGAAGCAGACGACGAGGCCTTGGAAGTGGCTGAGTATAGTCCACCGGTAGTCGGCAGAATAACGGAGACGACTGTCTCTAATGTGGGCGATCCTCAAGCGCAATCGATAGACACGCCTCCAGCAGCAGAAGCAGACGACGATGCATTGGAACTGGCTGAGTACAGTCCACCAGTACTCGGCAGAATAACGGAGACGACTGTCTCTAATGTGGGCGATCCTCAAGCGCAATCGATAGACACGCCTCCAGCAGCAGAAGCAGACGACGAGGCCTTGGAAGTGGCTGAGTATAGTCCACCGGTAGTCGGCAGAATAACGGAGACGACTGTCTCTAATGTGGGCGATCCTCAAGCGCAATCGATAGACACGCCTCCAGCAGCAGAAGCAGACGACGAGGCCTTGGAAGTGGCTGAGTATAGTCCACCGGTAGTCGGCAGAATAACGGAGACGACTGTCTCTAATGTGGGCGATCCTCAAGCGCAATCGATAGACACGCCTCCAGCAGCAGAAGCAGACGACGAGGCCTTGGAAGTGGCTGAGTATAGTCCACCGGTAGTCGGCAGAATAACGGAGACGACTGTCTCTAATGTGGGCGATCCTCAAGCGCAATCGATAGACACGCCTCCAGCAGCAGAAGCAGACGACGAGGCCTTGGAAGTGGCTGAGTATAGTCCACCGGTAGTCGGCAGAATAACGGAGACGACTGTCTCTAATGTGGGCGATCCTCAAGCGCAATCGATAGACACGCCTCCAGCAGCAGAAGCAGACGACGATGCATTGGAACTGGCTGAGTACAGTCCACCAGTACTCGGCAGAATAACGGAGACGACTGTCTCTAATGTGGGCGATCCTCAAGCGCAATCGATAGACACGCCTCCAGCAGCAGAAGCAGACGACGATGCATTGGAACTGGCTGAGTACAGTCCACCAGTACTCGGCAGAATAACGGAGACGACTGTCTCTAATGTGGGCGATCCTCAAGCGCAATCGATAGACACGCCTCCAGCAGCAGAAGCAGACGACGAGGCCTTGGAAGTGGCTGAGTATAGTCCACCGGTAGTCGGCAGAATAACGGAGACGACTGTCTCTAATGTGGGCGATCCTCAAGCGCAATCGATAGACACGCCTCCAGCAGCAGAAGCAGACGACGAGGCCTTGGAAGTGGCTGAGTATAGTCCACCGGTAGTCGGCAGAATAACGGAGACGACTGTCTCTAATGTGGGCGATCCTCAAGCGCAATCGATAGACACGCCTCCAGCAGCAGAAGCAGACGACGAGGCCTTGGAAGTGGCTGAGTATAGTCCACCGGTAGTCGGCAGAATAACGGAGACGACTGTCTCTAATGTGGGCGATCCTCAAGCGCAATCGATAGACACGCCTCCAGCAGCAGAAGCAGACGACGATGCATTGGAACTGGCTGAGTACAGTCCACCAGTACTCGGCAGAATAACGGAGACGACTGTCTCTAATGTGGGCGATCCTCAAGCGCAATCGATAGACACGCCTCCAGCAGCAGAAGCAGACGACGATGCATTGGAACTGGCTGAGTACAGTCCACCAGTACTCGGCAGAATAACGGAGACGACTGTCTCTAATGTGGGCGATCCTCAAGCGCAATCGATAGACACGCCTCCAGCAGCAGAAGCAGACGACGATGCATTGGAACTGGCTGAGTACAGTCCACCAGTACTCGGCAGAATAACGGAGACGACTGTCTCTAATGTGGGCGATCCTCAAGCGCAATCGATAGACACGCCTCCAGCAGCAGAAGCAGACGACGAGGCCTTGGAAGTGGCTGAGTATAGTCCACCGGTAGTCGGCAGAATAACGGAGACGACTGTCTCTAATGTGGGCGATCCTCAAGCGCAATCGATAGACACGCCTCCAGCAGCAGAAGCAGACGACGATGCATTGGAACTGGCTGAGTACAGTCCACCAGTACTCGGCAGAATAACGGAGACGACTGTCTCTAATGTGGGCGATCCTCAAGCGCAATCGATAGACACGCCTCCAGCAGCAGAAGCAGACGACGAGGCCTTGGAAGTGGCTGAGTATAGTCCACCGGTAGTCGGCAGAATAACGGAGACGACTGTCTCTAATGTGGGCGATCCTCAAGCGCAATCGATAGACACGCCTCCAGCAGCAGAAGCAGACGACGAGGCCTTGGAAGTGGCTGAGTATAGTCCACCGGTAGTCGGCAGAATAACGGAGACGACTGTCTCTAATGTGGGCGATCCTCAAGCGCAATCGATAGACACGCCTCCAGCAGCAGAAGCAGACGACGAGGCCTTGGAAGTGGCTGAGTATAGTCCACCGGTAGTCGGCAGAATAACGGAGACGACTGTCTCTAATGTGGGCGATCCTCAAGCGCAATCGATAGACACGCCTCCAGCAGCAGAAGCAGACGACGATGCATTGGAACTGGCTGAGTACAGTCCACCAGTACTCGGCAGAATAACGGAGACGACTGTCTCTAATGTGGGCGATCCTCAAGCGCAATCGATAGACACGCCTCCAGCAGCAGAAGCAGACGACGAGGCCTTGGAAGTGGCTGAGTATAGTCCACCGGTAGTCGGCAGAATAACGGAGACGACTGTCTCTAATGTGGGCGATCCTCAAGCGCAATCGATAGACACGCCTCCAGCAGCAGAAGCAGACGACGATGCCTTGGAAGTGGCTGAGTATAGTCCACCAGTACTCGGCAGAATAACGGAGACGACTGTCTCTAATGTGGGCGATCCTCAAGCGCAATCGATAGACACGCCTCCAGCAGCAGAAGCAGACGACGAGGCCTTGGAAGTGGCTGAGTATAGTCCACCGGTAGTCGGCAGAATAACGGAGACGACTGTCTCTAATGTGGGCGATCCTCAAGCGCAATCGATAGACACGCCTCCAGCAGCAGAAGCAGACGACGAGGCCTTGGAAGTGGCTGAGTATAGTCCACCGGTAGTCGGCAGAATAACGGAGACGACTGTCTCTAATGTGGGCGATCCTCAAGCGCAATCGATAGACACGCCTCCAGCAGCAGAAGCAGACGACGAGGCCTTGGAAGTGGCTGAGTATAGTCCACCGGTAGTCGGCAGAATAACGGAGACGACTGTCTCTAATGTGGGCGATCCTCAAGCGCAATCGATAGACACGCCTCCAGCAGCAGAAGCAGACGACGAGGCCTTGGAAGTGGCTGAGTATAGTCCACCGGTAGTCGGCAGAATAACGGAGACGACTGTCTCTAATGTGGGCGATCCTCAAGCGCAATCGATAGACACGCCTCCAGCAGCAGAAGCAGACGACGATGCATTGGAACTGGCTGAGTATAGTCCACCGGTAGTCGGCAGAATAACGGAGACGACTGTCTCTAATGTGGGCGATCCTCAAGCGCAATCGATAGACACGCCTCCAGCAGCAGAAGCAGACGACGATGCATTGGAACTGGCTGAGTACAGTCCACCAGTACTCGGCAGAATAACGGAGACGACTGTCTCTAATGTGGGCGATCCTCAAGCGCAATCGATAGACACGCCTCCAGCAGCAGAAGCAGACGACGATGCATTGGAACTGGCTGAGTACAGTCCACCAGTACTCGGCAGAATAACGGAGACGACTGTCTCTAATGTGGGCGATCCTCAAGCGCAATCGATAGACACGCCTCCAGCAGCAGAAGCAGACGACGATGCATTGGAACTGGCTGAGTACAGTCCACCAGTACTCGGCAGAATAACGGAGACGACTGTCTCTAATGTGGGCGATCCTCAAGCGCAATCGATAGACACGCCTCCAGCAGCAGAAGCAGACGACGAGGCCTTGGAAGTGGCTGAGTATAGTCCACCGGTAGTCGGCAGAATAACGGAGACGACTGTCTCTAATGTGGGCGATCCTCAAGCGCAATCGATAGACACGCCTCCAGCAGCAGAAGCAGACGACGATGCATTGGAACTGGCTGAGTACAGTCCACCAGTACTCGGCAGAATAACGGAGACGACTGTCTCTAATGTGGGCGATCCTCAAGCGCAATCGATAGACACGCCTCCAGCAGCAGAAGCAGACGACGAGGCCTTGGAAGTGGCTGAGTATAGTCCACCGGTAGTCGGCAGAATAACGGAGACGACTGTCTCTAATGTGGGCGATCCTCAAGCGCAATCGATAGACACGCCTCCAGCAGCAGAAGCAGACGACGATGCATTGGAACTGGCTGAGTACAGTCCACCAGTACTCGGCAGAATAACGGAGACGACTGTCTCTAATGTGGGCGATCCTCAAGCGCAATCGATAGACACGCCTCCAGCAGCAGAAGCAGACGACGAGGCCTTGGAAGTGGCTGAGTATAGTCCACCGGTAGTCGGCAGAATAACGGAGACGACTGTCTCTAATGTGGGCGATCCTCAAGCGCAATCGATAGACACGCCTCCAGCAGCAGAAGCAGACGACGAGGCCTTGGAAGTGGCTGAGTATAGTCCACCGGTAGTCGGCAGAATAACGGAGACGACTGTCTCTAATGTGGGCGATCCTCAAGCGCAATCGATAGACACGCCTCCAGCAGCAGAAGCAGACGACGATGCATTGGAACTGGCTGAGTACAGTCCACCAGTACTCGGCAGAATAACGGAGACGACTGTCTCTAATGTGGGCGATCCTCAAGCGCAATCGATAGACACGCCTCCAGCAGCAGAAGCAGACGACGATGCATTGGAACTGGCTGAGTACAGTCCACCAGTACTCGGCAGAATAACGGAGACGACTGTCTCTAATGTGGGCGATCCTCAAGCGCAATCGATAGACACGCCTCCAGCAGCAGAAGCAGACGACGAGGCCTTGGAAGTGGCTGAGTATAGTCCACCGGTAGTCGGCAGAATAACGGAGACGACTGTCTCTAATGTGGGCGATCCTCAAGCGCAATCGATAGACACGCCTCCAGCAGCAGAAGCAGACGACGATGCATTGGAACTGGCTGAGTACAGTCCACCGGTACTCGGCAGAATAACGGAGACGACTGTCTCTAATGTGGGCGATCCTCAAGCGCAATCGATAGACACGCCTCCAGCAGCAGAAGCAGACGACGAGGCCTTGGAAGTGGCTGAGTATAGTCCACCGGTAGTCGGCAGAATAACGGAGACGACTGTCTCTAATGTGGGCGATCCTCAAGCGCAATCGATAGACACGCCTCCAGCAGCAGAAGCAGACGACGATGCATTGGAACTGGCTGAGTATAGTCCACCGGTAGTCGGCAGAATAACGGAGACGACTGTCTCTAATGTGGGCGATCCTCAAGCGCAATCGATAGACACGCCTCCAGCAGCAGAAGCAGACGACGATGCATTGGAACTGGCTGAGTACAGTCCACCAGTACTCGGCAGAATAACGGAGACGACTGTCTCTAATGTGGGCGATCCTCAAGCGCAATCGATAGACACGCCTCCAGCAGCAGAAGCAGACGACGAGGCCTTGGAAGTGGCTGAGTATAGTCCACCGGTAGTCGGCAGAATAACGGAGACGACTGTCTCTAATGTGGGCGATCCTCAAGCGCAATCGATAGACACGCCTCCAGCAGCAGAAGCAGACGACGATGCATTGGAACTGGCTGAGTATAGTCCACCGGTAGTCGGCAGAATAACGGAGACGACTGTCTCTAATGTGGGCGATCCTCAAGCGCAATCGATAGACACGCCTCCAGCAGCAGAAGCAGACGACGATGCATTGGAAGTGGCTGAGTATAGTCCACCGGTAGTCGGCAGAATAACGGAGACGACTGTCTCTAATGTGGGCGATCCTCAAGCGCAATCGATAGACACGCCTCCAGCAGCAGAAGCAGACGACGAGGCCTTGGAAGTGGCTGAGTATAGTCCACCGGTAGTCGGCAGAATAACGGAGACGACTGTCTCTAATGTGGGCGATCCTCAAGCGCAATCGATAGACACGCCTCCAGCAGCAGAAGCAGACGACGATGCATTGGAACTGGCTGAGTACAGTCCACCAGTACTCGGCAGAATAACGGAGACGACTGTCTCTAATGTGGGCGATCCTCAAGCGCAATCGATAGACACGCCTCCAGCAGCAGAAGCAGACGACGATGCATTGGAACTGGCTGAGTACAGTCCACCAGTACTCGGCAGAATAACGGAGACGACTGTCTCTAATGTGGGCGATCCTCAAGCGCAATCGATAGACACGCCTCCAGCAGCAGAAGCAGACGACGATGCATTGGAACTGGCTGAGTACAGTCCACCAGTACTCGGCAGAATAACGGAGACGACTGTCTCTAATGTGGGCGATCCTCAAGCGCAATCGATAGACACGCCTCCAGCAGCAGAAGCAGACGACGAGGCCTTGGAAGTGGCTGAGTATAGTCCACCGGTAGTCGGCAGAATAACGGAGACGACTGTCTCTAATGTGGGCGATCCTCAAGCGCAATCGATAGACACGCCTCCAGCAGCAGAAGCAGACGACGATGCATTGGAACTGGCTGAGTACAGTCCACCAGTACTCGGCAGAATAACGGAGACGACTGTCTCTAATGTGGGCGATCCTCAAGCGCAATCGATAGACACGCCTCCAGCAGCAGAAGCAGACGACGAGGCCTTGGAAGTGGCTGAGTATAGTCCACCGGTAGTCGGCAGAATAACGGAGACGACTGTCTCTAATGTGGGCGATCCTCAAGCGCAATCGATAGACACGCCTCCAGCAGCAGAAGCAGACGACGAGGCCTTGGAAGTGGCTGAGTATAGTCCACCGGTAGTCGGCAGAATAACGGAGACGACTGTCTCTAATGTGGGCGATCCTCAAGCGCAATCGATAGACACGCCTCCAGCAGCAGAAGCAGACGACGAGGCCTTGGAAGTGGCTGAGTATAGTCCACCGGTAGTCGGCAGAATAACGGAGACGACTGTCTCTAATGTGGGCGATCCTCAAGCGCAATCGATAGACACGCCTCCAGCAGCAGAAGCAGACGACGATGCATTGGAACTGGCTGAGTACAGTCCACCAGTACTCGGCAGAATAACGGAGACGACTGTCTCTAATGTGGGCGATCCTCAAGCGCAATCGATAGACACGCCTCCAGCAGCAGAAGCAGACGACGAGGCCTTGGAAGTGGCTGAGTATAGTCCACCGGTAGTCGGCAGAATAACGGAGACGACTGTCTCTAATGTGGGCGATCCTCAAGCGCAATCGATAGACACGCCTCCAGCAGCAGAAGCAGACGACGAGGCCTTGGAAGTGGCTGAGTATAGTCCACCGGTACTCGGCAGAATAACGGAGACGACTGTCTCTAATGTGGGCGATCCTCAAGCGCAATCGATAGACACGCCTCCAGCAGCAGAAGCAGACGACGAGGCCTTGGAAGTGGCTGAGTATAGTCCACCGGTAGTCGGCAGAATAACGGAGACGACTGTCTCTAATGTGGGCGATCCTCAAGCGCAATCGATAGACACGCCTCCAGCAGCAGAAGCAGACGACGAGGCCTTGGAAGTGGCTGAGTATAGTCCACCGGTAGTCGGCAGAATAACGGAGACGACTGTCTCTAATGTGGGCGATCCTCAAGCGCAATCGATAGACACGCCTCCAGCAGCAGAAGCAGACGACGAGGCCTTGGAAGTGGCTGAGTATAGTCCACCGGTAGTCGGCAGAATAACGGAGACGACTGTCTCTAATGTGGGCGATCCTCAAGCGCAATCGATAGACACGCCTCCAGCAGCAGAAGCAGACGACGAGGCCTTGGAAGTGGCTGAGTATAGTCCACCGGTAGTCGGCAGAATAACGGAGACGACTGTCTCTAATGTGGGCGATCCTCAAGCGCAATCGATAGACACGCCTCCAGCAGCAGAAGCAGACGACGATGCATTGGAACTGGCTGAGTATAGTCCACCGGTAGTCGGCAGAATAACGGAGACGACTGTCTCTAATGTGGGCGATCCTCAAGCGCAATCGATAGACACGCCTCCAGCAGCAGAAGCAGACGACGATGCATTGGAACTGGCTGAGTATAGTCCACCAGTAGTCGGCAGAATAACGGAGACGACTGTCTCTAATGTGGGCGATCCTCAAGCGCAATCGATAGACACGCCTCCAGCAGCAGAAGCAGACGACGATGCATTGGAACTGGCTGAGTACAGTCCACCAGTACTCGGCAGAATAACGGAGACGACTGTCTCTAATGTGGGCGATCCTCAAGCGCAATCGATAGACACGCCTCCAGCAGCAGAAGCAGACGACGATGCATTGGAACTGGCTGAGTACAGTCCACCAGTACTCGGCAGAATAACGGAGACGACTGTCTCTAATGTGGGCGATCCTCAAGCGCAATCGATAGACACGCCTCCAGCAGCAGAAGCAGACGACGAGGCCTTGGAAGTGGCTGAGTATAGTCCACCGGTAGTCGGCAGAATAACGGAGACGACTGTCTCTAATGTGGGCGATCCTCAAGCGCAATCGATAGACACGCCTCCAGCAGCAGAAGCAGACGACGATGCATTGGAACTGGCTGAGTACAGTCCACCAGTACTCGGCAGAATAACGGAGACGACTGTCTCTAATGTGGGCGATCCTCAAGCGCAATCGATAGACACGCCTCCAGCAGCAGAAGCAGACGACGAGGCCTTGGAAGTGGCTGAGTATAGTCCACCGGTAGTCGGCAGAATAACGGAGACGACTGTCTCTAATGTGGGCGATCCTCAAGCGCAATCGATAGACACGCCTCCAGCAGCAGAAGCAGACGACGATGCATTGGAACTGGCTGAGTACAGTCCACCAGTACTCGGCAGAATAACGGAGACGACTGTCTCTAATGTGGGCGATCCTCAAGCGCAATCGATAGACACGCCTCCAGCAGCAGAAGCAGACGACGAGGCCTTGGAAGTGGCTGAGTATAGTCCACCGGTAGTCGGCAGAATAACGGAGACGACTGTCTCTAATGTGGGCGATCCTCAAGCGCAATCGATAGACACGCCTCCAGCAGCAGAAGCAGACGACGATGCATTGGAAGTGGCTGAGTATAGTCCACCGGTAGTCGGCAGAATAACGGAGACGACTGTCTCTAATGTGGGCGATCCTCAAGCGCAATCGATAGACACGCCTCCAGCAGCAGAAGCAGACGACGATGCATTGGAACTGGCTGAGTACAGTCCACCAGTACTCGGCAGAATAACGGAGACGACTGTCTCTAATGTGGGCGATCCTCAAGCGCAATCGATAGACACGCCTCCAGCAGCAGAAGCAGACGACGATGCATTGGAACTGGCTGAGTACAGTCCACCAGTACTCGGCAGAATAACGGAGACGACTGTCTCTAATGTGGGCGATCCTCAAGCGCAATCGATAGACACGCCTCCAGCAGCAGAAGCAGACGACGAGGCCTTGGAAGTGGCTGAGTATAGTCCACCGGTAGTCGGCAGAATAACGGAGACGACTGTCTCTAATGTGGGCGATCCTCAAGCGCAATCGATAGACACGCCTCCAGCAGCAGAAGCAGACGACGATGCATTGGAACTGGCTGAGTACAGTCCACCAGTACTCGGCAGAATAACGGAGACGACTGTCTCTAATGTGGGCGATCCTCAAGCGCAATCGATAGACACGCCTCCAGCAGCAGAAGCAGACGACGAGGCCTTGGAAGTGGCTGAGTATAGTCCACCGGTAGTCGGCAGAATAACGGAGACGACTGTCTCTAATGTGGGCGATCCTCAAGCGCAATCGATAGACACGCCTCCAGCAGCAGAAGCAGACGACGATGCATTGGAACTGGCTGAGTACAGTCCACCGGTAGTCGGCAGAATAACGGAGACGACTGTCTCTAATGTGGGCGATCCTCAAGCGCAATCGATAGACACGCCTCCAGCAGCAGAAGCAGACGACGAGGCCTTGGAAGTGGCTGAGTATAGTCCACCGGTACTCGGCAGAATAACGGAGACGACTGTCTCTAATGTGGGCGATCCTCAAGCGCAATCGATAGACACGCCTCCAGCAGCAGAAGCAGACGACGATGCATTGGAACTGGCTGAGTACAGTCCACCAGTACTCGGCAGAATAACGGAGACGACTGTCTCTAATGTGGGCGATCCTCAAGCGCAATCGATAGACACGCCTCCAGCAGCAGAAGCAGACGACGATGCCTTGGAAGTGGCTGAGTATAGTCCACCGGTAGTCGGCAGAATAACGGAGACGACTGTCTCTAATGTGGGCGATCCTCAAGCGCAATCGATAGACACGCCTCCAGCAGCAGAAGCAGACGACGAGGCCTTGGAAGTGGCTGAGTATAGTCCACCGGTAGTCGGCAGAATAACGGAGACGACTGTCTCTAATGTGGGCGATCCTCAAGCGCAATCGATAGACACGCCTCCAGCAGCAGAAGCAGACGACGATGCATTGGAACTGGCTGAGTACAGTCCACCAGTACTCGGCAGAATAACGGAGACGACTGTCTCTAATGTGGGCGATCCTCAAGCGCAATCGATAGACACGCCTCCAGCAGCAGAAGCAGACGACGATGCATTGGAACTGGCTGAGTATAGTCCACCGGTAGTCGGCAGAATAACGGAGACGACTGTCTCTAATGTGGGCGATCCTCAAGCGCAATCGATAGACACGCCTCCAGCAGCAGAAGCAGACGACGATGCATTGGAACTGGCTGAGTATAGTCCACCAGTACTCGGCAGAATAACGGAGACGACTGTCTCTAATGTGGGCGATCCTCAAGCGCAATCGATAGACACGCCTCCAGCAGCAGAAGCAGACGACGAGGCCTTGGAAGTGGCTGAGTATAGTCCACCGGTAGTCGGCAGAATAACGGAGACGACTGTCTCTAATGTGGGCGATCCTCAAGCGCAATCGATAGACACGCCTCCAGCAGCAGAAGCAGACGACGAGGCATTGGAAGTGGCTGAGTATAGTCCACCGGTAGTCGGCAGAATAACGGAGACGACTGTCTCTAATGTGGGCGATCCTCAAGCGCAATCGATAGACACGCCTCCAGCAGCAGAAGCAGACGACGATGCATTGGAACTGGCTGAGTACAGTCCACCAGTACTCGGCAGAATAACGGAGACGACTGTCTCTAATGTGGGCGATCCTCAAGCGCAATCGATAGACACGCCTCCAGCAGCAGAAGCAGACGACGAGGCCTTGGAAGTGGCTGAGTATAGTCCACCGGTAGTCGGCAGAATAACGGAGACGACTGTCTCTAATGTGGGCGATCCTCAAGCGCAATCGATAGACACGCCTCCAGCAGCAGAAGCAGACGACGATGCATTGGAACTGGCTGAGTACAGTCCACCAGTACTCGGCAGAATAACGGAGACGACTGTCTCTAATGTGGGCGATCCTCAAGCGCAATCGATAGACACGCCTCCAGCAGCAGAAGCAGACGACGAGGCCTTGGAAGTGGCTGAGTATAGTCCACCGGTAGTCGGCAGAATAACGGAGACGACTGTCTCTAATGTGGGCGATCCTCAAGCGCAATCGATAGACACGCCTCCAGCAGCAGAAGCAGACGACGAGGCCTTGGAAGTGGCTGAGTATAGTCCACCGGTAGTCGGCAGAATAACGGAGACGACTGTCTCTAATGTGGGCGATCCTCAAGCGCAATCGATAGACACGCCTCCAGCAGCAGAAGCAGACGACGATGCATTGGAACTGGCTGAGTACAGTCCACCAGTACTCGGCAGAATAACGGAGACGACTGTCTCTAATGTGGGCGATCCTCAAGCGCAATCGATAGACACGCCTCCAGCAGCAGAAGCAGACGACGATGCATTGGAAGTGGCTGAGTATAGTCCACCGGTAGTCGGCAGAATAACGGAGACGACTGTCTCTAATGTGGGCGATCCTCAAGCGCAATCGATAGACACGCCTCCAGCAGCAGAAGCAGACGACGATGCATTGGAAGTGGCTGAGTATAGTCCACCGGTAGTCGGCAGAATAACGGAGACGACTGTCTCTAATGTGGGCGATCCTCAAGCGCAATCGATAGACACGCCTCCAGCAGCAGAAGCAGACGACGATGCATTGGAACTGGCTGAGTACAGTCCACCAGTACTCGGCAGAATAACGGAGACGACTGTCTCTAATGTGGGCGATCCTCAAGCGCAATCGATAGACACGCCTCCAGCAGCAGAAGCAGACGACGAGGCCTTGGAAGTGGCTGAGTATAGTCCACCGGTAGTCGGCAGAATAACGGAGACGACTGTCTCTAATGTGGGCGATCCTCAAGCGCAATCGATAGACACGCCTCCAGCAGCAGAAGCAGACGACGATGCATTGGAACTGGCTGAGTATAGTCCACCGGTAGTCGGCAGAATAACGGAGACGACTGTCTCTAATGTGGGCGATCCTCAAGCGCAATCGATAGACACGCCTCCAGCAGCAGAAGCAGACGACGATGCATTGGAACTGGCTGAGTACAGTCCACCAGTACTCGGCAGAATAACGGAGACGACTGTCTCTAATGTGGGCGATCCTCAAGCGCAATCGATAGACACGCCTCCAGCAGCAGAAGCAGACGACGATGCATTGGAACTGGCTGAGTACAGTCCACCAGTACTCGGCAGAATAACGGAGACGACTGTCTCTAATGTGGGCGATCCTCAAGCGCAATCGATAGACACGCCTCCAGCAGCAGAAGCAGACGACGAGGCCTTGGAAGTGGCTGAGTATAGTCCACCGGTAGTCGGCAGAATAACGGAGACGACTGTCTCTAATGTGGGCGATCCTCAAGCGCAATCGATAGACACGCCTCCAGCAGCAGAAGCAGACGACGATGCATTGGAACTGGCTGAGTACAGTCCACCAGTACTCGGCAGAATAACGGAGACGACTGTCTCTAATGTGGGCGATCCTCAAGCGCAATCGATAGACACGCCTCCAGCAGCAGAAGCAGACGACGAGGCCTTGGAAGTGGCTGAGTATAGTCCACCGGTAGTCGGCAGAATAACGGAGACGACTGTCTCTAATGTGGGCGATCCTCAAGCGCAATCGATAGACACGCCTCCAGCAGCAGAAGCAGACGACGATGCATTGGAACTGGCTGAGTACAGTCCACCGGTACTCGGCAGAATAACGGAGACGACTGTCTCTAATGTGGGCGATCCTCAAGCGCAATCGATAGACACGCCTCCAGCAGCAGAAGCAGACGACGAGGCCTTGGAAGTGGCTGAGTATAGTCCACCGGTAGTCGGCAGAATAACGGAGACGACTGTCTCTAATGTGGGCGATCCTCAAGCGCAATCGATAGACACGCCTCCAGCAGCAGAAGCAGACGACGAGGCCTTGGAAGTGGCTGAGTATAGTCCACCGGTAGTCGGCAGAATAACGGAGACGACTGTCTCTAATGTGGGCGATCCTCAAGCGCAATCGATAGACACGCCTCCAGCAGCAGAAGCAGACGACGAGGCCTTGGAAGTGGCTGAGTATAGTCCACCGGTAGTCGGCAGAATAACGGAGACGACTGTCTCTAATGTGGGCGATCCTCAAGCGCAATCGATAGACACGCCTCCAGCAGCAGAAGCAGACGACGAGGCCTTGGAAGTGGCTGAGTATAGTCCACCGGTAGTCGGCAGAATAACGGAGACGACTGTCTCTAATGTGGGCGATCCTCAAGCGCAATCGATAGACACGCCTCCAGCAGCAGAAGCAGACGACGATGCATTGGAACTGGCTGAGTACAGTCCACCAGTACTCGGCAGAATAACGGAGACGACTGTCTCTAATGTGGGCGATCCTCAAGCGCAATCGATAGACACGCCTCCAGCAGCAGAAGCAGACGACGAGGCCTTGGAAGTGGCTGAGTATAGTCCACCGGTAGTCGGCAGAATAACGGAGACGACTGTCTCTAATGTGGGCGATCCTCAAGCGCAATCGATAGACACGCCTCCAGCAGCAGAAGCAGACGACGAGGCCTTGGAAGTGGCTGAGTATAGTCCACCGGTAGTCGGCAGAATAACGGAGACGACTGTCTCTAATGTGGGCGATCCTCAAGCGCAATCGATAGACACGCCTCCAGCAGCAGAAGCAGACGACGAGGCCTTGGAAGTGGCTGAGTATAGTCCACCGGTAGTCGGCAGAATAACGGAGACGACTGTCTCTAATGTGGGCGATCCTCAAGCGCAATCGATAGACACGCCTCCAGCAGCAGAAGCAGACGACGAGGCCTTGGAAGTGGCTGAGTATAGTCCACCGGTAGTCGGCAGAATAACGGAGACGACTGTCTCTAATGTGGGCGATCCTCAAGCGCAATCGATAGACACGCCTCCAGCAGCAGAAGCAGACGACGATGCATTGGAACTGGCTGAGTACAGTCCACCAGTACTCGGCAGAATAACGGAGACGACTGTCTCTAATGTGGGCGATCCTCAAGCGCAATCGATAGACACGCCTCCAGCAGCAGAAGCAGACGACGATGCATTGGAACTGGCTGAGTACAGTCCACCAGTACTCGGCAGAATAACGGAGACGACTGTCTCTAATGTGGGCGATCCTCAAGCGCAATCGATAGACACGCCTCCAGCAGCAGAAGCAGACGACGATGCATTGGAACTGGCTGAGTACAGTCCACCAGTACTCGGCAGAATAACGGAGACGACTGTCTCTAATGTGGGCGATCCTCAAGCGCAATCGATAGACACGCCTCCAGCAGCAGAAGCAGACGACGAGGCCTTGGAAGTGGCTGAGTATAGTCCACCGGTAGTCGGCAGAATAACGGAGACGACTGTCTCTAATGTGGGCGATCCTCAAGCGCAATCGATAGACACGCCTCCAGCAGCAGAAGCAGACGACGATGCATTGGAACTGGCTGAGTACAGTCCACCAGTACTCGGCAGAATAACGGAGACGACTGTCTCTAATGTGGGCGATCCTCAAGCGCAATCGATAGACACGCCTCCAGCAGCAGAAGCAGACGACGAGGCCTTGGAAGTGGCTGAGTATAGTCCACCGGTAGTCGGCAGAATAACGGAGACGACTGTCTCTAATGTGGGCGATCCTCAAGCGCAATCGATAGACACGCCTCCAGCAGCAGAAGCAGACGACGAGGCCTTGGAAGTGGCTGAGTATAGTCCACCGGTAGTCGGCAGAATAACGGAGACGACTGTCTCTAATGTGGGCGATCCTCAAGCGCAATCGATAGACACGCCTCCAGCAGCAGAAGCAGACGACGATGCATTGGAACTGGCTGAGTATAGTCCACCAGTACTCGGCAGAATAACGGAGACGACTGTCTCTAATGTGGGCGATCCTCAAGCGCAATCGATAGACACGCCTCCAGCAGCAGAAGCAGACGACGATGCATTGGAACTGGCTGAGTACAGTCCACCAGTACTCGGCAGAATAACGGAGACGACTGTCTCTAATGTGGGCGATCCTCAAGCGCAATCGATAGACACGCCTCCAGCAGCAGAAGCAGACGACGAGGCCTTGGAAGTGGCTGAGTATAGTCCACCGGTAGTCGGCAGAATAACGGAGACGACTGTCTCTAATGTGGGCGATCCTCAAGCGCAATCGATAGACACGCCTCCAGCAGCAGAAGCAGACGACGAGGCCTTGGAAGTGGCTGAGTATAGTCCACCGGTAGTCGGCAGAATAACGGAGACGACTGTCTCTAATGTGGGCGATCCTCAAGCGCAATCGATAGACACGCCTCCAGCAGCAGAAGCAGACGACGAGGCCTTGGAAGTGGCTGAGTATAGTCCACCGGTAGTCGGCAGAATAACGGAGACGACTGTCTCTAATGTGGGCGATCCTCAAGCGCAATCGATAGACACGCCTCCAGCAGCAGAAGCAGACGACGATGCATTGGAA
This sequence comes from Macrothele yani, assembly GCA_039090855.1. NCBI lineage: Eukaryota > Metazoa > Arthropoda > Arachnida > Araneae > Macrothelidae > Macrothele > Macrothele yani. The sequence goes on from CM077029.1 coordinate 35,049,593, forward strand.
CTGGCTGAGTACAGTCCACCAGTACTCGGCAGAATAACGGAGACGACTGTCTCTAATGTGGGCGATCCTCAAGCGCAATCGATAGACACGCCTCCAGCAGCAGAAGCAGACGACGAGGCCTTGGAAGTGGCTGAGTATAGTCCACCGGTAGTCGGCAGAATAACGGAGACGACTGTCTCTAATGTGGGCGATCCTCAAGCGCAATCGATAGACACGCCTCCAGCAGCAGAAGCAGACGACGAGGCCTTGGAAGTGGCTGAGTATAGTCCACCGGTAGTCGGCAGAATAACGGAGACGACTGTCTCTAATGTGGGCGATCCTCAAGCGCAATCGATAGACACGCCTCCAGCAGCAGAAGCAGACGACGAGGCCTTGGAAGTGGCTGAGTATAGTCCACCGGTAGTCGGCAGAATAACGGAGACGACTGTCTCTAATGTGGGCGATCCTCAAGCGCAATCGATAGACACGCCTCCAGCAGCAGAAGCAGACGACGAGGCCTTGGAAGTGGCTGAGTATAGTCCACCGGTAGTCGGCAGAATAACGGAGACGACTGTCTCTAATGTGGGCGATCCTCAAGCGCAATCGATAGACACGCCTCCAGCAGCAGAAGCAGACGACGATGCATTGGAACTGGCTGAGTACAGTCCACCAGTACTCGGCAGAATAACGGAGACGACTGTCTCTAATGTGGGCGATCCTCAAGCGCAATCGATAGACACGCCTCCAGCAGCAGAAGCAGACGACGAGGCCTTGGAAGTGGCTGAGTATAGTCCACCGGTAGTCGGCAGAATAACGGAGACGACTGTCTCTAATGTGGGCGATCCTCAAGCGCAATCGATAGACACGCCTCCAGCAGCAGAAGCAGACGACGATGCATTGGAACTGGCTGAGTACAGTCCACCAGTACTCGGCAGAATAACGGAGACGACTGTCTCTAATGTGGGCGATCCTCAAGCGCAATCGATAGACACGCCTCCAGCAGCAGAAGCAGACGACGATGCATTGGAACTGGCTGAGTACAGTCCACCAGTACTCGGCAGAATAACGGAGACGACTGTCTCTAATGTGGGCGATCCTCAAGCGCAATCGATAGACACGCCTCCAGCAGCAGAAGCAGACGACGAGGCCTTGGAAGTGGCTGAGTATAGTCCACCGGTAGTCGGCAGAATAACGGAGACGACTGTCTCTAATGTGGGCGATCCTCAAGCGCAATCGATAGACACGCCTCCAGCAGCAGAAGCAGACGACGAGGCCTTGGAAGTGGCTGAGTATAGTCCACCGGTAGTCGGCAGAATAACGGAGACGACTGTCTCTAATGTGGGCGATCCTCAAGCGCAATCGATAGACACGCCTCCAGCAGCAGAAGCAGACGACGATGCATTGGAACTGGCTGAGTACAGTCCACCAGTACTCGGCAGAATAACGGAGACGACTGTCTCTAATGTGGGCGATCCTCAAGCGCAATCGATAGACACGCCTCCAGCAGCAGAAGCAGACGACGATGCATTGGAACTGGCTGAGTACAGTCCACCAGTACTCGGCAGAATAACGGAGACGACTGTCTCTAATGTGGGCGATCCTCAAGCGCAATCGATAGACACGCCTCCAGCAGCAGAAGCAGACGACGATGCATTGGAACTGGCTGAGTATAGTCCACCGGTAGTCGGCAGAATAACGGAGACGACTGTCTCTAATGTGGGCGATCCTCAAGCGCAATCGATAGACACGCCTCCAGCAGCAGAAGCAGACGACGATGCATTGGAACTGGCTGAGTATAGTCCACCAGTACTCGGCAGAATAACGGAGACGACTGTCTCTAATGTGGGCGATCCTCAAGCGCAATCGATAGACACGCCTCCAGCAGCAGAAGCAGACGACGAGGCCTTGGAAGTGGCTGAGTATAGTCCACCGGTAGTCGGCAGAATAACGGAGACGACTGTCTCTAATGTGGGCGATCCTCAAGCGCAATCGATAGACACGCCTCCAGCAGCAGAAGCAGACGACGATGCATTGGAACTGGCTGAGTACAGTCCACCGGTACTCGGCAGAATAACGGAGACGACTGTCTCTAATGTGGGCGATCCTCAAGCGCAATCGATAGACACGCCTCCAGCAGCAGAAGCAGACGACGAGGCCTTGGAAGTGGCTGAGTATAGTCCACCGGTAGTCGGCAGAATAACGGAGACGACTGTCTCTAATGTGGGCGATCCTCAAGCGCAATCGATAGACACGCCTCCAGCAGCAGAAGCAGACGACGAGGCCTTGGAAGTGGCTGAGTATAGTCCACCGGTAGTCGGCAGAATAACGGAGACGACTGTCTCTAATGTGGGCGATCCTCAAGCGCAATCGATAGACACGCCTCCAGCAGCAGAAGCAGACGACGATGCATTGGAACTGGCTGAGTACAGTCCACCAGTACTCGGCAGAATAACGGAGACGACTGTCTCTAATGTGGGCGATCCTCAAGCGCAATCGATAGACACGCCTCCAGCAGCAGAAGCAGACGACGATGCATTGGAACTGGCTGAGTACAGTCCACCAGTACTCGGCAGAATAACGGAGACGACTGTCTCTAATGTGGGCGATCCTCAAGCGCAATCGATAGACACGCCTCCAGCAGCAGAAGCAGACGACGAGGCCTTGGAAGTGGCTGAGTATAGTCCACCGGTAGTCGGCAGAATAACGGAGACGACTGTCTCTAATGTGGGCGATCCTCAAGCGCAATCGATAGACACGCCTCCAGCAGCAGAAGCAGACGACGAGGCCTTGGAAGTGGCTGAGTATAGTCCACCGGTAGTCGGCAGAATAACGGAGACGACTGTCTCTAATGTGGGCGATCCTCAAGCGCAATCGATAGACACGCCTCCAGCAGCAGAAGCAGACGACGAGGCATTGGAAGTGGCTGAGTATAGTCCACCAGTACTCGGCAGAATAACGGAGACGACTGTCTCTAATGTGGGCGATCCTCAAGCGCAATCGATAGACACGCCTCCAGCAGCAGAAGCAGACGACGATGCATTGGAACTGGCTGAGTACAGTCCACCAGTACTCGGCAGAATAACGGAGACGACTGTCTCTAATGTGGGCGATCCTCAAGCGCAATCGATAGACACGCCTCCAGCAGCAGAAGCAGACGACGAGGCCTTGGAAGTGGCTGAGTATAGTCCACCGGTAGTCGGCAGAATAACGGAGACGACTGTCTCTAATGTGGGCGATCCTCAAGCGCAATCGATAGACACGCCTCCAGCAGCAGAAGCAGACGACGAGGCCTTGGAAGTGGCTGAGTATAGTCCACCGGTAGTCGGCAGAATAACGGAGACGACTGTCTCTAATGTGGGCGATCCTCAAGCGCAATCGATAGACACGCCTCCAGCAGCAGAAGCAGACGACGAGGCCTTGGAAGTGGCTGAGTATAGTCCACCGGTAGTCGGCAGAATAACGGAGACGACTGTCTCTAATGTGGGCGATCCTCAAGCGCAATCGATAGACACGCCTCCAGCAGCAGAAGCAGACGACGAGGCCTTGGAAGTGGCTGAGTATAGTCCACCGGTAGTCGGCAGAATAACGGAGACGACTGTCTCTAATGTGGGCGATCCTCAAGCGCAATCGATAGACACGCCTCCAGCAGCAGAAGCAGACGACGATGCATTGGAACTGGCTGAGTACAGTCCACCAGTACTCGGCAGAATAACGGAGACGACTGTCTCTAATGTGGGCGATCCTCAAGCGCAATCGATAGACACGCCTCCAGCAGCAGAAGCAGACGACGATGCATTGGAACTGGCTGAGTACAGTCCACCAGTACTCGGCAGAATAACGGAGACGACTGTCTCTAATGTGGGCGATCCTCAAGCGCAATCGATAGACACGCCTCCAGCAGCAGAAGCAGACGACGAGGCCTTGGAAGTGGCTGAGTATAGTCCACCGGTAGTCGGCAGAATAACGGAGACGACTGTCTCTAATGTGGGCGATCCTCAAGCGCAATCGATAGACACGCCTCCAGCAGCAGAAGCAGACGACGATGCATTGGAACTGGCTGAGTACAGTCCACCAGTACTCGGCAGAATAACGGAGACGACTGTCTCTAATGTGGGCGATCCTCAAGCGCAATCGATAGACACGCCTCCAGCAGCAGAAGCAGACGACGAGGCCTTGGAAGTGGCTGAGTATAGTCCACCGGTAGTCGGCAGAATAACGGAGACGACTGTCTCTAATGTGGGCGATCCTCAAGCGCAATCGATAGACACGCCTCCAGCAGCAGAAGCAGACGACGATGCATTGGAACTGGCTGAGTACAGTCCACCAGTACTCGGCAGAATAACGGAGACGACTGTCTCTAATGTGGGCGATCCTCAAGCGCAATCGATAGACACGCCTCCAGCAGCAGAAGCAGACGACGAGGCATTGGAAGTGGCTGAGTATAGTCCACCGGTAGTCGGCAGAATAACGGAGACGACTGTCTCTAATGTGGGCGATCCTCAAGCGCAATCGATAGACACGCCTCCAGCAGCAGAAGCAGACGACGATGCATTGGAACTGGCTGAGTACAGTCCACCAGTACTCGGCAGAATAACGGAGACGACTGTCTCTAATGTGGGCGATCCTCAAGCGCAATCGATAGACACGCCTCCAGCAGCAGAAGCAGACGACGAGGCCTTGGAAGTGGCTGAGTATAGTCCACCGGTAGTCGGCAGAATAACGGAGACGACTGTCTCTAATGTGGGCGATCCTCAAGCGCAATCGATAGACACGCCTCCAGCAGCAGAAGCAGACGACGAGGCCTTGGAAGTGGCTGAGTATAGTCCACCGGTAGTCGGCAGAATAACGGAGACGACTGTCTCTAATGTGGGCGATCCTCAAGCGCAATCGATAGACACGCCTCCAGCAGCAGAAGCAGACGACGAGGCCTTGGAAGTGGCTGAGTATAGTCCACCGGTAGTCGGCAGAATAACGGAGACGACTGTCTCTAATGTGGGCGATCCTCAAGCGCAATCGATAGACACGCCTCCAGCAGCAGAAGCAGACGACGATGCATTGGAACTGGCTGAGTACAGTCCACCAGTACTCGGCAGAATAACGGAGACGACTGTCTCTAATGTGGGCGATCCTCAAGCGCAATCGATAGACACGCCTCCAGCAGCAGAAGCAGACGACGAGGCCTTGGAAGTGGCTGAGTATAGTCCACCGGTAGTCGGCAGAATAACGGAGACGACTGTCTCTAATGTGGGCGATCCTCAAGCGCAATCGATAGACACGCCTCCAGCAGCAGAAGCAGACGACGAGGCCTTGGAAGTGGCTGAGTATAGTCCACCGGTAGTCGGCAGAATAACGGAGACGACTGTCTCTAATGTGGGCGATCCTCAAGCGCAATCGATAGACACGCCTCCAGCAGCAGAAGCAGACGACGATGCATTGGAACTGGCTGAGTACAGTCCACCAGTACTCGGCAGAATAACGGAGACGACTGTCTCTAATGTGGGCGATCCTCAAGCGCAATCGATAGACACGCCTCCAGCAGCAGAAGCAGACGACGATGCATTGGAACTGGCTGAGTACAGTCCACCAGTACTCGGCAGAATAACGGAGACGACTGTCTCTAATGTGGGCGATCCTCAAGCGCAATCGATAGACACGCCTCCAGCAGCAGAAGCAGACGACGAGGCCTTGGAAGTGGCTGAGTATAGTCCACCGGTAGTCGGCAGAATAACGGAGACGACTGTCTCTAATGTGGGCGATCCTCAAGCGCAATCGATAGACACGCCTCCAGCAGCAGAAGCAGACGACGAGGCCTTGGAAGTGGCTGAGTATAGTCCACCGGTAGTCGGCAGAATAACGGAGACGACTGTCTCTAATGTGGGCGATCCTCAAGCGCAATCGATAGACACGCCTCCAGCAGCAGAAGCAGACGACGATGCATTGGAACTGGCTGAGTACAGTCCACCAGTACTCGGCAGAATAACGGAGACGACTGTCTCTAATGTGGGCGATCCTCAAGCGCAATCGATAGACACGCCTCCAGCAGCAGAAGCAGACGACGATGCATTGGAACTGGCTGAGTATAGTCCACCAGTACTCGGCAGAATAACGGAGACGACTGTCTCTAATGTGGGCGATCCTCAAGCGCAATCGATAGACACGCCTCCAGCAGCAGAAGCAGACGACGATGCATTGGAACTGGCTGAGTACAGTCCACCAGTACTCGGCAGAATAACGGAGACGACTGTCTCTAATGTGGGCGATCCTCAAGCGCAATCGATAGACACGCCTCCAGCAGCAGAAGCAGACGACGAGGCCTTGGAAGTGGCTGAGTATAGTCCACCGGTAGTCGGCAGAATAACGGAGACGACTGTCTCTAATGTGGGCGATCCTCAAGCGCAATCGATAGACACGCCTCCAGCAGCAGAAGCAGACGACGAGGCATTGGAAGTGGCTGAGTATAGTCCACCGGTAGTCGGCAGAATAACGGAGACGACTGTCTCTAATGTGGGCGATCCTCAAGCGCAATCGATAGACACGCCTCCAGCAGCAGAAGCAGACGACGAGGCCTTGGAAGTGGCTGAGTATAGTCCACCGGTAGTCGGCAGAATAACGGAGACGACTGTCTCTAATGTGGGCGATCCTCAAGCGCAATCGATAGACACGCCTCCAGCAGCAGAAGCAGACGACGAGGCCTTGGAAGTGGCTGAGTATAGTCCACCGGTAGTCGGCAGAATAACGGAGACGACTGTCTCTAATGTGGGCGATCCTCAAGCGCAATCGATAGACACGCCTCCAGCAGCAGAAGCAGACGACGAGGCCTTGGAAGTGGCTGAGTATAGTCCACCGGTAGTCGGCAGAATAACGGAGACGACTGTCTCTAATGTGGGCGATCCTCAAGCGCAATCGATAGACACGCCTCCAGCAGCAGAAGCAGACGACGAGGCCTTGGAAGTGGCTGAGTATAGTCCACCGGTAGTCGGCAGAATAACGGAGACGACTGTCTCTAATGTGGGCGATCCTCAAGCGCAATCGATAGACACGCCTCCAGCAGCAGAAGCAGACGACGAGGCCTTGGAAGTGGCTGAGTATAGTCCACCGGTAGTCGGCAGAATAACGGAGACGACTGTCTCTAATGTGGGCGATCCTCAAGCGCAATCGATAGACACGCCTCCAGCAGCAGAAGCAGACGACGAGGCCTTGGAAGTGGCTGAGTATAGTCCACCGGTAGTCGGCAGAATAACGGAGACGACTGTCTCTAATGTGGGCGATCCTCAAGCGCAATCGATAGACACGCCTCCAGCAGCAGAAGCAGACGACGAGGCCTTGGAAGTGGCTGAGTATAGTCCACCGGTAGTCGGCAGAATAACGGAGACGACTGTCTCTAATGTGGGCGATCCTCAAGCGCAATCGATAGACACGCCTCCAGCAGCAGAAGCAGACGACGATGCATTGGAACTGGCTGAGTACAGTCCACCAGTACTCGGCAGAATAACGGAGACGACTGTCTCTAATGTGGGCGATCCTCAAGCGCAATCGATAGACACGCCTCCAGCAGCAGAAGCAGACGACGATGCATTGGAACTGGCTGAGTACAGTCCACCAGTACTCGGCAGAATAACGGAGACGACTGTCTCTAATGTGGGCGATCCTCAAGCGCAATCGATAGACACGCCTCCAGCAGCAGAAGCAGACGACGATGCATTGGAACTGGCTGAGTATAGTCCACCGGTAGTCGGCAGAATAACGGAGACGACTGTCTCTAATGTGGGCGATCCTCAAGCGCAATCGATAGACACGCCTCCAGCAGCAGAAGCAGACGACGAGGCCTTGGAAGTGGCTGAGTATAGTCCACCGGTAGTCGGCAGAATAACGGAGACGACTGTCTCTAATGTGGGCGATCCTCAAGCGCAATCGATAGACACGCCTCCAGCAGCAGAAGCAGACGACGAGGCCTTGGAAGTGGCTGAGTATAGTCCACCGGTAGTCGGCAGAATAACGGAGACGACTGTCTCTAATGTGGGCGATCCTCAAGCGCAATCGATAGACACGCCTCCAGCAGCAGAAGCAGACGACGAGGCCTTGGAACTGGCTGAGTATAGTCCACCGGTAGTCGGCAGAATAACGGAGACGACTGTCTCTAATGTGGGCGATCCTCAAGCGCAATCGATAGACACGCCTCCAGCAGCAGAAGCAGACGACGAGGCCTTGGAAGTGGCTGAGTATAGTCCACCGGTAGTCGGCAGAATAACGGAGACGACTGTCTCTAATGTGGGCGATCCTCAAGCGCAATCGATAGACACGCCTCCAGCAGCAGAAGCAGACGACGATGCATTGGAACTGGCTGAGTACAGTCCACCAGTACTCGGCAGAATAACGGAGACGACTGTCTCTAATGTGGGCGATCCTCAAGCGCAATCGATAGACACGCCTCCAGCAGCAGAAGCAGACGACGAGGCCTTGGAAGTGGCTGAGTATAGTCCACCGGTAGTCGGCAGAATAACGGAGACGACTGTCTCTAATGTGGGCGATCCTCAAGCGCAATCGATAGACACGCCTCCAGCAGCAGAAGCAGACGACGATGCATTGGAACTGGCTGAGTACAGTCCACCAGTACTCGGCAGAATAACGGAGACGACTGTCTCTAATGTGGGCGATCCTCAAGCGCAATCGATAGACACGCCTCCAGCAGCAGAAGCAGACGACGATGCATTGGAACTGGCTGAGTACAGTCCACCAGTACTCGGCAGAATAACGGAGACGACTGTCTCTAATGTGGGCGATCCTCAAGCGCAATCGATAGACACGCCTCCAGCAGCAGAAGCAGACGACGATGCATTGGAACTGGCTGAGTACAGTCCACCAGTACTCGGCAGAATAACGGAGACGACTGTCTCTAATGTGGGCGATCCTCAAGCGCAATCGATAGACACGCCTCCAGCAGCAGAAGCAGACGACGAGGCCTTGGAAGTGGCTGAGTATAGTCCACCGGTAGTCGGCAGAATAACGGAGACGACTGTCTCTAATGTGGGCGATCCTCAAGCGCAATCGATAGACACGCCTCCAGCAGCAGAAGCAGACGACGAGGCCTTGGAAGTGGCTGAGTATAGTCCACCGGTAGTCGGCAGAATAACGGAGACGACTGTCTCTAATGTGGGCGATCCTCAAGCGCAATCGATAGACACGCCTCCAGCAGCAGAAGCAGACGACGAGGCCTTGGAAGTGGCTGAGTATAGTCCACCGGTAGTCGGCAGAATAACGGAGACGACTGTCTCTAATGTGGGCGATCCTCAAGCGCAATCGATAGACACGCCTCCAGCAGCAGAAGCAGACGACGAGGCCTTGGAAGTGGCTGAGTATAGTCCACCGGTAGTCGGCAGAATAACGGAGACGACTGTCTCTAATGTGGGCGATCCTCAAGCGCAATCGATAGACACGCCTCCAGCAGCAGAAGCAGACGACGAGGCCTTGGAAGTGGCTGAGTATAGTCCACCGGTAGTCGGCAGAATAACGGAGACGACTGTCTCTAATGTGGGCGATCCTCAAGCGCAATCGATAGACACGCCTCCAGCAGCAGAAGCAGACGACGATGCCTTGGAAGTGGCTGAGTACAGTCCACCGGTAGTCGGCAGAATAACGGAGACGACTGTCTCTAATGTGGGCGATCCTCAAGCGCAATCGATAGACACGCCTCCAGCAGCAGAAGCAGACGACGATGCATTGGAACTGGCTGAGTACAGTCCACCAGTACTCGGCAGAATAACGGAGACGACTGTCTCTAATGTGGGCGATCCTCAAGCGCAATCGATAGACACGCCTCCAGCAGCAGAAGCAGACGACGATGCATTGGAACTGGCTGAGTACAGTCCACCAGTACTCGGCAGAATAACGGAGACGACTGTCTCTAATGTGGGCGATCCTCAAGCGCAATCGATAGACACGCCTCCAGCAGCAGAAGCAGACGACGATGCATTGGAACTGGCTGAGTACAGTCCACCAGTACTCGGCAGAATAACGGAGACGACTGTCTCTAATGTGGGCGATCCTCAAGCGCAATCGATAGACACGCCTCCAGCAGCAGAAGCAGACGACGATGCATTGGAACTGGCTGAGTATAGTCCACCAGTACCATCACCCCCTAATAGCTTATCAGGCCCGCGCACCGATTTGTGACGTCACTAGAGTAGTCCGTAGTCGCGGCGATGTGCGAACGAACGCGTCTTTACGTACACCAACTAACCAGGTCGTGCGTTCTTTTAGAGTTTCACTGCATTTAATTAAGAACTTGTGTGTTAGTTTTTCAAATAACTGCAGAGTTAACAAGTTTGTTTAATAATCTTTTAAAATACAGATGAAAAAGAAATTACAGCGTAAAATTTAGCGTAGCAATAATTTCGATTGAAAGGGTAAGCAACACAGATTCGTGAACTTAATGAAAGCATTTCTGTCATTTCACTGGAAGTGATAAACCATTCCTATAATCGAAATTATAAACTGTTGTCGTAGTTTCACTTGAAGTTATAGTGTCTTTATAGTTAGCCGAACGATTCCTGTACTTGTGAACAAATCGTTCTTGTACTTGAAAGATTAGTTTGAGGGTCCATTACGAAGTATTGCCGTCATTTCAAAAAGATGTCGATTGATATATTTAAGGAATCAGATTTTTCATTCATTGCAAACTTATGACTATGAAAATTTTAGTAATGAAATAATTCCTTTAGTGAAAATGTATTTTATATGCAATCCGTGATCATTAATATATAAAAAAAGGTCAAGAAAAACTGAATTTTTTTCTGTGTTTTTTAATTATTACCAAAGGCTCAACAAAACACGTTTTAACATACATACAGTGAATTGCTGCTTGACCCACTGATTGCATCAAATAAATTAAGATTTCAAGAAAATTATGCAATTGCTACATTATTAAACGTACAATAATGACATAACAAGTTTTCCTAATTTTAGTACCATCTAGTTACGTGTTTGGACAACTTCATTTTGATAAGCAAATATAAAGTTTATAATTTTTGTCTTCCAGAGCACTATTTCAAAAAAGTTACCTTGTCAATGTATTAAGTATATTAGTAGCATTAAGCAAAACTATTTGGATCCACAATATAAGCATTTCTTTTTATCTGGAAAAATACAAGTATCTTATTGGCAGAAATTTCCTGAAATTTGATTTTCAAGAAGTATTCAGCAAAACTGCCAATGTACATATAATTATGGTTGTGTAGTTCTTTGTGTATCACAAGCACAATTTGATTATGTGTCCGTTAGCTGTTCCTTGAAGAATTTCAAAGACACGTTTCTAAGAAAATCTGAAATTTGATCCAATAATTTCTTAAAGTATTTTTTTCAGATAATTATTATATTTTTTGAAAACCTGACAAATGCACATGTAGTTATTGTACTGAATAAATCTAAGCGATTGTTTTGGTACTATAGGATGTATTTTAAAAGATGTACATGTTTCATTATAAATTGACTAACTTGATGTACCATTTTCTCAGAAACTATAAAAAGCAATGGTATAAAATTTTGCACACATGTTTTGTGTTGGTTTGTAGAAAAATGCTTCAAAATCTTTAAACGGACATTTTAAAGGCAAACTTACTCCTGAACTATGTGTGAACTTCTGTTTTTGTGCATTCATATCTAATTTTTGCTGTCTATACTTGATTCAGTGTTTGTGTTCCTTTAGTAATAAATATTAAAAATGATAATTCAATGCAATTCTCTATGTCTGCAAGCACAAAAGATGTATTTCACATGGCAACAAGGCCTTAGCATTTATATAAAGGACATAGGCATGTTAGATGTGTACATGACATACATATATTTCGTATAGGATATAAGTATTTTACAAGCATTTGTGCCCAGAAATAGGGACCCCAAAAAGTTAACCTGGTGCTGCCTAAACACTTAAATAACTAAGTACGAATGTATCAACATATTACTCTTGGGATCAAAAACATGCAACCCTTATTATTCTGTGTCCATAATAAAGTTTAAAATCCTTTCCTAAATATACATATTTACTTTGAACTTATTTGATACATTGGCAAAAACATGTTATGGGTTACTATAACAACACAAGTAATCTATTCTTTCCATTACAAACATAAATTTCATTTTTCAAAAATCTTTTCAGTGCTTTGACTTCCCACTGTGAGATGCATTAGATTATAAAATTAGCCAAATTTAAATTTTCTAGTTCAAAATTTTTATTTTACGAGTAGTTTAAAATAAGGTTAACAAAAGGTTTCCACGTACCTTAGAGTTGAAGATTTTCACGCTTTATTGCTGTATGCCATTTTCTGATAACCTCCCCATTAGTAGGGAATTTGAATAATTTTAATATTCCTCTATGAACATAAATTTAGTTGACAATTTGACAACAACAACCACGCACTTCCGTAGTCACGCTTACACAGAGTGAGCAAGCTCATGCATGCTCGACCACCCACCATGGACATCAGATTACTCTCCCCTACGTCACGCAGCTTTCGGCGTTCGGTGCGCGGGCCTTCTAAGCTATTAAGGGGTTATGGTCTATCGATTGCGCTTGAGGATCGCCCACATTAGAGAGAGTCGTCTCCGTTATTCTGCCGAGTACTGGTGGACTGTACTCAGCCAGTTTCAATGCATCGTCGTCTGCTTCTGCTGCTGGAGGCGTGTCTATCGATTGCGCTTGAGGATCGCCCACATTAGAGACAGTCGTCTCCGTTATTCTGCCGAGTACTGGTGGACTGTACTCAGCCAGTTCCAATGCATCGTCGTCTGCTTCTGCTGCTGGAGGCGTGTCTATCGATTGCGCTTGAGGATCGCCCACATTAGAGACAGTCGTCTCCGTTATTCTGCCGACTACCGGTGGACTATACTCAGCCACTTCCAAGGCCTCGTCGTCTGCTTCTGCTGCTGGAGGCGTGTCTATCGATTGCGCTTGAGGATCGCCCACATTAGAGACAGTCGTCTCCGTTATTCTGCCGAGTACGGGTGGACTGTACTCAGCCAGTTCCAATGCATCGTCGTCTGCTTCTGCTGCTGGAGGCGTGTCTATCGATTGCGCTTGAGGATCGCCCACATTAGAGACAGTCGTCTCCGTTATTCTGACGACTACCGGTGGACTGTACTCAGCCACTTCCAAGGCCTCGTCGTCTGCTTCTGCTGCTGGAATCGTGTCTATCGATTGCGCTTGAGGATCGCCCACATTAGAGACAGTCGTCTCCGCTATTCTTCCGAGTACTGGTGGACTGTACTCAGCCAGTTCCAATGCATCGTCGTCTGCTTCTGCTGCTGGAGGCGTGTCTATCGATTGCGCTTGAGGATCGCCCACATTAGAGACAGTCGTCTCCGTTATTCTTCCGAGTACTGGTGGACTGTACTCAGCCAGTTCCAATGCATCGTCGTCTGCTTCTGCTGCTGGAGGCGTGTCTATCGATTGCGCTTGAGGATCGCCCAATTTAGAGACAGTCGTCTCCGTTATTCTGCCGAGTACTGGTGGACTGTACTCAGCCAGTTCCAATGCATCGTCGTCTGCTTCTGCTGCTGGAGGCGTGTCTATCGATTGCGCTTGAGGATCGCCCACATTAGAGACAGTCGTCTCCGTTATTCTGCCGACTACCGGTGAACTGTACTCAGCCACTTCCAAGGCCTCGTCGTCTGCTTCTGCTGCTGGAATCGTGTCTATCGATTGCGCTTGAGGATCGCCCACATTAGAGACAGTCGTCTCCGTTATTCTGCCGACTACCGGTGGACTATACTCAGCCACTTCCAAGGCCTCGTCGTCTGCTTCTGCTGCTATAGGCGTGTCTATCGATTGCGCTTGAGGATCGCCCACATTAGAGACAGTCGTCTCCGTTATTCTGCCGACTACCGGTGGACTATACTCAGCCACTTCCAAGGCCTCGTCGTCTGCTTCTGCTGCTTTAGGCGTGTCTATCGATTGCGCTTGAGGATCGCCCACATTAGAGACAGTCGTCTCCGTTATTCTGCCGACTACCGGTGGACTATACTCAGCCACTTAAAAGGCCTCGTCGTCTGCTTCTGCTGCTGGAGGCGTGTCTATCGATTGCGCTTGAGGATCGCCCACATTAGAGACAGTCGTCTCCGTTATTCTGCCGACTACCGGTGGACTATACTCAGCCACTTCCAAGGCCTCGTCGTCTGCTTCTGCTGCTGGAGGCGTGTCTATCGATTGCGCTTGAGGATCGCCCACATTAGAGACAGTCGTCTCCGTTATTCTGCCGACTACCGGTGGACTATACTCAGCCACTTCCAAGGCCTCGTCGTCTGCTTCTGCTGCTGGAGGCGTGTCTATCGATTGCGCTTGAGGATCGCCCACATTAGAGACAGTCGTCTCCGTTATTCTGCCGACTACCGGTGGACTATACTCAGCCACTTCCAAGGCCTCGTCGTCTGCTTCTGCTGCTGGAGGCGTGTCTATCGATTGCGCTTGAGGATCGCCCACATTAGAGACAGTCGTCTCCGTTATTCTGAAGAGTACTGGTGGACTGTACTCAGCCAGTTCCAACGCATCGTCGTCTGCTTCTGCTGCTAGAGGCGTGTCTATCGATTGCGCTTGAGGATCGCCCACATTAGAGACAGTCGTCTCCGTTATTCTGCCGACTACCGGTGGACTATACTCAGTCACTTCCAAGGCCTCGTCGTCTGCTTCTGCTGCTGGAGGCGTGTCTATCGATTGCGCTTGAGGATCGCCCACATTAGAGACAGTCGTCTCCGTTATTCTGCCGACTACCGGTGAACTATACTCAGCCACTTCCAAGGCCTCGTCGTCTGCTTCTGCTGCTGGAGGCGTGTCTATCGATTGCGCTTGAGGATCGCCCACATTAGAGACAGTCGTCTCCGTTATTCTGAAGAGTACTGGTGGACTGTACTCAGCCAGTTCCAATGCATCGTCGTCTGCTTCTGTTGCTAGAGGCGTGTCTATCGATTGCGCTTGAGGATCGCCCACATTAGAGACAGTCGTCTCCGTTATTCTGCCGACTACCGGTGGACTATACTCAGTCACTTCCAAGGCCTCGTCGTCTGCTTCTGCTGCTATAGGCGTGTCTATCGATTGCGCTTGAGGATTGCCCACATTAGAGACAGTCGTCTCCGTTATTCTGCCGAGTACTGGTGGACTGTACTCAGCCAGTTCCAATGCATCGTCGTCTGCTTCTGCTGCTGGAGGCGTGTCTATCGACTGCGCTTGAGGATCGCCCACATTAGAGACAGTCGTCTCCGTTATTCTGCCGAGTACTGGTGGACTGTACTCAGCCAGTTCCAATGCATCGTCGTCTGCTTCTGCTGCTGGAGGCGTGTCTATCGATTGCGCTTGAGGATCGCCCACATTAGAGACAGTCGTCTCCGTTATTCTGCCGACTACCGGTGGACTATACTCAGCCACTTCCAAGGCCTCGTCGTCTGCTTCTGCTGCTGGAGGCGTGTCTATCGATTGCGCTTGAGGATCGCCCACATTAGAGACAGTCGTCTCCGTTATTCTGCCGACTACCGGTGGACTATACTCAGCCACTTCCAAGGCCTCGTCGTCTGCTTCTGCTGCTGGAGGCGTGCCTATCGATTGCGCTTGAGGATCGCCCACATTAGAGACAGACGTCTCCGTTATTCTGCCGAGTACTGGTTGACTGTACTCAGCCAGTTCCAATGCATCGTCGTCTGCTTCTGCTGCTGGAGGCGTGTCTATCGATTGCGCTTGAGGATCGCCCACATTAGAGACAGTCGTCTCCGTTATTCTGCCGAGTACTGGTGGACTGTACTCAGACAGTTCCAATGCATCGTCGTCTGCTTCTGTTGCTAGAGGCGTGTCTATCGATTGCGCTTGAGGATCGCCCACATTAGAGACAGTCGTCTCCGTTATTCTGCCGACTACCGGTGGACTATACTCAGCCACTTCCAAGGCCTCGTCGTCTGCTTCTGCTGCTGGAGGCGTGTCTATCGATTGCGCTTGAGGATCGCCCACATTAGAGACAGTCGTCTCCGTTATTCTGCCGACTACCGGTGGACTATACTCAGCCACTTCCAAGGCCTCGTCGTCTGCTTCTGCTGCTGGAGGCGTGTCTATCGATTGCGCTTGAGGATCGCCCACATTAGAGACAGTCGTCTCTGTTATTCTGCCGACTACCGATGGACTATACTCAGCCACTTCCAAGGCCTCGTCGTCTGCTTCTGCTGCTGGAGGCGTGTCTATCGATTGCGCTTGAGGATCGGCCACATTAGAGACAGTCGTCTCCGTTATTCTGCCGACTACCGGTGGACTATACTCAGTCACTTCCAAGGCCTCGTCGTCTGCTTCTGCTGCTGGAGGCGTGTCTATCGATTGCGCTTGAGGATCGCCCACATTAGAGACAGTCGTCTCCGTTATTCTGCCGACTACCGGTGGACTATACTCAGCCACTTCCAAGGCCTCGTCGTCTGCTTCTGCTGCTGGAGGCGTGTCTATCGATTGCGCTTGAGGATCGCCCACATTAGAGACAGTCGTCTCCGTTATTCTGAAGAGTACTGGTGGACTGTACTCAGCCAGTTCCAATGCATCGTCGTCTGCTTCTGTTGCTGGAGGCGTGTCTATCGATTGCGCTTGAGGATCGCCCACATTAGAGACAGTCGTCTCCGTTATTCTGCCGACTACCGGTGGACTATACTCAGCCACTTCCAAGGCCTCGTCGTCTGCTTCTGCTGCTGGAGGCGTGCCTATCGATTGCGCTTGAGGATCGCCCACATTAGAGACAGACGTCTCCGTTATTCTGCCGAGTACTGGTGGACTGTACTCAGCCAGTTCCAATGCATCGTCGTCTGCTTCTGCTGCTGGAGGCGTGTCTATCGATTGCGCTTGAGGATCGCCCACATTAGAGACAGTCGTCTCCGTTATTCTGCCGAGTACTGGTGGACTGTACTCAGCCAGTTCCAATGCATCGTCGTCTGCTTCTGCTGCTGGAGGCGTGTCTATCGATTGCGCTTGAGGATCGCCCACATTAGAGACAGTCGTCTCCGTTATTCTGCCGACTACCGGTGGACTATACTCAGCCACTTCCAAGGCCTCGTCGTCTGCTTCTGCTGCTGGACGCGTGTCTATCGATTGCGCTTGAGGATCGCCCACATTAGAGACAGTCGTCTCCGTTATTCTGCCGACTACCGGTGGACTATATTCAGCCACTTCCAAGGCCTCGTCTTCTGCTTCTGCTGCTGGAGGCGTGTCTATCGATTGCGCTTGAGGATCGCCCACAGTAGAGACAGTCGTCTCCGTTATTCTGCCGACTACCGGTGGACTATACTCAGCCACTTCCAAGGCCTCGTCGTCTGCTTCTGCTGCTGGAGGCGTGTCTATCGATTGCGCTTGAAGATCGCCCACATTAGAGACAGTCGTCTCCGTTATTCTGCCGAGTACTGGTGGACTGTACTCAGCCAGTTCCAATGCATCGTCGTCTGCTTCTGCTGCTGGAGGCGTGTCTATCGATTGCGCTTGAGGATCGCCCACATTAGAGACAGTCGTCTCCGTTATTCTGCCGACTACCGGTGGACTATACTCAGCCACTTCCAAGGCCTCGTCGTCTGCTTCTGCTGCTGGAGGCGTGTCTATCGATTGCGCTTGAGGATCGCCCACATTAGAGACAGGCGTCTCCGTTATTCTGCCGACTACCGGTGGACTATACTCAGCCACTTCCAAGGAATCGTCGTCTGCTTCTGCTGCTGGAGGCGTGTCTATCGATTGCGCTTGAGGATCACCCACATTAGAGATAGTCGTCTCCGTTATTCTTCCGAGTACTGGTGGACTGTACTCAGCCAGTTCCAATGCATCGTCGTCTGCTTCTGCTGCTGGAGGCGCGTCTATCGATCGCGCTTGAGGATCGCGCACTTTAGAGACAGTCGTCTCCGTTATTCTGCCGAGTACGGGTGGACTGTACTCAGCCAGTTCCAATGCATCGTCGTCTGCTTCTGCTGCTGGAGGCGTGTCTATCGATTGCGCTTGAGGATCGCCCACATTAGAGACAGTCGTCTCCGTTATTCTGCCGACTACCGGTGGACTGTACTCAGCCACTTCCAAGGCCTCGTCGTCTGCTTCTGCTGCTGGAATCGTGTCTATCGATTGCGCTTGAGGATCGCCCACATTAGAGACAGTTGTCTCCGTTATTCTGCCGACTACCGGTGGACTATACTCAGCCACTTCCAAGGCCTCGTCGTCTGCTTCTGCTGCTATAGGCGTGTCTATCGATTGCGCTTGAGGATCGCCCACATTAGAGACAGTCGTCTCCGTTGTTCTGCCGACTACCGGTGGACTATACTCAGCCACTTCCAAGGCCTCGTCGTCTGCTTCTGCTGCTGGAGGCGTGTCTATCGATTGCGCTTGAGGATCGCCCACATTAGAGACAGTCGTCTCCGTTATTCTGCCGACTACCGATGGACTATACTCAGCCACTTCCAAGACCTCGTCGTCTGCTTCTGCTGCTGGAGGCGTGTCTATCGATTGCGCTTGAGGATCGCCCACATTAGAGACAGTCGTCTCCGTTATTCTGCCGACTACCGGTGGACTATACTCAGCCACTTCCAAGGCCTCGTGGTCTGCTTCTGCTGCTGGAATCGTGTCGATCGATTGCGCTTGAGGATCGCCCACATTAGAGACAGTCGTCTCCGTTATTCTTCCGAGTATTGGTGGACTGTACTCAGCCAGTTCCAATGCATCGTCGTCTGCTTCTGCTGCTGGAGGCGTGTCTATCGATTGCGCTTGAGGATCGCCCACATTAGAGACAGTCGTCTCCGTTATTCTGCCGACTACCGGTGGACTATACTCAGCCACTTCCAAGGCCTCGTCGTCTGCTTCTGCTGCTGGAGGCGTGTCTATCGATTGCGCTTGAGGATCGCCCACATTAGAGACAGTTGTCTCCGTTATTCTGCAGAGTACTTGTGGACTGTACTCAGCCAGTTCCAATGCATCGTCGTCTGCTTCTGCTGCTGGAGGCGTGTCTATCGATTGCGCTTGAGGATCGCCCACATTAGAGACAGTCGTCTCCGTTATTCTGAAGAGTACTGGAGGACTGTACTCAGCCAGTTCCAATGCATCGTCGTCTGCTTCTGTTGCTAGAGGCGTGTCATTCGATTGCGCTTGAGGATCGCCCACATTAGAGACAGTCGTCTCCGTTATTCTGCCGACTACCGGTGGACTATACTCAGCCACTTCCAAGGCCTCGTCGTCTGCTTCTGCTGCTGGAGGCGTGTCTATCGATTGCGCTTGAGGATCGCCCACATTAGAGACAGTCGTCTCCGTTATTCTGCCGAGTACTGGTGGACTGTACTCAGCCAGTTCCAATGCATCGTCGTCTGCTTCTGCTGCTGGAGGCGTGTCTATCGATTGCGCTTGAGGATCGCCCACATTAGAGACAGTCGTCTCCGTTATTCTCCCGACTACCGGTGGACTATACTCAGCCACTTCCAAGGCCTCGTCGTCTGCTTCTGCTGCTGGAGGCGTGTCTATCGATTGCGCTTGAGGATCGCCCACATTAGAGACAGTCGTCTCCGTTATTCTGCCGACTACCGGTGGACTATACTCAGCCACTTCCAAGGCATCGTCGTCTGCTTCTGCTGCTGGAGGCGTGTCTATCGATTGCGCTTGAGGATCGCCCACATTAGAGACAGTCGTCTCCGTTATTCTGCCGAGTACTGGTGGACTGTACTCAGCCAGTTCCAATGCATCGTCGTCTGCTTCTGCTGCTGGAGGCGTGTCTATCGATTGCGCTTGAGGATCGCCCACATTAGAGACAGTCGTCTCCGTTATTCTGCCGAGTACTGGTGGACTGTACTCAGCCAGTTCCAATGCATCGTCGCCTGCTTCTGCTGCTGGAGGCGTGTCTATCGATTGCGCTTGAGGATCGCCCACATTAGAGACAGTCGTCTCCGTTATTCTGCCGACTACCGGTGGACTATACTCAGCCACTTCCAAGGCCTCGTCGTCTGCTTCTGCTGCTGGAGGCGTGTCTATCGATTGCGCTTGAGGATCGCCCACATTAGAGACAGTCGTCTCCGTTATTCTGCCGAGTACTGGTGGACTGTACTCAGCCACTTCCAAGGCCTCGTCGTCTGCTTCTGCTGCTGGAGGCGTGTCTATCGATTGCGCTTGAGGATCGCCCACATTAGAGACAGTCGTCTCCGTTATTCTGCAGACTACCGGTGGACTATACTCAGCCACTTCCAAGGAATCGTCGTCCGCTTCTGCTGTTGGAGGCGTGTCTATCGATTGCGCTTGAGGATCGCCCACATTAGAGACAGTCGTCTCCGTTATTCTTCCGAGTACTGGTGGACTGTTCTCAGCCAGTTCCAATGCATCGTCGTCTGCTTCTGCTGCTGGAGGCGTGTCTATCGATTGCGCTTGAGGATCGCGCACATTAGAGACAGTCGTCTCCGTTATTCTGCCGGGTACTGGTGGACTGTACTCAGCCAGTTCCAATGCATCGTCGTCTGCTTCTGCTGCTGGAGGCGTGTCTATCGATTGCGCTTGAGGATCGCCCACATTAGAGACAGTCGTCTCCGTTATTCTGCCGACTACCGGTGGACTGTACTCAGCCACTTCCAAGGCCTCGTCGTCTGCTTCTGCTGCTGGAGGCGTGTCTATCGATTGCGCTTGAGGATCGCCCACATTAGAGACAGTCGTCTCCGTTATTCTGCCGACAACCGGTGGACTATACTCAGCCACTTCCAAGGCCTCGTCGTCTGCTTCTGCTGCTGGAGGCGTGTCTATCGATTGCGCTTGAGGATCGCCCACATTAGAGACAGTCGTCTCCGTTATTCTGCCGACTACCGGTGGACTATACTCAGCCACTTCCAAGGCCTCGTCGTCTGCTTCTGCTGCTGGAGGCGTGTCTATCGATTGCGCTTGAGGATCGCCCACATTAGAGACAGTCGTCTCCGTTATTCTGCCGACTACCGATGGACTATACTCAGCCACTTCCAAGGCCTCGTCGTCTGCTTCTGCTGCTGGAGGCGTGTCTATCAATTGCGCTTGAGGATCGCCCACATTAGAGACAGTCGTCTCCGTTATTCTGCCGAGTACTGGTGGACTGTACTCCGCCAGTTCCAAAACATCGTCGTCTGCTTCTGCTGCTGGAGGCGTGTCTATCGATTGCGCTTGAGGATCGCCCACATTAGAGACAGTCGTCTCCGTTATTCTGCCGAGTACTGGTGGACTGTACTCAGCCAGTTCCAATGCATCGTCGTCTGCTTCTGCTGCTGGAGGCGTGTCTATCGATTGCGCTTGAGGATCGCCCACATTAGAGACAGTCGTCTCCGTTATTCTGCCGACTACCGGTGGACTATACTCAGCCACTTCCAAGGCCTCGTCGTCTGCTTCTGCTGCTGGAGGCGTGTCTATCGATTGCGCTTGAGGATCGCCCACATTAGAGACAGTCGTCTCCGTTATTCTGCCAACTACCGGTGGACTATACTCAGCCACTTCCAAGGCCTCGTCGTCTGCTTCTGCTGCTGGAGGCGTGTCTATCGATTGCGCTTGAGGATCGCCCACATTAGAGACAGTCGTCTCCGTTATTCTGCCGACTACCGGTGGACTATACTCAGCCACTTCCAAGGCCTCGTCGTCTGCTTCTGCTGCTGGAGGCGTGTCTATCGATTGCGCTTGAGGATCGCCCACATTAGAGACAGTCGTCTCCGTTATTCTGCAGACTACTGGTGGACTGTTCTCAGCCAGTTCCAATGCATCGTCGTCTGCTTCTGCTGCTCGAGGCGCGTCTATCGATTGCGCTTGAGGATCGCGCACTTTAGAGACAGTCGTCTCCGTTATTCTGCCGAGTACGGGTGGACTGTACTCAGCCAGTTCCAAGGCCTCGTCGTCTGCTTCTGCTGCTGGAATCGTGTCTATCGATTGCGCTTGAGGATCGCCCACATAAGAGACAGTCGTCTCCGTTATTCTGCCGACAACCGGTGGACTATACTCAGCCACTTCCAAGGCCTCGTCGTCTGCTTCTGCTGCTGGAGGCGTGTCTATCGATTGCGCTTGAGGATCGCCCACATTAGAGACAGTCGTCTCCGTTATTCTGCTGACTACCGGTGGACTATACTCAGCCACTTCCAAGGCCTCGTCGTCTGCTTCTGCTGCTGGAGGCGTGTCTATCGATTGCGCTTGAGGATCGCCCACATTAGAGACAGTCGTCTCCGTTGTTCTGCCGACTACCGATGGACTATACTCAGCCACTTCCAAGGCCTCGTCGTCTGCTTCTGCTGCTGGAGGCGTGCCTATCGATTGCGCTTGAGGATCGCCCACATTAGAGACAGTCGTCTCCGTTATTCTGCCGAGTACTGGTGGACTGTACTCCGCCAGTTCCAAAACATCGTCGTCTGCTTCTGCTGCTGGAGGCGTGTCTATCGATTGCGCTTGAGGATCGCCCACATTAGAGACAGTCGTCTCCGTTATTCTGCCGAGTACTGGTGGACTGTTCTCAGCCAGTTCCAATGCATCGTCGTCTGCTTCTGCTGCTGGAGGCGTGTCTATCGATTGCGCTTGAGGATCGCCCACATTAGAGACAGTCGTCTCCGTTATTCTGCCGACTACCGGTGGACTATACTCAGCCACTTCCAAGGCCTCGTCGTCTGCTTCTGCTGCTGGAGGCGTGTCTATCGATTGCGCTTGAGGATCGCCCACATTAGAGACAGTCGTCTCCGTTATTCTGCCGACTACCGGTGGACTATACTCAGCCACTTCCAAGGCCTCGTCGTCTGCTTCTGCTGCTGGAGGCGTGTCTATCGATTGCGCTTGAGGATCGCCCACATTAGAGACAGTCGTCTCCGTTATTCTGCCGACTACCGGTGGACTATACTCAGCCAGTTGCAATGCATCGTCGTCTGCTTCTGCTGCTGGAGGCGTGTCTATCGATTGCGCTTGAGGATCGACCACATTAGAGACAGTCTTCTCCGTTATTCTGCCGAGTACTGGTGGACTTTACTCAGCCAGTTCCAATGCATCGTCGTCTGCTTCTGTTGCTAGAGGCGTGTCTATCGATTGCGCTTGAGGATCGCCCACATTAGAGACAGTCGTCTCCGTTATTCTGCCGACTACCGGTGGACTATACTCAGCCACTTCCAAGGCCTCGTCGTCTGCTTCTGCTGCTGGAGGCGTGTCTATCGATTGCGCTTGAGGATCGCCCACATTAGAGACAGACGTCTCCGTTATTCTGCCGAGTACTGATTGACTGTACTCAGCCAGTTCCAATGCATCGTCGTCTGCTTCTGCTGCTGGAGGCGTGTCTATCGATTGCGCTTGAGGATCGCCCACATTAGAGACAGTCGTCTCCGTTATTCTGCCGACTACCGGTGGACTATACTCAGCCACTTCCAAGGCCTCGTCGTCTGCTTCTGCTGCTGGAGGCGTGTCTATCGATTGCGCTTGAGGATCGCCCACATTAGAGACAGTCGTCTCCGTTATTCTGCCGACTACCGGTGGACTATACTCAGCCACTTCCAAGGCCTCGTCGTCTGCTTCTGCTGCTGGAGGCGTGTCTATCGATTGCGCTTGAGGATCGCCCACATTAGAGACAGTCGTCTCCGTTATTCTGCCGACTACCGGTGGACTATACTCAGCAACTTCCAAGGCCTCGTCGTCTGCTTCTGCTGCTGGAGGCGTGTCTATCGATTGCGCTTGAGGATCGCCCACATTAGAGACAGTCGTCTCCGTTATTCTGCCGAGTACTGGTGGACTGTTCTCAGCCAGTTCCAATGCATCGTCGTCTGCTTCTGCTGCTGGAGGCGCGTCTATCGATTGCGCTTGAGGATCGCGAACTTTAGAGACAGTCGTCTCCGTTATTCTGCCGAGTACGGGTGGACTGTACTCAGCCAGTTCCAATGCATCGTCGTCTGCTTCTGCTGCTGGAGGCGTGTCTATCGATTCCGCTTGAGGATCGCCCACATTAGAGACAGTCGTCTCCGTTATTCTGCCGACTACCGGTGGACTGTACTCAGCCACTTCCAAGGCCTCGTCGTCTGCTTCTGCTGCTGGAATCGTGTCTATCGATTGCGCTTGAGGATCGCCCACATTAGAGACAGTCGTCTCCGTTATTCTGCCGACAACCGGTGGACTATACTCAGCCACTTCCAAGGCCTCGTCGTCTGCTTCTGCTGCTATAGACGTGTCTATCGATTGCGCTTGAGGATCGCCCACATTAGAGACAGTCGTCTCCGTTATTCTGCCGACTACCGGTGGACTATACTCAGCCACTTCCAAGGCCTCGTCCTCTGCTTCTGCTGCTGGAGGCGTGTCTATCGATTGCGCTTGAGGATCGCCCACATTAGAGACAGTCGTCTCCGTTATTCTGCCGACTACCGATGGACTATACTCAGCCACTTCCAAGGCCTCGTCGTCTGCTTCTGCTGCTGGAGGCGTGTCTATCGATTGCGCTTGAGGATCGCCCACATTAGAGACAGTCGTCTCCGTTATTCTGCCGAGTACTGGTGGACTGTACTCAGCCAGTTCCAAAACATCGTCGTCTGCTTCTGCTGCTGGAGGCGTGTCTATCGATTGCGCTTGAGGATCGCCCACATTAGAGACAGTCGTCTCCGTTATTCTGCCGAGTACTGGTGGACTGTACTCAGCCAGTTCCAATGCATCGTCGTCTGCTTCTGCTGCTGGAGGCGTGTCTATCGATTGCGCTTGAGGATCGCCCACATTAGAGACAGTCGTCTCCGTTATTCTGCCGACTACCGGTGGACTATACTCAGCCACTTCCAAGGCCTCGTCGTCTGCTTCTGCTGCTGGAGGCGTGTCTATCGATTGCGCTTGAGGATCGCCCACATTAGAGACAGTCGTCTCCGTTATTCTGCCGACTACCGGTGGACTATACTCAGCCACTTCCAAGGCCTCGTCGTCTGCTTCTGCTGCTGGAGGCGTGTCTATCGATTGCGCTTGAGGATCGCCCACATTAGAGACAGTCGTCTCCGTTATTCTGCCGAGTACTGGTGGACTGTACTCAGCCAGTTCCAATGCATCGTCGTCTGCTTCTGCTGCTGGAGGCGTGTCTATCGATTGCGCTTGAGGATCGCCCACATTAGAGACAGTCGTCTCCGTTATTCTGCCGAGTACTGGTGGACTGTACTCAGCCAGTTCCAATGCATCGTCGTCTGCTTCTGCTGCTGGAGGCGTGTCTATCGATTGCGCTTGAGGATCGCCCACATTAGAGACAGTCGTCTCCGTTATTCTGCCGAGTACTGGTGGACTGTACTCAGCCAGTTCCAATGCATCGTCGTCTGCTTCTGCTGCTGGAGGCGTGTCTATCGATTGCCCTTGAGGATCGCCCACATTAGAGACAGTCGTCTCCGTTATTCTGCCGACTACCGGTGGACTATACTCAGCCACTTCCAAGGCCTCGTCGTCTGCTTCTGCTGCTGGAGGCGTGTCTATCGATTGCGCTTGAGGATCGCCCACATTAGAGACAGTCGTCTCCGTTATTCTGCCGAGTACTGGTGGACTGTACTCAGCCAGTTCCAATGCATCGTCGTCTGCTTCTGCTGCTGGAGGCGTGTCTATCGATTGCGCTTGAGGATCGCCCACATTAGAGACAGTCGTCTCCGTTATTCTGCCGACTACCGGTGGACTATACTCAGCCACTTCCAAGGCCTCGTCGTCTGCTTCTGCTGCTGGAGGCGTGTCTATCGATTGCGCTTGAGGATCGCCCACATTAGAGACAGTCGTCTCCGTTATTCTGCCGAGTACTGGTGGACTGTACTCAGCCACTTCCAATGCATCGTCGTCTGCTTCTGCTGCTGGAGGCGTGTCTATCGATTGCGCTTGAGGATCGCCCACATTAGAGACAGTCGTCTCCGTTATTCTGCCGACTACCGGTGGACTATACTCAGCCACTTCCAAGGCCTCGTCGTCTGCTTCTGCTGCTGGAGGCGTGTCTATCGATTGCGCTTGAGGATCGCCCACATTAGAGACAGTTGTCTCCGTTATTCTGCCGAGTACTTGTGGACTGTACTCAGCCAGTTCCAATGCATCGTCGTCTGCTTCTGCTGCTGGAGGCGTGTCTATCGATTGCGCTTGAGGATCGCCCACATTAGAGACAGTCGTCTCCGTTATTCTGAAGAGTACTGGTGGACTGTACTCAGCCAGTTCCAATGCATCGTCGTCTGCTTCTGTTGCTAGAGGCGTGTCATTCGATTGCGCTTGAGGATCGCCCACATTAGAGACAGTCGTCTCCGTTATTCTGCCGACTACCGGTGGACTATACTCAGCCACTTCCAAGGCCTCGTCGTCTGCTTCTGCTGCTGGAGACGTGTCTATCGATTGTGCTTGAGGATTGCCAACATTAGAGACAGTCGTCTCCGTTATTCTGCCGAGTACTGGTGGACTGTACTCAGCCAGTTCCAATGCATCGTCGTCTGCTTCTGCTGCTGGAGGCGTGTCTATCGATTGCGCTTGAGGATCGCCCACATTAGAGACAGTCGTCTCCGTTATTCTGCCGAGTACTGGTGGACTGTACTCAGCCAGTTCCAATGCATCGTCGTCTGCTTCTGCTGCTGGAGGCGTGTCTATCGATTGCGCTTGAGGATCGCCCACATTAGAGACAGTCGTCTCCGTTATTCTCCCGACTACCGGTGGACTATACTCAGCCACTTCCAAGGCCTCGTCGTCTGCTTCTGCTGCTGGAGGCGTGTCTATCGATTGCGCTTGAGGATCGCCCACATTAGAGACAGTCGTCTCCGTTATTCTGCCGACTACCGGTGGACTATACTCAGCCACTTCCAAGGCATCGTCGTCTGCTTCTGCTGCTGGAGGCGTGTCTATCGATTGCGCTTGAGGATCGCCCACATTAGAGACAGACGTCTCCGTTATTCTGCCGAGTACTGGTGGACTGTACTCAGCCAGTTCCAATGCATCGTCGTCTGCTTCTGCTGCTGGAGGCGTGTCTATCGATTGCGCTTGAGGATCGCCCACATTAGAGACAGTCGTCTCCGTTATTCTGCCGAGTACTGGTGGACTGTACTCAGCCAGTTCCAATGCATCGTCGTCTGCTTCTGTTGCTGGAGGCGTGTCTATCGATTGCGCTTGAGGATCGCCCACATTAGAGACAGTCGTCTCCGTTATTCTGCCGACTACCGGTGGACTATACTCAGCCACTTCCAAGGCCTCGTCGTCTGCTTCTGCTGCTGGAGGCGTGTCTATCGATTGCGCTTGAGGATCGCCCACATTAGAGACAGTCGTCTCCGTTATTCTGCCGAGTACTGGTGGACTGTACTCAGCCACTTCCAAGGCCTCGTCGTCTGCTTCTGCTGCTGGAGGCGTGTCTATCGATTGCGCTTGAGGATCGCCCACATTAGAGACAGTCGTCTCCGTTATTCTGCAGACTACCGGTGGACTATACTCAGCCACTTCCAAGGAATCGTCGTCCGCTTCTGCTGTTGGAGGCGTGTCTATCGATTGCGCTTGAGGATCGCCCACATTAGAGACAGTCGTCTCCGTTATTCTTCCGAGTACTGGTGGACTGTTCTCAGCCAGTTCCAATGCATCGTCGTCTGCTTCTGCTGCTGGAGGCGCGTCTATCGATTGCGCTTGAGGATCGCGCACTTTAGAGACAGTCGTCTCCGTTATTCTGCCGGGTACGGGTGGACTGTACTCAGCCAGTTCCAATGCATCGTCGTCTGCTTCTGCTGCTGGAGGCGTGTCTATCGATTGCGCTTGAGGATCGCCCACATTAGAGACAGTCGTCTCCGTTATTCTGCCGACTACCGGTGGACTGTACTCAGCCACTTCCAAGGCCTCGTCGTCTGCTTCTGCTGCTGGAATCGTGTCTATCGATTGCGCTTGAGGATCGCCCACATTAGAGACAGTCGTCTCCGTTATTCTGCCGACAACCGGTGGACTATACTCAGCCACTTCCAAGGCCTCGTCGTCTGCTTCTGCTGCTATAGGCGTGTCTATCGATTGCGCTTGAGGATCGCCCACATTAGAGACAGTCGTCTCCGTTATTCTGCTGACTACCGGTGGACTATACTCAGCCACTTCCAAGGCCTCGTCGTCTGCTTCTGCTGCTGGAGGCGTGTCTATCGATTGCGCTTGAGGATCGCCCACATTAGAGACAGTCGTCTCCGTTATTCTGCCGACTACCGATGGACTATACTCAGCCACTTCCAAGGCCTCGTCGTCTGCTTCTGCTGCTGGAGGCGTGTCTATCGATTGCGCTTGAGGATCGCCCACATTAGAGACAGTCGTCTCCGTTATTCTGCCGAGTACTGGTGGACTGTACTCAGCCAGTTCCAAAACATCGTCGTCTGCTTCTGCTGCTGGAGGCGTGTCTATCGATTGCGCTTGAGGATCGCCCACATTAGAGACAGTCGTCTCCGTTATTCTGCCGAGTACTGGTGGACTGTACTCAGCCAGTTCCAATGCATCGTCGTCTGCTTCTGCTGCTGGAGGCGTGTCTATCGATTGCGCTTGAGGATCGCCCACATTAGATGGTTGGTTGGTTGTTGGATTTTATTGGCGCAAGGGCCAGGTTTGGCCAAAGAGCGCCAGACCAAGAACTATCAGCCACAGATTTTGAAAAACGTGGAAAATGATTAAGAACAGACAGGCTTGGTAAAAGTTGAAAAAGAGTATGATGAAAGCTGTGAAGACAAGGTAGTTAATTAGGTTTATATAAAAATTTATTAATTGACTATTATAATTATAATTTTTTTTTTTTTTTTTAAACAGAACTACACAAAGGATGAGTCACTCTCCTCCCCCACACTCCCCTGCAATGCTGGCAGAGGGCGGGCACGAACTGTCACTCTCTTCTCCCCCATGTTCCTCTGCAATGTTGGTTGAGGCTGGGGACGAACTGTCACTCTCCTCCCCCCATGTTCCTCTATAATGTTGGTTGAGGGTGGGGACCTCGCAGAGGCCGAGACAGTTGGATGGACACTGCACACCTTTGCGGATTGAGGGCCGGGTCGTCCGCACGTGCAGGCTGTCTGCTTTAAACTGGAAGAGGCGGGCGTCTGCAAAAGAGAAGGCGCAGACTCAGGTAGTCGAATAAGCTGGAGCTCGGTGAAATCCACCTGTGTCGCTTGGTCAGCTGTAGATCGCTTGGCAAGCGCGGCGAGAGCTACAGGGCGCGGAACAAAGGGCTGCACGGGTTGTGGCAGAGACTTAACAACTGCGGCAAAACTACGCTGTCGGGTGTTGGGAATACCCAACTTGGCTTTGGCAGCAGGGTACGAGAGGCCTTCCAGGGTCTTGAGGCGCTGGATCGCCATCTCTTCCTTCCATTTCATACAGTTGCGGGAGTAAGCTGCATGGGCCTCACCGCAGTTAACACAGGAGGCCGCAGAAGTGCAACCTTCCCCGTCATGTTCACCGGAGCCACAATTAGCGCAACGAGCGGAACTCTTACAGAATCGTTGTGAATGCCCGTACCTCTGGCACCTGAAACAGCGCAGAGGACTGGGAATGTACGGGCGAACTGCACAGACCAAGTAGCCTGCCTTGATTTCTGTCGGAACTTTCGGGGAGTCAAAAGTCAAGATGACATTTTTAGACTTAATCAAAGAACCATCACGCCGGAACATCATACGACGTGCAGCAAGAACACCTTGATCAGCAAGTTCAGTCACGAATTCGTCTTCACTGCATGGCAAGAGATCAAACTCCGAAATAACACCCCGAGAGGTGTTAAGAAACGGGTGAGGTGTCACTTTGACAGGAATGCCGTGAAGACTAGTGAGGTTCAGAAGAGTGTTACTCTGAGAAACACTGCAAGTTTGAACAAGCAGGTCCCCAGAGCGAAGCTTCCTCACAGACTTCAAGGGGCCAACCGCAGCGTCCAAAGCTTTAGAAATGAAAAATGGAGATCTGGTGGACAGTCTCTCATTCGGATCGATGGATTCTACAAGCAAGTGAGTAGCATGCGTAGTCACAGCAATTGAGGGGAGACGACGCTTCGGAGCGACTGGTACAGCAGCCGAAGAAGAGGTTGTACATTCGTGGTCCAGGTCAGGGTCTAAAGAACGTTTAAGGTTTCGAGACTTGGTAGGTTGAGAAGATGAAGGAGTGTCGTTGGCAACTATCATTTTGTCAGGTGACTTAAATTTGGAGCGTTTGTTCTTTTTACCCATGGAAAAAAAGAAGGAAGATTCGTCTGCAGACTACTCCACCCACCACCGAGCCCTACAAGGGAGAACTGGAGGTCTGCAAGCCAAGAAAATGACGCTGGACACAGTTCTGGAGCTTATACGTTGCAGATATAGTCCGTTGGCTGTGATCACACGCACTCGGCGGACACTTCGGCCTCCGGGTACCGTCATGCCAACGCCTTTGGCATGATCCCACAGCCCCCGGGCTCACCCTGCCGTGCCATACGACAAAAAAGCCGCTAAAGCCGTGTACACAACTTGGTACATGACTTCTGACTAGAGGTGGGTTAGTCTCTAGCCTCCCGTTTACAGCGAAGCCGGGGTCGAAGAGGAGTGTTGGTACACAGGAGGCACTTATCCGGTCTCCTGCGACCTCAGCCGCCAGACATCCCATTTCCGCCTCACGGGTCTCCGCACGCGGCAAACATGCAGGTAGGTCTAGCACCCAAACCAGCGAAAAGGAAAAAAAGAAATCTAAAGAAGACAAATCCTGTCAGGGAACCTAAACGGAATCTCAGCAACCTACGAACTGAGCGGTTAATATAAATCAGTTAGTGGTGGAGGGTAACAAAACCACAAGACCGGGGTGTTAGTGCATAACGTGGTAGCGATTAGGTAAAGTATACAACACGGGCAACTAGCCAGTGGAGAAAATAAATAAAAACGAAAAAGCGAGACACAAGACCAGCTCGGGAACGTGGGGCCGCGACTCCCCAACAGCTGGATGAACAGCTGTCCCTGCAAACACCAACAGCACCAAAATAAAAAACAAGCGGTGGCGTGACATCAGATGGTGACCAGTCACAAGGTCAGCTCGGGCCGTGGGGGCGCCGCTCCCCAAATAACTGGAAAACCAGTTATCCCCGTGCGGGGCGCCCACATTAGAGACAGTCGTCTCCGTTATTCTGCCGACTACCGGTGGACTATACTCAGCCACTTCCAAGGCCTCGTCGTCTGCTTCTGCTGCTGGAGGCGTGTCTATCGATTGCGCTTGAGGATCGCCCACATTAGAGACAGTCGTCTCCGTTATTCTGCCGACTACCGGTGGACTATACTCAGCCACTTCCAAGGCCTCGTCGTCTGCTTCTGCTGCTGGAGGCGTGTCTATCGATTGCGCTTGAGGATCGCCCACATTAGAGACAGTCGTCTCCGTTATTCTGCCGAGTACTGGTGGACTGTACTCAGCCAGTTCCAATGCATCGTCGTCTGCTTCTGCTGCTGGAGGCGTGTCTATCGATTGCGCTTGAGGATCGCCCACATTAGAGACAGTCGTCTCCGTTATTCTGCCGACTACCGGTGGACTATACTCAGCCACTTCCAAGGCCTCGTCGTCTGCTTCTGCTGCTGGAGGCGTGTCTATCGATTGCGCTTGAGGATCGCCCACATTAGAGACAGTCGTCTCCGTTATTCTGCCGACTACCGGTGGACTGTACTCAGCCAGTTCCAATGCATCGTCGTCTGCTTCTGCTGCTGGAGGCGTGTCTATCGATTGCGCTTGAGGATCGCCCACATTAGAGACAGTCGTCTCCGTTATTCTGCCGAGTACTGGTGGACTGTACTCAGCCAGTTCCAATGCATCGTCGTCTGCTTCTGCTGCTGGAGGCGTGTCTATCGATTGCGCTTGAGGATCGCCCACATTAGAGACAGTCGTCTCCGTTATTCTGCCGACTACCGGTGGACTGTACTCAGCCACTTCCAAGGCCTCGTCGTCTGCTTCTGCTGCTGGAGGCGTGTCTATCGATTGCGCTTGAGGATCGCCCACATTAGAGACAGTCGTCTCCGTTATTCTGCCGACTACCGGTGGACTATACTCAGCCACTTCCAAGGCCTCGTCGTCTGCTTCTGCTGCTGGAGGCGTGTCTATCGATTGCGCTTGAGGATCGCCCACATTAGAGACAGTCGTCTCCGTTATTCTGCCGACTACCGGTGGACTATACTCAGCCACTTCCAAGGCCTCGTCGTCTGCTTCTGCTGCTGGAGGCGTGTCTATCGATTGCGCTTGAGGATCGCCCACATTAGAGACAGTCGTCTCCGTTATTCTGCCGACTACCGGTGGACTATACTCAGCCACTTCCAAGGCCTCGTCGTCTGCTTCTGCTGCTGGAGGCGTGTCTATCGATTGCGCTTGAGGATCGCCCACATTAGAGACAGTCGTCTCCGTTATTCTGCCGAGTACTGGTGGACTGTACTCAGCCAGTTCCAAAACATCGTCGTCTGCTTCTGCTGCTGGAGGCGTGTCTATCGATTGCGCTTGAGGATCGCCCACATTAGAGACAGTCGTCTCCGTTATTCTGCCGAGTACTGGTGGACTGTACTCAGCCAGTTCCAATGCATCGTCGTCTGCTTCTGCTGCTGGAGGCGTGTCTATCGATTGCGCTTGAGGATCGCCCACATTAGAGACAGTCGTCTCCGTTATTCTGCCGACTACCGGTGGACTATACTCAGCCACTTCCAAGGCCTCGTCGTCTGCTTCTGCTGCTGGAGGCGTGTCTATCGATTGCGCTTGAGGATCGCCCACATTAGAGACAGTCGTCTCCGTTATTCTGCCGACTACCGGTGGACTATACTCAGCCACTTCCAAGGCCTCGTCGTCTGCTTCTGCTGCTGGAGGCGTGTCTATCGATTGCGCTTGAGGATCGCCCACATTAGAGACAGTCGTCTCCGTTATTCTGCCGACTACCGGTGGACTATACTCAGCCAGTTCCAATGCATCGTCGTCTGCTTCTGCTGCTGGAGGCGTGTCTATCGATTGCGCTTGAGGATCGCCCACATTAGAGACAGTCGTCTCCGTTATTCTGCCGAGTACTGGTGGACTTTACTCAGCCAGTTCCAATGCATCGTCGTCTGCTTCTGCTGCTGGAGGCGTGTCTATCGATTGCGCTTGAGGATCGCCCACATTAGAGACAGTCGTCTCCGTTATTCTGCCGACTACCGGTGGACTATACTCAGCCACTTCCAAGGCCTCGTCGTCTGCTTCTGCTGCTGGAGGCGTGTCTATCGATTGCGCTTGAGGATCGCCCACATTAGAGACAGTCGTCTCCGTTATTCTGCCGAGTACTGGTGGACTGTACTCAGCCAGTTCCAATGCATCGTCGTCTGCTTCTGCTGCTGGAGGCGTGTCTATCGATTGCGCTTGAGGATCGCCCACATTAGAGACAGTCGTCTCCGTTATTCTGCCGACTACCGGTGGACTATACTCAGCCACTTCCAAGGCCTCGTCGTCTGCTTCTGCTGCTGGAGGCGTGTCTATCGATTGCGCTTGAGGATCGCCCACATTAGAGACAGTCGTCTCCGTTATTCTGCCGACTACCGGTGGACTATACTCAGCCACTTCCAAGGCCTCGTCGTCTGCTTCTGCTGCTGGAGGCGTGTCTATCGATTGCGCTTGAGGATCGCCCACATTAGAGACAGTCGTCTCCGTTATTCTGCCGACTACCGGTGGACTATACTCAGCCACTTCCAAGGCCTCGTCGTCTGCTTCTGCTGCTGGAGGCGTGTCTATCGATTGCGCTTGAGGATCGCCCACATTAGAGACAGTCGTCTCCGTTATTCTGCCGAGTACTGGTGGACTGTACTCAGCCAGTTCCAATGCATCGTCGTCTGCTTCTGCTGCTGGAGGCGTGTCTATCGATTGCGCTTGAGGATCGCCCACATTAGAGACAGTCGTCTCCGTTATTCTGCCGAGTACCGGTGGACTGTACTCAGCCAGTTCCAATGCATCGTCGTCTGCTTCTGCTGCTGGAGGCGTGTCTATCGATTGCGCTTGAGGATCGCCCACATTAGAGACAGTCGTCTCCGTTATTCTGCCGACTACCGGTGGACTGTACTCAGCCACTTCCAAGGCCTCGTCGTCTGCTTCTGCTGCTGGAGGCGTGTCTATCGATTGCGCTTGAGGATCGCCCACATTAGAGACAGTCGTCTCCGTTATTCTGCCGACTACCGGTGGACTATACTCAGCCACTTCCAAGGCCTCGTCGTCTGCTTCTGCTGCTGGAGGCGTGTCTATCGATTGCGCTTGAGGATCGCCCACATTAGAGACAGTCGTCTCCGTTATTCTGCCGACTACCGGTGGACTATACTCAGCCACTTCCAAGGCCTCGTCGTCTGCTTCTGCTGCTGGAGGCGTGTCTATCGATTGCGCTTGAGGATCGCCCACATTAGAGACAGTCGTCTCCGTTATTCTGCCGACTACCGGTGGACTATACTCAGCCACTTCCAAGGCCTCGTCGTCTGCTTCTGCTGCTGGAGGCGTGTCTATCGATTGCGCTTGAGGATCGCCCACATTAGAGACAGTCGTCTCCGTTATTCTGCCGAGTACTGGTGGACTGTACTCAGCCAGTTCCAATGCATCGTCGTCTGCTTCTGCTGCTGGAGGCGTGTCTATCGATTGCGCTTGAGGATCGCCCACATTAGAGACAGTCGTCTCCGTTATTCTGCCGAGTACTGGTGGACTGTACTCAGCCAGTTCCAATGCATCGTCGTCTGCTTCTGCTGCTGGAGGCGTGTCTATCGATTGCGCTTGAGGATCGCCCACATTAGAGACAGTCGTCTCCGTTATTCTGCCGACTACCGGTGGACTATACTCAGCCACTTCCAAGGCCTCGTCGTCTGCTTCTGCTGCTGGAGGCGTGTCTATCGATTGCGCTTGAGGATCGCCCACATTAGAGACAGTCGTCTCCGTTATTCTGCCGACTACCGGTGGACTATACTCAGCCACTTCCAAGGCCTCGTCGTCTGCTTCTGCTGCTGGAGGCGTGTCTATCGATTGCGCTTGAGGATCGCCCACATTAGAGACAGTCGTCTCCGTTATTCTGCCGAGTACTGGTGGACTGTACTCAGCCAGTTCCAATGCATCGTCGTCTGCTTCTGCTGCTGGAGGCGTGTCTATCGATTGCGCTTGAGGATCGCCCACATTAGAGACAGTCGTCTCCGTTATTCTGCCGAGTACTGGTGGACTGTACTCAGCCAGTTCCAATGCATCGTCGTCTGCTTCTGCTGCTGGAGGCGTGTCTATCGATTGCGCTTGAGGATCGCCCACATTAGAGACAGTCGTCTCCGTTATTCTGCCGACTACCGGTGGACTATACTCAGCCACTTCCAAGGCCTCGTCGTCTGCTTCTGCTGCTGGAGGCGTGTCTATCGATTGCGCTTGAGGATCGCCCACATTAGAGACAGTCGTCTCCGTTATTCTGCCGAGTACTGGTGGACTGTACTCAGCCACTTCCAAGGCCTCGTCGTCTGCTTCTGCTGCTGGAGGCGTGTCTATCGATTGCGCTTGAGGATCGCCCACATTAGAGACAGTCGTCTCCGTTATTCTGCCGAGTACTGGTGGACTGTACTCAGCCAGTTCCAATGCATCGTCGTCTGCTTCTGCTGCTGGAGGCGTGTCTATCGATTGCGCTTGAGGATCGCCCACATTAGAGACAGTCGTCTCCGTTATTCTGCCGAGTACTGGTGGACTGTACTCAGCCAGTTCCAATGCATCGTCGTCTGCTTCTGCTGCTGGAGGCGTGTCTATCGATTGCGCTTGAGGATCGCCCACATTAGAGACAGTCGTCTCCGTTATTCTGCCGACTACCGGTGGACTATACTCAGCCACTTCCAAGGCCTCGTCGTCTGCTTCTGCTGCTGGAGGCGTGTCTATCGATTGCGCTTGAGGATCGCCCACATTAGAGACAGTCGTCTCCGTTATTCTGCCGAGTACTGGTGGACTGTACTCAGCCAGTTCCAATGCATCGTCGTCTGCTTCTGCTGCTGGAGGCGTGTCTATCGATTGCGCTTGAGGATCGCCCACATTAGAGACAGTCGTCTCCGTTATTCTGCCGACTACCGGTGGACTATACTCAGCCACTTCCAAGGCCTCGTCGTCTGCTTCTGCTGCTGGAGGCGTGTCTATCGATTGCGCTTGAGGATCGCCCACATTAGAGACAGTCGTCTCCGTTATTCTGCCGAGTACTGGTGGACTGTACTCAGCCAGTTCCAATGCATCGTCGTCTGCTTCTGCTGCTGGAGGCGTGTCTATCGATTGCGCTTGAGGATCGCCCACATTAGAGACAGTCGTCTCCGTTATTCTGCCGAGTACTGGTGGACTGTACTCAGCCAGTTCCAATGCATCGTCGTCTGCTTCTGCTGCTGGAGGCGTGTCTATCGATTGCGCTTGAGGATCGCCCACATTAGAGACAGTCGTCTCCGTTATTCTGCCGACTACCGGTGGACTATACTCAGCCACTTCCAAGGCCTCGTCGTCTGCTTCTGCTGCTGGAGGCGTGTCTATCGATTGCGCTTGAGGATCGCCCACATTAGAGACAGTCGTCTCCGTTATTCTGCCGACTACCGGTGGACTATACTCAGCCACTTCCAAGGCCTCGTCGTCTGCTTCTGCTGCTGGAGGCGTGTCTATCGATTGCGCTTGAGGATCGCCCACATTAGAGACAGTCGTCTCCGTTATTCTGCCGAGTACTGGTGGACTGTACTCAGCCAGTTCCAATGCATCGTCGTCTGCTTCTGCTGCTGGAGGCGTGTCTATCGATTGCGCTTGAGGATCGCCCACATTAGAGACAGTCGTCTCCGTTATTCTGCCGACTACCGGTGGACTATACTCAGCCACTTCCAAGGCCTCGTCGTCTGCTTCTGCTGCTGGAGGCGTGTCTATCGATTGCGCTTGAGGATCGCCCACATTAGAGACAGTCGTCTCCGTTATTCTGCCGAGTACTGGTGGACTGTACTCAGCCAGTTCCAATGCATCGTCGTCTGCTTCTGCTGCTGGAGGCGTGTCTATCGATTGCGCTTGAGGATCGCCCACATTAGAGACAGTCGTCTCCGTTATTCTGCCGAGTACTGGTGGACTGTACTCAGCCAGTTCCAATGCATCGTCGTCTGCTTCTGCTGCTGGAGGCGTGTCTATCGATTGCGCTTGAGGATCGCCCACATTAGAGACAGTCGTCTCCGTTATTCTGCCGACTACCGGTGGACTATACTCAGCCACTTCCAAGGCCTCGTCGTCTGCTTCTGCTGCTGGAGGCGTGTCTATCGATTGCGCTTGAGGATCGCCCACATTAGAGACAGTCGTCTCCGTTATTCTGCCGAGTACTGGTGGACTGTACTCAGCCAGTTCCAATGCATCGTCGTCTGCTTCTGCTGCTGGAGGCGTGTCTATCGATTGCGCTTGAGGATCGCCCACATTAGAGACAGTCGTCTCCGTTATTCTGCCGACTACCGGTGGACTATACTCAGCCACTTCCAAGGCATCGTCGTCTGCTTCTGCTGCTGGAGGCGTGTCTATCGATTGCGCTTGAGGATCGCCCACATTAGAGACAGTCGTCTCCGTTATTCTGCCGAGTACCGGTGGACTGTACTCAGCCACTTCCAATGCATCGTCGTCTGCTTCTGCTGCTGGAGGCGTGTCTATCGATTGCGCTTGAGGATCGCCCACATTAGAGACAGTCGTCTCCGTTATTCTGCCGACTACCGGTGGACTATACTCAGCCACTTCCAAGGCCTCGTCGTCTGCTTCTGCTGCTGGAGGCGTGTCTATCGATTGCGCTTGAGGATCGCCCACATTAGAGACAGTCGTCTCCGTTATTCTGCCGAGTACTGGTGGACTGTACTCAGCCACTTCCAAGGCCTCGTCGTCTGCTTCTGCTGCTGGAGGCGTGTCTATCGATTGCGCTTGAGGATCGCCCACATTAGAGACAGTCGTCTCCGTTATTCTGCCGAGTACTGGTGGACTGTACTCAGCCAGTTCCAATGCATCGTCGTCTGCTTCTGCTGCTGGAGGCGTGTCTATCGATTGCGCTTGAGGATCGCCCACATTAGAGACAGTCGTCTCCGTTATTCTGCCGAGTACTGGTGGACTGTACTCAGCCAGTTCCAATGCATCGTCGTCTGCTTCTGCTGCTGGAGGCGTGTCTATCGATTGCGCTTGAGGATCGCCCACATTAGAGACAGTCGTCTCCGTTATTCTGCCGACTACCGGTGGACTATACTCAGCCACTTCCAAGGCCTCGTCGTCTGCTTCTGCTGCTGGAGGCGTGTCTATCGATTGCGCTTGAGGATCGCCCACATTAGAGACAGTCGTCTCCGTTATTCTGCCGAGTACTGGTGGACTGTACTCAGCCAGTTCCAATGCATCGTCGTCTGCTTCTGCTGCTGGAGGCGTGTCTATCGATTGCGCTTGAGGATCGCCCACATTAGAGACAGTCGTCTCCGTTATTCTGCCGACTACCGGTGGACTATACTCAGCCACTTCCAAGGCCTCGTCGTCTGCTTCTGCTGCTGGAGGCGTGTCTATCGATTGCGCTTGAGGATCGCCCACATTAGAGACAGTCGTCTCCGTTATTCTGCCGAGTACTGGTGGACTATACTCAGCCAGTTCCAATGCATCGTCGTCTGCTTCTGCTGCTGGAGGCGTGTCTATCGATTGCGCTTGAGGATCGCCCACATTAGAGACAGTCGTCTCCGTTATTCTGCCGAGTACTGGTGGACTGTACTCAGCCAGTTCCAATGCATCGTCGTCTGCTTCTGCTGCTGGAGGCGTGTCTATCGATTGCGCTTGAGGATCGCCCACATTAGAGACAGTCGTCTCCGTTATTCTGCCGACTACCGGTGGACTATACTCAGCCACTTCCAAGGCCTCGTCGTCTGCTTCTGCTGCTGGAGGCGTGTCTATCGATTGCGCTTGAGGATCGCCCACATTAGAGACAGTCGTCTCCGTTATTCTGCCGACTACCGGTGGACTATACTCAGCCACTTCCAAGGCCTCGTCGTCTGCTTCTGCTGCTGGAGGCGTGTCTATCGATTGCGCTTGAGGATCGCCCACATTAGAGACAGTCGTCTCCGTTATTCTGCCGAGTACTGGTGGACTGTACTCAGCCAGTTCCAATGCATCGTCGTCTGCTTCTGCTGCTGGAGGCGTGTCTATCGATTGCGCTTGAGGATCGCCCACATTAGAGACAGTCGTCTCCGTTATTCTGCCGACTACCGGTGGACTATACTCAGCCACTTCCAAGGCCTCGTCGTCTGCTTCTGCTGCTGGAGGCGTGTCTATCGATTGCGCTTGAGGATCGCCCACATTAGAGACAGTCGTCTCCGTTATTCTGCCGAGTACTGGTGGACTGTACTCAGCCAGTTCCAATGCATCGTCGTCTGCTTCTGCTGCTGGAGGCGTGTCTATCGATTGCGCTTGAGGATCGCCCACATTAGAGACAGTCGTCTCCGTTATTCTGCCGAGTACTGGTGGACTGTACTCAGCCAGTTCCAATGCATCGTCGTCTGCTTCTGCTGCTGGAGGCGTGTCTATCGATTGCGCTTGAGGATCGCCCACATTAGAGACAGTCGTCTCCGTTATTCTGCCGACTACCGGTGGACTATACTCAGCCACTTCCAAGGCCTCGTCGTCTGCTTCTGCTGCTGGAGGCGTGTCTATCGATTGCGCTTGAGGATCGCCCACATTAGAGACAGTCGTCTCCGTTATTCTGCCGAGTACTGGTGGACTGTACTCAGCCAGTTCCAATGCATCGTCGTCTGCTTCTGCTGCTGGAGGCGTGTCTATCGATTGCGCTTGAGGATCGCCCACATTAGAGACAGTCGTCTCCGTTATTCTGCCGAGTACTGGTGGACTGTACTCAGCCAGTTCCAATGCATCGTCGTCTGCTTCTGCTGCTGGAGGCGTGTCTATCGATTGCGCTTGAGGATCGCCCACATTAGAGACAGTCGTCTCCGTTATTCTGCCGACTACCGGTGGACTATACTCAGCCACTTCCAAGGCCTCGTCGTCTGCTTCTGCTGCTGGAGGCGTGTCTATCGATTGCGCTTGAGGATCGCCCACATTAGAGACAGTCGTCTCCGTTATTCTGCCGAGTACTGGTGGACTGTACTCAGCCACTTCCAATGCATCGTCGTCTGCTTCTGCTGCTGGAGGCGTGTCTATCGATTGCGCTTGAGGATCGCCCACATTAGAGACAGTCGTCTCCGTTATTCTGCCGACTACCGGTGGACTATACTCAGCCACTTCCAAGGCCTCGTCGTCTGCTTCTGCTGCTGGAGGCGTGTCTATCGATTGCGCTTGAGGATCGCCCACATTAGAGACAGTCGTCTCCGTTATTCTGCCGACTACTGGTGGACTATACTCAGCCACTTCCAAGGCCTCGTCGTCTGCTTCTGCTGCTGGAGGCGTGTCTATCGATTGCGCTTGAGGATCGCCCACATTAGAGACAGTCGTCTCCGTTATTCTGCCGAGTACTGGTGGACTGTACTCAGCCAGTTCCAATGCATCGTCGTCTGCTTCTGCTGCTGGAGGCGTGTCTATCGATTGCGCTTGAGGATCGCCCACATTAGAGACAGTCGTCTCCGTTATTCTGCCGAGTACTGGTGGACTGTACTCAGCCAGTTCCAATGCATCGTCGTCTGCTTCTGCTGCTGGAGGCGTGTCTATCGATTGCGCTTGAGGATCGCCCACATTAGAGACAGTCGTCTCCGTTATTCTGCCGACTACCGGTGGACTATACTCAGCCACTTCCAAGGCCTCGTCGTCTGCTTCTGCTGCTGGAGGCGTGTCTATCGATTGCGCTTGAGGATCGCCCACATTAGAGACAGTCGTCTCCGTTATTCTGCCGAGTACTGGTGGACTGTACTCAGCCAGTTCCAATGCATCGTCGTCTGCTTCTGCTGCTGGAGGCGTGTCTATCGATTGCGCTTGAGGATCGCCCACATTAGAGACAGTCGTCTCCGTTATTCTGCCGAGTACTGGTGGACTGTACTCAGCCAGTTCCAATGCATCGTCGTCTGCTTCTGCTGCTGGAGGCGTGTCTATCGATTGCGCTTGAGGATCGCCCACATTAGAGACAGTCGTCTCCGTTATTCTGCCGACTACCGGTGGACTATACTCAGCCACTTCCAAGGCCTCGTCGTCTGCTTCTGCTGCTGGAGGCGTGTCTATCGATTGCGCTTGAGGATCGCCCACATTAGAGACAGTCGTCTCCGTTATTCTGCCGACTACTGGTGGACTATACTCAGCCACTTCCAAGGCCTCGTCGTCTGCTTCTGCTGCTGGAGGCGTGTCTATCGATTGCGCTTGAGGATCGCCCACATTAGAGACAGTCGTCTCCGTTATTCTGCCGAGTACTGGTGGACTATACTCAGCCAGTTCCAATGCATCGTCGTCTGCTTCTGCTGCTGGAGGCGTGTCTATCGATTGCGCTTGAGGATCGCCCACATTAGAGACAGTCGTCTCCGTTATTCTGCCGAGTACTGGTGGACTGTACTCAGCCAGTTCCAATGCATCGTCGTCTGCTTCTGCTGCTGGAGGCGTGTCTATCGATTGCGCTTGAGGATCGCCCACATTAGAGACAGTCGTCTCCGTTATTCTGCCGACTACCGGTGGACTATACTCAGCCACTTCCAAGGCCTCGTCGTCTGCTTCTGCTGCTGGAGGCGTGTCTATCGATTGCGCTTGAGGATCGCCCACATTAGAGACAGTCGTCTCCGTTATTCTGCCGAGTACTGGTGGACTGTACTCAGCCAGTTCCAATGCATCGTCGTCTGCTTCTGCTGCTGGAGGCGTGTCTATCGATTGCGCTTGAGGATCGCCCACATTAGAGACAGTCGTCTCCGTTATTCTGCCGACTACCGGTGGACTATACTCAGCCACTTCCAAGGCCTCGTCGTCTGCTTCTGCTGCTGGAGGCGTGTCTATCGATTGCGCTTGAGGATCGCCCACATTAGAGACAGTCGTCTCCGTTATTCTGCCGAGTACTGGTGGACTGTACTCAGCCAGTTCCAATGCATCGTCGTCTGCTTCTGCTGCTGGAGGCGTGTCTATCGATTGCGCTTGAGGATCGCCCACATTAGAGACAGTCGTCTCCGTTATTCTGCCGAGTACTGGTTGGACTGTACTCAGCCAGTTCCAATGCATCGTCGTCTGCTTCTGCTGCTGGAGGCGTGTCTATCGATTGCGCTTGAGGATCGCCCACATTAGAGACAGTCGTCTCCGTTATTCTGCCGACTACCGGTGGACTATACTCAGCCACTTCCAAGGCCTCGTCGTCTGCTTCTGCTGCTGGAGGCGTGTCTATCGATTGCGCTTGAGGATCGCCCACATTAGAGACAGTCGTCTCCGTTATTCTGCCGACTACCGGTGGACTATACTCAGCCACTTCCAAGGCCTCGTCGTCTGCTTCTGCTGCTGGAGGCGTGTCTATCGATTGCGCTTGAGGATCGCCCACATTAGAGACAGTCGTCTCCGTTATTCTGCCGAGTACTGGTGGACTGTACTCAGCCAGTTCCAATGCATCGTCGTCTGCTTCTGCTGCTGGAGGCGTGTCTATCGATTGCGCTTGAGGATCGCCCACATTAGAGACAGTCGTCTCCGTTATTCTGCCGACTACCGGTGGACTATACTCAGCCACTTCCAAGGCCTCGTCGTCTGCTTCTGCTGCTGGAGGCGTGTCTATCGATTGCGCTTGAGGATCGCCCACATTAGAGACAGTCGTCTCCGTTATTCTGCCGAGTACTGGTGGACTGTACTCAGCCAGTTCCAATGCATCGTCGTCTGCTTCTGCTGCTGGAGGCGTGTCTATCGATTGCGCTTGAGGATCGCCCACATTAGAGACAGTCGTCTCCGTTATTCTGCCGAGTACTGGTGGACTGTACTCAGCCAGTTCCAATGCATCGTCGTCTGCTTCTGCTGCTGGAGGCGTGTCTATCGATTGCGCTTGAGGATCGCCCACATTAGAGACAGTCGTCTCCGTTATTCTGCCGACTACCGG
The DNA here is from genome assembly GCA_039090855.1 of Macrothele yani. Classification (NCBI taxonomy): domain Eukaryota; kingdom Metazoa; phylum Arthropoda; class Arachnida; order Araneae; family Macrothelidae; genus Macrothele; species Macrothele yani. The sequence goes on from CM077029.1 coordinate 35,092,459, forward strand.
TGGACTATACTCAGCCACTTCCAAGGCCTCGTCGTCTGCTTCTGCTGCTGGAGGCGTGTCTATCGATTGCGCTTGAGGATCGCCCACATTAGAGACAGTCGTCTCCGTTATTCTGCCGAGTACTGGTGGACTGTACTCAGCCAGTTCCAATGCATCGTCGTCTGCTTCTGCTGCTGGAGGCGTGTCTATCGATTGCGCTTGAGGATCGCCCACATTAGAGACAGTCGTCTCCGTTATTCTGCCGAGTACTGGTGGACTGTACTCAGCCAGTTCCAATGCATCGTCGTCTGCTTCTGCTGCTGGAGGCGTGTCTATCGATTGCGCTTGAGGATCGCCCACATTAGAGACAGTCGTCTCCGTTATTCTGCCGACTACCGGTGGACTATACTCAGCCACTTCCAAGGCCTCGTCGTCTGCTTCTGCTGCTGGAGGCGTGTCTATCGATTGCGCTTGAGGATCGCCCACATTAGAGACAGTCGTCTCCGTTATTCTGCCGAGTACTGGTGGACTGTACTCAGCCACTTCCAATGCATCGTCGTCTGCTTCTGCTGCTGGAGGCGTGTCTATCGATTGCGCTTGAGGATCGCCCACATTAGAGACAGTCGTCTCCGTTATTCTGCCGACTACCGGTGGACTATACTCAGCCACTTCCAAGGCCTCGTCGTCTGCTTCTGCTGCTGGAGGCGTGTCTATCGATTGCGCTTGAGGATCGCCCACATTAGAGACAGTCGTCTCCGTTATTCTGCCGAGTACTGGTGGACTGTACTCAGCCACTTCCAAGGCCTCGTCGTCTGCTTCTGCTGCTGGAGGCGTGTCTATCGATTGCGCTTGAGGATCGCCCACATTAGAGACAGTCGTCTCCGTTATTCTGCCGAGTACTGGTGGACTGTACTCAGCCAGTTCCAATGCATCGTCGTCTGCTTCTGCTGCTGGAGGCGTGTCTATCGATTGCGCTTGAGGATCGCCCACATTAGAGACAGTCGTCTCCGTTATTCTGCCGAGTACTGGTGGACTGTACTCAGCCAGTTCCAATGCATCGTCGTCTGCTTCTGCTGCTGGAGGCGTGTCTATCGATTGCGCTTGAGGATCGCCCACATTAGAGACAGTCGTCTCCGTTATTCTGCCGACTACCGGTGGACTATACTCAGCCACTTCCAAGGCCTCGTCGTCTGCTTCTGCTGCTGGAGGCGTGTCTATCGATTGCGCTTGAGGATCGCCCACATTAGAGACAGTCGTCTCCGTTATTCTGCCGAGTACTGGTGGACTGTACTCAGCCAGTTCCAATGCATCGTCGTCTGCTTCTGCTGCTGGAGGCGTGTCTATCGATTGCGCTTGAGGATCGCCCACATTAGAGACAGTCGTCTCCGTTATTCTGCCGACTACCGGTGGACTATACTCAGCCACTTCCAAGGCCTCGTCGTCTGCTTCTGCTGCTGGAGGCGTGTCTATCGATTGCGCTTGAGGATCGCCCACATTAGAGACAGTCGTCTCCGTTATTCTGCCGAGTACTGGTGGACTGTACTCAGCCAGTTCCAATGCATCGTCGTCTGCTTCTGCTGCTGGAGGCGTGTCTATCGATTGCGCTTGAGGATCGCCCACATTAGAGACAGTCGTCTCCGTTATTCTGCCGAGTACTGGTGGACTGTACTCAGCCAGTTCCAATGCATCGTCGTCTGCTTCTGCTGCTGGAGGCGTGTCTATCGATTGCGCTTGAGGATCGCCCACATTAGAGACAGTCGTCTCCGTTATTCTGCCGACTACCGGTGGACTATACTCAGCCACTTCCAAGGCCTCGTCGTCTGCTTCTGCTGCTGGAGGCGTGTCTATCGATTGCGCTTGAGGATCGCCCACATTAGAGACAGTCGTCTCCGTTATTCTGCCGACTACCGGTGGACTATACTCAGCCACTTCCAAGGCCTCGTCGTCTGCTTCTGCTGCTGGAGGCGTGTCTATCGATTGCGCTTGAGGATCGCCCACATTAGAGACAGTCGTCTCCGTTATTCTGCCGAGTACTGGTGGACTGTACTCAGCCAGTTCCAATGCATCGTCGTCTGCTTCTGCTGCTGGAGGCGTGTCTATCGATTGCGCTTGAGGATCGCCCACATTAGAGACAGTCGTCTCCGTTATTCTGCCGACTACCGGTGGACTATACTCAGCCACTTCCAAGGCCTCGTCGTCTGCTTCTGCTGCTGGAGGCGTGTCTATCGATTGCGCTTGAGGATCGCCCACATTAGAGACAGTCGTCTCCGTTATTCTGCCGAGTACTGGTGGACTGTACTCAGCCAGTTCCAATGCATCGTCGTCTGCTTCTGCTGCTGGAGGCGTGTCTATCGATTGCGCTTGAGGATCGCCCACATTAGAGACAGTCGTCTCCGTTATTCTGCCGAGTACTGGTGGACTGTACTCAGCCAGTTCCAATGCATCGTCGTCTGCTTCTGCTGCTGGAGGCGTGTCTATCGATTGCGCTTGAGGATCGCCCACATTAGAGACAGTCGTCTCCGTTATTCTGCCGACTACCGGTGGACTATACTCAGCCACTTCCAAGGCCTCGTCGTCTGCTTCTGCTGCTGGAGGCGTGTCTATCGATTGCGCTTGAGGATCGCCCACATTAGAGACAGTCGTCTCCGTTATTCTGCCGAGTACTGGTGGACTGTACTCAGCCAGTTCCAATGCATCGTCGTCTGCTTCTGCTGCTGGAGGCGTGTCTATCGATTGCGCTTGAGGATCGCCCACATTAGAGACAGTCGTCTCCGTTATTCTGCCGAGTACTGGTGGACTGTACTCAGCCAGTTCCAATGCATCGTCGTCTGCTTCTGCTGCTGGAGGCGTGTCTATCGATTGCGCTTGAGGATCGCCCACATTAGAGACAGTCGTCTCCGTTATTCTGCCGAGTACTGGTGGACTGTACTCAGCCAGTTCCAATGCATCGTCGTCTGCTTCTGCTGCTGGAGGCGTGTCTATCGATTGCGCTTGAGGATCGCCCACATTAGAGACAGTCGTCTCCGTTATTCTGCCGACTACCGGTGGACTATACTCAGCCACTTCCAAGGCCTCGTCGTCTGCTTCTGCTGCTGGAGGCGTGTCTATCGATTGCGCTTGAGGATCGCCCACATTAGAGACAGTCGTCTCCGTTATTCTGCCGACTACCGGTGGACTATACTCAGCCACTTCCAAGGCCTCGTCGTCTGCTTCTGCTGCTGGAGGCGTGTCTATCGATTGCGCTTGAGGATCGCCCACATTAGAGACAGTCGTCTCCGTTATTCTGCCGAGTACTGGTGGACTGTACTCAGCCAGTTCCAATGCATCGTCGTCTGCTTCTGCTGCTGGAGGCGTGTCTATCGATTGCGCTTGAGGATCGCCCACATTAGAGACAGTCGTCTCCGTTATTCTGCCGAGTACTGGTGGACTGTACTCAGCCAGTTCCAATGCATCGTCGTCTGCTTCTGCTGCTGGAGGCGTGTCTATCGATTGCGCTTGAGGATCGCCCACATTAGAGACAGTCGTCTCCGTTATTCTGCCGAGTACTGGTGGACTGTACTCAGCCACTTCCAATGCCTCGTCGTCTGCTTCTGCTGCTGGAGGCGTGTCTATCGATTGCGCTTGAGGATCGCCCACATTAGAGACAGTCGTCTCCGTTATTCTGCCGAGTACTGGTGGACTGTACTCAGCCAGTTCCAATGCATCGTCGTCTGCTTCTGCTGCTGGAGGCGTGTCTATCGATTGCGCTTGAGGATCGCCCACATTAGAGACAGTCGTCTCCGTTATTCTGCCGACTACCGGTGGACTATACTCAGCCACTTCCAAGGCCTCGTCGTCTGCTTCTGCTGCTGGAGGCGTGTCTATCGATTGCGCTTGAGGATCGCCCACATTAGAGACAGTCGTCTCCGTTATTCTGCCGACTACCGGTGGACTATACTCAGCCACTTCCAAGGCCTCGTCGTCTGCTTCTGCTGCTGGAGGCGTGTCTATCGATTGCGCTTGAGGATCGCCCACATTAGAGACAGTCGTCTCCGTTATTCTGCCGAGTACTGGTGGACTGTACTCAGCCAGTTCCAATGCATCGTCGTCTGCTTCTGCTGCTGGAGGCGTGTCTATCGATTGCGCTTGAGGATCGCCCACATTAGAGACAGTCGTCTCCGTTATTCTGCCGAGTACTGGTGGACTGTACTCAGCCAGTTCCAATGCATCGTCGTCTGCTTCTGCTGCTGGAGGCGTGTCTATCGATTGCGCTTGAGGATCGCCCACATTAGAGACAGTCGTCTCCGTTATTCTGCCGAGACTACTGGTGGACTGTACTCAGCCAGTTCCAATGCATCGTCGTCTGCTTCTGCTGCTGGAGGCGTGTCTATCGATTGCGCTTGAGGATCGCCCACATTAGAGACAGTCGTCTCCGTTATTCTGCCGACTACCGGTGGACTATACTCAGCCACTTCCAAGGCCTCGTCGTCTGCTTCTGCTGCTGGAGGCGTGTCTATCGATTGCGCTTGAGGATCGCCCACATTAGAGACAGTCGTCTCCGTTATTCTGCCGACTACCGGTGGACTATACTCAGCCACTTCCAATGCCTCGTCGTCTGCTTCTGCTGCTGGAGGCGTGTCTATCGATTGCGCTTGAGGATCGCCCACATTAGAGACAGTCGTCTCCGTTATTCTGCCGAGTACTGGTGGACTGTACTCAGCCAGTTCCAATGCATCGTCGTCTGCTTCTGCTGCTGGAGGCGTGTCTATCGATTGCGCTTGAGGATCGCCCACATTAGAGACAGTCGTCTCCGTTATTCTGCCGAGTACTGGTGGACTGTACTCAGCCACTTCCAAGGCCTCGTCGTCTGCTTCTGCTGCTGGAGGCGTGTCTATCGATTGCGCTTGAGGATCGCCCACATTAGAGACAGTCGTCTCCGTTATTCTGCCGACTACCGGTGGACTATACTCAGCCACTTCCAAGGCCTCGTCGTCTGCTTCTGCTGCTGGAGGCGTGTCTATCGATTGCGCTTGAGGATCGCCCACATTAGAGACAGTCGTCTCCGTTATTCTGCCGAGTACTGGTGGACTGTACTCAGCCAGTTCCAATGCATCGTCGTCTGCTTCTGCTGCTGGAGGCGTGTCTATCGATTGCGCTTGAGGATCGCCCACATTAGAGACAGTCGTCTCCGTTATTCTGCCGACTACCGGTGGACTATACTCAGCCACTTCCAAGGCCTCGTCGTCTGCTTCTGCTGCTGGAGGCGTGTCTATCGATTGCGCTTGAGGATCGCCCACATTAGAGACAGTCGTCTCCGTTATTCTGCCGAGTACTGGTGGACTGTACTCAGCCAGTTCCAATGCATCGTCGTCTGCTTCTGCTGCTGGAGGCGTGTCTATCGATTGCGCTTGAGGATCGCCCACATTAGAGACAGTCGTCTCCGTTATTCTGCCGAGTACTGGTGGACTGTACTCAGCCAGTTCCAATGCATCGTCGTCTGCTTCTGCTGCTGGAGGCGTGTCTATCGATTGCGCTTGAGGATCGCCCACATTAGAGACAGTCGTCTCCGTTATTCTGCCGACTACCGGTGGACTATACTCAGCCACTTCCAAGGCCTCGTCGTCTGCTTCTGCTGCTGGAGGCGTGTCTATCGATTGCGCTTGAGGATCGCCCACATTAGAGACAGTCGTCTCCGTTATTCTGCCGAGTACTGGTGGACTGTACTCAGCCAGTTCCAATGCATCGTCGTCTGCTTCTGCTGCTGGAGGCGTGTCTATCGATTGCGCTTGAGGATCGCCCACATTAGAGACAGTCGTCTCCGTTATTCTGCCGAGTACTGGTGGACTGTACTCAGCCAGTTCCAATGCATCGTCGTCTGCTTCTGCTGCTGGAGGCGTGTCTATCGATTGCGCTTGAGGATCGCCCACATTAGAGACAGTCGTCTCCGTTATTCTGCCGACTACCGGTGGACTATACTCAGCCACTTCCAAGGCCTCGTCGTCTGCTTCTGCTGCTGGAGGCGTGTCTATCGATTGCGCTTGAGGATCGCCCACATTAGAGACAGTCGTCTCCGTTATTCTGCCGACTACCGGTGGACTATACTCAGCCACTTCCAAGGCCTCGTCGTCTGCTTCTGCTGCTGGAGGCGTGTCTATCGATTGCGCTTGAGGATCGCCCACATTAGAGACAGTCGTCTCCGTTATTCTGCCGAGTACTGGTGGACTGTACTCAGCCAGTTCCAATGCATCGTCGTCTGCTTCTGCTGCTGGAGGCGTGTCTATCGATTGCGCTTGAGGATCGCCCACATTAGAGACAGTCGTCTCCGTTATTCTGCCGAGTACTGGTGGACTGTACTCAGCCAGTTCCAATGCATCGTCGTCTGCTTCTGCTGCTGGAGGCGTGTCTATCGATTGCGCTTGAGGATCGCCCACATTAGAGACAGTCGTCTCCGTTATTCTGCCGACTACCGGTGGACTATACTCAGCCACTTCCAAGGCCTCGTCGTCTGCTTCTGCTGCTGGAGGCGTGTCTATCGATTGCGCTTGAGGATCGCCCACATTAGAGACAGTCGTCTCCGTTATTCTGCCGACTACCGGTGGACTATACTCAGCCACTTCCAAGGCCTCGTCGTCTGCTTCTGCTGCTGGAGGCGTGTCTATCGATTGCGCTTGAGGATCGCCCACATTAGAGACAGTCGTCTCCGTTATTCTGCCGAGTACTGGTGGACTGTACTCAGCCAGTTCCAATGCATCGTCGTCTGCTTCTGCTGCTGGAGGCGTGTCTATCGATTGCGCTTGAGGATCGCCCACATTAGAGACAGTCGTCTCCGTTATTCTGCCGACTACCGGTGGACTATACTCAGCCACTTCCAAGGCCTCGTCGTCTGCTTCTGCTGCTGGAGGCGTGTCTATCGATTGCGCTTGAGGATCGCCCACATTAGAGACAGTCGTCTCCGTTATTCTGCCGAGTACTGGTGGACTGTACTCAGCCAGTTCCAATGCATCGTCGTCTGCTTCTGCTGCTGGAGGCGTGTCTATCGATTGCGCTTGAGGATCGCCCACATTAGAGACAGTCGTCTCCGTTATTCTGCCGAGTACTGGTGGACTGTACTCAGCCAGTTCCAATGCATCGTCGTCTGCTTCTGCTGCTGGAGGCGTGTCTATCGATTGCGCTTGAGGATCGCCCACATTAGAGACAGTCGTCTCCGTTATTCTGCCGAGTACTGGTGGACTGTACTCAGCCAGTTCCAATGCATCGTCGTCTGCTTCTGCTGCTGGAGGCGTGTCTATCGATTGCGCTTGAGGATCGCCCACATTAGAGACAGTCGTCTCCGTTATTCTGCCGACTACCGGTGGACTATACTCAGCCACTTCCAAGGCCTCGTCGTCTGCTTCTGCTGCTGGAGGCGTGTCTATCGATTGCGCTTGAGGATCGCCCACATTAGAGACAGTCGTCTCCGTTATTCTGCCGACTACCGGTGGACTATACTCAGCCACTTCCAAGGCCTCGTCGTCTGCTTCTGCTGCTGGAGGCGTGTCTATCGATTGCGCTTGAGGATCGCCCACATTAGAGACAGTCGTCTCCGTTATTCTGCCGAGTACCGGTGGACTGTACTCAGCCAGTTCCAATGCATCGTCGTCTGCTTCTGCTGCTGGAGGCGTGTCTATCGATTGCGCTTGAGGATCGCCCACATTAGAGACAGTCGTCTCCGTTATTCTGCCGAGTACCGGTGGACTATACTCAGCCACTTCCAAGGCCTCGTCGTCTGCTTCTGCTGCTGGAGGCGTGTCTATCGATTGCGCTTGAGGATCGCCCACATTAGAGACAGTCGTCTCCGTTATTCTGCCGAGTACCGGTGGACTATACTCAGCCAGTTCCAATGCATCGTCGTCTGCTTCTGCTGCTGGAGGCGTGTCTATCGATTGCGCTTGAGGATCGCCCACATTAGAGACAGTCGTCTCCGTTATTCTGCCGAGTACTGGTGGACTATACTCAGCCACTTCCAATGCATCGTCGTCTGCTTCTGCTGCTGGAGGCGTGTCTATCGATTGCGCTTGAGGATCGCCCACATTAGAGACAGTCGTCTCCGTTATTCTGCCGAGTACTGGTGGACTGTACTCAGCCAGTTCCAATGCATCGTCGTCTGCTTCTGCTGCTGGAGGCGTGTCTATCGATTGCGCTTGAGGATCGCCCACATTAGAGACAGTCGTCTCCGTTATTCTGCCGACTACCGGTGGACTATACTCAGCCACTTCCAAGGCCTCGTCGTCTGCTTCTGCTGCTGGAGGCGTGTCTATCGATTGCGCTTGAGGATCGCCCACATTAGAGAGTCGTCTCCGTTATCGCCCGCAGTTAGAGACAGTCGTCTCCGTTATTCTGCCGAGTACTGGTGGACTGTACTCAGCCAGTTCCAATGCATCGTCGTCTGCTTCTGCTGCTGGAGGCGTGTCTATCGATTGCGCTTGAGGATCGCCCACATTAGAGACAGTCGTCTCCGTTATTCTGCCGAGTACTGGTGGACTGTACTCAGCCAGTTCCAATGCATCGTCGTCTGCTTCTGCTGCTGGAGGCGTGTCTATCGATTGCGCTTGAGGATCGCCCACATTAGAGACAGTCGTCTCCGTTATTCTGCCGACTACCGGTGGACTATACTCATCCACTTCCAAGGCCTCGTCGTCTGCTTCTGCTGCTGGAGGCGTGTCTATCGATTGCGCTTGAGGATCGCCCACATTAGAGACAGTCGTCTCCGTCATTCTGCCGACTACCGGTGGACTATACTCAGTCACTTCCAAGGCCTCGTCGTCTGCTTCTGCTGCTGGAGGCGTGTCTATCGATTGCGCTTGAGGATCGCCCACATTAGAGACAGTCGTCTCCGTTATTCTGCCGAGTACTGGTGGACTGTACTCAGCCAGTTCCAATGCATCGTCGTCTGCTTCTGCTGCTGGAGGCGTGTCTATCGATTGCGCTTGAGGATCGCCCCCATTAGGTTGGTTGGTTGGTTATTAGATTTTATTGGCGCAAGGGCCATGGTTGGCCAAAGAGCGCCAGACACAAGACAAACAGACAAAATTAAAAAAAAACGGGGCATAAATCGCAAAATCTGGCTGACCAAGTAAAACCGAACCATGAGTACAAAGGAAGGGCCAAAAAAGACAATGAAACAAACAGTATGAAAAACATGGTACAATGGTGAGAAACAAGCCGATTAAGTAAAACTGAGGAATGAGAATGATAAAACACATTACGAAATCGAACACAACTACACATATGATGAGTCACTCTCCTCCCCCACACACTCCAATGTAATGCTGGCCGAGGGCGAGGACGAACTGTCACTATCCTCCCCTCATGTTCCTCTGCAATGTTAGTTGAGGCTGGGGACGAACTGTCACTCTCCTCCCCCGATGTTCCTCTATAATGTTGGTTGAGGGTGGGGACCTCGCTGAGTCCGAGACAGTTGCAATGTTGGTCAGGTGGACCGCGACAGTTGGATGGACACTGCACACCTTTGCGGATTGAGGGCCGGGTCTCCAGCACGTGCAGGCTGTCTGCTGGGAACCGGAAGAGTCGGTCGTCTTCAAAAGAGAAGGCGCAGACTCAGCTGGTCGAATAAGCTGGAGCTCGGTGAAATCCACCTGTGTCGCTTGTTCAACTGTAGATCGCTTGGCAAGTGCGGCGAGAGCTACAGGGCGCGGAACAAAGGGCTGCACGGGTTGCGGCAGAGACTGAACCACTGCGGCAAAAGTACGCTGTCGGTTGGTGGGTATACCCAACTTGGCCTTGGCAGCAGGGTACGAGAGGCCTTCCAGGGTCTTGAGGCGCTGGATCGCCATCTCGTCCTTCCATTTCATACAGTTGCGGGAGTAAGCTGCATGGGCCTCACCGCAGTTAACACAGCAGGCCGCAGAAGTGCAACCATCCCCGTCATGTTCACTGGAGCCACAATTTGCGCAACGAGCGGAACTCTTACAGAAACGTTGGGAATGCCCGTACCTCTGGCACCTGAAACAGCGCAGAGGACTGGGAATGTACGGGCGAACTCCACAGACCAAGTAGCCAGCCTTGATTTCGGTCGGAACTTTCGGGGAGTTAAAAGTCAAGATTACATTTTTAGACTTAATCAAGGAACCATCGCGCCGGAACATCATACGACGAGCAGCAATAACACCTTGATCTGCAAGTTCAGTCACCAATTCGTCTTCACTGCATGGCAAGAGATCAAACTCCGAAATAACACCCCGAGAGATGTTAAGAAACGGGTGAGGTGTCACTTTTACAGGAATGACTTGAAGACTAGTGAGGTGCAGAAAAGTGTTACTCTGAGAAACACTGCAAGTTTGGACAAGCAGGTCCCCAGAGCGAAGCTTCCTCACAGACTTCAAGGGGCCAACCGCAGCGTCCAAAGCTTTAGAAATGAAAAAGGGAGATCTGGTGGACAGTCTCTCATTCGGATCGATGGATTCTACAAGTAAGTGTGTAGCATGCGTAGTCACAGCAATCGAGGGGAGACGACGCTTCGGAGCGACTGGTACAGCTGCCGAAGAAGAGGTTCCACATTCTTGGTCCAGGTCAAGGTCTAAAGACCGTTTAAGGGTATGAGACTTGGTAGGTTGAGAAGACGAAGGAGAGTCGTTTGCAACTATCATTTTCTCAGGTGACTTAAATTTGGAGTTTTGTTTTTTGTTTTTACCCATGGAAAAAAGGAGGAAGATTTGTCTGCAAACTACTCCACCCACCACCGAGCCCTACAAGGGAGAACTGGAGGTCTGCAAGCCAAGAAAATGACGCTGGACACAGTTCTGGAGCTTATACGTTGCAGATATAGTCCGTTGGCTGTGATCACACGCACTCGGCGGACACTTCGGCCTCCGGGTACCGTCATGCCAACGCCTTTGGCATGATCCCACAGCCCCCGGGCTTACCCTGCCGTGCTATACGACAAAAGCCGCTAAAGCCCTGTACACAACTTGGTACAAGACTTCTGACTAGAGGTGGGTTAGTCTCTAGCCTCCCGTTTACAGCGAAGCCGGGGTCGAAGAGGAGTGTTGGTGCACAGGAGGCACTGCTCCGGTCTCCTGCGACCTCAGCCGCCAGACATCCCATTTCCGCCTCACGGGTCTCCGCACGCGGCAAACATGCAGGTAGGTCTAGCACCCAAACCAGCTAAAAGGAAAAAGAAATCCAAAGAAGACAAATCCTGGAAGGGAACCTAAACGGAATCTCAGCAACCTACGAACTGAGCGGTTAATATAATACAGTTAGTGGTGGAGGGTAACAAAACCACAAGACCGGGGTGTTAGTACATAACGTGGTAGCGATTAGGTAGAGTATACAACACGGGCAACTAGCCAGTGGAGAAAATAAATAAAAACAAAAGAGCGAGACACAAGACCAGCTAGGGATCGTGGGGCCGCAACTCCCCAACAGCTGGATGAACAGCCGTCCCTGCAAACACCAACAGCACCGAAACAAAAACAAGCGGTGGCATGACATCAGATGTTGACCAGTCACAAGGTCAGCTCGGGCCGTGGGGGCGCCGCTCCCCAAATAACTGGAAAACCAGTTATCCCCGTGCGGGATCGCCCCCATTAGAGACAGTCGTCTCCGTTATTCTGCCGAGTACTGGTGGACTGTACTCAGCCAGTTCCAATGCATCGTCGTCTGCTCATGCTGCTGGAGGCGTGTCTATCGATTGCGCTTGAGGATCGCCCACATTAGAGACAGTCGTCTCCGTTATTCTGCCGACTACCGGTGGACTGTACTCAGCCACTTCCAAGGCCTCGTCGTCTGCTTTTGCTGCTGGAGGCGTGTCTATCGATTGCGCTTGAGGATCGCCCACATTAGAGACAGTCGTCTCCGTTATTCCGCCGACTACCGGTGGACTATACTCAGCCACTTCCAAGGCCTCGTCGTCTGCTTCTGCTGCTGGAGGCGTGTCTATCGATTGCGCTTGAGGATCGCCCACATTTGAGACAGTCGTCTCCGTTATTCTGCCGAGTACTGGTGGACTGTACTCAGCCAGTTCCAATGCATCGTCGTCTGCTTCTGTTGCTGGAGGCGTGTCTGTCGATTCCCCTTGTGGATGGTCCATGTTGGAGGCTGCTGTCTGCTTATCACTGGGTTTCGGATACGCGAAGCGTTTTAGAGGCCACCAGCCCCACATATTACTTCGAGAATATTTTAAATATATGTTGTATAATTGAAAGTTGCAGTATGTTTTTAAAACTGAAAGAAACTGATCGAAATGAAGCTGCGGGTAAAGCTTTTTTGAAACATCCGAACAATACAGTTAACGTAATAATGTCATGAAGAGTGCTGAATGAGACTGACTGGTAATCTGACAAGCTCATGGATATAATTATACAGTCAACTCTCGTTATAAGAAAGTTTAAAGGAATTGGAAATCAGTTTCTTATAACCGAAATTTCTTATAAACGAATTGGGATTAAAATGGTTAAAACTTCGAAATTAAAGCAGATACATAACGTACCGTACATGTATTTTATGAATAAACAAGTGTACATCAATATATACCTTTTATTTAAAAAAAATTAATAAAAGTCTGCTTTTTGGCTTTTACCATTACAATCATCTCACATTTTTGGAGTCCAATCAAACATTGATCTTTCTCTGCTTCTTGTGCACTTGGAATCCTACTCATATAGTCCTTCACCTTCTATATCATATCAATGACTTCCACACCCGTCGGTGTCTGCGACTCAGAAAAGTTGTCATCCTCTTCTTCACTGCTGATTCCGGTTTCTTCAGCAGGATTCACTTGGGCCAAAATTTCGGTATCTGTCAGCTCAGGCGATGTTTGCACACCGTTATCTGTGGTGACAAAATCCTCAAAAGAAACACTTTCCACATCCAATTGAACCCATTCATCAAGGGGAACTTCGTCCTCAAAATCTTGCTCCAGCTCAGAATTTTCTTAATTGTAAAATCCAGCATTCCGAAATCGATTCCTAATTACTGTAGAATTCACTGAATTCCAAGCGGCGTGTACCAAATCAATGGCAATTTCCACATCAATTTTCGTCTCTTTTCTTGCCTCCATGTTTAAAACCATCAGCCTTACTAGTCCCTTCCCATAATGCACTTTTAGGCATCGAATGATCCCCTGATCAAGAGACTGCAGTTGAGAAGTGGTGTTTGGAGAGAGATGCAACATCTGAATTGAATCCAGCTTTATACAACATCTATGGACAGAACAGTTCTCCAAAAGAAGAAGAATTTTCCTCTTCTGTGTCTTCATTTCATTGTCTCATTCCTTTAACCAGGCTTCGAAGACAGAAGAAGTCACCCAAGCTTTCTTATCAGACAGATATTTCACTGGTAAATAGGAAATTCCTCTAAAACACAGAGGCTTCTCCGATTTACCTATCACAACGATGTTTCTCTTGTCTGAACCATCTACATTTCACGCAAGAACTGTCAAGCGCTCCTTACTTTTTTACCATCATGACATTTTTTGCTTTTGAACGCCAAACTTTTATCTGGGATCATTCGGGAAAATAATCCGGTCTCATCTGCATTGTAGACATCTCGTGCAATGATAGGTATCAACTTGGTCATCCATTCCTCTGCAGTGGTTTTGGAAACTGAGGCGGACTCACCATACAGTTAATGGCGAACATATCGTATCGATATTTGAACCTGCTCGTCCAACCACTGCTGGCCTTGAAATCGGTATGTTCAAATCCAACGGCAAAGACTCTGGCCTTCTCTTCCAAAATAGCACCGCTAATAGGTAGATTACGGCTCCTCATGAGTTTGAACCACAAGAGTAGAGTGCACTTTCGACGTCAGGTTATGTGGGAGCTCGAATCCTTTTCCGATCTTGCAATATAGTGCCGGACAGGATTTGTTCCCGTGCGCTTAGAATGCCGCAATGTGTGGAGGCTGAAATTCCGAATTCTGCGACAATATCCATCTTCTTCCTTCCGCTATCAACAGCTTCGATGACCTTAATCTTTTTGCTAGGTTGACAGAGCTTTACGCTTTGGTGCCATTGTGCACGAGCAACTGAAAAAATCTAACAACTCAGAGCTGTAATAACTCTAACTAACGCTTCATGTGACGTCTGATAGGGCTAGACAACATGACAGTCCAGGGTCTCGTTAACTGCACACCGATTTCTCCCTGCCCACCGACCCTGCAACTGCACACCGGTAAATGTCCCAAACGAGTTCTTTTTTTTTTTTTTTATTGGAGGTTTAACGACCACCGTGAGCAACTCAATGGGCTATCAGCAGTCGCCCGTCCCTAATTTATGGTCACTGGTTCCAGGGAAGGGAGAGAACCAGTGCCGTAAGACAAACACAACATCCATGCCTCACCGGGATTCGAACCCGGACCCCTTTCTGACGAATGATCAGAGGCCATCGCTTAGACCACTGCGCCACCGGGGCAGCCAAACGAGCTCTCTCCGCTCACACTTGCGTTAGCTACGTCATTCAAACATGACTTCCAAGGTCGTTCCAATCTTTGCCGCTCAATTTTAGGCGCGTCGTTCCATATCAAACAGTTAGATCGTTAGTTTGCTCCCAAATGCAAACAGGAAGAAATAGAATTGAAAAACAGTTCAGAATGAAAAGATCAGAACAAAGAATACATATCTATACGTTCTGAATGTAGCAATGTACCGATCTTCATCTTTGAACGCGCAGGTAATGACCTATAATTCTTGGAAGGTGCAAGTCAGAACGGGATTTACCCCTTCCAAGAAAACGTTTATCATACATTGTGGGGAGAGGCGAAGGGGAAAAAACGACGTACATTATCTGGTGGAAGTCGCTTCGAAAATAGCCTTGAAATTCCATGGGAAATAAAGAGTAGAAACACTGCAATACAGGTCGAAAAAAAAATTTATTTTGAAAATAAATTTTTTGGAACTTTTTTATAACCGAAATTTTATTTTTTTTATTTTTTTATTTATTTTTTTTTTTTTGCTTTCTTATAAACATGGAACCTTCTTGTACTTTTTAAAGTATAAAATTTATAATTTTGGGCCAACCAAAGTTATAAATTTCTTTTTTATGACCGTAAATTTCTTAAAACCGAATTACTTATAACGGAAGTGTACTGTACCATAAATAGAGATATCTAAAGAACATAGGGCAGATATAAAATTTTCTATTAAGTATATTTCCCTTTTAGGCTTCAATTCAGCATTTCCGGTTGAGGTACTATTCAACTTTCGGTTTCCTTAATTTGTGTGCACATCAGAAGGAAAAGAAAACAAAGCACATTGCGTATTATACACAGTCAAGTCACATTATTTTAACAACGTCCTACTTTTGACGTCAACAGCGCGTAGCCAATGAAAGAAGGCGCGTGTCGTGAGCTGGCTTGATATAAAGTGCAAATCTTTTTTGAATTAAAAATCAAACAAGAAAGATGACACCAAATTTTCGGGTGTAATAAGCACGTCCTTGGAATCCGTACTGACGCAAATTAAATTTATCAAAGCTATTCAAAGTCAATGGAACCGGTATGGAAAACAATAGTAAACCATTTGTGGCAAGGACCCTGTATTTAATACCAAAGCACTTTCAAGGCCACAGCTCTTTTTGGCAAACTTCCCAAAAAGGTGCCAGCCCTACACGGTTCACGATGAATGATTTACCATTAGCCGACTCGTGGCGAATGATTCAGGCACACCATTCAAATGAAAGACATTTATGTATCATTCCCATTCTTTTAAGTTTTACCATTATTTCCTAATAACCTCATAACGGTTCAGACTTATTACCTTTCAACATTACTTTCTTACTGAGAATTCATTTCTGAGCTCATTGGGGTGGAATAAAGTTAAATATGCTGTGACTTCAGTGTGTGTGTCGTAGCAATAGTGGATTGAATGATCATTCACTATTCACAGTGAAGAGTCCATTATGAACGAATCATTCACGAATGGTCCATCATTATATTGAAATCAATCACAACCTTTTGCAGTCAAAACAGAGAACTTTGAAACAGTCAGGAGAGAAGAATATACTGGTGGTTTGAAATTGACTCTGGAGTAAGACAGGGATATTAAATTGTCTCCACTGTTTTTTTATTTATATGGATAAACAACTCAAGTATCATAGTTTCACATGTTGAGGTAAGTGGCTCTGTTATTAACCATTTGCTGTATGTTGATGACTTAGGGCTAAATTCTAAGAGTATAAATGAACAACAACCTAATGTTGAACTGTCGAGTATGACACATGAAAGTTTCGCGGTAAAGATCAACACTTATAAATATAAATGAATGGTTCTTAATCAAACGCCAAAAAATAATTTTTTAGCACAGAGGAAGAGTTGCAGACTGCTTCCTCTGTGCTACAAAATTTAATGGCTTTAAATAATCTAGGTCTGATTAATGATGAGAATACAAGGCTTGAAAAACAGCTAGACAAGATCTATCAAAGTAGAGAAAGTCTGTTATTAGCTATAAAAGAATTTTTTTCACCAAGAAACATATTAGCTATAGAATCAAACTTTCTGTGTACAATGCAGTATTGATACCCACCATCTTATATGGCAGTGAGAGTTGTCTACAAAGTAATGTGCTTTGTAGGAGATCCGAAGTTATAGGCATGAAAGTGGAAAATTAATGCCCACATGAAATATAGCAGAAGCAAAGGCAAAGCAAAATTACTGACGCCAGCGTTCATTACAACTGAGCTAAGAAATGTTTGGTGCAGGAGAAAAAATGCATTGAGATAAATTAAGATGGTATTGACATGTGTGTCAAGCAGGAGATAAAAATCTGCTGGTGTAAAATTCTGTTGTACCAGATAGCAGAGCATTACTTAAAATTGCTCACAAGTCAGTAAACGCCAAAACAAAACAAAAATTCGGAAAACATGTTAATGGAAAAAAACTTTCACTGACAAATATGTTTTGAAAGAATAAAACAAAACAAAATCATAAGGTCTTGGGCATGAAATTTACAAGTAAAACAGGAGAAAGGGATAATTAATTTGGAAATTCAGTCAAGAGGTAACAATATAACCACATAAATATATTGGAGGTGAGTATATCTATTTGGTCCACAGAAAATGCTTCCAATCCTGCTTGCCAATGTAGGCAGTTGAGATCCCAACGTAATGTAGGAAATGAATGGTAGGAATAGAAAACTTCAGCTGCATATAATTCTGAGACCATCATACCTGAACAATAATACAAATTTTGTGACTCTTTCGAAAAGCTGATTATGATTACTAAAAATAAAAAACCTGCTGATCTTTCTTAGGTTAAGTATTAATAAAGATATATAAAGAAGCAATGAATTTGAACTCCTTTATCTTTTACAATAACTCCATATGATTTATATAATGTGGGTATATTAAGTCCCTTTTTGTCCTACTTTGGTTGTAATGACTATGTTATTAATTTCTGTTTTAAGGTGCCTAGTACTGGGATTAATAAAAAGTCTTGGCAATATCTGCATAAAGTACTGTAATGTGGCTTTTTGAATGAGAACCAGCCTAAGAATTTTGTTATATAAGTTAGCAAATGTGGGGAGGAGAATTTTCTTTAAATCCCTCCTGCTCAAATGGTAAATCTCCTTGATGAAGAAGGATTTAAAGTGTGAAATCAGCCATTAATGAACACTGAACCAATATGGCAGAAGCAGAAAATGTTGCAACAAACAGGATGATATGGGGAAAGTTCAACATCAAAAATAATTGTTATTGTCATCATTATTATTATTAACACTATTTATCTGCTTTTCTCATCTGTAGCAATGGCATCTATAGCATGGTCCACTTGTCAGTATGGACATAAAATCAAACACGATTATAGTCATTCATGGTTTAAAAACTGGCTGCACAGTGTAGCACATATTGAGAATCACTGCCTCCTGGATTTTGGGCCTTAGGTGTTGTAGACTCAAAGCATCCAGCTGAGTTGTAAGGGTCTAATGAATTATACTGGTTGCAGAGATAATTAGTGGATGGATATGCATTGTTTTCAGCCTCCACATTTGTTTAAGCAGCTAGTTCCACATACTAGCTGTTTTTTGTTTTTTTCACTAGGTAGTCTCAATATTACAGTCTAACTGTACCAATATGTCAATAATGACTGCTTCTTTCAGCCTTTTGTTACATAGCACTATGTCGATGATTGGCAGAGATGGCTATTTCGATTTTGATCTCATGGTCCCAATATAATTTGTATTGTGTGATATTCTAGTTAACACACATCAGTGGGTTGATACTTACAGTATGATACTTCTGACACTGATAGTCTTGTATCCTGAGCTAATTGCTGATGTATCATCTTAGCAAAATTGTTGTAATGCTGTGTATAATCAGCATGGTACATCCACCAGAGATGTCTTCAGAGGTCTCACAGCACATACCACATCTACTATATTTGTCAGTTTACAGGTTCTCTTTCAAAATGTATTTTCTAATTATTATTGTTATTATTATTATTATTAAATGGTATGTGTGAAAACATGGCTGAATGCTGTACAAACCTGCATGAGATGTTAATGAGTGAATATGTCAAGAAGTATTTGTACAGTACTTATAAATTCAGTGTACATGGGACACTAGGCTCTGAATTTGTTGAGCATCCATGTATACACACACTCTGTCTAAAAGAAATCGCAACACCAGGAAGTAGTGATGCGATTTTCAGGCAAATTGTCAGGCAAGATTGTTCTGTTCAGCACCCCTAAGCACAGTAATTTTCCCAGGATTTCGAAAACAAGGGAGGATGCATATTTCACGGTGTGTGTGTGTGTGTGTGTGTGTGTGTGTGTGTGTGTGTGTGTGTGTGTGCGCGTGCGTGTGTGTGTGTGCGTGTGTGTGTGTGCGCGCGCGTGCGTGTGCATGTGTGTGTGTGTGTGTGTGTGTGTGTGTGTGTGTGTGTGTGTGTGTGTGTGTGTGGTCAGGGAGTGTGTCTACAAAAGTAATGGTAGTACCTAGAGCCCAGTAGTTTTAACTTTTTAAGTAATAGATTTGACAATACGTGGAATTTCTTTGTCCAAAAATAAAATAAATCACTTAAAGAAATCACTTTCCTTACACATGGCAGATCTGCAGCTGCTGTGAATAAATGTTGATGTCTATCGTGCACGTAATCCTGGGTAACTGACTGTTTTCCCACACCCTCCACTGGAAATCCCACTGTGGCCTAGCACTTTTCCTCAGCAGCACAGGCGATTGGAGAGCGATCATATTATTTACAATCATTGCAGAGCAATCGTATTACAACCCGAAGTCAAAGAGCCGAACACTTTCAATCTGTAGGACATTCAGTGTTTTCAAAAGTGAAACTGGGCATTTATTTAGGTAAAACAAAATACATCTTAAAGCAAAATATGAATCTTTGGGTTAATTATTGTGCATGTTCAAATTTTTTCATAGGACTATAAATGGCAGCTGTAGTACGCTCTCCTTCATTATCTGCGCCCCCACACAGCTGCAGGGCCTGCTGGGGTGGTAGTAAAGCCACTGCCTCTGTGAAACTGGCTGGTCTACTCAGCAAATTATTTCACATGATGCCCACTACAGTCTACTGTTGCTGTACACTGTGGATGATGGAAGGCATGCACAGCCATTGGTATAGAAGTGGTGAGCCTATAGTAACCATTTGATACAGCAGCAGATGGTTCTTACAGACTCATCTTCAGCTATTAGAAGAGTGGTGATTCTGAGCATCAGCCACCCAATCATATGGCAAAGCATTTCAAATTGTCTATGGGAAGAAGGCTTGTAAGCAAGGCATCTATCACATCACCTACCACAGATCCAACTCATCATCATCAGTGCTTAGAGAGCTGATGCTCCTGGGCAACTTGGGTTAAAGAGTGATATTGTGCAGTGTATAGCAATGAATACGCTTCTACCTGTAGCCATATAGTTGTGGGATGCATGTGTGGTGCCAATTGGTCAATGCAGCAATCCAAAGAATTTCAACAAACACACCACCTGAACAGTGAGCATCATGATTTAATGAGCTATCACCTAGGATTCACACTCAAGTTGTGTTTATTACAGGAACTCTTACGGGTCATCAGTATGTCAAAGAAATCCTTAAATCTGTTAAGATACCATTTGTGGTAGGGCTAAACAATGCATTGTTTCAGCAAGACAATGGCAGCTCTCACACTGCAGATGCATAGAGGTAATGTCTACATGGTGTTAACATGCTACTTTGGCCAGCCTGATACCCAGATTTATTGTCAATAAAGCATGTGTGGAACGTGCTGGGATGACATGCCCAGACTATGCTAATCATCTAGGATAATAAGTGCCCTGCAAACCCTATTTTGACAAAACATGGTCATCAGTACCTCAGGACTCTATCAGAGAGAAGTCTGTAAAATTCTCTTCCCCAGAGGGTATCTGAATGCACTGCACATTAAAGAAGATTTATTTCATACTAGCATTGCTTCCATTTGTTTTTATCTGAAAATGTTATCATTTCTACATTACTTAGTATCTTGTGTATCCAGTAAGTTTTGTAGCACTTGTAACACTACTTTCTGGTTGCTTTTTTTTTTTTTTTCGTTTCTGTTTTTGACAGAGAGAAAAGAAGTAATTTACGCTTATGATAGGAACATGTCTTTCAGGACTTCTAAACATAAGAAAAAAATTCTTATGAGTTACTTTGCACATAACATGAATACATATTTAGAAAAATGTTATAAAGTGCACATTACTTGAATACTATTAATGATTTGCTTGCAGCAAATGTAAACTCTGTTGTTTAAAAAACAAAGTAAGGTGGTGGGTGAGGGAGGGAAGAGGCAGACATTAAAATTATCTAGTTTTCTAAAAGTCCTTTAATTAAAGTCAAACTGAAAAAATTTAGCTTCTGTACAAAATTTGTGTTAAACTACAAAAAAAAAATATTTACAGATACTTTGTGGTCTGTGAGATCTTACTTCGAATTCAAACAAATTTATTTGAGCAAAGGGTGGGTCTCTGAAAACAGAGCTAAAAAGGTTGCTTGAGCCTAAAAAGAAACAAGTAATTTAATTAGAGGAAATGGCTCACATATAATGCCTGTAAATAATAACAACACAATATACCATTAGATGAAATAGAAAATTATTGGAATTTTACATAGAATGGATATAGGTTATTTCATTGCGTAGAAACATATTTTGAGCTATGAAATGCTTTGTCACATACAAAATGGGGAACAGTGTGTAGACTACCAAATATCTCTTGCAGTCTACCAGCCTAGCCACTTAGCTTGAAGTTGTTCTATTGTCTGTATGTTATGCAAATTTCCTCACACTGGGATCCCTAAGACCAAATAGGATTACACTTTTGTGTTGCAGTTGAGTATCACACTCAAGTAAGGAAGTAACATCATACATTTATGGATAAGAGTATATTGGTGTAATTATTGATTTCTACTGTTAAGAGAATATCTTCGCAACAATCAATTTTTACTGCTTAGCTTTCAATAAAAACTTTTATCTACATGTGTGTAATGACATGTAGTCGAAATTGTAATGTTTAAAACCCCATTGTTGTTGTTTTATGCTCCCTCTTTGGTATGATTTTTTTTTTTTTCGTTGAAGCTGTTGTAGTCATATAAAAGTATTAAACAGCTTTTCACTGAATGAACATCACTAAATGATTTCTACAGAAAGCTCATTTTCACAGACGATACCACCGTGGCTTTTTGGAGAGGTGGGCAGTGGCAGTGAGATTCCAGGAAAAAGAAAACATGAAAGAGTTGAAAAACAGGTTTGTGCATTGGCATCCTCATAAAAGTTGCCAAGCTTCATGTTCTGCTAATGACAGCCACAGAATGAAAAAAATCATTCCATAAATTGATTATCTTCAATTAGTGAAAATATTAACATTCGCTTTTACCAAGTTATGTTCTGGACGTCGGACACAAAAAAAAATTCTTGTATTTAAAAATCATACTATTGTAATATAGAATAAAAAATGTTATTTTGCCACTCTTGTTATACTATATACTCTGCCAGTCCTGTTATACTATATTGAAGGTAATCAATATATGTTACAAGCAACACGTTTAATTTCAATTTGTTCCCATCATAAGGAATAAATATATTATTTTCATTCCATAAATATCTGCAATCAAGGATTTTTTTCTGGTGGAATGATGCTTAACATTTTTTATGACAAAATATTTGCTTTTGGGTTTTGGAATAGTTATTTAGTTATAATTACACAATTAATGTAACATAATTATTTGCTAAGTACTATAAAACTGCTACGGATTTTAGTAGCTATTTTTTGATACAGTAATTTAATATAATATAAACATGTGAATTTTTTTTGCAGTTTGTAATGATAAGCCTTAAAAAAAACAATGCTTAAGACATATAGCTGCTTTTTGTTAGGTCTCCCCCCCCCTCCCCAAACAACTTGCGTGTAAGAATTCCATCACTGTTCTCTTCAGGGAAACAGCACTGTCTGTAATACAGACTCGTCTCATCAAACTCCTACTATTTGGAAATCTATTTACAATTTGGCAATACTTGATTCAGTATGTATTAACAACTACTGTCATTTTTATTCATTCCACAGTTAATAAAAGTAGAAATAGCTACCAAAACATCTCATTTTTATAACTTCCTTTTATGTAACTTTAGTGTAGTTTCTGTAACAATACTTTAATGCTTGTATCTACCAAAAGAACAGATATCCAATGCACATGAATAAATATATAAATAAATAATAAAAATACCTGTAGATGTAAAGATAATATGCAAAATACAAATATGCTTTTATGCAACCATGTTGGAAAATTGTATGTCGGCACACACAGGAAAATGCATGGACAATCTTAGTCATGGTTAAGTTCTTTAGAAGAGATGCCATGCCAAGAACAACTAAAAACGTATGCCTCTGTTAAGAAAACTTCACTTTAAAGAAATTCAAATTGTATGATCAGTTACACTACTCATCTAATGCAAAAATAATTTTTCTAATCTTACTAACATATCTGGTAATTAAGTGTCTTCACAAAGAGATAACCAAAATGATAATATCAGCATTTTTTGTCGTACCTTGTATGTTGCAAGATGCTAAGAAAACAAAGCGTAACCACATAATATAAGCTTGGACATGCTATAGTTTTGATCGAATAAATTTAAAATTAATTGCCTACAAATACATTCCCATCTCTCACAACGACGCACAAAAGAAATTTTCAGATTTCCTACAATACACACTACACTGCAAATACCATGTATGGTATTACAGCAAAGCACTGCTTGCATTTCCTTGTCTTAAGCTTTCACTCACTTTGAAAGCCTTATTCATTGACCATTAAGTACCTGATGCAATATTTCCTATATTTAATGTTTCTTTAAGAGGTTCCAGGACTTAATGCTTATTTCATTTAAATGGAGCAGCAATGTTTTCCTACAGTGTTGATCGTGCTTCAAGATGAAGAGCCAAAGATTCCAAGACACTTGTCTATTGAAAGGGGGAGCAATTCAAAATTATTCACTGGTTTAAGGATGAGGGTAAAAGTTCTAAAGAAAGTTTGGTATTTCAGTTATCCCCAGCACACACACACACACATTGTTTGGTTCACTCCAGTAGTCATGGTAAGCTCTCAAACACTTGAGTAAAAATACTTCTCACATGATTTTCAAGAAATATTCTCTCATATCTAGAAATAGCACACCCGCCTCTGCCTCAGTCCATAAAAATTCTCACTTCTAAGAAAAAAGTTATTTTCTTCTTAATTCTACTAAAAATATGTGAAGAATTACAATGGCCTTCAGGACTTTCGAAAAACATGTAGCCCTTCACCCCCATTTCGTTCGGGCTTGCACGCACATGCAACATACAGCCCTTTTCTAACTCTGCCGTTTGCCGGCTTTGCAGCAGAGCTCAAGGTCACCCGAATTTCTCCTCCCAAGTTATGATCATATGACCATAGATGACGCATTTTTTCACACATACCTTAGGCCTTTGGGTTCTTATTTTTCCGCAGCCCAAGATATGCAAAACGGAGAAGAGTGGCAGAGCCAAGGTGAGGAACGAGGCAGGAATTATGTTACTGATGGCGCAACTGAACAGTCGACGGAAAAAATAAGAGTAATGATAATTGTTAAAAAACAATGACAACATGGAGGTCAGTTTTTAAATCAGGATGGATAATTTTTGGAACAGTTAAAATACGTCTCGAATTTTTTTTAGGAAGCAACTTTTGTTTTTGATGCGTGAAATATGCCTGTCCATGTGTTAACGCTACCTCTGGTTTGCTCAAAATGTAAATATAACTGTACATCAAACACACTGCAAGAAAAACTTTTTATTATGCACAGCCACCTAATAATGTGTAGACCTACTGGGTATGTAACGATTGGTCGACATAACGATTGACCGACAAACGGTTGGTCGACATAATGATTGACCGATACACGATTGGCCGACAGTAACGATTGGTTGACAAAACGATTGGTCGGCATAATGATTGGTCGACAGAAATGATTAGTCGATATAACGATTGGTCGACAGTAATGATTAGTCGACAGTAACGATTGGTCGACAGCACGTTTGATCGACATAACGATTGGTCAATATAACGATTAGTCGACATTGGTCAACATAAAATGGTCAATGGAACTTGGAAAAAAAAAATTGAATAAGTGTAAACAGTTTAGTGGTAAATTGCCCCACCGGAAGATTGCCACACATCTTTCAACAACCCGGAAAATTGCCACACAGAATAATTGCCACACAGAATAATTGCCCCACCGTAAAATTGCCACATGGTTTTCATTAAGGGGACAAGCACAAATCACTGTTCGTCTGAGAAATGCTTTGAACATGTGGCAATTTTCCGGTACAGCAATTTTTTGAGTTTCCGAATTATGTGTGGCAGTTTCTCCAAGATGTCTATACCTAAAGTGCCCGGGGCCCTTTTGAAAATAACATCGTTCAGAAGGCCCTCTATGTAGATTTCTTAGAGTACAAAAGATGACACAGGGTCCTATTTGGAAATAATATGTTATAATGCTGTACGTTCTGAGGACTACATTCTAAAAGATATTATTTCCAGAAAGGAATGTTACATTTTGAGAGGTCAGTACGTTCTGAGAGGTACCACTGCGAATGTAAACCATAATCCTCTGAACCAATGGTTATCTCGACCAATCGTTGTGTCGACCAATCATGCTGTCGACCAGTCGTTACTGTCAACTGATCGTTATGTCGACCAATCATGCTGTCTACCAATCGTTACTGTCGACTAGTCGTTATGGTCGACGGATCGTTATGTCGACCAATCGTTATTCGACCAATTGTGCGACACTGAACCTACCTTTCACCCTCACAACAGCAGCAACATGTCATAGCATGGACTCTATCTACCAAGTGTTGGAAACATTATTATGCACAGTCACCTAATAAAGTGTGGGTCCACCTTTCACCCTCACAACAGCAGCCACATGTCATGGCATGAACTCTACTATGCAAGTTTTGAACTCAAATGCATTGATCCATTTCGTCTCACATATGCTCAATTGGATAGGAATATGGAGAGTGATAGCACCATTTGAGGGTTGAAAACACAATGAAATGCTTCTTCAACCAGACCTTTGCCAAACAGGAATGATGAGATGGAGCATTGCCCAGTTGAAAGAAGGCATCATGTTGTTCGAAATGGATAGTCATGAATGAGTGAAGGTGGTCAGTGAATACAATGACCTAGCCCTGTGCAGTGATGGTGGACTCAATAGGCACAAGTGACAGCATGCTGACAAACAAAAACCTGCTTCAGAACAATACACCACCTCCACCAGTTGGAGTCCATGGTCTCATGTTGCACACTGTACATGTGCCCTCCTGTTGGCATGTTGCAGTTGAATTCCACTATTCGGTGGCAATGTTCTTTTGCCTATTGTACCCTCGTAGCCCAGTGATGTGCTGTTAAATGGTATTTAGTGTGGGTGTCAGCTGCCATAACCCAGTTCTGTGCTATCATACTTCAAATGGTCTGACCACAAACCTTTGTAGAAACCCATGTTGAATGCTGACATTATCGTCTCCACTGTAGCCTTCCATTCTGATGCTAGAATACAGGTGAGAGGCAGCACTCACCTAGCCCTCAATGGCCCATTTAGGGTGACATTTTGCACTGTGGCATTGTTTTCCACTTCAATGCAATCCTTGTACACAAGTGAAATAGTAGCCCAGCAGTGGGTAAAATAGCTCAGATACATACCTGGTTTTCGTAGTTGACCACATTGATGTGGCAGGATAGGTATGTTGCATAAGTTAATTACCATATCTCATTGAATCCCTTGTGCAAAAGGCTCCTTACAGGCATGATCATTTAAATTAATGTCAGTGGGATAGAAAAATATGTTTTCCACTTCTCTTGTACCTTTTACTGAGTTTCTGCTGTGTCTCTTTTTTTTTTTTCTTTTGTTACTGAAAGTCATTGCGTCATTGTGCTGGGTGCAATTATTTTTAAATTACACATGAGTATTGTACCAAAAATAATGCAAAAAGTGGGCACTACTTTTTTATGAACTGACAAAGTTCGTTCAAATTGCATATGTTGATAGAGTAGCTTCTCCTCTACAGTAACCCTTCTTCTTCTTCATACAAGGTAAATAATGGATTCCAAGCAGAAGTAAGATGTCGTCATTGAGTTCCTGATGAAGGAAGGGTGCAGCCTGTCCAACATCCACAGAAGGCTACAGAATGTTTACTGATATGACACCAATGACAAGAGCAATGTGCACAGATGGATGAAGAAGTTTAAAGAAGGAAAAACCAGCACTGAAGACAAACCACACAGTGGGAGAGCATCATCTGCGACCACTGACACGAATCATTGGCAAGTGGATGAACTGATTCGCGTGGAGAGATGAGTCACAATGAATCATGAGCTGGCTGCACAACTGTACTGTGGTCACAATGCCATACAGAAGATGGTGGAAGGCTCAGGGTATCGGAAAATGTGTGCAAAGTTGGTACCTTTGCAGTTGACATATGATTTGAAGGAGAGAAGGGTGGAAGTTTGCTCTAATCTGTTGGAAGCATTTGAAGACAATGAAGACATATTTTTTCGATCTGGTAACAGAGATGAAATGTCTGGAAATGAAAAATCAATCCATGGAATGGCATCACACCTGTTCACCAAGGCTAAGAAGTTCAAGAGCCAGCGATCAGCACAGAAAATCATGGTGACTGTTTTTTGGGATGACAGGGGTGTTCTCCTTAATTTTCTGGAATGTGGCCGAACCATGACCAGCAAGCGGTATATTGAGACACTCAAGATGCTTAGGGAAGCCATAAGGAGTAAGAGACTGAACAAGAATCTGTAAAGGATCCACATGACAGTGTGAGACCACACTCCTCTTTGGCAGTCCCCCATCCACCGTACAAGCCCAGATCTGGTGGTCCCTCATCCACCATACAGCCCAGATCTGGAACCCTCCGACTTCCACCTGTTCGATCTAATGAAGGGCAGTCCCCGGGGACAACGATTTGATGACACAGACGAGGTGAGTGTGGCTGTGCAGAAGTGGGTACAACAGTCCACACGTGAATTTTTCCAAAGAGGATTCAAGAGTTGGGTTCAATGAGGTGCAATTACACCCCTTGTGATGGAGACTATGTTGAGTAATACCTTTGTATAGAGAAAGAGTTACTCTACCAACATGTGCAAATTGAACGACCTCTGTCAGTTAAAAAAAAAGTTATGACCACTTTTGCATTACTTTGGGTACAACCTTCATATTAAAAGCATGGTGATGACAACAATAAGACAAAAGAAAAGCATAAATGATTAACATCATAAAAAAGGAAGAATAAAAACAACCTCAAAGCTGGTGCATTTCATGGAATAAACCCTGAACTCTCAGAAAACAGTAATACTGATAAATTGGTTCTGCTAGATTCTTCTCTGAAAAAATGTTTTAAAGAGTGAAGTGTTCGACTGAACAAGCCTTTCCAAAATTAAGCAGCTGAGCAAAGGAATGAGAGTTTCAAACCATCAACATATGATGAATTAGAAGTTATTTGATGAATTTGCTTAAAAGATGCTAGACTGATTTTCAAGTAAATTAGCTACAAGTCATTTACTTATTAAAAACTGGTGAATAGTTCTATTTTAACGATTTTTAACATTTCATGGGAAGACCAACTGCTTCCGAAAAAGAAAGAAAAGAAGGAGAAAAAATGATTCGGTGTGAAAAACGATTGTTGGCACAGCACAACAAAAAACATCAAATCCATTATGAAGAAAAAAAAGCTTCTCTTTTTAGTAAAAGGATTGTCTCCAAAAATATCTTCAATGCAGATGTAAGTAGGCTATTTTTTCATATTAGCAAACAAAACTAACATGCAGCATATGGTGAATTATATCATGATGGAAAACTGAATGAAGATCACTTGATACTTTTTTAATGCTGCAATGCTGAAGGAATTAAAAACTTTCAATGCTGTAAAAATATATCAACCTTGATCCAAATTTCAATATAAAATAAAAAAATTTGTGTGATAGGTGCAAATTATGTGCTCCAATATCACAATATGTCTTCATAAATAAGTCATCAAAGTGAAAGAGTATATTAAAGGAAGTGAACGAATAAATAGATAAACTATAGGAAGCAATAGATAAATTAAAGGAAAGAAACATTCGATTTTCTTTTGTTTGCATCGCAATTTTGATAGTACAAGTAATTTTTATGGATAATACAGTTTCCTGCAGGCTATGCTTTTTTTTTCAAGAGGTTTCAAAGTGAAATACAAAGTCTTGATTTCATGATATTTAAATTAAAAATATGAAATTTGAAACTCATAAAAGTTTGAGAAAAGAAAAATGTTCACAATGAATAAAATTTTGAACATACCCTTTCATCAGGTAGACAGGTTCCAAAAGCTTCAAGCAATAACGGTTCCACTTCGACTGATTTCTTATAATCCTCAAATGAAAGTCGTCCATCTTGATCAACATCCTGGTGGCATCAATTTCATAACATGAACACACCACCACATTGTACAATAGCATAAAAAATATTTAATAGTGTGCATTCTCACACAAAGAATAATGTGTGGCTGGAACCATAGGCACCAACTTCTGAGTTTCAAGAGGTGCCAAAATTTAAAAAGTAGGTGTCATTTCCAATGCAGTAGTTTTAAATAATTAAATTTTAATACTTAGCCCATTATCAACATTAACTGCAAAAAAAACAAACTGTATGAAATGCCTTGTGATAGATAAATTGAATGATATAATGAGAAAATATTAATGTATTTTATTTCATAAAATTTTATACAGGAAATTTTGCTCTGAGGGCAAATTTAGTTGCATTTGATACCTCAGCATGCTTTCTCATTGTTTACTGACATATTGTGCATTGCATCCAAATAATGACTGTGCACTGAATGTACGAATTGCAGTAATGTAATAATAAAGAAATTTTGAATGGAATTACAGTAGAAGTGATCCACCATGTGGAAGTGCTCTGTGTCTGGTAACCTCCATGTCTCCCCCACCACAAGGTGCGCCCAGCTGTCATTCTGAGCGAAGGTCATTCTTGAGCGTTTGGTTCATGGAGGTTCTATCGGTATGTGCAATTTTAGAGTAGTCGGACCTACTGCTCTAAAATTTTACATACCGATAGATGTGTTGATTGTTCACTCGTCTTGGCATATGGACAATGGTGTTGACGGTTGAACAAAGAGTGTTTTTGGTGGAACATGTCTTTCGTCATGACAAGTACACGGAAAAAGTGCAAAAACAGTTCACCAGGAAATTTTGTAATGCAGACATACTCCACTGCAATGTGGTATGTCAGTTCATAGTAGTTTCGGGAAACTGGCAGTGTTCTGGATGCCCTCCGCTCCAGTAGGCCATCCACCACAGACAAGACTGTACAGGATATCCAGGACAGGATACAGAGGAGTCCACACAAGTCCATGAGGTGGCTGTCACAACAAGCTAATGTGCCAAAGAGTACAGCCCACGATATTCTGAAAAGTAAGGTGCGTTTCCACCAGTACAAAGTGTCTGTTGTGCATCAGCTGAAAGAAACAGACCACGTTACTTTGTTCAGTAAGGTGAGGACATTCTGGATGTGACTTTCTTTACAGATGAGGCAAGGTTCCACCTGTCCGGGTACATCAACAGCCAAATCACTTGTCTGTGGGGTACTGAAAATCCCCACGAATTTAAGGAAGTGCCTCTCTACAACCTGAAGGTTGGTGTTTGATGTGCCATGACTGGTACGCACATTATTGGGCCCATTTTCTTCAGTGGAACCATTAACAAAGAATGGTACTGTGCCCAGATTATTAAGTCATTCATATCCGAACTCATGTAACGGGTATTCGACGAAGGATGGTTCCAGCAAGACAGTTCAATTGCTCACACTGCTGGTGCACTAACACAGTTTCTGAAGGAATTCTTTGGAAATCGCATAATCTTCCGAGGACTGTGGCCTGCCCAGTCACTGGATCTGACACTGCCTGACTTTTTTCTGTGGGAAGCACTGAAGGGGAAGATGTACACAGGTAATCTTCAAGAGTTACAGGCTGCAATAACGACTCACATCCAACATCACACCACATACCCTGAGAAAAATCTTTACCAACATGCAGAAGCGTGTGCAGACATGTCTGGATGTCGGTGGGGCCCATTTTCAACACCTTCTGTAGGAACCAGTTAGACATGGTAAGTGTTACTTTCAGTGCACAGTTATTTTTTGAACACCCTGTCTAAATGCTAATCAAACATAATTTGTTTTTCCCAAAGTGAAGCCTGGAGATCTATTCTTGTCTAGTGTTGAATCCATGATACCATTGAACAAGTTACAATTTCAATGAAATTAGCCCTCTGCCACCATCATGTACG
Source organism: Macrothele yani (assembly GCA_039090855.1). Taxonomy (NCBI): domain Eukaryota; kingdom Metazoa; phylum Arthropoda; class Arachnida; order Araneae; family Macrothelidae; genus Macrothele; species Macrothele yani. Next base: position 35,123,248 of record CM077029.1, read on the forward strand.
AGTTTCCCCATGTGGGCTTGAAAATTGTACCCTGGGAACTTCTTTTTCCCCGAGAGCAGTGAGTTGACCGATTAACACGAAGTGTTGGCCTATGAACACACACTCACACAAAGCTCACACAGGGCCAGTTACTAGGCACCCACCAGTGGTGTAGCTAGGATTTTTTTTTTTTTTTCGGGGTACTGCCCACTCAGGAGCAGAAAATTTTGCCAGCCAGAGAAAATTTTTGTGTGTGTGCGATGTTAGAATAGGTGCCCATCTCTTTCCTCAGACTAAAAAGCATAGCACATGACAAGTATATTCACCAATAAAAGTACCTCTTAAAATTTTAGGAACAGAATAAAACGTTCCAGGGGGAAATGGGTATTAGGAAAGTGTTTACAAATATGAATTCCGTGGAAATATTTTTCACTAATTACGTAGACAAAGCCAGGATTACTAACCTAGCAATCAGATATGCCTGAATCGCCAGCTTTACTATTATATCATCACATCAGAAAACTTGAAAATTGCATCGACCTGAAGCAGGAATTGAACCTGCATCTCCTGATTTCCATTCGAGCATGCTATCCATTGCACAATCCTAAACAATAAAGTTTCAAATGTCTGTGCACTAAAAGAATCTAAACATCTTCAGATTTTGTCAGTCAAAGCCAATTCTGCTTCCTCATGACAAATCTGAACTACTTTAGATTCTTCTAACACAGATACTTGGAACTTCATTGTCCTGAGTGGTGTAAAGGTAGCATCTCAAACAGAAATCGGGAGATGTGGGTAGGGTTCGATTCCCACTCCAGGTCGATGTAATTTAAGTTTTCTGATGTGATGATGTTATGTATTGAACCGTAAAACTGCTGATTCAATCATATCTGATTGCTACGTTAGTAATCCTGATGTTTAGGAACATTCGTGCAGAATTTGATATCAGTATGGTGTTCTGTCAGCAGTGGTAGAAACTATCTCCCTAACTCTGGGTTAATCACCCCCCCCCCATTACTTCGTACAGTCGATTGTCCAGTTGGGATTAAGTCCTCTTTGAAGGATTCAAGGTAAGGTCATTACGGGAAATGACACTGGAAGACATCTAAGGAAATAATTCGCAAAAGAAAAGTTTTTTTTTTCGATCTAATGAAATAATTTGCTAAAGAAATGCAAGGTTTTTTTTTTTGCCACATATGGAATGAAAGTAATTGAGACCATTTCATCTCAGTAGGACTGAGGGAATAGTAGGATTAACAAACAAATTGTACCTGTACCAGGTAGATGAGAGATTTCTTAATTAGCGTGAAATGCATTCACATCTGTCAAAACTAAACTGCTAACAATAGTCAATGTTGGAAGAATAATTACGGAAAAAGAAATTTTAAAGCTATGGCATTTCCATCTGGCTTTGTTGCTTTGTGAGGAAAGTTTGCTTATCAGTTAATCCGTTGTTCCAAAGCAGCAAGCTCGAGCTTTAGCGCAATGTCCTTTCTTCTTCTTCTTCTTCTTCTTCTTCTCTGTCTGTCTGTCTGTCTGTCTGTCTCTCTCTCTCTCTCTCTCTCTCTCTCTTTTCTTTCTTCTAAGCTGTACTTAATGTTCAAAAATTGTTTCACGAAGTTGGTTTGCTTTTCAAAAACAGCCCCCCCTCCAAAAAAATCAGAACTTTAATGTTTGAATTAAAAATATAAAATAAGGCACAAAATTTTGGGAGGGACTTTAGCCCAGATAGCTGGGTGCTGTCTATGCCACTGGTATTCCCCACTAAACAGTTAAGTAATTGGTTATAATTTGTGCCTCTTTCAAACTTCTTTTTGGTGATTGAATACGGTGAATTCTCTTTAAGTCTTGGTGAAAAAGTTAAATACACTTTAAGTCTTGAATTTAAATTGTCCAATTATGAAACTTGAAGTATTTACAGAAAATGTTAAAATTTCAGAGTTTGAATCATCCTGTGGAAATTAATAAACTAAATCAACAAAAGTATCAGTAGCTTACAAATAAATGACTACATTTTGCATGTTACTTTTGTTTTATTCATTTACTGATTACTATAAACGAAGGATATGACAATCAGGACAATGTACAGTATAAGAAACATCCTCCAGTGTACTTTCCAACTATTATCTTGCTTAATAATCTTGTTAAGAAATCATGCGGCAGCGATGCATGATTTCCGCAAAACGAATGTTTTTTTGGTTGTTTTTTTGTAGCAACCAAATTCTTCAGCACCATTTTGATTCTGATGTAGTTTTGTGTAACATGGCGAAAGTAAATATTTGCATGATTTCCACGAAAAGCATTTTTTTTTTTTTTTTTTTTTTTTTTTTTGTAGCAACCAAATTCTTGAGCACAATTTTGATTCTGATGTAGTTTTGCGTAATGCGGTGAAAGTAAATATTTAAATATGGATTCAGTTTGTATCATGGCAAGAAATTTGAGAGGTGTCCAGCACCCCTCAAAATAATTTTAAGGAGTGTTCAAGCACCGAAGCACCCACAGAGTCAACGCCTATGGTTGGAACATTATTACACAAGCAGTGAAGGAATTTTGAAAAAAAACAAAAAAACTTCACTGGTTCTGCAGTCCAGTGCATGCTAGAAGTTAATGGCGGGCATCTGTTTTTAATGATTCATAAAATACAAATATCAATGCATTTAATATGCACACTGTATTACTTTCATCACCCTTCTTCAAGGCAACGGAAGCATAAATTTCAATTTCAGATTTGCTAAATAACAGTACAAATATTATAGAATATTTTCTACTGATCACAGTTTGTACGCCAACTAACTTATTTAATATTTTGATGGGTGTAAGATTTAGTAGCAGCTGTTTTTATCTTTTCACTGGATTGGATCCATAGTGCCACTGCCAGAAGTGGATCAAACTGGCCAATAGCTGTGCTATTCAGTAATGCCCATGAAGTCTGAAACATTTTCAGAGTTTGTTTTACCAGTTTGTTTCGTTTTAATCTATGTTTCTGAACCTGTTCACACTTGTCAGGTGTGCAAGTAATAGAAAGTAAAACCTCAATCACAGCCAGGAGATTTCCATGCCCAATGTGATACTATGAATTTCTCGCTTCCCATAGCAATACACTGGGTTCTCTATTACAAGAATACAATGACTTTATTTTTAGGGAAATCCACTCAACTTCTTACAAGTACCTGTTTGAATTTTCAGTTTTCATCCTATGGCAATAACTAAAACGTTATTCAATATTTGCCATGAACAAAAAGTATTTTGCAACTTCACTTTGCAAGGAAATGAATCCTTGATAAGAGACATTACCTAAGAAAAGTGGCTGCCCATCACAACACCGCCATTTTGATTTTGGTAGCCCAACTCAATATTTAGTGGTCTTGGACTAGACGACCACCAAATAATCTGAACACTGCACAAGTATCATCAGTAAAGATGCAATTGCAAAATGAAGAACTCTAATAACTAGCATCATGAGATGATTACACGATATGTACCTATTTTTAAGCAGGTATACACAGTGATGTGAAATGCCATTATCATCAGGTTCATTTATTTTTAATTCTTTTTTTCTGTCTGTTATTTTCATTGGCAGATAAAGTGCTAATACTTTATTGTGTCTGAGTAGGAAAACACTGTTGTTCAATGTGAATTAATCTCACCTGACATTGCTACAATGAAATCTAGATTTCTGTGCACTAGTTTTTTCCCTAAAGGCAAATTAAACTCGCAAAATGAACCATAACAGCTGAAGATGAACACTGGTTTGTTCAAAAGTATAAAATATGCAGACATTGTACACAATGCAGCACAAATTCAAGCAAAAACATCACCACTACATTGGAAGAATTTAATTTAAGTGAAGCATGAATATATGCTCCCACTTTATTGTCAGCTGTCTTTGTAGCATGAGTGCTGACTTCAACAAATTATTGATAGGAAGACTTAAAGAGAACAGATGTGATTGGGGGTACAGCATGCATACACATTTACAGACAAAAAATTCCAGGACTTTTGCATGAGTTCATCTAAAAATTCCAAGAGCTCAAATGCTTCTAGTAACATAGTGCTTTCATAGACGCAGTGTGGGGGGACGTGCCCTCTCAACTTAAAAAGTCGAAAAAGTAATAACTAGTCACCTTTCAAATGTTATAAAGTATGACATACAGTCAAGGAACAATGATACGCAGTAGCGAACACTGTTATGACTGCTTTCCAGATTCCATGCACAATAGCATGCAGTCATCTGATGATGGTTTCCATCATCAGATAACAGCATGAGGTGCTTTGAAAGGCATATTTTTTAATCATCATTAGAGTGAATCAACACAAGCCTCGCACACCATGTCATCATCATCATCATCATTGTCAACCATTATCAATCCACTGCTGGACGAAGGTCTCCCCAAGTTTCCTCCACAACGGTCTGTCTTGTGCCAGTCTCCTCCATGTCACTCCCGCATATTTACGAATTTCATCCACCCATCTCCCATGTGGTCTTTTTCTGGGTCTTTTCCTGTCCCTTGGAATCCAATCTAAAATTTCGGCTGTCCATCTATGGTCTGTCCTTCTGGCAGTATGTCCAGCCCATTGCCATTTCAGGGATTTAACTCTGATCATGATGTCTTCCACTCTCGTCATTTTTCGGATCCACGAGTTCCTCTTCTTATCTCTCCTGGTTATACCAAGCATGCACCTCTCCATGCTTCTTTGAGTTGTCTGCAGCCTTTGTATGTCTCTTTTAGTTAAGGTCCACGTCTCTGCACCATACGTAAGCACTGGAAGGATGCATTGATCAAACACTTTTCTTTTAAGACATAATGGCATATTGCTCTTGAAAATTATGCTGTTTCTTCCAAAAGCTCTCCAGGCAAGTTTTGTACGCCGATTAATTTCTTCATCAATGTGACCCTCATTTGATATCTGCTGTCCAAGATAAACATACGTATCTGTTATCTCCAGTTTTCCTCCATCAATCGATAAATCTTCATTTCTTGTAAAAGCATTGAACATCACTTTTGTCTTCTGAAAGTTCATTTTTAATCCCACTTCTTTACTCTTGTCAGCAAGTTCCTGGATCATACTCTGCAGCTCTGATGGGGTAGTTGCAAAAATGACTACGTCATCAGCAAAACGAAGGTGGGTTAGATAATCTCCATTAATCTTTATCCCTTTGTTTTCCCAGTTCAGTGATTGAAAGACATTTTCCAATGTGGCATTAAAGAGCTTCGAGATATGGTGTCACCTTGTCTCACTCCCTTTCCAATTTTTATGTGTGTTGTATTTTCAAACAGCCGAATCTTTGCACTTGCATTTTCATAGATGTTATTAATAATATTAATGTATGCATCTTCAATACCGCAGGATTTCAGAGCCGTGGTAACTGCTGATGGTTTCACCGAATCAAAGGCTTTTTCATAATCGATAAAAGCCATGCACAATGGAAGTTCATATTCCCTCGTTCTTTCAATTAGTTCTCTCAGTACGTGGATATGATCTATTGTGCTGTAGCCACTCCTGAATCCAGCTTGTTCTCTCGGTTGAGCCATGTCCAGTGTTACCTTCAAGTGGTGTGAAAGAACTTTAGTGAAGATTTTATAAACCACTGATAGGAGGCTGATAGGTCTGTAGTTCCTGAGATCCTCAATGTCACCTTTTTTATGTAGCAGGATCATTGTAGCATTGTTCCAATCCTCAGGAATCTTCCCTTCATTAAGGCATCGAGTGAAAATTTGGGCGAGTACTGTTTCAATTTCTCCACTTGCTTCTTGTATGATGTCTATAGTAATTCCATCTTCTCCTGGAGCTTTCCCCCGCTTCATGTTCTTGATTGCATGAGCAACTTCTGCTGGGAGGACTGGAAGAACTCTGGTACCTTTCATGATGTCTGGAGTACATGTATCATCCCTTTCATATAATTTGGAGTAGAAATCTTTCACTCTTGTCAAAATTTCGCCTCTATTTCTTGTTATAGAACCATCTTCTTTTCTCAGAGCCATAATCTGTTTTCTTCCCTTACTGAGATGTCCCTTTGCTATCTTTAGGCTTTGGTTGTTTTCAATTGCTTTCCTCACTAGCTCACAGTTGAATTTCCTTACGTCTTCAGTGATACTTTTTCGTGTTGTCTTGCATAGCTCTATATATTCCACTTTGGAAGTCACATCTTCTTTAGTTGTCCTCATCTCTCTTCTTTTTTGCATCAACATTTTGGTTTTTCCTGATAATTTGTTCACATGCAACTTGTTCTTAGACCCAGCTAATTTTGTTGCTGTTTCCATTAGAGCTTTGGTTACTTGCACACCATGTAGTTTGGGATATATTAGGCATGTAAATAACCTAACTTATGGCTCTAATGGCAGCTGAACAGGTACATATTCGAGCGGAGAAACTATTTCCGCAAGCCCCCCCCCCCCCCCCCCGAAAGAAAAAAATAGTTTACACTTATTTGTGCCCCCCCTCCTTCCCCAAATTGTTGGTCATGGCATGCTTATGACTGCTCTTTGTTTTATATTTTCCAAATTCGGGTGAAATTTACTATACATCAGAGTTGGGCAGGAATGCATTACAAAGTAATGGAAGTACAGATTACAATTAATGTGTAATGCATTACAAAGTAATGCAGTAACAGGTAATGTATTACGAAGTAACCCCAAGTATGGTTTGCACAAGGTAATGGAATTAATCTGTAATGTATTACAATGAAGAGGATATATCTGAATTATTTAATAATGCCATTCAAATGCAATGGAATTATTCAGTAATGAAATTACACAATTTGCAAACAATAATTACATACTAATAGTTTATGGAAATGTACGTGGGCCAAAAGCTATGTCTAGAAAAGTTGGCCATGTAACATAGCAGACATAGACCAAAGTGTCATGTAGAATGTTCTAGAAGCGGCAAGAATGGGTCAGATGTTTGTAGAATGTTCCAGAATGATCGTGCTGTGGGAAGTTGGAGAGCTTTATGTAAATCAAGAATATTCCGGAAGGTTCAGGTCCTGTTGTGAAGTATATATAAAGGAGTCAGCCGCTCGCTAGTCCAGTGTTTGTATTGGACAAGTAATGGACAACAACACTTGAGAAATATGACAAAAATGACAAGAGTTCACAAATTTCTGAAATATTCGGCTGTGCACCCTGAGTTGCTGAACTGTGAGTGTAGTGCTAATATGTGCTTGTGGTTATAGTGGGGTAATTATTTTGGACAGTGAAACGTATGTAATGGATAAGAATACTCTACTGGAGATGGATGAAATGAGAATCTCTAACCGAAACAAACATTCCATTTGTACTTACTTCACATGTATTATTTCATTCAAATCCCTTTACTTGCAGCAAAGATGGGGCAACTATACTCATGTCATACACATACAATCTCCAATACCTACATACATGCATTTGAGGTCCAAGGGGTGGAACAATTGTCAAATAACCTACACAATGTGTAAGGGTGTACTGCTTGCTGGTTTATTTATGTTGCATTGGTACCCATAAGTCATTGGTAATTTATCAACATATAGCTAACCATTAACCATTACGATTATAATGTGTAACTGCTACATGTCATTACAATTACCATGTAATTCCAATGACCAGTTCATCATTACCATGTAATGGTAAAGTTAAGTTTTTATTACCATTACGCTGTAATGCATTACCGATTAATTCAATTATGATTTTGCCCAACTCTGCTATACATTTAGAATTCTTATGAAGTCCTATATGGGATCCACTTTTACAGAGTATTCTTGAATGTGTGTTACATCTTCATTTAAGAGGCAAAACTTCCCCTTATAAAAACTGCTCTGAATACAACTTACATGAAGCAATCAGGAACTTAGCATGCATATCCCTAAGCAGTTCTCTGATATTCAGAGGTTAGGTCCTCAAAGAAAAAAATCACTGTAGCCATATATAACATCTCCATTTACAGTGATTTTGGCACCAGCTCGAGCTTCACTGGCATCCATCACACAATGCACACAAGACCTATTGTATGTCATACTCATAATCTTTTTCTCCTGCAGGCATTGCTGAATCTGGTCCTCCCAAGATTTCCTTAGCCTTCCTCTACCTTTCTTTCCTGCCACTTGGGCTGAAAAAATTATCTTAATAAGCATCTCATCACTCATTCTTTCAACATGGCCAAGCCACCTAATAATATTAATCGCCACCTTACTAACAACATTTTGCCTCACATTACACAACTGCAGCACATCTTCATTCCTCACATGATTAGAGCATATCTTGCTACAAACTACCAGTAAGTAATGCATCTCTCCAGCACAGAAATAACTCCTATGTCTCTTCTGTAGCACCCAGGTTTCACTGCCATACATCAGAGTAGGAACACTATCATGTACAGACATTCGAGACTTTCTTGAGAACCCATCATTCCTGTGAAATACTCCTAAAGCAGCTATGGATTTCAATGAAGAATTCACTCGCCCACTAATTTTGCCTTCTAATTTGTTCTCTCTGTCAAACATGCTTCACAAATATACAAACTCGTTTACCTGATCAATAACGGTGCCATTTAGACTTATCCTACATTCAGTACTAACCATTCCTCGCTCAAATATAACTTAGGTTTTTACTTTATTTATACTCAGTTTAAATTCCATACAAACTTTGCATAGGACATACATGATTAGAGCACGTGTGTCTGCAATTACTCTGCATCTCTGTGTCAATTACTCTCTTTCATGTGTGTCTGCAATTACTCTACTCTGCAATTCACTTTTGCTCTGCTAACAGGACTGTGTCATCAGCGAAACAATTTTGGCATTGCACTGAAAATTCCCTATGCCATAGTCATCATGCACATTGGCTGTAGAGAGGCCAGATACCCTACAGTGAGGAAAGCGTGTGATAGAAGGAACGGCCATCTTGGACTCATGGAAAGGTCTCCACACACTGTCGGGGCTCCAAATGCACACAACTGCAATACCACAAACCAAGATCTCTGGAAATATGGTATTCAAGCCTCTTGCACTGCAGTGACACATTAGATGACATCACCTCTCTACATTCCACGGAAGGAAATCATCTGATTGTGAGCAGATGCTGCAGGGAGCTACAACAAAGTGATGTAATAATGCCAAACATTTCAAGCAGTTGTATTTTCACTGCAAGAAAAAAATTCAGGACCTTTCACAAAAATCTGAAAAATCATGGGCCTAGAAAAAAGGGAAGTCAAATTCCATGACTTTTACAGGATTCCAGGGGCTGTGTAAACCCTGGGGTGTAGCGTATCTCCAACTGTCAAGAGGTAAAACAAAAACAAAAGCGTGAAGGTAAACTACAGGATTAAATGTATGTTCTAAAACCTGAAAAAATTATTTATCAGAAGCGAATTAACGAGAAAAAATTAATTGTTTTTGCTCGCTTGATACTTTCAAAATAAAAAATCTGTTTGGCGTTTTATGAAAATATCCAGAGATATTACTTCCAAACGTCAACAGAAAATTTGTATGGGCAATGTCACCCAACCCCTCGTAAAATTATTGGGTTGCAAAGATTCACCTTGCCCCTTTCTAAAGTTGCTTAGTCAAGCTTAGAATAAAGAGGAGCAAATCACAAAGCTCTAAAACCACTGCCTGCTTCAGAAGATGGAGAGCTAATTTTGGGGAAGTGAATTGTGATATATAACTTACACTTGGGTGCATGCATGTATATGTTGATGCTTGAGGAAGCAAACCGTGACATAACCTGCATCTACAGTATATACTGTGACATATATCTCTCATTTAATCTTCCTTTTTGAGTTTCTAGTATTACATTAATTATGCTACTTATTTGGTACTAGAGACTCGGCCCGGCTTTGCACGGTAGTAATTTAGAATTTACGGCGAATCTAAAGAGAGACGATTATTACGTTCAACAGGCGACTGACTGTCTTTCTCTTTGTAAAGCCATTCTTTGTCTGTCATTTGCCAATCGAGATTCTGTTTCTTGGAAAGTTTCATTATCATGGGATAAACAAATTCTCTTAGCGTCCGATGTGCTACGACCTATACTTGATTTTTGTCTCAGCATAATGTTAATACAGTATTTAAATTTTAATCAAAGAACTACTCAAAGAGATACATACGTGTGGACAAAAACAACTAAGCATTTAATCTGTGTGAGCGCCAACAAACCAATTCTCTTTCAGCGCCCAATGTAACTATGCATTTAGTCTATGTGAGCGAAGATAAACCGATTCTTTCAGCACCCAATGTAACTGTGCATTTAGTCTGTGGCCTTACTGCTGTCTGACAGGCTGCCGCGCATGCGCCTTGCGTCTTTTATCTAATGAGCAAAAAAGTTTCGTAAACCGGTTGCTGCGCATTGTTGTTTAGGCAGTGGAAGCCACGAAAGAATGCGAACAGCAGTTTTTCTTTGACTTGTCACTATAAATCATAGCTGTTCGGCTCCTTTTTGTCATAGATTAATGTTTCATACACCTAAACCTTCCTCGACAAATGCTCTAATAGAATATAGAATGGTGAAAACCACATCAAAATCCGTCCAGCGATTCTTGAGATTAGCCCGAACAAACAAACAAACACCTATCGGGGACTTTATTTTATACTATGTATAGATAATTCTCTCTGAATGGTACGTCATATCATCTGAATTTCCATATACTTGTTGACGATGGCTGATAGTCAATTAAAGGTAAACAAAAAGCCATGGCCAGTGAAAAATGGTGTGTATGTCACATTATTTACTACTTGAAATAATATATTATCTTGATATTACAGGAGTCAAAGATTATCTGTATGCAGAATAAGTGCTGTTTTATGTAGGTATCATGAAACTTCCATAATCATGTTATTTTGACAATGGCAAGAAAGAAAGAAATATTACTTGGATTTTCAATGTAAGTTGGATTCTTTCAAACTATCTCTGGCCATACTTTATTTGCTAATGTCAAAATGGCTATTGTTTCAACAAACAACCTGTAAGAATACAACATTGAAACAGCAAGTTTTATAAAAAGATTGAACTACATTTATTTCCATACTGAAAGCCACATCACCATTACACATTACAAAGCCTTCTGAATCAATGTTGAATGAAATAAATAGAAACGAGTTTTTTAAAAACTTTTCCTTGGCTAAAACCTTCCAAAATTATGAATTAAATTAGATGCAGAACCTGAAAAAAAAGTAATGATTAAGCACTTCACTGCAAAGCATGTTTATGGCTGATGAATCTGGCGTTAATCAAAGAAGACAGTGAAATAAATTGAACAGCAATAAATTATTGTTACCAATTTCTTTAGAATTATCTCAACCAAATCAAGAACAGCATCTTCAGGGTCTTCTTCTCCTGGTTGCTAAAAAATGTATAACAGCTGCAATTAATTCATATGAGCCATTTATAAGTAGCAGAAGACTATTAAGAAGATAATTTACATGTCATAAAAGAAAATGTGTGAAAAGTGTGCATAATACAGTTAAAACAGATAGTACTAATCATTTTGCTTCAATGTGGACATATACACTGAAGAGCAATTGAATTAGAGATACCTGTCTAGTAACATGTAGCACCACCTTTCGTCCTGATGACGGCGGCAATTCATCTCGGCATAGACTCGACAAGACACCGGAAGCGTTGGGAAGCCATACGGATCCACGACCCCTGAACAAGTTCCCACAGTTCACGAAGATTTGATGGAGGGGGTCAGAGCCTCGAACATCTCTCTTGATGGTATCCCAGATGTGCTCGATGGGATTGAGGTCAGGTGACCTAGCTGGATAAGGAAGCAAGGTCACGTTGGTGGAGTGTTCATCCAACCTTCGGATACAATTCGGGAGCGATGGCACAGTGCATTGTCTTGTTGCAGGATGAGGTCCCCAGTGGGATGTTGAAGATGCACAAATGGGAGCAAATGGGCGTCTAGGATATCCCGGTAATGTTGACCTATGAGGGACGATGTCACACGTACCAGGGGTCCCATTTCAGTCCACGTAAACAGTCCCCAGACGAGAATGCCACCCCCACCAGCTTGAAGAGTACCCTGCTGGCAAGAAGGATCCATTGCTTCATGTGGTTTGTGCCGTACTCGTATCATGCCATCCGCATGTACCTATGTGAATCTCGACTCATCAGTCCAGGCAACATTTTCCCACATGTCTAGGGTCCAGTGGCAATGTTCCGGTGCCCATGCTAATCTTTGCACCCTGTGATGTGTGGTTAACAGCAGTACCCTCGTGGGACAATGGCTTCTGTACCCCATAGCAAGGAGATGGTTCTGGATGGTGCGGCTGCTTACATGTTTTTGTGCACCAGCGTTAAATTGCCGAGTGATTTCTTGCACTGTGGCCCATCTATCCGGTGTTACAATGCAAGCTAGCCGACGATGACTCCGCTTATCCACATGCTGTTGTCCACGGCAGTTGGCCCTTGCAGGGATGGTTTTACCGGATTCAATGTACTCACGGTGCACCTGTGACACAGTGGCTCGTGAAAATCCCAGTGCCTGCACGACTTCCGAGATGGAGTGACCCATTCATCGGGCCCCGACAATTTGCCCACGATCAAATGCGCTAAGATCCTACGCCTTACCCATACTGCGTACGACTCTTACTGATTCCTGTCGCATCACTCCTTATATTGTCAGATCACTGCATACATCATGTTGTTTCCGTTTACAGGGCCGCCCACAGCGCCACATTTTCATAATGCCAGCTGTCTCTAATTAGCTCAATAATGCAAACATGCTTAACATGAATAATTTTTTGGGTGAACTATTTCTTAATTACCCCATCATTTCATATCTATTAAGTGCTTTTTTAACATGAAATATTGGTTTAGATGAACTCATATTTCATAAGGCATAGAAAAATGCACTCTCTTAGCACAAACCAGCAACTTTTTTCACTTGTTAATGTAACTCCTTGACCCCAATCATTTTAAAACCCACTAGAGCACATGGCTCACCCTTTGTTCAGACTGTGCAAATAATGGGAAGGGGACAGTGTGCAGGATTGCAGGGGTGGGTATTTTCGATGGGAGGGAGGTAGGTGGCTTTGGTGGAAGACTTCCCCACTTCAACCAAAGGTAAGGAGTTTCAGGAAGGGTAAGAATTTGGACAGAGGATGAAATCCTCTCCTCCCAACCCCTCTCATCTGTTTAGGCTGAATTCCCTTCCCATTAAAAAAAGAGAAGTCATGGGATCAAAGAAAGAGAAATTTGGGATGACAATGTCATGACTTCAGACATTTTGACAGATAATGCAATTGTAAACAATGTGATAAACAGCAGAAAATCAGAGTCACATAACTTATCTGATGAAGACAATGACATGGAAATCCTAGCACAACCATGATATTTTCAAAAGCTTTCACTGCATTGCAAACTATGTACCACTTTGTAATGAAACAAACACATATTTTAGAAACTTTAGAGAACGTAGACAAACTGGAAGAATTTTTGAGGCATTGTTCTGATGAAAAAAGAAAGCAATCCTGATAACATTTGCTTTTAATCTAGCTCTCACTGAATGTACTGCAAAAATTATTTTCATACACATGTACCACAGTATAATAACGTATCACAGTCTACAGTGCTGCTTCCCAAATGGCACAGTGATCTAAGTGCTGGCTTCTGACCATTCGTCCATGACGGGTATGGGTTCAAATCCCGGTGAGGCATGGATGTTATGTTTGTCTTATGGCACTGGCTCTCTACCTTCCCAGCAACCAGTCGCCGTAAGTTATGGGTGGGCTACTGCTTATAGCTCATCAAGTTGCTAGCAGAGGTCACTTAACCATCATACAAAACAAAAATAAAACATTAAAAAGTCTACAGTGTTGCAACACAGTGTAGAATGAAGGCATCATAAAGTAACATTTTTGCTGAAAACAATGACGCGGAAGTCCCTGGCTTTACTGTGAAACGTTCAGATGCTTATTATATTTGCACTTTTAAGGTATTAAAACCCTGCAAAGTGCGCATAGTTTACGTGCAATTCATAAATGAAAATACTATTAGAAAGCACCAATCACTCACCCTAAAGATCATGGTAATTTCCATCGACAACACACTTCCAACACGTCAATTATCGTAATGTTGCTGGCCTTCAAAGGTTTACAGACATCTTGCTTACGATTCCTACTTCCGGGCATGAAACATAGTTTTTTTTTTTTTTTTTAAGCCATATGAGATGTAACTATAAGCTTGTCAATTCCATAAAAAACACACACAAGCATACTACTCATTCATACAATTCAATTAAAAAACTATGTACATATTTACATAACCTTACATTCCTAGGTGATTAAACCTTTGTCAACTGTGAGTACCAAACTGCTCCTTCTGTTTCAAAACCCCTGCCACTCCTACTGCAAGTGTCACACTCATTCAGCCCCTCACACACAATCCTCTAGCACTTTCAACAAACTACTGTCATCATCATTTTTTTTTAATTGAATTGTATGAATGAGTAGTATGCTTGTGTGGTTTTTTATGGAATTGACAAGATTATAGTTACATCTCATATGGCTTAAAAAATAATAATAATAAATAAATACGATGTTTCATACCCGGAAGTAGGAATCGTAAGCAAGATGTCTGTAAACCTTTGAAGGCCAGCAACATTACGATAATTGACGTGTTGGAAGTGTGTTGTCGATGGAAATTACCATGATCTTTAGGGTGAGTGATTGGTGCTTTCTAATAGTATTTTCATTCAGATGCTTTTTCACGCTATGCATCATTCTGTAATGGAACAGGCAGATAATCTCTGTGTGTGTGTGTTTTTGGGTGTGTGCGTGTGTGTGTGCGTGTGCGTGTTTGTTTGTTTATGTGCGTGCGTGACAGACAGAGAGCATTTTCCCATAACAACTTTTAAATCCAGCTCGCCGATAGCAATTTTTCAATTCGAGCTGATTTTTGAAGCCATGAAAAATTATTAGATAAAAAACATTTATCGCTTTAGGTAGTGACTTATGAACGATAGGATGAAGAATATACGATTAATACCATAGATTAATGCATGAAGTCCAACACAAGTTGGATTATTTCTTGTAGTTGAAGATGTGTGGCAGAGAAAGAGCATATGCAGCTGTTTTGTCCTGTCTACACAGATGTATATGTAGTTAAAAAAATTGTGGGAGGGATTTGGAATAGTGTCTAAATGTAGGACATGGAACACCAGGATATCGATGGTGTCTGATGTTAAAATTCACTAAATCGCATATTGATTCTCTGAGCTTTAAGCAGCAAGAAGTAAGGTTACAGATTACATAGATTGGGAAAGGGGACTTTTTTTAAATTTAAGAAGTAATAAAAAAATGTAATTTCAAGATGAAGGAATGTATTTGTTTCAAAGATTTGAGTAAAAGGGCATATCACAGAGATGTGCTTTCAGAATTCTAAGTTGTTGAGGATGCAGAGAGAGAAAGTTTTGTTGAGTGAGAGGCAATACCATTTATTGTTAGCAAGAATTTTTATATTGATTTAGTCTTTCCAAATGTCCGTGGTATTCGTGCCAACTGATGAGCATCAATCATGTCACTGTTGCCTATACACGATATTAAAAAACGGAGATAATTGCAAAATAAAAAATGAACTTTACTTACAGCTAAAACCAAGTTAAAAAAACCATGCGAGATCTTTCAGACCCACTATGGGTCCATCATCAGGCACTGCATGGGTAGGATTCCGATCTTTTAAACTTGGAGATCCATACCACAATGCATCAGCATGAAGGCATCGCTCCCAAATTCTTTGTGCATTTGCACTCGACATAGACAGCAGTGACATGATTGATGGTTTAGTTTTTGTTGCATTAGCAGCCGTTTTACATAAAAGTCTACCTACTTTTGTGGTGAGGTAGTCTTGTGTTAAGTAACTTTGCTTAAAATGTTTGTAGAAGGGAAAATGCATGCTATTCAACATTACAGACATGTCACATTGAATTGCTAGATTAGGAAAGGTTGAAATAGTGGTGGGTAAATATTGATAGGCAGTGGTGATGCCAGTTGGTCAGAACTGGATGAGCTGTTAGGGAGGTTAAGCTTGATGGGAGGGGGCACAAATTTTGAAGTGTTTGGCAGAAATTTTGGCAAAAAATTCTGTTCCTGAGCATTTTACCCAACGCTGATAATGTTACCCCTAGTAAAACAAGTTTTCAAGTGAATACTTAATGTAGTATTTATTCAATGTATGTAGTATGGGAACCTTTTTTTTTTTTTTTTTTTTTCTGTCATAAGGATGTTTATGAATTTTTGTTTGTAACCTGATGAGGAATATAAATATATATATATATATATATATATATATATATATATATATATATATATATGTTATCCAACTATCGAGAAGATACCAGGCTCAGATTATTCAAACTTATGCACCCACCACAAGTCATCCTGAAGAAGAAATTGAAGAATTTTATGAGGAAATTCGTCATCTAAATAATAAAGGTAAGCAGCACTTGAAGATAATTATGGGAGATTTCAATGCAAAAATAGGGCAACGGCAACAGAATGAAACTTCAGTAGGTAAATTCGGTCATGGCAACAGAAACCAGCGTGGAAATACTCTCGTTGAGTTTGCAGAGGCAGAAGGATTTTTCATCTTGAACTCCTTTTTCAAGAAAAAGCCACACAGGAAATGGACATGGAGACATCCAATTGGAACGACAAGTGAAATTGATTTTATTATGTGTAACAAAAAATTCGTCATCGAAGACTGCAGTGTGCTGAACAAGTTCAACACAGGTAGTGACCATAGATTGGTGAGATGTAAGATGCACCTCAACACTAAACTGGAACGTGGCAAGCTCATAAGACAAACAAAATGTATTGACATAACCAACCTTAAAAAACACCATAATACTTTCAAGTTAGAACTGAAGAACAGATTCTCTGCTTTAGAAGGCCTAACATCGGAAGAAGTGGATATTTCGGAAGTTAACAGAAAAGTAACCAAAGCTCTAATGGAAACAGCAACAAAATTAGCTGGGTCTAAGAACAAGTTGCATGTGAACAAATTATCAGGAAAAACCAAAATGTTGATGCAAAAAAGAAGAGAGATGAGGACAACTAAAGAAGATGTGACTTCCAAAGTGGAATATATAGAGCTATGCAAGACAACACGAAAAAGTATCACTGAAGACGTAAGGAAATTCAACTGTGAGCTAGTGAGGAAAGCAATTGAAAACAACCAAAGCCTTAAGATAGCAAAGGGACATCTCAGTAAGGGAAGAAAACAGATTATGGCTCTGAGAAAAGAAGATGGTTCTATAACAAGAAATAGAGGCGAAATTTTGACAAGAGTGAAAGATTTCTACTCCAAATTATATGAAAGGGATGATACATGTACTCCAGACATCATGAAAGGTACCAGAGTTCTTCCAGTCCTCCCAGCAGAAGTTGCTCATGCAATCAAGAACATGAAGCGGGGGAAAGCTCCAGGAGAAGATGGAATTACTATAGACATCATACAAGAAGCAAGTGGAGAAATCGAAACAGTACTCGCCCAAATTTTCACTCGATGCCTTAATGAAGGGAAGATTCCTGAGGATTGGAACAATGCTACAATGATCCTGCTACATAAAAAGGTGACATTGAGGATCTCAGGAACTACAGACCTATCAGCCTCCTATCAGTGGTTTATAAAATCTTCACTAAAGTTCTTTCACACCGCTTGAAGGTAACACTGGACATGGCTCAACCGAGAGAACAAGCTGGATTCAGGAGTGGCTACAGCACAATAGATCATATCCACGTACTGAGAGAACTAATTGAAAGAGCGAGGGAATATGAACTTCCATTGTGCATGGCTTTTATCGATTATGAAAAAGCCTTTGATTCGGTGAAACCATCAGCAGTTACCACGGCTCTGAAATCCTGCGGTATTGAAGATGCATACATTAATATTATTAATAACATCTATGAAAATGCAAGTGCAAAGATTCGGCTGTTTGAAAATACAACACACATAAAAATTGGAAAGGGAGTGAGACAAGGTGACACCATATCTCCGAAGCTCTTTAATGCCACATTGGAAAATGTCTTTCAATCACTGAACTGGGAAAACAAAGGGATAAAGATTAATGGAGATTATCTAACCCACCTTCGTTTTGCTGATGACGTAGTCATTTTTGCAACTACCCCATCAGAGCTGCAGAGTATGATCCAGGAGCTTGCTGACAAGAGTAAAGAAGTGGGATTAAAAATGAACTTTCAGAAGACAAAAGTGATGTTCAATGCTTTTACAAGAAATGAAGATTTATCGATTGATGGAGAAAAACTGGAGATAACAGATACGTATGTTTATCTTGGACAGCAGATATCAAGTGAGGGTCACATTGATGAAGAAATTAATCGGCGTACAAAACTTGCCTGGAGAGCTTTTGGAAGAAACAGCATAATTTTCAAGAGCAATATGCCATTATGTCTTAAAAGAAAAGTGTTTGATCAATGCATCCTTCCAGTGCTTACGTATGGTGCAGAGACGTGGACCTTAACTAAAAGAGACATACAAAGGCTGCAGACAACTCAAAGAAGCATGGAGAGGTGCATGCTTGGTATAACCAGGAGAGATAAGAAGAGAAACTCGTGGATCCGAAAAATGACGAGAGTGGAAGACATCATGATCAGGGTTAAATCCCTGAAATGGCAATGGGCTGGACATGAGAAGGACAGACCATAGATGGACAGCCGAAAGTTTAGATTGGATTCCAAGGGACAGGAAAAGACCCAGAAAAAGACCACATGGGAGATGGGTGGATGAAATTCGTAAATATGCGGGAGTGACATGGAGGAGACTGGCACAAGACAGACCGTTGTGGAGGAAACTTGGGGAGACCTTCGTCCAGCAGTGGATTGATAATGGTTGACAATGATGATGATGATGATATGTCTTTTAAACTATTACAAAAATGGTGTGTTTCTACTACTTTCTTAGAAATTCGTTCAGGCAACTTCCTCTATTTTCCAGAAATACAAACATTAAATGTACCAAAAAATTCATTTTATATAACAAAATTTCAGTGAATTCAAGTAATTCACATACAATCATCCAAGTTCCTTAAAATTTTAGATGGTTGCACCTTCCATATGTTCCAACTGCTTAAATATTTTAGGGGGACTAAATGATGGGCTCAAAGAAAAGTTGGGTGAGCTGAATCCCACCTTATCCCACCCATAGCATTGCACCTGTTTATATGCTAAGGCAGGGTCCTGTTTCTGCCAGATAAAAGGATGGCTGCAAGCACTGAGGATTGTGACAGCAGCTATCCAATTCAGTTTGGAGTTGAGTTCTGACTATGTGGATAATAATCTGCAGTACAGAATGAGATAAAACAGCTTGGGGAATCTGGTGTCATTCCTTCCAATTAATTTAATACAGTAAAGTATGGTGCTTCTGAAAAAAAGGATAGAGACACATGAGTATCCAAGTTCAAGTCTTAATATATAAACAGCCAGGCAAAGGAGTTAAAGTAGTTTTTCAAGATACGGAGACATTTCTTGAGGAAGTTGCAGTAATCAGCAACCTCGACTGCTGAATTACAGAAAAAAAACACAGTTGATTAGACTATTGAATAATTTTAAGTTACAGTAGAATAATAAAATCTTCATGTTTGTCATTACTGGCCAAGCAATATTAATGGTGATTATGTTTTTCGATAGGAAGTGGACTTCAGCTATGGATAATAGGCCAGAGGAAAAAAATGAGGCATCAAGACAAGTGTAAGAGGATACAATACAGTAGACAATTGTTGGTTTCCGGAAAACCATTTGCTGTGAAACCATGAAAAATTAACTTCTTAGGAAATCATTTTAATAATAATATTATAAAGTTATTGAGGGTTTCATTTGCAGACATGAACACTACATCCAATTATTCAATGTATGTAGTATATGTAATCCCATTTTAGTTTTGGATTTTCAAGTTAACATGGTTCTACAGTTACATTTTTGTGCCTTCCAATATTCATTCCTTTTAATTCTTTTTTCCTTTATGATTTTAAATGACAAAAGTTGGCTTTAACAAGATAATTTTAAGGTGAACATAGAGTTACTCAAACTGAAGAAAGGAAGTTATATATAAATATGTCTGATTGAATCTCAGAATAAAACTTTTCAAAATTAAGAAGAAAAGGAGAATCAAATGAATTTTTCAACTGAATAATACTTTGATTTTTGTTTTTAATTCAATCAGGTACATCGCAAAAAATTTACCAAATATTTGTAAATTTTCAATGACTTAAAAATTCCATGCCTGTTTTTTTTTTAGTTTTTTTTTTCTAAAATCAAGAATTTTTATTAGAAGTGCTGCAAAAACTTTGAAAGTTTTTTTTTTTTGTAACATTCATTTTTTCGCACTCAAGCATAAAAAAAAAAAAAACTTATACATCTCAAACTGAATACACGAATGTAATCCTATTTTAGTTTGCTTGTTGTTTTCCTTCAGAAGAAATGATGCACTGGCAAAACTGTACTGTGCATTTATTCTTGGAGTCAAAACTTTTTCTCAAGTTAATTTCTAAATTTCCCAAAACCAGAAAAAAGCACTGAAAAAACTATGAAGAAACCTGTACTTAATTAAGAAAATATAAGAAAATGATTTCAAACCAATAAAATATTTTTACAAATATTTGCTTTTTTTAAATGAGATATCAACCAAACACTACTCATATTTATATCACTTTAAAGATTCTATGAACAAAACAATAAACTAAATAATATAAGAATTCTCATGCTTTGCAAATGAAAACAATTACTTCAGCACAAATACTAAATAAATAATGCTTAATCACATGCTGGCCAATTTATGATTTTAAATATTGAAAATCACTACGAAAACAAGTGAGTGATGATAGCAAACAAATAAACAGACTTTAATACTATAAAATGTGCACATCTTATATCTTGCCCAAATGAACATTAATCATGTCAGCAGCTGAAGCTGTTGGTTGTAATTGTTTTCAAATCTCTCTCTTATTGGTCCTGGCTATTTTTTACCTGCTGGAGAAGAAACATTTTGTATGTTCATTTTTCTGAGGATTCAAAGATCTTCTCCTACACTCTCAACCACATTGTCTCCATGCTTTTATTTGTATTCTACCACTATAAGATTCAAAGAAATGTTCATATTGTTTAAACTCATAAGTCACAGTCTGTATGACATCAGATCAGGACATTCTGGTCTCCTAGCTCCAACACTGCATGAACTTTATGCATGATAGAGCAGCAAAAGTGGCAATGTAATGTATGCAGAAATTTATATAATGGGAGTAGCCAAAAGCTGCAGAAAATATAATGTGGTGTTGGTAAACTAAGGCAAATAGGTATCATAAATAAATTGGTTTTTGAAATTCCTCATGCAGAATACAGTGTTAGAATTAGAAATAAATCTTCTACTGACCCAGTGGACCACTAAAACATGCAAACCACTGGTCTACCAAAATGCCCACTGGTCCATAAGAAAAAATAATAAAAAAAATTTAAAGACATTTACAATATATGTTGAAAATAAGGTATAATTTCAATGGAATTATCTCTAATATTTGTCTCTAAACATACCATTAGTTTGCAGCCTAAAAAGAAAACCACACAGCAAGATAAAAGAAGTAGAAATTCATTTTTAACTTGTGACAAATTAGGAAAAAAAATACCTTACTGGCCATCAGGGCCAGTAAAATCAGTGGTCTAACTGGAGTTTTACTGGTCAATGGTCAGTGGACCACTGGGTAATTCGGACGCTGGAATATATTTTGTATTTTGAATTTAACCAATGAATATTAGTTATGAATGCTCTATGTAATGAAGCACTCTATGACATTGTTCTTTTAAAATGTCATGGTTAATTTCCCGAGCCTAAAAAAATGCAACGCATAAGCTTATAGTCAAATTTAGTCTCCCAGCAAAATTTCTGAACAGCATAAAATCTGAAATTTCATTGTTCATTTTCAGAGCCTTAAAAAATTAAACACATAAGCATATAGTCAAATTTAGTCTATCAGTAAATTTCTTAACAGCATAAAATCTGAAATAGTCTTACTGGAAGTATTGCCAGTTTCAGGAGGTTGGCCATTTCTTCTCTACTCAATTGAAGATCTTCATTGATGTCATATACAGCGAAGCAAACTGAAAAATTACCAAAATTCTTGATCTATTATTTGCAGTATTTGTTAAATACCTTTTAAACAAATTATTTAGTAAAATGCTAGCATATAATTTTTCATTGAAGATAAATGACTGATTACTAAAGGAAAATGTTTTGTTCTTACACCGAATAATGTACACAGTTCTTTTTAAAGAACAGTTTTCCTAAATATACATAGAATGTTTAAACAATGAGACATGCACACACATGCTGATGAAAAAGCCATGAAACTCATATTAGGATATTTATTGATAGTTGTAATGCATCACACATGTCAACTATACATGAACCTGTTGCCACTTGACCTTGAATATTTATGTAAAAATTCCTCCTCAAATAAAAGTATTCATTTCATGCATGCATGAGGAATGGGAAGAGTGAATTTTGAATCACCTTGAATCTCAATGTCAAGATCTCTGAGGACTGTCTGGGTGAAATAAGCATTGAAAAGATCAAGATCTCTCTATTGAAACTGCCTGTGCAAAACAAGCATTGAAATGTAAAATATTTATGTAAAATGTGTATAAAAATGCTTCAAGTAACATCTATAAGCAAATGATTTCTCATATACTGTGAAACCTGTCTAAGACGGAATCCAAGGGACAAGAACTATTTTCCGTTTTAGATAGGTTTCTGTTTTCTACAGAAGCATTCATAGAATCTATTGAAATGCAAACATTTGAATTTTTGTCATGCTAATAACATATTATGCATAATTCATGAAAGAAATACGGGATTACACCATATAATACAAATTTTGAAGATGTCAATCCGATTTTTGGTGTAAATGTGACAAGGATGGAAAGTTAGATAAAATACGTAAACTTGAAAATTTTGGATGTTATCTAACTTACCATCCTTGTCACATTTACACCAAAAATCGGATTGACATCTTCAAAATTTTATTATGCATAATTAGTGCTTACTTAAGAGAATGTATTGCTTGCACATATCTTAATCAACAAAAAATTACAAACTTCTATTTTTTTAAATAATCCAACATTGATATTTGTGGTAATACTTACAATATGATGTTCAGTGGGACCACATATGCTGTTCATTAACTGAAATAATTCAGTCATCTTGAAGAAGTGAAAAATCTCTAATATCCCGAATATTCTGCAATGCTTTCTTATATATGTGTTATCCAACATACAGATTCTACATTTACCTCTATTTCATCATCCCCCCATGCTATTGTTTTATCTTTAATTTGATGTTACTTAATCATATCATCAATATCTTCAAGAGGTGCCATGGCAAGAGGCAAGCAAACAAGTGCAACTCAAAACAAGAAAAAGACATGATTGATCATCTTAATGAAAAAGGCATGATTGATCATCTCATTGAAAAAACTGTAAGGAAATAAATTGGAGAGTCTAGTTGAAATCTGTACAAACAAAAATCCAGATGCAAAGATTTTGGACTTTTCATCAAACAACATTGTCATATGTCCTAAACCTGAGTCATGCTATGTGCTTAAGGAGACATCAAACAGTTGATATTATGCTGCAGTGTGTTGATGTAAACTGTAAACAACTCCCAAGCAAGCAAGCGAGAGAGAGAGAGAGAGAGACAGAGAGAGAGAGAGAGAGAGAGAGACAGAGAGAGAG
Source organism: Macrothele yani (assembly GCA_039090855.1). Lineage (NCBI taxonomy): Eukaryota > Metazoa > Arthropoda > Arachnida > Araneae > Macrothelidae > Macrothele > Macrothele yani. The sequence continues at coordinate 35,146,943 of CM077029.1, forward strand.
AGACAGAGAGAGAGAGAGAGAGAGAGAGAGAAATGCAACTTTGCTAGCGGAGAGTTTACACATCGTCAATAACGCTGATAAATGTTGTAGTGATGAAATACCCAGATTCATACTTCCATCTTGGATACAGTTGATTTTGAACAACAAGGGCCAAATAAACTACCAACTTGAACTTTATTTCAGAACTCACCCAATAACAAAGAAGTTGCAACAATCATTAGCCAGAGCGTGGTGACGTTTTTTGAAGTTTTGAAGTCATTCGGGAGCTGAACGCCGTGTATATAAACAAGAGTAATGTTCCACGGTGGACTCTTTTTCAAATTTTTACTATATCTTTTTTAGCATTCACCTGAGGATGTGCTGGGAGCCAGCATGGAAGATCTAGTGACGTGATTTTGACTTTCAACTTTTGCTTTAGTGTAAATAAAAGTCATTTTCATTGTTAAATTTTATTTTCATGTCATATCATGCAAAGACAGCATTCTAACAGTTACTCAATTTTTTATCTTTAATTTTGGGACCACAAACAGTTTTCTTTAGGGCAGGTTTGATTTCTGTTTCATGCAGGATCCATTTTAAACAGGTTTTACTGTGTTAGAAAATATAGATAAATGCAATGAAATACAACGAAGAGAGAGTGAGAGAGAAAGAGACAGTCAGACAGAGACAGACAGCAATAGCTGATTTTATATAGCTTTCTGAAAATTCCCAATTTTTTTAATAGCTAAAGCAGGAATACCTTCTAGAAAAAAATTTGAAAATGACAAAGTGCAAACAGAAATCTGGCAGCACAGGGTACATGGTTAGTAAAATAAAAGGCAAAGTAACTAGGTTAAAAAAGGGGGGGCAAATGCTGTGAATGTTTGAGAATTTTGTGCAGGAGGTAGATCTGTTGTGCATAGATATTTATGAAGTACTAAACAGGAGGTGGTACATGCAACATACAGGTTAATTACAAATGATCTTTCCAATAATAAAAAAAAAAATTATCGAGAGACAATTAGGTACTGACCCAAGTTGATGATATTATGTGAAACAGCAACTCAAGTAATTTTTTTGTAAAGCTGTTGTAATTAGGTACATCTAGCAGGTGGTGCTAGCTTGCAGCAAAGCAATTGCCACAATTCATTTGGACCTGCTTAACAATGTTTGAGATGAGAACGAATTTTGTTGTTCTGGTGTCTGCCATGCTACAAAAGGAGTACATGTTGAACTTACTTAGAATGCAAAAACTCTGCAAGTCACTAGTGTTTGTTTCATATTTATTTATAAGACCAATATGCTTTTCTCCTCAATAAATATTTGTAATCAGAAGGACCATTAGTAATCAGAAAGACCATTTATAATCACCTTATACATATAAATACCAGTCTTACATACTTGTTTATGAAGTTTTATGTAGATGAAATAATAATAGCAGTATATACTGTGTATCACTCCTATATACCTATTTTAAGATTTTGTAATGGAAAGGTAAGAATGAATATAATAATTCTGTATGAATGAAATATGAATGTAAGAATGAAATCTGATTTTTTAAAAATTGTACCTTCACAAAAAAGCAACATCTTCTGTGAAACAACAAAACAAATAGTCATGACAGACAATGATACACCAGTCAGCTCATTTACAGATTTAGTTTCATGTACCTCTCCCCTTTCTCTTAGCATTTGGCAACATTTGAGTTGTTCCATTTTTCTGTGCATATGACAATACTTTTCTGAATGATCAAAGCCAACTTGAAGATTAGCAAGTATTGTAGTCCAGAGGATCTGGCTTTATCTGCAGCCATCAGCAAAAAACTTAGTTTTGGTTTTGGATATAGACTGAAACTCAGAAGATACAGTATTGAATACAGATAAGATCTCCTAAAGAGTGGAGGTCGTATTGAGCTTTCTTCAGCCCCTTATCCATTTCTTCAGAGTTTCAGCCCATGACCAGAACAAGAAACTTTGAAAAATGTAAAATTCTAAAGTAAAAACTAAACAACATTTTCATGTAAACACATTTTTACAAAATTATAAAACGATTTTGGAAAAAGAAATACATCTTATGGGAGAAAAATCTTTAGTTTTTTGTTTCATGCCAAATTTTACTGTGAGCTAGAGCAAGAGCGATAAAATTTATTATGCAGAGAAGAAAGAGCAATGGGCACTCATAATTCTTGTAGAAGTACTGCATGATAATTGCATAAAATATTCAATTTTGTCTACAAGTGTGGCAATAGTACTTATGCATACTACAAAGTAAGAAGTATAAAATATGAACATACACTGGATACGCTCGCCTAAAGTTCCACGGAGAATAACAGATAAATAGCGAACCCATTCCTCGATGCTAATGTACCCATCTTTGTCTTTATCCGCGGTAGAAAAAACTGAAATGAAAGACACAACAAATATTTAAGAAGACTGCATTTTTATGTTGCAACATTTTCACTTCTTACAACAAAACCACAAATGTTTCATCCTTGAAAGCAATAAATCACTCTGCCATTCATAATTCAGTAACTTGACAAGAATTCAGTTTCTTCATATCATCATCATCATCATCATCATCATCATTGTCAACCATTATCAATCCACTGCTGGACGAAGGTCTCCCCAAGTTTCCTCCACAACGGTCTGTCTTGTGCCAGTCTCTTCTATGTCACTCCAGCATACTTTCGAATTTCATCCACCCATCTTCCATGTGGTCTTCTTCTGGGTCTTTTCCTGTCCCTTGGAATCCAATCTAAAATTTCGGCTGTCCATCGATGGTCTGTCCTTCTGGCAGTATGTCCAGCCCATTGCCATTTCAGGGATTTAACTCTGATCATGATGTCTTCCACTCTTGTCATTTTTTGGATCCACGAGTTCCTCTTCTTATCTCTCCTGGTTACACCAAGCATGTACCTCTCCATACTTCTTTGAGTTGTCTGCAGCCTTTGTATGTCTCTTTTAGTTAAGGTCCACGTCTCTGCACCATACGTAAGCACTGGAAGGATGCATTGATCAAACACTTTTCTTTTAAGACATAATGGCATATTGCTCTTGAAAATTATGCTGTTTCCTCCAAAAGCTCTCCAGGCAAGTTTTGCACGCCGATTAATTTCTTCATCAATGTGACCCTCACTTGATATCTGCTGTCCAAGATAAACGCACGTGTCTGTTATCTCCAGCTTTTCTCCATCAATCGATAAATCTTCATTACTTGAAAAAGCATTGAACATCACTTTTGTCTTCTGAAAGTTCACTTTTAATCCCACTTCTTTACTCTTGTCAGCAAGTTCCTGAATCATACTCTGCAGCTCTGATGGGGTAGTTGCAAAAATGACTACGTCATCAGCAAAACGAAGGTGGGTTAGATAATCTCCATTAATCTTTATCCCCTTGTTTTCCCAGCTCAGTGACTGAAAGACACCCTCCAATGTGGCATTAAAGAGCTTCGGAGATATGGTGTCACCTTGTCTCACTCCCTTTCCAATTTTTATGTGTGTTGTATTCTCAAACAGCCAAATCTTTGCACTTGCATTTTCATAGATGTTATTAATAATATTAATGTATGCATCTTCAATACCACATGATTTCAGAGCCATTGCAACTGCTGATGGTTTCACCGAATCAAAGGCGTTTTCATAATCGATAAAAGCCATGCACAATGGAAGTTCATATTCCCTCGCTCTTTCAATTAGTTCTCTCAGTACATGGATATGATCTATTGTGCTGTAGCTACTCCTGAATCCAGCTTGTTCTCTCGGTTGAGCCATGTCCAGTGTTACCTTCAAGCGGTGTGAAAGAACTTTAGTGAAGATTTTATAATCCACTGATAGGAGGCTGATAGGTCTGTAGTTCCTGTGATCCTCGATGTCACCTTTTTTATGTAGCAGGATCATTGTAGTGTTGTTCCAATCCTCAGGAATCTTCCCTTCATTAAGACATCGAGTGAAAATTTGGGCGAGTACTGTTTCGATTTCTCCACTTGCTTCTTGTATGATGTCTACAGTAATTCCATCTTCTCCTGGAGCTTTTCCCCGCCTCATGTTCAACTTCCGCTGGGAGGACTGGAAGAACTCTGGTACTGGTACCTTTCACGATGTCTGGAGTACATGTATCATCCCTTTCAGTGGTGGCTCGAGGTAAGCTGAGATGGGGGGCTGCATCTCAATTTTGTAGATATCACAATACCACTTCGAAAGTTAAGTTACTGCGCCTGTGCTGACGCTGTCCGTTTAATAATAACAATAATAATAACAATAACAATATATATATATATATATATATATATATATATATATATATATATATATATATATATATATATATATATCATCATCATCATTGTCAACCATTATCAATCCACTGCTGGACGAAGGTCTCCCCAAGTTTCCTCCACAACGGTCTGTCTTGTGCCAGTCTCCTCCATGTCACCCCTGCATACTTTCGAATTTCATCCACCCATCTCCCATGTGGTCTTCTTCTGGGTCTTTTCTTGTCCCTTGGAATCCAATCTAAAATTTCGGCTGTCCATCGATGATCTGTCCTTCTGGCAGTATGTCCAGCCCATTGCCATTTCAGGGATTTAACTCTGATCATGATGTCTTCCACTCTAGTCATTTTTCGGATCCACGAGTTCCTCTTCTTATCTCTCCTGGTTACACCAAGCATGCACCTCTCCATGCTTCTTTGAGTTGTCTGCAGCCTTTGTATGTCTCTTTTAGTTAAGGTCCACGTCTCTGCACCATACGTAAGCACTGGAAGGATGCATTGATCAAACACTTTTCTTTTAAGACATAATGGCATATTGCTCTTGAAAATTATGCTGTTTCTTCCAAAAGCTCTCCAGGCAAGTTTTGTACGCCGATTAATTTCTTCATCAATGTGACCCTCACTTGATATCTGCTGTCCAAGATAAACGTACGTGTCTGTTATCTCCAGCTTTTCTCTATCAATCGATAAATCTTCATTTCTTGTAAAAGCATTGAACATCACTTTTGTCTTCTGAAAGTTCATTTTTAATCCCACTTCTTTACTCTTGTCAGCAAGTTCCTGGATCATACTCTGCAGCTCTGATGGGGTAGTTGCAAAAATGACTACGTCATCAGCAAAACGAAGGTGGGTTAGATAATCTCCATTAATCTTTATCCCCTTGTTTTCCCAGCTCAGCGACTGAAAAACACCCTCCAATGTGGCATTAAAGAGCTTCGGAGATATGGTGTCACCTTGTCTGACTCCCTTTCCAATTTTTACGTGTGTTGTATTTTCAAACAGCCTAATCTTTGCACTTGCATTTTCATAGATGTTATTAATAATATTAATGTATGCATCTTCAATACCGCAGCTTTTCAGAGCCATTGTAACTGCTGATGGTTTCACCGAATCAAAGGCTTTTTCATAATCGATAAAAGCCATGCACAATGGAAGTTCATATTCCCTCGCTCTTTCAATTAGTTCTCTCAGCACGTGGATATGATCTATTGTGCTGTAGCCACTCCTGAATCCAGCTTGTTCTCTCGGTTGAGCCATGTCCAGTGTTACCTTCAAGCGGTGTGAAAGAACTTTAGTGAAGATTTTATAAACTACTGATAGGAGGCTGATAGGTCTGTAGTTTCCGAGATCCTCAATGTCACCTTTCTTATGTAGCAGGATCATTGTAGCGGTGTTCCAATCCTCAGGAATCTTTCCTTCATTAAGGCATCGAGTGAAAATTTGGGCGAGTACTGTTTCGATTTCTCCACTTGCTTCTTGTATGATGTCTACAGTAATTCCATCTTCTCCTGGAGCTTTTCCTCGCTTCATGTTCTTGATTGCATGTGCAACTTCTGCTGGAAGGACTGGAGGAACTCTCGTACTGGTATCTTTCATGATGTCTGGAGTGCATATATCATCCCTTTCATATAATTTGGAGTAGAAATCTTTCACTCTTGTCGAAATTTCGCCTCTATTTCTTGTTACAGAACCATCTTCTTTTCTCAGTGCCATAATCTGTTTTCTTCCCTTACTGAGATGTCCCTTTGCTATCTTTAGGCTTTGGTTGTTTTCAATTGCTTTCCTCACTAGTTCACAGTTGAATTTCCTTACGTCTTCAGTGATACTTTTTCTTACTGTCTTGCATAGCTCTATATATTCCACTTTGGAAGTCACATCTTCTTTAGTTGTCCTCATGTCTCTTCTTTTTTGCATCAACATTTTGGTTTTTCCTGATAATTTGTTCACATGCAACTTGTTCTTAGACCCAGCTAATTTTGTTGCTGTTTCCATAAGAGCTTTGGTTACTTTTCTGTTAACTTCAGAGATGTCCACTTCTTCCGATGTTAGGCCTTCTAAAGCAGAGAACCTGTTCTTCAGTTCCAACTTGAAGGTATTATGGTGTTTTTTGAGGTTGGTTATGTCAATAGATTTTGTTTGTCTTATGAGCTTGCCACGTTCAAGTTTAGCGTTGAGGTGCATCTTACATCTCACCACTCTATGGTCACTACCTGTGTTGAACTTGTTTAGCACACTGCAGTCTTCTATGACGAATTTTTTGTTACACATAATAAAATCAATTTCATTTGTCGTCCCATTTGGATGTCTCCATGTCCATTTCCTGTGTGGCTTTTTCTTGAAGAAGGAGTTCAAGATGAAAAACCCTTCTGCCTCTGCAAACTCAACGAGAGTATTTCCACGCTGGTTTCTGTTGCCGTGACCGAATTTACCTACTGAAGTTTCATTCTGTTGCCGTTGCCCTATTTTTGCATTGAAATCTCCCATAATTATTTTCAAGTGCTGCTTACCTTTATTATTTAGATGACAAATTTCCTCATAAAATTCTTCAATTTCTTCTTCAGGATGACTTGTGGTGGGTGCATAAGTTTGAATAATCTGAGCCTGGTATCTTTTCGAGAGTTGGATAACAAGTCGTGCAGCTCTGTCAGAGGAATATATATATATATATATATATATATATACTGTCAACTGTGAACTAGTGAGGAAAGCAATTGAACAACCAAAGCCTAAAGATAGCAAAGGGACATCTCAGTAAGGGAAGAAAACAGATTATGGCACTGAGAAAAGAAGATGGTTCTGTAACAAGAAATAGAGGCGAAATATTGACAAGAGTGAAAGATTTCTACTCCAAATTATATGAAAGGGATGATACATGCACTCCAGACATCATGAAAGATACCAGTACCAGAGTTCCTCCAGTCATTCCAGCTGAAGTTGCACATGCAATCAAGAACATGAAGCGGGGAAAAGCTCCAGGAGAAGATGGAATTACTGTAGACATCATACAAGAAGCAAGTGGAGAAATCGAAACAGTACTCGCCCAAATTTTCACTCGATGCCTTAATGAAGGAAAGATTCCTGAGGATTGGAACACCGCTACAATGATCCTGCTACATAAGAAAGGTGACATTGAGGATCTCGGAAACTACAGACCTATCAGCCTCCTATCAGTAGTTTATAAAATCTTCACTAAAGTTCTTTCACACCGCTTGAAGGTAACACTGGACATGGCTCAACCGAGAGAACAAGCTGGATTCAGGAGTGGCTACAGCACAATAGATCATATCCATGTGCTGAGAGAACTAATTGAAAGAGCGAGGGAATATGAACTTCCATTGTGCATGGCTTTTATCGATTATGAAAAAGCCTTCGATTCGGTGAAACCATCAGCAGTTACAATGGCTCTGAAAACCTGCGGTATTGAAGATGCATACATTAATATTATTAATAACATCTATGAAAATGCAAGTGCAAAGATTAGGCTGTTTGAAAATACAACACACATAAAAATTGGAAAGGGAGTGAGACAAGGTGACACCATATCTCCGAAGCTCTTTAATGCCACATTGGAGGGTGTTTTTCAGTCACTGAGCTGGGAAAACAAGGGGATAAAGATTAATGGAGATTATCTAACCCACCTTCGTTTTGCTGATGACGTAGTCATTTTTGCAACTAGCCCATCAGAGCTGCAGAGTATGATCCAGGAACTTGCTGACAAGAGTAAAGAAGTGGGATTAAAAATGAACTTTCAGAAGACAAAAGTGATGTTCAATGCTTTTACAAGAAATGAAGATTTATCGATTGATGGAGAAAAGCTGGAGATAACAGATACGTACGTTTATCTTGGACAGCAGATATCAAGTGAGGGTCACATTGATGAAGAAATTAATCGGCGTACAAAACTTGCCTGGAGAGCTTTTGGAAGAAACAGCATAATTTTCAAGAGCAATATGCCATTATGTCTTAAAAGAAAAGTGTTTGATCAATGCATCCTTCCAGTGCTTACGTATGGTGCAGAGACGTGGACCTTAACTAAAAGAGACATACAAAGGCTGCAGACAACTCAAAGTAGCATGGAGAGGTGCATACTTGGTGTAACCAGGAGAGATAAGAAGAGGAACTCGTGGATCCGAAAAATGACAAGAGTGGAAGACATCATGATCAGAGTTAAATCCCTGAAATGGCAATGGGCTGGACATACTGCCAGAAGGACAGATCATCGATGGACAGCCGAAATTTTAGATTGGATTCCAAGGGACAGGAAAAGACCCAGAAGAAGACCACATGGGAGATGGGTGGATGAAATTCGAAAGTATGCAGGGGTGACATGGAGGAGACTGGCACAAGACAGACCGTTGTGGAGGAAACTTGGGGAGACCTTCATCCAGCAGTGGATTGATAATGGTTGACAATGATGATGATGATATATACTGATCAAAAGTGCTTTTTTTTACAAGAAATTAAAATTTAGATTTTATATTTAGCGATTGATGGGGAAAATGTAAAGGTACCGATACCTAAATTAGGCAACAGATATTAAGCGATGGCCACATTGTCACATTTATGAAGAAAATAATCGACCTATAAAACTTTGTCGGATACATTATTTCTTAAAAAGAAACTGATTAATCAGTGCATCCTTCCAGTTCTTACGCATGGAGCACAGACATGGACCTCAACTAAAATAGACAGACAGACATTGCAGACAACTGAAAGACGCATGTAGAGATGCATGTTTGATGTTACCTGGAATGATACAAATAGGAACTCGTGGATCGGGAAAATGACAAGAGTGAAAGACATGGTAAAAATTCCTGAAATTGCAATGGGATGGACATATTGCTAGAACAAAGAACCACCGACGGAGAGTTGAAATATTGAACTGGATAGCAAGGGAAAAAACAATATCCAGAAGATGGCAAGAGGGAGATGGGTACATGAAATTCGAAAGCATGAAAAAAACTGACTCAAGGCAGACTGTTGTGGAAGAAGAAACTTGGAGACTTTCATCCAGCAGTGGATTGGTGGTGGTTGCAAATTATATATACATGCATATAACCAAAGCCTAAAGATAGCAAAGGGACATCTCAGTAAGGGAAGAAAACAGATTATGGCACTGAGAAAAGAAGATGGTTCTGTAACAAGAAATAGAGGAGAAATTTTGACAAGAGTGAAAGATTTCTACTCCAAATTATATGAAAGGGATGATATATGCACTCCAGACATCATGAAAGATACCAGTACCAGAGTTCCTCCAGTCCTTCCAGCAGAAGTTGCACATGCAATCAAGAACATGAAGAGAGGAAAAGCTCCAGGAGAAGATGGAATTACTGTAGACATCATACAAGAAGCAAGTGGAGAAATCGAAACAGTACTCGCCCAAATTTTCACTCGATGCCTTAATGAAGGAAAGATTCCTGAGGATTGGAACACCGCTACAATGATCCTGCTACATAAGAAAGGTGACATTGAGGATCTCGGAAACTACAGACCTATCAGCCTCCTATCAGTAGTTTATAAAATCTTCACTAAAGTTCTTTCACACCGCTTGAAGGTAACACTGGACATGGCTCAACCGAGAGAACAAGCTGGATTCAGGAGTGGCTACAGCACAATAGATCATATCCACGTGCTGAGAGAACTAATTGAAAGAGCGAGGGAATATGAACTTCCATTGTGCATGGCTTTTATCGATTATGAAAAAGCCTTTGATTCGGTGAAACCATCAGCAGTTACAATGGCTCTGAAAACCTGCGGTATTGAAGATGCATACATTAATATTATTAATAACATCTATGAAAATGCAAGTGCAAAGATTAGGCTGTTTGAAAATACAACACACGTAAAAATTGGAAAGGGAGTGAGACAAGGTGACACCATATCTCCGAAGCTCTTCAATGCCACATTGGAGGGTGTTTTTCAGTCGCTGAGCTGGGAAAACAAGGGGATAAAGATTAATGGAGATTATCTAACCCACCTTCGTTTTGCTGATGACGTAGTCATTTTTGCAACTACCCCATCAGAGCTGCAGAGTATGATCCAGGAACTTGCGGACAAGAGTAAAGAAGTGGGATTAAAAATGAACTTTCAGAAGACAAAAGTGATGTTCAATGCTTTTACAAGAAATGAAGATTTATCGATTGATGGAAAAAAGCTGGAGATAACAGACACGTTCGTTTATCTTGGACAGCAGATATCAAGTGAGGGTCACATTGATGAAGAAATTAATCGGCGTACAAAACTTGCCTGGAGAGCTTTTGGAAGAAACAGCATAATTTTCAAGAGCAATATGCCATTATGTCTTAAAAGAAAAGTGTTTGATCAATGCATCCTTCCAGTGCTTACGTATGGTGCAGAGACGTGGACCTTAACTAAAAGAGACATACAAAGGCTCCAGACAACTCAAAGAAGCATGGAGAGGTGCATGCTTGGGGTAACCAGGAGAGATAAGAAGAGGAACTCGTGGATCCGAAAAATGACAAGAGTGGAAGACATCATGATCAGAGTTAAATCCCTGAAATGGCAATGGGCTGGACATACTGCCAGAAGGACAGATCATCGATGGACAGCCGAAATTTTAGATTGGATTCCAAGGGACAAGAAAAGACCCAGAAGAAGACCACATGGGAGATGGGTGGATGAAATTCGAAAGTATGCAGGGGTGACATGGAGGAGACTGGCACAAGACAGACCGTTGTGGAGGAAACTTGGGGAGACCTTCGTCCAGCAGTGGATTGATAATGGTTGACAATGATGATGATGATGATACTGTACGTATATATATATATATAAGGACAAAAAAATTTAAAAAAATTAATGCGTGTGCCAGGAGACACACTCAAGGTCATGTACGCATTACGCGTTCTCAAGTGTCTCATTGTGACCCCTAGAAATATGACAATATGCATTTTTTCTTCTGATACACTCCCTTTGAAACTTCGACTTGATACCGACCACTGCAACTTGGACGGCGATGAAAAACATTTTGTGGAATTTTGAAGGATCTTCCAGAATTTCGCGACGAGTTGTTATTGCAATACTCACACACCGGCATTTTCTTTAATAAAAACGGATTGCAAACATATTCAGTCCAGTTTTAATTCTGAAGCCATCATGGTAACAATTTAGTGTAGAAAAATTTGTTTTAAAAAATTTACCAACTTCGTAAATTTTCTAAACAATGATATCTGATTAAATGTTCTTTTCAAAGTAATTATGTACACTACCTCAATTGAAATGCGCAGCCGATTTTTTGGGAGGGAGGGGGATGCAGCAGAAAAATAAAATGTATCCAGTGGAGTGACTTCAATGATTTTTGGTGAATAAAAATTTACGTGAGTTTAAAAGCGAAAATTTTGATGTGCTTGGTAAGTGAAGAAATCAATTTTGTGCAAGTATTTCGCTGCAGAAATTAGTATATCTCTCTCTTTTTTTTTTTTTTTTTAATTTATCCAATACTGAACTCTATTTTTAATCGCAATTTGTTCACATGCTCATTTTGACCAGAAGAGAAAATATAAGCAAAACTTTTTTGCAAAAGTCCCGGCATTCCGGCAACTGAGTATTTGTTATTAGATGGGAGCAACATTGTTGTTAGAATTATTACGTTGAATAAAAGCAGGAACAAACCAAAAATTGGAAGAAAAAACGAAAAGCAGGTTGAGTAATACATTCAAACGTACTTTATTTAATACTTTATTTCAACATTCGTCATTATTTTTAATTCATTCCCCTATTTTATGTCTTATTCGAAAGCACAAGAACCGTATTAATTAACAAAGCACACAGGCCCAGCGATGCATTCCCACCCAACGAAAGACTGCATTCGCGAGCAACCCTGCTAGCGAGAGCTGCCATGAATGCAGTCCCCGGGGAAGTTTTATTCAAAGGAAACGAACTGATGTGGGAATAGGCAGAGTTTCCCACATGAGTTGGTTTCAATAGCCGTCAGGGCTGCAAGAAGCACAGTCCGTGACGTTCTTCCCGCTCCCAGTGGTGTTATGCAGGGAAAACTTCCAGTTGAGTTCAGAAAAGTGCAGTCGTGGCATTATGCTGGGAAAACTTACAGCGGTGTTCACAAAACTTCTCTTTCTTGGTATGGCATGATAAAAAAACTGCTTTGGGTAGGGGGGCTGCAGCCCCACAGCCCCTTAGCAGGAGCCGCCCCTGATCCCTTTCATATAATTTGGAGTAGAAATCTTTCACTCTTGTCAAATTCTTCAAATAAAGTAACATTAATCCACAAACATAAAAGGTGATGGTGTGTGTCTGGCTGGGTGATGTTAATGAATGGCAAATTATATATTGGGTGTGTGCAAAAGTTCCACCCATTTTTGTAATAGATGCAAATTACAATCGGAGCCAACAGTTGAACAGATTGCGAGAACAACTGACACCAAAGCGGCCAGCCCTCATCTATTGCAAATGATCCTTCACAATGATGATGCCATACCTCATGCTGCTTTAATCATTCTGCAAAAATTACTGGACTTTAGTTGGGAAGTGTTACCTCACCCGCATCTTACCCTGACCTGGCACCTACAGACTACCACCTTTTTTTATCATTACAGAATGCCTTTGCTCTCCAAACCTTCGATGATGTGGACAATGTGAAAACAGCATTACATGACTTTTTACTCTAAAACACGGGAGTTTTTTCGGCATGGGATTCACCTACTCATAGAGATTGCAAGAGGCCATACATAATGATGGCAATCATGTGAAATCCTAGGTACGTTACTTGTTGTGTTCTTGTCCATTCTTTGTAGCCTACAAAAACAGGTACCTTTCACGATGTCTGGAGTCAGTCCTGATGACAAGTTGGAGTACACACACCCAATATTTCAAAAACTTAGCAACCATAAAACTTAAATTGTGTACTCTTCTGAATTAATGAACCTTAGGGCTTGAAAAATATCTGAAAAGTTACATGCCCGACTGGGCATGTGCAGAAATTATTTACCTGCCAAGGTAGTAAAACCTGGATGCACAGGATAATTTATCTTTTAAATTTACAAATTAAATAGAAGCCACATTTCTTTTAAATTAAAAAACTATGATAAACGTTTTATTCATCTTTTGCATTGCCATTTTAAGGGTCTGTATTCCAAATGTTGAACGTGCAAAAGCATGCATCTTACTTCCCTCACTCAAATTATACTAAAGACCCAACCCTCACCAGGGAATGTGTGATATCCCATTGTCGTTCACTCCTCCATCTCCTTCATTCCATTGCTAAATGTTAACATTTGGAGCAAAACTACATATGTACCAGTTTTTGGACTTAGAGCATAATATAATTAAAGAAATGATATTCTCCTATCGTTTGCACTCTGTGACAATACAACTTCTGGTGATTTGCCGTGAAATGAAAGGATCTGCGACGACTATCTTTTTTCTTATAGGAGGAAGTTCTCTATTCCAAACTCCTTTTTTATAAAATTTAGTTGCTTTACGGGGCAAAAAAAAAAAAACAACTAGATTTGATTTTTTACTTGCCGCCCAAGCCAATAATTTGCATACTTCGGGCATCTTGGGCACGATATTCTTCAGGCCCTGCTTAGTGATAATTATTATTGAAATTAGATGTAAATTACGGGTATTACTGGGGATTTCGTACATAACATTATTTTTATGAAAAATGAAGCTGTGGAAATCAAAAGGAGACGAGTAAAATTAATGACCAAAACTGCTAGGCACTTACTTCCCCACAAGTGACAATACCTACTACCTGGAGTCAGTCCTGATGACAAGTTGGAGTACAACCTGAAAATTTGACAAATAGTATTACACAAGGAACCCTTAGTAATCCCTTTTATTTAAATCTAATTTAAATAATAAAATGTACACTGCCTTCAGGATGTACACCTTAGAGACAATCTTGATTTCTTAGGGCAAAGAGATTCCATGGAAATTCTGCCTAGCAGAGCATCATCTCCCATTTTCCTCATTGAGGCCATTTTTAGCATTAGTTATGTATCTGCTGGGAGAAGTGAACAACCGTTTACACAGAACGTTCTGCATCAACAAGTGAACAATGTGCTCATTTCTGAGGGTCTACCTGATATTGCCCATAATTTTCTCAACAACTGGTAACTATATCAAAAGGATGTACTCACAACCAAAACAGTCTCTGTGAATGCAATCAAGAAAAACACTTTTATCTTACTAGGAAGTGTTCAGATCTGTAATAAGTTAACATGCACTGTGCTACTACTGAATTATGTGACAATTATTTCACTTTTTTTGAGACTACAACAAGGACTTTTCTTTTTCTTTTTCTTTTTTTTTTTTTTTTTTTTTTTTTTTTTGAAAAACCTGTGATGATAGTGAAGTTAAGAAACCTAGATCTTCCAATTTATTCCAAAGAACTACATCTGACTGCAAAGAGACTCGTTTTAGTTTCTTTTGCAAGTCCAAATCCGATTAATCTTAGTAAAACTCAGACTCAGTCAACAGACTCAAAACAAGTAACATGAAAAAAATACCTTTCTTACAGTTAATGTTACATAAGTTATTTAATAGTGGAAAATGGAAGAAATCTACACATTCCAAAACCAAACAGATGGTCTCCAAATGCAATACACTTGTGCACTATTTTGGTAACATATTAGTGCATATTTAACAGATCTTATGAAGACTCTCCACTAGATTATTTAGCAGAAAATATTGCTGAACAAATATTTTACATATACATCATCGTACACTTAACCATTCTGCCATTTACATTGATGGAATTATGCTGCTCATCATTTAAAATGATGACCTAGTTGCAAGATTACTTTGGCACCTACTTTCCAAAGACATGTTGCAAACACCCTTTCCAGGTCCCGATTTCTGAACTTTTGGTCTCATTTTTCTAAAAAAAAAATGTGATTATTTTAAGGGAGTGATCTATAAAACAGGCCAACATGCATCAATGACAGAAATGATGTCCAATATTAAACCTGCAGTTCCACATTTCACTGGGGAAATGCCACATGAAGTGCCTGCAAATATGGCTACAAAAATGTGTGCCTGTGTTAATGAAGACATTTCCAATATCTGTCCCAAGTGTTGCTCTGTTATGCTTGAAAAGTACACACTGCTCTGCAGACTTATGTAATCTATTAAATAACACACATACATACAATTCTGTTATCTGTGCCATTTGTCTTTTTACTCATGATACATGTGAATTCAAGACATAAAACTAAATTCTGGTCAACAAAATATTCATACAATACCTCTTTCCATAAAATATTCTTCAGTCATGCCAAAGGTGTTATGCAACAGGTCAATAAATGTTGCCTTCTCAATGCATGGTCCTTTACGAAGAGCTTTATATTTCTTAATCAGAGATTCCACTTCTAGCTTAGAAACTGAAATTTAACACACTGTTAAAAACACATGACAACTCACACTGTCAAAACTCTATAGAAGTAACACATATTTTAAGAACATGCACTTTATATTACCATTTTTAAAAGTTCATTATTGCCCCAACCAGGGTGCAATTTCGCCAAATAGCAACTAGCGAATTGCTAGTGTAAAAATAACTTGCTAATGAAAAAAAAATGGCAGTAGCAAGTATTGCTAGTAAGGTATTTTTTGGTAAAGGTGTAGTTTAGCATCCTAAATTATTCGGCTAAAAATTTCGTGAAAAAATTGTATACATATTTTAAAGTATGTAATTTGACAGAAAATGATAAAAAAAAATCAACTCTACAATGCATTTTTTTAAAGATTTTTATTGTAAAATTTAGCTACTAGCACAGGGATGCTAATGAACCTTACAGTGAGCCTGCACCAGCACTGTTGCGATCTCATCCAAGGCTCCGCTGAAATGAAGGTCACGGTCTTGGGGGTCCCCTTTTGCTTTTGCAATGATCTTAGACACTGAGCTTTAACGCCCTTTCCAGTGACAATGATAAATTTAGAATTATTTTCCAGAGCAATGTAGACTGTTGTAAGATGAAAAGGTTCCCTCTCTCTCTCATAGTTTACTGCTCATAAAATGGCTGCTGCAGTATCTTACAGTGTTTGTTCTGGAAAAGAATTCTAAATTTTTTATTATTGTTTCTAGAGAGGGTGTTAAAACTCAGTTGCTAAATGGATTACAAAAGCAAAAGAAAAATAACAACATCAAAGAAACAAAAAAAGGACGACAGTTACCTTCGTTTCGGTGGAGCCTTGAAGGACGTTGTGGCAGTGCTGGGAGTAGGCTCTCTGCAACATTCTTTCACATTCCTGTTCAGGCAGATAAATTTTACGGTAAAAATGTTTTTAAATGCGTTGTAGAGGTGAAATGTGTTCCCATTTTCTGTCAAATTACATACTTCAAAATATGTATATAATTTTTTCACAATGTTTAGCTGAATAATTTTGGACCTTAACTACACCTTTACCATTTTTTCTAGTTAAACCAACCAAAAATCATTGTCAATCTGCAAAGTTTACACAATATTCCCTATTTTCACCACTTATTAAAACAGCAATGCACTGTCGCCAAAATTTACTTTCAATATTTTATTCCAATCTTCTTCATATCTTTCGTTGCATTTGTTTCTTCCAGTCATTGGATAGCTAGCAGAGATTTTCCCCACCTTTAACTGATCTATGTTTAGAAACCAAAATGGGAGAAGAAATAAAGCATTCGCTGAGCGATGTAGGAAGATTTCATTACCCTTGAAACAATAAATGCGAAAGATGGCAGAGAAACTCCTCTCACCTGCAAAAGGAAGGGAAAGAGGGTAAGAAAGTTGATTTTATTCAGCTGGAGTTGTATACATATATACATATATCTGAATCGGAATGTCAGTGAAATGTATTCATTTAGTATTAGTACGAAGATTTATAAGAAATTCGTGTTAGAAACAGTATTAACTAAACTTGTCGAAGATTCTATTTATTTTAAGAAAAGGTAAGTCAAAATATTTGTACATAAGAATTTCTGTGTAACTTTGTTAGAAAATACATTACTAGGTGATTCAGTTGTACTTGCCAGTCCCACAAATGTTTTGCTAGCAAACTATTTGGTCACTAGCACAATTTGTTAGTGAGCATAAAAGATGAAATCTTGCCTGGCACTGCAAAATGATACAGTTAAAATTTGAGGAAAGCTGGCACAATACAAAAATTTCTATAAGTTTTTTAACTTTTAGACAATTTCTGTAAAACACCATATATTCCTGATAAATGCATGGCTAAAGACTAGAATCATAATACACCGTCAGAGTACATCTGTTGTGTTACCCTCTTATAATTATAATGTGTGTATATTAATGAATTCAGCCAGTACCTATTACAGGGGTTGTACAAAATTATGTGAACACCATGATTATAGGGTTAATGTTAATTATGTAGGCTACACTAAAAACAAAAACAGTTCTGACTACCTTTTGTGTATCTTTTCTTTGTATATATTCTCTAGGTTGCATGCCAGTGTAGTACAAGTTGTGTTCAGCAGAGGTTCATATGAGTGGTCGGTGAAATGGGTGACTTGTCAGACTTCCAAAGAGGACAAATCGTGGGAGTCTCAGGAACACCTGTAACCATAACAGCCAAATTGTTGGGTGTTTCAAGAACAAAAGACCCCATGGTTATGACTGCATACACAAAGAAGAATCATCGGTGAAGAAGAATAGAGGGTGAAAAGTTCTGCTGTCACTGAAGCAAAAGTGACAGCAGAACTCAATATCAACCAGGAAGACCCTGTTTCCATACAAACAGTCTGCAGAAAACTTCACAAAGCCAACAGCCATGAAAGAGCTGCAACTGCTAAACCTTTAATCACAAAAGTCAAGAATAATGCAAAAAAGATGGTGTCATGAGCATAAAACCTGGACAGCTGATGACTGGAACATGTGATATGGTTTGATGGGTCTTTATTTACATTATTCCCAACAGTAGGTCGGGTTTATGTATGAAGAACCCCCAAGGAAGCGTACAATTTGGGATGCCTGGTTCCAACTGTCAAACATGCGGGCAGATTTCTGAAGATTTGGGAAGCCATATGTTTGTATTTCACAGTTCACAGTTGAATTTCCTTATGTCTTCAGTGATACTTTTTCATACTGTCTTGCATAGCTCTATATATTCCACTTTGGAAGTCACATCTTCTTTAGTTGTCCTTATCTCTCTTCTGTTTTGCATCAACATTTTTGTTTTTCCTGATAATTTGTTCACATGCAACTTGTTCTTAGACCCAGCTAATTTTGTTGCTGTTTCCATAAGAGCTTTGGTTACTTTTCTGTTAAATTTAGAAATATCCACTTCTTCCGATGTTAGGCCTTCTAAAGCAGAGAATCTGTTCTTCAGTTCCAACTTGAAGGTATTATGGTGTTTTTTAAGGTTGGTTATGTCAATACATTTTGTTTGTCTTATGAGCTTACCACATTCGAGTTTAGTGTTGAGGTGCATCTTACATCTCACCAATATATGGTCACTACCTGTGTTGAACTTGTTCAGCACACTGCAGTCTTGGATGACAAATTTTTTGTTACACATAATAAAATCAATTTCACTTGTCATCCCAATTGGATGTCTCCATGTCCATTTCCTGTGTGGCTTTTTCTTGAAAAAGGAGTTCAAGATGAAAAATCCTTCTGCCTCTGCAAACTCTACAAGAGTATTTCCACGTTGGTTTCTGTTGCCGTGACCGAATTTACCTACTGAAGTTTCATTCTGTTGCCGTTGCCCTATTTTTGCATTGAAATCTCCCATAATTATCTTCAAGTGCTGCTTACCTTTATTATTTAGATGACGAATTTCCTCATAAAATTCTTCAATTTCTTCTTCAGGATGACTTGTGGTGGGTGCATAAGTTTGAATAATCTGAGCCTTGTATCTTCTCGAGAGTTGGATAACGAGTCGTGCAGCTCTGTCAGAGGAACTTTCAACTTCTACAACTTTATCCTTCAGTTTCTTGTTTATTATAAATCCAACACCACTAGTTCTGCCAGTATCTGTCCCACGATAGTAAAAGAGATGTCCACTTTTCAGTTCAATGAGATCTTCTCCTTTCCTCCTTGCCTCACTTAGTCCGACGATGTCCCACTTGATCCTTTGTAGTTCCCCTTCCAATTCAAAAAGCCTTGAATCAGAAGATAGGGAGCATCCATTTTACCTAGCCAAGGTCAGCATCAGATGGCATCCTAGTCTGGTCCTCCGGGGATTCTTAGCACACTCTGCCTTCATGTCACACTGGACGCTGCCTTGGCCAGGTACATTCCAGCTGCCTGAGACTGAGGGCCAAGATATAAGTTGTGGAGTCATTTTGGAGGGGTTTGGCCACAACTCACCACGCTGGCCAACCAGGTTGGTGAGTGTGGGATAGCATTTCCTCTAATCCCGATGGTATAGTTATACCGCTATTGGCAGTCGTCAAAGCCCCTTTAGTGGGAATAGGACGCACCACGAGAAGGCGGGTTCGACATTTGTCAAGGAGAGGCTGTGATGTTGCACATCACCTGACCTTAGTGAGGAAAGTAATTGAAAACAACCAAAGCCTGAAGATAGGAAAGGGACATCTCAGCAAGGGAAGAAAACAGATTATGGCACTGAGAATAGAAGATGGTTCTGTAACAAGAAATAGAGGCAGAAATTTTGACAAGAGTGAAAGATTTCTACTCCAAATTATATGAAAGGGATGATACATGTACTCCAGACATCATGAAAGTTACCAGTACCAGAGTTCTTCCAGTCCTCACAGCAGAAGTTGCACATGCAATCAAGAACATGAAGCGGGGAAAAGCTCCAGGAGAAGATGGAATTACTGTAGACATCATACAAGAAGCAAGTGGAGAAATCGAAACAGTATTCGCACAAATTTTCACTCGATGCCTTGATGAAGGGAAGATTCCTGAGGATTGGAACAATGCTACAATGATCCTGCTACATAAAAAAGGTGACATTGAGGATTTCAGGAACTACAGACCTATCAGTCTCCTATCAGTGGTTTATAAAATCTCCACTAAAGTTCTTTCACACCGCTTGAAGGTAACACTGGACATGGCTCAACCGAGAGAACAAGCTGGATTCAGGAGTGGCTACAGCACAATAGATCATATCCACGTACTGAGAGAACTAATTGAAAGAGCGAGGGAATATGAACTTCCATTGTGCATGGCTTTTATCGATTATGAAAAAGCCTTTCATTCGGTGGAAACCATCAGCAGTTACAATGGCTCTGAAATCCTGTGGTATTGAAGATGCATACGTTAATACTATTAATAACATCTATGAAAATGCAAGTGCAAATATTCGGCTGTTTGAAAATACAACACATATAAAAATTGGAAAGGGAGTGAGACAAGGTGACACCATATCTCCAAAGTTCTTTAATGCCACATTGGAAAATGTCTTTCAATCACTGAACTGGGAAAACAAAGGGATAAAGATTAATGGAGATTATCTAACTCACCTTCGTTTTGCTGATGATGCAGTCATTTTTGCAACTACCCCATCAGAGCTGCAGAGTATGATTCAGGAACTTGCTGACAAGAGTAAAGAAGTGGGATTAAAAGTGAACTTTCAGAAGACAAAAGGGATGTTCAATGCTTTTACAAGAAATGAAGATTTATCGATTGATGGAGAAAAGCTGGAGATAACAGACACGTACGTTTATCTTAAACAGCAGATATCAAGTGAGGGTCACAATGATGAAGAAATTAATCGGCATACAAAACTTGCCTGGAGAGCTTTTGGAAGAAATAGCATAATTTTCAAGAGCAATATGCCATTATGTCTTAAAAGAAAAATGTTTGATCAATGCATCCTTCCAGTGCTTACGTATGGTGCAGAGACATGGACCTTAACTAAAAGAGACATACAAAGGCAGCAAACAACTCAAAGAAGTTTGGAGAGGTGCATGCTTGGTGTGACCAGGAGAGATAAGAAGAGGAACTCGTGGATCCAAAAAATGACAAGAGTGGAAGACATCATGATCAGAGTTAAATCCCTGAAATGGCAATGGGCTGGACATACTGCCAGAAGGACAGACCATCGATGGACAGCCGAAATTTTAGATTGGATTCCAAGGAACAGGAAAAGACCCAGAAGAAGACCACATGGGAGATGGGTGGATGAAATTCTAAAGTATGCGGGAGTAACATGGAGGAGACTGGCACAAGACAAACTGCTGTGGAAGAAACTTAGGGAGACCTTCATCCAGCAGTGGATCGATAATGGTTGACGATGATGATGATGATGTTTGTATTTCGCTGGCCCCATCATTACCCTATATAGCCGAGTTACTGCTAGCGAGTACTTGGAAATTCTAGGTGATCAGGAGGTGCATCCTGTGGTCCAAACGTTGTTTCCCAACAATGGGGACATTTTTTTAAGATGATAATGCACCCATACACAAAGCCAGATCAGTTCAGTCTTGGTTTGAGGAGCATCAAAATGAACTTCATCTTCATTGGTCACCTCAGTCACCTGACTTGAATATATGCCATAGTAGCTTAACGGACCACTTAACGTCCATGCTATCTCTTAATTCACGTGCATATTGTACATTGAAACATGAAGGCAACTTATCAAAAGAACAACAAGCCTGTGTGGTGGAAGCTGGATATGTATGACCTGCAAATATACGTATGTAACGCAGAGAACAGAAGAAGAAGAAGATAACAAGTTAGTAAAATCATGCAATGCATTGATTATGATACGCTTTCCAACATAACAGAAATCATTACTCAAGTTATGAGGATAATGGCTGTAGAATAAATCTCGCTCCTATGACCTGACCTTTGACCCCATTTCGATGATATTCAACAGAACCGGTAAAGTATATTTCCGGAACAACATGATAAAGTTTTGTCTCAATCGAAGCATTTCTATGTAAGTTATAGCGCACAAGGGCTTTGGGCGATGGAATGGATCCCGATCCTATGTCCTGACCTTTGACCCCATTTCGCCCATTTTCAATAGGGATCGTGCCCAGGTGGTCCCCTACCGAATCTAGGTAAAAAAGTCCGAGGAAAAAAAGTCCAGGAAAAAAAGTCCGAGGTGGGCGTTTTGATTGTCATCATGGGCATACTAATAAGTCGATTTGACATACTGTTTGAATGTTGGAGGTGGGGGTGGGGGACATACTTTCATTATTTACCTAGTGTGGTGGAGTTGCCGGAAAACCGCCACACAGGCAAACTGCCACACATCTTTCATCAAGGGGCCGGGCACAAAGTGCTATTGCTCCAAGGAACACTTTGAATGTGTGGCAGTTTTCCAAATTTCCTAATTATGTGTGGCAGTTTTCCAAGGCGCCTAACAATGGGAAGGAGCTCCTTTGTTTGTCTGAATTTTCACGCTGGCTCATACCAGTTTAGGGTGACTGACCACAAAAGTTCAACTGGAGGGAGGGGGGATAAAGATCACCATACATTTCTTAAAACTACAGTGTTTGACGAAACAACAGAATTACACATAACTCATGCTGTGTTCAGAAAAGAATGATAAGGTGGGATTTTTTAATAATGCTGCACTTGTGCTTAGGTACTAAATATTTACATAACATGTCAAGTTTGTAATACTATACCTTGGTCTTTTAAACAGCTTTTAATCCACTGACTTCATATTCATAACGTTTACATATAAAATCAAGTCAATAGCATTGTGCCTTTACTTAGGCACTGAATATTAAAATCATAGGCCCCAGGCCGGGGTCCTTTTAACAGTTTTTATTCTATCAATGCCATATTCAAAATGTTTACACGTCAAATCAAGTTAATAATATTGCGCTTTTACTTAGGCACGAAATATTAATTCCCAGGCTCTAGGCTTAGGCCCTTTTGCCAGATTTTATTCTATCAATGTCATATTCACTACGTTTACAGAGCAAATAAAGTTCATAATATTGGGCGTTTATTTAGGCACAAAATATTAATTTATAGGCCCTAGGCCTAGGCCCTTTTGATGGTATTTAATCCGTCGACCCTATATTTATAACATTTATTTAACAAATCAAGTTAATAGCATTGCGCTTTTACATAGGCACTAAATATTAATTCATAGGCCCTAGGCTTAGGCCTTTTTAACTTTTATTCTACCGATGACATATTCATAAAGTTTACGTACCAAGTCAGGTTAATAGTATTGCGCTTTTACTTAGGCACTAAATATCAATTCAGAGGCCCTGGACCAAGGCCTTTTAAACACTTTTTATGTCATATTCATAAAGTTTACATACCATGTCAGGTTAAGAGTATTGTGCTTTTACTTAGGCACTAAATATCAATTCAGAGGCCCTAGGCCTAGGCCTGGTTAGTAGTTTTTATTCCATGGATGCCATATTCATAACGTTTACATATCAACTCAAGTTAATAATATTCCACTTTTACTTAAGCACTAAATACTGTTTCATAGTCCCTTGGCCCAGGCCTTTTTAACAGTTTTTATTCTTATGATGTCATATTCATAATGTTTATGTATGAACTGAAGTTAATCATATTGCACTTTTACTTAGGCACTAGTTATTAATTCATTGGCCCTAGGCCTAGTAATTAATATTGAATGCCTAAGTAAAAGCGAATGTTATTAACCTGACTTGGTGCATAAACTTTATGAATATGACATCGGTAGAATAAAAAGTATTAAAGAGGCCTAGGCCTAGGGCCTATGAATTAATACTTAGTGCCTAAGTAAAACCGCAATGCTATTAACTTGAGTTGATAAATAAACGTTATGAATATGGAGTCGATGGATTAAAACCATCAAAAAAGCCTAGGCCTAGGGCCCATAAATTAATATTTTGTGCCTAAGTAAAAGTGCAATATTATTAACTTTATTTGATGTGTAAATATTGTGAATATGACATTGGTAGAGTAAAAACAATAAAAAAGGTCTAAGCCCAGGGCCTATGAATTAATATTTCGTGCCAAAGTAAATATCCAATATTATTAACTTGATTTGCTGTGCAAATGTTGTGAATATGACATTGGCTAAATAAAAGACTAGTAAGAGAGCCTAGGCCTTTGAATTAATATTTTGTGCCTAAGTAAAGGCACATTATTATTAACTTGATTTGACATGTAAATGCTGTCAATATTACATTGGTTGAATAAAGCTGTTAAAAAGACCTAGGCCTAGGGCCCATAAATTAATATTTAGTGCCTAAGCAAAAGTGCAATGCTATTGATTTTATTTGATACGTAAACGTTATGAATATGAAGTAGGCGGATTAAGAGCTGTTAAAAAGGCCAAGGTATAGGCCCTATGAATTAATTAAGTAAAAGAAAAGTATTACAAACTTGACATGTTATGTAAATATTTCGTACCTAAGCACAAGTTATTAAAAAATCCCACCTTATCGTCCTTTTCTGAACACAGCATGAGTCATATGCAATATTGTTGTTTCATTGAACACTGTAGTTTTAAGAAATGTATGGCAATCTTTATACCCCTCTACCTCCAGTTGAACTTTTGTGGCCAGTCACCCTAAACTGGTATAAACCGGCGTGAAAATTCAGACAAACAAAAGAGCTCCTTCCCATCGTTAGGCATCTTGGAAAACTGCCACACATAATTAGGAAACTTGGAAAACTGCCACACATTCAAAGTGTTCCTCGGAGGAATAGCACATTGTGCCCGGCCCCTTAATGAAAGACGTCTGGCAGTTTACTTGTGTGGCTGTTTTCCGGTAACCCCACCACACTAGGTAAATAATGAAAATATGCCCCCCTACCCCCAACATTCAAACAGTTTGTCAAATCAACTTATTAGTAGGCCCATGATGACAATCAAAATGCCTATCTCGGACTTTTTTCCTCGGACTTTTTTACCTGGACTTTTTTCCGCATTTATCAACAGTCTCGGACTTTTTACCTGGACTTTTTTTCCTCGGATTTTTTTACCGATCACCTCCCGTACCACATACTAAATTTTCATTGAAATCGAATGATATTTACGCAAGTTATGATGCATAAGGGCAATGGAATGGATCCCACTCCTGTGTCGTGACCTTTGACCCTATTTCGTCCATTTTCAGTAGTTCGTCCCCAGGTTGTCCCCTACCACATACTAAAATTTCATCAAAATCAAACCATTTTTACGCGAGTTATCGTGCGGATGGACAGACGTACAAAGCTGGAGCATATACGCTTTTTCAACCTACAGTTGGAAAGCATAAAAAACCATCAACTTATCCTACGAGAAGCTACAAGAACCATGCTATTAACGCACAAAAAATGTTACAAGAGAGAGGGAAGCCTCAAAAAGGTAAGTTGCCTTCACGTTTGACTTGAATATGATCAAACCACTATGGGTAGGTTTGGAAAGTAGAGTGAGAAGCATATACCTTCCTCCAACATCTCTGAAGCAATTGGCTAATGTTCTGATCAACATTTGGAACAACATTCCACTGGAGACTATTCAAAACGTGTGTGAATCTATTCCAAGAAGGTTGGAAGCTGTATTAAAGGTAAGTGATGGTCCAACACCTTGTTAATAAAGTCATGTCATCTATTTCCCAAGTGTTCATATTATTTTGTACAACCCCTACAGGATATCCATCACTCAGCTTTATACTTTAAGTCAGCTTAAGAGTTCACAATTGTAGATGGCATGGAACAGCTACCTCCACTGCAAAAAGTAGTTCATAGTGAAACCCTCACATTTTTTTGACAACTGACTGTCCAGCTAGGAAATGTACATATAAGTTTGAGAGGAAGGTAATGGGATAGAAGACTTCTCCCAACATTTGCAACACAGACACAATATACCAACAATCAGGGAAATGTAAGAAGGTGTACTTAAGTAGATGTAGAGGGAACATTTCTTTGAAGTACAGAAGTTTATTCGAGGTCATTGTGAGAACAATACTTGACATCAAGGACACAGCAAAAGTGGAATATGATGCAGATTGACAGCAAGGGCACAGCAGAAGTGGGATATGATGCAGATTGATACTGTTCTTGCATTCCCTAGAAGTACTGTGAGCAAGCCAGTGATGTATTCAGGCATTTGGGGGGGGTGCTTAGCCCCGCCAAAAAATCCATGAATGCTCCCATAGGTTTTTAGGCGATCTCCTCCCCTTACATTTTGTCTAATTGTGTTCGTTTTTAGCTGACTATTTGAAGAAATTAATTTTAAAAAAATAAGAAAATGAGGGAAAATATTATAACAAAAAATATATATATATATATATATCCACATACTTCAATAAAACATTAAACAGTCCTAACTCAAGGGGCAATTTTTCAAGCACTGACAACTCGGACTACTTCCGCAATAAAAACCTAATTCCACAGAGTAGAGACATTTGCACTGCTATACATCATCATAGTTTGGAAGCTGACATTCAGCTTTATTTCACTCTTTTCGAAGCCAACTTTCCATGCATCAATGTAGCTAACATGACATTAGTGCTTCCAAGACAACAAAATATTTACTACATAATTTTTAACAATAGCAAATTATTAGAAATTGTTCCCATAATAAGGTTGTCTTTTTTTGTTTTGTTTTTCTGGAGGTGGGTGGTTTACACTCTGTGACAAAAAACAAAACAAAAATCAAGGCACCTCAAACTGGCATCCAAACGGTTAGTCAGTTTTTGTTTTTGTTTACTCTCTGCTATGTGCAAATTTAAATAATCTAAAGGGGCTGAAACCAAATGTCAGTGGAATGGTTTACACTATACATTTTCAGGTAACACTGTAATGATTCTTAATAATCAGAAACACACTTGTAGTAAGTTGAGGACATTTTTACCATTCTTAATGTTTTGGGAGAGATTTTCTACAGCACGGCGTGATCTTACTAGCATCCTCAATATTTCACACCACCTCATGGTGAAATCCATGATGCATTACTGAATCAAAGCAAAGGAATAACATTTTTACATTTTTAATAACTTGTATGTTGTATATGTAGATTTTTTTTTTAATTTGCATTTGTGATATAAGAGCATAAGAAAAATTTTATACTCTATTTAAATATTATATATATACATGTTAGTGTGTATATACAAAAAGCATGCCAAAGTGACATGGTGGAGACAGGCTCAAGACAGGCAATTGTAGAAGAAACTTGGGGAGACTTTCATCCAGCAGTGGATTGATAATGGTTGACAATGATGATGATGATAATGATGACGATGATGATATATAACAAAGTTGTGATTATGTATATACACTTCTGTGAGAGGTGCCTATTCATTTCTCTCATCAGGTGTTTCTATTACGTGGTATATTGGTTTTAATGTTGTGACAAAAACTGTCAAATTATTCTGTTCATCACGTTTTTCTAAACCTTCATTAGAGAAACCTTACATATTTATTAGTTCTTATTGCGTTTATGTTGTTATTTGGTTCAAATAAAGAAGTTTTTTTTTTTTTTTACTTCGAGTCTTGATTCTTAGTGTTCTTAATTTCCCATACGTGACACTAATTCGATGGATGACTTACATTTTTTTCTGGGGGAAGCACTTTTCTCATTTATATTACCAGTTCTATGAAAGACTAAAGAGGTTAATAGGAAAAATATTTCATCTTATTTACATTGTGGATAATACACAAATTTAAGAATTAAAAACTTCTATTGTAGTTGAAAGACTTTGCAATGTTATATCCTCATCATGTCCAGGTCAACTGAAAACTTAGTCTCTTTCTTCAAAAAGTTCTTCATAAGGTTCAGGTGTCATTAAAAGCCTTGAGGTTAAAAGAAGTTTTAAAATTTTAGTTATTTATATTGATACATGCGCTATGAGGAAACATGAATAACTTATAAAAACCATATTTACATACTGTAGATGCAATTTCCAGTCATATAAGCTCCCATGTCATGTCTGAGTCAGCGTTTCTTATACTTCTATAAGGTCGAGTTCCAGTAGTCATTAAATTTCAATCTTAATATCCATTATAAACTGTTTAGTATATAGGAATGTTGTTTCATCCGATGACATAAAGACTCATGCATTTCTATCTTCCATAAGAACCAAACTACAGCATCCAAGCTACACATAAGAACCAAACTACACATAAGAACCAAACTGCACCATCTTGGGAAAATATACGTCTCCACTCTCAATAAAAGACATGGAAATCTATTATTATATTTGCACTTTTAAGGTATTAACCTCTTGCAAAGTGCACATAGTTTACATGCAATTCATAAATGAAAAAATCATTAGAAAGTACCACGTACTCACCAAAAAATTATGGTAACCTCCGATGACAACACACTTCCAACACGTCATTCATCGTGATGTAACTGGGCTACCAAGTTAACAGACTTCTTGCTTACGCTTCTTACTTCCGGGTGTGAAACATCGTTTTTGTTTTTTGTTTTTTTCCCTTAGCCTTATGAGATGTTACTCAAAAAGCTTGTCAATTCTATAAAAATCACACATACAACTCATTCATACCATTCAAGTAAAAACTATGTACATAACCTTACATTCATAGGTGATTAAACCTTGGTCAACTGTAATTATCAAACTCCTCCTTCTGTTTCACAACCTCTGCTACTCCCACTGCAAGTGTCACACCCATTCAGCCCCTCACATCCAATCCTCTAGTACTTTCAACAGGCCTCTGCCATCTTCAGGAGGCAGGTGTGTCTCACCCGCCCACCACAGCTCAAGTGAGCAGAGCCATCGAGGCCTGGGCTCCAGTCGCTATCTCTGAATCGTTGTGTCTCTGGCGCCATCTATTGTCCCTGCTGCTCTTTTTCCCTCTTTCTTTTTACGCTGCTGTTCAATTTTTATTAGGGCTTTCCATTGTTCGTTTAGGTTACTTGGCTCATTAATGTTGCATATTTATGAAATCCCAAAAGACCAGCAACCACCTGTGTCATATATAGGCAGCACCAAGAATAAATTAAAGTATAGACTAAACCAGCATATTAATAATTGGAATAAAAAAGAAGCTAAGACAGCATTGACCCAATACTGTATGGAAAATCAACAATGTCCAAGGTTTGAAGATATTAAAATTATTAAGAGCTGTAAAAACGAAAAGCAGTTAAGAATAGCAGAATCAGTATTAATTGAAAAAAACAGATCAAGATTATGCAACATTAACGAGCCACGTAACCTAAACGAACAATGGAAAGCCCTAATAAAAATTGAACAGCAGCGTAAAAAGAAAGAGGGAAAAAAGAGCAGCAGGGACAATAGATGGCGCCAGAGACACAACGATTCAGCGATAGCGACTGGGGCCCATGCCTCGATGGCTCTGCTCACTTGAGCTGTGGTGGGCGGGTGAGACACACCTGCCTCCTGAAGATGACAGAGGCCTGTTGAAAGTACTAGAGGATTGGATGTGAGGGGCTGAATGGGTGTGACACTTGCAGTGGGAGTAGCAGAGGTTGTGAAACAGAAGGAGGAGTTTGATAATTACAGTTGACCAAGGTTTAATCACCTATGAATGTAAGGTTATGTACATAGTTTTTACTTGAATGGTATGAATGAGTTGTATGTGTGATTTTTATAGAATTGACAAGCTTTTTGAGTAACATCTCATAAGGCTAAGGGAAAAAACAAAACAAAAAAAAACGATGTTTCACACCCGGAAGTAAGAAGCGTAAGCAAGAAGTCTGTTAACTTGGAAGCCCAGTTACATCACGATGAATGACGTGTTGGAAGTGTGTTGTCATTGGAGGTTACCATAATTTTTTGGTGAGTACGTAGTACTTTCTAATGGTTTTTTCATGGAAATCTATATTAACTGCAGAAGCTATACTTATCGAGAAAACAGAAAATTGCAATAATAATAAACCAATAATCTTGCCAGACCCATGGAAAAACGTAATAAAAATAGAGAAGAAAGTATTTCAAAAATAAAAAAATAAACATAATAATATTAAAAAGAAACATCATTTTTAATCAAATTTCGAAGATTGCCAACAGATGGAAGCACAGGGCAAGGGAACAGATAGAACATAAGGCGCAGGAATACATCTGTCAAGGTTGGTTTTGACCAAAGCAAGTAGACACCATTCCTGCTGAGGATGCTGTGGTAGCCACACGAGCGAAACGCGTACAGTTGGTTGGTGATGATGTATAGGCCTAAGATGGAGTGAGTTAATGTACAGTGGTTTTTATGGAAGACAGAAATGCGTGAGTCTCTATGTCATCTGATAAAACAGCATTCCTATATACTGAACAGTTTATGATGGATATTAAGACTGAAATTTAATGACTACTGGAACTCGACCTTATGGAAGTATAAGAAACGCTGACTCAGAGATGACATGGGAGCTCATATGACTAGATATTACAACTACAGTATGTAAATATGGTTTTTATAAGTTATTCATGTTTTCTCATAGTGCATGTATCAATATAAATAACTAAAATTTTAAAACTCCTTTTAACCTCAAGACTTTTAATGACAGCTGAACCTGAACCTCATGAAGAACTTTTTGAAGACTTTTTGAAGAAACAAGTTTTCAGTTGACCTTGATGTGAAAAGGATATAACATTGCAAAGTCTTTTAACTACAACAGAAGTTTTTAATTCTTAAATTCTTGTATTATTCACAGTATGAATAAGATAAAATATTTTTCCTATTAAGCTCTTTAGTCTTTCATAGAACTGGTAATATAAATGAGAAAAGTATGTCCCTCAGAAAAAATGTAAGACATCCATCGAATCAGTGACGTGTATAGGAAATTAAGAACATTAAGAATCAAGACTCAAGGTAAAAAAAACTTCTTTGTTTGAACCAAATAACAACATAAAAGCAATAAGAACTAACAAATGTGTAAGGCTCCTCTAACAGAGGCTTAAAAACATGATGAACAGAATAATTTGAGTTTTTGTCACAACATTAAAATTGTAATTATATATGTATGTAATCAGTCAACAAGTTTCAGCCCCCTCAAAATGTTTAATCCCCCCACCCTTCCCCTTCAGAAAAAACTCTCTGAATGCTGGAGCAGGCTTTCTGGGTATTTTTTTGAGAAGGTGGGGGTTAAGGTAAAAACAAGCTCAGATAGGTGTGGATTTTTCATAAAGAAACTCTTGCATCTGGATGAGCAAAATTTAGGAGTGAGACAGAGCCCACAGGCTTGTAAAGACCAAAACAATAAGGTACAAATATAAAGTCAATGGATATCATTGCGATTAGCATGATGCATATACAATTTCAGTGGCTTGCATGCCTTTCTTGTATACTAGACTATCAGATGTTCAGATAGAAAGGTCCACTGGACTATGATTTGCCTAGGCATATTTTAGAATGTGGTGTATGAATAATAAAAGGTCCTGGCTAATTTTATTAAGTTGTTAATAATCACAAATGGCATAAAGTTTGTGAGCCTAAAGTCTCAGTCATTTATACATTGAAACCAGCTGTAAATATTATGATCAAGAAAGTAATCACAAAAAGCATTCACATGTATTTAATGCAGAACTTTGGAAGACATTAATGTTCAGTGGCAATGGTAATAATAAACAAAAACTTGCTATTTCTGTTATGATTCCAGAACTTCACTTCACTAGCAGAAGGGATTGTAACACTAATACCTACTGTGATTCTCATTAATTAATGTTTGTAGATGCTCAGTATGTCCAAAATTCTTCAAAGTTAAAGAAATTAAATATTTAAGTTAGTTTCCATAAAAAAAATATATATAGTAGTACAGAGCCTGATGAAAAGCATAACTAGCATAAATATTTTTATTACACTTGGACGTTTAATTTTTATGCAATATAAAATGAAAATATGTTTTTCCCCCCTTTTCATGTTTCAACATACTTGGAAAACAGATTGCATCACTGGTACACCCAGGCTTGTTATAGAAATTTTGAATTTCAAATTTTTTGCTTTGTAAAAAGCAGTACATAGAAAAATTAATACACTATAATTCCACATGCACTTTAAAATTCCTTCATAAAGAAGAATAACAGCAAAGTTAAATGGAATATTTCTAAAATTTGTATATGATTAAAAAAAGGGAAGTCTTCTAATACAGAAGTAAGATTTATTAGAAACTTTGTCATCATAATGGAGAAATCCTGAACCTTAAACAACACCGCAAAAAAAAAAAAATAATAATAATAATAATTTTACTGCAGGTGCAGGAAGGCATTATTTAATTATTTATAACATGCAGTGCTTCATGTTACCTGTGATTTAAAAAACTTGAGGAAGCAATTGTAAATTAGAGATTCAGATTTGAAACTTAAAATTTAAAATGTAGCTACATGAATATACAAAAATAGGGCAGGAGGTGAAAAAAATCATAAAATGTTAGCTTCATGAAAATTGACATAACTGGATTTAAAAAAGTGTGTGTGGGGGGCTATCAATGGAGGAAAAGTGTGGGCCATACATTAAACATGGCATCAAACATTTTTTTTTTTTTTTTTTTTTTTTTTCCAAAATTCATTTTGAGGAAAGGCTAGGTTAGAGCCTGAGATTCAAGGTAGAAACTCTGCCCTGTGTTCCCAATGAAAAAAACTTCTGTAGACATTTTCTTAAGAATTAATGAATTCCCAAGGATGAAAATTTCATCATCGATAAAAACAACTTTAAATTATAGCCTAGTAAACTTAATATTTGCAAAAACTTAACCATAATTATATTAAAAATTAATAAATTTCCCTTGGGTAATGTTGAGACTTGCTAATATGTCACAACCTGTACATTGATGACGTCAGTGGACAAACAAATGTTTGATCGCTTATTTCGAATTAGAAATTAACAGTACCTACAATACTGCTAATTTTTTTCAATAATTTTATTCATTTTCAGAATGGAATCAAAATTTAAGTCTATCCATGAAATAGTCTGGAATGTTTAGAAGGATTTGAGCCACTTAGATTAAATTTTCTGACAATAATTTAGCTGAAAACTTCGCACAGTGAGCTTGCCTTTTTATTTTGGAATGAAAAATGAGTAATGTCTACTGTTCTGTTAACATTTTCAGCTAAATTATTTTCAGAATGTTTAACATAAGTTACTCAAATCATTTTAAACACTAGGGGTTGCGTCTCTAGACTCACTACGTTTGATTCGAGAATAGCGCTGGGGCCCTGCAGCTCGATCTTCAAAAATATCACATGAAATAAAAACTGGAAAATTCATCATATAAACTTCAATTTTTACTGCATGTCTAAGCAAATAAGTATGGAAAAATTGATAGAAACATGAACACTTAATTTAAACATGTACATGGAATTAAAGTAATAACAACATTTTAAGATAGTATTTCCTTGTACACTATATTTTGAACTTTTTTCTCATTCCTCGGTATTTTTGGTTCTGGCCTATATCCTTAATGCTAACATTAACAGTGTGCAGTTTACTTAAAAAGTTGTGACATGAAATGCGAATATTTTAAAGTTTTTGATGGCATATTG
Source organism: Macrothele yani (assembly GCA_039090855.1). Classification (NCBI taxonomy): domain Eukaryota; kingdom Metazoa; phylum Arthropoda; class Arachnida; order Araneae; family Macrothelidae; genus Macrothele; species Macrothele yani. Next base: position 35,180,477 of record CM077029.1, read on the forward strand.
GAAGTCTCCATTGATTACAAGATAGTGGCTCGTTTACAATTTTTGTTTCTCTCCTGGTGAACTCCCTGTTGGATTTTTGTGGAACTTTTTTCAATTTCCTTCTATTTTTATTGAAGGACTTTGTTCCACCACCATTCCAGAGTTTGCCACCCCGGTGGCACAGTGGTCTAAGCGATGGCCTCTGATCATTCGTCCGAATGGGGTCCGGGTTCGAATCCCGGTGAGGCATGGATGTTGTGTTTGGCTTACGGCACTGGCTCTCTCCCTTCCCTGGAACCAGTGACCCTAAATTATGGACGGGCGACTGCTTATAGCCCATTGAGTTGTTCACGGTGATCGTTAAACCTCCAATCCAAAACAAAAATAAAAATAAAAATCCAGAGTTTCCGGCGTCAGTATTTTGGGGTCTGGCCAATATCTGTAATGTTAACATTACCAGTGTGCAGTGTCAGTGTGTTCCTTATTTATGGATTACTCAAGGAAGAAGACTTGCAACTTGAACAAATTTTCTGAGCTTTTTTTACTGTCATTATTTTTTTTGGAAGGGCAGACTTTTGTCGTTTGAACTTATAGCACTTAGTAAATCTGCCACTAAGAAAAACAAAAGTGGTGCAAAAAACATTTCCATTACACATTACAGAAATGCTAAACCATTAAACAACTGAGATAGCTTTACCAACAAAACATATGCATAACAAATTCTCTGCATCACCATGGCAGCAGGTCATGGGACCAGAACTTTTCTGTGTAGTTATCCCTGAAGACAGATGAAGCCGTTCATTCCTTTCCTTCGCATCTTTAAAAAGTGCTTAAAAATCAGAAAATGACTTTTTCTTAAAATATTTTTTTTTTTTGTAAAAGAGGGATGATAGTTGTGAGTTTATGCTGTAAAAAGTGCAATGCGTTATGATTTATTGTTTGCCATATATCCGTTTTTTAAAATGGATCCCGTCGCGAAATAGAGAATTTTAATTTCTTGTAAACTAAATCAAAATTCAAAAAAAGGACGATGAGGAGTAAAAATTTGGCCATGGCCCTACATACCTACAAAGTTTTGTGGTTCTGTTGCAGTTAGTGTGTATAGAACGCGAACTGATAGCACTTTTTTTGCTTACCTTAATTATGCTCAACCGTAAGTCATATAATGCATATGCCTACCTGACGAGACATGCTCACCAAATTATCTTGGGTAAGCATTTAATGATTTTCTTTTCTAATTTACAAAAAGAGGTAAATGTGGTTAATCAACGACATATACGGAAACTCTGTGACCTGGTTCTAGTATCAAACTGACCCTTACAAATTCATCTGCGAAGTCGAAATGTTTAGCATGCTGATGAATACTTGCTACAAGAACCATTCCTTAACTACAGTTCTGTAAAACTCTCGGACAGCCAACGTTCAGCCCTAAGTCAAGGATTTAAATTTAGCTTTCCAGTGTCTTCTTTTCGACCTCTAAATACCATCCCACAGGTTGAAAACATTATCAGTGCACTTCCCGAAGAAGTATGTGATTCTACTCGTTATACTTTGACCAAGACTCTTGCAGGGCCTAATAGAACATCACCAGCTCTAAAATACGAATGAGAACAGTTACTACAGCTAGCAAAAAACCCAAACTTGTCAATCATAATAAACAAAGCTACAACAAATCATTATTCTGGACCGTGATTACTATTACGCTAGGATGAAACAGGCCATCAATTTAGTTCCCCACCGTGTTCTCAGGTCTGACCCAACTTCAGCTACTATTGCAGAATTAAGTAAACTAAGAAACCAAGGTTTCCTACCTAAATCTATTTCTACAAAAATGAGACCTCCAGTTGGACCTAGGGTTCCCGAGGTCTTTGGAAAAATGAAAATTCACAAACCGGATCAACCTCTTAGGTTGCTTGTTTCAGGATATGCTAACCCAACTCGCACACTCGAGACAGCGTTGGCTTCATTTTTAAAACCTCTCACCTCAAATTCCTCTATATCCATTAACAGTTCTATGCAGGCTATATCTCGTATCAAAACCTTTGACTCTGGGGGAACTGAGTTCATAATGGCTTCGCTGGATGTAGTATCACTATTTCCAAGTGTACCACTCAACACCGTTCACTCAATTATTGAGGACAAATTACAAGAAGACAATTCCATCTCTCCACTTGAAGCTAATGCAATAATTTCTGGTCTCAAACTTGTAGCTAAGAGAACTTACTTTAAATTTGATGGCAAGTTCTATCAACAAAAGGAAGGGGCACCAATGGATTCCCCCTCTCTCCCATTTTAGCCGAGATCCTCATGCAGTATCTAGAAAACAAGGTCATGTTGGACTTCCCTTATCAACCGTCACTGTTGATTAGGTACGTTGATGACATGTTGGTTTTTTGGCCCCATGCTTTACCTTTACTGGACGAATTTGTAGATTGTCTTTCTACCCAGTTTCCAACTATAAAGTTTACCATAGACCTTGAGAAAGAGGGAAAATTGCCATTCCTAGACATTTTACTGTCTCAAGATTTGAATTCCAATAAAATCAAGCATTGTGTTTTCCGTAAACTGACGTTCATACCTTGTATGATCCCATTCACTTCTTCTCACCCTCCCGAACATAAAGCTTCAGCTTTACGCTTCTTAATAAGACGTGCCTTCACCCATTCTTCGACAAGTAAAACTCGACGTGACGAACTTTCTAGAGTTCAAAATTTGACCTTATTGTTTGGGTTCTCTGTCAACCTCTTTCAAGGACTATTACAACAATTTCAAAGACTGAGATTCACGACTTTGTCCACAGAGAAAAAACCTACTAAGTACATCAGCAAAGTTGATTTCATTCCACCTCTTGTGTCTATCTTAAGAAAAGCTTGTTACAAACACAATCTAACGTTTGGAGTGTCCACCAGAAACCTTTTTTCCATGATAAGAAATGATAGAGATAGAGTCCCTGCACTTAACAAACCAGGCGTCTACTGCATACCATTAATTCATGAAGATTCAGATACTGAAGTTAAATACTATATAGGTTCTACCCTAAGAACCATTAATGTCAGAATGGGTGAACATAAATACGCTCTTCGTTCTGGAACGGTTTCCACAGCTTTCACTCAAGCTCTTAACCAGGGAGGTTACTCCCCAGATTGGACAAATGTTAGGGTACTTAACTCAAGTGTTAATAAATGTACTGTCTTCCTTACGGAAAGCCTCTTCATTATTGCATATGGGGAAACATGCTGTAACATTGAACTCCCGACATTTGCTCCAAGACAGTGGAGAAAGATGGTTCCCCCTCCTCACACAACTCTGAAGAAGACTTTATATGATAAGAGATTAAAACTTGATTTTTTGGACTTTAACGATTTGTTGATGGCATCACTGGTGATTAAGAAGACCGAGTGAATTGTGGGTCGTGTTGACAGTATACAATGTCTGCTCCTGTGTTTCGTGGCGCTTGAGCTTGATGATGGGTGCTATGTTCAGCCCCAAAAGATCTCACGTGTAAATATTAATTTTTAATTGTAAATAAAGTGTTTTTAATTTTGACTTGCAATTTGAAAATTATGTTTGTGAATGACCGTATGTGTGACAGCATCGGTGAATTATTTTATAATACCACTCATGTTGTAAACCTTTTCGGAATATTTTCTTCTTAAAATATAGCGTGGTTTCTCCGCCAGGGGCGTAGATGTATATCTTATTTTTGTCAATATCACTGTTTCTAATGGTCTGATTTGAAAATTGCTTCTTTATTGGATAAAGTTGCCAGTGTGACATGTTTTTCATATAATTTTAAAATTTTTTAAGTAATTCATAGACTTTCCACTAGGGGTGTAAAGATAAATTATGTTTCCTTTGATGTCTCTACTTCTAAAGCTCTTATTTGAAAAATCCTTTCTGCACTGGATACAGCTTATGATAGGAAACCTTTTGAATATAATTTCAAATTTTTGGTAAAAATGGTTTGGCCACCAGGGGGCATCAGTCTTAATTTCCACTTCTGACGTATTTGCAGCAAAATCTGAGCTTCTAAAATCCCGACTGAAAATAAATTCACTTGCAGACCAATATTAGCCACATTGTTAAAAACCTTTTTGGAATATTATCTTCTTAAAATAATTCATAATTTCTCCACCAGGAGACATAGATGTACATCTTATTTCTGTCAATACCTCTACTTATAAGAGCCTGATTTGAAAAATCCCTTCTTTCTTGGATAGCGTTTTCAGTGCGAAATGTTTTTCTTGCAATTTAAAAATTTTCAAGTAACTCCTGAATAGACTTTCTGCTAGAGGCCTTATGATAAATTGTGTTTTCCTCAATATTTCTGCTTCTAAAACACTGATTTGAAAAATTTTTCCTATATTGCATACAGCTCCTGGTGGGAAATGTTTTTCATATAATTTCCAAAATTTGGTAAAGAATGGTTTGGCCACCAGGGGCATAAGTATTAATTTCTACTTTGGATATATTTGCAGCAAAATCTGAGCTCCTAAAAACTCAACTGAAAAAATTATTTCCTGGACCGATACCATTCACATCAAAAAACCTTTTGAAAATAATACTTCTTAAAATAATGCATGTTTTTCCTTCCAGGGGGCATAGATGCATATCTTACAGTTGTCAATATCTCCACTTCTACAAGTAAGATTTGAAAAATTCTTTCTTTGTTGAAGAGCGTTTCCATTGTGAAATGTTTCTCATATAATTTCACATTTTTTTTAATGCACAAGTCTGCAACTAGAGAGCTTAAGTTCACGATTCTGTTTGCAGCAATATCTGCAGGATTACAAACCCGATTGAGAAACTTCTTTCTTTGGTCAGAAACTACTGTTTTCCATACCGGTTCCATTGACTTTGAACAACTTTGATAAATTTAATTCGCATCAGGACGAATTCAAAAAACATGCTCATTACAACCAAAAATTCGGTGTCATCTTTCGTGGGGTTTTATTGGGGTTTAATGGCCATTGTGATCAATGGGCTATAAGCAGTCCCTGATTCCTAATTTTAAGACACTGGTTTCAGGAAAGAGAGAGAGAGCCAATGTCATAAGACAAACACATCTGATGCTTCACCAGCATTCGAAGTTCGAATGCCGGACCCATCTCGGACAAATGGTCAGAAGCCAGTGCCTAGACCACTGCACCACCAGAGCGGCTCAGTGAAACTTTTTTCATAGAGGCGGTGAATTGCCTTTTCCTCAGATGCAACATTTTGTAATATTATTTTGCTAGTCACTCATGCATGTGTTTTGAAGGAGTTTTGGAAGAAACATCTGGCTGCTGCAGTCCTTCAGAACTTGTTGATCAGCAGATTAGTGAAACATTTTCAGGAAACTCATCTGCTGCAAACAAGATACAGTATGGAAAATCTGTTTTGATCATTGCTTAATTGGATGACCTGCAGAGAGCATTGCATCAATTTCCTACAAAAAGCTTCAGAAAACTCGAAGTGCAATGACGAAAAGAAGTGTGGAAAAATATCAGAAAGCTGACAGCCACACCTTCGTTCATATTGTGTTCACTCAGTACTGGAATTGAAAACAAGAACCTGTAGTCTACTGCAGATGGCTTTGGTCATTTATTGAAGATCATGAAATAGTGCAATTGAATTTTTCGGTGATGAAGGGTAGTTCCACTTACGTGACTATATGAATAATCAAAACAATAGGATTTAGTCCTCCAATAATCCACATGCTTCATGAACAGCCCTTGCACTGTCAGAAAATCATAGTGCAGTATACATTTTCATGTAATTGTGTAGTGGGACCCATTTTCTTTCGAATGACAGTGAATAGCACAGCATACTAAGACATCACTGTAATCTTAGAAGTAAGGGAATGCAGTTGCTGGTTGCAGAAAGACAGTAACCATGTACCAAAAATAAAATGAAACCACATAGTTTTTTGCAAGAGTGTTTTTGGTGACCATCTTATTTCTCAAGGTATGTGGCCCCAAAGATCACTGGATTTCTCACCTGCAGATTTTCCCTCTGGGGGCATCTAAAAGAAGTTGTACTGAAATAATCCTCAATCACTGAATGAACTAAAGACAAACATTACAGCAGTAATTGAAATTATCAGTGCATCACAAGGTGGCATCAAATGTGGTAAAAAGAGGTCATGCTTACATTTGCGAACAAGATCCTTTCCAACATACGTTGCAATCTCCCTCACACACATTTATTCTCTTCTTTGGTTACAAAGGTCAATTGATAACCTATATTCGTAGCTGTTTAATTTTCTGTACGCCTATTATTAACCATGCAAAATATGTTTGTTTATTGTGGGTTATGTGACTTTTTGATTACCCTGTATATTTAAGTATGTTATGCCTACCAGTTTAACTTTTAGGTTAGTTTATTCTGTGTGGTTTTTCTTGTTATCAATGTTATAGCAACATTATTTAATATCTACTAGTTTTTTTTTTTATATATACAACACAGCTGAATTTGATTGCATCATTATCATCATACCTTAGTGTTTATAAAAATTTTAGATAAATATAGCATCTTTAATTTTTTATTTATTTTGAAAAGTATTATTAATTCACTTTTATTTTTGTTGAGTCTTGATCAAGACAGCCTCAAGAGTCAGCAAGAATTAAGACAAATAGAGAATATTCCCCAGAATTAATAAAAAATGATGCCATTATGTATTTTGAAACTTAAACAAACCCTAATACATGATGGCAAAATTGAAATTAAGATGTGTAGTACAGAAAAACACCATAGACATTAAATAATGCTGTAATAACTTTGGCTGTCAATATATATGCCTACCAAATATGAATGAATAAAAGATAGCAAAAAAAACATAAAATATTATTTTAGCCATGTGAATTGGACAGAAAACATTAACTATCATCATAAAAAAAAGCATCACTCTCAAGTTAAAAATTGCGTAAAACGAGTGCCTCAACTTGTAAACAATTACCCTTTTTGCATTCACTATAGAGGATGAAGAGAAAAATGCAGAGAAATTATAACTTCTTTCATCCATCTTAGAATGACAATATCATAAAATAAAATGGCAAACATTAGCTGAGTCTTGAATACATGCAATTTGAAATTAAAGCTGCATAAAATGAAGGATATTCTTTCCAATGAATATATAAAGAACATTAATCCGCATTTCCAAGAACCTCTTTCTCAAAAATAAAGAAAGAAAGAAAGAAAGAAAGAAAGAAACCAGATAACAAATATGAAACAGATTAATTTTAGACAAAAATTTTAAAACAGAAAATAAATTTGATAATGAGTACTTCATAAACTTCAGTTTCAGAAACAAAATCCTTTTAAGGATTCACTTTGAATTTGATGACAAGACAAATCAAACAGACACAACACAAGCAATAGCAAAAATCAGTAAGTATTGGTATCTTGTCAATACTTGCTGAGTTTTTGCTATTGAAGAATTAAAAAAAAAAATTATGCAGCATTTTTCTAAAAAGTTAATTGCACACCAGATGGCAACACATGAAAATATATCAGTCAATATGTTACATCACCTTGTCCAAAATATGTTGGGGAATCAAAAAGATCAATTCAAATGGGCACCCAAGTAAACTAAGCACAAAGCAAAAAGCCTTTGGGAAAGGGGTGTCATACCTACACAGCCCACATATTACACCATATATGGCATTACAAAAGATTTTAAAACACAGATTTCAAGGGACAATAACTTAATTTATTCAGTGCTAAAACAGCACCTTGCAAGGAACCATTTCCATAAAGATTCAGAAGAGGCAAGTGAGTACATGCACTTGATGTTTAATTCTTTGCACAGATATTCTAATAACTAGTACAGTACACGAAATTTAAAAGAAAAAGGAAAAAAAAACGAAAAAAAACCAAAAAAAAAAAAAAAAACAGTGAAAGCTTGTTATTACATGGGTATACATGCACCAGGGATCCGTAGTCTCCTGCCAAATATGGACTAGGCCATTGGCAGAATGAAGTACATGTCATGATTCACTGGACCAGCACACCTGCTTCCAATCTTCTATCATCAAATTATCACGATCTTAGCATCATGAGAATCATTTAGTTCATTGGACTCTTGGTAGGAGAGAGTGGCATGTAAGGCTTCCTCTTACAGCCCATCCATGCCAGGATCTGATGCATAATCACGCGGGGTACTGTTTCTGTCTAACTTGCATTGTATTAGGGCATCAAATACGCTACACTAATTGCCCTGTATAAGGTGACACACGTGTTGTTCACCACTGCAATTTACCTTTTGTGATTTTACAGCAGTACCCCCCCCCCATTTTGGCACTACTCCTTGTGTACTTTCCTATGTGGGTTCTCTAAGAACCCACAAGTGTTGCAGTTTCCGAAATGGACTCACCAACACTTCATCCATCCACATTTGGCCTTTCATAAGCTCTGATTAATCCTTGGTTTTAACCATTACATCAGTAACTTTACTCTCAAATAAACCACCACTCCCATTATATGCATCCCTTTAGTCTATGGGTCATGCTCTCCTTGTTATGCCAATATTGGGTGTAACTAGTGCTTTTTTTCTGGAAAAAAAGGTGCTGGTACTCACCATGAAGATGTTATTACATCAACTTCCACACTTTTAACATATTCTCCGATATACCCACGCTGTCTCTAGATCGCTTCTTGCTTTTGGTATCAACTGCAGAATGACGACCTCGGAGCAGCCATGAGTCTACATATTTTCTGGGGTTGAACTGAGTGAGAGGAGGTCCTACTATCCTGATGAGAATCAGTGCAGATGTTGTCGGTAGAAGCAGAGATGACCTAGATGAAGTTACTATAAAATTCATCTGAGAGAAACCCCTTTCACATTCACTGGAAGATATTGCAATTGTGCTCAAAGTGTGCTTTAGATGAAATAGTATGTCCGGTACTTTATTTACTTGAAGATACTCACGGAAACCCCGAACTGCTTCTCTTTCATTTAAGAGGAATTTGCGTGCTAACTAAACTTTCTAACTTCAGCTTCACTAAATGTCAGATGCTTTCCAGGATTTTCTGGCCAATACTTGGAATCTAAAATCTTGGCACATTCAGGCAAATCAACATCATCTTCTACAAGCAAACGCTTCCCAACAGCCTCTTTCAGACTTTTATAAAAAGCAGATGAACTTATTGCAGGACTGTGTCTTTCATTTGCGTGGAGCTCAATCCCTTTGAACTTCACGTTCTTCTGACTTTGAAGAGACATACGGACCAGGATTTTCAATTCTTTCCTCAAAAAGTTGAACTGTATTCTTTATCTTCCTGTCTGCTTTGTACAAATCAATATTTTAATATCTTGTAAATTTAGACTTAGTGTCACACGTAAGGCCCAAATCAAGAACAAACTCACATGACGTTATTTTTTTTAAAAGGCCCTCATAAAGACTGTGATCTGTTTTGCTTCTTCTGCTGTCTTCTTTTGCCTCCTAAAAGTGATGGACGAGGTCTTCAAAGTCTTGCCACATTGTAGAAACAATGTGAAAGCTAGATGCAACCAATCAAGTGCTTAAAATTCTGCCAAATTTAAGAAGTTGAAGTTCTAGAGTAGCTGCACATTCCTGTAGTTCCCTAGCATTCTTAGGCGAAGCATGATAAGTCACATAAACTTTGTCCATGAAACTCTTAGAGTGATTCATTCCTGCCACATTGTTCACTGCTGTGTCACTAACAGACAATTCAAGGCGATGGCTAGCACAATGCCAGAAAATAATACTAGGAAACTTGTCTTGCATTAGCCACAATTCGTGACCACTTTGTCTTGCATTAGCCTCAATTCATGAACACAGTACCATCTGCCGGAATATTTATAATACATTTTGCTGTCAATAAATTGCAATTTTTTGACACCTGAAGAAAAAAGGTGCCAGTACTGTGTACCGGTGCGTACTGCCAGAAAAAAGCACTGGGTGTAACCCACTTTGCACAGGGGTGGTAGTAATTCCATTAGCACTCAGTGTAACTAGATATCACTTTTTATTGTTCTACATACATTCCAGATTTACTCTTGCAGTAACCCTGCTTTTGAAGGACAATAATTATGTTCATAGAATCAAAAGGAAGCAGCTGCAATGATTGCAACTCAACAAGTGCAGTGAAACAGCATTGTATGCACCCCTTTTGTTCAAAACTATACGCAATATTTCGCACATGATATAAGGTCAAGTACTTACAGCCAAGCTATAATTACATACCAAGAAAAAAATTCATACAAAATTTCATAACAATTTTATGCAGCTTTAAGAAGTAAAGATATTTCTACTCACAGTGAGTTTCATGTGACAGGAGCTCAGCAATTTTTGCTTCTTCTACTTTGCTCAGCTGTAGTTTCTTTTTCTTTGAGGATGCCATGAACTATGAGCTCAAAGCCACTATTGTTTAGTAAATAGCTGAAAAACATGAGAAAAAAATGTGAATTATTTACTTGGATCCATAGCTTCCAATTTTTTTTTTTTTTTTCAGATTTAAACTATTATATGAAAACATTCCTTTTAAACTATCTTAAAACGAACAAAGGGAAAGAAACAACATATTTAATGGAATATAAAACAGATTCTCAAACTCAAAATACAATTTCTGTTATTAAGTTTTCTTCATTATTATTTCTTGGAAAGTTCTATGGTCTATGTTATTATTCAAATGTGATTTTAATTTGTTTCTGACATGAACTTAGAGAAGTGAGGACTGAAAGAAATAGTAGAAGAGTCTTTATTTTTGTTTTCTCTTTTTGGTTTGATACATAAATCTTGCACAACCAATTCATAGAAAAATCTCTCTGCTAAAAATTGCTAAATTTTTCAACTATCTAGTAGAATTTTATCTAACTGGTATCACAATTCATCACAAAACCTTCAAAATATTGTATCATAGCTTAAAAAGTTCTAAGGGAAATGAAAAACACATTTAGTGGAATATTAGAAAGGATTCTCACAATGCAATTTTATTTGTTAAGTTTTCTTCATTATTATTTCTGGGAACAGTCCTGTCCTTTATGCTATTGTTAAAGCATTACTTTATAGTTTGTTTGGAGCACATTCTGAGAGAAATGAAGCCAAAAAGAAACAGTACAGCACAATTTCCAAGTGTTTTATATATATGTACAAACAGGGACATCGCTAGACTTCGAAAGCAGGATGGGCGATGGGTGGGTGAGCATTATTTTTGGTGGGGCAAGCTTTATAGCATTTTTTTTTTTTTTTACGAAACACTGAAAGAACAAATTTTTTACCCAGCTAAATAAACAGCAATTAATTATTGAATTAGAAAATGTATGTAATTCAATAGAGAATCACGATCCTATAACAGCAAGTGAGCTGAGGAGTGAATACTCCAGCTGGGTTACAAGTTATTTTAAAAAAGGAATTAAGAAGCAAACTACTAAATATTCAAGTAGAGAACTAAAATTACTAAAAGAATTTAAAAATAACGAAGAAATTTTGGCCTTGAAGGCAGATAAGAGGAGAGCATTAGTGCTACTAGAAAAAGATAAATACTTAGAAAAAATGCTTGAAGAATTGCAAAAACCGTTATATGAAGAAATAAGAACTAACCCAGTATACAGCACTATAAAAAACTTTTCTAAATTACTAAAAACTTTGAGGAAGAATGATCAACTTTTTGATAATTACAAAAAAATTTCAAAATTGCACTTTAGAGTCCCTCAGTTATATGGTATTGTCAAGATTCATAAGCTAGGAACCCCTTTACATCCTATAGTGGACACTAAGTTTTCCCCCTTATCTAACCTCTCCTACTATCTCCTAGAACACCTGAATAAGCTGTTTTCCCACCTTAAGCACTTATTAAGAAATCAATAGAGCTGGTCAAAAAATTGAGAGAACTCCCGATAATAGAACATCCATAACTTGCAAGTCTTGATGTAATTTCAATGTATACAAATATTAACCTAGACCTTCTGATAGAATTTCTAGCAGATGACTTGGCAGAAAAGATAGTGTTCCTAGATCATGATAAAGAAAAGCTCATAGGACTTTATGAACTGCTGTTATTTTCTTTCAAACATAACTTTTTTTCAATTTCAAGAGAAATACTACAAACAAACTTCTGGCTTGGCTATGGGTTCACTGCTATCTCCTTTTCTAGCTAACTATTATTTGGGCAAGCTAGAAGAAAAACTAATACGCCCACAACCATCATTGTTCTGCTTTACGTTAGATATATGGATGACATCCTGATAACAGTAGGCCAAGAAGAAAAATCTCTGCTAATAGACATACTTAACTTATTCAACACCCTAGATGACTCGCTTAAATTCACCCTGGAAGTGCAGCAAGAAAATAGTCTCAATTTCCTAGATCTGACACTCTCTGCCATCGAAGGAAAAATCTCTACATCACTCTATAAAAAGCCTACTAACACTCAAAAAATGCTAAACTACCAATCATACCATCCATCTTACATTAAATATAATGTAGCCGCACAGTTCCTAGAAAAAATAGAAACTTGAGATTCTGCAATAACTTCCAAAGAAATCCATAAAAAAGAATTAAAGAAGTTGCTGACAGATAACAATTACCCAGAAAATTTGATAGAAAAAATTTTTAAGGAAAAAAAAAAGATAAGTCAAGCCAAAAAAAATCTGATAAAAACATTAAACTCACTAGAAAAATAACTTACCATAAAGGGTTGTTTGAAAGACTGCAGAGAATTAGCCTTAACTTCCATATTCGTCTTGCTCCTCACTTACACAATAAAATAAAAAAAAATATTTTCCACAGTTTAAACAAAAAGAAAATAATATGCTACTGCAAGAAGAAGTTATCTACAGTGTAAACTGCAATTGTGGTAACATATATGTAGGAAAAACTGGAAGAAAACTCCACACCCAGGTAGCTGAACACAAAGCCGCAATGAGGAACATTATGAGCAAAACAGGCATTGATAAACATGTACAAAGTACTGGACATTCAATGGACTGGGAATCTTTAAAAATTCTTGCACACCAACAACACTGCCTAAAACGGAAACTTGAAGAAAGTCTACATATTGAGAGAAGAAGAGGTGCCACGATTAACAAACATAGTGGTACGACATTACCACTTGAGTGGCAGCACCTTCTATCTTAGTCAGTTATGACGAAAGGTTGGGGTATAACCCGAAAATTTGACAAAGTGAAAACTTATATCCTAGTAATCCCCGTAATACACAATTTAACTATAATAATTCTTCACTAGGATTTGCCATGTCTTCATTAATTCACAAAATTTTTAATGTTTTTTTTTCCTTTCAATTGAAGGTACTCTAACATATGACCACCGTGAGCAACCCAGTGGGCTATAAGCAATTGCCCGTCTCTAATTTAAGGTCACTGGTTCCAGGAAAGGGAGAGAGCCTGTGCTGCAAGCCAAACACAACATCCATGCCTCACTAGGATTCGAACCTATACTCTTCTCTGACGAATGGTCATAAGCCAGCGCTTAGACCACTGCGCCACCAGGGTTGTTTCAATGCTTCTCAGTACTGGCTACAAAAGAATTCGTGCAGTTTCGACCTCTTCCACTTGGACATACATAAACACATACATACACGGACCTGACTAATTATGCCACGGATGTAAGATACAAGTGTTGGTGGAATGTCTCCTTCAACTTTTTGCTTCCTCTAGATGCATTGTATTAAATTTCTTTTCAAAATTTTCCATTTTTGCTTACAAAAATAGTACTGTACTTGGAACAATTTATTTAAAAGAAAAAGTCCTTTTTGTTTATCTAAATCAAATTTTAACATTGTTCCCCGCAGAAACAATACCTCAACCCTCCTTAACTTCCTTCTTTCCAGCCAGCAACTTTGCCTTGTACTCCTCTCACACAAAGCAGTCGTCAACCACTTTCTGAACTTTCACTGTTTTGGGGCAGTCTTAAGGACGTTAGTGTAGCTTTAGACTCCACTTTTCATGTTGGAATCCCCTATTTTGTAAAGAAAACAAACAGAGCAATATGGAAGAGTGGAGAACAATTGAATTTTCATGGCCCTGGGATGCTATGTTGATAACCTTTTTTGGAGACGTAAACAACGCACTTCCTAGGCGAAAATACATAGGTTTACAAGAAATAAACATAAGACTTATTGCTTGGCAAAGTTCAGATTATATTTTAAAGTTAAATATATTGAAAAATGGCACATTTTGAACTGGGTGAGGCAAATTTCACCCAGTTCAAAATGTGCCATTTCTGAGGCAAATTTCAAGGTGGGCTGAAGCCCACCCTCGCACCCCGTTGGCAACGTCCCTGTGTTCAAATCTTATATACCCATTCAGTACAAATAGTTCCAGTTATTTGCTGATGAATTATCTTTTCTTTTTTTAGGAGGGGGGGAGGGTGTTTATTTTGGGTATTTTCTGCATTGGTGACTATGGACTAGTTTGTTGCCACTGATTTTTTATTTTTTGCACTGACATGCATTTTAGCAGTGGAATGCTTCAGCAAAGCAATAATATATGGCACTGCTGCTGTCTAGTAAAAGACCAGGCTGTTCCATTAAACATTGTTACAGCCAAGCCCAGGGAGGGGAAACTGCTTGTGTCAATAGGCTTTGGTTGCTCTGCTTCACAGAAGTGTGGAATCATCTTGATATTGAGAACAAGTATTGGTGCAAAATTAATCCTTTTCCCATGGCTATAAAATTGTTTTTGCAGATTCACTAATGCAGAAAGTACCTAAAATCAATAGCAACAACAGAAAATAAAAATGAAATTTGTTGGTAAATTTCATTGACATTGAGCTTTGAAAAAATGACTTCTTCAAATCAGCCATGATTCACAATTTTACCTTGGCAACACTGTAGAAATGCTGCACTTTGAAATCAGTTTTCAGACTGAAATTAAAAAATGAATAGCTTATAGTGAGAGATCTAGGAACTATTAAAGGTCTCATAACAGTGCCATCACACATTAGTTGTAATAAAATAAGGAGATGGTAGTGTAGAATGCGCTAAGTTACATATAAAAGTTTTAAGGCAAATATATTTCAGTGATAACTCCGGGTGACGTGATGCAATGAGGGATTTCCAGATGTATGGAACAAAAATAGGGAGCTCAGAGTTGCAATTTTTGGAAAATAAAATTTCCAAACTTTCTCTAAACCTCAGAGCATACCAATTTTGGAAGGGAGCCAACTTTTTTGTATCGGACCAAAGTGGCATAGCAGAAGTGTCAGCCATGGTAAGTAGAGACAAGAGGAAGGTTTCCCAAATTTCACATCAGATTTGTGTTCCTGAAGTCTTGAGAGAATTTTCCGGAATGAACTTCCTATGTAAGCGGTTAATCCAACGTTAGTCTTGATTGGAATTTTATACACTCCAGGAAAAGAAAGCGGAAGTCTTGGGTCTCTGTCATTATGGAGGATAACAAAAATTGAAGGAGAAGAACGAATTGCAAGTCTATAGTCTTCTCTTTTGAAGATACTGATGAGCTTGTAGGCAGAAAGTTCGTGGTAAGGGATTGAGCTAGCAAACATTTGTTCCTTTTTTGGTGAAACAGGTGGAAGAGCAACTGAGTAGAGCGCAACTACTGGTTTTTTCTTAGCATTTGAATTAATTTAGAAACCAGGAGCGGGGAAAGCCATGTTGAGCAGCGATCAAGAAGATGTTTGCTAATTCATTTTTTAGATTAACTTCAGTGTTATAAACCAAATGAGCCCGATGAAGGAGAGACTTAAGGGATGACAGTTTATATTGGTGGAAGGTATGAGAATTGAAAGGAATAATGCTGTTGGTAGAAACTGGTTTTCAGTAGACAGAAGTGGATAGAAGATTATTACATTTTGAGATGCTGACATCCAAGAAATTTATCTTGCCATCAATTTCTAAAAAAAAAAAAAAATCAGTGACTTTTAAATCTGAATAAAAAAGCAAAAAATGCTGCATCTTTACAAATTTGTCCAACTTCACAAAGACAATCAGCTATCTACATTTGTAAATACCTCAGTTATTTTTATCAAAACAGCAGCTCTGTCACAGTTTTATAATTTTATAAGAACTTCAGCCATAAAAATTATTTAAATCTCCTGTCACATTAAACAACTTTGCAACTAGTGCTAAATTGTATGACATGTACAGTATGTGTTGTGTGTAATAGCAGTAGCTATAGTTATACTTAATCTAATTGCCGTTGAATAAAATCAAAATATATCACAAAACGTCATAACCGGTGGTAACACCTCGTGTAACTTAAAAATTTTCTAACATCTATCGTTAATTAATTGTGGATTTCCATTATTAATTAACGATAGATGTTACAAGATTCTCAACACAAAAAAAACTTACTTCTTGAATCCGCAAACGGTGTTTTGAAAATATACCCATCTCATCCACAATTCATTAAGTTACCATGGTTACCAGCTGTGTTGCCAAACCCCAGAGCGAAAAAATAACAGAACTAACTCTCAGAAGATGCATAGTTTTTTGAAAATTTGAAAATGCTCAATGTAATTTTCTACTTTTCTGAAGAAATGGCGACATGTGGAGAAAAACAAAAAACCAGCGCTTCTGTACCAAGAATGGCATTGAACCGCGCTTTCCAACATCATGTTCTGGAGAAGTCACGAATCATTTCTAAATGAAGATGTCGTTTCTTAGTACTTTCCTTAATTTCTGAGATGAATCAAAGGGCTATTCTTCCGCAAACGAGCGCACTCCTCATTTCTCACAGCTGAGCGCTAGAACAGCTCCGCGAGCAATCTACTGTTTTAGATCTGGCAACGCATATGTTTTTTTTGTTTTGTTTTGTTTTTTATTGGAGGTTTAACGATCACAGTGAGCATTTCAACATTTTATTGACAAAAGGTATGATACAGCTCGTCAAACTGGACAAGGAAAGAATACAGAGAAAAATATGAATGACACATGAAATGATATATACAAGAATAAGGGGCATAGCCACCTAAAAGTATAAATACAAAATGCTAAAAACCCACAATGGGGACAGACCTATGACACTGAACACACGCAAGAGACAGTAGGTCAATGACCTGTGATGCAATATACAGAGCTTGAAAAAACATTAAAAATACAGGATGCACAATAAATAAACAGTGAAGATAAAGTTTCGAAATCAGCACTACATAGGAGCACAGTGCATACAACATGAGTGGTGCACATTGACATATCAGAAGATCACAAAACAGTTCAGAAACCTCTAAATATACTATGCTAAGTAAAACAAGAAAGTGAAGAGCAAGTAACATGCTATACACATTTACATGCAGAATCACAACCTGCTGGAACAGAAACAAAAATAAGTAAAATAATTCAGTAAGCAAGGTACTAACAAAGTGAGGAGAACAGCCAAACACCAAAACAAAGACAAACCAAAAGAGGACACAATCAAGTCACCAGTAGGATGTCAGAACCATGAATAGAAAACCACCCGGTGTGCTGGGCCCAGGTGTTCTGAAAGGTGTCGATTGTGTGTGTGGAAGTTGCAGCTGTAAGTTCCAATCGGAGGCGCGCCACAAGCCGGCCCCGAAAGCTAGCCCGCAGCCGCCCACCGGCCGACAAAAGGGACGGAAATTCAGGAGAATTCCTGAGAGATTGATGAAATGAGTGAATCACTTGTTTGGTAAGTACGAAAAGAGAGCAGCAGGCATCCGGAAGGCGGGTAGGCGGATGTTTCGTGAGCAACAGTCACGGATATGCTTGAAACGGCAAGTCCTTGGAGCAAATTATGTCAGCTAACCGGAAAACAGTATGAAGAAGTGGCAGCAAGATAGGGCAGTGGCAATACATATGAGCAACGTCTCCGTCAACGCCACAGAAAGGACAGAGAGGAGAAGAAATAAGAGACATGCGATAAAGAAGATAAGGGACAGGGAGCCGGCGATGAAGGAACCGCCAGTGGGTGTTACGTTCTAGCGGAGAAGAAAGAGGGGAAGAAGAAGCAGACCAACCGGCCAGGGAGAAGGAAGGAGAAACCCCGGAAATGGGATGGGGGAACTCAGAGGGAGCTCGAAAGAGACGGTACAGGGCAGCGGTAGTAAAAGAAAGGACAGGGGCGACAGAGTCACGAAAAGGAAGAAAGAAAGGGAGAAGGAGGCTGGGGCCGGGGACAATGAGGAGGCCGTTGTCAGAAACAAGAGAAGGATAGAGAACCTGAAGAGAGAAACGGAGAAGGGCATAGTCGTCCTCGAGGGAAGGAGTTGGGGTGGAAAAGAGTAAGTCGAGGGGTTTCCAGGAAAAATCGGGATTAATGAGGGCCTGCACGGTTAGGATGCCGGCACGGAACCATGAGAAAAAAAGAAAGAAAGGTTGATCGGGGGGTGAACCAGGGTAGAGAAAAAGAGTGGTTCTGCAAGGAGATCTAGGGTGGTGGTAGGAGGAGAGCGAGAGAGAGGGAGGGAACGGAAAAGCGATAGAGCCTCAGATAAAAGAGTAGGAAAATTGGAAGAGGGAATAGTAAAGTAGTCCATCCTGAGGAAGAGAAGAAAAGTGAAAGATGGATCGCGAAGAGAAAGAATAACGTCAAGAGAAAGTGTAAGAGAAGGAGAAGGCGAAGTGACGAGACGAAGGAAGGAGGCGATGCGGTATGCACGATAGTAACAGTGAACATCTATAAGATTAATGCCCCCATGCTTGACAGGGAGATATAGCGTCGGAGCGGCTGACCAGTGCTTGGATGCCCAGATGACTGAAGTAAAGATGCTGTTGAGTTCCGTCAGGCGGGTTGACAAGAAGACGGTGGAGGTCCAGGAATAGGTGCAGAGGAAAAGTAGGTATCGTCGAACAATGTGAGCTCGCTGACAGTAAGAAGTAATGGGAATCGCAAATCTCCAAAACGCTGCTTGATGACGTAACCTAGACTGCAAACTGGTCCATGTCAAAAGACTCGCAGTATAGGGGTGACCGATGTGGGCTCCAAGGATCTTCTGAGTCGAGGAGGACCAGACCGCACCCCAGGGGGTATCGGTCCGGCCCATCCACGACCCACACCACAAACCAGTACTTTTGGCGACATTAAGCGAAGCGCCAGAAACAGTAGCGTAAAGACGGTAGGTGGAAAGAAGATTGTCAACCTGGACGTCCTGGCGGAGACAGAAGGTTGCGTCGTCTGCAAATGCTGTAAGTACGCACTCATGGTGCCGAGTGCTGGTAACTGACGGAGGAAGAGTAGACAGGAGTGATCTTCGAGCAGCCAGGAGGAACGGTTCAAAGACAATGGCGAAGAGTTGCCCCGAGAGGGGGCAGCCCTGCCGGATTCCTCGGAGAAAAGGTACGGGCCCCGTTAAAAAGGAGGCCGTCCGGACGTGGAAGAAAGCGCCCCGATAGAGGTTGAGAAGGAGAGAAACGAAAGAGGAAGGAAGGCCAAAACCGTGAAGAGTGGCAGAAAGAAAGTCGTGGGAGATGTTATCGAATGCTGAACTCTGGTCAAGGTTAAACAGGGCGAGGGGTTCTGAGAGGGTGCGGGCAAGAAAAACTAAGTTCTGGAGGAAGGAGATGTTGTTAGAAATGGACCTACCAGGCACAGTATAGGACTGGCCGGGGGAGATAAGAAAGGGAAGCACAGAGTTCAAGCGGCGAGAGAGAAGTTTTGTGAAAAGCTTATAGTCCAGATTGAGAATGGAAATGGGGCGCCAGTTTCTCAAGTCCAAAAGATCCCCCTTTTTGGGCAGCAAGATGATATGCGCTACAGTAAACTCCGGCGGCAGTGCTAAAGAGGTTTGGGCGCAAGAAAAGCAAGCGAGAAGAAAAGGCATCAGAGACGGGAGGAAGGCGCGGTAAAAGGAGAAGGGAAGGCCGTCAGGTCCCGGGGATGCGCGTGAGTTAAGGGAGGCAAACGCCTCCCGAAATTCAGCAGGAGAAACGGCGGAAAGAAGAGGGTCACAGAGTCGGGGTGGGACCTGAGGCAGAGCTTAAAAAGAGGGGAGGAAGAGATAGTACAGAAGGCACCACCGCATGGAATTTGTCCTGGAAAAAGCGCCGAACTTCCGTGCAGAGATGTGAAGGGTCAGATGAGATAGTACCATCAGGTAGGCGAAGGTGGCGGAGCGTCTGCGACGTACGGTGTGTTCTTTCGGTACGTGAGAGCTCCTCGTAGGAAATCTCCGGTGAAGAAAGATGAAGCATCTTCAGCCTGCGAGTAGCCTCCACGGCGAGCGGATGGAGCTTCGCTCGTAAAGCATCCTGAACAACAAGGTAAGCGGGATCTTGTAAGGGGATTGCAGCCAAGGAGCAACAGAGATTACAAATATCCTTCGCACGGTCGTTACGAATAGCGAACGAAAGACGGCGTACGAGCAGACGAAGATCGTGTTTGATGTCTAACCATAGACGAAGGGTACTGGAAGCGGTACTGATGAGATGTTGTCTATCAGCAAGAAAACGGCAGACGTCGGTGCAAAACGCCACATCCAAGAGTAAAGAATCATCGAAGGTCCAGGAGCGTTGTCTGGAAGGCGGGAAAGAGGAAACGCAGATGGTAAGCGCCACAGCAGAATGGTCAGAAGAGGTAGATGGATGATGTCTCGCCGCAGTGATCGCTGGAAGCAGCGGTGGGATGACATATATGCGATCGAGACGTGCTGCCGCCGAACCTTGTGCAGGGGAATTCCGCCAAGTATAAGAAATGGTGTCCGGGTAAAGATGCCGGTACGAATCAACAAAACGGAAATCGGTAATAAGTTGACAAGTAAGCAGATCGACAAGAAGGGAGCGGTGCTCCCCTCCTGTAGAAGTGCGGTCAAGCAACGGTTGTAGAGTGCAGAATTCACCTCGGGGGACCCAAACCCCCGACAGTTGAAGGAAACTACCGTGAAAGTGCCATGTCACCCGGCGACGTGGTGAGCCTGGTGATAGAAATCTTGAGTCCGTGGATCTGTTTACGAATGAACTTGGCCGTCTTAGCGGAAGGACCAGATAAGTAAGAAGAATTGTCCACAAGATTATCCAGATCGGAAAGCTGTTGCAGGAATGCAGGAAGTCCAGCTTCATGGGTCTTCGCATACTGGAGGAAGCCGTGCGCTTTTTGCGTGTAACAGGTGAGAGCATGAAGCTCCACATACGTAAGAGGCAAAGACGGGAACGATGTGTCGCGAAGAGTCAGATTAAAGTCCTCATATGAAACCATTGGAGAGGAAGTGTCAGAAGTGGTATCAAAGTCTTGAAGATAAGCTGGTTTCTGGCGGGTCCGGGATGAGGAGCGAGTGGAGCTCCCAGCAGCTCTCCCTCGCTTGGTGGTGTTGCGAGGAGATTTGGGCGCTGCCCTCTTATCTTGGCGAGCGCTGTGATCAGGCTCGGAGGTGTCACTCATGGTCGGTTCCGTACTGGTGTAAGCGCCGTTAGTATCTGCAATTGGAACTTCAGTATCTGACAAGACACGGTGTGACGTACCTGCCAGAAGGACGCACACGACATAAAGGCAGACAGGAATCAGAATAAAACGTCCGCGTAGCTTAATTGGTAGAGCAACTTATTCCGGAATGAGTGGACCCGGGTTCGAACCCCGGCGCGGATAAAAATGACGGAGAAATTCACTTCGTTATAATGGCGCCCGAACTATCCGGATGACCCGGCTGTTCAAAAATCTCGCATTGGTGTGATGTTATTTCCACACCGCGAGACAGGAAAAATAAGAGAATCCTTTCTCCAGCACTTCGAAAAAAAAAAAAAAAAGAAAAGAAAAAATAAGGGGGAGATGATGTGACGTACCTGCCAGAAGGACGCACACGACATAAAGGCAGATAGGAATCAGAATAAAACGTCCGCGTAGCTTAATTGGTAGAGCAACTTATTCCGGAATGAGTGGACCCGGGTTCGAACCCCGGCGCGGATAAAAATGACGGAGAAATTCACTTCGTTATAACGGTCGTCCGCGGAGTCAGCTGGTGGATCAGGGGCGCGGAAAGTGGAGGACACCGGTAGCTCTGGAAAGTCAGTCGCGGAGAGAGATGGCTGCCCACCAGTCGATGACGGAGCCCTTTCTCGTCGCAGAGGTGGTGCAGACGAAAGTCGGGGAGGCAAGGGCGAATCAGAGGATTGAAGAGAAGTCACCTGCGGTGAAACTTGTGGGGCAGCATCAGCATTGCGACACTGCTTGTAAAAGTGCCCAAACTTCTTACATTTGCTGCAGTGATGTTCAGTGAGCACATCAATATAGCGGATCTGGTTACCGCACTGACAACTCAATGGGCTGTAAGCAGTCGCCCGTCCCTAATTTAGGGTCACTAGTTTCAGGGAAGGGAGAGAGCCAGTGCCGTAAGACAAGCACAACATCCATGCCTCACCGGGATTCGAACCCGGACCCCTTTCAGACGAATGATCAGAGGTCATTGTTAGACCACTGCGGCACCGGGGCGGCTGTTGTTGTTAACATACGAATGCATGAAGTTGTCGTTGAATTGGTGTGTTGTATTTAATGCCTCAATGGAATTTGTTTCGTCTCGTTAACGATGATGTACGAAATAGGAAAACATGTATATCATGTTGTGAAAGTTTCTGAAGGTCATCAAATGCGGCTATCAAATGATTATGGTCTAGGAGTTTTTAGGTGTAGCAAGACTCATTTATTTAGATGGATCAAGAAATTTCAAGGTTTCGCGTTCGAAGAATACCTGGTTCTCAATAGCAAAAATTTCACCCCAGAAAGTTATGTTGCTAACATATTGCTTTTGCAGGAGTTCTGATTGATTATAAGGCAGCAATTCTTAAGACAAGTATAGAAGACAATGTTTCTTCATCTTCTGAAACTATATCGGATTGGTATACTTACTGCCGCGATATTATAACGGAACACATTCTAACCAAAAATGAATATAGTGGACAACTTGGGGGCTTTGGAACAACTGTAGACATAGACGAGACGAAGCTGGGAAAGAGAAAATTTCATGTTGTACGATTCGTTGAAGGATCATGGTATAATAGACAGGGATTCTATTGGTATAATAGACAGCCAAAGAATTGTTTCTAATTATCAAGAAACATGGAGCCTTGGGTACAATTATAATAACTGATAAGTGGAAAGCGTATCATTGTCTGAATAAAGATGAAAACTATGCACATCTGACTGTTAACCATAATGAAAATTTTGTCGACCCAGATACTGGAGCCCACACTCAAAATATTGAGTGTTTTTGGAGACATTTAAAAAGTAATATAATGAAACAAGGTTTATTTTTTGTTTTTCATTGGAGGTTAAACGACCACCGTGAGCAGCTCAGTAGGCTGTAAGCAGTCGCCCGTCCCTGATTTAGGGCCACTGGTTCCAGGGAAGGGAGAGAGCCAGGGCCGTAAGACAAACACAACATCCATGCCTCACCGGGATTCGAACCCGGACCCTTTCGGACGAATGATCAGAAGCCACCGCTTAGACCACTGCCCACCGGGACGGTAAACAAAGTGTTCACAAAGACAGTTTAGCAGATCGTTTGATGGAATTCTTTTTTCGAAGGGAATGTAGTGCCAAGAACAAAGACGTTCCTTGA
Organism: Macrothele yani; assembly: GCA_039090855.1. Lineage (NCBI taxonomy): Eukaryota > Metazoa > Arthropoda > Arachnida > Araneae > Macrothelidae > Macrothele > Macrothele yani. Next base: position 35,203,879 of record CM077029.1, read on the forward strand.
AATAATGAGGAATCACGAATGGCAATATATATATATATATCGATACTTTTCTTCTTAAATTGTTTTCTGCTATATATTTCTCAGCACGAATTAAAATACTTGTTGTAAATACGAAGGTATAATTTTTTTACAGTCTCCCAACGTATATAGTGGTGGTAAGATCGTTCTTTTTTTCTCTTTTTTTATTTGTTATTTTTCAACATCTCAGTTATTGTTTTCATTTAGTACATGAAATAGTTTTTTGATGAAACCAAAGTCATCATGATCAATTAAAAAATAAAAACATAATGCAAAGATAACCAATTTGTCAATTCCCGTAATGTTTGCATTCGGATGTTAACAACTAGGAGGTTAGAAGAAGAGGAGGTGAAAGGACCCATTTTGAGTGAAGCCGAAACAGATCAGCTGTTTTGATCTTCTCTCTGAGGTGGCACAAGTTTGCAGGAGGTCGTAAAACGTGACATCACTTCCTGTGCCTGAAACAGTTACGCTTAACGCCTGCAAACCATGCAAAACGAGGATGCAAACAAGGAATATTTCGGACTTCGTATTTCTCAACATTAGAGTTTTGATAATATTTTAAACATGGCTACTTGCACAAGCGCACTATGCAAGTAACCATACGCAGTATGCACTTCCGCTCAAATAATCATTATTTTGCTCAATTTTCTAAAGAAATACCAACATATATTTTCCTATTTTTTCTGAAATTTTATAATTATGGGAATGAATGTTTCAGCCTCAATTTTTTTCATGACGGTATGGGTAGAATAAGGGTCCGAAAAACCCGTTCAAAATCGTGATTTCCCCATAGAGATATACAGGAGATTCTCGGATTGGGCGCATTGGCGTAGTCAGCTGATAAAAAGTGGCGTCACGCCAGAAGCACAGTGAGAGAGACTGTTGTCACCTCCTCCTTCTTCTAACCTCCTTGGTTAACAACTATATGCGTTGCCAGATCTAAAACAGCAGATTGCTCGCGGAGCTGTTCTAGCGCTCCGCTGTCTCAGCTATGAGAAATGAGGAGTGCGCCCGCTTGCGGAAGAATAGCCCCAAAGGCCATTGGAGAAGTGAAATGTGTAACTTCTCCAAAAGCCAATCATCACACGTTTTTTGACCTTTGAATGCGCCCAATCCGAGAATCTCCTGTATATCTCTATGGGGAAATCACAATTCTGAACGGGTTTTTCGGACCCTTATTCTACCCATACAGTCATGAAAAAATTGAGGCTGAAATATTCATTCCTATAATTATAAAATTCCAGAAAAAATAGGAAAATATGTATTGGTATTTCTTTAAAAAATTGAACAAAATAATGATTATTTGAGCGGAAGTGCATACGGCGTATGGTTATTTTTCCAAATACCGCATTTTGTATTCAGAAGTTAAAGTTTCAAAGTAAGAAGCCATCATTTCAAAGGGGCTGGTTGTCCTTCAGTTACGTTACTAAGGCTCGTTGCCATGCTGAGAGTCACGTGTTTTCTACTCCTCATAATAATGCCATGGACACCTCTGAGAGTACTCCTTCTCCTTTCATCACTAATGCTCAGAAACCATCTTATTCTGCTGCTGTTGCTTCTCGGATGGCACACCCTGATGTTTCATCGTTACGTAGCGACACTATGACCCTGCTACAGTGGTGGCTTTTCAAGTGAAGTAGGTGAAGTGCCTCTTCACCTATTTTACTCAAAATAAAGTTTTATTCAGTATTTTTTTATAATATATTCTTTTTTGCCTTTATTCAGTTCCAAAATACTCAAAATTTTGAATAGATATTAATTCACATGGCGCGCTCAATACGGAAAACAAATCCTTATACACAAAACAGTGCAAGTGAAGAGCCGAAATGAGAATGCTTAAAAGTCTGCAGTTTTTCGCCGAGTTGCCATGGTAACCGTGACGTCACCCTCCCCAATCTGCTCACTCAAGTGAAGTGTTTCAGCTTCACGCGCCTTACCTCTGCATCTTTCAGTTTTTTTAGCCGCCCCGGTAGCGCAGTGGTCTAAGGCTCTGGCCTCTGATCATTCGTCCGTAAGGGGTCCGGGTTCGAATCCCGGTGAGGCATGGATGTTGTGTTTGTCTTACGGCACTGGCTCTCTCCTTCCCTGGAACCAGTGACCCTAAATTAGGGACGGGCGACTGCTTATAGCCCATTGAGTTGCTCACGGTGGTCGTTAAACCTCCAATCAAAAAAAAAAAAAAAAAAAAAAAAAGTCTTGAGAGATCACGGTGGAGCGGGTGTTAATTTTTTTTTTTTGGCCCTGCTTCCTTTTTAGTAATAAACATTCTGTGTGGAATAAAGACGGATTCTCAGATTTATTAAGCGTAACACGGTCACTTCATAAACATCGTGATTCTAGCGAACACCTGAAATGCGGATTAATGTTAAGGAATCTTGAAAAATTCAAAACACCATTGCCGATGTCCTGAAGAAGAATGCTAGGCTTTCGAAAATGCATTTTAACGAAACCGTTCGCTTAAATAGACTTTTCCTGCAGACAGTGATTGATGCAGTATTAGTTTATACTGTATTTGAGCAAACAAGAACTAGCAATCCATGGCCATGACGAAAGCATGGGCTCGATAAATCGTGGAAATTTCATTGAATTACTTTCATTGTTGATATGAAGAGGTTCTTTAGAAATTGAAAATCAATACGAAAGGATAAAAAACTATTCAAAAGGAATTAATTAAATGTATTTCTGAATATATAAACGATCACGTCAAAAATTAAATAATTTTTTATTGTTGAGTCGGAAGGTGTATTGGTTGAGAGATTTTTGGGTTTCCATGATGTGAATGAAGATAGAACGTCAGGAGCTTTATACAAAATGCTAGACAAAATTTTGAAACAGTCTGATTACCAACAGAAATAAATAGGACAATGTTACGATGGGGCAAGTATAATGTCTGGACACTTAAATGGGCTACAGAAAAAAAGTCAAGGATAAAGGTTCTCAAGCTGTTTCTGTTCATTGTTTGAATCTTATATTACACCAGAGTTTTTCTAAAATTTCTAAGTGTCGAATACTTTCTGAAAGCCTTAGTGGAATTGCTTCGTTTGTTCACAATTCTGCGAAGCGGTCTTATACACTTCTATCAACAACTGCAAGATGATTGATTGATTGATTGGTGGTTTAACGACCACCATGAGCAACTCAATGGGCTATAAGCAGTCGCCCGTCCCTAATTTAGGGTCACTGGTTCCAGGGAAGGGAGAGAGCCAATGCCTTAAGACAAACACAACATCCATGCCTCACCGGGATTCGAACCCGGACTCCGTTCGGACGAATGATCAGCGGCCATCGCTTAGACCACTGCGCCACCGGGGCTGCAAAACCGCAAGATGCAGACCAACCATAGCAGAAACTCGATGGTCCTCCACTTCGAAATTAGTAAGTGTAGTTGTTGAAAATGGGAATAAATTGAAGGAAGTGTTCGGATTTCTGACGAATAGTGAATAATCAGACAAAAAAACAATTCATCTTGCCAGGGGGTTTTGAATGATATTAACGCTTTCGAATTTACATTTTTGGCTCCACCGATCTATTATTCCAACTTTTGAAGAAAAAATAACTAAACATAAACTACTGTGTAACTGAAATTAAAAAAAAAAAAAACTCGTGAAATTTTGAGCCATAAAAGGAACGAGGAGTTATTTGAACCACAGTTTGGAAACGCTAGCAAAATCACAGAAATAAGCACGGGAATATGCTGCTCTTACAGAGGAAACAATTTTTCAAAATCACAAACAATTGTATTTTAAAATTTTGGACCACATTCTTATGGAAATGGATAGAAGATTTCAAGTCTGTAAGAAACTTCAATTTGTCTGACTTGCTGACACAACCAAATTCGAATAATTTAATGCATGCTTTCCCTCTCACGCTCTTGAAAATCTACATTTTTACGGAAACATATTTACTAAACACAGCGCCTTAAAAATGAACTGAGTCTTGTATATGCCGATGAAAAATTAAGGAATATATTGACTCAAGAACTCCTTCGAGTGTTTCACGGAGACAAAGACAGCTTTACCGAAGATTATAAATTGGTTTTCCTCAGTTTAACAATTCCATCTACAAGTGTGCCAGTGGAAAGAAGTTTTATTAAAAGAATACAAACTTGCTGAAGAAACACTAGTTCCCAAGATAGACTTGCTTCTTTGGCAAATATTTCTATTCAGGAAGACATTTTATTGATTCTCACGAAGAAACAACCATCTAACCATCTTATTACGTCATAATCAACAAATCTGCAGCTTTAAAAGGAAGAAAAATAGATTTAATATAAAAAATAAGTAAGTCCTCATTAAGGGATTTTCGTTGTACACAGTAGATATATTTTCATACTGCTCTTGTACCTCTTCACCTATTTTTCCAACCACGAGCCGCCACTTCCCTGCGACCCAATCGTCTACGCACTAGAACCTCTTTAACTCTTGAAGTCCCTGCCAATTCTCCTGAGGGACAGAAATTTTCTACAACCATGGCTCTGGGTGTTGTTTTTGACGTCCTCCAGGACACAAAGTTGAAATTTGCGCCATTGCGATCATGGCGATGTGTCATTCCCGGGCGATTTCTCATATGTATCGTCGTGACCGCTCTATTATTGTGTATTTCAAGGAAGTTGCGCATGAGATCTCCATTTTACAGACGGGCCTTGTCATTGGGGCTCATCATCTCAAGCCCGATCCCGTTGCGCGCCGCCCGGTTTCTATCTCTTTTTATCCAGTGCCTCTTGAAATTACGAATACCATGCTTCTTACAGCGATCTCTGCATTTGGTCAAGTGGTTGTCGACTTCACTTCCTACTCCACCGCTCCTGACGACAAAGAGGACCGATCCGTACTTGGAGCTCGGCGCAAGGTGCGGATTCTCTTTTCATCTCCGGACGGCATCAAAGATCTTCTCACGTCTTATTATCCAGTGCCAAGGCCAACGTTGACATATTGATATGCTCTCGGAGTTTCACAACAGCCAGTGCAAGGTGATGGGCCATTTCTATAAGAATTGTCCCGGCAACACTTCTCATCTCGCAGTGCCTGTCCGCCTGGTGACCTCGACAACTCCTCCGCGGCGATAACTTCAGCACATGCCAAGGATGATCCAGTCTCTCCTGCTGCCTCTGTTATCCCTCTTCTAAGCTCTTTGCCTTCATCTGATCTTACTGCATCTGGTTCCTCAGCTTCTGAACGAATTGTTTCTGCCGATGATGCTTCGAAGTCTTCTGCTGCCTCTGTCATCCCTCATCCAAGTTCTCTGCCTTCAATTGATCTTACTGCATCTGGTTCCTCGTTTTGTGTACGGAATGTTACTGAACCTGAGTCTGCTACTTACTTTCCTCTAGATGCTCATCTCAGTGTGGCAGAGGTGACTCTCACTACTGCTCCTACTGATGATCTCTCTACTGATGTGGACTTCCCCTCCATCGATGAGTCGTTCACTGACACTCGTGCGCGTCGTGAAAAACGCAGCGTTTTCAAGACCGCTTGTGTTTCCGCGAAGAGAGGACGCCCGAGGGTAAACCGCTCACATTCATCATCCGGCACTCGTTCTTCCTCTACGTCCATTAGAGAGTGTAAGAGTCCCAGTGACTCCGCTGATCTTGCGGAAGCAGCTCTCCAAGCCCTGTATTTCAACCACTCAAATCACTTCTGTCTCAACAGCAAGTTTTCTATATATTTAACCTTTTTCGTGACAATAGCACGTATGATCTCATTCTTTTTCGTGACAATAGCACGTATGATCTCATTCTATTTCTGTCCAATTGTCCTTACTCATTCGAAGATGCTGCTTATCAGTTAAGGATAATTAGCTACCGCGTCGCACTTTATCTTGACACGGAATCTGAACTTCGGCCTTCTTACGCAAGACTTGTTATCATCGCCATTCAGGCTAATCTTGCGGCCCGGACGCGTATTTCACAAGTGAATGTACGAAATTGCGATTAAGATCATTTCCGCCTCGCGATTGGTTCAGAGTTTCTTTGGAGATTGCAAGTACACGGGGCCTATGAGGAGAGTTATGTGAAAGGAACACTCTTTTATCGGGGAAAGTTCTGTTTCCTAAGAAATTCATTGTGAGGCATATGTGACAAATGATCATAGTGAATTATATCGTAGAAAGTTTTATCGTGGGAAGTTCTGCTTCCTAAGAAATTCACTGTGAGGTTACTTAACATATGTAACAAATGATCATATTGTAATACGGTAAAGTAATTTTGTGCACGCTGTCAAAAGGAATATCTGTAGTGTCGCAGATGAATACAAGTCGAAATCTATCTTAATATTAAAACTGAGGACGACCTTAATAAGTAGCTAGTTGTATAGCCCAAAAGATGGCAGCACGTCAATTACCTAGCACGATTTGTGCTGTTGTGAAAGTGCGGCGTATATAAGGATACTAAAACGTAACTTTTTAAAGGTCCTTTCTATTACCCTTAAAAGGACCTTTAACAATGAAAAGCATGTCTACACACAGAAATATTTATTCTGAAGATTAAGGTTTTTCCCTCATGAAAGTGAGAAGGTCTAGCTCAAATAGAGTGATTTTGTATTGGCAAAGAACTACCTAATGACAGGAAGTAAGACTTCAAAACAGTGTTCTGTTGAAGTAAGACACTTCCGTTGGGCCGCCCCGGTGGCGCAGTGGTCTAAGGCGTTGGCCTATGATCATTCGTCCGAAGGGGTCCGGGTTCGAATCCCGGTGAGGCATGGATGTTGTGTTTGTCTTACGGCACTGGCTCTCTCCCTTCCCTGGAACCAGTGACCCTAAATTAGGGACGGGCGACTGCTTATAGCCCATTGAGTTGCTCACGGTGGTCGTTAAACCTCCAATCACAAAAAAAAAAGCTTCCGTTGGGATAAATATTCCAGAATGTTGTTTGCCATATATTGTGTCTGAGAAAATAGTAAGTGATCTTTCATATATACATATTTTTCTAATATTAAGGAAATTTTTCATATTTTTGTCCCTCCAAACTTTATTAAAAATGCCTGCAATTCCACATTTCAACCCCTTTCTCCCCGAAAAAAAAAAATAAACGTTAAACAGCTCATGAGTTCTCCATACAAAACGCATCAGTACTAATCCTGTGCTAGAGCAGTGAGCGCTGACGTGCTGATATCTGTCGGCTCTGTCAGAACTATATAGATTGAAGGTACTTCGGTAGATAAGTCACAACTCCATGTGGTCATGTTGATATAAAAACCCAAAAGTTCCCCTACCAATAAAGTACACTCTCTATTTACGTCCTGTTGCATTCCGACTGCACGAGTAAAACAAATTTAAACCTCCAATAAAAAAAAAATTAGTTGCCTCTTTTCATGAAACCGCAAGATGGCGCTCCTGCGAGTTTCGATGCTATGATTTCTAAACATTAGCATGCTTTTTTATCGCGTGTTTGATGGATAGCGATTGAAAATGCGATTTATTTGTTAGATCGGTCATGAAATGCAGTAGTAATAAGAGTAAATTTAAGAACCAGTTTCGTACCTGTATGCAACAGTGGTTGCAGGTCCTGTGAACAAAAGGTAACTATTTCCCGTGCCGAAAGATGAAGCAAGGCGGAACGAATGGAATTTTTTTACTTGTCCGAAATCAAGTTGGCAGCCACTCAGTAATTATTTAGTTAAATATGCCACTTATATTTTTGTGTTTTATATAACATCGCAGTTTGTCTAAAATTATTGAAATTAGGTGGATTTTTTTTTGTTCAAAGTTGTGTAAACTTTATTATGGGAAGATTAGGCCTAAGTACAGTATCATGTGACACATAATTAAACATTTTGTGTCCTGTAGAGACAACAAAGTTTGCAACAGGATCAGAACAGAATTCAGTACGATGATTGGGCAGAAATCTCAATAATTACGGAGAAAATTTGCGTCCAGTAATGTATTTGTACTAACTAGCCTTGTGACACGTAGATTCAAGATTCAATGCGAAATGGTGCATTTCCCGAATGAAGCTGCCAAAGCTTTCCCAAAACATATCATTTGGAAGAATATTCACTTATACCTATCCATACATGACATTAATCATTTTTAGTGTACCAACAAGATGAAACAGAGGGGTTTATTGGTAAAATTTTAGTGAAATTACTATACCGCACGGAACGAGAAGCATTCACATCAATGAGCATAGTTTACAGCAACAGCATCGAAGCTGTCATTAGCGTCCTTTCTGATTTCATAATTTTAAGAACCCATCTGCAGAATCGCACGACACCCTATCTCTTCTAGGCACTATACTTCAATTATTTCATATCCTCTAAAATTACGATAATGATGTTTTCTTTAATCGTAAGTTAAAAGGCGCAATGTCTAATTTATACCCCATTGAAAAAAAAATTAATACGCAGTATTAAAACAACGTAAAATTTCTTCTTTCGCGCAGGTAAAAAGCTTGATTAACGTTGCTCACATACGACACTATGCCGTTTTTACCGTTTTTTTTTTTTTTTTTTTTGATTGGAGGTTTAACGACCACCGTGAGCAACTCAATGGGCTATAAGCAGTCGCCCGTCCCTAATTTAGGGTCACTGGTTCCAGGGAAGGGAGAGAGCCAGTGCCGTAAGCCAAACACAACATCCATGCCTCACCGGGATTCGAACCCGGACCCCTTACGGACGAATGATCAGAGGCCAACGTCTTAGACCACTGCGCCACCGGGGCGGCCGTTTTTACCGTACAACTCTGCGATCAAAATGTCGCCAGCTGCTGCCCCTCATTTACGGAAGAACTTTTAGTCTATGTATCTTAACCCGTTAACGACCATAACGCCTGAAACACTTGTACATATAAACGTCCATAGCCGCCTGAAACGCCTGTCTAGAGTGAGTCAGACTTTTTACCCTCACCTGTTCTTCAAATATTCTCGACCTATGAGGTATCAGCATCAGTCACTATTGTTGTTATTAAAGAAAGAAGTTAACTAACAGACAGTTTCGGGCGCTATGGTGTTTGGAGTGATAAACGATTTTTGGGTCATGGTCGTTAAAGGGTCAAATATCTTTGATTTTGTGTGTGTCTTACGGCACTGTCTTTCTCCCTTCTCTAGAACTAGTGTCCTGTTTGTAGCCCATTCAGTTGCTCACGGTGGTCTTTATAGCCCTAAACAAAAACAATAATCTAAATTAGTGTTGTTAAACACTTTTGAAAGAGGTGGTTCTTCAACAGCTCTGGATTTGTTTTTATATTGCACTCTAGAATATTTTAATGGAAGACAATGCTGCTTTTGAAATATTACTCTTTGAGATAGTGCAGCTCCAGTAGCGTAGTGGTATAAGCACTGGCTTGTGACGAATCTCCCGAAAAAGGTTGGGTTCGAGTCCTGGTGAGGCATGGATGTTGTGTTTGTCTCACGGAATTGGGTCTCTTACTTCCCTTGAACCAGTTGCCCTAAATTAGGGACGAGTGACTGCTTATAGCCCATCGAGTTGCTAACGTTGGTCGTTAAACCTTCAATCAAATCAAAATCTTTAATATTGTCCTGCTCTCTTCCTGTGGTATACGAAATAAGGACTCCCGGACATAATTGTGATTGTTCAATATTTAAGTACACAGTAAGTCAAGTAAACTCTGTGCATAAAGGCAAAGTTGAAGGAGAGGAGCATGTTTGTGTTGTATGCTAGGTATTTTGATTAGTAGTGTAATGTCTGCGCGAATTTAGAAGTAATATGTCAGTTGCACGTGTAATTTGAACATTATTATTTTTTTGGTATGGTTTTCCAGTTTTTTTGTTTTATTTTATTTGTTGTGATCTATAACAATCAAAGTTAAATCATTCCTGGTACACATAGTGTTAAATCTGTATATGTAGATGGATAATGACTTCATGCAGCATAAAAATTGAAGAATTCAATGAGATTTTTAAACTATACAGCTTCAGTAAAGCTGTGTGTTGTTCTGAGCACACACTGCCATCAGACTTATGGATCGTGTATCTGGATTCATCAGTCCATAGGACCCGTTTCCATTGATCTAAGGTCCACGATAAATGTTCTTTACACCATGCTAAATGACCAGTAGCATTCCGAGTAAAGATGAAAGGCTTATGAACAGCTGCACAACCACGGTAACTTATGGAATGAAGTTCTCTGTGAATCGTGTACATACCAAGGTTCCTGCATTTTTACTCACCTGTACCCTGAGATTTTGTGCAGTACTCGGTGGATTAGCAGCTTTAGACTCTCCTGAGGGTTTGACGTCCACGATCACCGATTTTCTTTGATCTGCCGGTATGTTTTGCTGCTTCAGGCATGCCATGTGCCTTCCACTTATTCAGGAAATCCAAAACAGTTGATTTGAGTATGTTTAAACAACTCTCAGGTTCTCTTATGGACAACCCACTAATATAACACCCAACAATCTTTCCTTTCTCAAAGTCAGTTCTTTACTGCCGCAACATTTTCACTCAAACTCACAGTGTGATATGATTGCTGTCAACTGTAGGTTTGTTTTTATACCGTTTGCAGCTGTACCTCACATCTTAACAATGCAGCAGACCCGTTCATTTGCTTTTGAAGGGGTGTCTGGTGACTTGTCAATATAGTTGGGTCGATCCAGGTGAAATTTGATACCGTTGGGCAGTATCTTCACAAAAATATTTTTTATTCAAACGGTATCTTCACAAAAATATTTTTTATTCAAACGGTATCTTCACAAAAATATTTTTTATTCAAACGGTATCTTCACAAAAATATTTTTAACTGTAACTGTCTTCACAAAATGTTTTCAGTGAAATTTTATTTTAACAAAAATATTATAGCATAATGTGTTTAACTATTATTATGTGGGCGTTTTTTTTTATTTATTTGCATCGTTATCCGTGGTTTTTGATAAAATCGGTCTCTGTAACAGACAGACAAAGCTATCACTCACTGCGTCATTACTACCGGCAGCTGAGATAACGGTGCTACAGTAAATCCCATGTTTTTCCCTAAAGCAAGATTAGAAATGTTTAATGAAATTCAACATTCCTAATCTTACAGGACTGTAGATAGATATTCACCTTTTAAACCTTCCACTACAGATCCCTCCCCCAAGGATTTCTGGGAATCAGACTGTTCATAAGAAGAGCATTCCCACCCACGCAAAACATATTAAAAATTCTGTTGTCTAGTTTAAAAAGTATTTAACGAATTCACGCAAAATTTGGGGGCTCATTCCTATCAGTGATTAATGGAGTTCAAAAAAATTTCAGCCAGTTTTGTGAAAAATTCGCAAAGATAAATTTCTGGTCGCCCATGAGGGTGTTACTCCACGCTTTCCGAACTGCACGATTACCAAGGCTGTGGTACAGTGTGGGTGAGAGAGAAACGATCACGCACAGATGACGGACCTGTTCGCCCGGCAACAGGAAAGTTTCTACCCCTTCCTAGCTCACACCCACATCTGCCCTCAGCTACTTAAATTTTGCTGCCTTCTTCACCTCCACTTGTAAGCAATAAACTTTCTCCCGAAACCAGGAAGCTCTACTGTCACCAGCAGTGCGATACTTAAAAAAAAAAAAAAAAAAAAAATTGTGTAAAACATCTTTCACAATGAAAGTGAGTGCCGTGCAGCTTAAAAAGAAATCAAACTTTTATTTTTTTAAATTTATATGAGTCAGGGTTTTGAGCCCACGAATTACGTTTTTAAATCTACCAGCCAAAACTATCCACTAAATATGCTAATAATTTGCAAAATATCCGAACTTTGCAGTCAGGAGGCTTGAACTCTTAGCCGTGAATGTTCCCGTCTTGCCGTGGAACTCCTTTGAAAAGTTACATGTCGATAGAGATGTTAAATTGCTTAAAGGAATGATTTGTTTTAGGATTACTTCATTCATTCGTGGGATGGAGTGAAGATCAAAATAATTCTTGCTTTAGGATCACTGCAGTCGTACGTGTGTGTGTGGGGGGAAGAATTCTCCCCGTGTGTCAGAACAGGGGACTATTTTTATTGTTCAAACGCCAGTATTAAATAAAATATTCTGAATTTAAGAATACTAAAAATTTCTTTGATTTTTTTCTAAATTTTGTTATTAGACATACGATACTTTTCAAACCATCATATATTCTGACCTGAAAATGTCCAACCTAAATGTAATTTCGCACAACACTATAGCATGAAGGGGAAGGGGGTGCGTTATTGCAGAGTGAAATGTCAAATTGGCGAGTTTTTTTAAATTATTATTTCTCTTTAGTAACCTTTTCTTTTCTGCGAAACTACGCTTCAGTTCTTATTCACCTTCCATTTGACTAACATGAATAAGTTTTTTTCTACTAAACAGTAAGTGTATCACATAAAAGCAACTTTTTTCCGCATTTCCTATCATGGAATATCTGTCCATCGGAACATCCGCTGTAATAATTATTAATAATTGAACTTTTCTTTTCATCGTCCATATACATAATGACGTTGCTCACAATTTCTCTTATTTGGCTTTTCAAAAATTTTCCTCCTTTAAATGCGCTTGATACCATTGCTTACAGGTTTGGAATGACTGAACGTTATTTCATCTTTTTCGCGGCAAATAGCAAAGTATTCTGCCAGAGGTTAGTCGAATACTGAAGAAAACTGTAGATTATCACGTAGTCTCTCACTGGTAGCCAAGTGGTGCTAAGGATTAATAAGCCTTCTCCTCCTCTACTCCTTCCACATTGTTCCAGCGATTAGGTTCTTCTCTGAAACAGGGAAAATTCTTTTGTCCACCCCCACCTCACCAAAAGAAGATACTGACTGCAATAATCCTAAGATAGCAGTACCCTTTGGCAATCACAATCAGTCCGACTGCTGATCCATCGGATTCCAGTTCAGTCAGTATATTCTTTTGTGTTTGATCTAAAGCTGGGTGTTCTTTGTTTGTCCCCAAAGTTCTTAAAGTCAGGTTCTCAGTTGGTTAGCTGTGTTTTACTAGCAAAATAAAATGTGGGCATCCTGCTACAAGTGGTGAATCTCGCAATTCAGCATATTATATGAAAAAAAAATACAGGTAAAGGATAGTATTGGTACAGGAGATATAAATAACTATTTTAAGAGGGAAATCCCACCACAAGAAGGTGCTGTACAAGCTGTGCAGAGCCATACCTGCCAACATTGGCAAGAGCTTTGCCAGTAGTAATTAGTATTATTGCACGTTGTACATAAACACAGGACCATAGGAACGTTGCGGGAGGGAAGGGCGATTACGGGAGAAATCTTTGCTTGGTCCGACTTCCTGTGTTGTAATTTTTCCCGTATTTTCACGCTGAAATAAAAATACTTATGCAGGAAAATGTTATTTAACAAAAATACTGGACAGAAGTAACATCGCGAGAAAAAAGAAATTACTACTACGGAAAAAAATCTGATTTCGAAAGTTTTGTAAAGATGGAATTCTGTTCTCCGAACACCCTCCTCCGTCACCACCAGCCCCCCATCTCTTAATTTCTGTTCACTTGGGTGTCGATTGCGTGAATGACCAAAATAATAATGAAAAAGGCGGAATTCCTCGAATTCGCGGAAGAATCTTATACCTGAAGATGGGGAAATTTTCGAGATGCTAACCCACACAGCATAGAATATTTCATTAAACAAAGATCTTCGCTCTTTCCACGTTTATAAGTGAGTCACGGAAAAATTCTCATTGGCCGCCACCGGGAGTCGAACCCAGGGTCTTCCAGTTACGCGCCGGATATGCTTCCGCTACACCACAGCGCCCTCGAATTCCTCCAGACTCACACGCTAACTGCCAAGCCAATTTGGCAGGTTGCTTCTTGGAGCCCCGCACAATGCTGGGGTTTCACCAAAGATGGTAAGCAGCAACTGAAGAAATAATTAGAAGCTGAATGAATAATTATTAATCATAGAATATTTCGTATATGTTACAGGTATGTAACACTGAAACATTGAGACTTTTCAGATACATTGCGCAATGTAACAGTAATGTTTCAGAAACCTTATGGTTATGTCAAAATGTCCGCAAACGTTACATAACTTTGAAACGTAACTGATATGTTACCGTGAAAGGTCTTTGTAATTTCAAGATACCAACTTTGTGTTACTGTTATGTGTTTGAAAGATATTTGTGACATCATCATATTACTGTTACGTGATAATAGGGGGTTTCTGTAAAAAGGAAGCCGTCCACGTGCTGCCTCAAGGACGCATGTGGTCCAATCATGACGTCAGTCGCAGCCATTGTTTTTCCACATGATCTTCCCGACCATCTTTTGTCCGTCATTTTGTCTTTGTGTTCAACCATAACATTTTGTGTGCCACGTGGTCCTACCGAACAGGTTTTGCTCACAGGTTTTTGCTCGCCAAAAGGTGTACAAAAGATATCGGTCTCAGCGATATCTTTTGTACACCTTTTTGTTTTTCCCCATCAGGAAATTTTACGGTGTGACGTCACGACGCTAGGGAAATTTTCTTTCCAAGGAAATACAAATCCTCGAAGTCACACCAGGTTCGAACCCCTGTCCAGCGGGTTTCTAGGCAGATGCATTATTCCACTCGACCATGGGACGCCTCGCGATTACAGCGTTCTGTAGGAACTAACGAAAAGGCCAATGCTTTGTGAATACGTTGTTTAATAGAAATGCATTTTATTTTTCTGTAGGATGACTTAAATTTCTTTATGATTAATCAAAGAAATATACCTTTTAACGTATATCTTAATCTATTTTTTTCTAAATGCTTTGCGAATACGTTATTTAATAGAAATACATTTTTTCCATCAATCATTTTATTTTTCTGTAGGTTGACTTAACTTTCTTCATGATTAATTAACAAAATGTACCTTTTAATGCATATCTTACCCTATTTTTTTTTTCAAAACTTGTGTGGTTGTTAAACTTCTCAATATATCAACATTATTTTTTTTTCTACCTTTACAAACTAACAACTACTTTTATTAAGACTTTTTTCTGATTCAAAACCAACAAACGTACTAAGATATTATACACTGGCGTGCAAAACTTAAGGACGGACACTAGTGTACACTAACTAGCTAACTCCGGGTACGGAGAAGTAGCTACTGGAGAACTGGCCACATTGAAATTTTAGTGCCATTAAATTGTTCTGCATAAACACATTTCATGTGGCTATATTCCCTGCTACTTGAGCAACTATTGTTCATAAAATATTTTTTTTTAATATTTCGTTTTCAGTAACAAATTTATACATTTCCATGATTTTTGGGCCAAAGACAAAGCGGAGAACTGGCCACAAAAATTTTTAGGGGCCGTATAAAAATTTCGTTCTGGACTGCTTCGTGGCTATGTCTCCTGGGATTGTTTATCTGACACACATAACATTTCCGTTATTTCGTATTTTCTTATTTACGATATTTTTCATGGTTTATAAATTACAGCTAAATAAATTCTCTGCGGGTATGTGCAAACCCAGGAAACTTATGGGGGGGGGGATGCTTAAAGCCTAAATATGAAATATAAAGAATTTCTGGTCCAATCGGGATATTTTCAGTGTGTACAAGCTACAACTCAACAAATTATCTGAAGGCATGTGCCTACCCAGGAAACCTGTCGGGGGGGGGGTAATACCAAAAGTGTAAAATATAAAGAATTTTAAGTCCGATCAGGAGATTTTCAGCATTTACAACCAGAAATACTTTGTTTTATATTTTAGGTACCCCCCCCCATTCCGAGGTTTCCTGAGTCAGCCCATGCGCTCAGAGAGTTTGTTGCAATGTAGGTTGTAAATGTACCCCCCCCCTTCCTTTCCAACAGGTTTGCTGTTTGGCACAGGCCCTCAGATAATGTATCGAGTTATAGCTTGTAAATGCTGAAAATCTCCTGATCGGACCAGAAATTCCTTATATTTTATACTTTTCGTGTCTCCCCCTTCCACACACACACACACACGCGACCAGAAATTCCTTATATTTTATACTTTTCGTGTCTCCCCCTTCCACACACAAACACAAGCGCATGTTTCCTGAGGCAGCACATGCACTCAGATAATTTGTTGACTTGTAGGTTGTAAATGCTGAAAATCTCCCGATCGGACCAGAAATTCTTTATATTTTATGCTTTTTTTTTTTGGTGTTACCCCTCAACGACAGCTTTCCTGAGGCAGCACATGTCCTCAGATAATTTGTTGATTTGTAGCTTGTAAATGCTAACATTTCCCGATTGGACCAGAAATTCTTTATATTTTACACTTTTGGTATTGCCCCTATCCCCTTTGACAGTTTTCCTGAGTCAGCACATGCCCTCAGATAATTTGCAGACTTGTAGTTTGTAAACCCTAAAATCTTTTGTTGAGTTGTAGAGCACAAACATTTTTTTATAAAGAATTACATTAATAATCGCAATTAAGAAAAGATGAAATCATGGAAACTTTATATGACTCAGATAACCAACCTCTGGGGGTTGTGGACATGAAGCGGTCAAAAAGTCAATTTTTATACTGCCCCTTAAAAAATTTTGGCCACTTCACCGGTGTCCAGTTCTACACCCAGCTAACTCGAGTACGGCAGTATCACCAAATAATATCCCAGTAGCACGTGGAGCAACTGCAAGAGTGCTTCGATGAAATGGCATAAATGCGCGCATGCACATCCACAGCGTTGCCAAATCAAAAATCTTAAATATCGCCGAAATGTAGCATCAAGGTAACAATTATGTACAATGGAAACTATAAAGAGTATTGGTGAATGCTATTTTCAATGTAACGGTAATAATGTATAAAGAGTTATATTCCAAAATAGATGTTGCTGAAACGTAATTGTAAAATATTTCTGAAAGTGTAACGAAAATGAGAGATTGTAACAGTACTGATACATGTCTGAAACGTTTTGTGCTGTATGGGAACTTCCGTTATTGCAAATTGTTGCCTACCTACAGTTTCAAGTTTAAATACAAACATACAATAAAATGATATTTAACAAGAATACTAAGCACAAATTCAACATAGGGAGAAAAAAATTACGATTACAGCAAAAAAAAAAAAAAAATGTTCTCCGTTTAACTACCGGTTTTGAAACACGAAATACCATCCCCAGATGGAAAACGACCCCCCTCACCCCCTCCTACAAATTCTCTTCAGTTTTTCATCAATTGTAAGAATAATCTAAATAATGACAAAAAAAGCGGATTCGAGGAATCTTATGTATATCATAAAAATAATAGCAAAAAAAAAAAAAAAAAAAGTCAAAATGAAAATTCGTAGAATCCATAGTTTTGGCAGTGAGTTTCATACATAGTTCTGTAGTCAAGCAACTAAATCCGTAGCATCTATGGACATTCCGTAGTAGTTGGCAGGTATGCAGAGCACTAGAGATCAAGAAAATTCTAGTTGTTCAAGTTCAGTCTTTGAGGTTAACTCTGAGAATTTGAGCAGTGAATTTTGTACAGAAGAGGAAAAAAACAGATCCATCCGAGATTGCATTGAAGCAGTGTGCCTTTTGCAGAAGTGAATGTGGGATTTAGTGACAAAAGAGAACTATGTGCTGAATCATTTTCCTCAAGCATGCAATGTGATGAGTTGCCATGCTCTAGTGGCAATTAGTGTTCCTGTAGCTCTCTCACTACAGGTAATAAGTTAAAACCAAAATCATCTGGTAGCCCTGTTCAACTGGCATTATATGAGAAAGAGTATGACTGGATATTTTATAACCCTTCCTCTGGTGGCTTCCTGTGTAAATTTTGTCATGTTACCATCACTTCAACAAAAAAGGAGGATACTGGGTTAACAAAGGTGTTCAATTAAGTGGTCATCCTAAAAGAATTTTATATACTCGTGAATCTAGCAAATCACACAAAAATTTTCTGTCAGCAAGCCGAAATTTCAGAGCACTATCAGTGCATAACTTGATGGTGAGTGTTAGTGAAACAGCAGAAGATGCAAATAAAGCATTGAACTTTAGACTGTTGATAAAGTTTGTTAAGACCGTTTATTTTATGGTAAAGAAATCTTGGGCAATTACTGAGAACTTTGAAAGTGTTATCCTGTTTCTTGGGGGAAATATTGGTGATGAAGATTTGAAGCATCATTTGAACACTTCCACTTGTCCAAAAAATGCTACATATTTGTCATCAACTCAGTTGATGATCTGGCTAGTGCTGAGTGCTAATCTGTACCTCTACTCCAATGGTAACTTTTCCAATGCACATGCAGACCTGCCAACTGTTACGATTTTATCGTATTTAGTATGATAAATCATGCTGCAATACGCTAATACGATTTTGCAGCTAAAAATACAATTTTTTTTTTAAATAGTCATGTTTTCCCCCCATTTTTTTCCTTTTCAGACAGAAGCCTTGTAGCAGAATCGCGGCGACAGATGACATACATTGCAGATTTATTTTGGTCCTGCACATGGGCGGCGGAAGATAGGAGACACGGGGGTCTGGACCCCCACCCTGGAATTTCATGGTCCCCTTATTGGGAAAGTCTTCCAAAGAAATGTCTTTAAAATTTGTGGTTGGCATTAAAGATCCAGACTCACGGTCACCAGGTCGCCACTGGCGATAAACTTCATCGCTGTGGCGACTAAAAATGTTTGATTAAATCGCCAATATTTAACTGGTATTGTACGGAATTTTTTTTTTAACTTGTATGGAACTCGCACGATTTTGAAAACTTTTACTCCAAATGTACGGAAATCGTACGAAATGGCATAAAATTTGAGTTGTACGGAAGTCGGCCATCACCTTTTTCATTCTGCTTAAACAGCAGAAAAGAAAAAAAAAAGTTTATGAAAAAGGCGAGGGCGTCGGTTTTTGATCACAAAGAATGCGCTAAGGCTGATGGTTCATCGTAGGGGAACGAGGTTGCGGTGGGGATGAAAGCCGGTGGTGGACAGCTCAACTGTCTGCGTCCGAAAAGTCCAACTGGGAGAAATTTTTATTTAAAAAAAATTCTCCAATTTTTTAAATATCTGAATGCAAATTTAACAGTAACCAAGACACGTCAAAATAAACTCCTGTGTGAAATTTCGTTAAAATCCGATGAAAACTTTAGAAGTTAGGCATTTTCTTTTTATTATTTTTAATGAATGTTCGCTGAAAGCCTGCACATTCCATAGGAAAATTCTAAAATTCGGAATCGGCATAGTCCGGATTTTCGAGGTTGACTGTAATAATATTTCCATGCCTGCGAACTACTACGGAATGTCCGTAGTTTCTACGGATTTAGTTCGCTGTCGAAACTACGGATTCTACAAATTTTCATTTTTTAAAAATATTTTTTTGTTTTATGATATGCACGAGATTCTTAAGCGGACTCGCGGGATTCTGCGTTTTTTTTTTTTTTGTCATCATTTAGATCGTTCTCAATATCAGCGTAAAACAGAAAACAATTTGTGGGTGGCTGGGGGGAGTTCCGCCTGGACGGTATTTCGTGTCTCAAAACTTTCGAAAACGGTAGATGAATGGAGTTACAGTAAATCATATTTTGTTTTCTCCCGATGTTGCCTTAGTGTAAAGTTTTATTGTTAAATATGATTTTATTGCATAAAAGTATATCAGCTTGAAACTGTAAGCAACAATGTGTGAAAACAGAGGTTAGACGCCGCAAAAATTTCCCCGTAATCTCAGACATCAGATTCTTCTGCGAAATCGAGGCACTCCGCCTTTTTCATTATTATTTTGGTCATTCGCGAGATCGATGAACTAGTAAACACAATGGGGGGGGATGTTCGTCGGAGGACGGAATTCCATCTTTACGAAAATTTCAAAAACAGAAGGTCGGCCGAGTTCAGATTTTTTCTGCAATCGTAATTCCTTTTTCTCGCGATGTTGCCTCTGCCCAGTATTATTGTTAAGTAATATTTAACTGCATAAATGTTTGTATTTCAGCTTGAAAATAGCGGGAATATTTCCAAAACCGGAAGTCGGACGGTGCAAAGATTTCTTCGGTAAGCGTACTCCCCCTCCCCTCGCGATATTCCCACTCTCCTGCATTGTTTTATTACTTCAGTTTCAACTTTTAAGAATACTATAACTGAAATATGCAAAATAAGACACTGATATTATACTAAGCAATTTTATAAAAATAATTTAGTATGATATATACAATTTGATTTTTTTTCAAAGTTTGGCCACTGAGTTTTTTTTTTTTTTTTATGGCCACTAAAAATTTTGGTCTTGGTGGCCAATGTCTACTAGCAAAATTTGTAAGTCTGGATCTTTAGTTTGCGTACGATTTAACGTTATTTCTTCTTTTTGTTTTTTTTATGAAGGTTTCCTGGAGACCGTCGCTATGTTTCACAGTTCTGGAAAACGCTACAAATATAATTTTGAAAATTGATTTTGCAGAAATAAGTTGAAAAATTAACTTAAGGTTGTATTAATAATCTAAAGCAACTTATGGGAATTTACTAGGAAATTTTTTCATTTATAGCAAATTTTCGGAGAAAACTCTTCTCCTTCTTCAGGCTGTCTTGTTGTTGTCACTTTTTGCTTGTCACTATCATGGTTACGGTTAACCTTGACGGTTTAGGTTATTTTTCAACAAATCCTGCCAGATGTTAGGCAGGGAAAATCCTTTGCAGTCATTGATGATGGAATTTTGATTTTTCTCAATCTCTATTCCTTCTTTCAGTTTTCTTTTTTAGAAATTGCTTTGGAAACTGATTACTTTAAGGGAATTCCAATCCATGCTGTGCCCAGTTTCTCTAACATGCCTATCTAATCCAGTCTTGTTGGAGCAATTTTTTATAGCTGCTTTATGCTCAGCTATACGAGTTTCTAGTCTGCGACCTGTTTCACCTATGTAAGATAGTCCACAACTACAATTTACTTCATAAACTACTCCTTGCATTTTTAAAATATCTTCTTCTCTTTGAACTATTTTAGGGAAAATTTTTTTAACTTTGTTCTCTAAACTTTGGAGCTAGCCTAATATTGTATTTTTTACTAATTCTCTTTAAAGCCTCAAATAAACCTTTGTGATAAGAAATTTTTCTAGTGAATTTTACTTCTTGCTTTTGTGGGTTCTTTGTACCATTAAAATTCAGAAGCTTCTCAATTTCTTCTTTAGGATAGTTATTCTCTGCAAGTATGACTTTAAGCTCTTCTTTATGGGCTTCTTTTTATCTGCAGTAGAAACTATTTTATTAATTTTTTCTAAAAACTGACTTGCTACATTTTTCTTAATAGAAACTGGATGATACGAATTGAAATCCAGTAGTCTTTTAGTATTCATTGGTTTTTTATACCAACTAGTGAGGAATTTTTCATCTTCATAATAGATAGTAATATCTAAGAAGTTTATTCTTCTTTCTTTTTGAAGTTCAATAGTGAACTTAAGGGAATCATCTAATTCATTGAATGAGTCTAGAATTCTTTCTGGAACAATTTCTGAGCTATCTATTATAAATAAGATGTCATCCATGTATCTGCTATATAAGCAGAAGTATGTGGGTTGTACTAGTATATTTTCTTCTAGTTTTCCCACATAATAGTTAGCTAAGAGTGGGGAGAGTGGGGAGCCCATAGCTAGCCCCGATTTTTGAATGAAAAAAGTTTTCCCAAATTGAAAGTAGTTGTTCTGCAAAGAGAAAGTAAGCATTTCAAAAATTCCTACTAATATGTTTTTTTCCTTGTTGTGAAAAACTATTAGGTCTGCCAAGTCTTCCGCTATAAAGTCTATAAGTTGATCTATATTAATGTGAGTATACATAGACATTATATCTAAACTACCCATAATAGGAGAATCTAATTTAGGAAGAAGTTCTAGTTTTTCTTTTAGCTGCATTGAGTTTTTAAAACCAATTAGACCAATAATAGACTCAAAAAACTCTATTCTTTCAAATCTAAACTATTTTTTAAAGTCACACCTTCAGAATCTTTTAAAAGAGCCACCTAACTTGATTAAAAACTCAATGCAGCTAAAAGAAAAACTAGAACTTCTTCCTAAATTAGATTCTCCTATTATGGGTAGTTTAGATATAGTGTCTATGTATACTCACATTAATATAGATCAACTTATAGACTTTATAGCGGAAGACTTGGCAGACCTAATAGTTTTTCACAAGGAAAAAAACATATTAGTAGGAATTTTTGAAATGCTTACTTTCTCTTTGCAGAACAACTACTTTCAATTTGGGAAAACTTTTTTCATTCAAAAATCGGGGCTAGCTATGGGCTCCCCACTCTCAGCTAACTATTATGTGGGAAAACTAGAAGAAAATATACTAGTACAACCCACATACTTCTGCTTATATAGCAGATACATGGATGACATCTTATTTATAATAGATAGCTCAGAAATTGTTCCAGAAAGAATTCTAGACTCATTCAATGAATTAGATGATTCCCTTAAGTTCACTATTGAACTTCAAAAAGAAAGAAGAATAAACTTCTTAGATATTACTATCTATTATGAAGATGAAAAATTCCTCACTAGTTGGTATAAAAAACCAATGAATACTAAAAGACTACTGGATTTCAATTCGTATCATCCAGTTTCTATTAAGAAAAATGTAGCAAGTCAGTTTTTAGAAAAATTAATAAAATAGTTTCTACTGCAGATAAAAAAAGAAGCCCATAAAGAAGAGCTTAAAGTCATACTTGCAGAGAAAAACTATCCTAAAGAAGAAATTGAGAAGCTTCTGAATTTTAATGGTACGAAGAACCCACAAAAGCAAGAAGTAAAATTCACTAGAAAAATTTCTTATCACAAAGGTTTATTTGAGGCTTTAAAGAGAATTAGTAAAAAATACAATATTAGGCTAGCTCCAAGTTTAGAGAACAAAGTTAAAAATTTTTCCCTAAAATAGTTCAAAGAGAAGAAGATATTTTAAAAATGCAAGGAGTAGTTTATGAAGTAAATTGTAGTTGTGGACTATCTTACATAGGTGAAACAGGTCGCAGACTAGAAACTCGTATAGCTGAGCATAAAGCAGCTATAAAAAATTGCTCCAACAAGACTGGATTAGATAGGCATGTTAGAGAAACTGGGCACAGCATGGATTGGAATTCCCTTAAAGTAATCAGTTTCCAAAGCAATTTCCAAAAAGAAAACTGAAAGAAGGAATAGAGATTGAGAAAATCAAAATTCCATCATCAATGACTGCAAAGGATTTTCCCTGCCTAACATCTGGCAGGATTTGTTGAAAAATAACCTAAACCATCAAGGTTAACCGTAACCGTCAAGGTAAACCGTAACCATGATAGTGACAAGCAAAAAGTGACAACAACAAGACAGCCTGAAGAAGAAGAGTTTTCTCCGAAAATTTGCTATAAATGAAAAAATTTCCTAGTAAATTCCCATAAGTTGCTTTAGATTATTAATTCAATTAAACTAGGAAGCCATTTC
The DNA here is from genome assembly GCA_039090855.1 of Macrothele yani. Lineage (NCBI taxonomy): Eukaryota > Metazoa > Arthropoda > Arachnida > Araneae > Macrothelidae > Macrothele > Macrothele yani. The sequence continues at coordinate 35,227,132 of CM077029.1, forward strand.
TCAATATGAGCTTTATTCAAAGACTTAAGGTTGTGTTCTTCACTTTTTAAAAGAGTGTTAAAGAATTCTCAAGTGGTAGTGGGCTGGATATATTGCTAGAACTGGTCACCGATGGACAACTGAAATATTAGAAGTAATACAGAGGGGCAGGAGAAGACCCAGAAGAAGACCACATGATTTGAAAGTATGCTGATGAGACTTGGAAGAGATATGCTCAAGACAGAAAGTTGTGATTTAAGAGACTGGGGGGGGGATTCACCCAGCAGTGGATTGATAACGGTTGATGATGATATATGTGAGTGCATACATATATATCCTACGGTTTTGTTCTCTCTCTCTTTTTTTTTATTATTTTAACTCTCGGAAAAGTCGCCCCCCTGTATTTATTGGATTCCGCCGCCCATGGCCCTACAGACAAAAATGGCATCCCCAGAACCCTTATTAAACCATCTTGCAGACTCCCTATCATAGATGCAAATTTTCCCCCTTTCAAAATCTCCGAAAATGGAAGTTAGGTGTAGTGAGGATTTCTTCCATAATCGTAATTTTTTTTCTCGGGAAGGACGATGTACGTCACAGAATTATTCTGTACTCATCTGCGTAGCAGAATCCCATCAACAGCGCACATACATTGCAGATTTATTTTGTATTCATCCTCGTAGAAGAATTGCGGCGACGTACATCGCAGATTCATTTTGTACTCGTCCCCGTAGCAGAATCGCGGCGATGGCCAACGAACATCACAGATTTATTTTGTACCTACCCCCGTAGAAGAATCGTGGTGACAGCCGACGTACATTGCAGATTCATTTTCTACCTATCCTCATAGCAGAATCGCGGCGACGCCCGATGCACATTGCAGATTTATTTTAGTCCTGCAGACAAAAACGACATCCCCAAAACACGATTAAACCATCTTGCAGATCTCCTAAGATGCACGTTTTCCGCCTCTCAAAATTTCCGAAAACGGAAGTTAGGCGGAGTGAGGATTTCTCCCGTAATCGTATATATATATATATATGTATATATTTTAATAATTAACAACATAAAAGTGTTTGCTGATTAGATATAATTAGTTTCTCAATAAAAATTTGATGTAGGGAAAAAATCCCTGCATTCTGATCAAGAATTTATATAGCTGAAATAGGCTTCAAAAATTATCAGCATGCGTCATGTTACAATCTTTCTATCTGATTGTTACGTTTTTTGGTTCTGAGAGGTTGTCAGGTCTGCACATGGCTGACTGACAGAAGTGACCATGATGTTTCAAAAAGGTAAACATCTGTAATTTTTAGAAAGGTAACTAAAACTAAAATCTGTATTTTTTAATGTACATAAACACAATGTTTAGAACATGTATGTACTTCTTAAGTCCCTGTTCCTACTCTAATATAGCTTTTAGGACTGGAACTATATTTTGCAGTAGAAATGCGCACTCGGTACCTTTCCACTCAATAGTACGTTAGTCTTACCACTTGTATAGTTTATTCGTGACAGCATATAATTTTTAAAACTATTAGCATTGGTTGTGTGTCAAGTTTTTATTTCCCTGAGATGATTAACATTCAGTTAGTTGCCTGGTAACCAAGATTAGAACTTGAATTATTTACATTTTTTTTTGTCAGTTTTGTTTTAGTAGTAGCATTGCACAAAAAAAAAAAAAAAAAAAAATAGATATTTTTATTATTTATGTATTTTGTCAGTTTTTTTTGTAGCATATGCCAAGATATTTATTTATTTAGTGAAATTTCTTTATGTTGTTTATTATTATTGTTTATTGTTATTATTATTTTCTTTTTTTCAGTTTATATTAAGGTAGGGAATTTTGTGTCCAGCATGTTAAAGAATCTACCTTCAGTCTTTATCAGCTGTGGTCGCCACTCCAGAATATCATTGTGTATTAGCAAATCCCATCTGCAGAAGTGTTTCTTTTATAAATCTTCAAGCATCTTGTATTCATTTAATGATAAAGATTTGACCATTCCTGATCAGCCTATTTCTGCACAGAAGTTATACTCAGCTGGCACAGGTAGTTCTTATATTTTATGTTGTTAGCTGGTAATGTAGTTTAATACTTAAGTTTGCTAATAAGAGAAAAAATGTTTTAATCTGTCTCTGTGTGTGTCATGAAGTCTGTATATAAATGCTTGTTAATGAATTATGTAGGACAAACCTGATTTTTCATTGTTAGGGTAGTAATGCAGGATCTCATTTTACATATAAATATAATTTTTAGAGTATGAATAAATTTTTGAACACACAATTTTACACGTCATGTTTTGATAATCTTCCAGAAACAATTTTACTTGTCATGTTTTGATAATTTCCATTTTGGTGATTTTTAGCATAATGACTATGGAATTGATTTTTTTGCGAATAAAAATGTAACCATTTTCTGCTCTTGGTAGTGACTTGGATGCCACCTACATTTTATATTAGTATTTTTTTTTAATTTATTGATTTGCAAGTTGAAAAAATGCATAGATATTTTATTTGAATTATGCTGCTAATCGATTAATAACATCTTTTTTATGTTTTGATTAAAAAAAAAAAACTGCTAATCACCATGTGTAGACACGCCAAACTTTTTATTTTAGAATTTTTTTGTTATTTGTAGTGGCCAGTATATCGAAAAATCTTTATCTTCATAATATTCTTCCAGATGTGAAAATTCGAAATTTTTGAAACGATAGTGGCAAAGTTACTTCAGTTACAAAAAGAAAAAAAGTTTTATATATCAATCGTCACAACCCTTGTAAATTTCAGTTTCCAGTAGGTGATTAGATTTTTTTCAGCAGTGTGCAAATTTTGAAATGTCATCGCCATAAGTGGAAGTAAATTTTGTTACTGCTGTAACCATTAATTTTATGGAGAATGGGAAGATATATGAAATCATATTTTTCTCTCGCCTATGTGCAGGCATGAACATAAATGCCATTGGCTATGTTAAATCTGTCATACCACAAATTTGTAAACATGTTTTCAGAGCTACACTGAATTCCTATGACCATGCATTAAAAAAAACAGTGGTTGTGAATCTTGTCTGGGGATTAGTGGTAGTGTAGGTTTCAGGTGGTGATCACTTCCAGCATTTTTTGAATTGGACCTTTTGATCCTTTATCAAGGTCAAGGATAAGATCATGAGGTCATTGCGCAGAGTATGCCATTTCTAGACAAGTGACTGACAGCTAAAATCATACTTTGCTTTGTTTAATATTTTGGAGTTGCTTAAACTTTTCTTTCTTTGAGATGTCACATGCATGCACAACACACCCAAACTAAAAAAATCACACACACACACAACAAACACAAACACACACACACAACCAAAAAATCAAGTAATTAATGACTTCATGGCTTCCTTTAATTACTGTCAGCAACAAAAACCTTATTAATGAGAATTACAGAGAATAAAGTTTTTAGGTACATTACCTCGCAAATTTTCAATTTATACACTAGATCACCGTCAGGAGTTCCCAGATCTGGGTGCCAAGCCTGGTTGATTTGCCATCCAGCTTGGTCATTGATGTTGCCACTGTATGTTCAGTAAATTTCCAGGGATTCTTCTAATTTTTGGATAATTGAGAGGGATTGAAGCTTGATAACTTTTAAGGAGTTCCAGTCGATCACAAACTGGCCACAAGATGGACTGAAGCTCCTTAAAAGTTATCAAGCATCAAACCCTCTGAATTATCCCAAAATTAGAAGAATCCCTGGAAATTTACTGGACATAAGGTCACAACTTCAATTACAATGCTGGATGGCAGGCTTTGGTAGCCAGACCAGAGGATAGAAGTGAGATGCTGGAACTCCTGATGATGATCTAGTTTATAAATCAAAAATTTGAAAGGTAATGCACCCAAAAATTTATCCTATAATTCCTGTTAATAAGTTTTTCATTACTGACAAAATGTCAAACACACACACACACACACACACACACACACACACACACACACACACACACACACACACACACACACACACACACTGCATTTTAGGAAATAAAGTGAAAAAAAATGTGAACCTCATAATGAAAATAATGGAATTAGTAGGAAATCCATCAGCATGGATTTTTGGTAATGTTGCATTTTTTGATTGACATATTATGGGCATGGTGAAATTACCAAAAAATGCCTTTTGATATTTCCACAGGAGAAGTAAATTATTCATTGACACATAGCTGCAGTTATGTTTTCTTTCGAAATGAAATCATTACAATAAAGTAATTTACATTTTTCTTCCTTTTTGCGGATTTTATATATATAAAAAACAATTTTGTTGATTTAGAAAGCAACTTCTAATCACAGTGATTACTAGAGCTTATGGTTGCAATCCATTTTAAATATTTTTTCGAATAACTTTTAAGCTCGATAAGACCACCATATCACTACCCCCTTACCACTTTATACAGCACAACAGTCTGGAAGAAAGCAGCTGCTACCTATGCACAATGTTAGATTCATTATTCTGGTGAATGACCTATTTTTGTTGTATTTGATTTTTTTTTTTAATTCTGTGACTGAACCTTATGCCTTTATTTATTTATTTATTTTGTGTTGGAGATCTCCTTTAGAATTGATAATAGAAGCAAACAATGCCTAATATGGTTCATATTGCTTAACATGTTAACCCTTGTGTGACCTGTTTACGAATAAGGTTCACCTGCATACTGCTCGAAGCATTTTGGCCATTACACATGCCATCTGTTATTGCACGTTCTACTTAAATTTTTTAGCTGGCATTTGCATCATGAAAAATAGGTAGAACTTTTGCACACTCCTAAAACAAACATTTATGCAATAAAATGATATATATTTAGCAACAGTACTGGACTTTTCGAAAGTTTTGAAAAACAGAATACTGTCTCCTAGTGGAAAACAAGTTAGTAACATCATGCAATGCATTGATTATTATACCTTTTCCAACATACAAGAAATTATTACTTAAGTTATTAGGATAATGATTGTGGAATAAATCTCGCTCCTGTGCCCTGAACTTTGACCCCTCTTTGATGATATTAAACAGAATTGGTTCAGTATACCTCTGGAACAACATACTAAAGTTTTGTCGCAATAGAAGCATTTTTAATCAAGTTATGAGGATAATGGCTGTGGAATAAATCTCGCTCCTGTGCCCTGACCTTTGACTCCATTTCGATTATATTCAACAGAATTGGTTCAGTATACCTCCGGAACAACATGATAAAGTTTTGTCACAATAGAAGCATTTTTAGGTAAGTTATGATGCATAAGGGCAATGGAATGGATCCTGCTCCTATGTTCTGACCTTTGACCCCATGTGGTCCCCTACCACATACTAAAATTTCATTGAAATCAAACCATTTTTATGCAAGTTATGATGCATAAGGGCAATGGAGTGGATCTCTCTCCTATGTCCTGACCTTTGACCCCATTTCACCTATTTTCAATAGGGTTCGTTCCCAGGTGGTCCCCACCACATACTAAAATTTCATCGAAATCGAACCATTTTTACAGGAGTTATCGTGCGGACGGACAAAGCTGGAGCATATACGCTTCTTCAACCTATGGTTGGAAAGCGTACAGGGTTCGACAGAATCATGTGAATGCCATGCTCAGAAACGTGACTTTTAATGCAGCTCGTACGTTGCAGTACGTAATAGTATTCACCACTTTTTTGTTCTCCTCAAGGTCCAGTTTAAGTGCATTTAAAGTGTCTTGTTGCAAAATTTTTTTCAGGGTGACAATGAAATGAGTGACCTAATGAACTTCAAAAGAGGGCTAATTGTTGTTGGCCGACTAGTTGGTGCCTCCGTGACAACATTCGCCAGGGTAGAGAAGGGGGTTACCGAGAGCTACTGTGTCTAGCGTCATGAGAGCATACATACCGTGTTCATGGTAAAACCTTCTGCGAAACATGAGTGGCCGGAAAATCACCCTGACTGATAGACAGGAGAGCATTTAAGAGTATTGTTACCTGTAATAAGAAGACCCTGGCACAAAAAATTGGTACATACATACATATCACTAAGCTGTTCTCTGAGATTCAGAGGTTAGCTCCAAAAAGAAATACAAACTTCCAGATATTTTTACTTATTGTTGTTGTATCAAACTTCGCCATTTACAGCGATCTTGACATACAACTCGTGCTTCACTGATATCCATTACACACATGTTTGTTTTTGTTGTGTACAAAAAATTAGTGCACTGTCTTCTTTGGCATCTCCCGATCCCAAAGAAGACAGTGCACAGGGAACTGCATAAACAAGATATTCATGGCAGAGTTGCTGTTGCAAAATCTCTGGCGACCTGGTGAATGCACAGCAGCAACGGCAGTGGTGCCCGGAGCATACAACATGGACTGCCGATGCATAGAAGCATGTTATGTGGTCAGATGAATCCACATTCAAACTATTCCCCACTGCAGGACATGTTTACGTGTGGAGAACACTGTCAGAAGCGTACAACCCAGACTGTCTGCTCCCAGCAGTGCAGCATGGTGGTGGTGGTTCTGTCATGCTCTGGGCAGTCATATGGTTTTCAGCAGGTCTCCTGATCACATTGAAAGACAGATGACTGGCAGGGCATATGAAATCATTTTGGCCAACCAAGTCCATCCAATGTCTCAGGCAGTGTTTCCAGAAGAGGATGCCATCTATCAAGATGATAATGCCCCAATTCACAGAGCTCGGAATGTCCAATCATAGTTTAAGGAATATAAGGATGAACTTTCACACCTTCGTTGGCCTCCCCAATCACCAGACTTAAACATCATCGAGCAACTGTGGTCTGTGTTGGAAAACAGAGTAAGATTCCATTATCCTCCTCCTGCGTCTCTCAAGGACCTGGATTAGTTTCTGCATGAAGAATGGTGTAACATCCCACTAACCACCATCCAGGATTTGTATGCATCCATTCCAAGGAGGATTCAGGCAATTTTGAATGCCAAAGGTGATCCCACACCCTATTATATACGTAAAACCTCATTTTCCTAGGTTTTCACATTATTCTGTCCGACCCCTGTATATATATATATACATTGCTGGCCACCCAAAATGCAACACCAAGAAGAAAGCATCCGATTGGCCTGAAATTCGCAGCATGCATAGCCCGCGAGAGGACATGCAAACGATTAGCATTGCAGGGCATATGCAAATCATGTGCGCTCGGCATGCCACTGAGAAGCACTGTAAGAAGAGTGCACAGAATGAGGGGTGTAAGTAGTGGAAGTGTGTTGTGCTGCCGGATCTATGCGTGGGAAGCTTCCTGATGCCTCGTTGCAGAATACGGCAGTCATTCCAGCACGTTTCTGAGTTCGACAGCGGAGTAATAGTGGCTTATTGTGACAGCGGTTTATCGTACTGAGACATCGGCGCCCCTGTGGGACAACATCCAGTCACAGTGAGGCGAGTATGGACTCGGTGGGTGCAAGAGGGGCGGACGGACCGACGTGAGCGATTGCCGCGGCACACCACCAGACGAGAGGACCGGCATGTTGTGCGGCGGGCATTGACTGCTTGAACCGCCACATCATGAACATTAGTGCAGGAATTAGGGTGTGTTGCACAACAACCTGTTTCAGCATGTACCGTTCGATATCGTCTGCAGGAGCGGGGACTTGTAGCGCGGTGCCCATTTCCCCGATTACCATTGACGTTACACCACTGGCGAGTGCGGTGGCAGTGGGGTGTTGAACGCCGCACCTGGACTACGGAATGGCACGACATTGTCTTCTCTGACGAATCCCGCTTCTGCCTGCAACACCACGATGGTCGGATCCACGTGTGGCATCACCACGGCGAGAGACTATATAAAGCCTGCATTATGCATCACCATGCCGGTCCGTCTCCTGGCGTTATGGTTTGAGCCGCAATTGGATATGACACCCACACTCCTCTGGTACGCATCGCCGGTACACTCAACAGCCACCGCTACTTCTCCGACTTTTCGGAGCCTGTAGTCCTCCCTTACCTGCAGGACCTGCCAGTGGCCACGTTTCAACAGGTCAATGCGCGCCAGCACGTGGCATGCATCGTGCAACAATTCTTCACGGCCCACCAGGTGTCACTGCTGTTCTCCCGATATGTCGCCCATGAAACACGTCTGGTCGCTGATCGGCAACCGAGTGACCCGGCAAGCACCACTAGCAGCTACGCCTGATGAACTGTGGCAACGTGTGGAAGCAGCCTGGGCCGACATATTCCAAGCCCACATCCAAAGCCTCTTTTGTTCGATGCCGCGGCGTGTAGCAGCCGTTATTGCCAGCCGTGGGGGCCACAGGAACTATTGATGTCTGCGTGTTCCGCAAGTTGCACGGGCCTTTAAGCTCAATTGTTTCATCTTTGTATCTGTTGTAATGTGTCCAGTAAATCTGGCTTTGCTATCTCGTGTCCTTCTTGGTGTTGCATTTTGGGTGGCCAGCGGTGTGCATATATTTTCCGCTTAAAATTTTGTAAGGCAGGTGACTTCTTTCTAACCACTTTATTTTGGCAGGAATTTAAATTTTTGGATGGAAATTTCGCCTTCCCACCCTGAGTTTTAGGCCCTACCCTGGGCAATAAATTAGTACATTTCGTAGTAAAATGAATAAATCAATAAATAGATTCAATTTAGATGATATGAAATGAGACTAGAATTTCAGAGGATAGTATATGTCCATCATCATCATCATCATCATCATCATTGTCAACCATTATCAACCCACTGCTGGCCGAAGGTCTCCCCAAGTTTCCTCCACAACGGTCTGTCTTGTGCCAGTCTCCTCCATGTAACTCCCGCATATTTACGAATTTCATCCACCCATCTCCCATGTGGTCTTTTTCTGGGTCTTTTCCTGTCCCTTGGAATCCAATCTAAAATTTCGGCTGTCCATCTATGGTCTGTCCTTCTGGCAGTATGTCCAGCCCATTGCCATTTCAGGGATTTAACTCTGATCATGATGTCTTCCACTCTTGTCATTTTTCGGATCCACGAGTTCCTCTTCTTATCTCTCCTGGTTATACCAAGCATGCACCTCTCCATGCTTCTTTGAGTTGTCTGCAGCCTTTGTATGTCTCTTTTAGTTAAGGTCCACGTCTCTGCACCATACGTAAGCACTGGAAGGATGCATTGATCAAACACTTTTCTTTTAAGACATAATGGCATATTGCTCTTGAAAATTATGCTGTTTCTTCCAAAAGCTCTCCAGGCAAGTTTTGTACGCCGATTAATTTCTTCATCAATGTGACCCTCACTTGATATCTGCTGTCCAAGATAAACATATGTATCTGTTATCTCCAGTTTTTCTCCATCAATCGATAAATCTTCATTTCTTGTAAAAGCATTGAACATCACTTTTGTCTTCTGAAAGTTCATTTTTAATCCCACTTCTTTACTCTTGTCAGCAAGTTCCTGGATCATACTCTGCAGCTCTGATGGGGTAGTTGCAAAAATGACTACGTCATCAGCAAAACGAAGGTGGGTTAGATAATCTCCATTAATCTTTATCCCTTTGTTTTCCCAGTTCAGTGATTGAAAGACATTTTCCAATGTGGCATTAAAGAGCTTCGGAGATATGGTGTCACCTTGTCTCACTCCCTTTCCAATTTTTATGTGTGTTGTATTTTCAAACAGCCGAATCTTTGCACTTGCATTTTCATAGATGTTATTAATAATATTAATGTGTGCATCTTCAATACCGCAGGATTTCAGAGCCGTGGTAACTGCTAATGGTTTCACCGAATCAAAGGCTTTTTCATAATCGATAAAAGCCATGCACAATGGAAGTTCATATTCCCTCGCTCTTTCAATTAGTTCTCTCAGTACGTGGATATGATCTATTGTGCTGTAGCCACTCCTGAATCCAGCTTGTTCTCTCGGTTGAGCCATGTCCAGTGTTACCTTCAAGCGGTGTGAAAGAACTTTAGTGAAGATTTTATAAACCACTGATAGGAGGCTGATAGGTCTGTAGTTCCTGAGATCCTCAATGTCACCTTTTTTATGTAGCAGGATCATTGTAGCGTTGTTCCAATCCTCAGGAATCTTCCCTTCATTAAGGTATCGAGTGAAAATTTGGGCGAGTACTGTTTCAATTTCTCCACTTGCTTCTTGTATGATGTCTATAGTAATTCCATCTTCTCCTGGAGCTTTCCCCCGCTTCATGTTCTTGATTGCATGAGCAACTTCTGCTGGGAGGACTGGAAGAACTCTGGTACCTTTCATGATGTCTGGAGTACATGTATCATCCCTTTCATATATGTCCTTATATATATATCTTATCATATATGTCCATATATGATAGTATACGTGTGAAATGAAGCAAAATTACGATAAGTAGTGATATTACTTAATTAGTTTATTGTAGCTTACGTACACGACATTTTATTATTTAAATGGTATCACATTTTATAGCATTTCTAAACAGCTAGCCGAGCATGAAAAGGATATTACTCAGGTTAAACTAAATTCTCCCTTTGCATTACTAACTCCCATAGATGTACATGGATACATCTATGGGAGTTAGTAATTCATGAAAGCATTGAAATTTGTTCTTCTCCTAATTGCAATACTGACAATCCTCACTTCATCCTAATTATTTGCAAATCCCTTTTATTGTTTGGCAGCATCTGTATTGAACATGAAAATCTGGCAACCAGTCTTACTCTGGATGTTTGCAGGTGAACAAGGCCCAAGCCTGGTTGGAAATCTGTGTAATTCCTTTGTTTAAACTTAACTGGCATGAAAATTCATTTGCATGTAAATGTTGTATAGTATTATCTTTTGAGGTATTCAAGGTGGGTTTAAAAAGTTTCCATACATTCCTTTTTACTCAGAAAACAATAATCATTATAATTTTTATACTGTATTTCCTTCAAGATAATTTCCTTGGGCAGCTATACACCTTTATTAGCATCATAAAGCTGTTTGCAACATTCCTGGAATCCATTCTTCGAAACCTCTTTCAGCACCTTTGTAATGTTTTTGATGTCCTCATCATTCATAAATCAATGTTCTTGTAAGGGAGATTTCCACCACAGAAACAAGTAAAAATCATACATGCGATTCTTACGTGGAATTCCGCTTTTTTCGTCATCATTTAGGTTATTCTCGAGATCTATGCAGAACTGAAGAGAAATGGGGAAAGGGGGTCAGGGAGGTCTCGTTTTCCGTCTGGAGATGATATTTTGTCTTTCAAAACTTTCGAAAAATGAAGCTAAATGGAGTGATGCTTTTTCCTGTGATCGTAATTTATTTTTTCTCACGATGTTGCCTGTTCCCAGTATTATTGTTAAATATAATTTTATTGCTTAAATGTTTGTATTTCAGCATGAAACTGCGGGCAACGATTACCAATTTAAACGGAGGTTAAGACGGCGCGAAGATTTCCCCGTAGTCTTCAGGCATGAGATTCTTCCCTGGATTTGAAGAATTCCGTCATTTCCATTATCATTTTGGGCATTCTCGAGATCAATGCACAATTGAACAGAAATTTGGGGAGGTAATGGTGGGGCAGGGGATTCGTTTTTCGTCTGACGACGGGATTTCTTCTTTCAATAACGGAAGTTAGATGCAGCGAAGATTTCTCCCGTAATCTTATTATTTTTTTCTCGCAATGTTCCTTCTGCCCAGTATTGTTCTTAAATATCCTTTTATTCCACAAATACTGCATTTCAACCTAAAAATGGAGGAAGATGTTTCTGAAAACGAAAGTCGGTAGGAGCGAAGATTTCTCCCGAAATCCCATATATTTTTTTTTCTTCCCGCGATGTTCTCGCTATCCTGTGTTGTTATTAAGTGTTGCTTTCCCCTATAAATGTCTGCACTTAAGCTTGATAAGGGAAAGGAAATTTTCCAAAAGCAGAAGTGGCGGAGTTCAAAAATTTTTTAGAATTGATGCATGGTTTTCAAAAGTATTCACATTCTGAAAGTCACACCATTTTTCTAAAGTAGTGAAAGCTCTGATATCATGTGTTCGTAATCCTCAGGCTTCAGTTCTTTCAGCATGATAGATAAATTATTGTCATCTGAGGGAATAAAAGGGGAGGAGGAAAGAAAAGTGGTGAACAAGTTATAGGAAGGGAATGATATCAACAGAAAGAAAAACTAAGCAAAGATTGCTGTGCAGCTACAAGTCAACAAAAGACAAATATGGCCATGGAACTTGCAAAGAAGAGAGCAACACAAGAGGAAAATTAAGCTGATTTTCTAGCAAGTACAAAAAAAAAAAAAAAGAGCTGTTTGAAGCAGTGTCTTTTAAAATCACTTTATTTTGTTTTGAATTTAGTAATTTTATATTGTGAATACAGTGAACAATTCCATCTTGCTTGTGCTGCTTTATATTCACACTTTCTTGTCGTACGTTCAGATTGTTTTTGCCCAATTAAAAAGTTCAGCTTTTTTGTTATTTGGTCAATCACATGTATGAAAAATTGGATAGTGCCAAGTCAGGAGGAAATGGAGGATGCTCCAGTGATGCTACATCATGCTTTGTGAGGTACTATTTGACCATTAATAGTGGATGTTCAGTGCATTGTCATGAAGATGAAACCAATTGTTTGATGTCCATTTTCCTGGACATTCCCTTCAGATTGTGTCATTGAGATCATGGAGGATATTGGCATACATATCTTTATTGACAGTACTCTCTTTGGTATAAATTCATGGTGGATTAGGCCTTAAGAGTTAAAGAAAAACTTCCAGCATTTCATTTCTTTTACTCTTGTCCAAACAAGGTTTCTGTTTTTAGGGTTGGTGACATAGATTTTTCATTCACAGGATTGTGAATTGTACAAAAAAACACCATGTCTCATCTCCTGTATGTAATTATGCATCTTAGAAAATTGTCTTGATCAGCTGTAGTGATTAGGCCTATGGCAAGGGTCATTCATGTTTCTTGTTCGGGAGTTAGCATTTTTGGAACCAAGTGTTGACCAATGTAATGCATGTTCAGATCATTGTGCAGAATGCTGTGAACACTTCCAGCTGATATTCCTACCTTTGAAGCTATTTCTTTTACAGTTTTTCTTCAGTGACATTGAACAATGATGCATACATGCTCAATCTTTTCAGCAGTTGAATAGGTACATGGGTGCTTACTATGTAGATCATCACAGACACTCACATGACCGTCACAGAAACACTAATTTTGCACGTAAAATTGGCATTTCACCATATGTTTACTGAAAATATCCAGATCTGTTTGTAATCCAGATGTAGTCCAAAATTCCAGGTTTTTGTCATACTTTAAACCCGGAAATCTGGGCTTTTAAATTTTAGAAAAATTTGAAGTTCTTCAATCATTTTGCATTTCTAAAAATCTTAAGAAATGATAGTCAAATGTTCCTTTTGAGTTCCATTATATTTTGAAATTATAATGTTTGATTGAAAATTACCTATTTCCATGTGAATGGTGAATGTAAACAATTTGCTGACACCTTGTTGAGTGTTTGTTTTGTTATCAAACAAGCTCTGAAGGGAATAGCTTGCTCAAAGGAAGGGTTTTTTCATTATTTTGGAAGTTGCATCTATATCAAATAATTTGGTTATTTTAGATTCAGCTAATCCAGTGAGCTACATTTATAAATTAAATGGAACCACCATAGTCTTCCAGTTGAATTGATCTGCATAGAATGCTCAATTAATATGTAATATAAAGTGCAAAATTTGTTTTAAAAAGGGAATGTCTGAAGAATTTCTTGCACGCTGAAAGAAACTGATACAGGAAAAGCTGCAAAGTTCAACTGCACAGGCACTAGTGCGTATTTGTTGTGTAGCTAATTGATATGTGTGTAATATATAAATAATATGCATTACATATACATACAGTATATTGGCACTGAGCTCAGAGTTTCAGGTTTTTTGCTTCGCCTCGCAATCACTGCTTAATGTCTCTGGATTATGATTTTTTGAAGCAAAACATAAAATTTGATGTTTGCATATTGCTCAGTTGCTGACACTTTCAACTGTGTCATTACTAAATGCACGGTAAACAAACTATTGGTGCTCCACACAGACAGGAAGTGGGATGGTGCTACTTGCTGTTGGACAATGTCATGGGTGCTGCTAACCTCTGAAACTGAAAAATCCCCCCATGCAGTTCTTCATTCTCACAGTAGGAGATGATTTTGGGAATTTTTGAACCTACCTTTATATGTATGTGTTTGGTATCATTTCATAATTTTTCTATAGTTATACATATTGGCTTTTTCTCCCCATGTTAACAAAACATTAGTAGTCTATTGTCATTGTTGTAGCTATCTTTGTGAATTCTTTAGATATTTTATACGAGCAACTGAGGAAATCAAAATCTATTCCACGCCTCCTGGAACTGACCACACAGCATCTAAATGTCATGAATAATAAGCATATTGTGGCATCCTTTGAAGTCATTCACAACATCACTAATAAGTAAGTACAATAGTTATTTTGAGGTATTTTTCAAAAATTCCTTTGCTGTATGAGTATTATGTAAGAAGTTCAATGTACAATACTGATGCTTACATATATTTAAAAAAAAATGCATTTGTAACAACAGGTTCAACTGTCTGGCATATACTTGGCCTGTGCCAATAAAATAATAATTGGTTTATACAGGTGTATTTGATTTTGTATGCAGATATGTACCAAGACAGCAGGCTTGACAAAAGCTATTGAAACTGGCGCGCGCGTGTGTGTGTGTGTGTGTGTGTGCGTGTGCGTGCGTGCGTGCGTGCGTGTGTGTGAGAGAGAGAGAGAGAGAGAGAGAGAGAGAGAGAGAGAGCACAACTGTGCACAAATTCCAAAGGCTTGACAAAAGCTATCAAAACTAGTATGTGTGTGAACTAAAATATACTGGATTTTACAATTCTTAAAAGAAAATTCCATAAAAGCATCAAACCTCTTTATTTCGTAATTACAGTACCGGACCCGCAATCCGAAATCCAGAATTTTTTTTCAAATAAAAAAAAAAATTGCTGATTTTTTTCCCCGAGAAATTTTTTAATACTGCATTTTTAGACACATTTTATGGTTTTTAGTGTTTTTGTTTATTTATATTCACTGTTTTAACGAAACAACAACAGAGATCAAAACTAAAAAAAAAAAAAAAAAATGCGTCCCAAGTCTGTTCACATGCTTGACATTAGAATACCTATACTAGAAGTGAAATGCTTGTGTAAATAAGGTATGTATGAAGGTATGTAGAATACCTATACTAGAAGGAAGTTTGTGTAAATAAGGTATGTATTGTTCCTTAATATGGGAGGTTAGCAAGAGTTTTATGTGTTCTTTCTGAAGGCTGGTGCCACTGTTAAAAGTCCTAGCTTCCAGCTGTGAAGGAACTCAGTAAACCATCTGTTAATTTGAAAGGAAGAAAATGAGCTTAAAAGGGAAGAATCTCTCTCCCACTTTTAGCCTGTGTGTCTTTTTGTAGTGAGCAGCAAAGACTGGATCCATCTCACCAAGGGAAAAGGATGACCCCTGCTGTGTTACCTGCCTATCTTTCTTAAATTCCCTGCCTCTGCTGGGGGAGGGGTTGCCACACTGCAAAACCTCTTCCAGACGTGCCAACTCTCCGGATTTAGGCGGGAGACTCCCGATTTTTAGCCATTCCTCCTGCCCTCTGGATAAATGTCAAATTCTTCCCTTTAGGTCCCTTGGTGGGAAAACCATGCATTATTTTAGGAAGAAAGTATTCACAAAAGGTTTATCCATATGAGTGGTATCGGTCCAATAAAAAAAAATTGAGTCGAGTTTTCAGGAGCCCAGATTTTGCTACAAATACATCAGAAGTAGAAATTAGCACTTATGACCCCTGGTGGCCAAACCATTCTTTACCAAACAGAAATTACGCGAAAAATATTTTCCGCGAGGTCTTGTATGCGATACAGTAAGAATTTTTCAAATCGGAGTTTTAGGAGCAGAAAACGCAATTTACTATTGTGCGCCTAGCGGGAAAGTCTATGATTTACTTGAAAATTTTGAATTTATAGAAAAAACATTTCGCATCGGAAACACTATCCAACAAAGAAGGAATGTTTCAAATCGGACTTTTAGAAGTAGAGATATTGACAAAAAAAAAAAAAAGATATACATCTACGCTCCTGGTGTAGAAACCATGCATTATTTCAAGAAGAAAATATTCCTAAAATGTTTGTCGACATGAGTAGTATCGGTCCACAAAAGACATTTTTTCAATCGAGATTTTAGAAGCTCATATTTTGCTGCAAATACACCAGAAGCGGAAATTAAGACTTACGTCACCTGGTGGCCAAACAATTTTTTACAAAAATTTGGAATTACGTGCAAACGATTTCCCATCAGGAGCTGTATCAGGTGCAGAAAGAATTTTTCAGATCGGAGATTTAGAAGCAGAGATATAGGGGAAAACACAATTTACCTTTATGCCCCCTAGCAAAAAGTCTATGAATTACTTGAAAATTTTGAATTTATAGGAAAAACATGTCACACTAGAAACACTATCCAACACAGAAGGAATTTTTTAAATGGGACTCTTAGAAGTCGAGATATTGACAAAAATAAGATATACATCTACGCCCCCTGGCGGAGAAACTGTGGAATATTTTAGGAAGAAAATATTCCGAGAAGGTTTATCGATGTGAGTGGCATCAGTCCACGAAATAATTTTTTCAATCGATATTTTAGAAGCTCAGATTTTATGGCAAATACATCAGAAGTGAAAATTAACACTTACGCCCCTGGTGGTCAAAGTATTTTTTACCAAAAATTCGAAATTATATGCAAAAGATTGCAATCAGGAGATGTATCCGCTGAAAAAATAATAATTTCAGATCGGAGTTTTAGAAGAAGAGTTGTCGGAAAAAATGCAATTTACTTTTACGCCCCCTAGCGGAAATTCTATGCGTAATTTGAAAAAGAAACTATATCCAAAATACTCTTCGACATAAATGAAATCGAAAGATAAGATTTTTTTCAATCGGATGTTTAGAAGCAAATATGTGGAATAAAACATATTTTTGAAATCAACATCCTTTGCATTTACGCCCTCTAGCGGCGAAATTGTACATCGTAAAAAAACCGAAATGAAGGATCGTCATTCGCATATTTCAAGCTTTCGATTGCAAAAAGAATTTTTCAAATCGGACTAATAGTTGCAGAGATACCGTGGGTACAGACGGACGAACTGATAACATAAGCACGATCTTTTTTTACAAAAGACGTGCTAAAAAAGGGGTTTATGTGTGTTCTCCCCCTGAAACCAGGTGCAAGCCAGCATTTGTTTCTGCCCAGGAAGAAACACTGGAGAAGAGGTTAAATGGATGTATGTAGGTCATTTTTGTAAAACAGCACTTTGCATTTAACATTAACATTCCCTGCGGGACTAAAACATGTAAGGAATTAAGTGAAGAGAGTTTGTTGTTGCTGTGGTGGTGGACTGGGAGGTGGTAGTTTAAAAACCAGCAAACCCAGGTCACTATTGCATTTGTGAATAGCAATCAAAATATTTCATAATATTTGTACTGTAAACTTTAATTTGAAGTTAACTATGTATTACGCTTCAGTGTACCATCCTTGATACTAACAGCATTTGTTTACTAAATATATTAGTATTTGTACCATTTCTGGACAAGTAAAATGAGTGTACTACAGGGCGCGCAAAACCGTCCGTCCGCGGTGGTCAAGAATTCATTGCGGACGATTAATTTCCTGACCACGATGGCCCTTTTTTCCGCAAGCTTGCAGTACGATTGTGTGATTAGAACATTTTCATTTTACATTTTTTTTTTTTTTTTTTTTTTTTGCCAATTTAAAATTTGTGCATGTCAAGTGCCACAGTTTTGCGAAATTACGCATTCTCTTAAGCGATAAGCCGTTCTTTGTTTTGGTGAAATTGTTCCACGGCGACACTCTCCCTTCCAAAATTTTAACATATTAAGCCAATGTCCTGCTTCCTCATTCCCTCTCAAAGTTTTCCCGTGTGAATTTTACGCCTGAAGCGGGAGGTGTAACTGTAAGGATAGCGGCTTTGCAGTTCTTTTTTCTTCTTCCTTTCTCTCCCATCCATCTCCGCCCCCCCCCCCCCGTCATCCCTTGTTTAGTTTCATTTGTTAATACTGGAGTGACCCAGTATTAACCAATGCAACTAAACAACGGTTGCTTCTTCCCTTCACGTGTGACCTTGTCATATCGCACGTGTGATGCCTGCCGTGATATTGGCTTCCCGTGCATTACCGTTTTGCCGCATGTTTCCTGGCGTCCTTGACGACGATCGTACCTAATGCCACACATTCTATCTCTCATCTTTTGCCATTTTGCAGTTGAAAATTCTAGATTCTGTGTAACAAGGTTTTTGCTAGAAAGCAGCAATTTATTTATTTCCTGTATGCACAAAAAAAAAAAAAAAAAATTCAGTAAAGTGACGATATTTAATGCGCACATATTTCTAGACGTATCGAGATTAAAAATCATGTTTTATATACGTTATTCTTCTTCAGTTAAATCTATTCAATAGTGGTTTAACTGTTGGAACTTTTTACATGTTGTAGTTCCTTTGCGTGAAATGCAAGATCCAGTTGGAAATTATTAGTATTTACTGTGAACAAATACCTCGGTAATGAAATGTAATTCAAAGAAAAATTTTCATGTACCTCTCAGTTGTAAGTGGTCGATGTTCGAATCTTTGTATGGCTGTTCTCATCAGGCCCTTGAGTCTTGAGTTTAGACTTTTAAGAATTTAGTCGGCACATTTTCTTCACTGGTCCTAAAATCGGATAGACAAATTCATCGAATAAATTAATTTGTCTATCCAATTTCGGGACCCATGAAGAAAATGTGCCCATTAAATTTTTATAAGTCTAAACTAAAGAGCCTGATAAGAGCAGCCATACAAAGATTCGAACATCGACCACTTACAACTGAGAGGTACGTGAAAAGTTTTCCCTTGAATTACATTTGATTACCGAGGTATTTGTTCGCATTAAATACTAATATTTTCCAACTGAGAAAATGCATTTCACACAAAGGAAATATAACATGTAAAAAGAATGACGATATTTAAATTCTATGTAGTTGTGGTGCACTGCTGGACAATTGCTAAGGACGGATCATAAACGGCTATATAGCGCATAAAAAAGTAAGTGTGGTTGGATGTCAAGTGAAATAAAATAATGTCAGAATGCCAGGACATTACAAGAAAGACTATTTATTGTGCTCTGAAATCCAGAAGGCTTTGGAACTTGTTCAAGGGACAAACAGACCATTTTGTGCAGAATACGTAACGTGAAAAATGCAATTACCGTCCTCAGGCGTTCCGGCGTAAGATCTCAATACGGGATATGGCCACCATGGAGGGCGATGCAAGATTCCACACATCGTGTCATGCTTTGCACAACATTATCAAGCAGCTGTTGGGGTAATTTATCCCATTCCTCTGTCAGTGCACGGATGAGGGTGTCCTTGTTTATTGGAGGGCATTGGCGACCAGCAAGACTCCTCCCCAAAGCATCCCACACATTTTCAATGGGATTCAGATCTGTAGAACTTGCTGGCCATATGAGGCGTTGAATATCCTCGCTCTCAAGACACTCCTGGACAGCGACTGTTCGATGACATGTTGTGTTGTCGTCCATGAAAATGAATCTATCACCGACAGCACCACAGAACATGCAAACATGAGGTGGCAGAACATCATTAATGTATCGTTGGCCAGTCATAGTATAGTCCCAGTTGGAAGCACATAGAGGGACGTACGGCCATTGATCATGATGCCAGCCCATACCACGACACTACATGTCGGATATCGGTCCCTTTCCTGTATGTTTGCTGGACAATATGCAGTACCACTATCACGCCAGATCAGTTGTCGTCGACAATCAGACGATAGACTGTATCTACTCTCATCTGTGAAGAGGACAGCAGACCAGTCATTATCAGTTCAATTGCGATGTTGATGGCACCATTGCAAACGGGCGGTAAGGTGACGTCTGGACAATGGGATGCACACAACAAGGCGGTGGGCGTATAGTCCTCCTTCATGCAAACGTCTGGCGACAGTTTTTCAGGAGATCCGTTTGCCAGTAGCAACCATAAACTGATTTACTACCTCACTAGCTGTGCTGCGCCAGTGTCTTTTTGTTGATAGCACTATGTACCGATCTTCTGCAGGTGTCGTACTGCGAACACGACCTCCCCCGTGACCTTTGCTACACTCTCCATTTGTTTGAAATGATTTCCAAAGCCTTGAAACAACACTGTGGCTGACATCGAACTCCCTGGCAGCATCTGTTATTTTTCGCCCTTCTTCAATCTTGCCAATAATACGGCCACGCGTAAAATCATCTAGGTGATGTCGGGAAGACATACTGAAAATTGCAAGTTCGTCAATTGATTCTTTCCCTTTCAACTTTGCGTTTGAACAACAACGGTCAATACACGTCAAATCCTTTGCATCTCTTATCAGCGCTATGATGTCACGAGCAGGTTCGGCAATCCAAAATTTGCATACGCACAACACGTCTTACTGTGACCGAAGGGACAGCTGTTCATCCAGCTGATGGGGAGTAGTGACCCCACGGCCCGAGCCGACAGTAGTGTTTAAAATCTTTTTCCATTTGTGGTTGTTGTTATCTCGCCACGCTCCCGCCTCAGTCTTGTAGGTTGTTGAGGTTGTGATTATGCGCCAGCCCTTTCCTTTCCTCTCCCTTTCCTGTTTTTGCTTTCTTCTCCACTCCCTGTTCTTCCTTTTTCTCTATTTTGTACTCCTCTTCTCTTTCTTTTTCATTTTCTGTTCCTCCTTCGTTTCTTCGGGCTGGTTAGCTAGACCTACCTGCACGTTTGCCACGTGCGATGACCCGTACAGGTGGAAAAGGGGATGCTGGAGGCTGAGGTTACTGGGGGCCAGGCTATAGTTGTCACCAGTCGCCAACACTCCTCTTTTCCCCCTGCTTCACCCTAAACGGGAGGCTAGGAACTAACCTGCTCCTAGTCAATCGGCTTGTCATTTCGTACGACGGGGTGAGTTTGGGGATAGTGTGGGCATGCCAAAGGGGTATTACCAAGACCCGGGAAAGTCGCGGTACTCGCTGAGCGCATGTCTGCACGATCAACATGCTATATCCACCGCCTAACCCTAGGGCCATGTCCTGCGCTCATTTTGGCCTGCGGACCTCCGGCTCTCCCCTGTTGGGCTCGGTAGTGGGCGGGGAAGCTGGCGGATGAATTTTTTCGCATTATTTATGGATTCTTTAACTATTCCCCCTTCTGTCAAACTAAAGAAATCTTTGGACACAGATCCTAACCCCACTAATAAGAAACTGCGTACTTTACCGCCGGACACTGCCCGATTTTTTATCATCCATGCACGGGAAGAATCTCACAAGCTTGGCTCCAAATCTCCCTTCTGGATTCAAAAAGCCCTGCAAGGAGCGGTTGCGTCACCAACCAGTGTGAAGAAGTTAAAATCAGGAGATATATTGGTGGAAATGTCAAGTCCACGCCATGGTTCGTTGCTCTTGGGTGTCTCCAACTTGGGTGGTGTCCCTGTGGACATCAAACCTCATCAGTCCCTGAATTCATCCAGAGGTGTCATCTCCGAGCGTGACCTCGTGGATGTTTCAGAGGAAGAATTTCTTGAGGAGCTTGCCAACCAAGGTGTCACAGCGGTTCGTCGCATCAAGTTCCGCCGAAACGGGGAGCTGGTCAACTCCAGAACAGTGATTCTGACCTTTGATCGCCCGACTCTTCCATCTTCCATCCATGCGGGCTATTTGAACTGCTCTGTGCGCCCGTACATTCCTAACCCTCTTCGTTGCTACCGATGCCAAGTGTACGGGCACTCCCAGCAGTCTTGCCGTGGTGCTGCTACTTGCAATCGTTGCGGTTCACACGACCATCTTCAGTCTGACTGCTCTGCTGCAGCTGCCCATTGTGTGAACTGCAAAGGCGACCATGCTGCCAATGCCAAGAACTGTCCGAAGTGGATTGAGGAGCGGAGGATTCAGGAGGTTAAGACACTTGAACACCTGCCCTACCCTGAAGCTCGCCGGAAGGTCGTTCCCGCTGCTCCAAGCGCACGCACCTACTCTTCTGTTGTGGCTCCTAAAACATCCATTGCCACTCAGACAGACATCACTGTACCAAAAGACTGCCCTTTCTCTCTCGAGGATATTTATGCTGCTGGGCTGAAGGCCCTTCGACTTTCCACCACTGACAGTTTATCTTTGCCACCACAGACCAATGCTCGGAGTCCTGCATCCTCGCCCAAGCGCGCTGTTGCAGAACAGGTTTCCCGTTCTACGAGCCCTGATCCCTCGCCTGCTAGACACAAAGGCAAGACCAAACAATCCTCAGCCACTCAGTCTCAAACAAAGGTTCAAGCCGGAACGAATCAGTCCCAGATTCGTTACCACGCTGCCGAGGGGCACTGCAGACCAGACTGAGGAATTTATGGACTCCGAGGCCTTCTAGGCCTGGTCAGTTCATTTGACCCTCGTTTTTTTCTTTCTATCTACCCCTCAAATCATCGTTTCAATCGTTCAGTGGAACTGTCGAGGTTTTCGGACAAAATATGATGACGTCAAACATCTGCTTTCGTCGTACTCTCCGGTGTGCCTTTGCCTCCAGGAGACAAAACTTAAACCATCAACCTGCTCTCAGTTCGAGGCTACAGCGCATTTCGAAAAGATAATATCTCAGGAGATATAGCCTGTGGGGGAGTCGCTATTCTTGTCCCCCACAGAGTTCCAGTTTCTTCCATTGCGGTCTCAACATCTTTACAGGCCGTGGCGGTGCGTATCTCCATGCCAATTCCTCTGTCTGCAGCGTCTATCTGCCGCCGGATGAGGACGTGAGCGTCTCCGCTCTTGAGATCTTAGTTGTTCAGCTGCCGTCACCTGCTCTTCTTCTGGGCGACTTCAATGCTCATAATCCATAGTGGGGTAGTGTCAGAACAGACGTACGAGGCCGTAGGATCGAATCTCTTCTTTCCTCGACCTCCCTGTGCCTTTTTAACACCGGTGCTGACACTTATTTCCACGAGCCTACACAAAGTTTCAGTGCGATCGATTTATCTTTGGGTTCACCATCAGTTATTGCTGACTGGTCGTGGACGGTGTGCAACGACCTCCATGGGAGCGACCACTTCCCAATTGTACTTAGTTATAATGAGAGCGTGCCATCGTCTGCTTCTCGCCCTCCTCGATGGAGGATGGATCGTGCCAAGTGGGAGGTCTTCACATCGTCCGCAGTGATACCTTCTGTCATGGTGACCCGAGGGTCAATCGATGCAGCTGTTACTGATGTCACCACGTGTATCATTCAGGCAGCGGATCTCTCTATCCCAAAGACATCAGCGACGCTCCCAAGACGTCCGAAGCCTTGGTGGACCTCTGATTGCACAGCGGCTAGGAGAGCTCAACATAAGGCCTGGTGTACATTTCGGCGTTATCCAACCGATGCTAATCGTGTTGAATTTAAAAGAGCAAAATCTTACGCCCGGTTGGTGCGTCGACGAAGCAAGAGGGAGTCTTGGATGAAGTACGTTTCATCTATCAATTCACGTGCCAGTTCAAAAACTGTTTGGGAAAAAATTCGTAGGATTCGGGGAAACTATGGTTCCCATCAGATCTCTATTCTTCAGAGTAACGGCTGCACGTATGCTGAAGTCGGGGAGATAGTGGATTGTTTGGGTAGGGCGTTTGCCTCTGTTTCTAGTTCTGAGGCGTACTCTCTCTCCTTTCAGAGGGCTAGACCAGCTGCTGAGCGCCAGAGACTCTCCTTTGCGCCTTTTCATAACACCGAGTATAACTCCCCTTCAGCATGGTTGAACTCCGGGTGGCTCTGCATCGGTCCGGTGCAACATCTGTAGGTCCCGATGGCATCCACTATGACATGATCCGTCATCTCTCGCAGTCGTCTCTCGAGAATCTGTTAGTGCTTTTCAACCGCATTTGGTTGGAACACAGTTTCCCGGACTCCTGGCGAAAAGCTTTTGTTTTACCTTTTCCCAAGCCTGGTAAAGACCCCAAGTCTCCCTCTAGTTATCGGTCAATTGCCCTCGCTAGCTGTCTGTGCAAAATCCTTGAACGCATGGTTAATTCTAGGCTAATTTACTTCCTAGAAGAACATCAAATTCTGTCGCCATCACAAAGCGGCTTCCGTCATCGTTCAGCTCCTGACCATCTCCTGCTCCTTGAGACGTCTGTTCATGAGGCATTCATACGTAGGCAGCACCTGGTGTCTGTCTTTTTTGACATCAACAAAGCTTATGATAGAGCGTGGTGCCACGGTATCCTCCATGACCTCCACGAGAGTGGGTTGCGGGGAAACCTGCCAACCTTCATTGCCAACTTTCTTCGTGACCGTGTGTTCCAGGTGCGCCTGGGTACAACGCTCTCTGCCATTTCCATCAAGAATAAGGTGTTCCTCAAGGCAGCATTCTTTCGGTGACTCTGTTCATCCTCCGCATTAATTGTTTGCTTAAAAATCTTCCTCCTACGGTTTCGACTACCATTTATGTTGACGACCTTCACATCTTCTGCTTGTCATCAAGCATGCATTTCATTGAAAGGCAGCTGCAGTCTGCAATTAACCAGATAATTAAAGCGGCTAACAACAATGGTCTCGTTCTTTCTGCTGAAAAGACAGCGTGTGTCCATTTCTGCCGGAGGTGTGGCCTCCACCCCGATCCAGAACTCTATTTGGACCATGCAGCCATTCCAGTTTTGCCGGAAACCAAGTTCCTTGGTTTGACCGTCGACCGTGCGCTCACCTTTCGCTCGCACGTTCTACGACTCCGGACTTCCTGTCTGAGAGCTTTGTCAATCCTTAAGATCCTTGCCTCAGTCTCATGGGGTGCAGACAGGACTTCCTTGTTCCGTATTTACCATTCTCTCATTCGGTCTAAAATGGATTATGGCTGTATGGTGTATGGCTCTGCGCGTCCTTCCGTTCTCCGGCCGTTGGATACCATCCACCATTAAGCGCTGCGTCTTTGTACGGGAGCATTTCGCACGTCACCCATTCCCAGCCTTTATGCCGACGCGAACGAACCGTCGCTTCATTTAAGCCGTCTGCAGCTGTCTCTTCAATTTTACCTGAAACTTAGATATCTTTCTCAGAACATACTTTACACGATGCAGTTTTTCATCCCCAGCATGCTCGTTTGTTCGAGATCCGTCCCTCGTGCATTCGAACCTTCGGTCTTCGTTTGGCGGCCGTAGCTCGTGATGCAGGGCTCGACTTGTCACTCGTTGGAGAGACCAGGGGCTTTGAGGATCCCCCATGGCACCCTCTTGGTGTCATGGTTGATACCAGCTTTACATCTTTTGACAAGTCCTCAACCCCTGCGTCAGTGTACCAGCAGCTCTTCGCCGAACACCGTTACGTCAATGCAGACTTTATTCCTGTTTTCACCGATGGATCTAAGGCGGCTGGTGGTGTTGGATCCGCCGCCGTCTGCGTTGACGAAGTTTCTGTTGCTCGCATTCCTACTGAGGCCACGGTGTTTTCGACGGAGATGCATGCTGTGTATCTTGCACTTGTTCACGTGCAGTCGAGCTCTCATCAGCGTGCTATTGTGTACACTGATTCGTTGAGTGTTGTGCAATCATTGTCATCTTTGGATTTCACTGGCCACCCACTTC
This sequence comes from Macrothele yani, assembly GCA_039090855.1. Taxonomy (NCBI): domain Eukaryota; kingdom Metazoa; phylum Arthropoda; class Arachnida; order Araneae; family Macrothelidae; genus Macrothele; species Macrothele yani. The sequence continues at coordinate 35,252,690 of CM077029.1, forward strand.
TTTTTACCGTACGGAGACTTCTTCGTTCTTTGCTCGAGGCTGATGTCCAGATTCGGTTCTGCTGGATTCCTGGGCATGTTGGGATCCCAGGGAACGAGTCTGCCGATGCTGCTGCTAGATCTGCCTCTTCTTTGGTCGTCACACCCTTGCCACTATTCCACCGTGATTTTCGCTTTCTTGTTCACGATCATATCAGACGAACGTGGCGAAGTCTGTGGGACCAACAGGTGGAGAATAAACTGCACCGTGTTAAACCTAACCTTGAAGTCTGGAAATCATCGTGTCGCCGGAACCGTTGGGAAGAAGTCGTTCTTGCGCGTCTCCGCATTGGGCATTGTCGCTTCACGCATGGCTATTTGCTGTGTGGTGACACTGCCCCGGTGTGTGAGACATGCGACTGTTTACTCACCGTCTCTCGTGTTTTGTGCAGTTGTGTCCGTTTTCGTTATCATCGGTTTCACTATTTTCAGTCTCATCTGCTGGACGAGGGCGCAGCTGCGCTTCAAAAGCTTTTGGGCGACCACTGCGACACTTACGCAGTATTTTCCTTTTTAAAACAGATTAACGTTTTAAAACTTATTTTTAAAAAAAAAAATATTACACTGAATTAATAAATTTATATATAAATCTATTTAACTAACTAGTCTTCACAGCTTTCATCATCCTCTTTTCTAACTTTTACCAAGCCTGTCTGCTCTTAATCATTTTCCACGCTTTTAAAAATCTGTAGCTGATAGTTCTTTGTCTGGCGCTCTTTGGCCAAGCCTGGCCCTTGCGCCACTAAAATCAACTAACCAACCAACCGTCTTACTGTATCCCGCACTTATGCTAATTTCCACATTTTCCTGCCTTCCATTTTATGGTTGCTATCATTGCTATTGTCATCCGTCCTTAGCAATTGTCCGGCAGTGTATTTATGCGAGTCTGACGGGTTACTTTCAAAGGAGGACGGGTAAAATTTCCGAGATTTTTCGTGCCCTGGTGTACTACCACATTTTGGTATACGCTGTCCCTGTTTACCAGTTTTTGTTTTTGTTTTTCAGATTTCTGTGACTGCTTACCATGCCGTGTGTTTTATAAATTAATATTATTAGGTGTGCAACTTAATTGATTCTCAGCCACAGGCACGACACGTTGACAGCAAATTAAATACGTATCTAATCGGGGAAATAATCTCCGTCGTGTTGGATACATTTGAGGCATCGGTCAGGGAGCTGCCGAATGCCACTGCGGAAAAAAGAGGCCTTTTTTTGAGTTGATAAAGCCATCAATACTTGTGTGGACCTGCTCGACAGAAGTGAAGTGCGTATCACTCAGGTGATGTTGCAGGGAGCGAAAGAGGTGATAATCTGACGGGGCAAAGTCTGGAGAATACGCCTGGTGGGACAAAATCATCCATCCCAGGTCGATGATCGTATTTAAAGTTGTTTTTGCGGTGTGAGGACGCACATTATCCTGAAGCCACAGGACCGACCTTCTGCCCTTGCCGGTGTATGGCCTCTTCGCCTCCAGTGCGTCACTCACACGAATGAGTTGTTGACAACAGCACTCAGCATTGACCGTTTCACCAGGTTTGAGCAACTTATAGCGTACGACACTGCGCTGATCCCACCATATGCACACCAACAACTTCCTGGCATGGATATTCAGTTTGGTGGTAGGCTGACCTGGATAAACCCGCGATTTGCGCCGCTTAAGATTATCGTAGAGGATCCACTTCTCATCACAGGTCAAAATCTTGTGGAAGAAATCCTTCTTCTTGAATCTGGAGAGCAAGGACACAGTGACATCGTGGCGTCTAGACTTGTTCGCAGCTATGAGTTGGTGGGGCACCGAACGGCCCTCCTCGTGAATCCGTCCAAGCTTGTGCAGGCGCTTTGCAATGGCTTGCCGTGTTACTCCTGAGTTCCTGGGCGAGCTCTGACTGTGTGTGGCAGGGATCCGCATCCAACAGTTGTTCCAGTTCCTCATCGTCAACTTTCTGTGGCTGTCCCGGACGTTCTGCATCCCAGAGATCGAAATTTCCCTGCTTAAACCGCTGGAACCAGTTCTTACACGTACTGTAGGACACAGCAGCCTCACCCAAAGCAGCACAGATTATTTGCTGGGCTCCCGCGGCACTTTTTTCAGCTGAAACGCGAACAGGAGACAGTGTCTCAAATGTTGTTTCTCGAACGACATTCACCGTCAACTTTCGTCCCTTCTGTCACTTCAGCTGTAAACCGTTACGGTTGCCTGGAAAGCTGTTGAATGGCGCTGCAATCAGCCATTATCACACACAGCTATTTGCATTTGCCGACGTTCTATGATTGCTTGCTGTTAGGGGCCGAGAATTATATTGCACACCTAATATTTGCTTGCTGGTGTACATGTAGACATTATGTTGCTCTTAATTTGTGATGTACAGCTCCATTGAAAGTTAATGTGAAATGACACATTATTTTTTGCATATACTGCAAATGTCCATGAGGTTTTTCTCTCGTGGACCAGTGGGAATTTTGACAGACCAGTGGTTTGCAAATTCGAGTGGCCCACTGGGCCTGTAGAAGATTTATTTCTAATTCTAATACTGTATTTTTAGATTAAAATGGGGTAGGTTTTTGAAATTTTTGACATTGGAGCTTTTGATGTGACAGTTTAAATCATGGTTAAAGCCATCAAAACCCATTGCTTGTCAACACTGCTGGTGTCTTACTCTTTTCACTTGATTGACCCTTATTTAAAACATTTGTTTTAATTTCATTTCCAGTTCAAAGTGAAAGTTCTTGTGTACACATTTCACCCCCATGTTCTTTGTTGTGTCAAACGTTTAAAATTACTTTTTTCAAATTTAAATTTTAGTGAACGGAAAACTCTTCGAGGAAAAAGTGAGTTCCAATCCAGTTTGACAAACAACGAAACCTTTCAAGACCTATGCAACCATACTCTGAGCAGAGTTAGGTATATGGATCCTACAGACGTCATTACGGTTTTCAAGACCTTGTCATTGATGGGTGTACCGAATAACACGTACATCATGCAAGCTCTTTTGAAGATGATGTGCTCCCAAGTCAATGAACTAAGCCTCTCCGAACTCTCATTCTTGAATTTTCTCCTGTCTCGACAAAAACCCAGTGCAGCTGTCGATGGATTAAAGATGGCCCTTCCTCTCGTCTTACAAGTCGAAATTGAAAATCAATTAGATTCTGAGAATGTTAATGAAGTAGTAAACTGCCTAAAAGTGTGTTCACAAGCACGGCTCAAACCTGCAACCATTCAGGTAAGTGTGCAAAACGCAGCATTGCATTTAAAATTGGGTTTCTTGACATTGCATGCCTTTCTTTTTTTTTTCTGTATTGATATTTTAGAAGTGTGACTTAGTTTTTCATTATAGACTTTTTATTTACATCTTTTTTTCACACATTATTACGAATTGTTGGTACGCATATTTTTTTCTTTTCTTTTATGCCTAATAATATACTTAATGAAATGCAAAATCTCACTCAGTTACCATAGTGCTAAGTGTTCATGTTACATAGTATTAAGTGTTCATCAAACTATTTTCGAATAGTTCTTTATTTTAAAAAATGCCATGGTGTATGCAATCTGAACTTTTTTTGGTTCAAGATAATTGTGATTTTTTTATGCATACTTCATTCAGCAGGGGTCAGAGTTGTCCTGAAATTCCTGAAGATCCTGAGTTTTATTTTTTTTATTTTTTGTCCTGAAATGTCCTTATTTTTGTTGTATTTCCTGAAAATTTGAGTGTAATCCTGAAATTTTAAGAATAAATGGTAAACTATGTTATAGTGATACATCATCTAGCGTTTACAAGTTACAAGTGCCGCACAAATAAAAAAAAAAATTGGAACGAGAGAGAGTACTCTGATGTCATCACCAAGAACTCTCACTCATGTAATTTGCGATGTGCGTTTGATAGCAGCTTTGATTCTCGAATGATCTGCGTTTGACAGCAGCTTCGATTCTTGAATGATCTGTAATTTCCGATTAGCGGCGTCACAGCAGCTTCGATTATCAAATGATCTACGTTTGTGTGATCATTCGAGAATCGAAGCTGCTGTGACGCCGCTTCTTACGGAGGACGCACAGAAATGCCACCAACCATTACGGAATCTCTGTAATTATTACGGATTTCCCCGCGGGGTTAAGGAATTATGAATGATTAATGAAAAATTACAGATATTCAGATTTCGCTGTTATTTAGAAAGTTTTACTGGTTTGTAATTAATCAATGTAAAAGCCTCTGAAAAAGTTCGTAACACAGCTCTTTGTTTCTTTTTTTTTTTCTTTTTTTTTTCTTAGGAGAAATTTGCTTTGCTTGTTTAAAAGAGTGAAAAAAAAAAAAAAAAAACAGCGCCGGGATTACGTAGGCCTGACATGCTTCTAATCGCCGTGACCCAGGTTACGTCGGCCAGGTGAGCTCCATTCGCCGTGGCCTGGGATTACGTCGGCCCTAAGCATCTGAATAAAGTTCGTGACGCAGCTCTTTGTTTCTTTCCTTCTCCCCCCTGCTTCTTTGAAAGCTAAGTGGAATGAAAGCACGGCGCCAGGCAGAGATTAAGTAGGCCCAGCTTGCTTCTTTTGCCGTGACCCAGGATTACGTTGTCCCGGTGTGCTTCTTTTGCTGTGGCCCGGGATTGTGTCGGCCCGAGCGTACTTCTTCCGCTGTGGCCCTGGGTTTCGTCGGCCTGATGCCTCTGAACCAAGTTCGTGACGCACCTCTTTCTTTCTTTTCTTTCTTTCTTTTTTTTTTTTTCTTTTCTGAGGAGGAGGAATGTGTTTTGCTTGTTTGAAAACTAAGTGGAAAGAAAGCACGGCTATGGGCCAGGATAACGTCGGCCCGAAGCCTCTGAATAAAGTTCGTGACACAGCTTTCTGTTTTTTTCTTTCCGAAGAGGAGGAATTTGTTTTGCTTGTTTGAAGCTAAGTGGAAAGAATGCACAGTGCTGGGCCCTGAGATTACGTCAGCCGTTATTATTTGGGGCTTACTCGTGATCGATGCACAAACTAAGCAGAAATCTTTGGAGGGGGGGGGGGGGTCCGTTCGAGAACGGAATTCCATCTTCTGGAAACGGAAGTTATTTGGAGTGAAGATTTCTCCTGTAAGCGTAATATTTTGTGGCGATGTTCTTTCTGCCGATTGTTTTTCTTAAATATCCATTTATTCCACATAAATACTTACATTTCAGCTTAAAAATGGAGGAAAGAGTTTCCCAAAACGGAAGTGAGATTTCTCCTGTTGTCATAATTTTTTCCCCTGAGATGTTCTGATTATCCTGTGTTGTTGTTAAGTGTTACATATGACTATATTTTGAAGAAATTCTGACTGAAAAGTGAATTTCTGCTGCACGCAGAAGTTGCTGATATAGGAATTAGATGGAAGAAGCTTCCTTTTCTTCAGTAATGTACTTGGCAAATATTTTCCCAGCTGCTGTTGTTAGTGACAGTGATCTGGATAAGTTGGAATTGGAGTTTGCCTTATATCAAATTGATGAATGGGAAGAAGGTGTTTCGAATAGTCCTACAATTAATACTGCATGGTCAAACATTTTGAAAATGGGTGGTATAATTGGTGCTAAAAAGTATGAAGTTTTACCACACCTGATACATGCTATTCTTGTTGTACCACACAGTAATGCAACTGCGGAAATTTTTTTAGCATTGTCCATGAGAGTCAAACAGAATTTAGGCCAAACCTAGCCACTGAAACTTTAGGGGTGTTGTTAGGCTTAAAAGTGAAAAAATTCCTGCTAACAACTGGGCAATAATTTAGATAGCTTTTTAGTAAAAGAATAACATTTCCACATTTGTACCAATATTTATTTAATTTGCCTGCCAGGTCTGCCAAAATATGTCCTCAATTTTTTTTTTTAATCGCTCCTACCCCTGCTTTAGTGAGTTTTTATATCAAGAAAGTAAAGGTGATTCTGAGACAAAAGCAAATGATGTAACAGTGAAAGATGGAAGCACAGGAGGGATCTCTAGAGAAGAGGTGTGTAAATCTCTGAAGCCTTTTCAGAATGGTAAGGCTCTGGGATTGATGGCATAACTGCTGAGATGTTGAAATATGGTAGTGACTCTGTAATTGACTGGTTAACTGAAATTTGCCCGTTGTTCCTTTGTATAAGGAAAAAGGTGATCAGACTGACTGCAAGAACTATCATGCTATTGGCCTACTGAGTGTGCCAGGGAAAGTGCTTTGTAAGGTCATTATTGAAAAAGTATGGAGTCTTACATCAGTGAAAGTGTGAGATGTTCAGAGTGGTTTCATGCCTGGTAAAGGCTGCACTAGCCAAATTTTTGCATTACTCATGATGATTAAAAAGTATCTGGCTGTTGGTAAGAAAGTTTTTGCTGCCTTCATAGATTTAAAGAGAAAGCTTACGACCGAGTAAATAGGACACTTCTGTGGAAGGTATTGAATGAATATGGCTTTACTGGGAATCTACTTAAGCCCCATGTAAAAGCCCCATGTATGCTGACAGTAGAGCTTGTATACAAGTGAATAGTGTTTTATCAAAATTGTTTTCTATTGGTGCAGGAGTCAGGCAAGGTTTTGTAATGTTGCCATGGCTGTTTAATATATTTATGGATGTATACATGCGTGATGCCAAAATAGGTAATACTTGTTTATGTCTTGATGATATCCGTGTGTGCAGATTGCTGTATGCTGATGACACAGTCCTGTTGGCAGAGAGCAAAAGTGAGTTGCTGAGTATGTTGTCCCAGATGTACGAAGTTTGCATGAAACTTAAACTGAGTATAAATAAGGGAAAAACCAAAGTTATGGTTTTTGATTGAAGAACTGTTAGCACTGAGTGTAATATAAGTCTAAATGGCACAATGATTGACCAGGTGAATGAGTTTCGGTATTTAGGAAGCATATTTGACAGAGAGAACAAATTGGATGGTGAAATTAGTAGGCGAGTGAGTTTTTTATTGAAAGTCATAGCTGCTTTGTGAGGTTTTCACAGCATTGATGAGTTCTCAAGAGAGTCCCACATTGCTGTGTATGAAAGTGTAATTGTTCCTACTCTGATGTATGGCAGTGAAACATGGGTACTACAGAAAAAATATAGGAGTCATTTGTGTGCTGGAGAAATGCGTTACTTACGGGGGTTGTGGCAAGACACGTTCTGATTGCCTGAGGAATGAAGACGTGTTGGAGTTGTGTAATGTGAAGCAAAATGTTGTTAGCAAGGTGGAAACTATATGCTTTGGTGGTTTGGACATGCTGAAAAAAATGACTGATGAGATGCTTACTAAGAATTTTTTTTAGCCCTAGTGGCAGGAAAGAAAGGCAAAGGAAGTCATGAGAGTATCAGACTCAGGGGTGTCTGCATGAGAAAAAGATTATGAGTATGGAGTATAGAAGGTCTTGTGTATGTCGTGTGATGGATGTCAGTGAAGCCCGAATCGTGTGTCAAGGTTGCTGTAAAAGGAGAAGTTTGATACGGCAGCAGTAAGTAAATAATCACTTATACATTTATTTGGTAGTTTGTATTTGTTTGTGAAGCTAACCTCTGAATCTCAGAGAACAGCTTAGTGATATGTATGTATGTAGTTCAAGCCTTAAAAAACATGTAACATATTAAACTATAACTTTTTTTTTTTTTATTGGAGGTTTAACGACCACCGTGAGCAACTCAATGGGCTATAAGCAGTCGCCCATCCCTAATTTAGGGTCACTGGTTCCAGGGAAGGGAGAGAGCCAGTGCCGTAAGACAAACACAACATCCATGCCTCACCGGGATTCGAACCCGGACCCCGTTTGGACGAATGATCAGTAGGCCATCGCTTAGACCTTTGCGCCACCGGGGCGGCAAACTATAAATTTACTATACTTTAGTATATTTTTAATTAATTTTTCAGTTGTTTTCTGTAATACCATTGCAGAAGTGCCAACTCTCTGGGTTTAGGCCGGCAATGCCGGATTTTATTGCACTTCCCGGAATTCCGGATTAGAAATCTATATTGCCGGATTCCATCATGATTACCGTAGCGTAAATTAAAAAGTAATGAGAAAAGTTCGAAGTTCTCCAAGACATCATAGAACTTCGTTGATTAACATAGCGTAAATTAAAAAGTAGCGAGGGGAAAAAGTTTGAAGTTCTCCGAGGCATCGGTTCAATAGCGGAGAGTGACCTTTCCCTTCTGAGTCAGCAGCGAGCAGTTTTGCTCTGCCGTTGCATGGCCGTTGGCAGCAATGTTTACTCTTTTGTCCGCTAATGATCTCTGGCGCTGCAGGCACGGAATAGGAGCGGGCTTGGCTTTGGCGCACACCGTACGTACTGACGCAGCTTTCTATCGGAACTGCGTGGTAGTGTTTTGGTTTGTTTTATGTACTTTGTCTGTCTTCACAGGAATTTCTGAGAACTTTTTGTGCACGTGTTTAATCAAGCGATGGCTGGTAGAAAATATCACTGTTTTTAAGAAGTATACGACAGATTATCCGTGTATAATCGAATCAAGGAAGCGCCAACAATTTTCCTTTTGCTCTATTTGTAGGTGTGATTTTTCCGTTGTCCACAAGGGCAAAGGAGATATCATTAATCACATTCGTACGCAAAAACACGTGGACAATTCTAAGTCCGTGGAAAATAACAAAACATTAAATTTTGCTCAAGATAGTTCCTCTTCCGATGCGATTATCCATGCTGAGTGCTTGTTTACTTCATTCCTCGTGTAACATAACTTACCTTTAAGCTGTGCTGCCCATGCAAGTGTGCTTTTTAAGAAAATGTTCCGAGATAGTAACATTGCAAAAAAACTATGCATGTGACAGAACAAAAACATTGTGCGTTGTTGCCGAAATGGGGAAATTTTCAAAAATAGACTTGCATACTTGCCAACTTTTACGGATTATTTGTAAAATTTACGTATTTCTGCTTAATTTTACTGATTTACGGATAGAGGTCTTTTTTAACAGATTTTTTTAATATTGAGATTGTTCAATCGAAATATTTCAACCCCCTGCAACCATCCACTTAGATTTTCTACCAGACCTTACGAGCGCTGTGTCATGCGATGATGTCATCTTTGACTCACTGGCTTCGTGTCATTGTGCGGTAGCTCTCTCCACGGGGGTGTGCTCAAGTGATGCGCCGACTAGAGTTCGCCAAAACGCGTAATTGTGCTTTTAGTATGCATCAAAATTTTACCAACGCGTAAAATTACACCCCGGGAATTTTTCTGCATGCGTAAAAATGTGTGTCGGGAATTTTTTCTCGCGTGTAAAACTATGCGTCGAATAATTTTACCAATTCGTAAAAATGCGCATCGGGACGGTACTTTGCCGTTCAGAAACGGAAGTACACGAAATAAAGATTTTCTCCGTAATCATAATTTCTTTTTCCTGTGATGTTGCCTCTGTCCAGTATTTTTGTTATATATCATTTTATTCCATAAATATTTGTATTTCAGTTTAAAAACGGAGGAAAAATTTCCGAAATCAGAAATTCGGCGGCGAAAAAATTTCGCTGTAATCTTTAGGCATGAGAGTGCGACGGCGTCGAGGAATTTCTCCTTTTCCATCATAATTTGGGTTATCCTCCAGATCGATGCATAACTTAACAGAATTTTTTAAAATATTTTGTAACAGAAATTGTTTTACATTTTTTATATGCCTTAATGTAACATTAGTGCTTCAAATTATGTCCATTGATATTTCAAACATATGAAAATAAGCTGGCAGGATTTTCATAGAAAATTGCAGGATTTTTCACTTCTTAAGGTTGGCAAGTCTGCCATTGAATATTTCAAAATTTTGTCATCTGGTCTTTACATGTATTATCTTCTTCTTCTTTTTTTTTTTTTTTCAAAATAGCTCATGTTCATTGCATCACATATTGCCAGTGAGTGTTTCGATTGAGATAAGTTGTATACCCATAAACTATCATTGCTGCTTTATATAAGGGTCATTTATAAATAAATGGTACTATTGTCAGCTCAAAATGATCTTATAGGCAGCTACGATTCCCACATCAGATAGTCTTTGTTTGGTACAGCAGTAACCAACAAGATGGCATCTGGTGCTTGATTACGTCATGTGCAACACATTTCTCAGATCAGTTGTACACTAGGGTGGGCAACAACATGGAATCAGATTATCATGGGCAACATTGGACTGCATGGTTCCTCTGGAAAGAAGGTTTGCCACCTGTTGACATTCTCAGTTGGTTTACAGCTGCATGTAGTGAAGCAGGGCCTGGCCACAGGAGTGCTTTTGCAATGGGTGGAAGCCTTCAACAGTGGAAGTGTAATGAAAGGAATCGGCCCAGGCCAACCTGCAACAGCCAACACACCTGCAAATATGCATCATATTTCTGAGATGATTGTGTACAACAGACACATAAAAATTAAGGAATTGCATCAGGTCTGTGCTATGCAGTGCTTCATGCATTAATCCACAAGGAACTAAAAATGAAGAAAGTGTGTGCTCTCTGGGTGCCACATGACTGACACCTCAACAAAAGGAGATAAAGGTTTAAACATGTCTTAAACTGCTCACTATTGTCATATTTAACTGATTTGGCACCATAGGATTGTAGCCTGTTTGACAAGATTAAAGAACTATTGCAAGGATTACAATTCTAGAATCATGACACCTTGCAGAGAAGTGTGCAGGTATACTGCAACCATCAGGAAGTTACTGGTAAGATGAGAGTGGTGCATTGTAAAGATGAGTACAGGCTCCTTTTTAAGGCCAGGGCCCGGCCCAGCCCAGGTTTAACATTTGTGCAAATTCTCCCTATGTGAAAAAGGAAAAAAATTAAGCATAACATTTTATTCCTATTTACATTTTCATGATCAGATAACAATGTTACTGTTTCCCGTTAATGTCAACTCCCAAAAAGAGAGAAAGGGTAATAAATATTATTATTATTAATATGTGCATCATATTCAGGTAATAAAATGCCTTTCATTTTGTTTCCCAAGTGTATCAAGTGAATTCATTTACCTATTTAACTACATTTAATTTGTTTCATTCAAATTTAAATAAGGGTTTTGAGCGCTTAAATTACATTACAAAATTAATGTCATTTAAACGTTCAAAATCCTTATTTAAATTTGAATGAAATAAATTGCAGAAATTACATACATTTATTATAAAATGTACGTAATTTCTGCATGACATGAGAATTGCGTATTCCTGTTTTCCTGACAGATTTGGTTCAATTTAGTATTGAGCAAATGTGCACTGCATATATAGGTCATAATGATTTTTAATGGAACTTTATAATATCAGCTGTTTTCTGAAACACAAACTTTGTTTAAAGCAAAAGATGAAAAAAAAATTATAATAAATAAAGAACAAAAGATCCAGTGATTTCATTTAAATTTTACAGTATGCAGCAATCCGAGACCATACTCCTTTCATAATACAGTATCAAATTAAGGCCTTGTATTTATTTAGGTACCGGTGTCGTATGATGAAGTAAAATTTTGTTTTTTTTTTTCTTTGTTGCTTATGATTACAATCGGTATTTTAATGGGAAAATTGTTGACAGTATATTTGGCTGATTTTTTGAAAAAAACATTTTGTATATATATATATTTACTATCGGGGATTATTTTATATTATGCTGCGTTGTTTAGTATTGACGGCGGCAAAATACGTATATTTTTTATTCTGGAATTTATAAAACATTGATTATGTTACTTCTTTTTAATTGCTGAGAAACAAGAATTTTACAATAATAAGAAAATAAGCATTGATGTATCAAATATATAAGTGTTATTACCGAAGTAAAATTTCTTGTATTGTTCAAGGAAATAATTATTCAAAAAACGCTCTTTCTTGATTCACTTTCAACGTGTTTCCTATACTTTTAGAACAGAAACATCATTAGCGGATGTTCTACCTCATAGTCTCTCATAACTTCTCAAAAACAGAATAGCGTCTAAAGCTTGAGAATTTAATCTCAATCTTTCTTCTAACACCCTGCCTACTGCACTAAAGGCCCGTTCACTTGCAGTGATGCTAGCTGATATGCACAATGCTCGTCTTGCAATACTGGCTAATTTAGGGAATTTTGAATTTTTCCACAAAGTCAGCAAATCCTTAGCTTCTAAGTGATCGACTCCCACTTTCAAACCAATGTAGATACATACTTCATCTTCTTGAGGAACATCTAAATTAAATTCATCTTCCAGTTCTTCAAACATACTTGATGACATATGTTTCGGCGTATTGTCAATACTGAAGCCGATGTTCTTCGTTAGTTTCGTCGATCATAGAACGTATTTGTGAATGCACATGTTTTCTTTCATTTTCTGATAACATTTTTAACGAATTGAGGTTCTGATGTAGAAAGGTTGGCAATTTATGTAAATTGTTAATATCTGTTTTGCTGTGCAACCATTTTTCTGTTTTTTTCTTCAGTACTACTAAAATATATGAATCTGTTGGGGAAATGGCTCAGTGCTTCATGAGCAAGTGATACCAGAGGAGTACTTAGTGGCTTCCTCAAACCATTTTAGAAATTAGAAATTTTGACTTAGTGGCTTCCTCAAACCATTTTAGAAATTAGAAATTTTGTCAAAACAGACAAAATATCAGAATTTAATCCTTCCATACAAAAGGCTTCGTTTTTGATAGCCAAAACATCCCTAATATCACTTATCTGGTCGTTTACGGATTCTAGCATAGCACACAAAGTATTCCAGCAAGTTTCGACTTCTTGATAAACAGATTTTTTCAACTGCAACATAGTTCCTGATTTTTTTAAGTAAGTAACAAGCGATTTACAATTTTCTTGTTTTCAACTCTGGTAGTGCTTCAGTTGCTTCTGTAAAACTGTGTTTCAGTACAGTGTTCAAGAGGTGGCAGGCACAAGTTAAATGATGAAAACATCTAAATGTCAAAACTATGTTTGCCCCCTTCATCACTTACAAATACTACTTTTGTCGTAAGCATAGATCAATCAAATACCACATTTTCAAGGGTTTGCAAAAGTTCTGAATTTATGTTTTCTCCTGTCTTTGGTACATGAGGAAATGCAATAGTTGTTAACACCACACTTCTCAAAACGAAGTCATTATCTACAAAGTGACAGGTAACAGCCATATATGCTTCATTCCTAAAGAAAGAAGTCCACATATCAGTTGTTATAGCGCCACTAAACTTACATATCACTTTGTTCATTTGTATAATGTTATTCTAATCTTATAGTGTCAGCTTGAACTTTTGATGTGCTTTGAAAGTGTAGTCCTGTGAGGTAGCACATCTTGTGCTGGAACTGATCCTTCTGTTGGACCTGTATCAATTAAGTACTGTGCTACCTCCAGAAATCCTTGTCCTTCGATGATATCAAAAGGTTGCATATCATTAGTGCAGAGTTTTGCACAAGTTTTCAGTATTTTCTCCTTTACAGTGGCAGATACTTTTTTCTTTCTGATTTAGTTAAGAAATTATCCGAATTCGTTAAAGTCGGTTGTTTACTGCAAACTTGAGTGTGTTGGGTTAAGTCTGCTAGATCCCATCAAATACGTATACTTTAAATCTGTTTACACTTTATACATTGAACATACTCAACTTTTTTATTAGTTTCCAACTCAATTATTTCTTTGAAATACTTCCATACATCAGATTTTCCGCTTTTATTCGGAGAAGTCACATATTCTCCGGCATTAATTATCTGTTGTATGGTTTCTCGCTCATTGTCAGTCATAGTTGCGCTCTAGTCAGTGTTGCGAGCTGAAGTGAAATATACGTTAGACCTCAGAGAAGATATAACCTTTGCACATAATCGAAACCAAAACCACTGGAAAGAGTTTCACTCCTTTGCTCTTTGAATAATTCGTCATGAAGGGAGGAATAAATGAAGGTGAGTGTTTGAAATTTTCAGTTGGCACAGGATATCTCTCCCACCTCATAATCCTCCTCCCTAACAGCCCTGGGTAATTGACCTTTGGCCTGGCCTCTGCAGTCTGCAAGTCGGCTCACATTCATGTTTTACCCAAATGACTGAAAAATTCGATTTTTCATATTTTAGCTACCAGAACATTAAATTTTAGTCTAGGGAAAAATACATAGTTGTTACATAAAACGCTCACAGATGTTTTGAAGTTATGAAATGCAGGCGAAATACGCAATTAACAATAATTGAGAATTTTAGGGGGAAACAAATGAGAGACTAAATCTGAACCATTCTGTCAGGTCCCGCTGAGTTCGATCTGCCACTAGGCCTTACTGAATCCGAATCTCTCGAACGAGCCTGACGTATCTTCTTTTGAGTGCCGTCGAGTTGAACTCGATCTCTGAAATACTGGAACGTGTTGTCAGCAATTACTTAAGATCTAAAGACAATGAGTAACTCCAATAACAAGTCCTTGGTTAGACATCACAAAATTTAATAGATGAAAGAATAAGTTCCGTTCGATTGGCTATCTCCACGTGCCAACAGGTTTCCAGATAGCGAACACTTTACTATCTCACCGATATCCCGGAAGACCCTCTGCCACGTTGACTTGAGTCGCTCCGTCCAAAAACTCGGCCGATCTCTTATCGCTGAAAAACCTCGACTGTATAGAAGAGGGAGTTTACTAAGCCTACTTGCAGGTCATATGCTGTTGTTAGGAAGCATCTTGAAGATAACCTTTTACCAGTGAAGCTCCAGATATTCATATCCATTGCTAAGATTATGCTGCCTTTTTCGCTGGATTATCAAACAGATAAGCCCATGATTTTTTTTTTTTTTTTTGTTGCTGAAGAACTCAGAAAAATCTTGAACCATATTTTACAGCAGTTTATTAAACCCAGTGTTTTAGCATCTGCAAATACTGTGCAGAAACAGCTGAATTTAGATGTCAATGATGCAAAAAACCATGTTGCCACAGAAAACATTGATCTTGGTTTCATGGCAGAAAGGTCTGTAAAGGTATTATTCACAGCTAAAAAAATCACTGATTGCCAAGTGTTTGAGATTCGCATCAGTTGCAAAATTTTTTTAATTAACCTTGCTATAAAAATTATGGAAAAATCTCCAGTAAAGTACAGTATTGTCAGGAATCTAAGTTGTGTGGATCAACGAAAAATGGCTAGAAGTAAACAGTTCTGTCTACAAAAAATCAGATCAGTGGTACATTCCTTAACAGAAATTAATCAACTTGAGGAAGCTGAATGCGATTTTATTCTCATTGAATTTTCCTCATACCTAGATGATGTGGTGTCTCCTAATCATTCCAAATTTTCGCTAGAGTATCTTGGCTGGATGAGCTGTTTTTGGAAACAGTGAATTTGAAGCAGTATTCAAATCTATGGAAAGTTACCAAAATGTTGCTTCTGTTGAGTCACAGGCAAGCAACCGTTGAAAGGGGGTTTAGCATTAATAAAAAAAATTGAAGTAGAGAACTTGAAGGAAAGGTCGTATATATCACAGGCTGATATGTGACTTTTTTAATTCAAAAGAAGGAGGAATCCAGAGCATAGAGATCACAAACATGATGCAAACCTATGTTTCTAATGCTAGACAAAAATACTTAGTTTATTCAGATGAACAGAAACAGTTGCAGTCAGCTGTTGGCAAAAAAAAAAAAAAAAAAAAGGAAAACTGAGACTGACTCCACTGAAGTGGAAAGGCTGAAAAACAAAACAAAAAAGGTTTGGAAGTAGACATCAAAGAATTACTAAGATCTGCTGATGACTTTGCCCAGAAAGCCGAGGATCATAATGATATTACTTATGTAACCAAGTCCAACAGTTTACATCGTGCAGCAAAAGAAAAACAAGATAAATTGTTTGAACTAAATAAATTGATACAAGAACAATGACTGAACTTTAATTACCTGTACCAAGCATCTATTTTTGTAATATTGTATTCTATATCTACTCATAATCAGTTTATGAGAACTATTTCCTGGTTACAACAATGGCTACCACAAATTGACCACTGCTTTCTCTAATGGTAGAACATTTTTTCTACTAAATGACATTTTACCAATTTGTAGAAAATTAATATTGACAACAAAGCATCATTCTACTTCCGACATCACATTTTGAGAAACTTATTGGAGACAAGTTATGGACTTCTATGGTGTTTGTGTTTAAAACTTCACTGACAGAACAATTTGTCATAAATTTGCTGATGGTAAGCAATTGCCAACTGTTTTCATTAGAAACTCATTGCTGATAAACAGTTTGCAAGAAAATCATGACAACCAGTCAGTAATTCATCTCTCATTGCCCAGTTTCAGAGGAAAATCTGCATACATTGGTAAGTTGCTTTAGTGTAGTTCATTCACCAAAGTTTAGTATTGACCAAATCAAATACCTTTGAAGAGTTTCTGGCCTAATTTTCAACATTAGGTAGTGTATGTGTGTGATGATTCAAAAAATAATTGTCCAGCTTTTGTAGTACAAAAGGACAGGTAACTGTATGTTGATATCATTGTGTAGACAAAATACCCCCCCCCCCCAAAAAAAAAAAAAAAAAAAAAAAAACTGGCCAAAATTCTAAGTAACACTAACTGAATCACAAAACACTGAGACAGTTTATCATAGGAAAAGAAAAATTATAGAAATACATTTAAAAAACAGCCCTAAAATGAATTAAAAATAGGAGTGAGCAACTAAAGTGTTAGAACTCAAAGTCAAACATAAAAAGTTAAAACTAACAAGAAATTTCATACCAGTAGATGAATACAAAAATAATGTACCCTTTCAAAATAAAATGATTTCAAAAAACACCAAAACAGAGGGGCAATTCAATGTTAAAGTAAACCAACCGGGGAGTAACAGGCAGGTGATTGAAGGTGTGCTTGTTCCAGCTAAGTTCACTGGTTTGAATGACCAACCGCACACTCATACAATTTGGTTTTAGAAAGTCCTTGAAAAGTGCTTAAATTTATTTTCCTTGAAAGAGTACAAACCATGTCAGACCTTGTGATGGGCCATTTTGTTTTATCATCGACATACGATACCATAACCGAAGGGACAGCTGTTCAACCAGCTGATGGGATGTGGCGACCCCACGGCCCGAGCCGACTATAGTGTTCGAAATCTTTTCCCATTTGTGTTTGTTGTTGTTACCTCACCACGCATCCGCCTCAGTCCTGTAGGTTGCTGAGGTTGTGATTATGCGCCAGCTGTTTTCTTTCCTTTCTTCCCCATTTTCTGTTCCTCCTTCATTTCTCCCATTTTCTGTTCCTCCTTTTGTTTCTTCAGACACCCAGGAACCGAAAGACTGCCCTTACTCTCTCTCTCAAGGATATTTATGCTGCCGGGCTGAAGGCCCTTGGAGTTTCACCACTGATAGTTTATCTTTGCCACCACAGACCAATGCTCGGGGTCCTGCATCCTCGCCCATGCGCACCGCTGCAGAACAGGTTTCCCGTTCTACGAGCTCGGATTCCTCGCTTGTTAAACACAAAGGCAGGCCCAAACAATCCTCAGGCACTCAGTCTCAAACAAAGACTCAAGCTGAAACGAATCAGTTAAGTGAAAGATGGGGTGTATATTTCTGTGAGTTATTAGATACGGAAAGCAAAGATGATTCTGAGACAGATGCAGATGATGTCACAGTGAGGGATCTCAAGAGAAGTGTGTAAAGCTCTAAAATCTCTTCAGAATGGTAAGGCTCCAGGTGTTGATGGCATAACTGCCGAGCTGTTGAAATATGGTGATGACTCTGTGATTCACTGGTTAACTGAAATTTGTCGGTTGTGCTGGGAGTTAGGAATGGTCCCTCGGGATTGGAAGGATGCTCTATTATTGTTCCCTTGTATAAGGGAAAGGGGGATCAGACTGAATGCAAGAACTATCGTGGTATTAGCCTACTAAGTGTGCTAGAGAAAGTGTTTGGTAAGGTTGTTATTGAAAAAGTACGGGGTCTTACATCAGAGAAAGTGTGGGATGTTCAGAGTGGTTTTATGCCTGGCAAAGGATGCACTAACCAGATTTTTGCATTATGCACAATGATTGAAAAGTATCTGGCTGTTGGTAAGAAAGTTTTTGCTGCCTTCATAGATTTAGAGAAAGCTTATGACCGAGTAAATAAGACACTTTTGTGGAAGGTATTGAATGAATATGACCAGTGTTACTGGGAATCTACTTAATAGTGTAAAAGCCATGTATGCTGGTAGTAGAGCTTGTGTAGAAGTGAATGGTGTTTTATCAAAACGGTTTTCTATTGGTGCGGGAGTTAGGAAGGTTGTGTAATGTCACCATGGCTGTTTAATATATTTATGGACGCATGCATGCGTGATGCCAAAATAGATGATAATGGTTTATGTCTTGGTGATATCTGGATGTGCAGATTGCTGTATGCTGATGACACTGTCCTGTTAGCAGAGAGCAAAAGTGATTTGCAGAGTATATTGTCTCGGATGTACGAAGTTTGCATGAAATTCAAACTGAGTAATAAATAAGGGAAAACCCAAAGTTATGGTGTTTGAAAGAGGAACTGGTAGTACTAAATGTAATGTAAGTATAAACGGCACTGTGTGATTGACCAGGTGAGTGAGTTTGTGTATTTAGGAAGCATGTTTGACAACGAGAACAAATTGGATGGTGAAATTAGTAGGCGAGTGAATTCTTCATTGAAAGTCATAGCTGCCCTGGGAGGTTTTCACAGGAATGATGGGTTCTCTAGAGAGTCCCGCATGGCTGTGCATGAAAGTGTAATTGTTCCTACTCTGATGTATGGTAGTGAAACCTGGGTACTATAAAAGAAACATGGAAGTCGTTTGTGTGTGGTCTGATTGTGTGAGGAATGAAGATGTGTTGCAGTTGTGTGATGTGAAGCAAAATGTTGTTAGCAAGGTGGAGACCAATATGCTTCAGTGGTTTGGCCATGTTGAAAGAATGAGTGATGAGATGCTTACTAAGAAAATCTTTTTAGCCCAAGTGGCAGGAGGGAAAGGCAGAGGGGAAGGCCAAGGAAGACATGTGTGGATCAGATTCAAGAGTGTCTGCATGAGAAAAAGATTATGAGTATGAAGTATAAAAGATCTTGTGTACGGTGTGTAATAGATATCAGTGAAGCCTGAGTTGTATGTCAAGATTGCTGTAAATGGATAAGTTTGATACGACAACAGTAAATAAAAATATCTGGTAGTTTGTATTTCTTTTTGGAGCTAACCTCTGAATCTCAGAGAACAGCTTAGTGATATGTATGTATATGTATGTATGTATGCTGACACTTACTTCCACAAGCCTACACAAAGTTTCAGTGCGATAGATTTATCTTTGGGTTCACCATCAGTTATTGCCGACTGGTCTTGGGCGGTGTGCAACGACCTCCATGGAAGCGACCACTTCCCAATTGTACTTAGTTATAATGAGAGCGTGCCATCTTCTGCCTCCCGCCCTCCTTGATGGAGGGTGGATCGTGCCAAGTGGGAGGTCTTCACATTGCCCACAGTGATATCTTCCGCCGTGGTGACCCAGGGGTCAATCGACACATCTGTTACTAATGTCACAATGTGCATCATTGAGGCAGCGGATCTCTCTATCCCAAAGACATCAACAGCGCTCCCAAGACGTTAGAAGCCTTGGTGGAACCCTGGTTGCGCAGCGGCTAGGAGAGCTCAATATGAGGCCTGGTGTACATTTTGGTGTTATCCAACCTAATCTTGTTAAATTTAAAAGAGCAAAATCTTATGCTCGGTCGATGCGTCGACGAAGCAAGAGAGAGTCTTGGATGAAATATGTGTCATCTATAAATTCACGTGCCAGTTCCAAAACTGTTTGGGAGCAGATTCATAAGATCTGGGGAAACTATGGTTCCCATCAGATCTCAATTCTTGAAAGTAACGACTGCACATATGCTGAAGTCGGGGAGATAGTGGATCGTTTGGGTGAAGCGTTTGCCTCTGTTTCTAGTTCTCAGGCGTCCCTCCTTTCAGAGGATCCGCTGCGGAATGCCAGAGACTCCTTTGCGCCTTTTCTTAACACCGAGTATAACTCCCCCTCAGCATGGTTGAACTACAGGTGGCTCTACATTGGTCCGGTGCAACATCTGTAGGTCCCGATGGCATCCACTATGACATGATCCGTCATCTTTTGCCGTCGTCTCTCGAGAATCTGTTAGTGCTTTTCAACTGCATTTGGTTGGAGCACAGTTTCCCTGACTCTTGGCGAAATGCTTTTGTGTTACCGTTTCCCAAGCCTAGAAAAGACCCCAAGTCTCCCTCTAGTTATCGGCCAATTGACCTCACTAGCTGTCTGTGTAAAATCCTTGACGAATGGTTAATTCCTGGCTAATTTATTTCTTAGAAGAACATCGAATACTATTGCCATCACAAAGTGGCTTCCGCCGTCATCGTTCAGCTCCTGACCATCTCCTGCTCCTTGAGACATCTGTTCGTGAGGTGTTCGTACGTAGCAGCGCCTGGTGTCTGCATTTTTTGACATCGACAAAGCTTATGATAGAGCGTGGCATTACAGTATCCTCCATGAACTCCACAAGAGTGGGTTGTGGGGAAACCTCCCAACCTTCATTACCAACTTTCTTCGTAACCGCATGTTCCAGGTGCGCCTGGGTACGACCCTCTCTACTTTTTTCCATCAAGAACAAGGTGTTCCTCAAGGCAGCATTCTGTCGGTGACTCTGTTCATCCTCCGCATTAACTGTCTGCTCAAAAATCTTCCTCCTGCGGTTTCGGCTACCATTTATGTTGACAACCTTCACATCTTCTGTTCGTCATCAAGCATGAATTTCTTGAAAGGCAGCTGCAATCTGCAATTAACCAGATTGTTAAAGCGGCTAACAACAATGGTTTCATTCTTTCTCCTGACAAGACAGCGTGTGTCCATTTCTGCCGGAGGCGTGGCCTCCATCCCAATCCAGAGCTCTATTTGGACCGTGCAGCCATACCAGGTTTGCCGGAAACCAAGTTCCTTGATTTGACCGTCGACCGTGCGCTCACCTCTCGCTTGCACGTTCAACGGCTAAGGACTTCCTGTCTGAGAGCTTTGTCAATCCCTAAGATCCTTGCCTCAGCCTACTAGGGTGCAGACAGGATTTCCTTGTTCTGTATTTATCATTCTCTCATTCTGCGCGTCCTTCCATTCTCCGGCCGTTGGATACCATCCACCATCCACCATCAAGCGCTGCGTCTTTGTACGGGAACATTTTGCACATCACCCATTCCCAGCCTTTATGCTGACGCAAACGAACTGTTGCTTCATTTACACCGTCTGCAGCTGTCTCTTCAATTTTATTTAAAACTCCAATCACTGCCAGACCATTCTTTGTACGATGCAGTTTTTCATCCCCAGCTTGCTCGTTTTATTTAGAACCGTCCCTCGTGCATTCCAACCTTTGGTCTTCGTATGGCGGCCATAGCTCGTGATGCAGGGCTTGACTTGTCACTCGTTGAAGAGACCAGGGACTTTGAGATCGGATCCCCCATGGTACCAGCTTTACATCTTTTGATAAGTCCTCAACCCCTGTGTCAGTGTACCAGCAGCTCTTCGCTGAACACCGTTACGTCAATGCAGACTTTATTCTTGTTTTCACCGATGGATCTAAGACGGCTGGTTTTGTGGGATCTGCCGCCGTCTGCATTGACGAAGTTTCTGTTGCCCGCATTCCTACTGAGGCCATGGTGTTTTCGGCGGAGATGCATGCTGTGTATCTTGCACTTTTTCACATGCAGTCGAGCTCTCGTCAGCGTGCTATTGTGTACACTGATTCGTTGAGTGTTGTGCAATCTATGTCATCTTTGGATTTCAGTGGCCACCCACTTCTTTTTACTGTATGGAGACTACTTGGTTCTTTGTTGGAAACTGTTGTCTAGATATGATTCTGCTAGATTCCTGGACATGTTGGGAGCTCAAGGAATGAGTCTGCTGCTGCTAGATCTGCCTCCTCTTTGGTCGTCACACCCTTGCCTCTGTTTCACTGTGGTTTTCGCTTTCGTGTTCACGATCATATCAGGGAAACTTGGCAGGGTCTGTGGGACCAACAGGTGGAGAATAAACTGCACCGTATTAAACCTATCCTTGGAGTCTGGAAATCATCGTGTTGGCGGAACCGTAGGAAAGAACTTGTTCTTTCGCGTCTCCGCATTGGGCATTGTCGCTTCACCCATAGCTATTTGCTGTGTGGCAACACTGCCCCGATGTGTGAGACGTGCGACTGCCTACTCACCGTCTCTCATGTTTTATGTAGTTGTGTTCGTTTTTGTAGTCGTCAGTTTCACTATTTTTAGTCTCATTTACTGGACGATGGCGCAGCTACGCTTCAGAAGCTTTTAAGCGACCACTGCGACACTTTCGCAGTTTTTTTTTTCTTTTTTAAAAGAAATTGACATTTAAAAACTTATGTAGAAAGAATAAATAAATAAATAAATAAACCCTGCTAATTAACTAACTAGTCATTACACCTTTCATCATTCTCTTTTCTAACCTTTACCAAATCTGCCTGCTTTTAATCATCACACCTTGCTTATAAAAATCTTACACTGATAGTTCTGTGTCTGGCGCTCTTTGGCCAAACTGGACCCTTGCGGCACTAAAATCAACTTACTAACTAACTAGCTAGCTACCTCCCAGGAAAATGAATTACACATTTAAGTGTGTGAGCAGTTGGTGCCTTCCAATGTAATGAAAAAGGAAAGTTTTAGAGGAGGGGAAGAGGTAATGGCATGAATAGGTATCGTGATTGATGATTGTATCCCTCTACATGTCTTTGATAAAGAAACTTGGATTAGTAGATATTGAGAAGATATCCTAGGACCCCATGTATGGATTTTTTGAGGTGCTGTTGTTCTAGAATTTGTTTTGCCTGGGCAGTAATGCTTGTCCTCATAGAGTGAGATTCTTGGAAGAATACTTAGAAAGTAAGGACTTAGAAAGAATGGGTTGGCCAGCAAGGTCCCCAGATCTCTACCCTTATCAATCATGCTTAGAATGCTTTCGGATGGCAAGGTGCATGTCATCAACCTCCTCCAAGAACAACTGAAGTTCTGGTAGTGGTTTTCCATGGAAAATTTCATTAAAAACCTATGTATTTGAACAAGATAAATTTTAGTTAAAAATAGTTGGGTGATGGAATAAAACATGGGAGGAAAGAAGGAGAAATTGGGTAAAATTATTGCCTTGGTCCTAGTCAAAAAACACTTCCAAAGGTGACAGAAAAAGACATCAGGAATCATTTACCGGGTGTTCAATAAATGACCAAACACTTAGATTAGGAATAACTTTTGAAATATGCACGAGATGGCAGCATTGTCAGTTTTTTGTCGACCAAGTGCTTATAGGTAATTGATCCAGTGTTGGTTCGACTGTGTTTTAGTGCAAGTTAAAAATGGTGTATTCAACCGAACAATGTGTTTTTATTGTGAAAACTTGGTACAAAACAAACAATAGTCCTTCTGAAACACTGAAAAAGTGGTCAACAGCTTACAAGAATGTTCAAAAGCCATCAAAGTCAACAGTTCTTGACCTAGTTAGGAAATTTGAGATAACTGGTTCTGTTCTCGACGCTCATAAAGAAAATGTGGGTGCACCAAGATCAGCCAGGACACCGGAAAATTTGGATCAAGCACGGAGGACTGTGACTGATGATCCTGCCACGTCAACAAGAAAATTGGCCTTTCAACTTCAGGTAAGCATTGGATCTGCTGACTCAATCCTAAAAAAAGACCTCCAGTTATTCCCATACAAAATTGAAACACTTCAACATCATAATGAGGCGTCCATCGAAAAGAGGGATATGTTTGCTAACGCAATTGTTGATGTCATCAACAACAAACAATTGAATTTGGATTGTGTTTGGTTCAGCGACGAAGCCCATTTCGGGTTATGTGGATATGTTAGCAAACACTATTACCGTATATGGGGATCAGAGAAGCCAGTTTTCATTGAAACACGCCCTCTTCATCCAGCTAAAGTTACAGTTTGGGTAGCTCTCTGCAGGAACAGGCTGGTTGGTCCTGCTTTTTTCGACTCCACTGTGAAAAGCGATTCCTACAAAGCTATGCTGGAAAACAGGTTTCTCCCGGAAATTTGCCGTCTGGGAGTGGTCAATGGTTTCTGGTTCATGCAAGATGGTGCACCTCCGCATCACACTCTGGATGCTTTTTGGACCATAAGCAGCCACTTTGGACACAACGTGCTTGCTCTCAATTACCCCAATTATTACCCTGGAGCTATCAAATAGCCTCCTTATTCTCCCTACGCAAATCCCTTTGACTTCTTTCTTTGGGGATACATCAAAGATTTGGTCTACAAAGCACGCCCTGACACTTGTGACTGAGCTCAAAGATGCTATCACTGAGGCTTTCCCGCTGTAACTCAAGATACTCTAGGCCGAGTCATAGAGAACTTTCAAGCCTGAATGCGCCATCTTGTGGTAACGGAAAGCAAACACTTTGAAAATGTTATCACTTAATTACCTTTTGAGCCCACTTCAAAGAAACACTGTTTGCTTAAATTATATCTTTTGTCTATAAAACTTTTTCTACAAACTAAGCTTTCGGTCATTTATTGAACACCCTGTACTTAGTTAGGGTTCAAAAATAGTTGTTAGGAGTGTTCCTTTGTATTTTAGAAGAACTAAAAACAAATACAGTAAACTCCACTTATAATGAGGATCTGAGGACCAGTGGAAATCCTTGCTAAATTCTTTTTGGTGTGAAAATTCCACCATGTAAAAATATGCATACGGACAATGTGCACATGTTTATATTCATATCCCTAACAACTGGATTTAAGATTTAATTTTTTTCATTACAATAGTGCAAATTGAAATAAATGAGCAATTACATGAACACATATTGTTCCTGTTTTTTTTCCATGATGTGTTTTAAAAATTTGCTTATGTATATGATGAACTTTCCTTGTAGTATATCTTAGAGCAGTGAATTAGCCTTTTACAGTAAAGTAGGGCCATACCTAAAATGATTTTTTGAACTACTCTTTTTAGATTTCATTTTGAAAGTATGCTTTCTTTCACAGAAAATAATTTCTGCTCTGCTGGAGAAGACAAACGTTTTGACTGGGGATCAAGCCGTCACTGTGATTTTCAGTCTTCTTAATCTTGACACGCCATTGGATGGATACTTGGAACTTTTAAATAGTGTTTTTCATACTGCTGCAAATTACATTGAGCAGTTAAGAGTCAACCAGATTATTCATGTAGTCAGACTTTGCAGCAAGTTTCATTTTTTCCATCATGATTTCTTGGTTGCCAGTGCTAAGAAGGCAGTTGAGGACAAATGGAACTTAGAAGACAGTTGTGAATTACAGAAGTATATGCACAAACTGTTTGTTTTTTATCCTGAATTACTGGACCTTTTGTGTGAGCATATAGTTTCAAATGCTGAGATTGTTAGAACAGATGACAGATATTCTCCATTTCATTTGGCTTCCTATTTTGCTCTTACAAATTATCACCCTGTAGGACTTGAAACAGCTTTGGAAATCTTAAGTACCTCTGAGGAAAAACTTTCATTGGCATATGAAACACTCCCTCATTTGTACACAAGATTTGCTAGTTGTTTGGCATTACTAGGTTGTTTCCCAGAAAAGATACTTGAGCATGTATTGAATGAAAGTTTTTTGATGAAAGCTTGGTCTTTTGGACGGAAAAATGGTAAGATATGCTAATTCCATTTATTAATTTTTATTTCATAAATATATACTGTTTATTTCATAAATATATACATGGAGACATCCAATTGGGACGACAAGTGAAATTGATTTTATTATGTGTAACAAAAAATTCGTCATCGAAGACTGCAGTGTGCTGAACAAGTTCAACACAGGTAGTGACCATAGATTGGTGAGATGTAAGATGCACCTCAACACTAAACTGGAACGTGGCAAGCTCATAAGACAAACAAAATGTATTGACATAACCAACCTTAAAAAACACCATAATACTTTCAAGTTGGAACTGAAGAACAGATTCTCTGCTTTAGAAGGCCTAACATCGGAAGAAGTGGATATTTCGGAAGTTAACAGAAAAGTAACCAAAGCTCTAATGGAAACAGCAACAAAATTAGCTGGGTCTAAGAACAAGTTGCATGTGAACAAATTATCAGGAAAAACCAAAATGTTGATGCAAAAAAGAAGAGAGATGAGGACAACTAAAGTAGATGTGACTTCCAAAGTGGAATATATAGAGCTATGCAAGACAACACGAAAAAGTATCACTGAAGACGTAAGGAAATTCAACTGTGAGCTAGTGAGGAAAGCAATTGAAAACAACCAAAGCCTTAAGATAGCAAAGGGACATCTCAGTAAGGGAAGAAAACAGATTATGGCTCTGAGAAAAGAAGATGGTTCTATAACAAGAAATAGAGGCGAAATTTTGACAAGAGTGAATGATTTCTACTCCAAATTATATGAAAGGGATGATACATGTACTCCAGACATCATGAAAGGTACCAGAGTTCTTCCAGTCCTCCCAGCAGAAGTTGCTCATGCAATCAAGAACATGAAGCGAGGGAAAGCTCCAGGAGAAGATGGAATTACTATAGACATCATACAAGAAGCAAGTGGAGAAATTGAAACAGTACTCGCCCAAATTTTCACTCGATGCCTTAATGAAGGGAAGATTCCTGAGGATTGGAACAATGCTACAATGATCCTGCTACATAAAAAAGGTGACATTGAGGATCTCAGGAACTACAGACCTATCAGCCTCCTATCAGTGGTTTATAAAATCTTCACTAAAGTTCTTTCACACCGCTTGAAGGTAACACTGGACATGGCTCAACCGAGAGAACAAGCTGGATTCAGGAGTGGCTACAGCACAATAGATCATATCCACGTACTGAGAGAACTGATTGAAAGAGCGAGGAATATGAACTTCCATTGTGCATGGCTTTTATCGATTATGAAAAAGCCTTTGATTCGGTGAAACCATCAGCAGTTACCACGGCTCTGAAATCCTGCGGTATTGAAGATGCATACATTAATATTATTAATAACATCTATGAAAATGCAAGTGCAAAGATTCGGCTGTTTGAAAATACAACACACATAAAAATTGGAAAGAGGAGTGAGACAAGGTGACACCATATCTCCGAAGCTCTTTAATGCCACATTGGAAAATGTCTTTCAATCACTGAACTGGGAAAACAAAGGGATAAAGATTAATGGAGATTATCTAACCCACCTTCGTTTTGCTGATGACGTAGTCATTTTTGCAACTACCCCATCAGAGCTGCAGAGTATGATCCAGGAACTTGCTGACAAGAGTAAAGAAGTGGGATTAAAAATGAACTTTCAGAAGACAAAAGTGATGTTCAATGCTTTTACAAGAAATGAAGATTTATCGATTGATGGAGAAAAACTGGAGATAACAGATACGTATGTTTATCTTGGACAGCAGATATCAAGTGAGGGTCACATTGATGAAGAAATTAATCGGCGTACAAAACTTGCCTGGAGAGCTTTTGGAAGAAACAGCATAATTTTTAAGAGCAATATGCCATTATGTCTTAAAAGAAAAGTGTTTGATCAATGCATCCTTCCAGTGCTTACGTATGGTGCAGAGACGTGGACCTTAACTAAAAGAGACATACAAAAGCTGCAGACAACTCAAAGAAGCATGGAGAGGTGCATGCTTGGTATAACCAGGAGAGATAAGAAGAGGAACTCGTGGATCCGAAAAATGACGAGAGTGGAAGACATCATGATCAGAGTTAAATCCCTGAAATGGCAATGGGCTGGACATACTGCCAGAAGGACAGACCATAGATGGACAGCCGAAATTTTAGATTGGATTCCAAGGGACAGGAAAAGACCCAGAAAAAGACCACATGGGAGATGGGTGGATGAAATTCGTAAATATGCGGGAGTGACATGGAGGAGACTGGCACAAGACAGACCGTTGTGGAGGAAACTTGGGGAGACCTTCGTCCAGCAGTGGATTGATAATGGTTGACAATGATGATGATGATGATACTGTTTTATATTTTAATGCAGTTTTATTTGCAGTAACAGTACAATAACAAAATGTTTTATTTTTTATTTTTTTGTGACCCAGTAGAATGCTGTATCATTGCAATGTATGTATGTGTGGACATTTTTCTTCTAAGGCAAACAAGCAAGGTGTCGTAACAATGTGGGGCAGCACCATCATAGTGACATTGCCATATGCGAGTTGTAATGTTTTGCAAATCAATTTCTGATTTGATACTGTATCTTGTTCTACATAGTCAGCATTTAACAGTTATGCAGCATTTATCAGGCATAAGTGTTTTTACTAGAAATAAATTATAAGTATTATTATAATACAGGGTGGTCTGTTTGAGTAGGGATAATTTAAAAATCCTGCGATATGGCTTGTAACACATGTAATAAGTAAATATTGGGTTGGTGCGAATGAAATGTCTGGCAAAAGGACCAGCACAATTGGACGGCGAGAACGGAAAAGTAGGACAACTTATGCAAAATAATCCCTTTCGGCATCAACACATAGTTGCCATTTGTCTGGCAAGGCCATGATCCCGGAATGAAAAAGTTTTGTGGCTGGGACCCGAAGAAGTTATCAACTGCACGTTAAACCTAGTCTGTCAAGAACTGTTTCCCAGGCGGGAAGTGATCCAGGCGACGAAATAGATGATAGTCTGTTGGAGACAAGTCTGGGGAATAGGCAGGATGAGACAGTGCTTCATAGCTGAAGGCACTTAGTATCAGCATCGTGTGCGACATGAGGGCTGGTGTTGTCCTGGAGCAGAAAAACACCATGTCTGTTGACCAAAGCCGGTTGTTTCTGCAGCAATTTCTAGTGCATCTGGTGTAATTCAGCATAATAACGTTCTGCAGTGATGGTTTGACCTCTTGCCAAGAAACTCCAATGAATTATCCTGGCTGTGGACCTCCAGACATGGAGTATGATCTTGTTGGTGTGTACGAGTGGCTTAGGATGCCGTCCAGCAGGCTGTTCCTTGTTTAACCATTGTGCAGATCATTTCCGATTATCATAAAGGACCCACTTCTTGTTGCAGGTGACGATTCGACGCAGTAGAGGTTCCTGTTTATTCCTGGCAAGCAGCGACTTGCAGACTTCCAAACGTCCAGTCTTGTTGGCAGTTGTCAACTCATGTAGCAGCCACATGTCCAACTTTTTTACCTTACCAAGCACAGCCAGACACTGAACAACTGTCGTGTGGTGGTCACCTACCTCTGCCGCTATCTCAGGACATGTTTTTCGGGGTTCCGCTTCAACCACACGTAGCTGAGCATCGTCAGAAACAGCAAGAGGTCGGTGACCACGTGCTTCGTTTTGCAGGTCCGTATCTCCGCTTCGAAACTTCACAAACCATCGCCGAATGGTTCGCTCGTTGGCTGTATTCTCCCCAAACGCTTCGTTAATATTTTAAGCGGCAGTTCCTGCAGAATGGTCCAGTTTAAATTCATACAGGAAGATGACTCTCAAATCCAGCATCTGCATGTTTCCTTTGTAAGCCATGTTACGTCCAAACAAACCATGCCTGAACCTTGTTCTTCACGCACGTGCTAGCTATTTATAGTAACTCTGTGACGTAATACCCGCAACGCCTGTGTGTAGTTCAATTCCGCTGTAAGTGGGGGGCCTGTCTCCTGCTCATTTGCATTGGACATTTCATTCACACCAACCCAATATTTGGCAGAAATTGCCTTTATGAATGGGAGTTTGTCTAGGCCTCTGCATGACCCCCTTTGTGGAACCAGCAGAATTCATACAAGGCACTCAGTTCTTCCTAAAGGTTTTCTAACATCTGCAGAGTGATTTGTGTGAATGCTGCAGAAATTTTCACCTTCAAGTCATCCAGGCTGTGAAGTTGTTGTGCATAGATGATGTTCTTCACAAACCAGGGATCAATCCAGGATTTTAAAGATGATACCCAATTTTGTGAAATTTTGCCTATTTTTGTGAAATTTAGCATATTTTTGAGAAATTTGTCTGGTTTTGTGTTTAGAGCAATTCTAAACCTCTATAACTATTATTCTGAAAATAAAAATTGCCTTATTTCACTTATTTTTTAATTATTAGGAATAAAATAAGATTAAAATTAAGAATTTTATTTTATTTCTATTTGTGGTCCACGCTTCCTGGGTTTGCAGAAAGCTTTTGGTTTCGATGATTGTGCATGCCAGGGCTGGAAAAATAGGTTCCAGATCTTGGAGACAGTTTCCAAAATTTAGGTGCCAGCTGAAGTAAATTCAAATTTTAAAGAATCACACTCAAAAGCAATGTGTCAAGATGATAGAACAAACAGTTATAATGTATTTTTTCTTGTCATTTTTTTAAAGCCCAAATCGTTTACTGCTAAATAAAATTTCATTTTGGTCTCCCCCCTCACACTTCCCCCACCTACCGCCGCATTTCTCTAGTTGGTGCTCTCAAAAAATTACAATTTTAGGTTTTCATTTTATTTAAGTATAATTTATTGAAATTAAATTTTGCACACATAAGCCCAAAAAATTGCATTTTCCTTCCTATAATCCAGAGCGGCATTATTACTCAAAGGCTACGAAATTTAGGAATAAAAAAATTCTCGCGCGTAATCCTCGGCCAGAATAAAAAAATTCTTATGTGTCATTTTCAGTGGCGTATCGTAAAATTCAGAAAAACGTAATTTTTCCGTCATCAAATCCATGTCTACCTGTATTCGCAGATCGTGAAATTCAGAAATAAAATATCGGCACCTGTCATGTTGATCCTGTAGCATAGTTTCCGACAGAAAAGTCATGATTCATACAATGACCAAAAGTCCAAAGATGTACGAAAGAAATCTTATTTAAAAAAAAAAAAAAGTAACTGTCATTTTTAAGTACTTTTGTTATTTTCAAATGGAAAAAAACAAACGAAAATTCCTAGTTTTTTCAGCATTACCATTGTTTATTAGTTAGACCTAAAAATCTATAGTATTTTGCATTTCTGAAAATATTTCTCAAAAATCGAAGGACGAACAAAAGCCTTAACACTAATGTGATTAATGCAACAAATTAACGAATGCGATTCAGAAAGTGATTACGCTACCCTGACGGCAACTATTACGTTGTGTGGAATAGCTCAGCGAGCTATCCAGAGCACTTAACCTGGCCCGCTGAGCTATTCCTCACTACTAACTGAGCGCAAAATATTTTCTGTCAAAATACTTGTAAGAAAAAAATGTAAAAGCCATATTTTCATCTCTTTGCGGCTCTCTAACTTCATGCTGCATTACAATTTTTTTTATTTGCTACTGTTAGCCCATTTTGCAACACCACTAGCTAGCTGCCCTGACGCCATGCGGAATTTAAAAAAATTAAAGTACCATAAAATCTTATTATCCGCAGAACCTAACTTTTTCATTGATAATTCGTGGATATACGATGAAAGTATGGTATTTACTGCAAATTATGCAACTTGAATCAAAAAACAAATTTGGGGCATCTGCGACAAATTTTTAGGCACCCGGAATTTTTTCAGCCATGGTCTAGTAGATACGGTTATTATTTCTTTCATAAGACTACGTTCGAGCTGATCTGGGGGGGGGCAACAAAAAAACAACACTCCAAGTTGGTTGTATTAAAAAAGGAAAGTCATCAAAGGTCAACAGATTTTAAGTGCTGGTGGAAATTAAATAACTCATTAGGCAATATATATATATATATTAGATAAAAAGTTGCTTATATGTCACCGATCTTTCATAAAGTGAACAATCACCCGCTCCCCACTATGTTCCTCTCCTCATAATAGTAAACACGATTCTTTTTCCATTGGCACTAGTACTCATGAGGTAGGACGAGTTTCATCTTCTTCTGACTCAAGGTAGTTTGATTCGGTTTTTCTTATTGGTGTTTATAGTTGATGGAATACTTTTTTCGCATCATGTGCTTATTTGAAGCATTAGTTTGTCTCTTTTACATGGTTTTTCCTTCCGTTCAAAATCATTCCTTTGGTTGCGTCTAGGCAAATTTTTTTTTTTTTTTTTTTTCAATTGTATAATTCCTTGTACTTGCTCTGCTGGTTTGTGGCTTGGTCCGCCTGAGTTGCTGCTGGGCAAATTCACATCTTATCGGCTTAAAAGGGATTAAATTCATTTCCAGATTAGAGGAATTAGCAGGTTGCTCCTGGATCACCTTTACCACAGCCCTGCTTTACCTCTCCAGTATAGCCTTTTTAAGCCTTCAAGAGTGCATTATCGGCTTTTAATATAATTTTCTGGTTTTCAATCTCTTGAATTCTCAAATGGTATTTCTAATCCTTGGGGTGAAGTAAATTGTTTCTTGTACACCTGTTTGGCTTTTTTAATTCATATACTAAATTTTCGTAGGTTAGAATATTTCAAAAATGTTTTTTTTTTCAAAATGTGCTTTGTTTGGTGTTCTTGTTTGGGGCCGTTAAGGAATTTCCTGCCCCAGTTTATTGGATGTCAATTTTCTCTTGTTCTCATATCTGTTGGGTAATTTTTTTTCAAAATTAGTGGAGTTAATTTATTTTGGATTGTTTAAAACTGGACGCACGTCATACGGTGCCTTGCCTGCTTAATATTCACTTTGTCTCCTATGTTTTTTTTTTTTTTTTTCCTTTCCTCTTTTTTTCAATAGTTCTTATGGTCAGGCCTGATTTTTCAGTTGTGCCTTGTCAGGTTTTAATTTTCTGTCGGTTGCTGTCTGGCCCGGGTTCGACTTTTTCCCCACCCATTACGTATAGACTATTCCATAGGCATGAAGGGGGGCTGAAAGCACTCGAGATTGAATTTTTTGGTGCTTTACATTTTCTCTGACCCGATAACCGCTTGTGGGACTCGGGTGTGAGAACCTTTGGTTTTTCTTTTATTTGGTTGTGTGTTGTGCCGAAATCAACCCGTGGCATATCCCTTCCGGGGATGGCAATGCGGGCATCATCAGCGCTTGGGGCGCCGTGTATAGTGTTAACTTGTACTCCTTGCGGTTAAGAGGTGCACTAGTTTGGTCGGCATGCTAACCACCACCTTGATTGGGCATGCCACCCTTGATGTCGACAGGATACGGCAAAGATTAAATAAATATACTTCCCAACTTTCCTCCTTGTGTGCAAGAACTGCAGGAACCAAACCCGAATTGATAAGCACAAGGGAGTTTGATTTGGGGAGAGGTGAAACACGTCTAAATCGCAGCAAGGAAGGAAGGTTAGAGAAGGAATTGCGCTCTCCATAAAAAGAGGCACCCACAATCCTTTGGGATACCTTTCAGCGAGCGTGTGACCTTCGGCAAGTGTCACCTAAGCTGCCTGTAGCGATGATGCAGTTTTTGATAGGCATTCGTCAAAGTCCGTTTTACTGAAAACAACATTTACACACACACACACACACACACACACAGGCGTGATAGTTAAATGTAATATGCAAAATGACTCTTACGCTAAAATATTTTTTGCTAGATTGAAATTTTACGGGATGCTATTAATTTCGAAATATTTCTATGAAGATACCATTTGAACACAAAATGTTTTTGTGAAGATACCGTTTGAACAAAAAATATTTTTGTGGAGATACCGTCCAATGGTATGAAATCCCGCCTGGATTCACCCCTTCAAGCCCTCGCACAAAGAAATCAGGGAAAGCGAAATCCGGGGAGTTTGCAGGCCAAGAAATAAGGCCATCGCGACCATACCAGTTGCCATTAAATGTATTGTTGAGGAAGTTCCTTTCTAGTGACTAGTGGGGTGAGGCCACCCCGTCTTGCTGTAAAATGATATCATTATCCTGTTTTGGTGCCAAGAAGATCTGTAGCATATTCAGGTGGGGCCCTGATCATACAGTGTCCTCGGAAGAGAAAAAGACCAGACAGCTGGTGATGACTAACCCTGCACCACGCATTTACCTTTGAGTTAGAAAACAAGTGGCAAAAATTGAGCACCAGGTATGAACTCTGCTAAGTCTGCAAAGGGGGTCATGTAGAGGCCTAAACAAACTCCTATCCATAAAGGTAATTTTTGCCAAATATTGACTTATTATATCTGTTACAAACCATACTACAGCATTTTTAAATTATCCCTACCCAAACGGATCACACTGTACCCATCCATCTTCAGACATTCAGAGATAGGAAATTGGCAAATCACTTGCACAAAATACAAGCTTTTATGTGATAATACCAAAAATTCCAGCTATGTCAGAACTTTGCTTTTGTCGCCCCAGTGGTACAGTGATCTATGCGCTGTCTTCTGACCATTAATCTGAGATGGGTCTGGGTTTGAATCCTGGTGAAGCACAGATGTTGTGTTTGTTTTATGGCATTGACTCTCTCTCTCTCTTCCCTGAAACCTGTGGCCCTAAATTTGGAATGGGCGGCTACTTATAGTCCATAGAGTTGTTCACTGTGGTCATTAAATCCACAATCAAATGAACAAACAAAAATTATTACATTTAAACCCAAAAATGAGTGTTATTTCCAGTGTTAATATTGGAATCAATGCTTAACTTTGCATGCTTTTGCCACCTATGCAAGTGCATTGTCCAGTATTTTGTGGACATCTGTCTATTCCATTACCATATCAGTCAGTCTCCTGGTTTCATAAAAATTGTCTGTGAAATCATCTTATGAAGGACTACAGCATCATTATCTCTCCTAATGCCAATATTTTGCATGTGAGTGATTAATTGCATTCTGCTGTCAAGTTTTGAACTCCCACCACCATGGGAGAATGCTAGATCACTCATGTGGTGTGAACACACTGTGTCTTCTTGAGCATGATTAATCCCACATCTATGCACAGTTGCTATTGCAAATTTTCTTTCTCCACTTGTTTTCTGTCTTGTGCCAGTTTGCCTTCAATTTCTTCTTCTTTTTAATTACTGGCATAGTTTTTCCATTTCATTTTAGGTATTCCTTTAGAGTTTGCTGTTCAAGAAGCTCCATTTCCACAACCATGTTTCCTGTGCATTTTTTAGCACATTTTTTTTTGTAAAAGAAGATCCTGCTTATGTTATCGGTTTGTCCGTTCATCCGTACGATAACTCTGCAACTATTAGTCCGATTTGAAAAATTCTTTTTGCATTGAGGAACTTAAAATATGCGAATGATGATCCTTCATCTAGTTTTTTTTTTTTTTAACGATGTACAATTTCGCCGCTAGACGACGTAAATGCAGATGATGTCGAATTCAAAAATACGTTTTTTCCACATATTTGCTTCTAAACACCCGATTGAAATTTTTTTTTTTATCTTTTCATTCCATTTATGTCGAAGAGTATTTTAGGTATAGTTACTTTTCCAAATTACGCATAGATTTTCCGCTAGGGGGCGTAAAAGTAAATTACATTTTTCCCAATAACTCTTCTTCTAAAACTCCGATTTGAAATTTTTTTTCTTCAGCGGATATATCTCCTGTTGGAAAATCTTGTGCATATAATTTCAAATTTTTGGTAAAGAATACTTTGGCCACCAGGGGGCTTAGTGTTAATTTTTGCTTCTGATGTATTTGCCATAAAATCTGAGCTTCTAAAATATCGATTGAAAAAATTCTTTCGTGGACTGATGCCACTCACATCGATAAACCTTTTCGAAATATTTTCTTCTTAAAATATTCCACAGTTTCTCCACCAGGGGGTGTAGATGTACATCTTATTTTTGTCAATATCTCTATTTTTAGGAGTCAACTTTGAAAAATTTCTTCTTTGTTGGATAGTGTTTTCCATGTGACATGTTTTTCCTATAATTTCAAAATTTTCAAGTTAATTCATAGACTTTCCGTTAGGGGCGTACAGATAAATTGCGTTTCCCCCTATATCTTTGCTTCTACATCTCTGATTTGAAAAATTCTTTCTGCACCAGATACAGCTCCTGATGGGAAATCGTTTGTACATAATTTCTAATTTTGGTAAAAAAAAAATTGTTTGTCCACCAGGGGCGTAAATCTTAATTTCCGCTTCTGATGTGTTTGCAGCAAAATATGATCTTCTAAATTCTCGATTGAAAAAACGTTGTTTGTTGACCGATACTACTCATGTCGACAAACCTTTTATAAACATTTTCTTCTTAAAATAGTGCAGGGTTTCTACGCCAGGGGCGTTGATGTATATCTTATTTTTGTCAATATCTCTCCTTCTAGGAGTCCAATTTGAAAAATTCCCTTCTTTGTTGGATAGTGTTTCTAGTGTGGCATGTGGTTCATATAATTTCAAAATTTTCAAGTAATTCATAGACTTTCCGTTAGGGCGTAAATATAAATTGCGTTTTCTGCATTATTTCTGCTCCTAAAGCTCCGATTTGAAAAATTCTTCCTGTATCGCACACAAGACCTGATGGAAAACATTTTTCACATAATTTCTAATGTTTGGTAAAGAATCGTTTGGCCACCAGGGGTAATAAGTGTTAATTTCTGCTTCTGAAGTATTTTTAGGAAAACCTGGGCTCCTGAAAACTTGACTAATTTTTTTCTTGGACTGATACCGCTTATATAAATAAACCTTTTGCGAATACTTTCTTCCTAAAATAATGCACGGTTTTCCCCACCAGGGGACGTAAAGTCACATCTTATTTTTGTCGATATCTCTGTTTTTAAGAGTTCGTAAGCTCACAATTCCGTTTACAGCAATATCTGAGAGATTAAAAACCCGATTGAAAATCTTCTTTCTTTCGTCAGATCTATTGTTTTCCATACCGGTTCCATTGACTTTGAATAGCTTTGATAAATTTAATTTGCGTCAGAACAGATTCAAAAGATGTGTTTATTACACCCGAAAATTCGGTGTCATCTGAATTGTTATATCTTTTGTTAAAACATGACTATACCAGCACCATGTTGATTCTTGCTTTCATTGAAACGCTTCTTACTTTTAAGTGTTTCCCTTGTCTTTTTATTTCTAATTTTGTCCTTTCTGTTGACACCATACATTCATCTCAGCATCTTCACTTCTGAAACATTTAGCTTTTTCTCCTGGCATCTTGTTTTGTTGGTCTTGCTACAACAAAAATGCCAAGGAGGCTGAAAATCCAAATTTTCAGCCTCCTTGGCATTTTTTTATCCTACAGTGTATCTGTTCTTTCTCTCCAGCAATTCCTTCCTTCCTTGCACTCTGCAATTTCCTTTGTCCTTCAGAACTCCTTCCTCAAAAAATAAACAAGAAAGGGAAACCAAATTAAAAGCATTATCGCCTTAATTTGGTGTCTCCCCTTCTTTGTTGCAGTGCATGTACTCTGTTTTTACGTTTTCCAACCGTAGGTTGAAGAAGCGTGTATGCTCCAGCTTTGTCCATCCGCACGGTAACTCGCGCAAAAATGGTTCAATTTCAATGAAATTTTAGTATGTGGTAGGGGACCATTTGGGTACAAACCTTGTTAAAAATGGGCGAAATGGGGTCAAAGGTCAGGACATACGAGAAGGATCTATTCCATTGCCCTTATGCATCATAACTTGCATAAAAATGGTTCGATTTCGATGAAATTTTAGTATGTGATAAGGGACCATTTGGGGACAAACCCTATTGAAAATGTGTGAAATGGGGTCAATGGTCAGGGCATAAGAGCGGGATCCATTCCATTGCCCTTATACGTCATAACTTACCTAAAAATGCTTCGATTGTGACAAAACTTCAGTATGTTGTTCCGTAGGTATACTGAACCAATTCTGTTTAATATCATCGAAATGGGTTCAAATATCAGGGCACAGGAGTGAGATTTATTCCAGAGCCATTATCCTCATAACTTAAGTAGTGATTTCTGGTATGTTGGAAAGCATATCGTAATCAATGCATTGCATGATTTTACTAACTTGTTTATTTTTCTTAACTTTCATCTTCTAATGCTCTTCTCCAGTTTTCTTCTGTTTCTCCACGTATCACCATCTTTAAACAACATGGTCTACGGTATTGCTTCCATCTCTTCTGCTGTTGCCACATCTAAAACAATACCAAATAGAAAGGGGCTTAATACTGAACCTTGGTGTTCTTCAACTCTGGCATTAAATTTTTCTATCTGCTCTACACTACTTCTGACAGATGTATAAGAGTCCCTGTGTATTCCCTTTATCAACTGCACATATTTTTCTGGCACCATTTTCCCTCAAGCATGATATGATAAGTCAAATTATGTTTGCTGATTCCCTCAAGCAGTTCCTTATTTCCTGTATTAGCACTCTATTGTTTGCCTTTTTCAGATGTAGTGGTTCCTTTGTACTTTCCATAAGTTCTCTTAGATCACTTGTATCGTCTCTTGCTCTTCTTTCCAAGCGTAAATCTGAAATATTCTTCTTCTGTCTATACTTTTTCTCTCAATCTTTTATACAGTATGCTTTCTCATATTGTCATGGCATGCAAAATTAGTTTTATACCCCTAGTTTAACTGAAATCCTGTACTTCCCCTTTTTCTTTATTAAAATGTATCAACACATTGCTATTCCGTTCATCTGGTAGAGTTTTATGCTCAAATATTATTTTCATTAAATCCTACAAGATGCTAAACTCTTATCCAATGATTTCCACACTTTCGTGGGTATATTGTTGTGCCCATAGGCCTTTCCATTTCTTATAGATAGAGCATCTTTTACTTGTTTTTGTGTTTCTTCCATAGTTCATGACTGGCTGTGCTTTTCCAATTCATCTTTGATTATTTTGACTCACAGGATCCTTTCTGCCCCTCCAATCACCCTGGATTCTCTTCATGAAACTTCACCCAACCTCACATGCAGAAGTAGATAAGGCAAATATACTGGATATTTCTACTAGTGCCAAAATGTTTTTATAATGTTTGTACTTTTCAAGAAACATTCGTTTTCAGAAAGCAGTTGTTCCTTTTTGTATGTATCTAAAATATTCCGCACGTGCAATGCAGTGGCACTTTTATAATTTACACTGAAACAATAAAAATTTTTCCACTGGAAACTTTTGCTAGAACCACTTTTAATCACTAGCAAAATGTGTTTGCTTGCGGGTCATTCCACGTCAAATCAACCAGTGACTGTTGCTTGACATTTTAAAATATTTTTTATATTTTGCATACAATATTCCCAATATATTAACATTTCAAAAATATATATATTTTTTTGTATGTCTTATTTTTTTCTGGCGACCATTTTTCTTCAGCTTCACATGGCGTTTTTGATCAAAATCATCGCTTACGTAAAATTTAATAACTTCTTTACTACTAGAGCTATCATGTTCAAATAAAGATCATTCTTTTTTACATGAAATGTTCTACAGTTTTGACCAAGAATGCTTTAGCTACCTCTTGTGAAAAGATATGAATGGCCCTTACACAAAATGTTGAATAATTTCACTCAAATTGCTGACTTCAGGCATAATTTTTTTAAGAATGGTAAAAGTCTTATACTTCAGACTTTGTATGTTTACATGTATCTAGTTGAACTATTATTTCACAAAATTTGAAACCTGAGACTCTTCGTCCTTTTATTTTTTCTAGTCCGAACCTTAAATGTGTCACTTTTTTAGGCCTAATATCTCAAAAGGGACAGCTCCTAAAATTCTTATATTTTTACACAGCAATGTGGTCTTAGGGGTAAACCTGCAGTAAAAATTTCAACTTGTAGACGCAAGTAGTTTTAAGGCTACGCTACATCAAAATAACTGAAAAATACTACCATTTTTATTTGCGAACTTGTGAGCCAGAGTTGCTTTTATATCATCTTAAATATGTAAGGAAAATTATAAATGGTACAGTAACATTTTATTATTCATTGAAATAAAAAAATATTAAAAACAAAAAAACAAATGAGACAAGCAGCAAAATAAATTTACCTGATTTTGAGTGCATGATTTACAATCGTCCATAAACATATATGTAGTTATAGATAGTAATATGGGCATTTTTGTCATATATATATATCATCATCATCATCATTGTCAACCATTATCAATCCACTGCTGGACGAAGGTCTCCCCAAGTTTCCTCCACAACGGTCTGTCTTGTGCCAGTCTCCTCCATGTCACCCCTGCATACTTTCGAATTTCATCCACCCATCTCCCATGTGGTCTTCTTCTGGGTCTTTTCCTGTCCCTTGGAATCCAATCTAAAATTTCGGCTGTCCATCGATGATCTGTCCTTCTGGCAGTATGTCCAGCCCATTGCCATTTCAGGGATTTAACTCTGACCATGATGTCTTCCACTCTCGTCATTTTTCGGATCCACGAGTTCCTCTTCTTATCTCTCCTGGTTACACCAAACATGCACCTCTCCATGCCTCTTTGAGTTGTCTGCAGCCTTTGTATGTCTCTTTTAGTTAAGGTCCACGTCTCTGCACCATACGTAAGCACTGGAAGGATGCATTGATCAAACACTTTTCTTTTAAGACATAATGGCATATTGCTCTTGAAAATTATGCTGTTTCTTCCAAAAGCTCTCCAGGCAAGTTTTGTGCGCCGATTAATTTCTTCATCAATGTGACCCTCACTTGATATCTGCTGTCCAAGATAAACAAACGTATGTGTCTGTTATCTCCAGCTTTTCTCCATCAATCGATAAATCTTCATTTCTTGTAAAAGCATTGAACATCACTTTTGTCTTCTGAAAGTTCATTTTTAATCCCACTTCTTTACTCTTGTCAGCAAGTTCCTGGATCATACTCTGCAGCTGTGATGGGGTAGTTGCAAAAATGACTACGTCATCAGCAAAACGAAGGTGGGTTAGATAATCTCCATTAATCTTTATCCCCTTGTTTTCCCAGCTCAGCGACTGAAAAACACCCTCCAATGTGGCATTAAAGAGCTTTGGAGATATGGTGTCACCTTGTCTCGCTCCCTTTCCAATTTTTACGTGTGTTGTATTTTCAAACAGCCGAATCTTTGCACTTGCATTTTCATAGATGTTATTAATAATATTAATGTATGCATCTTCAATACCACAGGTTTTCAGAGCCATTGTAACTGCTGATGGTTTCACCGAATCAAAGGCTTTTTCATAATCGATAAAAGCCATGCACAATGGAAGTTCATATTCCCTCGCTCTTTCAATTAGTTCTCTCAGCACGTGGATATGATCTATTGTGCTGTAGCCACTCCTGAATCCAGCTTGTTCTCTCGGTTGAGCCATGTCCAGTGTTACCTTCAAGCGGTGTGAAAGAACTTTAGTGAAGATTTTATAAACTACTGATAGGAGGCTGATAGGTCTGTAGTTTCCGAGATCCTCAATGTCACCTTTCTTATGTAGCAGGATCATTGTAGCGGTGTTCCAATCCTCAGGAATCTTTCCTTCATTAAGGCATCGAGTGAAAATTTGGGCGAGTACTGTTTCGATTTCTCCACTTGCTTCTTGTATGATGTCTACAGTAATTCCATCTTCTCCTGGAGCTTTTCCTCGCTTCATGTTCTTGATTGCATGTGCAACCTCTGCTGGAAGGACTGGAGGAACTCTGGTACTGGTATCTTTCATGATGTCTGGAGTGCATATATCATCCCTTTCATATAATTTGGAGTAGAAATCTTTCACTCTTGTCAAAATTTCGCCTCTATTTCTTGTTACAGAACCATCTTCTTTTCTCAGTGCCATAATCTGTTTTCTTCCCTTACTGAGATGTCCCTTTGCTATCTTTAGGCTTTGGTTGTTTTCAATTGCTTTCCTCACTAGTTCACAGTTGAATTTCCTTACGTCTTCAGTGAAACTTTTTCGTACTGTCTTGCATAGCTCTATATATTCCACTTTGGAAGTTACATCTTCTTTAGTTGTCCTCATCTCTCTTCTTTTTTGCATCAACATTTTCGTTTTTCCTGATAATTTGTTCACATGCAACTTGTTCTTAGACCCAGCTAATTTTGTTGCTGTTTCCATAAGAGCTTTGGTTACTTTTCTGTTAACTTCAGAGATGTCCACTTCTTCCGATGTTAGGCCTTCTAAAGCAGAGAACCTGTTCTTCAGTTCTAACTTGAAGGTATTATGGTGTTTTTTAAGGTTGGTTATGTCAATAGATTTTGTTTGTCTTATGAGCTTGCCACGTTCAAGTTTAGTGTTGAGGTGCATCTTACATCTCACCAATCTATGGTCACTACCTGTGTTGAACTTGTTTAGCACACTGCAGTCTTCCATGACGAATTTTTTGTTACACATAATAAAATCAATTTCACTTGTCGTCCCATTTGGATGTCGCCATGTCCATTTCCTGCGTGGCTTTTTCTTGAAGAAGGAGTTCAAGATGAAAAACCCTTCTGCCTCTGCAAACTCAACGAGAGTATTTCCACGCTGGTTTCTGTTGCCATGACCGAATTTACCTACTGAAGTTTCATTCTGTTGCCGTTGCCCTATTTTTGCATTGAAATCTCCCATAATTATTTTCAAGTGCTGCTTACCTTTATTATTTAGATGACAAATTTCCTCATAAAATTCTTCAATTTCTTCTTCAGGATGACTTGTGGTGGGTGCATAAGTTTGAATAATCTGAGCCTGGTATCTTTTCGAGAGTTGGATAACAAGTCGTGCAGCTCTGTCAGAGGAACTTTCAACTTCTACAACTTTATCCTTCAGTTTCTTGTTTATTATAAATCCAACACCACTAGTTCTGCCAGTATCTGTCCCACGATAGTAGAAGAGATGTCCACTTTTCAGTTCGATGAGATCTTCTCCTTTTCTCCTTACCTCACTTAGCCCCACGATGTCCCACTTGATCCTTTGTAGTTCCTCTTCCAATTCAAGAAGCCTTGAATCAGAAGATAGGGAGCGTCCATTGTAAGTAGCCAAGGTCAGCATCAGATGGCAGCCTAGTCCGGTCCTCCGGGGATTCTTAGCACCCTCTGCCTTCATGTCGCACTGGCCGCTGCCTTGGCCAGGTACATTCCAGCTGCCGGAGACTGAGGGCCAAGATTTAAGTTGTGGAATCATTTTGGAGGGGTTTGGCCATAACTCACCACGCTGGCCAAGCGGGTTGGTGAGTGTGGGATAGAATTTCCTCTAATCCCGATGGTATAGTTATACCGCTATGGGCGGTCGTCAGAGCCCCTTTAGTGGGAACAGGATGCACCACGAGAAGGCGGGGTTGACATTTGTCAAGGAGAGGCTGTGATGTTACGCATCACCTGACCTTACATCCCTATATATATATATATATTTTTTTTATATATATATATATATATATATATATATTTTTAAGATGTATTCATCTGATTTCCTGCTGGAGGCAGCATAATTCCTGTCACTACATGTCCAGATGAGTCATTGTTTTTGTATCCTGTCCAATTCTTGTTAAGCTTTTAAGACCTATTAAGCTTTTAAGCTACCTGTTAAGACCTGTTTAAAGCTGTTAAGACCTGTACATTTAATGCAGCTATATATATCACCACCCTCATTCTTGTCCCAGTTTGATGTTTCCTTCGTGACTGGCAAGTAGTTCAAATGTGACTTTGTGATATACCTGCAATAAGTGTATTTGTGCCAAATCAAAATGTAATGCTCTGTTGGTGTATATGGCAATGAAGAATGCCATAAATGTGATTATGGATCTGTGACTAAGGGTTTATGTAGTGTAAGTGATTTACCACAGAATGAACAAAATGTATTAAAATTAAGGGTGTCTAGTGATATTGAAACTATTTGTAAATATCATCAACATAAATATCTTGTAAAATATCACCACATATTTGGAAGAAAATGTTGCGACCCCATGAAAATACATACAAAACCAATCAAAAAGGGCCTAAGGGAAATTCTTTATGAGCATATGAATAAACCAAAAAATATTTCAGTAGATCTTGTGCCAGGTCAGTCATTATGCATAACCTGTATTTCAAAATTATTTGGTATTGTTCAACCTAAATCATGCGAAACGGTAATGGAGAATTTTTGCGATCCATCTGAGGAATTAAATACAGTAAATTTAGTGTGCAACTCATTAAATTTATCTCCAGTTACAAAAATTACAAAATTGAATAAAAATCAAATACCTCGTGCATTATTAAAAAAAATACTGGAAAAATTACTGAATCTTTAAAAAGGAAATTAGAAATTTCTTTTAGTGAGTGTATGCCTACAACCTCCAGCATTGCTCCTACTAATGATGAAAATGAATATGATATTTTAATAAATCTGCTGAAAGAAAAATGTTCAGTGGCTAATAAACAAGAAAAAATCCAAATAATTAGTTTGCTTCCAAATTCTTGGTCAAAAAAAAAATATATATATATGTGAGGAATTTGGAGTAACAGACTATTTAGTTAGGTTAACACGAAAATTAATGAAATCACAAGGAATACTTCCTGATCTTTCAAAAAGAAGGGGGAAAACATTAAGTGAAGACATTGCTAATGCAGTAGAACATTTTTACGAAGACGATGAAAATAGCAGGATTTGTCCTGGCCAAAAAGATTGTGTATCTGTTAGAATTAACAATGAAAAGTTACAGAAACAGAAGAGGTTAATGTTGTGCAATTTAAATGAGTTATATGC
Source organism: Macrothele yani (assembly GCA_039090855.1). Taxonomy (NCBI): domain Eukaryota; kingdom Metazoa; phylum Arthropoda; class Arachnida; order Araneae; family Macrothelidae; genus Macrothele; species Macrothele yani. The sequence goes on from CM077029.1 coordinate 35,296,932, forward strand.
TTTATTTAAAAAAAAAATATCCCGAACACAAGATTGGGCGGTCAATGTTCTGCTCACTAAGACCAAAATGGTGCATTCTACCCGGAGCTGCAGGCACTCATGTTGTTTGTAAGTATCACCAAAACATTAAACTTATGATAGATGGTGCCAAATTAAATGCAAACTATAAAGACTTACTCAATCTTCTTGTTTGTGATCTGAACAATGAGGATTGCATGTTTGACAAGTGCACCGATTGTCCGCGTGGACAATATATATACAGGAAATATTATCAAGTGAAATAGATGAACTGCCGGATGAAATAAGTTTCAAACAGTGGGTCAATACAGACAGAGCTGAACTGGTTACAGTTGTCCAGCAAATAGATGAATTTGTGGATACTTTAATTGAAAAATTATTGTTATTAAAAAAACACCATTTTGTGTCAAAGATTCAGGGACAATATTTAAGAACAAAAAAAGATAACCTTAGCCAGTCCAGAGTGTGTGGTACTTGCAGACTTTTCAGAAAATTTCACTTTTACAGTACAGGATGAAATCCAGAGTTATCACTGGGTTAACCAACAAGCCACGGTTCATCCATTCATTTATTACTACAAATTAGGAGAAGTTGTTAAGTGCAGAAGTCTTTGTATTATAAGTGATCATATGGAGCACAACACAGCAGCATTCCATGTATTCCAGGGTCATCTAATTTCCGACATAAAAAAGTGGCACTTTCAGTGAATAATTTTTTATTTCAGTGATGGTGCTGCCAGCCAATATAAAAATAAAAAGAACTTCGTTAACATTTACAAACATTTTGATGATTTTGGACTTGAAGCCGAATGGAATTTCTTTGCTACATCCCGCGGCAAAAATGCTAGTGATGAAATAGGTGGTACTACAAAAAGAGAAGTATCAAGAAGTAGTTTGCAAAGAACATATACAGACTAAATTTTAACACCACAGGATATGTATAAATATTGCTCCAAAAAAATTACTGGCATTGCATACATTTATGTATCAACTGATGAGGTACAATCAAAGTATGCAAGACAAAGCAAGATTTGCAAATGCCGAAACAGTACCACACACAAGAGATTATCATAGAATAGTTCCTCTCGATTCGTCTCAAATGAGATGCTTTAAAACATCCCAAACATCAGAATTTGAAAACGTATTGGTGTCCTCAATCACATCTCATCAAATATTTTCATTCCATAAAAATGACTATGTTGCCTGTGTTTATGATAAAAAATGGTGGATTGGAAAGATTCAAGACATCAGTGAGGGAAACAATGATATGCAAATTCACTTTTTCCCATCCACACGGGCCACGAACATCCTTCCAGTTGTCATTTACACCGGACATTGTATGGGTTTTCATAAGCCATATCTTGCAAAAACTGACTCCAATGGACGTGACAACAGTGGCTGGCCGTTCTTACAATATCGCAGAAACACTGTGTAATAACATTTCTCAAACAATGAATTTATTTATTTCTCAGTACAACTAAGAACATCAATAGAACTACTAACTTATTTTTTCATAGTTATTGTAATTTAATGTGTTAATGTTATTGTTTATAGTAACACCTATATGTAAAATGGACATTTGTAAACCATGCACTCAAAATCAGGTAAATTTATTTTGCTGCTTGTCTTATTTGTGTTTTATTAATATTTCTTTGTTTCAATGAATAATAAAATGTTACTGTACCATTTATAATTTTCCTTACATATTTAAGATGATTTAAAAGCAACTCTGGCTCACAAGTTTGCAAATAAAAATGGTAGTATTTTTCTGTTATTTTGATGTAGCACAGCCTTAAAACTACTTGCGTCTACAAGTTGAAATTTTTACTGCAGGTTTACCCCTAAGACCACATTGCTGTGTAAAAAAATTAGAATTTTAGGAACTGTCCCTTTTGAGATATTAGGCCTAAAAAAGAGACACTTTTAATGTTCGGACTAGAAAAAAAGGAGTCTCAGGTTTCAAATTTTGTGAATTAATAGTCCAGCTAGATACATGTAAACGTACAAAGTCTGAAGTCAGCAATTTGGGCGAAATTATTAAACATTTGGTAAGGGCCATTTCATATCTTTTCACAAGAGGTATCTAAAGCATTCTTGATAAAAACTGTAGAACATTTCACGTAAAAAAGAATGATCTTTATTTGAACATGATAGCTCTAGTAGTAAAGAAGTTATTAAATTTTACGTAAACGATGATTTTGGTCAAAAACGCCATGTGAAGCCGAAGAAAAATGGCCGTCAGAAAAAAAAAATAAGACTTATAATTTTTTTTTATATTTTTGTAGTGTTAATATATTGGGAATATTGTATGCAAAATATAAAAAAATATTTTAAAATGTCGAGCAACAATTTAATTTATTATTGGTTGATTTCACATGGAATGGACCCTTGCTAGCAATTTGCTACTAAATACCGGTCGAAATCGAGCCCTTATTATAACCCATGTAAATGTTTGATTGCATATCTTTTGAATTATTATGGATCCCAATTTTTTTGCTATGTAGGAAATACACTGGAATGACAGATGGTCTTTAAAATCACAAAAGTTGTTTCATATTCTTGTTTAAAAGTATGTTTTGTAACTTTATATTATTGCAGTTTTTCATGTTTTTGTGTGAATTAAAAATTCAATTGTTTCTGTTCTTTTCACCTCTGCATAGGTCGTTCAGCAGAATTTGAAAAAAGTATATGTTCTCTCTTATGGTCTATTGAAGCTCATGGACGAAGTAAAGACTTTCAGATACCCAGCACAGTTAAGAAGCAAGTTGTTCAGTCTGTTATCAATAAACACAGTATGCAATCAAATGAATTTCCTTTAATGAAATTCCTTCAAAATGGTCTAGGTGGATCCCAATTTTTTTGTACTGGAATGTTCAGCCGTAGTGGGCATACCATTGGTAAGTGCTGAATACACTCAGCCCCTTTAATAGGTGGTCCTGATTTATGAAAATCTTTGAAGTTTTTTTATACTATGTATTTTAAATGCCTTTAAGTTTTTTATACAAATGTGCTGACCATCAGATGTTCTGTTTTGGTTAATAACATAAGAAATTATAAGCCGTGTTTTAATGAAAAAATGACACATGACCTATTGATGCACTATGATAAATGAAATAAAAGGCCTTTTTTTTTCTGATTGCCCTAAAGCATTAATTAAAAATATTTTAAATACAGTGTGACGCAATAACTAAAGCATACTAGACAAATTAAGCATCAAAATAAAAGTAATTTAAATGGGTAGTGCTTTCCCCATAGTCATGTAACACAAGGCATCTTGTGTTTGAAGCACTGTGGCTGAACTCAGCCCTTTCATCTTCAAACTTAGTTACTCACAGAAATGGAAATGATGTTTTTCAAACTTACACACTTCCAAAAAAATCCTGTAAAATGTTTCAGATGGTTAAACAGTTTAAACATCCTTTATGTAAAATACATAATGAATAAAACAATAAGTGCTGTGATACTCGAACCTTTCTAAAACAGTTTCTTCAGAAGTGGGCAAAATAAAGGGCTACATTAACAAACATTTTTGTGAAGTCTGTTTTTATTGTTAGGATTAAGAAATAAAACAGTACCAGTAAGATCATGTGTTTTGAGTATGTGCGCCATAATGAACCCGAACAATCTAGAGGCCTTTTGCATTTAGATTGTTCGGGTTCACAACTTTTTTGCCTTTGTAGACCGGTGATGCCGAAACAAAACTTTTAGGCGATTTTCAAGAATTTAATCTCGTAATATTCATATATGGATTCATTACTTTTTTTTTTTTTTTTTTTTTTGCCATCATTTGGGCCATTCTCGAGATCGATGCAAAAATGAAAAGAAATTTGGGGGAGGCAGTAGGAAGAGGTCATTTTCTGTCAGGGAACAGTATTTCATCTTTCAAAACTTTCGAAAATGAAAGTTTAGCGGAGTAAAGATTTTTCCCGTAATCATAATTTATTTTTTCTCATGATATTGTCTGTGTCCAGTATTGTTGTTAAATATCATTGTACTGCATAAATGTTAGTATTTCAGTGTGAAACTGTGGGCAATGACTTCCGAAAACAAAAGTTAAGTCGGTGCAAAGATTTCCCTGTAGTTTTCAGGCATGGCATTTTTCCGTGGATTCGAAGAATTCTGCCATTTTCATTGTCATTTTGGGTATTCAAGATATCAATGCACAACTAAACAGAAACTTTGGGGGGAACGGCGGGGGAGGGCAATTCGTTTTCAGTTTGAGATTGGAGTTCTGTCTTTCGAAAATGGAAGTTAGATCCAGCTAAGATTTCTCCCATAATCGTATTTTGTTTTTCTCTTGCGGTTTCTTCTGCCCAGTATGGTTCTTAAATGTCCATTTATTCTACAAATACTGCATTTCATCTTAAAAACGGTGGGGGAGGGGAGGGGAGACAAAAGACAGTCAAAGCAAAGATATCTCTTGTAATTTTTTTTTTTTTTTTTTTTTTTTTTATTCCTCTGATGTTTTCACTATTTTGTGTTGTTGTTAAATGTCACTTTCACCCCATAAATGTCTGCACATAAGCTTGATAAGGGATGGGAAATTTTCCAAAATTGGAAGTGACGAAGTTTGAAAATTTGTTAGATTTGACGAATGGTGTTCAAAAGTTTTCATATTCTGAAAGTTACACCATGTATCTAAAGTAGTGAAAGCTTTGATATGCATTCATGTACCTTAATAGTTGTATGACTATTATTCTTACTGTTTCACATGTTATGAAAGTTTTTTAATAGAGTGTTCTTTTGCCACGTAATTTCTGCTGTGATATATTTTAGTGATGTGAAGTAAAAGTCCATAAAATTATGCTTAAAAAGAAGAAGAAGCACTTGCCCACTATGTCATAATAGGGAAGATTTATTGTTGGTTCTTTATTCAGTGATATCCTTTCGGTCGTTTTAGAGTTGACTGTAGAGCTGCCATTGTTCGTAAAATTAAAATTTTGTCGGTTTAAATGGACGTTTGGAACCCGAGTCGAATTTCTAATAAAAATGAAAATTGCAGTTTAAAAGAGTTCCTGAATTTAAAAGAATATACACAAAATAATTAAAATCATTATCGTTACTCGTAGTCATTCATTTATAAAAGCGATCTGCAATCAAGTAACAGTTGTCGACCAAGAGCAGATAATTATTAGCAAAGAGCACCCATAACACAAATAACAACCAGACTAGTTTCGATCCGTATTCTTCACTGTCATCTTCAGCGGTACTACATTCGTTGTTCGATGTTGAGCTATGTTTGTACATCAGGCCGACTTCCACGTCTTATTTATGACAAAATTAATGTAGTACTGCTGAAGATTTTCTCTTGCTTTGACTCCATTTGTATTCAAAAGAAAAATAAATAAATTCACTCGTTTCTCGTGGACCGGCAGAAGAAGCCTCGCTGACCAGTATCGATCTGTGGACCTGCGGCTGGGAAACACTGATCTAGGCTATAATAATGAAAAAGTGTGCTGCTATATCTCTTTGGAGATCATGGTGGTCAATTTAAAGTTTGACAGATTGTCTTTTATCGTTGTTAAATGCAAATAGAATATGCAAAATGAAACATGAGCAAAATGTTAATTTTGTCTTGTTTCAATTCTTCCAAACTTAGCATTCTGTTCCTCTGTTTGCACATTCTCCCACCTTGTTTTGTCTATTTCTTTATTTTTTCTTGATGTATGTGGTGATTCTTCTCCATGATTTGCGTGCGTGCGTGTTTTTTTTTTTTTTTCTTGTGTTTCGTAGCTCTTAATTAATTGCAAACACAGTGGAACCTCGGTTATATATTTTTCATTTTTATATGAAATTCTGTGTTAGTCCTGATATTTTGCTGTAGTTTCTATCACTTTTTCAATTCTGTTATACGTAATTTATTTATATACTTTTTGCAATTATACATTATAATTTGAATTTCAGATTATGAAAAATATACGGTTCTTTGATTCTTTGCTACGTAACGCAATATGTCACAACTATCAGAGAATTGAGATAGTATTGCTGTGCTCCTTCTCGGTGCAGCCAAAGTTGAACTTTAATCGCGTTGGAGAAGGATACAGTATGCTTACTTTCAGTTTGGAGGAAAAATTGGTTTGCATTTCACGACTCACACACATGCACTATTTAAGAATTGATAAATCTCTGGGATGTAACTTTATGGCTCCACTATTTCATAGCATAGTAGAATAGAATCTTGGATGTAAATGGAAATGTTTGATATTCTAAGCTTTGTAAGTTTTTCAAAGCAGTAAAATATATTATAATGTGCGACACGGGATTTTTCTTTCTGTGCCAGTTCAACTTTAAATAAATCATTATTAAAGATGATTTTGTACTCTTCAAAGCATACATTTTAAAACAGTAGTATTTCACATTTTGAAATTTCTTTTATACTTTTTCAAGGCCATCCTCTAAAAAAAAAAACATAGATCATATGCAGAGGATTTTAGGAAAGAAGTGTCTGACCCTAGGTCTTAAATAACCCTTGGAAATAGGAAGCTAGGAGATTTGGGCTAAAGTGCCCAATAGAAAAGTGATACGAAAGCGAGGTAGAAAGGGGGAGGAAGACGCCGTTATTTATTACCAGCGAGCCGGGGCCCGACGGCTTAACGTGCCCATCCAACGCAAGGCGGATATTTAGTGGTTCGAGCGTTCGTACCTGCCTGGGATCAAACCCGAGGTCACCTCCTTGGCAGTCACAAACGTTGGCCACTAGGCCACCCACAGCCCTTTAAATAAAAACATAACTGAAGTTCCACTGTATATAAATTTCATTTTTAAATTATTACTGGAAGCTATTTCTATTAAATGTTTGCATGCAAAGTATTGTGTTCATTATTTCAAGAATACCCAGGTAATGCTGGGTCCCTTTCACTAGTTTTGATATAAAATACATAGGTTAATTTGAGTTCATTCTACTATTCCATCACCATGTCAGATTACTGGCATAACCCATGTGTTTATGGTATGAATGGTATTTGCACCATTCAGTTTATTAGGCTTTAAAATTTTGTGAATTCTTTTAATGTACTCAGTTGTGACTCCTTTTAGCATGTTTTTTTTTTTTTTTTGAAGGATGTGTTTTTAAAGTAAGATCACACCAAGTATGTTGATCTGTCTATCTGTGAACAACCATATCTTCGCACCTGTTAGTATAGTTTGAAAAAGTTAATTTTGCATTATGAAGCCTGAATTGTGAGAATGCTGATCTGTGCATTCTGGTCAGGTTTTTTTATTGTTGTTTTTATTGCAGATACTGTAAAATTCAAAATATAGTTGTTGTTTTTTTGTATATCATTTCATTGCATCTAAAAAATCTAAAAATCCAATTTAAACAGTTCTTCCCCTCGAGTTTCTCTTTACCTACTGCGTAAGGTTAGGACACACTTTCTAATCAAAATCATTTGGGTTTTTGAAACACTCATGTGATTGTTTCAACATATTTTAACTTGATGCATAAATCTTTGGAGGACATGATCGGGTCACATGTGTAGGTGTTTACGATAAAAATTCTCGAAACAATTTTAGTAATACAGAGAGAGAAAAGGGTGAGAGTGTTTGGTACTTACACTCAACAAATGAAGTCTGTGGGAGACTTAGTCAGTGCACCAAAAAACTGTAGTCAAAGTATACTTCTGATAGTTGATACCTCTGTAAAATCGCTCATTTTTTGCAAGTGTACTTCCGACTACAGTTTTTGGTGCACTGATTGGGTCTCCCATGGACTGTATTTTTTTAGTGTAAATACCAAACTTTCAATTCCTTCTCTTTGTATTACTAAAATTATTTTGAGAACTTATTTGTAAACATCTTACCTTCTTCAAATAATACAGTTTTCTTGCTAGGGAGCACAAATTCATATCTTAGTTGGCTTGATGTTTGTGCTTCTAATAGTCTGATTTGAATAGTCAGACAACATTCATGGTGGAAAATATTTTGCATGCAATTTTAATTTTGAATGATCTACAATTTTGCCACTAGAGGCCGTAAGTGTGTATTTTTTGTTTATAAAGTATTCACAGCCCTGTCTGTATGTTTGTAAATCTAACTGAAGAAATCCCTTTTTTGTCAGCTGCCGCTTGCTGTTTTGTGCCCAAAATAAATACATTCTCTTAATATCTCTACATCAAAAAACTCCTATTAAAAGATTATTTTAGCTTCAAGTACCATCCACTTCATGAAATATTTTGCATGCATTCCTGAATTTTTCACAGAGCATAATAATTCTGACTGTAGGTAACATTAGTGTGTATCTCTGCTTCTAAAAACTGATTGAAGAAGAATTTTTTTAAAACTGTGCATCCTTCACCATTGTTAAAGATTGCAAATATTTTCCATTTCCAGTAATGCACAGTTTTTCTGCCAACAGGTGTGCGTGTGTGTGCATACGTAGGTCATCCGATAAATAAAAGGTACAGGTTGCAATTACGTGGGAATTGTTTATGTAGCGACATCAGCAATGCATGCCGACAGAACTATGTACAAATGATTATTTTTCCACATGGTTACCATCAAAGATCGCGATAGCACCTCTACATGTGTATTTCACGCCTTAAAAACGCTGAATATGCTTTGAAATTTAGAAATGCGTATTTTTATGCATTGTTTTTCCATATGAAATTTCCTTTTATAATCGGTGACACCGCGATTTTGTCATAAAAATGACCTTTTTTTTTTATCAAGAAATTATGTGTTAACCTTTATGTCATAGTTTATGAAAAAATCATGATTTTGTTCCCATTGCAGAGCTAGTCAGGTAGTGATCGGCTTTTGGCGATCATTCGGAAGGACCTTCAGGGCAGACTGGGACTTCAGCGCAGCTCAACTGATAAGCATGTGCATTACAGGGAAGGAAAATTCAGCCGTGTCAGGATTGAGATGCTAGTGTATTGGTGCAGTTAAGCCTTGGTGTGGAGGAAGTGAAAAGAGAGACGTGTTTTGAAGTTCATTTAACTGCCATTTCAGGGCGGGATGCCCGTTGAAACAAAGCTGTTAAACGAGAGTCTCCCGCCTTACGAAATTTTAAGAAAAAAATATATGTAAATATAAAATTTGGGTCCGTTTTTGGATTGCCCACAAAACTTTCACGTTAAAAACACATCCTTTGTAAAAATTCGTGATTTAGAAACGGGCCGTTCAGAGTTGCGAAAAATTGCAATCGAACATAATCAGTTTATGGACCCGTGAATCGGCTTCCGTGCGTAGTCGTATGAGCAGTTCATTTTGCATATCGCAGACTGTTTTCCGGCTGGCGACGGAATTTCGTCTTTCAAAACTTTCTATATATTTCCTCTGCTCATTTTTATTGTAATACATAATTTTGGTTGTAAATGAATTTATGGCACCTCTATTCATAGTGCACTGTGGAATAACTTTTTTACGGGTCTTACAGAGGTTATTATTCAAAAACGTTGGTGATCAAATTTTCGAACTAAAGCCTAGTTCATCATCAGGACTACATCACTGGAGTAGTTGCTGCCACTCAGTTGGAAGTGTTCAACTGCAATTATCGTTAATTGTGGTACTTCTTCTATTTCGATCCCTTCTTCTAGTTTCCTCTTTACTAAGTTTGACTGGTGGGCGATTATTCTTACTGTATCCCAATTTATGGAGTGTCCACTTGCTTGTATATGTCTGTCTAGCCCTGTTTTGTTACTAATGTTCCTAATAGCTGTTTGGTGTTTTTTCATTTGAACTTTAATACTTCTGCCTGTTTCTCCTATATAGCTGAGTCAGCAGTTACAGTCGATGCAATATATTACTCCTTCTTGCAATTGGATGTCCACTTCTTTCTGCTTTAAAGCTGGCAGGAATTTATTTCATTTGTTATTTAGATCTGGAGCAACTTCTGCTCATTCCACCCTGACTATATTAAATCGAATATGGCGAGACAATTTTTGGAAAAAATTGGAAGTCCTGGTCTCTTCAGATGCTCAAAAAGATCTTCACAGAGAAGAATTAAAAGAAATATTGGCAGAAAACAATTACCCCTCCCCATATGTTGAGAAATTATTTAGGCAAGTGCCAAAAAAGAAGCAGGAAATAAACAACTTCAAATTCACCAGCAAAATTACGTACCACAAAAGACTTTTCAGAAAACTGAAGAGGATCGGAGCAAAATGTAATATCAGGCTTGCTCCAGATCTAAATAACAAATTTAAAAAAATCCTGCCAGCTTTAAAGCAGAAAGAAGCGGACATCCAATTGCAAGAAGGAGTAATATATTGCATCGACTGTAACTGAGGACTCGGCTATATAGGAGAAACAGGGAGAAGTATTAAAGTACGAATGAAAGAACACCAAACAGCTATTAGGAACATTAGTAACAAAACAGGGCTAGACAGACATATACAAGCAAGTGGACACTACATAAATTGGGACACAGTAAGAATAATCACCCACCAGTCAAACTTAGTAAAGAGGGAACTAGAAGAAGATATCGAAATAGCAAGAAGAAGGAGTGCCACAATTAATGATAATTGTGGTTGGACACTTCTAACTGAGTGGCAGCAACTACTCCAGGGACGCAGTCCTGATGACGGACTAGGTTTTGGTTCGAAAATTTGACCACCAACATTTTTGAATAATAAAAAAAACGTAAAAAAGTTATTCCACAATATAATTTTGTTGGATAACTGATTGTGTTTCAGCTTGAAAACGGAGGAAAAATTTCCGAAAACTGAAGTCGGACAGAGCAAAGATTTTTTCGTAATCATATTTTTTTTTTTTTTTTTTTTTGTGATGTTTCCACTGTCCTGAATTATTGTTAAATGTTATTTTTCCCTCTATAAATAGTTTTAAAGGGAGAAACTGGACATTCCTCATATCAGAAGAATGGTTGAATCAACCAAGTCTCAATTATGTGAACTGTAAACGTCTCATACATAGTATTCAAGAAGATATTTTTTTTTCAAAGCTGAAGAAAAACATGTTCAAAAATGATAAATTAGTTGACCTTTGTAATACCAAACTTGCACATCATAATGTCCAGTGAAGGTTTATTTTATCTTTTGTAATTGAGATTTTATCTTTTGTAATTGAGATAGACTGTAGATTTCCTTCCTCCACAATATAACTCTTTTTGAAGTTTGAGTGTGTAGAATCTGAATCTGTGAAGCAACACACACACACACACACACGTACGTACGTACGTACGTACGTTTTGGTAGTCTTTCAAAAGCAAAACAAAATTTTTTGCAGCCTCATGGATAAAACAAGACAAGTAGGTAAGATTTTGATAAATTACAATTTACTTATTTTATATAAAAGAAATTTAATTACATGCTAATTCACGTTGACATATTTATATATAGATATAATTAGTTGTTTTTATATTAAATATTATTTAGCTAAAAATTTAATGCGATAATTGTTCGTTTTCTAAAATTATTCCTTTGGAAAAAAAAAATACTCCTTCAAAAAATGTGAAGGAGTATTTTTACTCTTTTGAAAAATCTTAGCACGATATCTGGTTACCATACACATTAAGACATTTATCCCAGATATAAAGGAGTTAAAACATTCCTTCGTGGTAACTTACATGTCCAAGATTATTGAAGTACTGCAAAACTGTGGTCTGCAGAGTTGCCTCACCCTCGAATCATTTACCCAATAAAAAGTTCTTTAACAGGTCAAAGAGTTGATGATCTGATAGAGCTAGGGCGGGACTATATGGCGGATGCAACAGAACTTCTCACTTCTACTTTGAAATCCATGCAAAAGTCTCACTCCAGCATTTATTAAATATTCTGTCCTCTTTCATTTTATGGCTTCTTACAATTTTGTTTGAGTGTCACTGTTAATTTTTGTTTTAGGGGGAATAAATTCACACAGAAGCATACCTGCCAACTACTACGGAATGTCCATAGTTTCCACAGATATAGTTGCCTGACTATGGAACTCACTCTCAAAACTATGGATTCTGGGAATTTTTTATTATTTTTTTTGCTAATATTTTTATGATATACACATGATTCTTCAGCAGATTTGTGGAATTCCACTTACTTTTTTTGTCATCATTTAAAAATGGGGGGGGGTCGTTTTCCGCCTGGGGATAGTATTCCATGCTTCAAAATTTATAAAACAGCAGTTAAATGGAGAATACAATTTTGCCGTAGTCGTAATTTGTTTTTCCTGATGTTGTCTTTCCAGTATTCTTGTTAATTATCATTTTATTGCATAAATGTTTGTATTTCAGCTTGAAACATACATACATATATCACTAAGCTGTTCTTTGAGATTCAGAGGTTAGCTCCACAAAGAAAGATGCTTACTAAGAAAAAAGATTTTCTTAGTAAGCATCTCATCATTCATTCTTTCAACATGGCCAACCCACCGAAGCATATTAGTTCTCCACCTTGCTAACAACATTTTGCTTAACATTACACAACTGCAACACATCTTTATTCCTGATACAATCAGAACGTGTCTTGCCACAAACCTACCATGTGTAACGCATTTCTCCAGCACACAAACGACTCCTATGTTTCTTCTGCAGTACCCAGGTTTCACTGCCATACATCAGAGTAGGAACAATTACACTTTATACACAGCCATGCGGGACTCTCTTGAGAACCCATCATTCCTGTGAAAACCTCCCAAAGCAGCCATGACTTTCAATGGAGAATTCACTTGCCTACTAATTTCACCATCCAATTTGTTCTCTTTGTCAAACATACTTCCTAAACACACAAACTCATTCACCTGGTCAATCACTGTGCCATTTAAACTTATAACCTCTCTCAAAAACCATAACTTTGGTTTTTCCCTTATTTATACTCACTTTGAATTTCATGCAAACTTCGTACATCTGGGACAACATACTCTGCAACTCACTTTTGCTCTCTGCCAACAGGACAATGTCATCAGCATACAGCAATCTGCACACACAGATATCACTGAGACATAAACCAGTATTATCTATTTTGGCATCATGCATGCACACATCCATAAATATATTAAATAGCCATGGTGACATTACACAACCTTGTCTGCAACAATTTGCAAAAATGGAATTTAGATGCCATGAAAATTTGCCCATAATCTTCAAGCACAAGATTCTTCTGTAAATTCAAGGAATTCTGCCATTTTCTTTATTATTTTGGTCATTTACGAGATCAGTGCACAAGTGAGCGGAATTTTTTGGTGTTGGTGCTGACAAGAAGGGGGGATATTCCTCGGAGGACGAAATTCCATCTTTACGAAATTAAATAATGGAAGGTCGACGGACTTCAGATTTATTTAGTAATCATAATTTCTGTTTTCTTACGATGGTGCCTCTGTCCTATATTATTGTTCAGTATCATTTTACTGCATAAATATTTGTACTTCAGCTTGAAAATAGTGGAAATATTTTCCAAAACCGGAAGTCGGGCGGAGCGAAGATTTTTCCCGAAATAATCATCCCCCGCAATCCAGCGTTGCTAAATATCCCACGTCCCATAAATTTTGCCATTTAAGCTTGATAACGGAGGGGAATCCCCAAAAATGGAAGTGACAAAGTTGGAAAATTTGTAAAAATTGATGATGCGTGACGTTCAAAAGTATTAATATCCTCAAAGTTACACTATTTATCTAAAATTGTTGAAGCTTTGATTTGATCTGCCCTAACAGCTCTCAGGCTGAAAGTTCTTTCAGCATGATGGATGAAATTATTGTTATCAGAGGGCATAAAAAAAAAAGAAAAGAAAAGCGACAATGAAGAAATAGGGAGGGAAAGATATCAGCAGAAAGAAAAATTAAGCAATGGATGCTGTGCAGCTGCAGGGTCAACAAAAGACAAACTGACAGTAGTCCGCATTCTTGCTGTGTGTGTTGACTTTTTACTCAGTTAAAACATTCAGCTTTTTTCCCTTCTTTGGTCTCGTCTTGTCATAAACTACCATTTTAGAAGCAGTATGATCATATGGTAAGTGGAAGTTTGTGTACTGTGCATTCACTTGCTTGAATTTCCCGTCTGTCAAGTCTTCTGGAATTCTGAACACATCTGTCTGACTTTTACTGGTGGAAGTTTCAAACTTAAATCTCACAATGTTACCTATTATGACCTCGCCAGGGTAATCAACTTTGTGTTTCGCACATATTTGTTTTGTTTCATTAGAGTTCTTGTTTGTTGTAATGTTTTGTTGTGGTTCATGTTTCTTTTTCACAAAGAGATGGATCATTTCGTAAAAAAACATCTATGTATGCTGCACAATAATACTCAATGCCGGTCCCAATGCTTTCAATATGCGATTTTTCTTCATCATGGTAACAGGTGAGGTTTTTGAGCTATTCTGTCTGTTTCTGTGTTGCTCAGAATCATCGTTCAATTCCTTTCAACCATTTTGGAATTTCCTGCACCACACTGAAACCTCTTTTTTTGGTTTAAAACATTCCATCCATAAACATTCACTAACCTGTGATGAATATCACTTTGAGTGACACCTTCTGCTCGCAAAAATCTGATGACTGCATGTACTTTTTACTTGGAAATACTCTTCAACAACATCATCTATTTTGTGTGCTTGCCAACTGCAAACTACTTATTGGAGCAAGACAACGAATGCGGGACTTACTGTCCCTCATCCATACGATGTACTCAGGAAACTTACATCACACTAGCATGCACACATCATGCATCAATGCCACCTGTACTTTTAATATCAGACCACCCTCGTGTATATATATAAACGTTTTTCTCAGGGTATGAACTGGCTTTTGAAAACCTTTAGCATTTTAGCTAAAATCTCCAGAAACATTTTAGCATTTTGAAATTTCTTTTAGCATTTTTTATAAACAATTTAGCATTTATTTAGAAACCAATAAAAACAGTCGAGTTAAAAAAATATATTAATTTTTTCATTAATTTACAATGCGACAATGTTTTTTCTTTAACCATTTTTCATGTGCAATTCTAAAATCGAATTTGTTATAACCTGGCCCTTCTATGTTAATGGTTAAAGTGTTTTACATTTTCTGTTGATAAACGATTTCTAATAAGAAAATTCAATACGAACAACAGCGGAAATGTAAAGACAGAACAAAAGAAAAATAAATAAAATAAAATCACTTTGCATGCAAACAACAAAAACCAAAAGCTTGATCCATTCTGAAAATGTCAAACATAAAATTCTCATCTTCGCACACGAAAAATGAAAAAGAAACAAAAGTAAATTATTATGCATTAAATGTTTCGAAATACAATAAGTAAAAACACAAATCTTAAAAAGTGAGGAAGGAAGAGAGATACTTGTACATGGTACAACTGTCAAGAAAAATACAACTTTCCTCCAATGAGCAACAAACAAACAAAAAAATGTGAAAAAGTACTTCGCAGATCTTTTGAAGTAACACACTACGAGCTTTGCTAGAGTGTGTTTGTTTATGTTACGGAGTGACGGGAGCGTGAGAAAATGTATCGTTACAGCTGGCGTGCAAGTGCAGTAATGACAAGCATGAGGAAAACGTGGGAACACACGCAGATGTTCTTCACCAATCTTTGCAAACAAAACAGCATAAAAAAAAAGAAAGGAAGTCACTACTCTGTGCTTTAACTGAAAGAAAAGAAGACACACACACACATATCAGCCATGTTTAGAAGGATGCATTGATCTAACACTTTTCTTTTATGACATAATGGCATATTGCTCTTGAAAATTATGCTGTTTCTTCCAAAAGTTCTCCAGGCAAGTTTTATACGCTGAAGAAATTAATCGGTGTATAAAACTTGCCTGGAGAGCTTTTGGAAGAAACAGCATAATTTTCAAGAGCAATATGCCATTATGTCATAAAAGAAAAGTGTTTGATCAATGCATCCTTCCAGTGCTTACATATGGTGCAGAGACGTGGACCTTAACCAAAAGAGACATACAAAGACTGCAGACAACTCAAAGTAGCATGGAGAGGTGCATGCTTGGTGTAACCAGGATAGATAAGAAGAGGAACTTGTGGATCAGAAAAATGACAAGAGTGGAAGACATCATGATCAGAGTAAAATCCCTGAAATGGCAATGGGCTGGACAGACCATCGATGGACAGTCAAAATTTTAGATTGGATTCCAAGGGATAGGAAAAGACCCAGAAGAAGACCACATGGGAGATGGGTGGATGAAATTCTAAAGTATGCGGGAGTAACATGGAGGAGACTGGCACAAGACAGACCGTTGTGGAGGAAACTTGGGGAGACCTTCGTCCAGCAGTGGATTGATAATGGTTGACGATGATGATGATGATGATATCAGCCATGAGAACGCTCACAGGTGTTTTCTCAACAAACATTTCGCTAAGTCAGAAGTGCACACAGCGCTCATAAGGTCTGATAGAACGAAGTGGATGGTTGCAGGAGATTGAAATATTTTGATTGAGCAATTGAAATATTAAATATTCCGTAAAAAAGACCTTTATCTGTAAATCAGTAAAATTAAGCTGAAATCCGCAAATTGTACGGATAATCCGTGAAAGTTGGCAAGTATGTTACATACTTTAAAATTTGTATGCCTCACTTTTTCGAAATCCTTCAACATTTGAGGCGAAATAATTTAGGACACTAAACTACTCATTTACCCTATGTAAACAAAGAGAAAAAAATAATTCAGATTTGAAACTAAATTTGTGGAATTTATTCTGAAATTTGTAAACATGGCGATGTTTCTAAATTCGTCTTCATAGATTGATTGCCCATCTTGGACACGCTGTTTTTGAATGCCGATCAAGCGTGACAAAGAAAAAAATTAATTTAACCTAAAGAAAAAAAGTAAATAAAGAGGGAAAAAGAAAATTACCTTCAGCAGTTGCAAGGATGTTTTTCTTCTTGGATTTCTGGCATAGCTCACACGAAATGTAAAGTTGACCGTTATGCCATCTTACTTTGGCCCACTTATAAAGTGAAAGCCACTTCTTCACTAAAGATTTGGATACCTTAGGTTTTTTAGTTAACTGTTGTGTAGTAGTAACACTTTCAATATCGTTTATTCATTTGGAACTTATTCCTAACCATTTATCCATATTTAGACTACGAAAAAAATGTTCAACATACACAAATAAGGCCACGTGAAAAGACTACTGCGAAAGCGAACACGTGAGAGAGAGATGACCATGCTTGGCGACTAGGTGTTGCCAATTTTCAAAAACCCAAAGCGGGGAGAATGTAAGTTAAAGCTCGGTTTATGTCATCTTAGAAACTGGATTGGCTACTAGTTTCTATGCATCATTTGACGTCACATGATGAAAGAAGGGAAATTCCACCACGATGATATTTCGTATGCGTACGATGGAATCACAGAATTTTAATGGCGCTCACAAAGAAACAATGCCATTTAAACGTTTTCACATTTATGCAGAAAGAAATATAAATATTTTAGCAAAATCACATTTATTTTCGCAAAATGCGAAAATGCGATCGCGGTTGAAACCCTGGTTTTTCTTGAGATCTCTGCTTCTAAAAGTTGTATTTGAAAATTCAAAGAAAGCCGTTCATATGCAACAAACAAATGCAGATTATAAGTACAAACATGCTTTAGTTACGTAAAGAAAATTAGAAAACCAGTAGATTTTCAACCCCAATGCAGTTCAAAGAGCTACTGTTACTAAACTCATTAAAAGGTTTGAAGTCAGGAATGTGCCACCACTCTCCATTCTTCAGGGGACAAGAGGCAGTTCCAATTTGTTAGATGCATTCCTTTTCTTGAAATTTCTACCTACCAGCTGCTAAAATTTTCAAATCCTATGGTTATATGATTGGCATTAAATCCATTCCTACCATCACAAAACTTATCCTTCAGTACAGAGATAAAATTGAAGACCTCAATGTTCTTGGTACGAAATTTCCATTTCTACTTTTGCTGTTACTACAGTTTACATTGGCATCATTTTTTGCAGCATTCCTGAATGCTTGGCCAAGCACAAAAAGATGTCACCCAAGTTAGATCTAATTCTTCCTTGGCTTTACTAGCTCTCTTAGTTACTTCAGCATTGCTCCTCTGGACTAATACTAAGAAAATAGCTCCTTTCATCAACAAAACGGTTTTACTGTTTTATGAGAGCATTAAAATATGTATAACCTGAGTGGCTAAACTACACTCACCGACAATGAAATTTGTGCACCAAGAAGGAAACATCGGATTGAACTGAAATTTTATGGACGTAATGATACAGATGAATGATGCACATGATGGCAAAAACAGAGTTACCGGACAATTACAGAGGGATCTGTGGCCACATCGTGTGTCGATACATGCTGCAATACGATCCGGCATGGAGGCAAACAGACACCTGATGTTGTCCTGCGGCAGACTGCCCCACATGTGTTGGATGGTGTGCTCCAAATAGTGCGGCACGGCGGTAGCCGGCGTTTCAACGGGTCCCACACATGCTTGATTAGGGGACATGTCCAGCGAGCGGGCAGGCCATGGAAGTGTCTGAACATGATGTAGGCAGTCCTGGGCAACCCAAGCCGTGTGCTGGCGGGCATTATCCTGCTGGTATAGCGCACCTGAAAGGAATCCCGGCCAGGAATGGGATCACATGGGGCCGTAGGATCTCATCCACATACCACTGGCCCATCAGTGATCCACGTACTACAACTGGAGCTGATTGGCTATCGTAGACAATGGCTCCCCAGACCATAATGCCTGCAGTGGGGGAAGTGTGGCACACGATAGCGAGGTCGGGATTGTGCCGTTGACCCGAGGACCTCCACACCCGGACACGATGATCATCTGTCCCCAAAACAAAGCGCCACTTGTCTCTAAACACCACATGTCACCAGTCCGCTGCGTTCAGGTTGCTCTGGCCTGGCACCACTGCACATGAAGCCTGCGATGTTCCTGTGTTAATGGCAGCACATGTAAAAAGCACTGGGATCACAGATTCACTTCCGCGAGGCGTCAGGAAATGGTTCATGCAAACACAGGCGCCGCTACACCTGCCTGTACAGTGGACTGGCACACAATCCGTTGATCCTCTCTACCAGTGGTCCTCTTGCCCTGTCTGGAGCTACTCCGCCGTGTGGCAGTGCCGTCACTTGTCCACTGCTCCCAACACAGTTGAACGGTATGGTCAGAATGATCCACGTTGTGGGCTATGTGGCGCGCCGACCACCCTGCGGTTTTCAGCCCGATGATCAATTAGACCTCTCTCAAAGTCCGTAAGTTGCATAAATCAATGTGCCTGACGTCTAGCCAGCACTCTTGTCACTCTGTACTCTTGCTTGTGTTGGCCGGTGCTGTTCACTTTCATGGGGCATTAACTGCATGCCGGTTTATAAAGCTGCTGGTTCATGCTTGCAGCGCCGGGGTGTGTGGTCATGCGCAATCGCACCAAACGTGGATCATTTGCACACCAGCACGTACTCTAGCTATATGCAAAGTTTCACGATTGTAGCATGTTTTCTTCTAGGCGCACAAATTTCATTGTTCTTGAGTGTATTATGACCACCAGACCGTTACATACAAAGTAGCTTTCACATAGATACTGCTGACGTAAGATGGCTGAATCGGTATGAAAAGGGGATGGTGAAGCATGCAAATGCTAATGAAGTGCATTGTACAAGAATGGGTAAAAGATGCAATCTGATGGACTTTGAACAGCATTAGCAAAATAGCCGCACTTGTGAAATGTTCAAGGGCAACAGTTGTTAAGTGTACAGAGAGTAGACCACTAGTCAAAAAAACAGGTCTGAGCACAAGACATGTGGTTGTCAGCGGCTACTGAATGCTCAAGCTGATCGGAGAGTAGGCAGAATTTTGAGCCCAACAGACGGGCGATACTTCGTCAGATTATAGATAATCTGAATCAGAGACCAAGTCCATGGCCTCTCAGCATACAGTTCACTGCACATTATATCGTATGAGCTACAGAAGCAGGCAGCATGCCCATAAGCCATTGCTATTTGCAGTGAAGAGGAAGAAATGCCTCTTGTTCACTCAGGAACACAGGAATCGGACAATAAATGAGTGAAAAAGGGCAATGGTGTTCAGTGAATCACATTTTCAACTACACCATGCAGATGGAAGGGTGAGGAGTTAGAGCCAGCAACACAAAAGTATGGACCCATCTTGTATCGCCACTGCTCTCCAATCCGGTATAGGCAACCTTATGGTCTGGGGCATGTTTTTGTGGGAGTGTTTGGGCCCTTTGATTCATGTGAAGCAACCTCTGACTGCCCAAAGGTATTTAAATATTGTTGCCGACCAAGTCCACCCAGTTATGTTGATGGTTTATCCCAATGAAGATGGATCATTCCAGCAAAATAATGCTCCATGTAATAGTGCTCACATTGTATGTGAATGGTTTGAAGAGCATCATGGAAACTTTTCCCTGCTGCATTGGCCTCCTCAACCACCGGATCTCATTCCAATGGTGCATATGTTGATGAAGATACATCAGACAGCTGGATCTGCTACCATCAAATCTTCAAGAGCTGGAGGGTGCAATTCATCACATTTGGGCTAATATACAACAAGCCACTGACCGATATTCAATAGTCCTCAGATAGCAAGATGAATTCAAGTAGTATTAAAGGTAAAAGGTGACCCAACGATGTACTAGCCAGGTGGACATAATAATTTGGCCACTCAGTGTATACTTTTGTAAAGTGCAATAGCAACAGCCTGCATTTTATTCCCATCATTTGGAAGTCACTTTTATTGCTTGGCAACAATCGAAATGGGACTTGGAAATGAAAATCTGACAACCAGTCATGCTCCGTTTTTTTATAGGTGATCAAGACCTCAGTTTGAAAGTGCTAATGTTTTTCTAATTTCCTTTACATAACTAAAGCATGTTTGTACTTATAACTAACCTATGAAACATTCTTATTCCATCAAATAGCTTTCATTAAAAAGAATATTTTCTGCATATTTTCTACTTTTTCATTATTCACAGTCCTACTGCCAAGGGGTATCAGTGCATATTTCTTGTTTGGAATTGAGTATCTCTGATTCTGAATCTCTTATGGATAAAATTAAAATCTTTCTCGGTAAGATGCCATTCACTATGAAGAATGTTTTGTGGTCATCTCTTCAGTAAATAGCACATCTTTCCTGCCAGAAGGAAAGCTATGTGTTATTTAAACTGGTATAAGGGGTATAATGTGGTATAACTTAATACCAATGGTATAAAGTTCTATAACATTTTTCTCTGTATCTTTGTTTCTACTTCTTTAATTAGATAAAAAAAATATTTTTCTTGGATGTTTTTCTATATAAGGAACATTCCTGCTACTAGTGGGCATAAGTGGGTATTTCTAATTATGGATGTTTTACCAACTTTAGAAATCCAACTGGATTGATGTAAACTTACATCCATCACATGCTGCATGCAAGACCTTCTGTACTTCATACTCATGATCTTTTTCTCATGCAGACATTCCTGTATCTGGTTCTCCCATGATTTTCGTGACCTTCCTCTACCTTTCTTTCCTGCCACTTGGGTTGAATAAATTCTCTTAGTAAGCACTTCATCACTTATTCTTTCAACCTGGCCAAACCATCTAAGAATATTAGTCTCCACCTTACTAACAACATTTTGCTTCACATTACACAACTGCAACACATCTTCACCCCTCACATGATCAGAAAGTGTCTTGCCATTGACCCCCCCCCCCCATAAGTAACACAGAGGCAAATTCGACAACCAGCACTCGGGGATTATCAGGCGAGCTGGGCATATCACAAACCACCATGGTTTGTCACCTTCAGAAACTTAGCAAGGTCTACGGGAGCAGAAATGCCAACTTTTGCGGATTTTCTGTAGTTCGTATGGATTTTCACTCCATCTTACGGTTTATGAAAGCCATCTTATGGTTTTATGGGCTCTTCCGTTTTTTTTTTTTTTATGGCTTCATCCAAAAAAACTATGGAAAAAGCCATGCGCACGATTTTTTATTTTTCACCGTCTTTTGGCCAAAATAA
This sequence comes from Macrothele yani, assembly GCA_039090855.1. Classification (NCBI taxonomy): domain Eukaryota; kingdom Metazoa; phylum Arthropoda; class Arachnida; order Araneae; family Macrothelidae; genus Macrothele; species Macrothele yani. The sequence continues at coordinate 35,318,824 of CM077029.1, forward strand.
CGCACATTACAGGTAGTCCCTATACGCCTTCGATGTTCTGACTTCCCCGCCAATGGAGGCGTAGCTTCTGCTCATACGCTGTTTATCACGTGATTCCCTGTACAGCCATTTGAGAGTACTGTGGTTAAAAACCTAGAGGGAGCTCAGCTCAGCGCATTTCGCGAACTCTTTACATTGATTACATGTGGCTTTGTGCTTGTGAAAATTCCAGTGCAAACGTTTTAACCCTTTCCGCTCGACTGTCGGATAACACCTGACATTATGAAATTGCCAAATAGCTCTCTTGGCGGGTGACCCACGCTGATGACGCCTTTTTGTTTCACCGAATAGATAAAAAGAAATGTCATTGGCGTGCCAGGTGCCACCCACCATGCCGATGGCACCTGTATAGCTCGCATGTCGGCACTAGTGAGGATTTTTTTTTTTTTTTTTTTTTTTTTTTACCGAAACTTTCGTTTCAGGTGTCGTCCGCCACATCTATAGCACCTCTGTAGCTCTTATTTCGGCACCCACAAGGCATTTCTTTTTCGCCGAATAAGTCGGGTGTCACCCGCCACACTGATGACACCTCTATAGCTTGTATGTCGGGGCTCGCAAGACATTTCTTTTTCACCGAGTAGTTTGGGTGTCACCTGCCCCGCCGATGACGCTTCTATAGCTCGTATGTCTGGATCACGAGACATTTCATTTTCACCGAATAGATAAAAGAATTGTCATCGGTGTGTTGGATGTCACCCACCATGCCGATGATGCCTCTATAGCTCTCATGTTGGCACTTGCGAGGAATTTCTTATTCACCGAATAGCTCACGTTTCGGGTGTCAACCATCATGCCTCTATAGCTCTGCATTTCTTTTTAGCTGTATAACTCGCATGTCGGGTGTCATCCGATAAGCCTGTGACACCTCTATAGCTTGTATGTCGGAGCTTGCAAGACATTTCTTTTTCTCCGAATATCTTGCGTGTCGGGTGTCACTCACCATGCCGAATGACGCCTCTATAGCTCGCATGTCAACGCTCTCGAGGCATTTCTTTTTTGCCGAATAGCTCGCATGTTGGGTGTCATCCGAGACACTGGTGAACCAAAGCTGAACTTTCACTGCTAAGTTTTGTCCTCTACTGATATATATAAATTTTAAATAAAACATTTTGGAACTTATTCATTTTATTAAAAAAAGTTATAAATGATTCTGAGATTTTAAAATAAATATTTTTGATATACTGAAAATCTTACTGAATGTCGAAGCGGTTTTACTGAAAACTTCGGATTTTTTTACTGATGACCTCTTTATCAGGTTAGCATTTCTGTTGAAGCTGCCACGTTGTCTCTCACGAACTGACGCCAGCTGAAGCAAACCGCCAAGTAGAAATGTGCACTAAACTCCCAGAAAACTGGCGTGATGTATGTTTCATCAAGAGAATTGTTACATGCAATGAAAAGTGGGCCTATTTCCGTAATCCTAACACACAACGGCAGTGGTTGAGCCCGAGCTAGCTTCCAGAACTTGTTGCTCAATGTGGGCGCTTCGAGCACAAAGTGATGCTCTGCGTCTGGTGGAATTTCAAGGGGATAATCCATTACAAATTTGTTCCAGATGGTCGGGCCATCAATGCCAACCTCTACTCTGAACAGCTGGAGCAGATGTATGCCGTTTTGAAGGAAAAGTACCCAGCACTGGTGAACAAAAAGCGCGCTCTCCTACAGCAGGACAATGCTCGACCTCATACCTTGTGAACGACCCTGGTGAAACTCCAGGAACTGGAGGGCGTCGAACTGAGGCCACACCCAGCATATAGTATGGACCTTGCCCCGCTGGATTATTATTTGGTCCATGGCCCACTTCCGTTGCAGGCAGCACTTCAACAACCAGGATGAGGTGGTAGCTGGGGTGAAGGAGTTCTTTGCCTCGAAGAACAAGAACTGGTACTGTCGTGGAATCGAAGAACTGGCGGACACATGGCTAAAGATGGTGCAGTTCGATGGCCTATACTTTGAATGCCAGTCAGCTTTCATTGTAAAGGTACGTATGAAGACGTAATATGAGCCAAATATTGCAAAACTTTGGACTCGCCCTCTGTACTATTGCAATATCTTGGATGAATATAGAACTTAATTTCATAATGATTCAATATGTGATGGAGATATTCCATGTAGTTTTAGATCATCCCTATGCAGTAGATGTATCAGTTGAGTTAGATTACTATGGATGCAAACTCCATCAGCTTGGTTAGATAATTTGTATGAACAGTTTGTTTTGTTCAGTATTATTGGTAGTGGCATCTTAGCTATTACAGTAGAAGCAGCAAATGGGATAGTGAATCACCTTGGAATATAACCTTGTCTGATGCTAACTTTTCTTAATGTTTGCAGTTTACTGATATGGTGAATGGCCTTCCAAATATTGCAGATTCAAGAAATTTTCCAAGATTTTTCACTCATTTTAAAAATTTCTTTGCATTTCTTAATCCAGGTGTTAGGCAAGGAGTCATATTATTTTTAGTAATCAATCTAAGCCATATTCGGATTTGTTTTGCATCTTTTGCAATTTTTAAGTATCAATTTTATCAATTGCTGGATGGTTTCAGCAGTTCTTTTCTGTTCTTTTGGAAGCAGGTATTCACAAATGACTTTGGATTGCATCTGCTTTTGTTCCATTTAGCAGTTTAAATATTTATGGCAAGCACCCAATCTAACCTGTAGTTGCCACCCACCCCTCCTCCAGTCATTTTTAGCTTTCAGAAGTAATACTGTAGTTCCATTTTTTCATCTAATCATCAGGGTGTAAGTTAGTTAGATTTTTCAACCAAAACCCAAGTACTTTTTTTAAGTGATGACCAATCTTTTACTTGCTTTGCAACATCATCTGTTTCAATTCTTAGTTCTCCCACAACTTTGGAGGCACAATGGTATAAGACCTGGCTTTTGATCATTCATCCACGATGGGTCCGGGTTCGAATTCCAGTGAGGCATGCATGTTGTGTTTGTTTTGCTGCACTAGCTCTCTCCCTTCCTAGATACCAGTACCCTAAATTAAGGACAAGATACTGCTGATAGTGCATTAAGTTTCTCATCTTGGTTGTTAGGCCCCAAGCAACAAGAACAAAAAAAACTTAAGGTCAAATAATTTTCCACATTTTTAATCCAAGCTGTAGTTTTAAATAAAACTATTTTTTTAAAACTACTGCAGTTTTTTGCATTATCCTATGTCTTGGCAGTTTCATCTTTCTCCAGTGTGATTAGTGATGTTATTGTCCTCTCTCAAAAAAAACTCGTAAAACAGTTTCTTAGTAATAGTATTACTATTAAGTGCCATTTTTTTTTTTTCCAATAAAGGAGAAAAGCCATTTGATATCAGTGCTGCAAATTTATTTTTCATTTTTGGGTAATTCCATATGAATGAAATTAAAAAAAAAAATGGAATTTGATGTCATGGATTTGTCTCATTTGGGGGATATTTGTTTATTAACATCTGAAGTGTAAAAAAAATTTTTTTTTTTTTTTTTTTTTTTTGCATTTTTCCTGTTGCCGATTTTTGAGTTATTTAATTTTCAAAATTGCCAAAATGTCTCAAAAACTGCTTGCCACCGGAACTGTAAATACAATTTGCAAGAGACCTGTTTCAGCTAAAAAGCTGGGTATGGTCTCATTTTAAAGCTTATGAAGAGGGCTTTCATGTGATATATAACATGCACTGTTTTTGAGTAAAACCTTTTTTTCCTAGTTTTTAATTTTTATTTTAAAATTTTCAAAAAAAAATCACACGTTGATACATATTTACTGAAGGCTCAGTCAAAATTTCAAGATAGTAATCTCTCTGGTATATGAAAATTGAATTTTTTTGCAGGCATGCAACCATTTAAGTTAACATATTTTGCATATGTAGCTCTGCATTATTAATACAGATGCACACATACCATTGTGCTACTACTTACTGATAAAAAAAAATTCCTTTTCCTTTGATGAAATATATGATGCTTGTGTCATCTCTTTTTGCTTCAGCCAATACATTCCATCCAGTGGCTGTTACTGGATCCACTTTACAAAGGATGAAAGTTTCTTGGCATTGTAAGAATGTCCAGTTTTCTTGGATAACTAAATAAGGGTGCTGACCCACAAGGATGTAAGAAAGAGATCTCCACGTTGTACATGAACTTTTGAAAGTGCACATCCCACCCACCAAATGGCATCATATGCACAGGCTACTAAACCTGTGATGTGTTCAAAGACCATATCTGAACTAACTATAACACAATGTACCAAAGTTTCTTCAGATTCAGAAAACACTTTAGTCTCCACTTTTTGTGAGCTTACTGGTATGAATGCATAAAACTTCTGAGTCCATGTTACAGTTTCATCAAACCATGTCTCTGAAAATCTGTCTTCCATGTATTCATCATTTGTGATGAAAGGAATGTTCTCCTTTCCCCATCAAAATGCTAGAGAGGCATCATGATTTAGTTTGGAAGAAGGTTCTGGAAGCTAGTTTTGGCTGCCAACCTCTTTACTATCCCTCCAACACCATCACACACTTCATTGCCATGCACTGTTACGTAAAAATGCTACTTAGCATCAGTCACTGCCATCAAAATCTCCATGATGATTGCACAAATTTGCACAGTTCTAGCGGTTTTTATATTGTACTGCTGAACCATGAGAGAAGTAATATACTTTAAGTTTGGCAGACAATCTTTCAGGAAATCTAGACGCTTTCTTCACCACTCAGGAAAACAAAGTCCCAAGTCATCCTGACAGGTATAGCAAATAGCATGCTCCAGCGGTAATCAGGAGATGCTGGTTCGATTCCTGCTCCAGGGCGTTGAAATTTTCAGGTTTTCTGATGTGATTGATATTACATGAGAAACAGTAAATACATTAAATTCAGATGTCTCATTGCTGTGTTAATTATCATGACATATTTTCCACGTATTATGAGAAGAATATTTCTTCCACATTATATTACTTCTTACTTTTATTTGCAGTTTTAAATCTGTTTACATTACTCAAGGATCATTTTCTTCATCTTTATAACTCTGCGTTAAAAAAGGATTTGTTATATGAACTTTTTATTTTCTCTGTCTTTTCTCAGCAATACTTTTTAGAACTCTTAAATTTAATTTCTACTAACTGGAGACTCACGAAGAGAGGTCAAAGAGGCATTCAAGTAGCTTAAGCCTGTATCTACATCCATAAATTCTGAATCATGGATAATACAACTAGGACCAGCATTATTACTTGGCTCTGAAAGATTTTCTTTTCATGAACACTCACCTCATATTGTTGCTATTCCTTCCCCTTAATAAAATTTACAGGAAGTGTAAATTTGTGTGTTTTCTTCAATGTCATATTTTAAAGAGATCCAAGTTCTCACATTCTCAAATATTTACTAATTCAGTTTCCTCTTTTTCTTATTTTTATTTTTGACAGGATTGCAACAGCAAATGGACCACTTCTTGCCATCCATATTTAAAAGTAAAACTTAAAACTAGTCTGATCTAAAAAAAAATTAACAGCACTAATAAATAAACCAAGTTTAAAAGATAAATAATTCACCTAATGAGTTAATTGAGATCTACACACCCTGAGAGCTACACCACAACTGAACTACTTGGGCAAAGAAGTGGCGGGAGAGCATGAAGGAACATGTCACTGTAGGAAAGGGATGACTCACACTTGAGAATACCTCTGTATTACTGTCTTTAACTGTGTCTTAACTCATGATACCATAGAGATGCCATATTTAAATTTTGACTGAGCCTTCAGTAAATGTGTATCAATATGTGTGATTTTTTTTGAAATGTTTAAAGAATTTTTTTTTTTTTTGGAAATTGTAAAATAACAAAATTTAAAAACTGACAAAAACATTTTTTACTCAAAAACAATGTGTGTTATATATCAAACAAAAACCCTCTTCACAAGCTTTAAAATTAGACCATTTGCAACTCTGTAGCTGAAACAGGTCTCTTGCAAATTGCATTTAAAGTTTTGGCAGTGAGCAGTTTTTGAGACTTTTTGGCCATTTTGAAAATTAAATAACTGAAAATTCGGCAACAGGAAAAATCCAAAAACATTTTTTTTTACACTTCAGATGATAATAAACAAATATCCCAAAAATTAACCAAATCCATGACATCAAGGGTTTATGCACTGGTTGATTTAATATGGAATTATCCTTTTTCTGTATGCAAATTGCTATTTACTTGCATTCTGCATAATTTTGAGAGATCAGCATATGAATTTTTTGACAATACATTAAAAATGATCATAGAAGTAATTTTTGTGGTCACTATGAACATTTTCAAGTTTTAAGTGTAGTATTTGTTTTGACTTACAAAAATTTTAAGAACTATATTTATTTTGACTTACAAGACATTGTGTGTGTGTGTGTGTTTTATTTCCTTTTCATATTTATTTTACATTTATGTGCTGTATTTTAATTATCAGTTGCTGTTAAACTTTTGCTTACTGTGTGTATTTGCAGATCATGTTGTAGCGATGAGGAATGGCAATTATCCTGTGTCACTGTCAAGTATAAATGAAGGACTTTCAGGACTTAAATCTCCTCAGCAAATAGTTTATATTGAAGACCTCTGCATTCCAAATGATGCCAAAGTGTTAGTATTTTTATTGATGGATACCATTGTTTGTAAAAAAGCAATTCCATTACTAATTTGATATTTGTCTTCTTCGACAGAGTTACAACATTTAAAGTCACTATAGCTGTGTGAAGTAAAATTTTATTTTATTTTTTTTATGAGTGTTTTAATTTCAATTCAACTCTTGTGAAAATGGAACTTTCAAGTGCATGCATGCATTTATTTTTGCATATGTCTCCAGCTGAATATTTGTGGAACATTTCTGCTGACAGCACAGTAAAAGAAATCCAACATTTTTCTGGGAATTTGATGGAAAGAACCTAAATTTCAACTCAGAAACACAAAACACTTACTGAATGGATGCAACTTGCAAAATACAAATACTGTAATCTCCATCATATAATTTGTGGATTATTTATTAAAAAAGTTGTGTGTGTGAGTGAGAGAGAGAGAGAGAGAGAGAGAGAGAGAGAGAGTTTAGGTTCTGTAGATAGTAAGGAGGATGTTCACACATTTTTAGAATGATTTTCTAGCAATATAATTAATGTTTAAAAGAAAATTATTTCTTTCTTAAATTTTCTATTTGATAGCCCTTTCTCTGGACTATGAACCTACATCAAAATTGGTTGTGGTATTTTATTCCACTCCTTCTGCACTGCCTTCCAATGTCCAATCATTGTTTTCGGTCGGCATTTAGAAAGTACTCTTTTTAGCAGTCCAAAGGCACAATAGTCAATTGGTGTCACATCACGGGACTTTGAAGAGAAATGAGCAAAATGTAGAGACTTGATACCTATCTCTTTCTTCATTTTTTCAAAGAGTGGTAGATTTGGATGTATGACTGGTAGCATAAACATAAAACGAGTGAAACACACAGAGTCACGTATGGTAAAAGGTTCGTTTAGCGTTAGCTTTCGGTCATCCTACGACCATGATCACCCGCGATCGACTGAATGGGCTGGCTGCCAGAACTACAATTTGAAGTTGGGGTGTTGGAAATGTTGCCAGATTTTAGAAGAGAGATCCAAATAAATGGGATTTGGTGAGGGATCTCTGAATCACAGTTTTTGGTGAACAAAATTTCATTGCTCTCTTGGAAACGCAGAGATGCCTTGTTAATGAATGGGGTAACTTTTTTTGGGTTCTTTCCAAATGGGAACTGCAGAGGTGTCTTCAAGGGTTAGTGCAGATAAAGCTGTCTTTGGAAAACCATTGGAAACATCTTTTTTGTGTTCACCAAGTCTTTGTTTTGATGCTTCGGTACGTGCTTCCAATATACACTGAGAGACCAGAGGAAGTTGAATTGGGAATAGCATAAACTCCAGGGGTGTCCAAGGGTGAGACAGGATTTCTGTCTTTAAGCAGGCATATTATTGCCAAAGGGTTTGGTTTCACTGTGAGAGTTGTAGCCCATAGTTTTGAAAAGTTTACACATCTTATAAGAGAAGGATCCATGGAAAGGGATGGAACCAATGAATGATGGGTTTTTCATTATTATTGGTGAGAGAGCAAACAGATTTTTCAAGTGGGAATTTTGGAGGAATTTTTGAATTGTAGAAGGTGGGAACTGATGGGCTTCAGCAATTTTCTTTATGGTGTCAATTTCTTCATTGAAGGAAGACTCAGTGTTGCAGACAATCCTGGCACGATTGGCATAAGTTTTAAAGGCTGCAAATTTGTGAGCAGTTGGGGAGTGGGATGAAAATGGTATTATGTTTGCTATTGCAGAGGGCTTTCTGTAGACAGATCTGTTGAGATGATTCCCTTGCCTTGCCAGGTGGACATCCAAAAAGTCAATGCCTTGCTGTAATTCTTCATTGATGGGAAATTTAGGGATATCTTTTCAAGAAGAGATTTAAGGTCAGTTCTATTGTGTGGCCAAATTACAAAAATATCATCAACATATCGAAGCCAAATGGAAGGTTGTAGATTGTGTTTCATGTCTATGTTTTTTTCGATATGTTGCATGAAAACTTCAGCCAGAAGTGGAGAGAGAGGTGAACCCATTGGAAGTCCTTCTTGCTGACAGTAGTTACTAGTATTTGTTGTTGAACTTGAAACAATTAAGATCTCTCAGAGTTCGAAGGCAGTCATACAGGTCGGTCTTTTGTTTGTGGGCCAGAGAGTGATTGGTTTTCTTTCAGCAATTGTACTAGCAGCATATGAGAGTGGAAAAGAAGGACTGAAGGGAAGAGAGAGACTACATTCAGAGTGCCAATTTTGTCAGAGGGTTCAATGCTGAGAGGGAGTTTTCTAATGAACTCTTTAGTGGAGGAAATTGACAAAGGATGGCTGGAGGTGAGATGTTTACATTTTTCCACAATCCTCCTTTCAAGGTTACAGGTGGGAGAGAAAGTATATTCCACAAGTGGTCGAAGAGGGAAACCAGTTTTATGAAGTTTAATCTGGAAGAATAAGTGTGGAGTTTGGAAATATGGTGGTGTAAAATCTCCAAGAAAGGTCTTTAGAGTGGGTTTTGTGTTGAGTCTTTCAACTGCAGTTTTAAGTTTGGGGGTGGTATCAGATTTTAGAACCATGCAAGGTTCTTGAAAATTGCCAAAGCCCATCAACCATGCAAGGTTCTAAAATCTGATACCACCCCCAAACTTAAAACAGCAGTTGGTTGAAAGACTCAACAAGAAACACACTCTAAAGACCTTTCTTGGAGATTTTACACCACCACCATATTTCCGAACTCCGCACTTATTCTTCCAGATTAAACTTCATAAAACTGGTTTCCCTCTTCGACCACTTGTGGAATATACTTTCTCTCCCACCTGTAACCTTGAAAGGAGGATTGTGGAAAAATGTAAACATCTCACCTCCAGCCATGCTTTGTCAATTTCCTCCACTAAAGAGTTCATTAGAAAACTCCCTCTCAGCATTGAACTCTCTGACAAAATTGGCACTCTGAATGTAGTCTCTCTCTTCCCTTCAGTCCTTCTTTTCCACTCTCTGGCCCACAAACAAAAGACCGACCTGTATGACTGCCTTCGAACTCTGAGAGATCTTAATTGTTTCAAGTTCAACAACAAATACTAGTAACTACTGTCAGCAAGAAGGACTTCCAATGGGTTCACCTCTCTCTCCACTTCTGGCTGAAGTTTTCATGCAACATATCGAAAAAAACATAGACATGAAACACAATCTACAACCTTCCATTTGGCTTCGATATGTTGATGATATTTTTGTAATTTGGCCACACAATAGAACTGACCTTAAATCTCTTCTTGAAAAGATATCCCTAAATTTCCCATCAATGAAGAATTACAGCAAGGCATTGACTTTTTGGATGTCCACCTGGCAAGGCAAGGGAATCATCTCAACAGATCTGTCTACAGAAAGCCCTCTGCAATAGCAAACATAATACCATTTTCATCCCACTCCCCAACTGCTCACAAATTTGCAGCCTTTAAAACTTATGCCAATCGTGCCAGGATTGTCTGCAACACTGAATCTTCCTTCAATGAAGAAATTGACACCATAAAGAAAATTGCCGAAGCCCATCAACCATGCAAGGTTCTAAAATCTGATACCACCCCCAAACTTAAAACTGCAGTTGAGAGACTCAACAAGAAACCCACTCTAAAGACCTTTCTTGGAGATCTTACACCACCATATTTCCGAACTCCACACTTATTCTTCCAGATTAAACTTCATAAAACTGGTTTCCCTCTTCGACCACTTGTGGAATATACTTTCTCTCCCACCCGTAACCTTGAAAGGAGGATTGTGGAAAAATGTAAACATCTCACCTCCAGCCATCCTTTGTCAATTTCCTCCACTAAAGAGTTCATTAGAAAACTCCCTCTCAGCATTGAACCCTCTGACAAAATTGACACTCTGGATGTAGTCTCTCTCTTCTCTTCAGTCCCTCTTTTCCACTCTCATATGCTGCTAGTACAATTGCTGAAAGAAAACCAATCACTCTCTGGCCCACTAACAAAAGACCTGTATGACTGCCTTCGAACTCTGAGATATCTTAATTGCTTCAAGTTCAACAACAAATACTACTGTCAGCAACAAAGACTTCCGATGGGTTCACATCTCTCTCCACTTCTGGCTGAAGTTTTCATGCAACATATCGAAAAAAACATAGACATGAAACACAACCTACAACCTTCCATTTGGCTTTGAAATGTTGATGATATTTTTGTAATTTGGCCACACAATGGAACTGACCTTGAATCTCTTCTTGAAAATATATCCATAAATTTCCCATCAATAAAATTCACCATCAATGAAGAATCACAGCAAAGCATTGACTTTTTGGATGTCCACCTGGCAAGGCAAGGGAATCATCTCAACAGATCTGTCTATAGCAAACATAATCCCATTTTCATCCCACTCCCCAACTGCTCACAAATTTGCAGCCTTTAAAACTTATGTCAATCGTGCCAGGATTGTCTGCAACACTGAATTATCCTTCAAAGAAGAAATTGACACCATAAAGAAAATTGCCAAAGCCCATCAGTTCCCACCTTCTACAATTCAAAAATTCCTCCAAAATTCCCACTTGAAAAATCTGAATTTTGTTCACCAAAAACTGCAATTCAGAGACCCATCACCAAATCCCATTTATTTGGATCTCTCTTCTAAAATCTGGCAACATTTCCAACACTCCAACTTCAAATTGTAGTTCTGGCGACCAGCCCATCCAGTCGATTGCGGGCGATCAAGGTCGTAGGATGACCGAAAGCTACCGCTAAACGAACCTTTTACCGTACGTGACTGTTTGTTTTGCTTGTTTTATATGTTTTTGTGTTATTGTCGCGTGAAGCCTGAGTTTTAAACCATGACTGGTAGCTTTATCTTGATGGAATTTTACTCTTTGAAGGCTCTGGTATTTCCTCTTTAAATATAAGAGTTAAAAACATTATTTTGGTAATATGTAGAATTGATTTTAACATTCTTTTCAACTTTTTTTATCTTTAATTTCCCATTGTACGATGAACCAAAAATAACCATAAATCCTTTACTGAAACTTTCTTTTGAGTTCTTGGAACCAAGTTGGTAAGCCTTTTTCTGATCTTTTGCAATAGTAAATTGACCTTTTTTTTGTTACAGTCATTTAGGTAGATCCATGCTTCATCAGTAGTCGCAATAAATTTCCATCTGTCTCCAGCTAAGTGGTTTTCATAAAGAAGTCTGCACCATGTTCTGCGCTCAGCCATGTATCTAGGCAAAAGACAGTGGAACACATTATGTTTTTTCGTGTGGTTTTTTGTTTTCAAATCTTTGTTTATTACCTTGTTTACAGTTGATACAGAGATTTTTAATGACCTAATGACTGATCTTTGGGTCAAGTGATTTTTTGTTAAGACCAGAGAACTTACTTTTGAAATAGTCATAAAAGTAAGTGCTTTCTTTGGATATTCGTTTAGTGTTCTTTTTTCTGTTCAAAGCAATGCTTGAAAAATTTTCCCTCTATTATAATATAAATTTGTGGCGGCTCCAAAATATACAAACCATGTTATAAATTCATATATGCATGTTTTCATAGAAAATTTCACATTTGTTGATCAAAAATGTGTGAAAACTGTACCTTTAAATATAATTTTTGTAAATTAAATATTAACTCAAATATTATTACTATTAAACAAAATATACTAAAACATAATTTTCTACAAAAAAAAACCCATCTTAAACTTAATCAACTTTATTAAATCAAGCAGTGTCAGTGAGAAAGATGAGCTTGTTTTTTCTTCATTAGGTGCTCAAATCTCGGGACAAGTTTGGAAACTGCAATTATCGATTTTCATTGTAGACCTGTACTTGGTTTTGATGACAGCCACTGCAGAAAATCCTGTTTCACATAAATACCATGATGCAAAGGGAATCAAAATTCTTAAAGCCTTGTTAGCGACTTCAGGGTATTCTTGTTTCACTGATAACCAAAATTCTGGTAGGGAAGATGACATAAACTTGGGCTTCAATGTCGAGTTTGATGAGATATCAATAAATTGGTCTTATTCTGCCGTTGAGAACGTTAAGGGAGAAGGTCTTATTGGTCTTATTCTGCCGTTGAGAACGTTAAGGGAGAAGGTCTTATTGGTCTTATTCTGCAGTTGAGAACGTTTTGCCCTGAAGGGATCTTTGATCTAATTGTGTTCTTGAACATCTTCTGGAAAATACTTCTTAAAATAATCAATGAGTTGCGACAAATGATCCAGAAACACTAACTTCTTGGCTTCATTCAATTTTAAATCATTTTCATTTAAAACTGTGTGCAATGTAGGAAAGCAGTCATTTAGAACTCCCTCTTCCATTTTTTTATTTCAAAGGCAGAAATTTTGTCCATTAGCAACAGAATGTGGATTTCAATACCTTGCAGGGATACATTTAATGAATTTGGCTTTTCAAATACACTGACGGAAAAAAAATCCCAACACCAAGAAGGGGTTGTGTTAGATAAACGACAGTTGGTAGGCGGTGAGAGTACATCTGTAAGATGACGTCTACGCAAATTTCGCGCTCGGCGCATACGTGTGGCGCTAGTAGCGCCTCGGAACATGCAAAGCAGGTTTGCTGTAAATACGCGCTGTAACGTTCATGAGCGTTAGTTATCGTTGAGATTCGACGTAGGGTGTTGATGTTAGTCAAGAATGCCTTTAAGAAGACGAAGAAGCCATTATCAACAGCTCACGGAGTTTGAACGAGGTCGTGTAATAGGGCTATGAGAAGGTGGATTTTCTTTCCACAATATTGCAGAACGACTTGGCAGAAATGTAGCCCCTGTGCATGATTGTTGGCAGCGGTGGTCAAGGGAAGGTACTGCCTCAAGAAGACCGGGTTCCGGCCGGCCACGTGGCACTACTGAGAGGGAAGACCGCCGTGTACGGCTTATGGCCGTGGTGCATCATACTGCGTCTGCGGCAGCAATTCGAGCTGCAGTTGCCACCACAGTGACACAGCGAACTGTTACAAATTGGTTACTTGAAGGACTGCTCCGAGCCAGACGCCCTGTAGCGTGCATTCCACTTACTCCAAACCACTGCCGTTTGCGACGTCAGTGGTGTCAAGCTAGAGCTCATTGGAGGATGGAGTGGAGATCTGTTGTGTTTTCTGATGAAAGCCGGTTCTGCCTGGGTGCCAGTGATGGCCGTGTGTTGGTTGGAAGGAGGCCAGGTGAGCGCCTGCAACCAACCTGTCTGTCTGCGGCCGAGACACACTGGACCTACACCTGGAGTTATGGTCTGGGGAGCAATTTCCTATGACAGCAGGAGCACTCTCGTGGTTATCCCACGCACCCTGACGGCACAGTTGTACGGCGGTCTGGTGATTCAACCTGTTGTGCTGCCATTCATGAACAGCATTCCAGGGGTGTTTTCCAACAGGATAACGCTCGCCCGCATACCGCTGTTGTAACCCAACATGCTCTACAGAGTGTCGACATGTTGCTGTGGCCTGCTAGATCACCAGATCTTTCACCAATCGAACACGTATTGGACATCATTGGACGACAACTCCAGCGTCACCCCCAACCAGCATTAACCGTCCCTGTGTTGACCGACCAAGTGCAACAGGCATGGAACTCCATCCCACAAACTGACATCCAGCACCTGTACGACACAATGCATGAACATTTGCGTGCTTGCATTCAACATTCTGGCGGTTACACCGGTTATTAATGTACCAGCATTTCACATTTAAAATGGCTCTTCTCGCACTTACAAGAAGCTGTGATCTTGAAACCTTAATCGATTAAATATGTTACCTATACAAATGTATTGCCGCCATTTCATTCCTCTACAACTATTTTTTCGTGGTGTTGGGATTTGTTTTCCCGTCAGTTTATATCACACAGATGATAGCCTTGAAAGAAAGACACTGTCTTCAAACTTCTTGGAATATTTCTGGTCAAGAAGATAAGAATGAAATTCCCTCTAAAGTTCAAATACTCTTGACGAGATATTTCTACATGAAAGCCAGCGAGATTAGCAGTAGTAAAGTAGAGAATTGTGCTCAGTTCCCATATTTGCGCACATTTGTTCAAAACATCTAGACTTAAGAGGTCGAGTTTTAATGAAGTTTACTACTTCGATTACTGACTGAACTTCGAGGATATTCTTAGAAGCAAGAACCTTCCTGTGGAGAATGCAATGTGTCCACATGGTGTGAGGAGCTTTTTTTTTTTTTTTAATGAGTGCCTTCAGTCCCCCGTAATTACCTGCTATAGAGCGAGCTCCTATGTGCACATGCCTACGCAATATTCCCAGTTTACACTATTTTCTGTTATAAAGGAATCTATTACCTGAAACAAGTCTACTGCTTTTGTATGAGATGTTATACTTCTGCAGAAAAGATCTTCGTGAAATTTATTAACATCATCTATAAGTCTCACGTAACAAATCAAAAGCACATCGTTATGGCTGTCAGTGGCTTCATCCAATTGAATGGGAAAATCCTTGCCCTTTAGTTTTTCAATTAACTGGTCATTAATATCGTCAGCCATACCGAGAATTCCACGACTAACAGTATTATCTGATAATGGCTCACTTAGCAGTTGCTTGGCAGCGGATTCCCCTACCATAATAGAAACTATGTCCATAGCAGTTGGTTAAAAGAGGCTTTCAGCAATAGTGTGTGTGGTTTCTTGCTCTTTGCTACTCGATAAGCAACTTTGTAGAATGAATGAAGAGCCTTTGTCGGGATCGTAGCTTGTTTACTGAAAGTTGCCCTTTGCTCAACCATTCCTTTCAACTTAGAAGAAAAATACTCACATGGTTTGTTTTCCAAACGTCCATGAACTGTTTCCAAAGTACGTTTCATTTTATTGAAGAGCATGCATTCACAGGCTAGTACTTTAAAACAGATAACACACTGTGGACGTTCATTTTTTATTTTTTTATTCTTTTGATTGGAGGTTAATGACCATCGTGAGCAACTCAATGGGCTATAAGCAGTCGCCCGTCCCTAATTTAGGACCACTGCTTCCAGGGACGAGTGAGAGCCAGTGCCGTAAGATAAACACAACATCCATGCCTCACCGGGATTCAAACCCAGACCGCTGTCGGACGAATGATCAGAAGCCATCGCATAGACCACTGTGCCACCGGGGTGGCAGTTTCCACAACAGTACACGTGAACCCTTCATCTCCCACAACAGTACACGTGAACCCGAAATCTAGGTAGCTTTCGGCATGTTTCCTGTGTTTTCGCTTCTTGTCATCTTTTAAACTGTTTGTTATTTCCAAAACGTCATGTTTTTTACTTTTTACTAGCATTTAAAAACTTATCCATTTTGCATGTTCCTAAAACGTAAAGGACATAAATACGAAAAATACTGAAAGCTCACAAACCATTACACATCCGTTATCACGAACAGTAAGCAGAAGAATGAGTCCGGTCTTCATATGGTGCTGCAACAAAAGGGTGCCTTCTCTGCAATGCTAACAGAATCATTAGAAACCAATCAAATCGCTTTTGCCCAAGTCGTTTTAATCTTTCGAAGATGCCACGTGACACCTGGGGGACACGGGGACACATCTCCAAAGTGTTTTCTTTTCTATTTGAAGGGAAGGTGGGAGTGATATGTGGCTGCCATTATCTGTTCTTTTCTGGCCTTTTCAGCGAATTCCAACGGCGCGACGGTGACGCCCCAAGGAGTCGCGACGCACAGTTTGAAAAGCCCTGGGTTAGGCCAAAATGGTGCATTCTTACAGGTGCTTCAGGAACACATTCTATATGTGTTTATATCATACATCAAAATGTTAAGTTGATGGGCTGTGCTGTTGATCAAAAGTTAGACTATGAAAAATTACTTAAAATGATGGTATGTGACTTAAAGCAAGAAGCATGCATGTTGGGTGGTTGCCATCTTTGCCCAGGTTCTTCAGCAGTTTTAGAATTTCTTGATCAGAAAGAAGACTACGTCTTAATTATTGGTGAAGTGAAATATAAACAATGGATTTCAACTGATAGATGTGACTTAGTAACAGTTTGTGAGCAATTTTCAGACTTCAAAACAAAACTTATAGAAAAATTTTGAAATTTTGAAGAAGCATCATTTCATTTCAAAGACTCAGTCTGAATTTTGAAGACATTTAAAAGCTGAATTATTGCAGAGAGAAGCAATTGTAATTGGTGATTTCTCTGAAAATTATTCTGTAGTGGTGTAAGATGAAGTTCAATCATTTCACTGGGTGAATTGCCAGGTAACCCTTCACCCATTTGTTGTATATTTCAAAAATGAGAAGAATGAAGTTAAATCTTAGTTTTTGTGTAATTAGTAATTATTTATAGCATGACACTACATCATTTTACTGTTTCCAAAAATCACTTGTTTTAGAATTACAAAAAAAAAATTGATCATATTACAAAAATGTACTACTTTTCGAATGGGTGTGCCAGACAATATACAAATTGCAAAAACTTTTTGAATTTATTCTACCATGAAAAAGATTTTGGAATATCTGCCGAGTGGCACTTTTTTGCTACTGCACATGGAAAAGGGCCATGTGACTACATTAGAGGCACTGTTAAACGGTTGGTCAGAATCTCCAAAACCCATTTGAAAATCAAATTTTAACTGCTGAAGATATGTATAAATTTTGTAATAAAAATATTACTATAATCACATTTAAATTTTCATCTACTACAGAAATACTTCAAATACAGAATCATTTGGGAGATAGATATCAGAATCATTTGGGAGATAGATATCTTACAATTAAGCACACGAGAATAATAGTTTCATCCCAAAAAATAACTTTACATCAAAAGTGGGCATTATTTCTGGATCAGCAATATGTACTGAAATAAATATAAAAAAATGACTTTTTAGTAAGTGATATAAAAATTAATGACTTTGCATGTTGTGTTTGTGACAATAAATGGTGCCTAGGTATAGTTGAAAATGTATCTGTCAGAACAAATGACTTTTTCATTCATTTTTTTCATCCTTGTATTCCAAAATTTGTTTTAAACTATCAAGAGATGACAAGGTTTGGGTGAAAGCTGAAAATTTATTAAGGAAAATGTCACTATTGAACTCAGTATGTAAAGACAGCAACAGGACGGATTCATAACTTTGCGATCTGAACACAAAGTTGTCATTGTTGCTACTGCTACGGAAAAAGTGGCCTAAATGTTGTCTGTGGTTTACAAACTGAACATTTAATACTGAAGATTAACTTCAAGATTGTCAAGGAAAAAAATTCTAAACAAAACAATCTTTATCAATCACATCAGCTATAAATAAAATGTAAGCAGCAAGCTTTGTTTTGAAAACCTAACTTCTTTCACATGATTTTATAGAAATTATTATTATATTTTCTACTTCCTATATGCCTATAAATAATATTTCACATGAGAATGTCCTAAAATGTAATGGGATACAAATAACAGTATAAATACCCAAAATAAGTTATTACGATGTGCAAAAATTATATTCCGTAATTTGCCATTTTTTATGATCTTCAATATTATACAGCAGCTATACGGATCAAAAACACAATATGAGACTTATACAAAGCCAACACCTCTGCTAGATGTACATACTATAAAATTTTCAGATTATTTCGTACACTCCCTTTTTAGATACAGCTTGCCAAATATGGCCAAAATTTGCAAAATGTAGTTTTAAACATTTTTTATAAGAACATACATTAATGTTAATATTGAGTTTAACATTTTTAAATTCTCTAACTACATGTACTTTATTTAATTGTAGAGTTTCATTTTGTGTTTGTAATTCCTTCATAAGTTAAAAAATCTTAAAGTTAGTGAAATATTCAATTTTTTGCTGAAAATGCATGTCAAATTTTAGTACTGAATAAATAATTAAATGCAATGTTAACACTTCATTTTATAGCTCAGACTATACTTGAGTTACTGGATTTTATTTGAAACTGTTATCTTTAATAGTTTGGGAGATATTATAAAAAGCAAACACGATTGCAACAGGACTCAATTTTGCGTGTCGGAGGTGGCCATTTTGATTTTTTTCTTCAACATGGAGGCCTATAAAAAATTCCATAAACGCATTTCTGAAATATACATTAATGGCTATTCCGTGGTAAAAAGATAAAAATTTTCTAAAATGTGTCGGCAACCACCACCATGTGATATTTTATGGAGTGACCCTTGGATTTCTGCTTAATCCTATGATTTTTCTGTCAGAAATTGTGGTTTAGGGTCAACATCACAAGTGCAGGTTATATGAAGGGGGAAAAAAATTCTGAATTTCGTGGTCTGTGGTATGACTAAAAATACAGTACAAATATTGTGAAAATTTGTAAAACAAAGTTTAGTAAAATTTCATCTTAAAAGTTATGCCACATTACTTAAAAGATTTTGCTTTTTATGATTGTTCTTTATGTAGTATTCTACCAGTATAAACTTGACTGACTACCTTAGCTACCATCTTCACTTAATAAAAACTAAATTTGGAGTGAAATTTCAGAGCAGCGTTAGCATGCAGTAAGCAATGCAGTGAATGATTACTCATTGTGTTGTAATGGCTTCACAGTGGACAAAGAAAGCAGCCAATAAAGTTATTTAACTTCTTTGTATTGTGTAAAAAGTATTTTTGCATTTGCAGACAAAAATGAAAGGCAAAACTTTTACATACTATTGCCACTTTATTTAATAACGTACAGGGGTTGGACAGAATAATGTGAACACTACGTTCAGACACATGACTTTTAATGCAGCTGTGTACGTTGCAATACGCAAAGGTATTCACCATTCTTTGGTTGTAATAGCTTTGTTTAGAACCACAAGGTCCTGTTTAAGTGCATTTAAAGTGTCTTGTTGTAAAAAAATTTTCAGGGTGATGACGAAATGAGTGACCTAATGGACTTCGAAAGAGGGCTAATTGTTGATGGCCAGCTAGTTGATGTTTCCATGACAACAGTCACCAGGGTAGTGGGGGTATCGAGAGCTACTGTGTCTAGTGTCATGACAGCGTACCGTGTTCGTGGCTAAACCTCGGCTGCGAAACACGAGTGGCTAGAAAACGACCCTGACTGACAGAGACAGGAGAGCATTATAGAGGATTGTTACCCGTAATAAGAAGACCATGGCAGACCTGCCAACTGTTACAATTTTATTGTCTTTAGTACGATAAATCTTGCTGCAGTACGCTAATACGCTTTTGCAGCCAAAATTTTTTTTTTTTTTTTTTAGATAATCATGTTATTGCCTAATTTTTTCCCTTTTCAGACAGAAGCCTTGTAGCAGAATCGCGGCGACGGGCAATGTATGTCGCAGATTTATTTTGGTCCTGCAGGCAAAAACGACATCCCCCAGAACCCTATTAAACCATCTTGCAGACTCCCTGTCATAGACGCAAGTTTTCCGCCTTTCAAAATTTCCGAAAATGGAAGTTAGGCATAGTGAGGATTTCTTCCGTAATCGTATTTTTTTCTCTCGCAAAGGATGATGTATGTCGCAGGTTTATTTTGTACTCATCCTCGTAGCAGAATCGCTGCGACGGCACGGCCGATGCGCATCGCAAATTTATTTTGTTCCTGCAGATAAAAATGACATCCCCAGAACCTGATTACAACATTTTGCAGACTTCCCATGATGCAAGTTTTCCGCCTCTCAAAATTTCCGAAAACGAAAGTTAGGTAGAGTGAGGATTTCTCCCGTAATCGCAATTTTTTTTTTTAATAATTAACAACATAAAAGTGTTTGCTGATTAGATTTAATTAGTTTCTCAATAAAATTTTGATGTTGGGCAAAAATCCGTACATTCTCATCATCAAGAATTTATATAGCTGAAATAGGCTTAAAAAATTATCAGCATGCGTTGTGTTACAATTTTTCTATCTGAGTATTGCATTTTTTTTTTTTTTTTTTTTGGTTCTGAGATGTTGGCAGGTCTGCCATGGCTCCGAGAATTAGTGCAGAGATCAATCTGCATCTCCAGCCTCCAGTATCAACAAAAACAGTGCACAGGGAACTGCATAAACAATATATTTGTGGCAGAGCTACTATTGCAAAACCTCTGGTGACAGCAGTGGTGCCAGGAGGCCTATAAAAAATACAACATGGATTGCCAGTGCATGGAAGTGTGTAATGTGGTCAAATAAATCCACTTTCATACTATTCCCCACTACAGGACGTATTTACATGTGGAGAACACCATTAGTAGCGTACAGCCCAGACTTGTCTGCACCCAGCAGTACAGCATGGTGGTGGTTCTGTCATGCTCTGGGCAGTCATATCATGGTTTTCAGCAGGTCCCCTGATCACTTTGAAAGGACAGGTGACTGGCAGGGTGTATGAAACCATTTTGGCCAACTAAGGCCATCCAATGGCTTAGGCTTTGTTTCCTGCAGGGGATGCCATATATCAAGGTGATAACGCCCCACTTCACAGAGCTTGGAATGTCCAATCGTGGTTTGAGGAACATGAGGATGAACTTTCACACCTTTCTTGGCCTCCCCAGTCAGCAGATTTAAACATCATCGAGCCACTGTTGTCTGTGTTGGAAAACAGAGTAAGTTCCTCCTGCATCTCTCAAGTACCTGGAGCAGTTTCTTCATGAAGAATGGTGTAAAACCTCACTAACCTCCATCCAGGATTTGTATACGTCCATTCCAAGGAAGTTTAAGGCAGTTTTGAATGCCAAAGGTGGTCCCACACCCTATTAGGTACGTTAAACCTTCTTTTCCTAGGTGTTCACATTATTCTGTCCTACCCCTGTATGTGCTCATTTATTTTCTATTACCTTTCCCATCTGTGCGGTAAGTAGGTTGGGCATTTTACCCACACAAAACTTTTCAGGTTTTGGTGCAGGGAACTAGTCAAGATAATTTTTTCTGCAAGTTTTATCGTTCTTTGTTTACTTTAAAAAAAGAAAAAGAATGTACCAGAATCATTGTTTTCTCTTTTAGGAAAAAAGTCTGGAACACTTGCATAATCATTTAAAATATGTGATTTAGAAAATCTGAACAGCCATTTTCACTTACATAACTTTTAGGTATTCTATTTGAATCATTTCAAATTTATGTCAGTTGGTGTTAAAATAATGAAAGATTGTAAAAGGTAACTGAAAAGGTGCTGTTTTTGGTAAGCATTATTGATCATTGTAAAGGCAATAGTGTTTCTGAGTAGGAGAGTATATGGCTGAAAATTGAAAATGTGTTTTTCAACTGCATTCCGTGGGGTAAGTCTTTTACTGCCCCAAGCTAATTGCATCTGTTTGGTCCGCTAAAATTTCGCCTTGGTGGCAAATGTTTTGCAGATGACGAAGAGGTTGAATGTGAAGTGCAAATGTAGCTGAGACAGCAGACCCAAGACTTCTATGTTGCAGGTTTCGACGCACTGATAAAGCGATGGGATAAGTGTATCAATATTGGTGGGAATTATGTTGAGAAACAAGGGGAAATTGTAAAGGTAATAATAAGTGTTTTTCAAGTATGTATCTCACTTAATACTTTTTAAATAACTGTTTGTGACTTATTTACTGGTTTCCCCTCGTAACTATAATTAAAAATTACTACACTGATGTGCAAAAATTAAGGAGGAAGAGGAGAAATTAGCATAGCAGCGGAACAAGCAGGCAGAACGGACCGAAAGACCACTGAGGAGATAAACTAGCGTTCGGTACTGTAGGGCATGCTCATATATGCAGCATGATGGGTGGGGGTGGGGGTGGGATGTTTGAAGGGTATAAAGCACACAGGTGGTGTACGCTCAGCAATTCGGTGAAAGCTATTGCACGGTGTACATCAGTTTGAACGACGTCGAGTTGCTGCCACCGTGTGATATGGCCAACAGGCAATACAGTAGATGACATCTGGATGACTTTACCCGAGGTCGCGTCATTGGGAAGTTGGAAGAAAGTTGAAGTGTGACTAGTGTGGCTGAGGAGTTCGGGATCGCTCACAGCATCATTTCACGAGCTTGGAGAGCATTTCAAATGACAGGAACAGCTGTCCGAAAGTTTAGCAGTGGTCGTCCACGAGCAACCACGGCGGCGGACGACCGGTATATTGTCCTACAGGTGAGAAAAGACAGACGGCAGACAGCGGGAGAAATCGCAAGGCACATGCAACAGACAACTGGACGTCTGTTATCGAGTTTTACCGTGGCCAGGAGGCTGCACAAAGGTGGCTTATTTGCACGACGACCAGTACGGTGTGTGGCATTAACGCCTGCTCATCGGAAACGGCGGTTTCTGTGGTGCCAGGAACACAAGAACTGGACACATCAGCAATGGGGTCAAGTTCTCTTTACAGATGAGAGCTGATTTAGTCTGACAAGCGATTCTGGATGTATACACATCTGGAGAGAGCAGGGAACACACAATCACACCTCCAACATCATCGAAAGGGACCGGTTTGGAGGTGGCGGAGTTCTCGTTTGGGGCGGTATCATACTTGGTAGCCGTACTGACCACATCTTCCAAGGAGGTTCAGTCACTGGTGTCCGCTGTTGTACCGAGGTTCTCCTGCCTCACGTGCGTCTGTTTAGAGGTGCTGTGGGTCCTGAGTTCCTCTTCATGGATGACAACGCTACACCTCATCGTACAGTGGCTGTCTCAGAGCTGTTGGAAAGTGAAGATATTCAACGTATGGATTGGCCCGCAAGGTCCCCGGACCTAAATCCAATCGAACACGTGTGGGACCTTCTCGGGAGACGCTTGGCAGCACGTCACAAGCCGCCAGCAACGATTCCGCAGTTGCGATTGGCGCTACAAGAGGAATGGGCCACGATGCCTCAACAGCTCCTTGACAGACTCATCCTCAGCATGGACAGACTTAAATCCTGCAACGCAGTCAGGGGTGATCATATCCCCTACTAAAGACTAGATTTTTCTTGGCAGCCTCCTGTCACTTGGACATTGGACATTTCTGTCTTCTTGTCCAGTTGTGCTGGAAGCTACCTTTTCAATAAAGTGTCTTTCTATCCTTTGGATTCCTTGTTTGGGCGGTTTTTCTCACTTGTCCCATATTCTTACATCTTGGGGATCTTATGGTATGATTTGAGTCGATGTGGAGCACTTCTGCACGACTTTACATTCGAAAAACCGTCTCGTTCTTAATTTTTGCACGCCAGTGTAGTTGTTTGGATATATCAAGGTAAAATGGACTGCAGTTGAATGATTAAAAAATTTTAAGGCAATTAAGTTCCTAAGAATAAAAGCATTCAGTGGGGTACCTCACAACTCTAAAATAGATTTCTTTTCACGTTTCATCTCATTAGCAACATGCTACAGTAGGGGAAAAATTAATAGCAACTCTGGACATTTTTGAAGTTTTTGAGGTTTGAGTGTTGCTACAAAAGTAAATGTGCAGAGAATATGTACATCATTGGAAAGCAAATTTTATGCAGAATCCAAATCAGGTTACAGAATGGGAATAGCTTAAATAGAACTCAAGTTATGAGCAGAAATGCGCTGCGAAGGAAGCACACGTCGTGATGTGAAATGTCATCGTCGTTGTACAAGGCGACGGAGCTTTCTCCAACGTCCGGGTACATGCAACATAAAGGGCAGCCGAGGTGCCTGGGGTCATTCCAAAGTTTTCTGCGTGCTCGTAGGTAGTCGGTTGCATTGCTGTGTGTGTAGGCGTGCGTGTTCTGGACTGCAGTGCAAATCTGAAGTTTGCCCTTTCCGATTACAAACTGTGTTGCAGGTATGGGAAGATTAGGTGATGTTTCACCCCGAAAGGCTTCCAGAATGGTGACATTAAGCGACAGTGGCAAAAGCAATGCCGAAATTGCCCGCATGACTGGGTGCACAAGAGCACTATTGGACGGCACCTGGCGAAGATCCGTGATATGGGTGGTATCAACAATTGCAGGCTGGGTGAATATGGCCGAAAAAGGAAAACAACGGCGAGAACTGACAGGGCTTTGCAGCGATTATGTCTGCGAAACAGGTTCCAATCGTCAACAGTTCTTTCCAAAGAATTGTGGAAGAGCTGTGGTCTTGCTGTTTGTCCTCGAACGGTGAAGAACAGGTTACGTGATGTGGATCTGACGTCTCAAAGGGCGGTTAAGAAGCCTTTGCTAACCCATGTGCAACGTAAGAAACGTGTAGAATGGGCTAAGGAACATAAGGACTGGAGCACTGATCGGTGGTGTCAAGTTTTATTTAGCAATGAGACCAAATTGAACATTGAATGTAACGACGCGGGGTGCCGAGTGTTTCGTTGACAAAACGAGGCATTGAATCCCTCTTGCACACTGAAGACCACAAAGTACCCAGCCAGTGTTATGATTTGGGGATGTTTCGCTGCTGCTGGAGTTGGCTGAATTCATGTGTGTGACAGCACTCTTAATGCACAGGTGTACAAGAGTATCCTCCAGGACAAGATGGTTCCTTCGGGATGTGATTTGTTCCAGGGTCAACCATACATCTTCCAGGACGATTCGGCCCCATGCCAGCGTGCAAAAGGCATTAAAGCTTATGTGACGTCTTTAGAAAATGCTGTGCCTCTACCTTAGCCTGGTAATTCCCCAGACTTGAACCCAATAGAGAATTTGTTGCACATTCTCAAAAGAAAGGTGCACGACAGGCACCCAAGTAAAGTGGAACTCATTAACGCCATTACTCACGTTTGGAACAACTGCATTTCCTCCGAGATGTTAGGTAACTTGGTTGACTCCATGCCCAAGAGATGTGCAGTGGTCGTTAAATCCAAAGGTCACCCAACAAAATATTAGGGACGTTATTTCTTTTCGTGTCGTCCCGTTACTTTGCCATGATTTCTGTTTCGCAGCACATTTCTGCGCATAACTTCAGTTCTATTTAAGCTATTCCCATTCTGTAACCTGATTTGGATTTTGCATAAAATATTCTTTCCAATGATGTACATATTGTCCGTATTCTCTGCATATTTACTTTTGTAGCAACACTCAAACCTCAAAAACCTCCTAAATTTCCGGAGTAGCTATTAATTTTTCCCATACTGTATTTCATTTTATTGTGTATTTTAAGTTTATATTTGCATTCCCCAAAACTATTTATTGTGCTGAAGTTAACCAGTTCTGATTAAATATGGGGAATATCTTTAGCAAAATAAGGCAGTACAGGTGCTTCCCGTGTGTATGTGTGTGTGTGTGTGTGTGTGTGTGTGTGTTTGTAACAAAGTTCTAAGGACTTGATGCGAACTTCCTTATAAAAAAACTATTGATTAAATGTAGTAGTACTACATAGTATGTATATACACTGACGAAAAAAAAATCCCAACACCAAGAAGGGGTTGTGTTAGATAAACGACAGTTGGTAGGCGGTGAGAGTACATCTGTAAGATGACGTCTATGCAAATTGCGCGCTCAGCGCATACGTGTGGCACTAGTAGCGCCCCTCGGAACATGCAAAGCAGGTTTGCTGTAAATACGCGCTGTAACGTCTGTGAGCGTTAGTTATCGTTGAGATTCGACGTAGTGTGTTGAGTTAGTCAAGAATGCCTTTAACCGGCTGGAACGAATTAACTCGGGGTTAGCATAATTTGCTGATATCAGCTCGAACTAATATTTTCGCTGTCTAAGAAGAGGGCAGAACGCGACAGGAACAAGTGAACCTGCACATCAGAAAGCGTTGCCTTTATTTTAGGTTTGTCATTCTAAGTTGTCATTTGAGGATATGATTGTCATTAATCCTTCCTTCCTGATTGCCTTTTCCGCTAATAATGCTATAAAAAAGGGCGTTGAACCAAAGAAAGAAGAGAAAATATGTTATTTTTCTCCACCCAGTGGTATGATGTCCGTGTCCGAGGGACTACTCCTTTTCAATCATTCCTTTCGTAACGGTACTGAGAATAAAGGACTATAAGGGAATCGGACTACAAACTGTAAAATTAAGGATTGTAAGGGGGCACTTACAACCAGCGACATTATTTATAGTCGATATTCCTAAAATGAAATAGTGCAATGAATTATTTTGCCGTAGCTTTCGTATAACCCGGTCGCTATGAGAACAATTCTTTTTGAGGAGCCCAGAAAAATCCGGGAAACCTTTGGTTCAGGTGCATCGGACGCTTAAAGGGTTAAGAAGACGAAGAAGCCATTATCAACAGCTCACGGAGTTTAAATGAGGTCGTGTAATAGGGCTACGAGAAGGTGAATTTTCTTTCTGCAATATTGCAGAACGGCTTGGCCGGAATGTAGCCACTGTGCATGATTGTTGGCAACGGTGGTCAAGGGAAGGTACTGCCTCAAGAAGACCGGGTTCCGGCCGGCCACGTGGCACTACTGAGAGGGAAGACTGCCGTGTACGGCGTATGGCCGTGGAGCATCATACCGCGTCTGCAGCAGCAATTTGAGCTGCAGTTGCCACCACAGTGACACAACGAACTGTTACAAATTGGTTACTTGAAAGACAGCTCTGAGCCAGATGCCCTGTAGCGTGCATTCCACTTACTCCAAACCACTGCCGTTTGCGACGTCAGTGGTGTCAAGCTAGAGCTCATTGGAGGACGGAGTGGAGATCTGTTGTGTTTTCTGATGAAAGCCGGTTCTGCCTGGGTGCCAGTGATGGCCGTGTGTTGGTTAGAAGGAGGCCAGGTGAGCGCCTGCAACCAACCTGTCTGCGGCCGAGACACACTGGACCTACACCTGGAGTTATGGTCTGGGGAGCAATTTCCTATGACAGCAGGAGCACTCTCGTGGTTATCCCACGCACCCTGACGGCACAGTTGTACGTTGGTCTGGTGATTCAACCTGTTGTGCTGCCATTCAGGAACAGCATTCCACGGGGTGTTTTCCAACAGGATAACGCTCGCCTGCATACCGCTGTTGTAACCCAACATGCTCTACAGAGTGTCGACATGTTGTCATGGCCTGCTAGATCACCAGATCTTTCACCAATCGAGCACGTATGGGACATCATTGGACGACAACTGCAGCGTCACCCCCAACCAGCATTAACCGTCCCTGTATTGACCGACCAAGTGCAACAGGCATGGAACTTCATCCCACAAACTGACATCCAGCACCTGTACGACACAATGCATGAACGTTTGCGTGCTTGCATTCAACATTCTGGCGGTTACACCGGTTATTAAAGTACCAGCATTTCACATTTAAAATGGCTCTTCTCGCGCTTACGTTAAGCTGTGATCTTGAAACCGTAATCAATTAAATATGTTACCTATACAAATGTATTGCCACCATTTCATTCCTCTACAACTATTTTTTCGTGGTGTTGGGATTTTTTTTTTCCGTCAGTGTATAATAACAGTACATATGTACCTATTTCGTATAGACAAGAAAACTCACTTTGGACTCTAGTTTTTTAATATCCACAAATCTAAAAAAGTTTTCTTTTTTGAAACACAGGACATTATTAATTTTTCTATGGAATTATTTTTCTGCTGCACTATAGAAGTATTGGGTTGGTGTGAATTAAATGTCCAGCGTGAACAAACCTTGGAGACAGGCCTCCACCACAGCGGAATGGAACCACCCACAGGTGCTGGTATTACATCACCATGGTTCATACGCTCCTTGAAAACCTTGAATAAAAAAAGTACATTTTCAAGTCCTTGAAAGTACTTAAAAAAGTTTAAGGCTCTGTAAATAGTACTTGAAAAAAAATTTGTTTGTTAAGTAATAATATGAAAGAGCATGTGTAAAATAATTGTTTGTGCTAAAAAGTTGTATAGGAGATTTCTGTGTAGGCCTAGTTCCAATAAAAACACCAAGCTGATCAAATAGCGCAGAACTTGCGTTCAACCCAGGGTAGTGTGTGGACAGCCGGTACCTTGGCTATGATATCACTACAGAGTAAAGCATCAGCCATGTGAGTAAAATAAGTGGAATGATATATTCCCAAATTGTGATGGGCTTCTGTTTACTGGGGTTAGGGACTCATTCTTGCCAGAGGGTGAAACTTTCAAGAATTGCTTGTGCTTCATGTGTGGATTCTTTCTTCTCCTCACTGCATCAAAAACATCCATCAAAGCATCAAAATTAAAAGGTTAAAACAAACAATAAGTGTTATACCAGCAAATGAACATGGAAATAGTGTACCCTTTCAAAATATTTCGCAAGATAAAATTATTTCAAAAAATACCAAAACAGAGGGGCAATGCAAAGTTAATAAAATAAACGAACTGTTTGTAAGGGGAAGGCATAATGGCAGGTCATTGAAGGTGTGCCAGCCCCAGCTAAGATTAATGGTCTGAACTTGCTAAAATACCTACCTACCTACTGACTGACGGACAGAACACATATGATAATTCGGGTTTGAAAAGTGCTTGAATTTCTTTTGCTTGGAAGAGTACGAACCATGATCACAGAGTTACTATAAATATCTAACACGCGTGTGAAGAACAAGGTTCAGGCGCGGTTCGTTTGGACATTACGTGACTTGCAAAGGAAACGTGCAGACGCCTGATTTGAGAGTCGTCTTCCTGTATAAATTTAACCTGGGCCATTCTGCAGGAATTGCCGCTGAAAATGTTAACAAAGCGTTTGGGGAGAATACACCTGACGAACGAACCATTTGGCAATGGTTTGTGAAGTTCCGAAGCGAGGATACGGACCTGCAAAACGAAGCACCTGGTCACCGACCTGTTGCTGTTTCTGACGATGCTCTGTTACGTGTGGTTGAAGCGGACCCCGAAAAGCGTGTCGTGAGATAGTGGCAGAGGTGTCCACCACACGACAGTTGTTCAGCATCTGGCTGTGCTGGGTAAGGTAAAAAAGCTGGGCATGTAGCTGCCACATGAGTTGACAACTGCCAACAAGACTAGACGTTTGGAAGTCTCACGTCGCTGTTTGCCAGGAATAAACAGGAACCTCTACTGCTTCGAGTCATCACCTGTGATGAGAAGTGGGTCCTTTATGATAATCGGAAATTATCTGCACAATAGTTAAGCGAGGCACAGCCTGCTGGACAGCATCCTAAGACACCCATACACACCAAGAAGATGATGCTTCTTGTCTTGTGGTCCACAGCCAGGATAATTCATCGTAGTTTCTTGGCAAGAGGCCAAACCATCACTGCAGAACGTTACTGTGCTGAATTACACCAGATGCACCGGAAATTTCTGTAGAAACAACCACCTTTGGTCAACAGACATGGTGTTGTTCTGCTCCAGGACAACGACCGCCTTCATGTCGCACAACGGACGATGCTGACACTAAGTGGCTTGGGATGTGAAGCACTGCCTCTTCCTGCCTATTACCCGGACTTGTCTCCGACAGACTATCGTCTGTTTCGTCACCTGGATCACTTCCTGTCCGGGAAACAGTTCACGACAGACAACGAGGTTCAACGTGCAGTTGATGACTTCTTCGGGTCCCAGACACAAGACTTTTTTCGTTCCGGGATCGTGTCCTTGCTGCACAGATGGCAACTATGTGTTGATGCTGAGGGGGATTATTCTGCCTCTAGGTAAGTTGTCCTGCTTTTCCATTCTCGCCATCCACGTGTGGTGGTCCTTTGCCGGACATTTCATTCGCACCAACCCAATATACATGCATATGTTGTGGGACATAAAACATCTTGCTGCATCGTTCAATGAAGATACTGCAAATGCAGCAGATAATGTTGGCCCTGTAGTTGCATTGTCTTCCTTAGTGTTGGAGACCGAAATACCAGTCCTTAAACCATTGCATAGCTGCCAATCCTTCCGATTTACCCTGAAAGTTTCCGATTTGGGGGCGTCTTTCTGATATTACGATCAGAAAGTTATTTCTTCCGATTTTTCATTCGCATACCAAAAATCCGTATTTCTTACCTTGCAAGTTTTACAATTTACCCGTAAAATTTACAGAAATTCTACTTGTTTTACGGAGCGACTTTTTTTATAGATCTTTTTTAACCTTACCAGTTCAAACATTTATTATTTTGAAACTTAATTGTATTTTAAAACCCTTTCTTTTAGGATTGCCAACTTCTTGTACTAGCATCTCCTGTTTTCTGCCAATTAAGTGAATTTGCAGCAAGTTTTTCATCACTTAGAATGTGCCCTGTGGAGGCGTGGGGTTGAAAAACTGGAAGGAGGCAGATGGGAGAGGGGTAGCACCCATATGTCAGTGTGTTTGACCTTCCCTAGCACTGTCAAGTGCCGAAGTGTGTGTGTGGGGGGGGGGGGTGCTCTTTGCTGTAGACAGCGGGGAGAAATTTTTCTAAATGAAATTTTCTCAGATTCTTAATATAAGTGAGTGAAATTTTTGCAGTGATCGAGATGCTACAACATAAATTTCGGTTTTAATTTTCGCTACAATCCAGTGAAAACTGTAGAAGTTACTCATACATTTTTTTTTGCAAGTTTTTTAGCTTCAATTATAACCCCGTCCATTAACTAAGAGAGGGCTTTTTTTTATATATACATTTCTACCATTTTCTTTTTTATTTAAAGCTTTTCTTACACATTCCATGCCACTGTTTGAAGAAGCATTTATTTACTGTTATAGAGAATAATGGAGTGCATTTTAGCAGGATTTCTATATATAGCGTTTGTCATGGAGACACTTTTCCCACGGTGTCATTAACATGGAACTTAATCAGCGATGAAAGCGGTATCTGTTAAAACAAATGTGGTAATATCAAGCTTTCTTTTTGCAGACTACAGGAAAAGTATGAAACTGCCGGCCTTGCAGCTCAGAAAGAAAAAAAGAACGAATTTTTGTGAAATCTCAGTATTTCATAAAGTAGTACAAAACTACTACCCCCCCCATAAATTATCAGATAGTCGGCACTTAAATTATCTCAGATAAAATCAGATGGGCAGGGAGATAAATTCCATAAATTGTTACATCGCCATTAAAAATAAAGATATGTTAAAAGAGGTAAAAGGGGGCGCTCAGAAATGTTGTTGGTTGTTATGACACCATAAAAACAACTAACCTATATCGGCCCATATGTCGAATTCATTTTTTAAATGCCGAATATTTAAAGTGCGGTAGGCACAAAAAAAATTGCGGTGTGTGGATATTTGCGTGCAATAATAGTTAAAATATTTATAAAAAAATTAACAAGCACCACCAATATATCGATTAAAATCGATATATAATAATCCATTTAAAATCGCTTATATTCTGTGAATTTCATCGAACATATCAGCTAAATGCTCGCACAATTTTTTTACGGATTCGAAATCGTGAAAGTTTGCAGGTATGTCACTGGATGTGATGCACAATCGTAGTGTCTTCTAGAAGTAGACTTAACAACAATGTTATCTTCAGCAGTGCAAAAGTCTCGGGCAGTTGCTCCATCATTTAGTTCATTCTGCACAATTTTGTATCGCATTTGAACGAGTTCAGGATCTGCTTCCTCAACAGCCATGTCTGCATTCTTAGTGCTTTCTGTTCCTTCCGCTGTCCTGGCCATCCCTTAACTGTTTCATTTCCACCGTAACTTAATAAAAACCCCTTCAGTGGAAAGCTACTGTATTACAGATGTTTAGAAGTCTTCTTTCCCTTTGCTTTATTTTTCAAACATACCTCAGTTCCTCTTCCCCTTCTTTGCCATTTTAGGGCAACACAGTAAAGGATTTCATCACTTTGTAATTTTCGTAACTGGGAATTTTGTCTTTGTTATAAATAAAGTGTGTGTCATGTATTTTCTACCTAAATCAAGGGGAATAGCAGTTCCTTCACTTTAACTATAAATTTGCAGTAAACAACTTTTTTACAAACTAGCCTGACTTTTTTTTTTTTTTTTTATAATTTTGATGTCATGTGAACCACAGCACCAGATCAGCACATATATCTAACATAGATTTTTAGAAAAGAAGTTATTATCTTGAATAACTTGGAATCTTAAAATGTTGAGTTTTGACATCCAGGCACATGTAGTTATCAAAATTAGGCTTTGCTGGAATAGTTATTTTTAACAACTTTTTATTACTGAATAATTTTTTCCTACTGTATTAATTAGTAATAAAGTGTCTTACATTTGCTGTGTGATGAAAATAATTTCTTGCAGAGTTTTAATTTTGTAGTTTTGGGGCTACATTAAGTGATGTTAGCTATATACCCAAAATGCAAATTGACTGAATCTCCTTTAGCAGATATCTTGTATGCATAAAATTGAAACATTTCTTTTTTACTTCAGTGTAGCTATCATTCTTGCTGATGAAGATTCATACTGCAGAGAGCCCAATGTTTTAAAAAGCTGGGTGAAAATAAAGTGTGACAGCTTGAGTAAAATGAATTATTTTCCTGTTCTAGTAAGTATTTTTGCTATTAGTCATACATTTTTTTCTTTGGTATTAGTGTGCACTTATGTACAAGTTTAATTCAAACCCGTAGAATATGTGAATTATTTTATTTGGTAGTTCATTGTAGAAGTGGGCTTAACAGTGCTTTTTCTGTCACAGTGACAACAGTGTCAGTTCAGCATCAGTAACGGTGACAAAATCACCATTTACAATGGTGGTGCCTGAGCTGTAAAAAAAGCCGGAACTTACAAGCCACCATCTTACTTGTAACAGTAGAAATTACCATTTTTTGGGGTAAAACACCTTTCAGGCTATAAGTAGGTTAGATACCTAGCTTCTAGCTTCTATTGATTATAGCTGCAACTGAGTTGATGGGTAAACATGTTGATTGAGTGAACTTGGACATGGCGGGGGCCGCCGGGACTCCTCCTTCTTCTCCTCCGTCTTTACGGACCTGGCCACCTGATTAAGAACTTGCTTGTGACGTCACGCTAAGTGACGGGCATGTCCATGGGTAACTGAAGACATTGTGAAAATATTCATTATTTTCTTCAAATTATTTAAATTTCTTTTGACTGATGATTGTGAGCAGTTACTCCACATACAGAAGGTAAAATTTGTGTTAAAAAGTTAATGGCAAAGAATTCTGTAGAGTTGAATGTGGTAAACGAAAAATGTTCCAAATGTAATCAAACCAATTTTGAACTGGGACTAAAGTGTGCTTCTGTATTTTTAAATAACTACTCAAAGTTGAAAAATGATTGCTTATATAACAAGTCAGGAAAAAAAAATGCTATATTTGCAGCAGTTACTTAATGCATTTGATCTTCCTGTGTTCTCAATAGCAGTGGGAATATCTCCAAATTTTGGCAAAGACATTTGATAATCATCATTATAGGGGAACTAAATCCTAACCCCCAGTCTAACTACCCTAAAACCCATACAAATAAATATATTTCAATATTTATTTTTGTATTCAATATATTTTCAATCTTCAGTTCATGTGTGGGAAAAAATTACCAAGCATGCATGTTCTAACACATGTTCATAACCATGGGGGGCACAATCCATACAAGGTAAGTTTATTTTTCATTTACTAATTTCTGTGTGTACATTGTGCTGAGAGTTACACATTCCTAGTATTAATTTAGTCTAGTTGGCAGCCTCATAACTTTTTATTTTTATCTCCCCATTTTATTTTTTTATTTATTTATTTCTGTGTGTACTGCAACATTAATATGGTGCATCATTATTGTAATTTTTCTTTTCTGTGAATTACCTTTTCCAACACATTCTCGGTATATTAATTTTGGAACAGTTTGCCTCTTCAAATTTATTATTTTCTGAATGAAAGCAATGCTATTTGTTTGGAAAAAGTTAGGGTCTAAAAACACAGTTTTGGAGGCTGTTTTATTAATTTTTGCTGGCTTTTCTTTTACAAATGGAAATTGCAGTGTAATAGTACATCAACATACTAATAGATTGCATTTCAGTTGTTTCTTGTGTCTGTTTAAAACTGCATTAACATTGCTTTTTGGTATAACCTTTTATACTTAAACAGAACATAAATAGGAAGAAAGCGTAATTCCTGAGAAGGGTAAGACAGACACAGTTTGTTGTTGTTGTTGTTTTTCAATTCCGGAAGAACTATGTCGTAAAATAATTTGCAAAAAACTAAAATATGGACTTTATTTAAGCTCTTCCTTCAACCACTAAGTACGACTGAATGCCCAGAAATATAGTGCTGTAACCTAGGTGCACAACTTCGTCACTTAGCATGACGTCACAAAAATGATCAAATGATCATATGTAGAGGATTTTAGGAAGGGAGTGTCTGACCCCAGGTCTTAAACAACCCTGAGAAATAGGAAGCTAGAAGATTTGAGCTAGAGTGCCCGATAGGAAAGTGACATGGAAGCGAAGTATAAAGGTTGAGGAAGACGCCCTTATTTATTACCCGGAAGGGGGAGGGGGCAGTACTCGGGGTCCGACGACTTAACGTGCCCATCCGACGAACGGCGGATATTTAGTGGATCGAGCATTCGTACCTGCCTGGGATCATCGAACCTGAGATCCTTTCTGCGGCAGTCACGAATGTTGCCCACTAGGCCACCTGCTGCCCTTTTTTTTTTTTTTTTTTGTTGTTGTTTTCAATTCCGGTAGAACTATGTCGCAAAATAATTAAAAAAACCCTAAACTATGGACTTTATTTAAGCTCTTCCTTCAACCACTAAGTACGACTGAATGCCCAGAAATGTAGGGCTGTAACCTTCTAGGTGCATAGCTCCGTCACTTAGCTTGACGCCACAAAAAAAAAAAAAAAAAAAAAAAAAAAAAAAAAAAAAAAGGTCAAGCCCATAAAAAGAGGAGATGTGAGTCTTGGTATCCCCCGATCGTGGTCAGATCGGGTTGTCTATCTGTGACTGCAGAATGTTTAGGATTTTCACAATACAACTGTTACATGTGTGTACCAGGACTACATTAAAACCTGTCAAACTGACAGCAGTGTGGCCTTAAATGAGCTGTTAGTTTTCGGGGTTAGCACTGTTTCTTCTGTATCAGAACAGATGATTTTAGTGGAGAGAAGAATGTCTGCACTCAATGATGCGACACATATGAAAGTTTGTGCAAAGGTGATTTAACAGATGATGCCATGACTAGGTTATGGCAGCTGATGCGCATATCAAGTACTCTTGTCAACAGCATGTCATTAGGATATGAGGCTACAGTGAGGAGTGAGGGAACATCACCATTGGACAGTGGAAAACTGGAAATGGTAGCTTTTTCCAATGAATCAAGGTTTCAACAGGATGACAGGAGGGTGCATGTGTGTTGTAGACTGCATAAAGCCATGGAGCCCAACTGTCAATTTGGTGTGTTATAGGCCAGTGTAGGTGTTGTGATGTTCCAGGGTGTGTGGTTACATTGGCCACATTGCGGCCCCTTGTGCTTATTAGGACCATGTTTACAGTACAAGGCTGTGCTTATGTACTCACCAACCACCTGCACTCATTCATGGCTATCTATTTCCCACGGGAGGATACCTTCTTTAAAAAAAAAAACACCTTTCTCATCATCCCCATTTGGCAGCTAGAACTGGACGGAGGAGCATTCCAGTGAGTTTGCTACCCTCAAATGGCCCTCTCGCTCACCAGATTTGTACCCAACTGAGCATCTGTGGGTGAAGTGAAACCATGCATTCGAGCCTAAAACCCACCACCAACGACTCTCAGCACTTTTCAGACAGCTGTCCTGGATTTTGGGTTGCTGTACGACCTGAACATTGCCAACACTTGGCAGAGTCCGTGCCATGATGTGTTGCTGCTGTTGTGAGGTCAAAAAGTGGCCCCCACATGTTATTTGTGGGTTGTATATAATAAACTGCTCTTTCATCTTGAAACCCAAATAGATACATATCACTAAGCTGTTCCCTGATATGCAGAGGTCAGTGCTTCACAGAAAGAACTCACTGTTGCTGTATCAGGCATCTCCAATTACAGCGATCTTGGCACACAATTCGAGCTTCATTGGCATCCATCACACGCCGCACACAAGACCTTTTGTACTTCATACTCATTATCTTTTCTCATTCAGACATTTTTTAATCTGGTCCTCCCATGAATTCCTTGGCCTCCCTCTACCTTTCTTTCCTGCTACTTGGGCTGAATAAATTCTCTTAGTAAGCATCTCATCTCTGAAATAATGTCATCATCATCATCATTGTCAACCATTATCAATCCACTGCTGGACGAAGGTCTCCCCAAGTTTCCTCCACAACGGTCTGTCTTGTGCCAGTCTCCTCCATGTCACTCCCGCATATTTACGAATTTCATCCACCCATCTCCCATGTGGTCTTTTTCTGGGTCTTTTCCTGTCCCTTGGAATCCAATCTAAAATTTCGGCTGTCCATCTATGGTCTGTCCTTCTGGCAGTATGTCCAGCCCATTGCCATTTCAGGGATTTAACTCTGATCATGATATCTTCCACTCTCGTCATTTTCGGATCCACGAGTTCCTCTTCTTATCTCTCCTGGTTATACCAAGCATGCACCTCTCCATGCTGCTTTGAGTTGTCTGCAGCTTTTGTATGTCTCTTTTAGTTAAGGTCCACGTCTCTGCACCATACGTAAGCACTGGAAGGATGCATTGATCAAACACTTTTCTTTTAAGACATAATGGCATATTGCTCTTGAAAATTATGCTGTTTCTTCCAAAAGCTCTCCAGGCAAGTTTTGTACGCCGATTAATTTCTTCATCAATGTGACCCTCATTTGATATCTGCTGTCCAAGATAAACATACGTATCTGTTATCTCCAGTTTTTCTCCATCAATCGATAAATCTTCATTTCTTGTAAAAGCATTGAACATCACTTTTGTCTTCTGAAAGTTCATTTTTAATCCCACTTCTTTACTCTTGTCAGCAAGTTCCTGGATCATACTCTGCAGCTCTGATGGGGTAGTTGCAAAAATGACTACGTCATCAGCAAAACGAAGGTGGGTTAGATAATCTCCATTAATCTTTATCCCTTTGTTTTCCCAGTTCAGTGATTGAAAGACATTTTCCAATGTGACATTAAAGAGCTTCGGAGATATGGTGTCACCTTGTCTCACTCCCTTTCCAATTTTTATGTGTGTTGTATTTTCAAACAGCCGAATCTTTGCACTTGCATTTTCATAGATGTTATTAATAATATTAATGTATGCATCTTCAATACCGCAGGATTTCAGAGCCGTGGTAACTGCTGATGGTTTCACCGAATCAAAGGCTTTTTCATAATCGATAAAAGCCATGCACAATGGAAGTTCATATTCCCTCGCTCTTTCAATCAGTTCTCTCAGTACGTGGATATGATCTATTGTGCTGTAGCCACTCCTGAATCCAGCTTGTTCTCTCGGTTGAGCCATGTCCAGTGTTACCTTCAAGCGGTGTGAAAGAACTTTAGTGAAGATTTTATAAACCACTGATAGGAGGCTGATAGGTCTGTAGTTCCTAAGATCCTCAATGTCACCTTTTTATGTAGCAGGATCATTGTAGCATTGTTCCAATCCTCAGGAATCTTCCCTTCATTAAGGCATCGAGTGAAAATTTGGGCGAGTACTGTTTCAATTTCTCCACTTGCTTCTTGTATGATGTCTATAGTAATTCCATCTTCTCCTGGAGCTTTCCCTCGCTTCATGTTCTTGATTGCATGAGCAACTTCTGCTGGGAGGACTGGAAGAACTCTGGTACCTTTCATGATGTCTGGAGTACATGTATCATCCCTTTCATATAATTTGGAGTAGAAATCTTTCACTCTTGTCAAAATTTCGCCTCTATTTCTTGTTATAGAACCATCTTCTTTTCTCAGAGCCATAATCTGTTTTCTTCCCTTACTGAGATGTCCCTTTGCTATCTTAAGGCTTTGGTTGTTTTCAATTGCTTTCCTCACTAGCTCACAGTTGAATTTCCTTACGTCTTCAGTGATACTTTTTCGTGTTGTCTTGCATAGCTCTATATATTCCACTTTGGAAGTCACATCTACTTTAGTTGTCCTCATCTCTCTTCTTTTTTGCATCAACATTTTGGTTTTTCCTGATAATTTGTTCACATGCAACTTGTTCTTAGACCCAGCTAATTTTGTTGCTGTTTCCATTAGAGCTTTGGTTACTTTTCTGTTAACTTCCGAAATATCCACTTCTTCCGATGTTAGGCCTTCTAAAGCAGAGAATCTGTTCTTCAGTTCCAACTTGAAAGTATTATGGTGTTTTTTAAGGTTGGTTATGTCAATACATTTTGTTTGTCTTATGAGCTTGCCACGTTCCAGTTTAGTGTTGAGGTGCATCTTACATCTCACCAACCTATGGTCACTACCTGTGTTGAACTTGTTCAGCACACTGCAGTCTTCGATGACGAATTTTTTGTTACACATAATAAAATCAATTTCACTTGTCGTCCCAATTGGATGTCTCCATGTCCATTTCCTGTGTGGCTTTTTCTTGAAAAAGGAGTTCAAGATGAAAAATCCTTCTGCCTCTGCAAACTCAACGAGAGTATTTCCACGCTGGTTTCTGTTGCCGTGACCGAATTTACCTACTGAAGTTTCATTCTGTTGCCGTTGCCCTATTTTTGCATTGAAATCTCCCATAATTATCTTCAAGTGCTGCTTACCTTTATTATTTAGATGACGAATTTCCTCATAAAATTCTTCAATTTCTTCTTCAGGATGACTTGTGGTGGGTGCATAAGTTTGAATAATCTGAGCCTGGTATCTTCTCGATAGTTGGATAACGAGTCGTGCAGCTCTGTCAGAGGAACTTTCAACTTCTACCACTTTATCCTTCAGTTTCTTGTTTATTATAAATCCAACACCACTAGTTCTGCCAGTATCTGTCCCACGATAATAGAAGAGATGTCCACTTTTCAGTTCAATGAGATCTTCTCCTTTTCTCCTTACCTCACTTAGCCCGACGATGTCCCACTTGATCCTTTGTAGTTCCTCTTCCAATTCAAGAAGCCTTGAATCAGAAGATAGGGAGCGTCCGTTATAGGTAGCCAAGGCATTGTCTTTGCATAAAAAATTTTGTCTAGTTACAATACTTGCTTTGGGCTCTACTATTTTTACAAAATGTTTATTTACATTTTATTACATCAAGGTCTGTTGTCAGTGATTAACCAGGCACCAAAGATACAGCTCCAAAAGGAACATTTACTGAGGGTGAATTGAAAGTTTTGCAATGTTTGCATAAACACATGTGCTGCAGCAGGTATGTCACGTGTTTAAACTAGTTCAACTCACGCCCTGCAGAATTCGGCCATGTTTCACACTTCACTGACCTTATTTTCTTAACCCTTAAGGTATGTTCCTACTGCACCTGTCGGCTGAATCACTCCACACACACACACACACACACACACCACCTCCATACACTCTTGATCACTCCATAAATGGTTGAGTAAGATTATAGAGGCTAGAAGGAACAGATCCCTTCTCCCATTCAAAGTTCAAGTTCAAACCTGAGTCAACTGTGATGTCTATGGCATTTTTCCAAGGCCATAAACATTAGTTTTCCACTGATGCCCAATGCATTGTTGGTTTGAATGATTTAGTTGATGTTATGATATGCTGAGCGACAAAAGCAACTAACTTTCTTTAGCATTTTGCTACAACTTCCTAAAATATGAACAGCCACAACTGGCTAATTAGGGAGCTTTTTGCTTTATGAATCTCAACTGGGCCGTAACGCTGCTCAAGCAACATGAAACATTTGTCATGAAAAGGGGGAAGGTTCCGTGGACCATAGCACCGCAACTAGAGGGTTCAAGAAATTTCTCTCAGGTGACAGAAACCTCAACGATCAGCCAAGGTCAGGTAGGCCGTGAACCGTGGATTTGGAGGCGATACGCCAGGCTGTAGAGGCAAAACCGGCAACCAGCACTTGGAGATTATAAGGCGAGCTGGGCATATCACAGACCACCATGGTTCATCACCTTTATGACCTCAACAAGGTCTTCAGGAACTGCCGCATTGTCCCTCACGAACTGACGCCAGCTGAAGCAAACCACTAAGTGGAAGTGTGCACAAAACTCCTAGAAAACCCTCACGATGTACGTTTCATCAAGAGAATTGTTACGTGCGATGAAAAGTGGGTCTATTTCCATAATCCTAACACACAACACCAGTGGTTGAGCGTGGGCCAGTTTCCTGAACCTGTTGCCAAATGTAGGTGCTTTGAGCACAAGGTCATGCTCTGCATCTGGTGGAATTTCAAGAGAATAATCCATTATGAATTTGTTCCAGACAGTCAGACCATCAACACCAACCTCTACTCTGAACAGCTGGAGCAGATGTATACCGTTTTGGTGAAGAAGTACCCAGCACTGGTGAACAGAAAGCGCACTCTCCTACAGCAGGACAATGCTGTGCCTCGTACCATGCGAATGACCGTGGCAAAACTCCAGGAACTAGAGGGCATTGAACTGATGCCACACCCAGCAATATAGTCTGACCTTACACCGTCAGATTATTACTTGTTCTGGTCCATGGCCCACTTTTTCGTGGGCGGCACTTCAACAATCAGGAGGAGATGGCAGCTTAGATGAAGGTGTTCTTTTCCTCGAAGTACAAGGACAGGTACTACCACACACTCGAAGAACTGGCAGACCAATGGCAAACATGATGGCCTATACTTTGAATGTCAGTCGTCATCGTAAAGATATGTATGAAGACATAAAGTGATCCAAGTATTGCAAAACTTTTGACTCGCCCTTTACATTTAGTTAAGACCTTTGGAATCCATGTATACAGTACATACTGGTCTTTTTCATATTTTAAAAGGATTTAAAAAAATGATACAATGTAACCGCAAAAGA
The DNA here is from genome assembly GCA_039090855.1 of Macrothele yani. Classification (NCBI taxonomy): domain Eukaryota; kingdom Metazoa; phylum Arthropoda; class Arachnida; order Araneae; family Macrothelidae; genus Macrothele; species Macrothele yani. The sequence goes on from CM077029.1 coordinate 35,359,844, forward strand.
AAAAGTAAGAATTAAGGTTTTAAAATATATTGTAACACTATAAGCATTTATTATTATTATTATTATTTAAAATTATGTTCAAGTAAACAGTTATGCTCACTAAAGTTGGCAAACATGTAAGAGCCAGGGAGATCTTAAAAATAAATGGATTTGCATGCCCAGGACCTTTTTTATTTATTTATTTGAGATTTTCATTATAGAAGTATGTTAATAAAAAAAGTGGACCCAGGATTCCTCTTCCCCTTATTCAACTACATGTTTGTGTCCAGGGACCCTTAAGTAGCACAGGGCAAGTTATTTCAGCAGAAGGACATTTCTTGGAGGGGATCACACTAAATTGCTAGTGACCCAATTCTCAAATAAAGGTAACTTGATCACGCTAGTTACGTTAAATGAAAACTTTTACAAAAAGTTTGTAAGTTGGAAGCTTTCGACCTTATCTTATGTCTTCATCACGCCAATGGAGGACTAAGATTGTTGCCAGATTCTACATTTGAATTTTTCCTATTGTTTGCCAAAACTTAGAATTGATCTCCAGATCATCAGAATGTAGAGAGGAGATTCGGAATTGCAAGTCATTGAGTTGAAAATAATTTCCAGGCTTTCACGGTAACGGAGGGCAAAACGATTGTCAATAGAAGCAATTTGTTTTGCTTCGTTCCAGTGGGGAACTGCAGATGTGTCTTCCATTGTCAAAATAGACAAGGCAGTATTAGGATTGGCTTTCGAAACATCTTTTTTATGTTCTAAAATTCTATGGCTAATGCTCCTGTATGTGCTTCCAATGTATAAGTTATCCCCAGTAGAAGAAGAGATAGGAATGCAGTAAACTCCTGGGAGGTTCAGGCTTTCAACTTTGTCCCTATCCCTTTGTAGAAGTTTCAAGATGTTTGGGGTAGATTTAATGGCAAGATGATAACCAAAACTTCTAAAAAGAATCTGTAACTTATAAGTATAGGAAGGATGGTAAGGAACAGAACCACAGAATTTCAGGTCTTCTGCCTAATGAGGAAGGAGGCATTCGATTTTAGAATGGTTTTCATATTTCTTTATGAGGGAGTTGACTGTAACAGCAGGAAAACCATGGGAGAGGGCTATTGTAGAAATTTTTGAGAGTTCTTCTTGAAGAGAGAGTTGGTTGTTGCAAATGATATGAGCCCTGTGGATGTAGGACTTCAATGCTGCAAGCTTGTAGAGATGCAGGGTGAAAGAATTGTAGGGAATGATGTTAGTGGCCGCAGAAGGTTTACGATAGACGGAACGAATAATGGAGAGATCAGCGTTTCTGCAGATAGATACATCCAGGAAATCAATTTTGTGGTTTACTTAAAGATGTTTCAAAAGCCAATCCTAATACTGCCTTGTCTATTTTGACAATGGAAGACACATCTGCAGTTCCCCACTGGAACGAAGCAAAACAAATTGCTTCTTTTGACAATCGTTTTGCCCTCCGTTACCGTGAAAGCCTGGAAATTATTTTCAACTCATTGACTTGCAATTCCGAATCTCCTCTCTACATTCCGATGATCTGGAGATCAATTCTAAGTTTTGGCAACAAAAATAGGAAAAATTCAAATGTAGAATCTGGCAACAATCTTAGTCCTCCATTGGCGTGATGAAGACCTAAGATAAGGTCGAAAGCTTCCAACTTACGAACTTTTTGTAAAAGTTTTCATTTAACGTAACTAGCGTGATCAAGTTACCTTTATTTGTTAATATTGTTACGTGTTTTGCCCATCATCGTCATGACCCAATTATTTCAATCTAACTGCCTCAATCATATTTTTGCTATTACTCATGTAGTAGGTATATTTGTAAATTTATTGTGAACGGAGGTTTGCAAAATGGTATAAGTGCAATGAGATGTTGAGGCATTGAACTTCAGAATAGTTTGTTCACAAAGCTGTAAATTCCATTCAGCAATTTTGCCTCCTCCCCTTTTGTTTTTTTCTTTCTTTGTAACAATTCTCCAGATCTTATTCTGCTGCAGTGTTGTATTAATAATGTCCACCTGAATCGAAAATATGTTGCATAAAAAACAATACTTGCAATTACTTTTCAGTGTAGTAAACAGAACAAATATGGGAGCCAATATCAGGAGAAGGTACAGTTAACTTCAATCTCTGGGATATGGTGTATTTTTCTTCATATAATCCACAGACAATAAAACTTGGAGGGGGTCCTTTACAATCCATGGCAGCACATAATCTGCACCTGGGATGTTATTCCTGAACCATAATTTCCTACAGAAAATTCACAATTCATGAGATGACCCCAGTAGTAAAAGAAATAGCAAAAAAAAAAAAAAAAATGATTTTTTTATTTAAAAAGATAACTCGCTTTTTATGTCGTTTTGAAGTGAATAAAGAGCAAAAAATACAAGTTCTTTCAGCAGTACCACAGTTCTGTAGTTATGGCTGACTGTCGTACTTGGATTCTGTAGTTAGACCTGACAGTACTGTAGTTAGAATCTGTAGTTAGACCTGGCAGTATACTATAGTTGGAATCTGTAGTTAGACCTGACAGTGCCATAGTTGAATTACATAGTTAGACCTGACCATACAGTAGTTGCATTCTATAGTTAGATCTGACAGTGCAGTAGTTGGATTCTGTAATGAAACCTGACAGTTCTGTAGTTGGATTCCATAGTTAGACATGGCAATGACCAGAGTTGTATAAAAATAAAATGTATCTGCGTACACAACCATTAAAACAGAAAACTTGCGGCAAACCCGCGAATCACGATAACAATAGAATAAGATAACTTAAAGAAAAATTCATATAACAATAAATAATTATTAGAACATTACAGATTCCAGAGAGGACAAAAGTGCATTATGACTGAATGCATAGAAATGTGTGTAAAATGGACCTTAAGGCCAAAAGCTAAAAATATTGAACTATGAACCTCATAAAAACAAGATACTAATTAAAGAAAATTTTTATATCTAGAAAAGCAGTTCCGTTAATGAACCTTCAAAAATTATAAATAGCATTTTTAACAATTTAATTCAAAAATAGTAGACTTATAAAATACAAAAGGGAAATATTTTAATTTTATAACTGGCAACTGCAAGAGAACCCTGACAATAAAATTTAAATTCTTTCTGTGTAAACAGAACTTTTGTGATAGGTCCTATATATTGAGAACAGGCCTTGATAAAATCAAGAGGCCAGAAACGTCTGTAAAAACAAAAGAACTCCCTATCGGAAGATGTGAAAAATAGTTGAACATTCTCACGTTAAGATAGAATTATAAATATATTAATCTGAGTAAAGCCTTGAGTAAATGTTTTAATTGCTGTAAATGACATTTTTATTTTTTAATCTACAAGCCAAAACTGTCTGCAAAATCTGCTAATAATTTGGAAATTATCCGCGTACGTTGTACACGTGTATGTCTATATTCTGCGACTCTGGCAATGACGTAGTGTGGATTCTGTAATTAGACTTGGCAGCTCTATAGTTGTATTCTGTAGTTAGACCTAACAATGATGTAGTTAGATTCCGTAGTTAGATCTGCCAGTGCTGTAGTTGGATTCAGTAGTTGCATCTGATAGTGCTGTAGCTGGATTCTGTATTTAAACCTGACAGTGCCGTAGTTGAATTCTGTAATTAGAAATGCATGCTAGCTCAGCTTCCCACAGCACGTTTGACCACAATTGCAAATAATTCTGCCTTCATTGCATCATATTTTCTTTCAGTTTGCCCATAAGTAAAATAAAAACCTTTACTACTGTTTGTGGACCTCTATCTTTGTTTTGCATTACATTTTTCTGTTAATGCATTTTTAGTAATTTTCATATACAGGGTAGGTGCAAAGTAACTCCCTATCAGAAGTATTTAATAACTTTAATACTAATTGATCGATTTTAATGGAACAAGTTTTAAATTGCACAGTAGAATGGTACAACTTTTATACAGTGTTTAAAATTCACATAGGCACAAGTGTTCAAATTCCACATAGCCACCAACATTGTCCATAAGTTTTTGCAGTTGTCTGGGAACATCTTCAACTGACTTCAGCAAGAACTCATGTGGTATGTCTACCAGAGCATGCTGAATGCATTCCTCCAACTCATCCAAAGTCGTTGGCTTTGTTCAATAAACTTCTTCCTTCGCCCATACCCACAGGAAAAAGTCACATGGGGTGAGGTCAGTTCTTCTTGCTGGCCATTCATGTGGACCTTGACGACCCAGTTAGCGTCCCGGTAATTGGATGTCGAGCCACTCACGAACAGTGCATGCAAAATGTGGAGGGGCACCATCTTGCATGAATATGAGGTCATTAAAGTTGTCCCAAGTGGATATTGTTGGCCACACATTTTCTTGAAGCATGGTTAGGTAACGATCTGCATTCATTGTGTCCCGCATAAGAAACGGCTCTGTAACTTGGCTGCAGGTCATGCCAAGCCACGCTGTGACCTTGGGCTGATTTTGCATCTTTTCAACAATGTTTCCGGGATCCTTTGGCGCCCAGTAGTTGCAATTGTGGCGGTTCACAAATCCTCCAACATGGAAGATGGCTTCGTCGCTCCAAAGGATGTTGTGAAACAACTGGGGCCAGTCAGCATACCAAGCAAGCATGGCCTCTCCAAACTCCATTCGACGATCACAGTCTTCCGCCGATAATTCCTGGCAATAATGTAACTTCCAAGGACACCAGTCTAACTCCTTTAAAACAGTTCATATTGTGTGTAATGGGATAGACCACTTTCTTGAGCGGCCCTGGCGTGTTGACTTTTGCGGACTTCGGGTGAACGTTTCCTGCACAACTTGCACATTCTCCTCCTGTCTGGATGTTGGGGGATGACTGCTTCTGTGAGTATCTCTTACAGATCATGTATTCATGAGTTTGGAATGGCAGTTCTTGACAGTTTTGGCATCAACTGAAGCACGAGGTCTGTGAACACTGCGCCACCATCTTTCCACCTGCACAACAGACTGCCACACATCGTAACGGCATGTGACCTGGGCATGTTCATGCAGTGTCAGGCGGTGGGTCATTCTGGGCTGCTGTTATCATTCTGAAATGAAAACAGAAATTAGCAATGAAATTCTACCAGTTTAGGAATCACAATATTTTTTATTTCATCCAAATGCTGTGATTTTTCAAAAAGTTATTAACACCTTTTTATAGGGAGTTATTTCTCACCCACCCTGTATATGATATACAATTTCTCCTGACTGTTACAACACAGACTTTTTAAAAATTGAAGTGGTATATTATCTACAATGGCATGGATATGCAGAGCCTAAATTTATATTTTTTCCTGTAGATGATCTGCAGGTTATATATGACAGAAGTTATGGCAGGTGTAATTTCTGATATGGGAGCCAGTATGTCAGAAGAGCGTACAGTAGATTTGATCTCATGCATATAGTTCAGATTTCTGATTTCATTTTTTTTATTATTATATTGAATGCACTAGTTTTTAATAAATCTGCCAAAGAGTCTAAATCATAAGGATATCAAAGCAGTTGATTCCTTCCTCTGAAGTAGGCACTGTGTAGGAGATCAGCAACTGAAATGCAAGGCCCATCTGTCTGATGTGCATGTTTTGTTGAATATGAATCTCTTCAGTGATGGTTGGTTTCACATTCCACATGTTTCATCGATAATCTGCACAAAAATGCTGCCAGAAATCCTTCCAGGAGTTGAGCACTTGCTTTTATATAAACAAATAATTGTATCCGGGTATAACTTTTAAGGTGGAAACCACATATTCCGTTTGTACTGTAGGAAGTGCAGTTGTGGTTTTATTCCCATATAAATGAACTCTATACTTAAATAGTGCTTTAAATTGTAAAATCAAAAAGATTAGTTGACTAACACACCCTATATAATCCCTTATGAACTATGTGTAAAAAATTGGTAGTGTTGAACTGATATCCAATTAGTGATGTACATTCATCACCTCCAAATATTGTGATCACTACTAAAAGTCTGTAGTTAAGTGCCCTAGTTAGGAAACTTGCTTTTGCTTCCCGTGATGCACACACAAGAGGAACATTCTTATGCACATGTCCCTGTGGCAATGTATGCATGGCAGTGGCTTCAAGGTCACATGCACATTTTAATCTGTCTCATTCATAACTTCCTGGTTCTCGTTGAAACAGCATGGTGAAAGATCTCTCTTCTAATAAGCCCCCTAATTAGAATTTGGAGATGAAACTGGCCGCTGCAGCTCAGACAACAATGATTTTGGAACCTCTTTATTTTAACAAAGGTGTCTGCATTTTATATCATTACATGGCAAATAGAGAATCTGATTATCCCACTAGATTGGACCCAATAGGATTTTTGCATTCATGCTTGAGCACATTTCACTAAGTCTTCATAGGTGCTGCTAGTTTTAAATCTTGAATAAAGATCATTGTTTTCATGTGTATTTTCATTATTAGTGAGTTCTGTTTAGTGACTTTATTCAGAGAGATTTTTATTTTCAAGTTTTGTCTAGTTCAAGGGCACACTTCAGCAGTTGATCTGTCCTTTTTAAAGTTTTTGTGAAATTCATTTTTTTTTCTGCCGAAGTATTTTAACAGTACAAACATGTAATTGAAAATAATTTTTGAGAAATTTTTTTCCATTTCCAAAATGATTTTTTTTTTTTTTTTTGGCAAATTGTGTATGAATGTGATAGGCAGTGCAACCCCTGCACTTACTTCTGTGAGTCTTTTAAATTTTCTTACAGACATTCCTAGCCTTAGTGTGACTCTCAAAGCTTGTTCTTAATGCTTCACACCATTCCACATTAGACGTAGAATGCAGTTTAAAAATTGTTGCCAGATCTGAGATTAATGTTAAATGGCATTTTTTAAATAAAATGTATCCAATGTTCATGAGCCTTTGTTTGTTGTCATAAAATTCATTGATTGAACCTTTATTCTGGATGTAGTAGATCTCTTTTATAAGTCTTCTGCAGATCTGAGGTTCATAATCCAAAATCTAAATTTCATCCCACAGTGGCATGCATTTTTGGATGTTTCTATATGTTTTATGATTGCTCTGTTCTACTCTCCCTTTTCAGTAGCTATTTTATGTTCTTTTATCTTCTGTTTCAGATTTTACACTATTTGTCCAGTGTATTTGTTATTGCATTCAATTGTTATTTGGTATAAAGCATTCCTCTTTTCCATTTTGTCCAGTTTAAGTGATGACTTGCCACTATTTGTTATTCTTTTGATATCTGTATTTCTAACTTTAAGAGCTTGCTTATAATATTGTTCAATTTTTCATAATTACCATATTTATCAGCGTATAACACGCACCTTAATTTTAAGAAGAAAGTTTGAGTAAAAAAAAAAATTAAATTTAAAATAAATGACTTGGGAGCTCTGGACTTTTTTTTAGATAACTCAACACACATGTTTATTAATATTTAATACCACTTATAAGGCAAATAATATGAAAGAAAAAGCATCTGTTTGAACAAAAAAAAACTTGGATATTAGACCTGTTACAAATTTTTTTATCAAAATTACTGCTATCTTTCTGGAAAGTGATGAGACAGACTAAAAAATAAAAAACAGCCAGAAGTCTGGGTTCCTTAAACCCTCGAGCCAGCACAACAAGACCCACTCATACACTAACGATTTTTATCACCAACTGCCAGCCACGGAGTTCAGATGTCACTGGAAGTTTCGTTGTATTTCCCCCAAGCAGCTGCTGCTGAAGCAGGTTGCGCCGTGAAAGCAACATAACGAGAGCAATGCTTGGGTTTTAACATGGCAGCTCGCATTCGCTGCGGAAGCAAGTTTGGTTACTTTCGGGTGCTTAAAAAAGGTAAATCAGGAGTTTATCTCAAATTTTTTCGCGCGAATCTTCTTTCTGAAGAACTGAAGATTGTATTGATACCACTTTTAACAAGATCCATCAGAAAACAGAAGAGATATGCATTAGAGAAGCGTCTGCAGTTAGAGTAAAGTGATACCAAACCATTAACATTTGGCAGTGTCAGGATGCGTCACACTCTGCAGCAGTATTAATTTTACCTAAGTTTAAATAAAAAAAGTAGTATGCGTGTATATCATGCAGGTAGAATTTCAACTCTGAATTTTAGAAGTGCATGTTATACGCCAATAAATATGGTACCTTTTTATTTTTTTTTATTTTTTTGTGGTTTGATTTGTCTTCCATTTTTTTATTATGTAATATATTAAGTATAATTTTTTGGGGATTGTCATTGTGAATCAATGTTTTTGCCATTTGTGTCACTACTTTCTGATGATTTTGTTCTGAAGTAGTGATTTAGCTCTTTTTGTCCAATTTGTGTCACTACTAAACTTGACAAAATATGGATAGTAATTTTTTTTTCTTTTTTTTTTTCTTTCTGTACTGTAAATATGTTAAAAAATTCCTGTACTGCAGGTAATTGGTTTATCTACTAAATTTCTTATAATTTGAACAATTATTTTTATCTTAAATTATGTTATTTCTTAATAAGGAATTTCATTTAGCTTATTCATTTACCTGCAACACGTTTTCTTCTTTCTTTCATTCCAGATAAATTATCCAGTTTGGAAAAACTTGCCAGACCGTGAAAAAATTCCCTATTTGATGCGGGAAATAAAGCAAGTTGTAGAAAGTGAGGATTTGTCTAGAACAAATCTACCATAAAGGCTTTATATGTAAAAATATTTTACAAGCACTTGTAGAAAATAAATATTGGAAGTTGTAGCTTTTTATTTTTCATTGAGTACATACCTGTTTGCATGACACGTAATTATTTTAAATGTAAATTTGAATTAATTTTCTTTGTTTAATGATAAAAATATGTCTAGGAACTAATGTAAAATATCTAAAACTTCCAAAGTGGAAATTACAGTTTTGATTATGAAAAGTATGTCAGATTTACTGAATTTAATGTGAGCACAAAAGTGGACAGCATACAACATGTAATCTCAAATTAAAGCCTCAGAGTTATGCAAAATAAAACAGAAGTTATAAAATACTAACTATACTAGTGATCCGATTTATTGGTGTAAGAATATACAGGGATCGCATTCCTCCTAAAATTCCTAAAATTCCTAATATTTTGTGACCCTCCTTAAATTCCTAAAATTATACCTAAAATTTGCTATTCATCCTAAAATTTTCGTAAGCTTATTTATTAAAAACACAACCGTTATTAACGCCAATAAATTTACCATTACACAGGGTGCGCACGCGTGCTTGAAAACCTGGAAAGTCCTGGAAAATCATGATTACGTTTTCAAGGCCTGGAATATCCTGGAAAAACGGTGTTTTTTTAATGCCGTCTTGAAAAGCCTTGAAATTTGAAATTAGTGCTTAAAAAATGCCCTTTTAGGAAATCGTGTTACTGTTACCCCTTCATTTTTTAAAGTTCCTTTTCTCTGTTCTCAAAGAAACCACCGGCAGCGGTTTCCGATGTGCACCAAATCCTAATTTGGCTGGGGGGAAAAAAAGAAAAAAAAAAGGCACTACTTCCAGTGCAATAAAATTGGATGATTACTAGTAGGTCGAAGGGGAGCTTGATGTCCGTCCGACAATTGAGAACAGAAGGGGAAAGAAGAGGCATTTAGCATTTGCAGGGGGTCGCATATGTACCAAGTCAGCTGGCATCCACCAGTGAGGAGTATGCCTGAACAACACATTCATCTTCTTCTTGTTTATGTGCATGCCACCCTCCTTCCCCTCAAGAGACTTCCACTACTTATGATAAAAAATAAGAAAACTATCTTTGCGAATTTTTCACGAAAGTGGCTGAAATTTTTACATTCACTGTAATTGGATTACAGAAGCTCACTTCCAAAATTCCAGTTGAATCGGTTTAAAACTTTAAAAGTTAGCATTGGTAATTTTTATTATGGACAAGTATGTGTGCCTCTTTGGACTGAGTGAGCCTCCAGCAGAAAGGGTGTTACCATAGCAACGGTTGATTGACAGCTGGGAGCGCTGATCTGAAGCCCTTGGTTGGGAAGAAAGCAAACACCTGTTTATCACTTCCACAGCACAAAAGGACTAGGAGAATATTTTCAGAAATCCATTTTTCTGAATTTTGAAAATAACACAGTAAAATTTTTACAGTAGTTAAGATACATCACAATAAAGTTCTAGTGCAAATTTCGCCAAATTCCGTTAGGAACTTTAGCAGATGCAAAAAAAAAAAAAAAAAAAAAAAACGTTGCATAATCGGATTGAAAAAAAGAAACAGTAATTATAAAGTACGGGAAAAGCAAGTGAATTATTTTTTTTAGATGCCATGGTTTATTTAAACAGAGTGATCCTTAAATTTTTTTCTGTGATGATATGGACTCTATTTGAATTACAAACACGTTTTTATGCAGACGTCTGAGTTACTGTTTTAATAAAAAAATCATCTATAATTAAAAAGTTTTCAATGGATTTAAGCAATATTCAGCAGATAAACAAACGTATTTTAGTAAATTGCAACATCATGACGTAAATTTGGTAATTTAATTTTGTCGAAAATTGGGGAGCAATTTTTTTTTTTTACAGTTTCTATTATAGTTAAAGTGAAGGAGGAAGGGTGCAACTTGACAGTTCAGTGAGCTGCAGGTGGTGATTTATGGTGATGTGCCAAATGAAAAGAAGCCATTCCATCAGGTAATTCCAAAGGTTGTGTTGTGTGGACGCTTCCTCCTGCTGTTTGATCTTAATTGGAATGTTTTTGTGCAGGGGGGGGGGGTTCGAGAGAAATATCCTTTACAGCTTTCACGGCTTTTTTTTTTTTTCTTGGTAATAAATAAAAATCATAGTTGCTGCATTCACCATTGATCCATGTTTGCATTTCTTGAATATAAACAGCAGACAATCAGAAACATAGTGTTGGGCGGGTCTTGATGATCTTCATTTTGCATATGCTGAATTCAGTTCTGTGGGAATAATTAATGACTTATACTGTGAATATATACAAAACTACATATTTTTGAGCTGAAAAAATAGGTCTACTTGTACACAGTAGCTAAAGTGTGAACTCAGATGAAGACAATCAGACATACGGACGTCTGATTCCATAAAAAAAATCAACATAGTTTTTTTATTTACACTACAGGTAAAAAAGCAAAAACATGTTTTTAAACGTTATAAAGGAAAACAGATTTTTGAAACGCATGACTTGATGATCTTAATTTCTGAAAGTTTCTTATTTCCACATCCTTTTTTTTTCAATTACAGTACACTGTAACAAGATGCTGTGTGTTATGTCACTTAGAGATATGGCAGATTTTCGGTTGCTGATATCCGCGATCGTAAGCGGTAGTTGCATTGCGATTGTTGATGATGACAAGATAAATACTGGAGTGATGTAAAATGTTGCATAAACTAAAAAAATAAAAAAAATAAAGCCCCCCCCCCCACCCCGAACTTTTATGCGGTCATCATAGCTGATCAACCATTTCATTCCATGAACATCAGCACATTTCAATCATTTGAACATTGGGGGTATCTGAAGGAATTCAGCCGTGCTTAAGCGCCCTAGCGCAACGCAAACATGCTAATTTTGGACAGTTCTGTTCCCTTCCCCTCTACCATCCCTAATAATTGAGAGTGCATACATTGAGAGTGTTTCAAATATTCTATTTATGAGCTAGTTTTCGCGCTGTTTGTTATGCTTTTATTTTCGAAGAAAGAGAGGGAAAATAAGGAAAAGCAGCTAGAGAAAAAAAGAAAAGCTGAGTTTGATGACAAAATAAAAGAAAATGATGCAGAAATAAATAGGCTTAAAAAAGATAAAGAAGCATCCCTAGCAGTAATTCAAGAGGGAACAGAAAGAATGAGAAAAGCTGTAGAAAAACAAAATACTGTTGAAATAGCAGTTGCTTCTAACTTGATCATACAAGGTTCAGCTGAAATAAAGAAAACTGAAAGTAAATTAGTTGTGGTGGAAGCAGAAAAAGATAGGCTAATCAGGAAAAGGTTAAAACAATAATATGAAAAAAGTAATTCAGTGAACAATTGTACATAGTTCTTGGTTTTCAATTACCTTTTTAGGATATTATAGTTTAATGTGAAACCTGAAAACTTTACTGTGAAAATCGTGAATTGCTTCTGGTTCAACAGCATATTAATGTTCAAAGTGAAACTTGAATGTGGTAAATATACTTGAATATGATAATAACACGTGAAAAGATAAGAACTGAACATTAGAAGTAAATCATACTTAAACTTTAGACATTAGACGTTATGCAAAAAATTTGGGTGTGAACTTCGACCATATATACTAATGGACTGCGCATTGGCAATAGCTGCATCAAAGCCGCCATGGCTCAAACATTGGGCACGTCATCATCAGACTCCAAATTCCGTGTACAAATGCTGTTATGATTACTAATTTACGCTGCAGAACTTCAGTGTTTTCGGTGTATTATGTGAATGCACCTCATATATAATGATAACTCTTCAGGTAAGTTTACTTATGAGCTATATACATGCATGATCGTGTTGTTTACATTTTGTGATTTATAATGTGATGAACATTTGCGAAGAATTTGGAACATGCATTCCATTTTTTTTTCTTAAGTTACTATATTTTTATATCAATAGCTGCAAGTTTCTGGTTAAGTAATTGAACTTTATTGACTTAGGTATTTAATTCGTTTCTTACCCATGGAAAATCATAGAACTTTCTTTACTATATCGGTCAGAGCAACCATAAGCACAGCAGGTGTAACCCATCTTTTTGACTGTTGTCATGTGATTTTATGTTGGAGCCAGAAATTTTGATGTCATGCGCAGTCTATCAGTATATATGGTTGAAGGGTGTGAAGCAAACTCTTTACAATGTATACAAAGTTGTTTTACTAGATGTATACAAATATACATCTAGTTTTTATTGAAATACACTCCTAAAATTTTCCTAAAATTTTTCTAAAAATTCCTAAAATTCTTACCTAAAGTTTTCCAGAAGTATGCTATGATCCCTGAATATATATATATATATGCTGCGTTGCGCGTTTTGATTTTCAGGTTATTTTGCACCCTTCGTTTTAAATTCTAAAATTTTTTCTTTAGTCTTCAGTTTTGCTCTTAAGTATATCATCATCATCATCATTGTCAACCATTATCAATCCACTGCTGGACGAAGGTCTCCCCAAGTTTCCTCCACAACGGTCTGTCTTGTGCCAGTCTCCTCCATGTCACCCCTGCATACTTTCGAATTTCATCCACCCATCTCCCATGTGGTCTTCTTCTGGGTCTTTTCCTGTCCCTTGGAATCCAATCTAAAATTTCGGCTGTCCATCGATGATCTGTCCTTCTGACAGTATGTCCAGCCCATTGCCATTTCAGGGATTTGACTCTGATCATGATGTCTTCCACTCTTGTCATTTTTCGGATCCACGAGTTCCTCTTCTTATCTCTCCTGGTTACACCAAGTATGCACCTCTCCATGCTTCTTTGAGTTGTCTGCAGCCTTTGTATGTCTCTTTTAGTTAAGGTCCACGTCTCTGCACCATACGTAAGCACTGGAAGGATGCATTGATCAAACACTTTTCTTTTAAGACATAATGGCATATTGCTCTTGAAAATTATGCTGTTTCTTCCAAAAGCTCTCCAGGCAAGTTTTGTGCGCCGATTAATTTCTTCATCAATGTGACCCTCACTTGATATCTGCTGTCCAAGATAAATGTACGTGTCTGTTATCTCCAGCTTTTCTCCATCAATCGATAAATCTTCATTTCTTGTAAAAGCATTGAACATCACTTTTGTCTTCTGAAAGTTCATTTTTAATCCCACTTCTTTACTCTTGTCAGCAAGTTCCTGGATCATACTCTGCAGCTCTGATGGGCTAGTTGCAAAAATGACTACGTCATCAGCAAAACGAAGGTGGGTTAGATAATCTCCATTAATCTTTATCCCCTTGTTTTCCCAGCTCAGTGACTGAAAAACACCCTCCAATGTGGTATTAAAGAGCTTCGGAGATATGGTGTCACCTTGTCTCACTCCCTTTCCAATTTTTATGTGTGTTGTATTTTCAAACAGCCTAATCTTTGCACTTGCATTTTCATAGATGTTATTAATAATATTAATGTATGCATCTTCAATACCGCAGGTTTTCAGAGCCATTGTAACTGCTGATGGTTTCACCGAATCAAAGGCTTTTTCATAATCGATAAAAGCCATGCACAATGGAAGTTCATATTCCCTCGCTCTTTCAATTAGTTCTCTCAGCACATGGATATGATCTATTGTGCTGTAGCCACTCCTGAATCCAGCTTGTTCTCTCGGTTGAGCCATGTCCAGTGTTACCTTCAAGCGGTGTGAAAGAACTTTAGTGAAGATTTTATAAACTACTGATAGGAGGCTGATAGGTCTGTAGTTTCCGAGATCCTCAATGTCACCTTTCTTATGTAGCAGGATCATTGTAGCGGTGTTCCAATCCTCAGGAATCTTTCCTTCATTAAGGCATCGAGTGAAAATTTGGGCGAGTACTGTTTCGATTTCTCCACTTGCTTCTTGTATGATGTCTACAGTAATTCCATCTTCTCCTGGAGCTTTTCCCGCTTCATGTTCTTGATTGCATGTGCAACTTCTGCTGGAAGGACTGGAGGAACTCTGGTACTGGTATCTTTCATGATGTCTGGAGTGCATGTATCATCCCTTTCATATAATTTGGAGTAGAAATCTTTCACTCTTGTCAAAATTTCGCCTCTATTTCTTGTTACAGAACCATCTTCTTTTCTCAGTGCCATAATCTGTTTTCTTCCCTTACTGTGTCCCTTTGCTATCTTTAGGCTTTGGTTGTTTTCAATTGCTTTCCTCACTAGTTCACAGTTGAATTTTCTTACGTCTTCAGTGATACTTTTTCGTACTGTCTTGCATAGCTCTATATATTCCACTTTGGAAGTCACATCTTCTTTAGTTGTCCTCATCTCTCTTCTTTTTGCATCAACATTTTCGTTTTTCCTGATAATTTATTTACATGCAACTTGTTCTTAGACCCAGCTAATTTTGTTGCTGTTTCCATAAGAGCTTTGGTTACTTTTCTGTTAACTTCAGAGATGTCCACTTCTTCCGATGTTAGGCCTTCTAAAGCAGAGAACCTGTTCTTCAGTTCCAACTTGAAGGTATTATGGTGTTTTTAAGGTTGGTTATGTCAATAGATTTTTGTTTGTCTTATGAGCTTGCCACGTTCAAGTTTAGTGTTGAGGTGCATCTTACATCTCACCAATCTATGGTCACTACCTGTGTTGAACTTGTTTAGCACACTGCAGTCTTCTATGGCCAATTTTTTGTTACACATAATAAAATCAATTTCACTTGTCGTCCCATTTGGATGTCTCCATGTCCATTTCCTGTGTGGCGTTTTCTTGAAAAAGGAGTTCAAGATGAAAAACCCTTCTGCCTCTGCAAACTCAACGAGAGTATTTCCACGCTGGTTTCTGTTGCCGTGACCGAATTTACCTACTGAAGTTTCATTCTGTTGCCGCTGCCCTATTTTTGCATTGAAATCTCCCATAATTATTTTCAAGTGCTGCTTACCTTTATTATTTAGATGACAAATTTCCTCATAAAATTCTTCAATTTCTTCTTCAGGATGACTTGTGGTGGGTGCATAAGTTTGAATAATCTGAGCCTGGTATCTTCTCGATAGTTGGATAACGAGTCGTGCAGCTCTGTCAGAGGAACTTTCAACTTCTACCACTTTATCCTTCAGTTTCTTGTTTATTATAAATCCAACACCACTAGTTCTGCCAGTATCTGTCCCACGATAGTAGAAGAGATGTCCACTTTTCAGTTCAATGAGATCTTCTCCTTTTCTCCTTACCTCACTTAGCCCCACGATGTCCCACTTGATCCTTTGTAGTTCCTCTTCCAATTCAAGAAGCCTTGAATCAGAAGATAGGAGCGTCCATTGTACGTTGCCAAGGTCAGCATCAGATGGCAGCCTAGTCCGGTCCTCCGGGGATTCTTAGCACCCTCTGCCTTCATGTCGCACTGGCCGCTGCCTTGGCCGGGTACATTCCAGCTGCCGGAGACTGAGGGCCAAGATTTAAGTTGTGGAGTCATTTTGGAGGGGTTTGGCCATAACTCACCACGCTGGCCAAGCGGGTTGGTGAGTGTGGGATAGAATTTCCTCTAATCCCGATGGTATAGTTATACCGCTATGGGCGGTCGTCAGAGCCCCTTTGGTGGGAACAGGATGCACCACGAGAAGGCGGGGTTGACATTTGTCAAGGAGAGGCTGTGATGTTACGCATCACCTGACCTTACATCCCTCTTAAGTATATATATATATATATATATATATGTACTTCAAAACTTCCTCAAAAAAGCCGTCTGGTTGATGTGCGAAAACTTGGAAACGCATGTGTATATATTCCTATGCCAATAAATCGGATCACAGGTATAGTTACTATTTTCTACATAATTGATGTACTGTTCCTCGTTATCAAAACAGAAGTTGCTTAGTACCTCATAATCATGAGCAATAAGTTGCACAAATGCAATGGAAGAATCTTGAAGCTTCACATTAGCAGTTCATATTCTGGCCTAGAAATAAATCGGAAAAGGCTACTATTTAATTTTACGGGCATTATTTCAAAGATACTTGGAAATATTCTAGTTGGATAATGCTTACCTAGGCATTCCGTTTCTAGCGATGATTCACATTTCTCGCACGTTTTCCGGCCTTCGGAAAACGTGCGAGAAATGTGAATCATCGCTAGAAACGGAATGCCTAGGTAAGCATTATCCAACTAGAATATTTCCAAGAATCTTGAAGCTGTCTTGCATGTATTTAGATCTTCGTGATGAAATACAATTAATATAATTACAAGGTATGGCGATTAAATAAAGAACTTACATTTTAAACTCTTATCATCATCAATGTACACTGAAGTACCAGAAAAACTGGTACAGATGAGCTTATGCAAAATACATAGCAACGTCACCTATGCGCTTACTCGGTTGCGTCCGCCAGTGCGTATACAGTATAAAGCGATAGACATCCTTGCCACCTGTCAGAGCTGTTTTCGGCATGAGAATGACAAGTAATAACGATTTAAGCGATTTTCAATGCGGTGTCTTGATTGCCCCTCGTGAGACGGGCCATAGTATTTCCGAAGTAGAAACAAAATTCGGATTTTCACGGACGACCATTTCAAGGGTGTACCGTGACTACAAGAATTCCTGCAAAACCTCCAACCTACGATACCAATGTGGCCGTAAAAATACATTAGGTGAACATGACCATCGTTGGCTGTCAAGAATTGTTTCACGCGATAGGCGTGCAACACTCTCGCAGGTATCGTCGGAATTCAATGCTGGAGCCTCAACAAGCATCAGCATCCGGACTGTGCAACGTACCCTGCGCGATATGGGCTTTGGAAGCTGACGCCCAACTCGAGTCCCCTTGATGGATGCACGACACAGAGCTATATGCCTTGCTTGGGCACGGCAACTCCTCCACTGAACACTGGATGACTGGAAACAAGTAGTCTGGTCTGACGAGTCGCGTTTCCAACTGTATCGGGCAGATGGAAGGATTCGTGTGTGGCGCAAACCCCATGAAGCCATGGATCCCGATTGTCAACAGGGAACTGTACCACCTGGTGTGTGGGAGGGAGGGGGGGTCGTAATTGTATGGGGTGTGTTTAGATGGACTTCACTGGGACCCCTGGTACGTCTACAAACGTCTGTGACCGGGCATCGCTTTGTGCGCATCCTTTCTGACGAGGTACACCCGTTTATGTCCTGCATTCATGCTGATGGGTTGGGCCTGTTCCAACAGGACAATGCACCTCCACACAAGTGTCGGGACACCACATTATGGTTGGAGGAGCATTCATCTAAGTTTGGGGTGTTGCCATTCCCACCCAAGTCCCCAGATCTGAACATGATAGAACACATTTAGGATGCAATGCGCTATCAAACACAGAAATCAGAGACCTCGGAATACACCCGAATTGTGGAACGCTCTTAAGGAAGTATGGTGTGCATTGCCTACAGCATATTTCCAGAAGCTAGTGGAGTCCTGCGCTCCTGTGGGGGACCTACCATGTATTAGACTGGTGTACCAGTTTTTCTGGCACTTCAGCGTACTTCCGTTGTGCATCAACATACCACTATATTCTGATTTTCCACTGGGCAAAGCAGTACTGTAGTCAATCTAGTGTGATCCCTTTGAGGAGCTTGGTTGTTTCCTTCATAATCACAATAACTGGCTCAAAATGAGTCCTATTGAATACAGATCTGACTAGGAAAAGAAAAAAGTCACATAGAGCCAAAGCTGGTGAGTAGGTAGGATATTTAGGCACTGTGATGCATTTTCTCATCTAAAAACTGCTACACTGAGAGAGCTGAATGAGCCTGGTGTGTTATGCTGGAGAAGGATGAAGCAGTTTTCCCATAACTTTGGCCTCTTCCTTATGACCCAGGAAAATAAAATACATTACCATTAAGAGGATTCAGAAGGAAATTATCAAATAAGTTGTTCAAAATGCTTGCCATTCGCTGCCACAACGTGGCGAATTCGAAACACAAAATCGTCGAGTGCTAACTGAAGCATGTGATCTGGAATTACTTGAATTTCATGTTTGATGGCATGTCTAAAGTGTAGCAGTGTTGTTGGCCTGTCACAATACACAATCTTTCAGGTAGCCCCACAAGAAGAAATCCAATAGCGATAAATCAGGGCTGTAAGGAGGCCAAGAGACCAGCAAGAAATCACTGTGCAAAGCCTCTAGCGATGAACTTGTGTTCCACGGTGCTGCTAAATCAAATCAAGGGCGTCGCCAGTTGTGTGCGGGGGTGCCCGTCCTATTGAAAAGTAAAGTTTTGGGTCCAATTTTTTTTTTTTTTGGTATAGACAGGGAAAAACCAGTTCTGTAGAAGGCCATGATAGACAGCAGCGTTCATAGACGAATAAATGAAAAATGGACCAGTAACGCCGTCGGCACACCTGACAAACCAAACAGTTAGCCTCTGTGGATGGAGCTGCTTCATAACTGTGAACTCGGGCATCTAGTTCCACACGTGCAATAATTTTGACAGTGCGCGTAACCATCTAACCAGAAATGTGCCTCATCACTGAAGACAATGATTTTTGCATCAAAGTTATCTCCACCGATCATTGAACAGATTGAGTGGGAAAACTCTTCTCACTGCAACACGGCTGCTGCACCGGAAACATCTGCAAATCTGATTTTACAATGCACC
This sequence comes from Macrothele yani, assembly GCA_039090855.1. Taxonomy (NCBI): domain Eukaryota; kingdom Metazoa; phylum Arthropoda; class Arachnida; order Araneae; family Macrothelidae; genus Macrothele; species Macrothele yani. Next base: position 35,378,988 of record CM077029.1, read on the forward strand.
ATGCCGAAGCTGGACTGTCCTGCAGTTCCTGAGCAAGAAGTTCCAGTCCTTTGCTGCAGAATGTCGGGGCAACTTCAATGTTCTCTTGCATCTGCACCATGTTCTGTTTCCTGGCCATGCCATCCGCAACACTCCTAGTTCAAATTTTTTATCAAGGCATTTACTGTGGCACATGACAGCGTGCGACGTTCTTAAACGCACTACTCCACTTTCTTAACATGTCCGTCGGGTTTTCACTGCACACATACCAATTTTTTTTATGATGAAAACTCTCTGCAGTCATATATCACTCGATTTTCAAATTAACATGTCCGTGGTCAAACCAGTTTTACACTAAATCCTTTATCTCATGATGATATCCTGAGATCTCTGGCACCATCTTGCGAAAGCTTCAAGCGATATTCAAGAAAAAGTTGTGAAGTAGCCTGTGAAACACCTGGTATATCATAGAGCAAAAATAAGTTCACTTACCTCATTAGCGGTGGTGATATTCACATTATTTGATGGTGTGACTCATCTAAGGGGGATTTCAGCAATGTAATGTACTGTTCACTATTTCACTTACTACCCTTATAATTCATTACTTGACAACACTAATTTTGATAATTTAACATCTAAAACTGAAAAGAAACATTATTAAGAGCTACTTCATTACAATTTAAAATATGCTATTTTAATTTGTGATGAAGTAGTTTTTAATAATAACATTCCTCTTCGCTGTTGGCTGTTTTGACAGTGTTTTTGATTTCCAACAGTTCTTGGCAAAACTTAAGATTTAAAAAAACAAAAAACAGTTCCCCATTTCTAAGAATTGTTTGTATTCCACAAAATGCTGATTGATACACAAATGCTGAAAGAGCCAATAACAACCATCTGAACCAATTAATTGAAGATATATTCTTCCCATAATACATGGTAAATATGTCATCCCTTCGATTCCCGCTCCAGGGCGATGAAATTTTCAAGTTTTCTGATGTGATTTAATTCACGTGTGATAAAGGAATTACGGTCAATTCGGAGATGTCAGATTGTCTTGTTAATTATCATCTGAACCAATACAAGGGGAAGCTGGAAAGTTTTTGGCCTAACCCACTTCTTGTAATTGTGGCATTATTTTGTCACTGCAGCTCGAAAGAGTGTCCTTTTGTATTATAAAGAGCCAATTTTCAGACTAATAGCTCTTTTTAACATAGAATTACACATAATGTCTCATTGAGCGGGGTGTCATGGTAGCATTACCAAATGCTGTAATGCAGGTTCGCGCTCAGTACCCTGCAACCGTTCAACCGATTCACATCGAATCAAAACTGTTCAACAACTAAAGAACTTCGGAACCTGAAAATGCTTCATTTGTTAAAATCCGTTAATCAGGTAAAAAGGAAGCCCATTACAAGACTAAAAAGTCATAAAATCATTCCATCACCCTAAAGTACCATTAATTGTCTTAACACATGCAGCAGAAAAGAGAACAAGAAAACCTTTCTTATGATGGCTTTTTTTTTATTTACGCTTTCCAACTGTAGCTTGAAGAAGCGTATATGCTCCAGCTTTTCCCGTCCGTCTGTCGGCACGATAACTCACGTAAGAATGGTTCGATTTCGATAAAATTTTAGTATGTGGTAGGGGATGAACCCTATTGAAAATTGGGGAAGTGGGGTCAAAGGTCACGACATAAGAGCGGGATCCATTCAATTGCCCTTATGCATCATAATGTGTAAATATGGTTCGATTTCAATGAAATTTTAGTATGTGGTAGGGGACCACCTGGGGACGAACCCTATTGAAAATGGGTGAAGTGGAGTCAAAGGTCAGGACATAGGAGCGGGATGCGTCATAACATGTGTAAAAATGGTTCGATTTCGATTAAATTTTAGTATGTGGTAGGGGACCACCTGGAGAGGAACCCTATTGAAAATGGGACAAATGGAGTCAAAGGTCAGAACATAGGGTTCGGATCCATTCCGTCGCCCTTATCCCACACTGTTAAGGTGGACGTCAAGTAATTTTGCTTCCTATATTTCCAATGAAAAACCTTTTGTACACATTTCTTTCACAATTAGTGTGTTCCCAAGGATGGAAATTTGAACATCGATTAAAATAACTTCATACTATAACTTGCAATACTTAACATTTTCTAAAACATAAGCATAATTATATTAAAAAAACAATAACGTTTCCTTTGGTGGTGTTGAAACCAGAAAAAAGATGGTGCAACCTGTACTTTGATGACGTCAGTAGACAAATGAATGTTGAATTGCATAATTACGGTGATGGTTTAGAAAATATTAAGTATTCCAAGTTATGAAATGAAGCTATTTTAATCGATGTTCAAATTTTCATCCTTGGGAACGCATTAATTGTGAAGAAAATGTGTACAGAAGTTTTTCCATTGGAAGTATAGGAAGCAAAATTACTTGACGTCCACCTTAAAGAAGCAATTCTTGTATGTATGTATGTATGTATGTGCATTTTATTTTGAAAATGCCTCTAAGAATTTTGATGAAAGTCATTAACCTACCGTTTTCTGGTACTAGAAATCGATTTTAGGAGAATTCGTTTAGTGGGTTAAATAACCACCCCGAATTATGACGTTTTTAGTGTCATGGCATCGTTCCATTAATGTTACCTAAGCTGACCAGACGTCCCCAATTCTTGAGGACAGTCCTCGAATTTAGTTTACTGTCCCCAAAAACGTCTGAAGCCTTTGGGGATGCAAAGTGTCCTCAAATTTTAATGTTGGTCTCCAAATGTCCTCGAATTTACACTTCCTCATTAACTCTTTAGATTTTCAATGAAAAATGTTCTTAAAAGTAGTTTCCGTTGTACTAATTTTCCAACATGCTTCTTGTGAAAACAAATGTTGACAATTTTTCTTCTTTCTGGGTTTAACGACCATTACGAGCAACTCTAAGGACTATAAGCAGTCACCTGTCTCTAATTTGGAGATATTCGTTCTAGGGAAGAGAGAGAGAGAGAGCAAGTGCTGTAAAATAAACACACCACCCATGCTTCATTCGGGACTCGAACCCGTACCCACTTGTACGAATGGTCAGTAGCCAGCACTAGGTCAATGCACCACTGGCGCGGTCAAATTTTGACTGTACTTGTTCTGAGTTTCTCCAAAAACTTTGGCAAAACGAAAAATTTGTCATGCAATTACTATGGTGTGCAGCCTAATTTTAATTCAGCGCATGTACCTAAGGTAAAGCATTTCACTTTTACTAATATGTTCTTGTCATCATAATTCTACTTTATCAATACAAATTACCAACATTCTACAAGATATATCCTTTTAAGACACAAATTTTCATATGTAATATCACACTTATTGAAGCAATGCAGTTTTGTGACAAAAAGATTTGCATATTTATTTTGAGTACGTATATGTCCCCAAATGAACTACCGATTTGGGGACGCCACGTCCTTTTGTCCTCAAATCGGTGTCCCGATATGTGGTCACCTTAATGTTACCAATGCTTGGAAATCTTATGATGTCACAATCTGGCGTTTGAGAATGTTGGCGCGCGGTCACGCCATCTGTCTCATTACGTCGCGCGTTGTGTGTGGATCCTATTAAAGTTTTATGACATCACACTCTTGCGAGCAGATGGTCGCGATTCCCATCTGCCTCATTACGTCACGCGTTGTGTGCGTATGTCTGTCCGCACGATAACTCGCATAACAGTCATTCGATTTCGATGAAATTTTAGTATCTACTAGGGGATCACCAGGGAAAGAACCCTATTTAAAGTGAACGAAATGGGGTCAAAGGTCAGTACACAGGAGAGGGATCCATTCCACTGCTGTTATGCGTCATAACTAACGTTAAAAAGGTTCGCTTTCGATGAAATTTTAGTATGTGGTAGGAAACCACCTGGCGACAAACCCTATTGAAAATGGGCAAAATGGGGTCAAAGGTCAGGACATAGGAGCAGAATCACTTCCATCGCCATTATGCATCATAACTTAGGTAAAAATGCTTCGATTTGGATGAAATGTTAGTATGTTGTAGGGGCCTGCCTGGGGACGAATTCTATTGAAAATGGGGTCAAAGGTTAGGACACAGGAGCAGGATCTATTCCATAGCCCTTATGCATCATAACTTACGTAAAAATGCTTCGATTGCGACAAAACTTTATCATGTTATTTTGGAGGTATACCGAACCGGTTCTGTTGAATATCATCGAAATGCAGTCCAAGGTCAGGGCACAGGACCAAGATTTATTCCACAGCCATTATTCTAATAACTTAAGTAATGATTTCTGGTATGTTGGAAAGCGTATTATAATCAATGCATTGCATGATTTTACAAACTTGTTTCCTTTGTGTGTGTGTGGGGGGGGGGGGGTCCAGGAGAAGGTTCTGAAGTCAGAACATATATATTTGTATGACTTTGTATGACTACTCATTTGATGGAGATTTTGTGCACAGTCACCCAAACCACTAAACAATAATGAAGAATACTTTGCTTATTTATTTTGGGTTCCTTGTGCCATGCCGCAGATCTGAAAACTTGCTGTACACCGACCAAGACATTAAATGAAGTGGAACTAGATGATGCAACCAGTAACTTTGTGTCGCCAATTGTTCCCAGGAAAATTGTAATTTTTTGTTTGTAACATCCATTCAGTAAGTGTAACACATAATTAGTGTATTTGTGCCTTTTCTTTTGCCTTGAAATATTAATTAAAACTTCTATAAAAGCACATTTTCTTTTGTAGAAGCAATATTTTCTATTATAAAAGTTTTAAAAATTCTAATAACGCAAAAACAAAAAAAAAAATGCAATGAAATCCGCTGTATAATTCATATAAAATTCCTTCATTCTTTTAATATATATATATACACTGAAGAGCAATTGAATTAGAGACAGCTGGCGTTATGCAAATGTGGTGCTGTGGTCGACCCTGTAAACGGAAACGACACGACGTATGCAGTGATCCGACGATATAAGAAGTGATGCGATGGGAATCAGTAGGAGTCAGACGCAGTATGGGTAAGACTAAGGATCTAAGTGCATTTGATCGTGGGTAAATTGTCGGGACCCGACGAATGGGTCACTCCATCTCGAAAGTCGTGCAGGCACTGGGATTTTCATGAGTCACGGGTGCACCGTGAGTACATCGAATCCGGTGAAACCATCCCTGCAAGGGCCAACTGCCGTGGACAACAGCGTGTGGATGAGCGGGGTCATCGTCGGCTAGCTCGCATTGTAACAGCGGTTAGACGGGCCACAGTGCAAGAAATCACTCGCCAATTTAACTCTGGTGCACAAAAACGTGTAAACAGCCACACCATCCAGAACCATCTCCTCGCTATGGGGTACAGAAGCTATCGTCCCAAGAGTGTACCGCTGCTGACTGCACATCACAGGGTGCAAAGATTAGCATGGGCGCGGGAACATCGCCACTGGACCCTAGACATGTGGGAAAATGTTGCCTGGACTGATGAGTCGAGATTCACGTTGGTACATGCGGATGGCAGGATACGAGTATGGCGCAAACCACATGAAGCGATGGATCCTTCTTGCCAGCAGGGACTATTCAAGCTGGTGGGGGTGGCATTCTTGTATGGGGACTGTTTACGTGGACTGAAATGGGACACCTGGTGCGTGTGACATCTTCCCTCACAGGTCAACGTTACCGGGATATCCTGGACGACCCTTTGCTCTTGTTTGTGCATCTTCAACATCCCACTTGGGACCTCATCCTGCAACAAGACAATGCAACTCCCGAATTGTATCCGAATGGTTGGATGAACACTCCACCGACGTGACCTCGCTTCCTTTGCCAGCTAGGTCACCTGACCCCAATCCCATCGAGCACATCTGGGATGCCATCGAGAGAGATGTTTGAGGCTCTGACCCCCCTCCATCAAATCTTCATGAACTGTGGGAGCTTGATCAGGGGTCGTGGATCCGTATGGCTTCCCAAAGCTTCCGGTGTCTTGTCGAGTCCATGCAGAGGCGAATTGCCACCATCATCAGGTCGAAAGATGGTGCCACACTTTACTAGACAGCTATCTCTAATTCAATTGCTCTTCAGGGTATATGCACCGTTGAACTCTGAACAACAAAACTATTTCAGTTCATTGCAGGAAGAGGCATATTTAGCCCTTACCGCGTTCCCCTCTAAGGGTATTTTAATGTGACTTACATTAGAAAAAATGCTTTAATTTAATAAAAATGCATCAACTTACTTTAGAAACTAATGCTTTAATTTTTCTTCTGTTTTTCCTTAACTTTTATTTTGTTCTGATGTATTCCAAATATTTCCATTTTTCTGTCGTTCCATAGGCGCTGACTTTGGAGGAGGGGGAAAGGTTTGTCTTGCCCCTTCCAATAATTTTATTGGAGGGCAGTGCCCACCTAATATTTTTCATCCTGTTTAGTTAAATAATCGCTTTGGCCTCATAAGGTGGACCAAAATTCGCCTTATGTCTTATGAGTCCAAAGAAATTTATTTCCATGAAATTAATAAATTACAAAATAAGTAAAAAAAAATCCCATATTCAGCATTGCTGATTTGATAAGAAACTGGATTGCCAGCCCCGTACTGTGTTTGACATGTTGTTGTGATATGTGGTGAATATTTACAACAATTATCAAAAATAAAATAAATGAAAATACAGAAAAATATAATCTCTAGCGCATTTAGTTTTCTATGTATTTTTGCACTTCTTGTTCTTTGTTTGAGTAACCCTGCTAATTTCTCATATTGTGTTATAAACATTTCTAAATAAAAGCTCTGGATGTTTTTATAAAATCACAGGCTTCATTTTTAAAAATAATTTCCGCAAAAGAATATTTCTGCTACCTTCATGATAATTAACACGGCAATCAGGCATAGCTAAATTATTGTTTCACATGTGAATACATTCACATCAGAAAACTTGAAAATTTCATCGCTGTGGAGCGGGAATCGAATGAAATTTTTAAGTTTGCTTATGTGAATGTATTCAAGTGTGAAACAGTAATTACAGTCAATTTAGTGATGTCTGATTGCTGTGTTAATTATCATGATGTATTTGCCACGTATTATGAGAATAATATTTCTTCCACTCTGTATTCTGCTACCTCGTTTGTTCATTTGCATTTTAAAATATACGCTATATTGACAAAAGTCACCAGGCACCTCTTCAAAAGCAAATGAACGGATCCGCTGCATTGTTAAGACGCGCAGTATAGCTGCAAACGATATAAAAACAAGCCTGCATCTGACCACTATCATATCGCTTTGTGACGTTGAGTGAAAATGCCACAGGAGGAGAGAACTGACTTTGAGAAAGGAAAAATTGTTTGGTGTTATATTAGTGGGTTGTCCATAAGAGAAACCGAGAGGCATTTAAACATACCCAAATCAACTGTTTTGGATGTTCTATAATAATAAGTGGAAGACACATGGTGTGCCTGAAGCAGCAAAACATACCGGCAGACCAAAGAAAATCAGTGATAGAGGACGTCGAAGCCTCAGGAGAGTCGTTACAGCTAATCGACGAAGTACTTGCACAAGAGCTCAGTGTACAGGTAAGTAAAAATGCTGGAACCTCGGATGTACACGTACCATTCGCTCAGAACTTCATTCCATGGGTTACCTTGGTCGTGCAGCTGCTCATAAGCCTTTCATCTCCACAGGGAATTCTATTCGTCATTTAGAATGGTGTAAAGAACATTTATCTTGGACCGCAGATTAATGGAAATGGATCTTATGAACCGATGAATCACGATCCATTAGTCTGATGGCCATGTGTGGGTGTGGTGGCAGCTGGAGGAACGCTATTTACCACAATGTACTGTTCCTACGGTCAAGTTTGGAGCTGGCAGTGTACTTGTGTGGCGGTGTTTTTCGTGGTATGGTCCCGGCCCATTGGTTATCTTGGACAAACCTGTTAACCAGCACATCTACCTCGATATTCTGGACAATTATGCCCTACTAACTCTGTGGCAATAATATGGAACCGAGCCTTGGTACCAGCAGGATAATGCACCAAGCCATAAAGCAAGGACTGTTACGGCGTGGATTGACAATAATTCCGTATTGTGTGTGGACTGGCCAGCACAGATACATACATACATATCAATAAGCTGTTCTCTGAGATTCAGAGGTTAGCTCCAAAACGAAATACAAACTACCAGATATTTTTACTTACTGTTGTCGTGTCAAACTTCTCCATTTACAGCGATCTTGACATACAACTCGGGCTTCACTGATATCCATTACACGCCGTACACAAGATCTTTTTTACTTCATACTCATAATCTTTTTCTCATGTAGACACTCCTGAATCTGATCCACCCATGTCTTCCTTGGCCTTCCTCTGCCTTCCTTCCTGCCACTTGGACTAAAAGATTTTCTATCTTAATCCCATAGAGCACCTATGGAATGAATTAGAGCACCCCATAAGAAGTTTGGAACCAAGGCCTATTACTAAGCAACAGTTAGCGGCAGCATTATGTACTGAATGGAAGCACATACATACCTATCGCTGTGTTCCAAAACCTTGTCAAAAGCCTGTCTCGAAGGGTCAGTGCATGCGTTAAGGCCAAAGGTGGACCAACACAGTACTAATGTATGTCAGTAAATGCTATGTTGTGTTTCTCTTCTAGGTGCCTGGTCACTTTTGTCAGTATAGTGTACGTCAAAAAATGTTTATCCTTTGCCTGTTTTTTTTATTTTCCTCCTGACAATGAAAGTGACATGCCTCTCCCATGTCTGATCTCTTCACGCCTGCCACTCCCTCCCTGAAAAAAAAATCTGTACACTGCTAATTGTAGGGTGTGATGGAATTCTATTGTTACTTCAAGCATTATACTTCCTACAACAGTATCGTTTCATTGTATAGTGAAACAAATACACCAATATCAATCACTTTAATAAACAGTGGTTTTCAGTTATCCATTTATTAGGCATAGAATACACTCAAGAAATTCCCAGCTTTCTCTCATTTCAGAGACCTCTTTTCTAGGCTATATGTTGAAGCAGGGATCAAATTAGAACAAGTACATAAAATTGAAATCTCGCCATTTAGGGTGAATAACGAGAGATAAATGAAGACACACAGAATATTAAGTCTTTGTAACAGTTGTAATTCTACTTGTTAACTTCGGTCAGTAAATTGCGCCAGGCACTTGAAAGTTCCAAAGATAGATTCTCATTGAAACTGTGATTATGATTGAGAATTTCTACGCTTCCGCATGTCATGGTGTTCCTGTAGTTGGTGCTCTTTGTGTGTGCGCCAGTCTTATTACCTCATTCCATATCGGTATCACATCACTCTTTGCTACTTTCTTACACAGATTTGTTGCCATTTTACCTTCTCCAATGTCTCTCTTGTGATCTTTAATATGGTTTCATTAGATCTTTTTGTCATACCTCATTTTGCTTCAGCAAAGCAGAACCGAGACCCTACAAACCCATCAACAGGAAAGTTCAGAATTCTTCCTAAATCCCCTAATCTGCCAACCAGCATTATCGAAGCAAACGAGGTGTCCCTGGGAGCATCCATTCCACCCCTATTTGGCCGCTTGAAACATAATAAACCTGAACTCTGGGTAAAACTGATAGTCCCCCCAAAAGAAAAAAAAAACATTCCTCATATTTTATTGAGGGGGTGGGGGTGAGATGACTAAACTCCAGGACCTCACCTACCAGGCTACGACCATGTGATGATGATAGCCCAGTTGCCAGCATTTATTCACAAAATAAATGTCTTGAAGTTGATCACCACAGATTCCATTGTTGTATTTTTGGTGCAATTTTTCTGTAACTATCTGCCTCGGCAAAGAAGGCATGTGACATCATAAAAACTCCATTGACTGAATCCCATCAACTGACTGTAGAAAGTGTTCTACGCAGCCCCGGTGGCGCAGTGGTCTAAGGCGTTGGCCTCTGATCATTCGTCCGAAGGGGGTCCGGGTTCGAATCCCGGTGAGGCATGGATGTTGTGTTTGTCTTACGGCACTGGCTCTCTCCCTTCCCTGGAACCAGTTACCCTAAATTAGGGACGGGCGACTGCTTATAGCCCATTGAGTTGCTCACGGTGGTCGTTAAACCTCCAATAAAAAAAAAAAGTGATCTACGACGAGTCCTTCACCTGATAACTAACAATAGTTACTTCAGTTTCGTAGGGACACAAACAATATACAAACAACCCGAAGGAGCACAAATGGAATCTCCGATTTCAGGGCTTATTTCCGTAGCTACAATGCTCTTGCTGGAGACTAAAATATTTGCAATGAATTCCTTGATACTATGAGTCTGGTTAAGATACGTAGACGTTATTTTCTGTGTGGGGCCACATAGCGAGCGAAGTATTAGGTCTTTCCACCTAGAGATAAAATATCCATCCTTGTATCTCTTTCACCTACGAGCATATAAGTAATTGTACCTTACCATTTTTGGACGCGCGTCTCACGAGACAAAAAGATGGACGGCACTGTTCTGCAAACTCAGAGCAATGCCGAATTTCATGCCACCCGGATGGACCTTACAAACTAACCATTTTCAGAACATGGTTCGAAATAGCCTTTACATTTTGTTTCACTGTGGAAGTGAGGAATACAGAAATTGTAAGCATTATGATCAACAGAAGGATTCCCCCAACCAAAGTTTGGGACCTTTTTGAAAAACGTCCGAACTCCAAGAATCAGAGGTAAAAAGTACAACTGACATAAATCGACTGACCTACTACGAAATCGTAATGTACGTAGCGAATTTTTCCTTCGCATTCAAAAACCTTATGAAGAAATTTAGAGTGGGTGTCTGAATTAAATCCAATGCATCGTTATCCGATACCAAAACAAGGGCCAGGCATTTTAAGAACAGGAATGAAGGCAGAAGTGTATGAAATACTCTTAAGCCACCCAGATGGCTCCAAGAAATCAGACATAAGAGTGATAAAAAAAATCCATCTATACCAGTTCTAAGGAGCACAAGAGAAACGTTATAGTGGGTAAAACGGCAACAAATCTGTGTAAGGAAATGGCTGACAACGATGCGATATCAATATGAAATGAGGTGAAAAAGACTGGCTTCGTACACCAGCTGTAGGGTTACGGTGGCACGCGAAAGTGTAGAAATTCTCACTCATCGCCACCCGTGTAGTGAGAACCTCTGGAACTTTCAAAGAAATGGTATAATCTGAGCGAAGAAGCGAGGTTAACAGCAAGTGACTTTACCGACTTACAATGCATGTGGCTTCATTTATCTATTGTTATTAACATGTGTTCATCCAAACCGGCAAGATTTCAATTTTATGTATTTGTTCTACACTATCTACCAACAAGTAATTGGACACCTGTGACAGCAAAGGAAAACGAAGTTTATTCGCCTTTAATAGTTGGTGGAGCCTCCACGAGCGGCGATTACAGCTGCGACCCTCCGGGGCATACTCTCAACCAGTCGTTGTACGACGGCTAGCGGTATTTTCTTCCACTCGGCATGGAGAAGACTGGTCAGTTCCTTCACCGATTTCGGACGGTTGGGGCACCCCTTAAGTCGACGCTCCAACTCGTCCCCGAGGTGCTCGATAGGGTTAAGGTCCGGGCTCTGCACATGCCAGTCCATTCGATTAACCCCATTGTCACCATACCAAGCCATGGTAGACCTCGCAACATGACAGGTGGCATTGTCATCCTGAAAGTAACATGGGTCCACCCCGTAAAACTGCCACAACGTAGGAAGCACAAAAAAAATGATGGCCATGCGGTCATCTAAAATGGTGCAGTAGGTCTCGGCGTTGAGTCTACCAGGAATTGCGACCAAGGGTCCCGTGCCATACCAGGAGAAACACCCCATAGCATAATTCCACCGCCGCCGAACTTCACAGTTGGCACAATGCATTCCGGCAGAAGGCGTTCTCCAGGCAGACGCCAAACCCAGACCCTGCCATCCGAACGGTAGAGGGTGAACCTTGATTCGTCGCTCCAGAGAAGCTGTTTCCACTGTTCAACGGTCCACTGTCGACGTTCTTTGCACCAAGTTAGCCGAGCAGCGCTATTGGACTTTGTGATCAAAGGCTTGTGGGCGGCAGCACGTCCATGATAACCGAGCAGATGGGCTTCCTTACGGATGGTATTCATCGAAAGAACAGTCCCGGAAGCCTGTTGAAACTCCTCGCGGATGTGGCCCATCGATTTGGTGCGGTTCTTCCGAATTTCTCTGGCCAGCACCCGCCGGTCTCTAACTCCCAGTTTTGCGGGTCCGCCGGGTCTGGGCACATTCCGACAGTCACCTCTCATCTTCCACTTGCCAGTCACGTAGGCCACTGTCGATCTTTGGTACTTCAACTCGCTGGATATGTCACGTATGGATCGGCCATTTCTGTGATACCCGACGATTACACCTTTCTCGAAATCAGAGAGCTCCGAACTGCGTGGCATCTTGCATGCGACTGGTTGCGTTGTTGTTTCCTACACGATATTTAACGGCGGCGGCCGTGACGTGTATCAGGACCTCAGATATCGTCGATTACAGGGATGTCCAATTACTTGTTGGTAGATAATGTATCTTTAATTGTGCTCTAACGTATAACCTAGAAAAAGGGTCCCTGAAAAGAGAGAACGATCAGTATTTCTTGAGTTTATTTTAAACCTAAGAAACGGATAATTTTTAACCACAGTTTATCAGTGTGTATGTGACAAGCATCATTTCAGTTTTTCGTTGTAAACACTAGAATTCGATTACTGCTTCCAGTTTCTCATTTTGCAAGCAATCACTTCGCCGGTTCATTTCGAGCGTGGGAATTAATTGAACCTTTCAGCTTCATACTTTCAACAGCAATGATACACTCAAAGACCAAAACATTAGAGATACTTATCTAATAGCGTATTGGTCCTCTTCTAGGCGAATAATAGCCTGTACACTTTGAGGCATCTTTTACATCAGATGTCAGGGGGTTTCCAGATGTAATGTCAGCCATTCCTTTTGCAGCATTTTTCACCACTCCGCCCGAGACTTCGGTCCAGGATCCAATAACCTGATGTTCCGCTCCAGGGCATCCCACAGAGCTCCCATGCAGTTTAAATCCCGGAATTCTAGAGCCACTGGATGTTTCCAAATTCAGACAAGTGTTTCTTGAGCCATGCCTGGGATGTTGCTGCGCGCTGTTCTGCTGAAACAGACCATCGGCCGCAGGATGCGCGAAAGCGTGTAGGTGATTATCCAGCACATGCTGGTAGCGCGCAGCAGTTAAGGACCTCTACAGGCACACAAAAGGACCATGAAAGCATGTAGGTGATCATCCAGCACATGCTGGTAGCGCGCAGCGGTTAAGGGCCTCTACAGACTCGCTAAGGGACCATTGGCCGCAGGATGCCCGAAGGCCATGGAAGCGTGTAGGTGATCATCCAGCACATGCTGGTAGCGCGCAGCGGTTAAGGGCATCTGCAGACACACTAAGGGACCAAAGGCCGCAGGATGCCTGAAGGCCATGAAAGCGTGTAGGTGATCATCCAGCACATTATGGTAGCGCGCAGCAGTTAAGGACCTCTACAGACACACAAAAGGACCATAGGCCGCAGGATGCCCGAAGGCCATGAAAGCGTGTAGGTGATCATCCAGCACATGCTGGTAGCGCGCGGCGATTAAGGGCATCTACGGACACACTAAGGGGCATAATGTGTTCCATGACAAAGCTCCCGAAACCACAGAGCTACCACCGCCTTGAACAGAGCAGACCTAACACGACGGGGCCATAGCCTCATTCTGTCGACGCCACACCCGCACCCTCGTGTCAGCTCGGTACAGCTGGAAACAGGACTCATCTGACCACACGACGCCACTCTGCAGAGGTCCAGTTTTTATGTTTCCGGCATCATGCGAAGTGTAATGTCCGACGACTAGTAGTCAAGAGTGGCACACGAGTAGGGCGTCGGCTCCCGTAGCTCATGGTACGCATTGTGCGCCATACCGTTCACCTGCTGACGCTGCTTGGGCCTCCGACATTTAACCTGGATGGGATTTGCGCCGCCATTGCCAAGCGGTAGGTCTGTACCAGCCTGGGTGGTCTACGTCGACCCCGGTCATCAATGGCGTGCGGTCGGCCACCGCCATCGACGGACGTGCCAGCACCCTTTGGGCACTGGTACATCTTTCGATGGTATACTCGCGGTACGCCCTTGATTCAGTTGCCCTAGGGTTCTTACCAGTGCTGAGGCGGGCCGAGGCCAGGGCCCGAAATGGGCTCTGACTCTGAGAGAGGGAGAGAATTTTCTTCCATTTTCTTTTAATGTAATTTTGTATGATTTAGCACACGAGACTTTTTTACGCTTTCTAGTTGTTGAAGAGAAGTAGGAATTCGGCAGGGCTATCCGTTTCGGGCTTGGGTAACAAAATTCCATTGGCCATGAATTACGGGATTTCTGCGAAGGAAAAGTTTCTTTTTTAAGAACTATAGACAGTAGATAGCAACCTGACGAAATTTTGCTTCCTACCTCAAAAGGGCAACTCCCTGCTAATTCTATTGAGCAACGTACAACGTAGATTGTTGTGCCTCCTGTTACTCCCCCCCCCTTCAGAGACATTTCAGTAAGAAATGAATGATCAAATGATCAAAGAAACTAGAAATAGATAGACATCCCTTTCCCACTCCGAAGTTGAGAAAGACATCGGTTAATTGCACGGGTAGGAAAGAGTGGAAGTCTGGAAGAGAAGACTTTTTTTTAACGCCTAAACAGCTTAATCATAGTTTTCTGGCCCATTCTTTATCTTGCAATATAAAATTCGGGCTCGGGCTGACATACTTCGGGCTCTTAAAACTGAGCCCGAACTCAGCTCGTTCTTACCACTTGGGCGATAGAATGACCCCTCTGTCTTGCGCCGACAATGCATCCACAATCAAATTCTCTCAGATTACTACGTATAGCTACTACAAGGTATGTTCGTCGATGCTATCACGGTTGGGAAGCCCTGCTGTCCGCCTGTTTATCACCTGCGTTCTGTTATGATCTGTTCCACTCTGCGCGGGGGATGCCCACGTCAACTGCCTATCACCCCTATCTCTAATGTTCTGTCTACTGAGTGTACATCAGTTCAGTGTATACCAGGGGTGCACAACGTTTTAACACCTACGGGCCAATTTCAGATTGACTGAACAACGGCGGGCCTCAAGTGGTACCTGCTAGCAAAAGGTCCCAAAAGAATCCCAAAAACCAAAATATTAAATAAAAATAGAAGCTAAAAAAAGTGCACAGAAATTAATTAAACAAAACAACTTACTCGCTTAAAAAATATGCAGGCGTCGCGAAAAACTTTTTTTTTTCTTTCTTTCTTTTTTTTTTTTTTTTTTGTAGATCTCCAGAGAGGTATTTGACATTATTCGTTTCTTATTGGTCTTTCAATGAATGGTTCAATGTTGGACGTGCGCAGCGATCCGCAGGTTTCCTCCAAAATTTCATCAGTTAGACGAAATCGTCCTTTTGATTTCACCTGTTTCATCACAGAAAATGATCGTTCACATAAGTAGGTATACTTCCGAATAATGGCAGTTTTTCGAGCGTGGATGTTCAGTGTCTTCTTTGCCTTCAATTCTAGAAAAGAAACTTCGGCAAATTTAGCCTTCAGTTCGCAGTCATTTTGAAGATCAGCAAGCTCCATCTAAAAATCGACGGGCACCATTTCAATATAAGTTGCGAATATTTTTTTGTTTTTTTATTGAATGTTTAACGACCACCATCAGCAACTCAATAGGCTAAAAGCAGTCACCTGTCCCTAATTTAGGGCCACTGGCTATAGCTCAGATCATATGTAGAGGATTTTTGGAACTGAGTTTCTCTCACCTTAGGTCTTCAACAACCCTTAGTAATAGGAAGCTAGGAGATTTGGGATGCTATAGGGAAGAGAGAGAACCAGTGTCGTAAGACAAGCCCAACAGCCATGCCTCACCAGGATTCGAACCCGGACCCTTTCTCGGGCGAAGTATCATAAGCTAGCGCTTAGACCACTGCACCGCCGGGGCTGTCGAATAATTTTGCAAATACGGCGTCTCCCCACTCCCAACCTCCAAAAAAATCATACCTTCGTATATATTTTTGGGAACCGCCCGTCTCACATATAATGTTCAAATCCCTATATTCTTTTTATTTTTTCTATAAATGTTTGACTAATTTCTGTTTTGAGCCCTCCTAGAATTTTGTGTGCGCGGGCCACATACAATCATGCCAACGACGGCATGTGGCCCGCGGGACACGGCTTGTACATGTCTGGTGTACACTATGGTGTTTTATGATTGCGAACTCCAGAGTTTGAAATTGTAATTCCCCCACAACAGTTCGGGGTAAGCTAGGAGATTTGGGATTCTATAGGGGTAAACTATGGTATTTTATGATGAAGAACTTAGGGTTTGCCGTTATAATCCCCTCACGACAGTTCAGTGCAAACTATGGTATTTTATGATTACGAACTCCAGGGTTTGCGATTATAATCCCCCCATGACAGTTCAGTGTAAACTATGGTATTTCATGATGAAGAACTGCAGGGTTTGCCATTATAATTCCCTCAGGACAGTTCAGTGTAAACTATGGTATTTTATGATGAAGAACTTAGGGTTTACCGTTATAATCCCCTCACGACAGTTCAGTGCAAACTATGGTATTTTATGATTACGAACTCCAGGGTTTGCGTTTATAATCCCCATGACAGTTCAGTGTAAACTATGGTATTTCATGATGAAGAACTCCAGGGTTTGCCATTATAATTCCCTCAGGACAGTTCAGTGTAAACTATGGTATTTTATGATGAAGAACTTAGGCTTTGGCGTTATAATCCCCTCACGACAGTTCAGTGCAAACTATGGTATTTTATGATTACGAACTCAAGGGTTTGCGATTATAATCCCCCTATGACAGTTCAGTGATGAATAACTCCAGGGTTTGCCATTATAATTCCCTCAGGACAGTTCAGTGTAAACTATGGTATTTTATGATGAACTCCAGGGTTTGCTATTATAATCCCCACAACAGTTCAGCTCTTCAGTTTCTTCACTGACAACACTGGATTTTTATTACTCTGTGACGCTTTGTAGTTTCTGTAAGAATATGATTTTAGTTCTAATTTTGAGCATTGAATTTCTGCTGCAGCGTTGAATTTTCGTCCATTTTACAGTTGCCGAAATTATGTTGCGTTTGGTTCTTGTGTTTGCGTAGCATATAGTAATTGTATTTGTACCTTATCTACATGTAGTAGTTCTACATTATTGAACAACAGTTTGTTGCCTGCTCATTTAAGGTATAGACGTTTGTTACTAAAGAGAAGTTTTGTGTCTCGAGGCGTGAGAATATAATACTAGAAGTACAAAAGTAAATAAAAATCAAATATAGCCTCATTTTAATCACCTCGTTAATGTCAATCCTTAGATAAAATGTTTATGATTCAAGATAGGTACCAAAAAAAAAAAAAAAACCGTAGCGATTCATAAACGTTTTTTACTGCGCAAAAGTAAGTCTTTAGGAATAATTTCTCATGGATGTGCTTGACAACAAATGGTACAAGGAATTGCTTGTTGGATTACCGGCAAGATGATGGAAATATTTTGATACAAACCTCTTGTTGCAGATGGGGCAGAACAAACAGGTTTTTTTTTTTTTTTTTTTTTTTGAATTATAGGTCTATCGACCATTGTGAGCAACTCAATGGGCTATAAGCAGTCGCCCGTCCCTAATTTAGAGCCAATGGTTCCAGGGAAGGGAGAGAGCCAGTGTCGTAAGACAAACACGACATCCATGCCTAACCGGGATTCTAACCCGGACCCCTTTCGGACGAATGGTCATAAGCCAGCGCTAAGACCACTGCATCACCGGAGCGGCCCAAATCTGGGACCATTGGTTTCAGGGAGAGAGGAGAGCCGGTGCTTATGTGTCCCACCCATGAGCGGCGGAAGGTTGGGGACCCGGGGTTCCGGACCCCTCTGGAATTTCATGGTCCCCCTCACTGAGGGGATCCACACAGAAAATGTCATAAAGCTACGTGGTTCACATATAATTTATAGTTTCTTTTTTTTTTTTTTTTTTTTACGATTACCTGGATACCGTCAACCATGCTTCGAGGTTTTCTGGAAAACTCTTCAACTACAATTTTGAAAATTGATTTCGCACAAATATACTGAAAAGTTAATTCGATGCTCTGTTTTTCTCTTTAAAAAAGATCGTTAAAGAATTCTTTAAATTCCTTTAAAGCAATAACCACGGCGGAGAATGGGTCTCCCTCCTTCCTTCTATGCGTTCTTTTTTTTTTTTTTTTTTTTTTAATTCCAAGTCCGAATGTGTCTTATCGAGATCAGAAAACCTATTAAATACATCTGAAAAATAAATAACTGAACAAAAAGTACTCGAACTCAAATTAAGCGGTAGGTATACTACTTGTGCACAGAGCACAGGTCATTTTTGGTGTTTCCTCACATTGAAGATAAACGACCCTGGACGAATGTGCGTGTTTTTGCTGCGAGAACAACTATTGTCGAACTGAAAGAGTAACAAAATCGCTTGCTTCTCACACTCTGTGGCGTTCTGGATGATGTTTTTGCCGAGAGTAGAAACAATCTATCTGCGGCATTTCCTTGATGTTTGTGTTTTCATCCGGCTTCTTCATGCATAATGCTCGTGTGTGGTAGAGAAAACTCAAGAGATTATTTTAGGCACTGGGCTTGATGTAAATTTAAAAGCGCCCGAGTAAGAACTGGCTCCTGCCTATCGGTTACTGCCCCCCCGGTAATAAATAAGGGCGTCTTCCTCCCCCTTTCTACTTCGCTTCCGTGTCACTTTCCTATCGGGCACTTTGGCTCAAATCTCCTAGCTTCTTATTTCTAAGGGCTGTTTAAGACCTGGGGTCAGACACTCCCTTCCTAAAATCCTCTACATATGATCTGATATGATCTGTCTCCTGCCATTTCAACGTCAGACTTACCCGTTTAATCCAAGAGATATGCAATTTCAATGCTAAATGGTTGTTGCCATCCCAGGTACAATTAGGCGTTCATATATTGTATAACTATAGTTTACCAGATCTTGACGTTTGTTAGCTGTAGTAAATATCCGAAAAATTCAGTCACCCTTTTTAATTCATTTATGACATTTACTGACAGTCGGATAGTGAAAGGATTTCTGCGTGCTTTACACATTTCGTATTTCACAGGATGGAGCGGGGAGAGGCGATTTCCCAATCGCCGCACCTCTTTAAGCCTTTAGCCTTTAATGGAGTCCAACACCTGCAGTTTAGCAGGCAGATGCGGCAAGGCAAATAACTGGCTTTAGAATGCACTCCCTTCTGGATATCAGCTGACAGGTGATAACATATTCTCAGTTGCGTCCAACATTTTTAGCACGTCTTTTGTAAAAAAAGATTGTGCTTCTGTTATCAGTTTGTCCGCTCGTCCGTCCGTCCGCCTGTACCCACGATATCTCTGTAACTATTGGTCCGATTTGAAAAATTCTTTTTGCATTGGGAAGCTTGAAATATGCAAATGATGATCCTTTATTTCGCTTTTTTTTTACGATGTACAATTTCGCCGGTAGAGGGCATAAATGCAGATGATGTCGAATTCAAAAATACGTTTTATTCCACATATTTGCTTCTAAACATCCGATTGAATTAATTTTTTTATCTTTCGATTCCATTTATGTCGAAGAGTATTTTAGATATAGTTACTTTTTCACATTACTCACAGATTTTCCGCTAGGGGGCGTAAAAGTAAATTACATTTTCCCCGATAACTCTTCTTCTAAAACTCCGATTTGAAATTTTTTTCTTCAGCAGATACATCTTCTGATGGAAAATCTTTTGCATATAATTTCAAATTTTTGGTAAAGAATACTTTGGCCACCAGGGAACGTAAGTGTTAATTTTTGCTTCTGATGTATTTGCCATAAAATCTGAGCTTCTAAAATATCGATTAAAAAAATTATTTCGTGGACTGATGCCACTCACATCGATAAACCTTTTCGGAATATTTTCTTCTTAAACTATTCCACAGTTTCTCCGCCAGGGGGTGTAGATGTACATCTTATTTTTGTCAATCTCTCTACTTATAGGAGCCCTATTTGAAAAATTCCTTCTTTGTTGGATAGTATTTTCCGTGTGACATGTTTTTCATATAATTTCAAAATTTTCAAGTAATTCATAGACTTTCCGCTAGGGGCGTAGCGGTAAATTGCGTTTCCCCCTATATCTCTGCTTCTAAATCTCCGATTTGAAAAATTCTTTCTGCACCGGATACAGCTCCTGATGAGAAATCGTTTGCACATAGTTTTTAATTTTATTAATTTTTGTAAAAAAATAGTTTGGCCACCAGGGGGCGTAAATCTTAATTTCCGCTTCTGTTGTATTTGCAGCAAAATATGAGCTTCAAAATTCTCGATTGAAAAAAACGTCGTTTGTTGACCGACACTACTCATGTCGACAAACCTTTTAGAAACATTTTCTCCTTAAAATAGTGCATGGTTTCTACGCCGGGGGCGTAGATGTATATCTTATTTTTGTTAATATCTCTACTTCTAGGAGTCCGATTTGAAAAATTACTTCTTTGTTGGATAGTGTGACATGTGGTTCATATAATTTCAAAATTTTCAAGTAATTCATAGACTTTCCGCTAGGAGGCGTAAATGTAAATTGCGTTTCTCCTATATCTCTGCGTCTAAATCTCCGATTTGAAAATCTTTCTGCACCGCTTACAGCTCCTGATCGGAAATCGTTTGCACAAAATTTCTAAATTTTTGTATGAAATGGTTTGGCCACCAGGTGGCGTAAGTCTTAATTTCCGCTGCTGTTGTATTTGCAGCAAAATATGAGCTTCTAAAATCTCGACTGAAGAAAAAGTCGTTTGTTGACCGATACTACTCATGTCGACAAACCTTTTAGGAAAATTTTCTTCTTGAAAAAATGCATGGTTTCTACGCCAGGGGGCGTATATATATATCTCTTATTTTTGTCAATATCTCTACTTCTAAGAGTACGATTTGAAAAATTCCTTCTTTGCTGGATAGTGTTTCCGATGAGAAATGTTTTTCCTATAAATTCAAAATTTCCAAGTAAATCACAGACTTTCCGCTAGGGGGCACAAAGGTAAATTGCGTTTTCTTCGTTATTTCTGCTCCTAAAGTTCCGATTTGAAAAATTCTTCCTGTATCGCTACAAGACCTGATGGAAAATATTTTTCACATAATTTCTAATGTTTGGTAAAGAATGGTTTAGCTACCAGGGGTCATAAGTGTTAATTTCTGCTTCTGAAGTATTTGTTGCAAAATCGGGGCTCCTGAAAACTCGACTAATTTTTTTTCTTGGACCGATACCGCTGATATGGATAAACCTTTTGAGAATATTTTCTTCCTGAAATAATGCATGGTTTTCCCACCAGGGGACGTAAAGTCACATCTTATTTTTGTCGATATCTCTATTTCTAAGAGTTCGTAAGCTCACGATTCCGTTTACAGCAATATCTGAGGGATTAAAAACCCGATTGAAAAACTTCTTTCTTCGGTCAGATAGTACTGTTTTCCATACCGGTTCCATTGACTTTGAATAGCTTTGATAAATTTAATCTGCGTCAGAACGGATTCAAAAGACGTGCTTATTACACCCGAAAATTCGGTGTCATTTTTCTTGTCTAATATTTGTTTTTAGTCTAGCTGTTCAGGTTGGGTGCACATTTTTGTTTGAAAATATAAGATCAACTTTCTTATGCAACTTTCTTTATGGGGTGGCCCAAAATATTGAAGATGCAAGTAAAATAACTTAAAGAAAACGTCCCCGAAAGTATTGGGGAGCGATAAACAAAAAATCTCCGTTATTTTAAAAGGAGTTTCCAATGATTCGTAAAATATGTATTTAAAAATGCATACAAATATATTTAAAAATAAGTAGCGAATGTCAAACAACTAAGCACGAAGGACCAAGCGACACCTTATGGGGAGCCCCGCCCCCCGATACACACACACTAAGTGCGTCACTGGATCTGCTGGTTATTTGAAATTTTTCCGAGAAAGGTCCATAAATCTGGTACTGATGAAACGGACGCTGACTCCGCAAAATAGGTAAGGTTTGTCGATGTTAACTTATTCTCTATTTACGTAGTCTACTCTGCTCTCATTTTTGTGCATTTCCGCTTACAAGAAATGTACAGTTACTTCATGTGTCTAAAGCCTGTGCAACAAAAATAAATACACAAATAAACGGAAAGAAGTACTGAAAGTTTTATGAAATAAATAATATGAAGTGATATTGAGATTCGTTGTTTGACAAATCCTTTCTGTGTAATTTCGTTAAATGTCGGAAAAAATAACTGAAGCCTGTAATCAGTGATGTAGGTCTAATATAAAAGGAACATGAGCGGTGAAGGGGTTAGGTAAAAACACCCCAGGAGGAATTCCTTTTCTACAGCAGGCTACTCCAGGTTTGAGGCGGATTCTAAACCTGCGATCATGAACATATGTAGAGGATTTTAGGAAGGGAGTGTCTGACCCCAGGTCTTAAACAACCCTTAGAAATAGGAGATTTGGGCTAGAGCGCGCGATAGGAAAGCGACACGGAAGCGAAGTAGAAAGACGCCCTTATTTATTACCGGGAGGGCCAGTACCCGGGGTCCGACGGCTTGACGTGCCCATCCGACGCACGGCGGGTATTTAGCGGATCGAGCGTTCGTACCTGCCTGGGATCGAACCTGAGGCCCTTCCCGTGGCAGTCACGAACGTTGCCCACTCGGCCACCCGTGGCCTTGCTAAACCTGCGATTCCGTGCCACCGCCTTTCTTACAGGGTAGGGGGATTTATACAGTACATGATGTACCACTGGGGTGACTCAAGAGTCAGAACGGCAAGTTACAGCGATAAGCCAAGGTCGGTGTAGTTCAGTTGGGAGAATAACTGGCTCAGAAGCGAGGATATTTGTGGATTTGAATTCCACCACTGGCAAAAAGGGCTTATTTTCACAACCTTCTGTATTTATCCGTAATGAACAGCATTGTGTTGTCTACACCGATACTAACACATGCGCCGCAAATAAAATTTTTAACCTTTAATTTAATATTGCTATTACACGTAAATAACTAGAGCAGTATATGACTTCATTTTGTTTTATCTAGCAGTGCCATGTATATTTTTATTATCAAATTTTTTTTAAGAACTCCGTTGCTGTTTTCGCTTTAAATTAATTGCTAATTCTGTACCTAAATTTAAATTGTGAGTAGTAAAGAAATCTTTTAACACTGAGGAATTTTCTTTCTCGTGGCGAATTTTTAAATAAACACAAAAATCGTTTAAGCGGTGTAAAAGAAATCAACATATGATATGCTGCCATATATCAAATTCTATTAAAACATTAAATTCAGGGCACAACTTAATGTTCTCAACTTATTTCAATTTTAGAAGATCTTTAGTCTGTCCCTCAATTTTGTACTAACAAAATTGTCAAACTGCTTTTCCCTAAAAATTCGAAGTTGCTGGGAAAAATTTTATTTTTTTGTTTTCTTCTCTGAGCTACAGTAGGTTGCAATATGTATATTCTATCAACACACACATATACACGGTGGAGTCACATTATTGTGACTACTAGCTAATATCCCGAGTAACCGCCGTGTGCAGCGCGGACAGCAGCTAGACGGGTTGGGAGTGACCCAATAAGGTGCTGGAAGGTGTTCATAGGTATGTGGAGTCATACTGACAGATGCTGGAGGGTGCGTGGTGGAGGATCAATAGAGTGAACAACACGATCGAGGTAGTCCCACAGATGCTCAATTGGGTTTAAGTCTAAGGAATTAGGGGGCCAGGGAAGTACTTTGAAGTTTTTATCGTGCTCTTCCCACCACTCTCGAACATTTCTAGCTGTGTGACACGACGCATTGTCGTGCTGAAAGATCTCACCCGCCCCAGGGAGCACAATTAGCATGTATGGGTGTACGTGGTCAGCAAGGATAGATTCATAACGAATTCGATCCATAGTGCATTCCAGAGGTATTAGTGGACCTATGGAATGCCACGAAAACTTTCCCTAGACCATAACGCATGCCCCCACCAGTTTGTGTTCTTTCAGCAATCATTGAAGAGTGTTTCTTCTCCGATGTTTCTAGCCTTATACGCCAACGTCCATCCGTTCGATGAAGCAGAAAACGTGACTCATTGGAGAAGGCAATCCTTTGCCAATCAGCGGAGGTCCAATTCCCATACCGTCGTGCAAATATTAGCCTTTTCTGCCGATGCACCTTCGTTAGCATAGGTGCAGTGACCATCCGTCTGCATCGGAGCCCCATACGCAGCAGGTTCTTTGAACTGTCGTCATAGACACACTTCCGGTAGCCCCCTGGTTCAATCGGCCAGTGAGTTGCTCCACTGTAGCGTGTCGATCGGCGCTCACGCACCTTCAAAGCTGACGTTCACCTCTCACATCAATGGCACGTGGTGCTACGCAGTTTCCAGGTCGCTTATTCGCATTTCTCCAATCGCGATACACTTTAACCACAACAGCACGTGAACAGTTCACAACCTGCGCTGTTTCAGAAGTACTGCCACCCTTGGCCCAAAAGCCGATAATAATCCCTTTTTGCAAATTTGATAAATCGCTCCCTTTATCCATGACAGCAACGAGTGATATGTTTTCAGAATGCCTACAGCACACCTTATAAACCCTTAAAGCCAGCTCACGACACGGTCTTGTGAATCGTTCTTCACATTGTTTCCCACCATTAGTAGAGTGTACGTCAGGCAAAAACCTGGAGAAGCGTACCAACCGGACTGTTTGATTCCCACTGTTAAGCACGGAGGTTGATCCCTTTTGCCGTTGTGTGCCATATCATGGCATTTTCTTAGGGTCATTGGTTGTTCTGCAGGGTTGTGTAACATATGCAATGTACTAATCCATTCCTGCGGAGCACCTGCACCCAATGTTGAAGGCATGGTTCCCTAACGGTCACCGCTGGTTTCAAGCAGATAATATACTCGTGCATTGTGCGTAACGTGTCAAGTTGTGGTTTGCAGAGCATAAAGATGAGGTGCAACAGCTATTTCAGACGCCAATATTATTATTGAACATTTGTGGGAATATCTGGAGCGAAAGGTCAGTCCATCCCACTTTCCACCTCCAATTTGACTGGCACAGTTGGGATATATTTTACAAGAATGGTTCCTAATTCCATTATCGCATGTGTATGACTTAATAAGTCTATCTCAAATCGAATTGCTTCTGTTCTGAAAGCCCGAGCTGGGCCTATAGCTTATAAATAAAAGTTCTCCGGAAACAGTAAGTGTTTCCATTATTTTGATAAAATATGAGCTCTTCCCCGTTTCATGTTCTTAACTGCATGCTCAAGTTCTGCCAGTAGTCTCTCCAGTCCTGGCTTATGTAGCTCATGCCATTAAGAACACAGAACAGGGAATAACTGAAGAACTCCAGAAGAGGATGTAATTTACATGGGTATGAAGCCAATGGAGAAACAAACTGCACTCGCCCAAATTTTCACTAAATGCCTCAAAGAAGGAAAAATTCCTGATGACTGGAAGAATGCTTCTTTGATCCTGACACATAAAAAATTGGACCTTGATGACCTAAGGAACGGCAGACCCATTAGCCTCCTATCAGTTGTTCACTTCATTTTCAGGAAGGCACTGTCGCATACTTGAAGAAAAATTTGACTTGACTTACTTCAGGAAAATTGGGCTTGACGCATAACTTGAAGGAAAATTGTACTTGACTTAGCTAAAAGAACAAGCTGGATTCAGGAGTAGCAGTTGCACTATTAATCTTATATACGTATTGAGAGAACTAATTGAAAGGAAGAATGAATATGAAATCCTGGCTTTTACTGATTATGGATTTTGCTTCTGTGAAATCATCAGTAGTTTTGAATTCTTTGAATCCTGCAGTATTGAGGATGAATACATAACCATCATTAATAACATCTCTGAAAATGCAAGCACAAAGGTTCAACTGTCTGAGGACATAACACTTATAAAATTTGAAAGGGAGTAAGACAAGTTGACAACATATCTCCCAAACTCTTCAATGTCATTTTTGCAGAATGTGTTTCAATCATTGAACTGGGAAGACAAGAGGGAAAAAGATTAATGTAGATTATTTAACCCCCCAATGTAGATTATTTAACCCACCCTGGCTTTGCTGTCGACACAGTCATTTTTGGGAGTACCCCCTCAGAGGTAGAATGTATGACGCAGGCACTTGGTGGCAAGAGCAAAGAAGGGTTTTACAAATGAACTTAGATTTGACAAATTCATGTACAATGCTTTTACAAAAATTGAAGATTAGGAAATTGATGGGGCAAATCGGGATGTGACTGATATCTGCATTTACTTTGAATAACAAATATCAAGCAAAGTCTACATAGAGAAGAAATGCGAAGGTGAGTCAAAAGTTCATCCCGTTTGCAGCTAAAAAGCTGAATGAAGCAAAATAGCCATACATGCTCACCTCATTCTGCAAAGTACAGGCCGTTGTCCTACACTTCTTTGCCAACGTTCCTCCAGAGCCACATTCTCACGACGGTACAACTCGGCAGGTTTCGAAGACAGAAACTATCTGATGTGAGATTCCACATCCACCAATGATGCGAAGTGCCTTCTTCGTAGGAAATAGTCCACGGATCGAAACAGGTGGCATTCGGATGGGGCCAAGTCAGAGCTGTATGGAAGATGGGGTAGTATCCCAATCCCTTCCAATTCCTATAGTTTCAGGCGGATCATTCTGTAGGTGTGCCTTGGGGATATTATCCACGGCCGCTTTCTATTCATGAGTGCTGGGTGGCGGCGGTTGTTTCGCATACAGATTCCGTCCGGAGCTTGAATATCGTTTACAAGTTCCCAGTGCTGAGGACCCTCACAATTCCACCAAATGTACAGCTTGACTTTCCACTCGAGGTTCCCTCTTTGTGCCACTGGATGTGCTTCCTAGTGTGTCCTCAGCCACTGGTGGAATAACGTAGGATTATACACTTTTCATTGCCTGTGGCGATACGACGCCAAAACCTATCGTCCTGTGGATATGGCAACAATCATCGACAGAGAGCAACACCTTGTTTCGCTTTCTGGGTTGTCAATGCATGGGGATCATTCGATGGCACCGGGAAGAGAAAACCAGCTTGTGCAGATGACGAATAAAAATGGATTGGGAAAGCACCACCTCAGCTGCCATTTGTCATGTATTGGTACCCGGGTTCGCTGTCACAGCTTCCGCCAGGGTGTCGGTGTTGGTGATCGATGGACTTCCTGGCCTCGATCTGTGCTCGAGGCTGATGTCCGCAGCATTGAAAGGCCGGAACCATTTTCTTGCAGTGCTGCTGTCCACTGTTTTTTCGCCTTCAAGTACAGAAATTTGTCTCGCTGCTGCCGCGTTTAACCCGTTTTTCCAATAATGGCGTAGGTGAACTCAAACACTGCGTTTATCGACCTCCATCCTCTGCTCATTTGATAACGCAATGAGGCTCAATGTCAAACGAACGTTGTTAGCTTTTTGTGTTCACGTCATCACTGTACGCAGTCGACGGTAGAGCGCGTTTTGTACAGAAATGGGGGCCCAACATTATGTGGAGCTCAAAATGGAACGAACTTTTGACTCGCCCAGGTAAATAGGCGTACAAAACTTAGTTGGAGAGCATTTGGAAAAAGTAGTATATTTTTCAAGAGCAGTTTACTATTATGCCTTAAAGAAAAGTGTTTAACCAATGCATCCTTCCATTTCTTACATATGGAGCGCAGACATGAACCTTAACTGAAAAAGACATACAGAGGATGAAGACAACTCAGCAAAACGTACATGCTTGATGTAATGAAGAAAAATAGGAAGAGGAATACATGGATTAGAGAAAGGAAAAATGTTGATGACGTCATGGTCAAAGTGAAGACGCTCAAGTGACAATTGCCTGGGCGTATTGCTAAAAAATTGGCCGTGCTTGAGCAACTGAAATATTAGATATAATACCAAGGGGCACGAAAATACGCAGAACAAGACCACGTGAAAGATGGGTGGATGAAATACGAAAGCGTGCTGGAGTGACTTGGAAGAGACAGGTTCAAGACAGAAAGTTGTGGAAGGTACTTGTGGAGACCTTCATCCAGTAGTGGATTGACAGTGGTTGTTGATGATGATATGTACGAGTATATACTCATCTACCCTACGTTGTTTTATTTCTCTTTCTCTCTCTCTACTTACTTTTTTAAAATTGTTTTCGCTCTCGGAGCAGTTGCCCCCCCTGAAAATATTAGGTTCCGCCGCCCATGGTCCCACCCATACCACATGTGGGACTTTTTTTTTTTTTTTTTTTTTTTTGGAGGTTTAACGACCACCGTGAGCAACTCAATGGGCTATAAGCAGTCGCCCGTCCCTAATTTAGGGTCACTGGTTCCAGGGAAGGGAGAGAGCCAGTGCCGTAAGTCAAACACAACATCCATGCCTCACCGGGATTCGAACCCGGACCCCTTACGGGCGAATGATCAGAGGCCAGCGCCTTAGACCACTGCGCCACCGGGGCGGCCATCTGGGACTCGAGCTCGGGAGATTGGCCAGACACCCACGCTCTGACCATTCGGCCTTTTACCAGACATATGAGACTTTTGGTATTTACCTTTTGATAAAACAGCGTTACTTACTAACACAATCCCACGAGAGAAGAAAACAGGATCGGAAATTTGTCGGATATAACAGAAATTTTGATATGAAAAACACATAATTGTGATTTACCTATACTCTCGAGATCACACTGTACTTGAGATTGTCTTGTGTGTCTGACAATATTTTATCAATTTGTTTAAAGTTCCGGGTCAAATCCCGTGGTCTGAAATTAAGTTGCAAAAGAAATTGATGAATCGACATTAGTTATGGTGTATAGAAACATCCTGTCTAGCGATGTTGGTCCGCAAGCCGTCATTGATATGCGTGGGAAGTACGATCTTCATGCAAAGCGCCAGCGGAATTTTAATGCTCCTTACTCTGTTGACCGTTGTAATGGGTGTAGTTCGCAAGGAATGGCCCGTTATGACAAACAACCGGTAAGGAATGTCACGTTTAAGCAAAATCACCATGTTTTTCAAAACCTATGCAGTCATTTATTATGCGCTAAACACTGGTTCTCAGTATCTCACAACTCACAGAACCGTTGTGTCATTAATAAAAGTACCCCCCCCCCCCCCCCAATTTTTTTTATTACTTTTTTGATTGAGGGGAATTTACTTTATGTTCGAACAAAGAGTGTTGCGTAAACATCGATGGTTTTAACCAAATCAGAGCCGGATTAAGGTAGGGGTGTTTATAGGGGCTCTAGCAATGGGGCCCACCATTATTGAGGGCCCAGAAGGCATGTCTCAGCAAATAATAGTGAGAGAGAGAGAGGTTTATAAAATGGTTTCACTTTTGCTTCGCATGATTTCCGCTTGGCCAGAAACAGTGGCTGCGGAAGATGAACAGATTTCAACGTAGTGACACGCTAAGTGCGAATTAACGGGGGGAGGAGGGGTGGGGGTCCCAGGCTTGTAAAACTGTGTTCCTGGCTGATGACAGCAACATTTTTCCCTGCCGGGGAAAATTGTTTTCCCCCTCTCTTGCCTCTAGGCACTAAAATAACATTTTATACTATTGTTGTGCCTGTTGCTCACGATCAAATTTTCTGTCAAATTCATTAAACAACTAATCTGTAGATTTCCATTCTCAAATGCTAATAATTTTTTTAAAGACTGTGAAGTATTAAAGCAAACATATTGGCCTAAAAGATGCAGCGAACTTGCTCTCTTTGGTTATGACAGAATTCAGTCACTTTGCAATTCAGGAAATATCCACGAAAAAAATCATGAAGATTCTATTGTTTCAAAAACCATTAAGGAATTCCATATGTTTAAGGAAGTAAAAAACCAGGAATATTTAGGTAATTCATTAAAGGAGCTATTTAACAGAATTAAAGTAGTGCCAGTGTCTTCAGCAGAGTGTGAAAGAGGGTTCCGTATAATGAACAATACCATGACCAAGCTAAGGAACAAAATGAACATTCAAACACTATCACCTCTAATATTTATATCAATAAATGGACCTGCTTAGAAGATTTTCCAGCAAAACGGTTTGCAACTGATTGGAAAAAAGAGGACCATCACTCTGCTGCAGACATAGAGCCGCGGATGGCGTAGTGGTTAGCAAGTCATACTATCGATGCAAGGTCTTCAGGTTCGAACCTGGGCTGATCTTTCAGAGATGGTGTGAATTACTAATAATCGCTGAATATCGGACGAGCACGTTAAGTGACGGCCTCCAGGCTGGACCCACTGGTTAAAAGGGTATCCTTTCCTATGCCACCCCCCTGAAATTCTCTCACCTCTCTGTGTGCAACATCGTACTTGTACCGTGGCGCCATCTACTGTACTCTAATCTCACTACAAACTGTTCTGTCAAAGTCGCTAGACTTGCTCTCATTCCTTCCGTTTCTGTGTCCTGCCCAAAAGGCGATCTTGCTGTAGGTGGCTGGGGCCTAAACTCTACTCACTGTGGACGGAAGTCCTACAAGAAAATGACAAAGATTGTACTATAAAATTACCTCATCGACAGGAAACGTCAAGGACATCATCTCATTCAAGCAAACAATTTGTTTAAGGTAAATGTATTTTTTTTAATTTTTTTTTTGTTGTTGTTGTTTTGTTTCTCTTTGATGTATTTCTCATAATTACATAAATACGTTTCTTTTAAAAAAGCTAAATTATTCGTCTAACTTGCAATACTTTGCGCGGCCTTTCATTAGCGTAACTTGAGGAAATGTTATTTACTTTTGAAATATCAGCGCGCGAAGCATGTTGGTACAGGAAATATTGGCTAGACGACCCTCTCCTCCGACAAGAAGCTTGATTTGCCCTCTGTCCGAGGGTAAAGGTTTCATGTTGCTGTGTACAAGCAAGGTCGGCGAGACAGCTTCACCTTTTTCACTACCATCTACCCACACCTCCAAATTTGCACTTGGAGCCGTTAATTGTCGAAACCCCCCGTGGCTTCACATTACATGGCAAAAAGATGTAAGAAGAAAAGTATACAATGCTAAATCATTAGAAAATCCGAGGCAAAATCTAGGAATCTTAAGCCTTTAACTGATGTTCTTATGAGAACATGCGAAATACAGTGAACTATTATGAAAACTCAGCAGATACTTTATTAGTTTGAGGAATGCACTACGCATTGATTATCACAAGCATATTGCTGCAGTTTCACGTGTTAACGGACTTCGTAATGACTCCCCGTCACAAGTTCTTTGGTGGCCCACTCAGATATCTTAGCCTAGGGGCCCACTCAGATGTCTTAGCCCAAGGACCCACTCAGATGTCTTAGCCTAAGGGCCCACTCAGATGTCTTAGCCTAGGGGCCCACTAAGGCCTTAATCCGGCCCTGAACCGTATGCAACAGACTAGCGTCTATAGCGTTCACTGTGCACAAAAAATTTGAAGCTTTGTGCAACTGTAATGATAATTTAAATACGTAAATGATAAGGATTTCGAAAATTATGTATGGATGCATTACCAATCGTTTTGACTCAACGATAGTAAAAAAAATTATAAACAAACGTCACTTACTAGTCTATAGCTCGTCCTAGGATGGTTGTTTTTAAACTTTAACTAATTATTAATATACAGGGGATGTCCTATTTGACCGTCAATTCATTTTTAAACTTTAAATAATATAAATATACACTGAAGTGCCAGAAAAACTGGTACAGACGAGTTTATGCAAAATACATAGCAACGTCTCCTATGTGCGTACTCGGTTGCGTCCGCCAGTGCGTATATAAAACGATAGACATCCTTGCCAGCTGTCAGAGCTGTTTTCGGCATGAGAATGACAAGTAATAAAGATTTAAGCGATTTTCAACGCGGTGTCATAGTTGGCGCTCGTGAGATGGGCCATAGTATTTCAGAGGTAGAAACGTAGTTCGGATTTTCACGGACGACCATTGCAAAGGTGTACCGTGACTACAAGAATTCCGGCAAAACCTCCAACCTACGATACCAGTGTGGCCGTAAGAAGACATTGGGTGAACGTGACCATCGTTGGCTGTCAAGAATCGTTTCACGCGATAGGCGTGCAACACTCTCGCAGGTACCATAAGGAACAGGCTGTCTCCTTTCCCCGGAGCCTTAAATTAGGGGCGGAAGACTGCTTAGAACCCATCCAGTAATTGCTCACTGTGGTCGTTAAACCTGCCAAAAAAAAAAAAAAAAAAAAGCTATACTAGCGCTCTTAAGATGGTTCCACCTAAAATCTCTGCCTTATGTTTCCAATAGTAAAATTTTTTAACATATTTTCTTCGCAATTAATGTATTCCCAAGGATGAAAATTTGCACATCGATAAAACTAACTTTAAGTTATAGGAGGGGATACTTTCTAAAACATAAGCATAATAATACTAAAAATCAATCACATTTTTTGAGTAATGTTCAGACATGTTAATAGATGGCGCGACCTGTACATTGATGACTTCAGTCGACAAGCAAATGCTCGATTGCTTAATTATGTTTATCTTTTAGCAAGTATTAAGTATCCCATGCTATAATTTAAAGTTAGTTTTATCGATGTGCAAATTTCCATCCTTAGGAATATATTAATTGCGAAGGAAATATGCGAAGAAGTTTTACCATTGGAAACATAAGGCAGAGCTTTTAGGTGGAACCACCTTAAAGCTTTCTCCGGAGGCAGCAGGACGTGGCTGACGACTGCTTTAGAGGAGAAGAGTGCTAGGTAAGGTCGCTGGCTTGAAGGAAGAAAGTTAAGGAGGGGTTAAGTGTTGTGTTTTCGTGTCACGACGTTAAAATTTGATTTAGATAAATGAAAAGGACGTTTCCTTTAAAGAAATTGTTCAAGTACAGCAATATTTTCGCTAGCAAAAATGCAAAAATTAAAATTTTGGAGGCAATTAAGACAATGCATCTACAGCAAGAAAAACGTTGAAGGCGACATTCTATCAAGAATTGTATCTTACTCTAATGGCGTAACTAGTCGTAACTAGTCAGATGTGCATATCTCCAGAGGAAGGGGTGGGAATTGCAAGAATTCCAATGAGCTGGTAGTGAAAAGGAATTCTTGCAATTCCCACCTTCTTCAACCTACGCTTTCCAACCGTAGGTTGAAGAAGCGTATATGCTCCAGCTTTGTCCGTCTGTCTATCCGCACGATAACGCGCGTAAAAATGGTTCGATTTCGATGAAATTTTAGTATGTTGTAAGGGACAACCTGGGGACGTACCCTGTTGAAAATGGGTGAAATGGGGTCAAAGGTCAGGACATAGTAGCGGGATCCATTCCATCGCCCTTATGCGTCATAACTTATGTAAAAACGCTTCTATTGCAACAAAGCTTTAGTACGTCGTTTCAGAGGTATACTGAAACGGTTCTGTTGAATATCATCGAAATGGGGTTAAAAGTGAGGGCACACGAGCGAGATTTATTCCACAGCCATTATCCACATAACTTGACTAAAAATGCTTCTTTTGCGACAAAACTTTAGTATGTTGTTCCGGAGGTATACTGTACCGGTTCTGTTGAATATTATCGAAACGGAGTCAAAGGTCAGGGCACAGGAGCGAGATTTATTCCACAGCCATTATCCTCATAACTTGAGTAATGATGTCTTGTATGTTGGAAAACGTGTCATAATTAATGCATTGCATGATTTTACTAACTTATTGTAAATAAAGTTACTCTCAAACTTACCCCAGCAAAAATAATACTCGCCCACCAATCGCCCTCCCTGCTCCCAAGGCTTTTTATGGGGTATCCCTCAACCCTGAAATGTTTACGAAACTTGGTCGTCTGTTTCCACCGTTAAGTCACTTCTTGGAAAAGTTCTGTTTTGAGCTGGTTATGGCATTTGGCGGTCACACAACGAAAAACAACATAATAATTTTTCCGCGTGCAGCATGTTAATATGTTTTTCATTTTGTTACAAAACCGAGAGATAAAAATGCTTAGGTTACAGTCTGCTGAATTTAATATGCCGCATTTCATCACACGTGTACTACAACCTCGCTTTGCGCTGCACTTGGCATATTTATGAATAGCCAGCATTATTCACTGGGTTCATTAACATGCAGAAAACTAGCTTCTCTTTCTCTCGCTGAGTTTGGTTTACTTCCTGTTTGCGAGTTGGTTAAGGATGCAGGTCTACTCACATAAAAACAAGTGGTCTTCTATTCCAGGTCTGTTCTATGAACTAATTCGAGATTTCCCGCTTGTGCTACCAGAGAGTTCTAAAACTCCGTTGCAACAAAAAAAAAAAAAAAACCAGTGGGTGAATAAAAGGATGGTCGTGAACAATGGTTGGTATTCTTTCCACGGTATTAATATGCACAACAAGTCGTGTCGGGCCGTATTCCTCTTTTTTGTACAAGTACTAAAAGGCAAACACTGAGAGGATTTTTGTTCTAGAGGATTTGCACTTAACGGGACAAAAAATTCGACAGCGAAACGCATGCATCGCGATGATTTCACATAGTCTGTAAGATATGTGTACCGTGTGCATAAAGAGAGATCGATTTACGCACAGAATGAGACCCTAGGTATAGTACAAGATGAGCCCCCCCCTCTTCCTACCAGAGTAAGCACATTTGCCGCCACTAAATATTATCAATTAATTTAAAAGTTGATTTAATAGATAGGGCACTGTCAGTGGTGACACCAGCCACTCAGAACTAGAGTTGCTAAGCATGATGGAAAACAGGGCACAAATTTTGAAATATTTGGCAGAAATTTGGGCAAAGACTTCCGCGCATGCGCATTTTACCCGACGCTGATAATGTTATTCCTAGTAGGAAAAAGTTTTCAAGTGAATACTGTACGTAGTATGTATTCAATGTATGTAGTATGAGAGCCATGGATATTGGAAATGAATCTCTATGGTAAGCTACTATTTCTTTGTAATTTCAATAATTTTAGCTTACTTAGGTTGTTTTTTTTTTGACGTGAATACGTCTTTAAAATCAGAAGACCAGCACTAGGTGGCCAGTACGGAAAGTTCAGCGTTACGAAAAAATGGCCATCGAGTTTGGTCTAATAATTCCTATATTATCAACGCAAACCAAACCAACTTTTAGTGTCATTCGACAGCTAAGAGAACAAAGACTTGTTAGTGGCCTTGAGTTCGCGCCCCGCGATAAGCGGGAAGGGAGAAGTGGGAGCGTGGTTATGGGGACTTTCCGCTGCGCCGCGCAAACTTTAAATCGGTATAACTCATAACTGCGAAGGGCTGCGACGTCGAAACTGATCTCAAACGAAAGCTAACGTCGAGTCTGTCGATTTAAGACATTAGAAGGGAAATCGAATACAGTGTTGGTTGTAAAACTATGAATCGCAGTTGAAAAATTAAAAAAAATTCCACAATGTCGCCATATACTCGTTGAAAAGCCAAGCAAAAATACATCGAACGTAGTCTACGCGGAAGAGAAACTCGTCAGCTTTCTATAAACACCGCAATGTCCGCGGCAGAACGCATGAGAAAGTATCGGGAGCGAAAGAAAATTGCTGCGGCGCAGCGCGCGAGCATTTCGGCGGTAGCGACGCACGAGCCCATGGATGTGAAGCATGAAAACGATTCTTTCTATTCTTCCGAACACGGAAACGACGAAATGAAAGTGGACGGCGCGGTTTGAGAAGTGTTGGAGATGTGCGAGTGAACGTTTCGAGACCACGTTTGTGAGCAATCAGTTCAGTCATTCGTGCGGGGTTTGCGACAGACTGTGGTTTTTGAAGGATATCAAGCTAGTGAAGCCAAAACATGTGGAATTGCTCGAAAACATGTTTCCTGGCGCTTGCGTAGCGGAGTTCAAGTTGTGCAGTTCGAGATTACGAAGTATAACGAAGTAAATTTCTCCGTCATTTCTGTCCACGCCAGGATTCGAACCCGGATCCCCTCATTCCGGAATAAGTCACTCTACCAATTGAGCTACGCGGACGTTTTATTCTGATTCCTATCTGCCTTTATGTCGTGTGCGTCCTTCTGGCAGGTACGCCACATCTCCTGGTACGTTACAGAAGTTGTGCGGCAATAAGATTCCGAAGTTGTCGCGATCAAACGATTTCAAGTATCCACCGAAACCGATCGGTTATCCACCGTTGGATCCGATAAGTACCAAACTGATTTCTCCGGGGCTTCCATTCATGCAGATCCGTCGACTTCGCTACGAGGGCAACTGTGAAATCGTTGGCCAAGGGGTAAACGCTCCAGTGGATGTTAACACAATGTTGCAGCACTTGCCACGACGTCTGGACGATGATCATGATCCACAAGTCGACGTATTTGAGTGGTTTCGTAAATAAGTCGGTGGTGAATTCTTGGCTTCGATTCTTGGTGAACTAACCGTTGTACAAGCATTACAACACATCCAGATCAATTGGGAAGCATTCGACGAAAGCGTGCAGATGGATAGTAAGTGTTCGATCGAATCCATGGAGCCGGTTTTTTTGTTTTTTTTTTGATTGGAGGTTTAACGACCACCGTGAGCAACTCAAATGGGCTATAAGCAGTCGCCCGTCCCTAATTTTGGGTCACTGGTTCCAGGGAAGGGAAAGAGCCAGTGCCGTAAGACAAACACAACATCCATGCCTGACCGGGATTCGAACCCGGACCCCTTACGGATGAATGATCAGAGGCCAACGCCTTAGACCACTGCGCCACCGGGGCGGCTGAGCCGGTTTGTATCCTATTTCTCTTATCACAGACCAATGATAAATAAACTTGTAATTGAATACAGAATTTGTCTTTCTTTCATTTACTAGACCCAACGTAAAACCTTGCGGCCGAGCTCCGACACAGCATACCCGATTTTTTCTTTTATAAGGCTGTTAATTAATTTTAATTTGTAACTGGCAAGGAATATCTATTTCTCTCAGTCTCTCTCTCTCTCTCTCTCTCTCTCTCTCTCTCTCTCTCTCTCTCTCTCTCTCTCTCTCTCTCTCTCATCGTTTAAAACTGTATAATTAAAAAAAAATGGTGTGTTTCTACTACTCTCTCGGGAATTCGTTCAGAGAACTCCCTCCATTTCCCATAAGTAAAAACATTAAATTTAACAAAGAATTCAGTTTATTTAACAAAATTTCAATTTATTCGAGAAATTCGCATATATTTATCCAAGTTCCCTAGAATCTTAGATTTATCCAAGTTTCCTGGAATCTTAGATTTATTATCCAAGTTCCCTAAAATCAAATATTTAATTGAATCAAAATATTTAAGCAGTTTGCTATATGTTCGAATTGCTTAAATATTTGAGAGGGGGAGGGATAAAGAGTCGGCTCAAAGAAAAGTTGGGTGGGCTTCAGCCCACCCGTAGCGTCGTGCCTGGACACTGTGCGGGAAAAAAAATAGGAAATGATACCTAGTTTTATTAAATCTTAATATTAGAAAGGAAATTCTCACTTAAAAATATAGACGGGTGAGTAAAACACTATTTAATAGCTTGCACTGCTATTTTCGCATTTAATTTTACTTGCTTAGACACGTAGGAACTAGCAAATAACATTTGCAAGCAGGGCTGTGGTTATAGAATGGCTGCTCCTGTGGGCTGCTCTTGTTCCGACATGACATGACGTCATTGAGCTGCAGTTGAAATGAGGTGGTAGTAAAAGATCTTAGTAGAAACGCCAGTGTTAATCTTCATTTCAGGAACAAATAAAAAAACTTTTCCACCCAAATGTTTTTTCCCATTCATATTAATTAATTAACAAGAAAAAAAGCACGATTTTTTTTGCAGTGTGATCCCGGGGCCCCCTTAAATGCAGGGCCCTAGGGGTAAATCAGGCCCTGTGTATAAATTTGAAATGGGACTGCGCATATTCGAATGAACACTGTAAAAATATAAGTGATGTGAATTCACGGAAAATTCCTGAAAACAGTTGCCGGTAGGGTCCGCGTGTTAACAAAATTCTCGTTTTTAAAAGTGCCCGTATTTTTACAGATTTTTCGTAGTCAGTAATTCCGTTTACTTCAAAAAAGTCCGTTTCCACTTTTTCCGTATTTATACAGAAATTTCGCAAAGACCCTGAATTTTTCAGCCCTTATACTCCAGAATACTTTCGCACCGATGGTACTCGTTCCGAGGTCGTTTGAACTGGCTCAACATAAATCGAGCGTTTTACCCACTGAGCCAAAAGACTCCGAAGTCACAGTCAAGTTCAAGATAAAACTCTAATTGAGCCATGATGACATTTTTTGTTATTATCGAGAGCGAATTAGTCATTTCATTTTCTGTTGGAGCTTATTATATGGGTTGATGCATAAGTTCATGCCGTTTTTTCACCGTACTACAGGAATGTATTACATCAGAAAGAAAAACGGAATTAATCAACTATGTATTCCCTTCCATTGTTTACGATGGTACCCCAAAGTCTGGATAGGTTTGCAATGCCATTCGTGAAAAAAACGTGCAGGTTTTGCCGCGAAAAAATCATCTAG
Source organism: Macrothele yani (assembly GCA_039090855.1). NCBI lineage: Eukaryota > Metazoa > Arthropoda > Arachnida > Araneae > Macrothelidae > Macrothele > Macrothele yani. Next base: position 35,417,375 of record CM077029.1, read on the forward strand.
GAAATTCTGGAGATCAACATCATTGTTGACCGTTCTGCCACGGCGTGCATTCGATAGAGATCGGAACAGGTAATAGTCTGAACGGGGGACATCTGGGAAATAGGCCGGATGGGGAAAGATCTCCCATTCCATGTCCTGAATGGCCATTTTGGTCATGTTTGCACTGTGAGGGCTTGCGTTATCTTGTTGGAGAAGGATACCATGGCGGCGATGTGGCCGTTTCTACTGAGTTGCTCCCTCCACACGCCGGAGTTGCTCACAATAGAATGCAGCGTTGATGGTCCGATTCCTCGGCAGCATTTCCCAGTGAGTAATGCCTTCCATGTCCCACCAACATGATCTTTTCAGGATGAAGGTCATGTTTTAGACGTGGTGTGGGCGTCTTGTTTGGGCTCAACAAGACTCCCAGAAGGCTCCCAAACTATCGCAAAGTCGAGCCAGATCGGCTTTGTGATAGTTTGCAGAGCTCTTCCCTTACTCGCTTTGAGTGCTACAAAGCTATGCAGCGAAACAAGCTCCCATTCACCCGTAAACACGCTCCAGACGATACATTTTTTACAAATCTCATCGCGAATGTCTCCGCGAGTTTTTGAAGTAGAACAACAGGGTTTGTGTTTTAGACTAATTAGGACATTGCGCAATTTTGTTTTTTATTGAACCTTGTTTTTCTGCAAAGGCTGTATAAAAATTGATTTTTTATTTTTATGCAAGTGCCACCCACAGGGATGCAACCGCCGGTAAGTCTTTACGTCATTTTGAGTATTTTTTCTAAATGAAAGTTGTAACGTATACTCTATATTCACTTTCCTTTTGATTTTACTATCTCTGGTTATTTTATTTTACTATGTAAATTTTCTTCTTACTGAACGAGATGTTATTTCACCCGCTGAATGAGATCTGGCAATGAGTGTAAGTCATGACGCGGTGGTAGCCAGTATAAATAGGCGCGTTCAACGATACCCAAGGAGAGCGTTTGTTGTTGTAAAGAGAGCGTTTGTTGTTGTACGGAGAGCGTTTGTTGTTGTACGGAGAGTGTTAGTTTATGTGAAAGAGAGCGTTTGTTGTTGTACGGAGAGTGTTAGTTTATGTGAAAGAGAGCGTTTGTTTATGAATATAGAGCTCCGTGCATGTGCAAGGAGCTACGTGTTATTTGAGTAGCTGTGTGTGATGATACCAGTAGAAGTTCATAATAAAAGGTTTTACGTAAGTACGTCTTTCTCAGTTCATAGTACTGTCAAACCTCTGTCTGGCTGTTAGGTTTATGTCATTAGTTTATTACTAGTAACAACCAGCATAAGACTTTATTCATCTTAATTACTGCTACAACATTACTACCAGTTATAAGTTTGTTCATTACTATTACTACACTACTAGCAGGTGACTTTATTCATGATCTTAATTAACTAGTAACAACAACCATTTGAATTCACTATTTGAAGCTTAGTACAAGCATATAATTCAGTAGCAGAAGCATTATACTTAGCTTAGATGGAAGAAGTTTATTCATTATAATTGGCGCCCGAACTTTTCTCGAACACGAGATCTTGACAATTATTACCCATGTCTACACTACCTGAGACAACTTCAATTTTCCACCCTAAGACAAGTTTCGGTGGTGATGGGATTAATCTCGACCATCTGCAAGAAGCCTGTGGGGCTCACTTTGATATAAGTGATCTACACGTACCCAGGCATTCTTCACAATTTCGTAATGCACCAGCTTCCTATTACTCTGAGTCGCGGGTCGTACCTGAGGGAGTTCAATTTTCTCAGCGAAGCAGAATGCTTGCCCATTTCGTGCCGCATGCAGGAACAATTCATTTTAATGGTTTGGAGGGATCCTTAAAGTTCCTCGAAAATCTGGAAGATCATTTTGATCTATACAATATTCCTGAAGATTGTAAAGTACAAATCGCAGGCACTTGCTTGAAGGATACCGCTAAGACCTGGTATCGGCAGTGGAGAGTGTCGAACCCGGATTCTCATTATGAGAATTTCCGTGCAGAATTTTTGGAGGTCTTTCCTTTCGGCCTCAGTCGAGCTAGCCTTGCACAACAGCTTTTTTCTCGTCAGCAAGGACCCAACGATAGCCCTGTTGCATTTGCGTTGGAAACAACACGCTTATATAACTTATGGGATCCACATGCCAGTCATGTCGACATGTTGGATACCCTATTGCAGCAGCTCGACCCATTTTTACAAGATTTTCTTGAGGTTCGACACCCTGCCACAATTCATGAATGCCTTCGCCTCATACGAACGTATGAAGAGCGACATGGCAAACATGGTTCCACTCACTATGCTCGGGCACCCCGCGAGGCTTATTTCGAAAACCCTCAGCGGCATAGTAGGCATAATAACTTTCAGCGCGAGCATACACAAGTGCACACCCAAGCTTCATACGTTCCACCACACAGAAGAGTGGCAAACCAACAATCTTTGGGATATCGTACAAATGCACAGTATGCTCGACCCCGTTCCAATCCGCAGCATTCGGAACGTTTTCATGCTCAGGGCAATGATGATTTTTCTGCCCGTGCTGAGGGCAGAAGTAATAGATATGAAAATGTCAACAGACACGCGGAGTTCCCGACGCAGGTTTCACGCAGTTTTCCTCATCGTGAAAATTTTCCCGATACCCGGCAGGGTCGAGGTTTCAGACCGCATGATAATCCAACCAGGAATCCTTTAAACTTCCAAAGGAAGTAGACCAAGGGTCGGTCCTGCTTCCTGATACCAAGCATTCTGACCCTAAAACAGTATTAGTGACTGTTCAAACTCCTCAGTTGCCTGATGTATTCTTGACAATTGAAGATATTATTTTCGAGACAAAGTTCGACACTGGTTCTGAAATATCAGCCCTAAATACGAAGTTTTGCACTGACAATTTTCCTGCAGTCCTCGTTCAGCCTGCGACGCAGTATTTGCGAGGTGCAAATAACGAAATCTTCAGTATCACAGGAACTGTCACATTATCTCTAGGGCTGGGAAAAGCTCGTTTTACGCATTCATTCCTGCTTATAGACGAACTACCTGTGAAATGTTTAATGGGCATGGATTTTATTCATACGTTTCAAATAACTTTGAATTTCGTACAACATGTGATTTCCTTTCCGGAACCTGTCGAAATGATTCCTACGGTCCCTATGGATATAACGAGTTTGTTATTGAGTAACCAATTGAATGAGAGGCAACGAAACCAGCTTTCTCTCCTTTTACAGGAAAGCCCTGGTTTATTTTCTGATCAACCTGGTTTCACACAGGTGGTTTATCATGTCATTGACACTGATGGTTCGAAACCGATTGCGACGAAACCTTACCCTTGTGCTCCACATAAGAAACAGGAAATGCAACGTCAAATTTCTGAAATGATTAAACAGGGCATAATCAGGGAATTAACAAGTGCCTGGGCTGCTCCTGCCTTTTTGGTTCCGAAGAAACAACCCAATGAATTTCGTTTCGTGACAGATTTCCGCAAGCTCAACCAAGTCACAAAAACGATCAATTATCCACTACCTGTCATGTCGCATATTTTACATGACCTGTCGTCAACCAAATGGATGTCAACCTTGGATTTGGCGAGTGGATATTGGCAGGTGGCAGTACATCCGGACTCTGTCGATAAAACAGGCTTTGTGATTCCTTTTGGGGCTTATGAATACCTGCGTATGCCCTTTGGACTAGCTTCTGCACCTGCTACTTTCCAAAAGCTTATGGATACGGTTCTCAGATCTGTTCTGGGTCCCCATGTGCATGTATATTTGGACGACATTATTGTTACATCCGAGACTTTTGACGAGCACCTTTCTCTGCTCAAACAGGTGTTCCAACTCATATACAATGCTGGCTTGACGTTAAAACCTAGTAAATGCCAGATAGCGAGGGACGAGATTGTATATCTGGGGTTGAAAATCACTCCCCACGGCTTATTTACAGATAATGAAAAAATTAGGCCTATTGTTGACTTTCCTCGGCCTAAAACAGCAAAAGAACTATCACGCTTTCTGGGATTGACCGGATGGTATCAGCAGTTCGTCCCCGCTTATGCTACAATATGTGAGCCATTGTATGCTTTGAAACGTAAATACAAGAAGTTTGTTTGGACACCTGAGGCTAACGCTGCTTTTGAAACACTGAAGTCTGCGTTGACTCAGCCTCCGGTGTTGGCTTTCCCGGATCATACTAAGGAATTTGATATTTATACTGACGCATCCGGAGTTGGTCTTGGTTGCGTTTTGTCACAAGCTGGGCATCCAATAGCTTTTGCGTCTCGTACGTTAGCCAAAGCTGAACGCAATTATTCAGCTACGGAACGTGAATGTCTTGCTGTTGTGTATGCTCTTATTAAATTTCAATGTTATCTTAACGAATTGACAGTTAACATAATTACGGATCATTCTGCCCTTCAGTATTTGAATTCTGCTAAGCACCTATCTCAAAGACTTATGAAGTGGGCTCTGAAGTTACAAGAGAGCAATATCAAAATTTCGTATCAGCCAGGTCATAAGAATCAATTACCGGACGCATTGTCTCGCGTTCCGATTAGTGGGGTCCCCACAGAAACTACTCCTGGATGTCAGCCTTTACTTCTAATAGCTGATATAACATCCAGAGAGCAGATAATGGCAGAATTAATAAATGATCCAGATTTTGGGGATATCTATAATTTTTTGCTTGCGGGTTCGCCCCTACAAAGTGATCCTTCTCTGGCTGGAAGGTCACAACATTTTGAATAGAGGGTCTTCTTTACTATACGAAATCTAGGACTACTAGGGCAGAGTTTCGCCCATGTATTCCGCGAACCCTTAGAATGGCCCTTTTAAACGAATTTCATGACAAACCTCTTGCAGGCCATTTAGGTATTCGCAAGACCCGTTGTAAATTGCGGGATGTTGCCTATTGGCCTGGCATGTACCAAAGTGTGCTCGCATACGTTCAATCATGTCACTTGTGTCAGATTAATAATTACTGTAATGTAAGACCGGCAGGTCACTTGAAATCTAGTTAAAGTTCTCATGTTTTTGATATTATTTCAACAGATTTATTGGGACCTTATCCCTTATCTGTTAAAAACAAAGCTCGTTACGTTTAAGTACTAACTGATAATTTTTCTAAATGGGTTGAAGTTTTTCCCATTAAAGCCGCTACGGCAGAAGTTATTTGTAATGTATTAGTTAATGAAGTATTCTCTAGATATGGTGCACCTAATAAAGTAGTTTCGGATAATGGTCCTCAATTTATTTCTGTCATTTTTGAAAGAATGTGTGCGAGACTACACATTAAACATAAATTCATTTCCCCATATCATCCCCAGAGTAATCCTGCGGAACGCGTAAACCGCACGCTAGTGAAAATGATTGCTACATTTGTAATGGGTCATCATGAACGATGGGATGACCATTTGGAGCTTTTTTCGTTCGCCCTCCGCTCGTCTGTCCACGAATCTACTAAAATTACTCCTGCAGAACTTTTCCTGGGTCGCAAAATTAAAACCCCTTTTGAAAATTTAACGGGGATTATCGACGAACTAAACCAGCGACCAACTCCGCAATCAGTACGAATCATGGCAGAAAAAGCTCGTGTTGCAATGCTAGGAGCACAAGCGGCTCAAGCAAGATATTATAATACTAGGCGTAGGGAACCAGATCTTGTCGTTGGAGATCTCACTCTCGTGGAAACGCACTTCCAGTCTTCTGTTTCGCATACTTTAGTGAAGAAATTTGCACCCACCTACGAAGGTCCATATCGGGTGGCAAATGTGTTTGAAAATAACATTGTTCTTGAAAAACCTGACAATCAATTTCAATACGTACACGTTGCTCAGTGTCGCAAGTATCATGAACGAAATATCGATTTCATAATCAACATTACTCAACCTTCTGTTCCACAGACTCAAGAGTCTATATCTCACGATCAACCTCCAGAAATTTTGGACGAACCAACAAACATTTTTGAAGAATCTCCAGTGATTTTTTCTTCACCCTCCCCTCCTCAAGACGGGTTTCCAAACACGCATCCTGATTCTCCCATGAGACCAAGGCTCGAATCAAGTTCTTCGAATACTAGTATCGTTCCTTTCCCTCCAACCATTGCCAAGACTATTGCTGCGCCGTTTCCTGATAACTCTGCACCAACACAGGCTCCTACTTCCTTGAATACCTCGTCAGAAAGTATTCCTATAGGCAAAAATAAACATCGCCCTGCACGACCATTGAATTACAGCAGCGACTCAGATACTTCGGACATTTCTGATTTATCAGTTATGGACAATAATTTGAATATTACAAACCGTCCAGAACCACCAAAAGCTGGTCAAAAACGTAACTTGTCTTCCCAATCTGCTTCGCCGCAACAGCGACGACGGCAGAGATCCTTGCATCCGCCCGGGTTTCGCCCCTGGAACCTACGCTCAGGGCAAACAGGGCCGATGCCTGCTGCTACTCTCATGCCACGAGGGCGTAAGCGAAAGCAAACGATGTGGCCGGAGCCACGTCCGTCCAAAAGAATACTGGAAGGACACCACGGGCCCCAGCACAAAGGGACTCCATATCAAAAGCCTGGAGGAGCCCGTTCCTATCAGCCGCAAGGATTTCCGGACCGCCAGACTTCGGCCGTTCCTGATCGACGGACTTCAGCCGTTCCTGACCGTTCCTATCAGCCGCAGGGATTTCCGGACCGCCAGACTTCGGCCGTTCCTGATCGACGGACTTCAGCCGTTCCTGACCGTTCCTATCAGCCGCAGGGATTTCTGGACCGCCAGACTTCAGCCGTTCCTGAACGTTCTTATCAGCCGCAGGGATTTCCGGACCCACAGACTTCAGCCGTTCCGGACCGACGGATTTCAGCCATTCCTGACCGTTCCCGTCAGCCGCCGGGATTTCTTGACCGACAGCAGACCGATGTTCCAGATCCATTCAAATCCTTGAAAAGATCTAAGCCACCTGAATTTACCAGTCCGATTAGGCCTGGAAAACGTTATCGTACTAGAGTTTTTTATGCGTCCTCGAGATAAGTAAGTTCTCGTGGACAGGTTCTTTTCTCAGGTTGTTGTTTTTCCTGCACGACCAGTTGGCGTGTCAGAATTTCTTTTTTTCGTGTGGGCCTATGCATTCTTTTTTGTGTATATATGTTTTTTTTTTTATATATTTCTTCTATGTCCATCTACTAATCCAAGTTTTTTTATATATCTATGTGCTTAGGGGTAAAGTAATAAAATTGTTACTGTTAGGCAGCTCCAGGCAATCTTCGCTGCTGATACAGTTGGTGTGTATTCAACGAATAATGCGAACGTAATTTGAAATTAAAATAATAAAATTGTTACTGTTAGGCAGCTCCAGGCAATCTTCGCTGCTGATACAGTTGGTGTGTATTCAACGAATAATGCGAACGTAATTTGAAATTAAAATAATAAAATTGTTACTGTTAGGCAGCTCCAGGCAATCTTCGCTGCTGATACAGTTGGTGTGTATTCAACGAATAATGCGAACGTAATTTGAAATTAAAATAATAAAATTGTTACTGTTAGGCAGCTCCAGGCAATCTTCGCTGCTGATACAGTTGGTATGTATTCAACGAATAATGAGAACGTAATTTGAAATTAAAAAAGTGATTCCTGCTAGGCAGAATAAAAGGAAGGTATGCCGATGCAGGTTTGTTTTGTTCAAGTATACAAAGTGTTTCACAGACGAATACAGATTTCTTGATTTTGTCATGCCAAGTTTGATATTGTAAATACTGCTGCCACCAAACAACAAAACAAAAAAGAGGTCGATCAACGTCAATCAACGAAGTGTAAGACTTACACTCCAAAATTGATAGGTTTTTCGGAAAAAAAAAAAAAAAAAAAAAAAAACATTAAGGGGGAGATGATGTAACGTATACTCTATATTCACTTTCCTTTTGATTTTACTATCTCTGGTTATTTTATTTTCCTATGTAAATTATCTTCTTACTGAACGAGATGTTATTTCACCCGCTGAATGAGATCTGGCAATGAGTGTAAGTCATGACGTGGTGGTAGCCAGTATAAATAGGCGCGTTCAACGATACCCAAGGAGAGCGTTTGTTGTTGTACGGAGAGTGTTGGTTTATGTGAAAGAGAGTGTTTGTTTATGAGTATAGAGCTCCGTTCATGTGCAAGGAGCTACGTGTTATTTGAGTAGCTGTGTGTGATGATACCAGTAGAAGTTCATAATAAAAGGTTTTACGTAAGTACGTCTTTCTCAGTTCATAGTACTGTCAGACCTCTGCCTGGCTGTTAGGTTATAACGAAGTAAATTTCTCCGTCATTTTTGGTCTACGCCGGGATTCGAACCCGAGGCCGCTTATTCCGGAACAAGTCGCTCTACCAACTGAGCTACGCAGACCTTTGTTCTGATTGCTATGTGCCTTTATGTCGTGTGCGTCCTGCTGGCAGGTACGTCACATCTCCCCCCCCCCCGAAAGAGGGCCGGGGCCATGGCCCACGGGTCAGCCGTGACCATGAATCGTTGCAGGCAGCCATCCACTGTAGAACGTGCACTTGAGAACTCCCAGTCAATCTGCTGTGTGGAATGCAACATCACACATTTGTATTTTTCGAAGCGCTGGAGAAGGAATTCTCTGATTTTTCCTGTCTCGCGGTGTGGAAATAACATCACACCAATGCGAGATTTTGAACGGCCGGGTCATCCGGATAGTTCGGGCGCCATTATAACGAAGTAAATTTCTCCGTCATTTTTGGTCTACGCCGGGATTCGAACCCGAGGCCGCTTATTCCGGAACAAGTCGCTCTACCAACTGAGCTACGCAGACCTTTGTTCTGATTGCTATGTGCCTTTATGTCGTGTGCGTCCTGCTGGCAGGTACGTCACAAGGTTTATGTCATTAGTTTATTACTAGTAACAACCAGCATAAGACTTTATTCATCTTAATTATTGCTACAACATTACTACCAGTTATAAGTTTGTTCATTACTATTACTACACTACTAGCAGGTGACTTTATTCATGATCTTAATTAACTAGTAACAACAACCATTTGAATTCACTATTTGAAGCTTAGTACAAGCATATAATTCAGTAGCAAAAGCATCATACTTAGCTTAGCTGGAAGAAGTTTATTCATTATAAAGTATGTATCTGTGATCAACGGTAGAAGATAAAAGCTTGTTTCAACCTTTTTTTGAGAAACCGTGTATATATTCGTGAAGGACAGGGCCGCAGCTACCGGGGTGCAGGGAGGGCGATTGCCCTCCCAAAATGGTCATTCCAGGGACGTAAATTCATGCTCTAGATGATTTAAAAAATAGGAACTGTAACAAAAAAAGAAAGTTATACCCTTTAGCATTTTCTTTTTAAAGACTTTTGTTAGTCTTGCACAGTCTTCTATGCAGTTAACCAGGGTTCAGAGTAACATACACTACATTGACAAAAGTCACCGGACACCCCTTCAAAAGCAAATGAACGGATCCGCTGCGTTGTTAAGATGTGCGGTAAAACTGGAAACGGTATAAAAACAAGCCTGCAGCTGACCGCGGTCATATCGCACTGTGAGGTTGAGTGAAAATGTCACGGCGGAAGAGAACTGAGTTTGACAAAGGAAAGATTGTTGGGTGTTATATTAGTGGGTTGTCCATAAGAGAAACCGAGAGGCATTTAAACATACCCAAATCATCTGTTTTGGATGTACTGAATAAGTGGAAGACACATGGTGTGCCTGAAGCGGCAAAACGTACCGGCAGACTAAAGAAAATCAGTGATAGAGGACGTCGAAGCCTCAGGAGAGTCGTTACAGCTAATCGACGGAGTACTGCACAAGACCTCAGTGTACAGGTGAGTAAAAATGCTGGAACCTCGGTATGTACACGTACCATTCGCAGAGAACTTCATTCCATGGGTTACCGTGGTCGTGCGGCTGCTCATAAGCCTTTCATCTCCACTCTGAATGCTACTCGTCATTTAGCATGGTGTAAAGAACATTTATCGTGGACCGTAGATCAATGAAAACGGGTCCTATGGACTGATGAATCCAGATACACGATCCATCACTCTGATGGCTGTGTGTGGGTATGGCGGAACCCGCGGAAACGCCATTTACCACAGTGTACTGTTCCTACGGTCAAGTTGGGTGCTGGCGGTGTACTCGTGTGGGGGTGTTATTCGTGGTATGGTCCTGGCCCTTTGGTTATCCTGGACAAGCCAGTACGTCTACCTCGATATATGAACAATTATTGTCCTACCAACTCTGTGGCAATACTATGGAACCGAGTCTTGTTGGTACCAGCAAGATAATACACTGAGCCTTAAAGCAAAAACTGTTACGGCGTGGTTTGAAGATAATTGCGTATCGTGTGTGGACTGGCCAGCACAAAGCCCTGATCTTAATCTCATAGAGATGAATTAGAACAACCAGCACGTCTACCTCGATATATGAACAATTATTGTCCTACCAACTCCGGGATGAATTAGAACGCCGCATAAGAAGTTTGGAAGCAAGGCTTACTACTAAGTAACAATTAGCGGCATCATTATGTACTGAATGGAAGCGCATACCTATCGCTGTATTCCAAAACCTTGTCGAAAGCATGTCTCGAAGGGCCAGTGCATGCATAGACGCCAAAGGTGGACCGACACCGTACTAAAATATATCAATAAATGCTATGGTGTGTTTCTCTTTTAGGTATTCGGTGACTTTCGTCAATATAGTGTATATTATGAGCTGTGAGCATCTCATAGCCATGAAGAGAATTTTCCAAAACAGTGAATGGATGCATAGAAAACATGATATGCCTAAGCTCTATGATCTTTCCGAACATATCGTTGGGATGAAGAGCTTAATCATTTATGCTCTATCACAGAAAGTTCTCTGGACGTTTATACTTGAATGGAATTCTTCCAAGCTCTACCCCTAAAGCTTCTGCCTATTGTTACGTTCACTATCCGATACACGTTCTGTATTTCTGCGGAGTGTTGTGCAGTCGGCGTTCACTTTAATTAATACTTACAATCTGTGGCTATTGGGTATTTACATAATTTTTACATTTTTAATAAAATTACATCAAAAACCTGAAATGCGATTTTTGAACGATCATAATACTTTCCTATAACTGCGGTGTGTGAGAAAGTAAAAACTACGTATTATTGGAGTGGAACTCGAAGGGGGCGTAATTTTGCTTTTGAGGAGGTTACAATTTTGAACTCGAAGGGCCGTAATTTCAAGTCTCGCCCTCCCGGATAAGAAAAGGTGGATACGGCCCTGGTGAAGGAGGTACAACATACAAGGCGAAACTGTACTAATCTGCCCTCGGTTTACATTGCTCGCTTCAGACATTATACACCGCGTTCTTAAGTTGTCAAACATGCACACGTCATTCAACTTGACTTCAACACTGTTGCCAAATAACATTCAGTGAGTGAGAAAATATAGTGTTAAGGCTGAAACTTTCAAAGAGAATGAACTCAAAATTTACATAGGGAATGAAACTAAAAAATGAAAATTAAGTTTTCATATAAGTAATACCGCATGTGAGGCACGGCCGGTTCGCCGTCCACTTCCCAGAACTGGTGGCCCCAAACAGGGCCGGCTACAAAGGGGGGGGGGGGGGCAGAGGGTGCAAGGCACCCGGGCCCCGGGATTTGCAGGGGCCCCGGAAGATGAAAAAGAAGGGGACAAAATGAGGACACCGAAGAAAACTGAAAATAAAATTTTAAATGAAGTTAATGGGTTAAAATTAAATTATAAACTCAATATGAATTGTTGTACCTCAGGGGCTCCCGTAACCGAACTGGCGTGTACTAATATTATTAACGACATGGCAATAAAAAAGTCATGTATCTCAAAATGTTAAGTAAACGTTAATTATTATTTGATATCTGATATGATTTCTTAATTTTCATTTTAAATTTCAATAATACGTTCTTATGTGTGCGAGTATTTATGCTATTCATATATGTGTGTTTTTGTTATGTATTGATTGTTATTATTACAATTGTAAAAATATTATGCTTAAGTATTTATTTAATGGTGTTAAATTATATATCTAACTCACCTTCGTTTTGCTGATGACGTAGTCTTTCAATCACTGAACTGGGAAAACAAAGGGATAAAGATTAATGGAGATTGTCTAACTCACCTTCGTTTTGCTGATGACGTAGTCATTTTTGCAATTACCCCATCAAAGCGGCAGGGTATGATCCAGGAACTTGCTGACAAAAGTAATGAAGTGGGATTAAAAATGAACTTTCAGAAGACAAAAGTGATGTACAATGCTTTTACAAGAAATGAAGATTTATCGATTTATGGAGAAAAGCTGGAGATAACAGACACGTACGTCGTTTATCTTGAACAGCAGATATCAAGTGAGGGTCACATTGATGAAGAAATTAATCGGTGTATAAAACTTGCCTGGAGAGCTTTTGGAAGAAACAGCATAATTTTCAAGATCAATATACCATTACGTCTTAAAAGAAAAGTGTTTGATCAATGCATCCTTCCAGTGCTTATATACGGGGCAGAGATGGGGCAGAGACGTGGACCTTAACTAAAAGAGACATACAAAGGCTGCAGGCAACTCAAAGAAGCATGGAGAGGTGCATGCTTGGTGTAACCAGGAGAGATAAGAAGAGGAACTCGTGGATCCGAAAAATGACAAGAGTGGAAGACATCATGCTGGATATATTGCCAGAAGGACAGACCTTCGATGGACAGCTGAAATTTCAGACTGAATTCCAAAGCACAGGAAAGGACCCAGAAGAAGACCACATGTGAGATGGGCGGATGAAATTCGAAAGTATGCGAGAGTAACATGGAGGAGACTGGCACAAGACAGGCCATTGTGGAAGAGGCTTGGAGAGACCTTCGTCCAGCAGTGGATTTATAATGGTTGACAATGATGATGATGATGACGATGATGATGAATTATATATCATGGCTCTTAACAAATTATTGGACACATCCAAACTGAGAACGAGTCTCCTCGAATACAATTTTTTTGTTCATTTTATTTGTCTCTTATTATTCAGATTTTTTTAGGGCCCCCAAATTTTTTTGCACCCGGACCTCTGTTTGGAGAAGGCCAGGCTTGGCTCCAAATCAGGGAAGGGCGTGCCCATGGGCAAAGTGTCATGGTCAGACAGAAGGAGAAAATGGCGACTCACCCAAACACGTGGCACACAAATTGCCATGGTTGGATACAAGGAAAAAATGGCGACTCACCCAAACACGTGGCAAACAAAATGTCATGGTCGGACAACAGATGGCCGGGAAGACCACGTGGGGAGGGAAAAATGGCGGCAACTGGGATCATGATTGACCTCGTGGTGCGACACCCACATCGGTTTGTGGGTAGCAACGGTCCACGCGCGTGTGGCGTCATGCGACGTACTCCCATAGACACCCATGTTGGGCAGAAGCTGCCTTTTTCCTCAAAAAATAACAAAAGATATCTTCTCCTCGCGCCCCAACATCTTAGCAAAAGCGATGAATAAATCACCTGTATTCAGAGTGATTGATTCGTATTATTCATGCTGAATATTTGGGAACGTATAGAATGGCGGAACCGTGCATTATTAACCCTTTAACCGGCTGGAACGAATTAACTCGGGGTTAGCAAAATGCGCCTGAAATCAATTCGAACGTATATATTCGCTGTCTAAGAAGTGGGCCGAACCTGCTCATCAGAAAGTGTTGCATTCACCCCTAGCATTATTTTTTAAAGTAATAATGTAGTGGGATGTTGACACTAATCCTTTTTGACTGATTTGTTGCTAAAAGAACTACAATATAACCATGTCGACGAACCTAAGAAAGGGAGCAGAAGATGTTTCTGTCACTTGTTTCTACCGAGTGGAATGATGTCCGTGTCAAGGGAACTTGCCCTACTCCATCATGCCCTGGGTAATGAAACAGAGAATAACGGACTATATGAAGGAGCAGAGAATAAAAGTCTACAGAATGGAGCAGAGAATAAAGAACAACAGACTGGAGCAGAGAACAAAGTACTATAGGGGTAGAACAGAGAAACAAGGACTAAAAGGAGAAATGGAATGACCTTCCCGTACCTTTCATAAAACACTGCGGCTATGTGAACATTAATATTTGAGGAGCGCAGATCTTGGTTGAGGTACATCGGCCACTTAAAGAGTCAAAGAAAATAAATTTAGTATTTTTAGCGTCTGGCTCCCACGTACCATTCTTTGTTTCACTAAAAATTATATAAATTAAACGACTTTACCAAAATTGATTAAAACGATTTGTAATAAAATTCAATAAAAATACTAAATGGCTAAAACAAAAAATCTAATTGAAAATCTGAGGGTCTCTTTTTCCAGCTTGTTTCTAACTAATCCGTTCACTGCCAAGGCATCTTTTTATTTCTCTTAGAAATACATCGCTGGACAATGCTGAGCTTTTCTGACATTGGAGGAGTTGCATAAAGCCTCGCCTTGGCATGGAGAACTGTCACATTGGTGTAAGATATTTCGCTTTTTTTTTATTGCTTTTCTTAACTTTTCGGAAAGATCAGGCAGCATAGTTTTATTTGATTGAATCAATCTGTGGTGGAATACCAATCAAAATCTTTTACGATGGTTTGGTTAATTTCTTTTATTTATTTATCTTGTCTGGACGAAGTTGAATCCTTATGATAGCAGTACATAGATTCTCCTCTTTTTTTTTTTCCTGGATTCTGCTAATGGACTCTTAGTGTCATCACCGCTTATAAACATACTTAAAAATCCTCAGTGGCGGCCGGCTGTAGCCCATTGAGTTACTCACAGTTGTCGTTAAACCCCCAATAATAAGAAAAAATCTTCGGAATTGTTTCGAAAGGTTTCAAAGATGTACCAGCAGCTCTCTTGTCACTATTCAATTATCTGCTGTGTCGAGATCCTCGGGACTTGTTCAGAGCACTTCTTTATATACAGTACATCGTTACTTCTATATATCTTTGGATCCAATTCAGAACACTTCTTTCAATTTATCATCACTTTCGTGCAATCTTTCTAAACCATTCAGAGCATGTCTTTCAGCGTATCATCAATTTTATGCGATCTTTCTAACCCATTCAGAGCACTACTCTCTGTACATCATCATTTCTGTACGTCCTTGAACACAATTCAGAGCACCCTTCTCAATTTATCATCATTTTCATACAATCTTCCTAACCCATTCAGAGTACGTTTTCCTGTACGCCCTTGGAGCCAATTTGGAAAACGTATTTCAGTTTATCATCATTTTCATGGAATCCTCCTAACCCATTCAGAGCACTCTTTTCAATTTGTCATTTTCATACGATCCTCCTAACGCATTCAGAGCACGTCTTCCTGTACGTCCTTGGAGCCAATTTGGAGAACGTATTTCAGTTTATCATCATTTTCATGCGATCCTCCCAACACATTCACAGCACGTTTTCCTGTACGTCTTTGGAGCCAATTTGGAGAACGTATTTAAGTTTATCATCATTTTCATAAGATCTTCCTAACCCATTCAGAGCACGTATTTCAGTTTATCATCATTTTCATACGATCCTC
Organism: Macrothele yani; assembly: GCA_039090855.1. Classification (NCBI taxonomy): domain Eukaryota; kingdom Metazoa; phylum Arthropoda; class Arachnida; order Araneae; family Macrothelidae; genus Macrothele; species Macrothele yani. The sequence continues at coordinate 35,432,884 of CM077029.1, forward strand.
CTAACCCATTGGAGCCCGTCTTTCTCCTTACTATTATTCCCATACGATTCGTTAGTGTGGTAATCTACAGTTTTCAATTTAGAACCACCAAATTTGGTATACTATCTCATTGTACTCTTACACCAACTTAAACCACAGACGGAAGAGGTCGGGGCCCGGGGTCAAGGGGACCCGGTCCTATACAACATTTTCGTAAAATCTACAGTTTTCAATTTAGAACCACCTAATTTGGTATACTATCTCATTGTACTCTTACACCAACTTAAACCACAGACGGAAGAGGTCGCGGCCCGGGGTCAAGGGGGCCCTGCCCCATACAACATTTTCGTAAAATCTACAGTTTTCAATTTAGAACCACCAAATTTGGTATAGTATCTCATTGTACTCTTACACCAACTTAGACCACAGACGGAAGAGGTCGGGGCCCGGGGTCAAGGGCCCCACGTAAAACATTTTCGTAAAATCCACAGTTTTCAATATAGAGCCTCCAAATTTGGTATACTATCTCATTGTACTCTTACACCAACTTAGACCACAGACGGAAGAGGTCGGGTCCCGTGGTAAAGGTGGCCCGGCCCCATTCAACATTTTCGTAAAATCTACAGTTTTCAATTTAGAACCACCAAATTTAGTATACTAACTCATTGTACTCTTACACCAACTTATTCCACAGACGAAATAGGTCGGGGCCCGCGGTCAAGGGGCCCCCATACAACAGCTTCGTAAAATCTATAGTTTTCAATTTAGAACCACTAAATTTGGTGTACTATCTCATTGTACTCTTACACCAACTTAGACCACAGACGGAAGAGGTTGGGGCGCGGGGTCAAGGGGCCCCCGTACAACATTTTCGTAAAATCTACAGTTTTCAATTTAGAACCACCAAATTTAGTATACTAACTCATTGTACTCTTACACCAACTTAGTCCACAGACGAAAGAGGTCGGGGCCCGCGGTCAAGGGGCCCCCATACAAAAGCTTTGTAAAATCTATAGTTTTCAATTTAGAACCACTAAATTTGGTATAGTATCCCATTGTACTCTTACACCAACTTAGACCACAGACGGAAGAGGTCGGGGCCCGGGGTCAAGGGGCCCCCGTACAACATTTTCGTAAAATCTACAGTTTTCAATTTAGAACCACCAAATTTAGTATACTAACTCATTGTACTCTTACACCAACTTAGTCCACAGACGAAAGAGGTCGGGGGCCGCGGTCAAGGGGCCCCCATACAAAAGCTTCGTAAAATCTATAGTTTTCAATTTAAAGCCACTAAATTTGGTATACTATCCCATTGTACTCTTACACCAACTTAGAAGACAGACGGAAGAGGTCGGGGCCCGGGGTCAAGGGGGCCCTGTACAACATTTTCGTAAAATCTATAGTTTTCAATTTAGGACCACCAAATTTGGTATACTATCTCATTGTACTTAGAGCGTACATGGTTTTTGGAAGGGGTCGGAGTCCGGGGAGCCTCATACAAAATTTTCTCAAAAATTTCCATTTTTTACTTAAGAACTGCAACACAATTCTGCACTCCAATACTCTATCTGCGAGCTAAGTTAGAGTACCATGAGATAGTATACCAAATTTGGTGGTTCTAAATTGAAAACTGTAGATTTTACGAAAATGTTGTATGGGGCCCCCTTCACCTCGGGCCCCGAGTCCTTCTTCTGTGGTCTAAGTTGGTGTAAGAGTACAATGAGATGGTATATTAAATTTGGTGGTTCTAAATTGAAAACTGTAGATTTTACGAAAATGTTGTATGGGGCCGGGGCCCCTTTACCCCGGCCCCCGACCTCTTCCATCTGTGGTTTAAGTTGGTGTAAGAGTACAATAAGATAGTATACCAAATTTGGTGGTTCTAAATTGCAAACTGTAGATTTTACGAAAATGTTGTATGGGGCCCCTTGACCCCGGGCCCCGACCTCTTCCGTCGTTGGTCTGAATTGGTGTAAGAGTAGAATGTGATAGTATACCAAATTTGGTGGTTCTAAATTGAAAACTGTAGATTTTACGAAAATGTTGAATGGGGCCGGGCCACCTTTACCACGGGACCCGACCTCTTCCGTCTGTGGTCTAAGTTGGTGTAAGAGTACGATGAGATAGTATACCAAATTTGGTGGTTCTAAATTGAAAACTGTAGATTTTACGAAAGCATATACTGTATAGTGTCGACGAAGTGAGTGTCGACGAAATGAATTGTCGACGAAGTGGTGTCGACGAAATGAGTTGTCGACGATGTGAACCACTCCCATTTTTCGCGTATATCATTATTATTTTCATACATTTAGAGCATGTCTTTCCGTTTATCGTCACTTTCATGCGATCATTCAAAGGACGTCTTTCTTTATATCACCATTTTTATACGATCCTTCTACCCCATTAAGAAGCATTACTCCAATTTCACTTTCGCACAACCTTTCAAACCCATTCAGAGCACGTCTCTCTCTCTCTCTCTCTCTCTCTCTCTCTCTGTTTACGATACTTTTAATACCATCCTTTTAATTCACAGAACATTACATTGTTTACTATCACTCTCATATGGCCTTGTAACGTACTCAGAGAGTACCCCTTTCCTCCCCCCTACTATTTTCACACGATCCTTCTAACAAGTGTTTCCATTCTACTGATCTATCAGTAGATCTACTGATTTTGACTCCTATCTACTGATAGAGTTTCGTAATCCAGTGATTTTTATCTGTTTTCGAGACCACATACACACTCAAGGACATGTTCTCTGAGAATGTCTGCATTATTTCAGTACTCACAATCTACTAATACAATCGACGATACTCACCTCTGAACTCGTCTCAAGATAAAAAGCTGACGAAGACTAAAATTATTCACCACCTGTTGCTCATCTTTTTGTTCAAAATTCATGTTGTTTGTCATGAAATATTTTTAATTTAGAAAACTAACATCCGGGTGTCGTTTAGTAAGAAATAATAATAATAATAATAATAATAATAATAATAATAATAATAACAAGTGTTGCCATTCTACTGATCTATCAGTAAATCTACTGATAATAAATAATAATAATAATAATTTTATTGTTTTTGATGTTACGCCATACCTTACGTTTTAGTGTAACACAGAATAATTGTTATAACAGCCAAGAAAATCAGGGAAAAGGTCTTTAATGAGCTGACTAAGCCCTGATCTTCCTACGTGATAAATACAAGTCATGTAAAAGTTACTACAGAATTAAACTAATAGTAAGCAGGTCATGCAGTAGATCAGCAGTTGTTAGTTGATATATTAATGGCAAATAGAAAGGGATCAAAATGTTATATAATAATTTGAGGATTTTTTTATAAATTAAGCAAATATGTTTTTTATCTTTTTTTAAACAAGTTATAATTATTGATGGGTTTTAGTTCTTCAGGTAAAAGATTCCAAAAAGTTGGTCCCTAATAGTTGATACTTTGTTTAATTTGCTGTGCTCTAGGCAGGCATGGCTTTATGTAAAATCTATTTCTAGTTTCATAATGATGAACATCAGAATTTATATCTATGATATCTATATTAATCTGTTTAACCCTTTTAAACATATTTAATCCCAAAGCATATTGATATAATTGTTTTATATTTAAAATGTTGTGTTTATTAACATCTACTCGCATATAATTGTAAATATGAAGATGAGGTGTATTATTAGTATTAGTATTTAATTTAAAATCTAGTAATCTAATAAATTTACGCTGGAGCACTTGGAATTTCTTAATGTTAGCTTGTACTGTCTGTCCCCAGCAGGATAGGCAATAGTTTAAGTGTGTATGCATAAGAGTATAGTACAACAATTTCAGGGTTTTATTAGTAAGATTTTTAAGTATTCGGCTAAACACTCCTATGTTTCTAGATATTTTATTAATAGTTTGTTCTATATGTTGATCCCATTTTAGGTTAGATAGTTAAGGTCTGTACGTTAAATGTATATATATGTCACAGTTAAATGTAAGTATATAACTTCCTCTTTAGGAAGACGACTAGTGGGAACGATACAACTGTGACTACATTAAAAGGCAAATGCCATGATTATTTACACCAACTTAAGTTTTAATGATAAACATTATTTTTTAAAGTTTATCATCTGTAATATCTTACAAAAAAAGAGACTCAGAACTGTATTGGTCTGAATTTTAATTCCAGTGTTAAATAGTAGTTTGTGGAGTACTGAAAATGTTCGACATACCAGTAGATTTAAGTGTTATTCGTATTGAGATTACACCCAGTTCTACATTATATTTGTCAGGTGGTGCATATTTCAAGCAAAAAATATGATCTACTGTTTTATTCAGCTTTGGTCTACTGATATCAGGTAAAAGTCAAAAGAAGCAACACTGCTTCTAACCCATTCAGAGCACTCCTTCCTGTTCATCATTAGTTTCTCACGATCCCTGGAATCCCTTCAGAACAAGAATTTCTGTTAATCAACATTTTCACGCCATCTTCGGAACCCATTCTGGGCAGGTATTTCTGTTCGTCATTATTTTCATACGATACTTGGGATTGATTTAACGAAAGTGTGTCTCTTTTCATTCTTTTCGTTCGATCCTTGCATCCCATTTGGAGCACATTTTTTTGCTTATCGTGATTTCCACAGTATCTTTATAACCCACTTAGCGCACACTTTTCCATTTATCTTGATTTTCATACCACTCTTGCAGCTCATTTAGGGCACATATTTCTGTTCTGTTTATTGTAATTTTCATATTTTTCTTAGAGTGTACCAGGGTATTTACCAGCATTTGTGTGTTTTTATTCGACAACCCCTTTTGAAGATTTCCTCAAATTCCTTTAAATTGCTTTAATTCGATAACTTTTTCTGATGATTTTTGTCAACTTCCTTCAAATTTCTCTTATTCGACAACATTTGTGATGATTTCTTCAACTTCCTTAAAATTGTTGCTCTCGATAATGTTCCCTGATCATCCTCTTCTAGGCTTATCACTTTTCTCTGTGCTTTCGTTTTTTTACCTTATCTTAGGGAAACACATTTAAGATCATTGCTAACATCTCTTTTCTTTTTCCATCCTTATGAAGCAATAAATACTAACATCCGATACGATTTTAAATTATTTTGTCAAACTTATATCAGTAAAACAATGCAAGCCAAGGCACTTTCCGTCTCTTTCTCCACACTCATAAGTTTAAAAAAAATGCTATAGACAAATAAATTACGGAAGATCCAGAGTTGATTTATGTTCTCCGATCGATTAGTCATGCAAAATCACCGAAATAAAAATGCCAAAAATGAAAAATGATGATCACCGTTACATCAGGTAAAACAAGAGAAGAAAAAGAAAAACTCCTTGCCGCTGTATTTCTGACTGAGGTCATTAAATCGCCGATAACCCTTTCATAGCGGTCGGTCTGTGGCAAAAGAGCTGAATCCACCACTTCGCTCTCGCCGTAATCAACCCCGTGACGTCATCAAATGGTTATCATCTGCCGCCAGGCGTAGCTTTTGAACCTGAGTGCTTGCTACAGAGTGGCGACCGACTCTTCAGAACGGATAGCAGAAACGACATGGACGGACACGGTTACCAGCAGCACTTCTTCTTCGGCATCATCTTTGGGACGCTTTTAGGAACTTGTCGGATGGCGGCTACAAATATGGGGGTGTCTGAAGCAGGTAAGGATTTTCGCACTTTTTAATAATTATTTCAAAATTTGCATGGTTTCTATTGTTTATCCGTACTAGTTGACGATATATTTACAAAACATCGCCTCACGAGGAATTCAGCTTTGCCTTATACACATTGTTTTGCAAAAATATTGTAACATCTATAGCATGTCTATGAAAAGGCCCTAAGGGATTACCATAAATCTTGCAAATAATGCAAAATTTGAAAAATGTAATGTCGACAAGTTATTACATCTCAAAAAAATCTTTTTTTTACTGAATATGCTGACCTGGAAAAGAAAGTAACGAACGCTTATCAAACAACCGGGAATCTTGATAATGAGCGTAACAAAAGAAGACTGCGACTTTCTCGTTATATTCTAATTGTTCAATTTATTCAGCGATTATGACGATAAAGAAAATTAATCAAAGGGTTGGAAATGTTGATCTTTCTTGTTCGACCATTTCGATTAATGATGTACACAGTAGCTAATTTATAAGGTGCATCCCCATGCTAAACCTATGGAAAGACACACTAAAACAGTGGTTCTCAACTTATTAACCTAATGCAATAAAGTAACTGAAACGTAAAAACAAAAATAATGAAAAAAAAAAAAAAAAAAAGCAAGCACCTGCTCATAACTACATATAACTATTTCTAAACGCCAGTATGCTGTATACATTTAACTTAAAATAAATACAAACTATGTTTCGTCGCAAACTATATGATTTCCTTTGTGTGAACGTTTAAGCATTTGTCCCGCTTTGGTGGCGCAGTGGAAAGGGCGCTTGTCAGTTTTAATTGTCAAATCCCTGCCTCAACCAATATATCTTTTTTATTGTTTGTACTGTTCATTGTTGTAATGTTCATGAAACATACTTTCACATTTGGACATCACAAACAAACAAAAAAACACCTGGTACAGAATTTCCCTAGTTCATTATATATTTAAACAGAATTTCGTTTTTCTTATGATTATCTTGGATCACGATGTATACTAACAGTGAAATGTGGGTCGCAAGAAGGTTAACAACAACTGCAATAGCAGGTAGGGGCGCCGTAATTTAGAACCCCGTGTTCCAGAGAGAACTTGGGGAGGGGGAGGGGCAAATTTTTCAATTAAAATAACCCACAAAAGGTTCCTGTAGTTCTCCTTTAAACTTCATCTTGACATCAATGCGGGAACCTTCTGTAGAACTGAGAAACTGCCAAAGTTATCATATTCATGACATTCCCTTCAAGGATTTTCGTAGTCCATTTTTTTCTGAAACAGTTTCTGGTAAAACCTATGTTTATAACAAGTTAAACCGGACATAATTTGCCATTAGTTATTTATCACATCGTAGCAATAAGCCGGTTTTCTCCTTTATATGTCCTGTTCTTAAATTTGATTAGAATGTGTGTATGTATGTATGTGCAGGGCCGGCTGGACCATAGGGGCAACCGGGGCGGTCGCCCCGGTTGCCCCGCGTCTTTAGGGGACCCCGCAGTTTAGAAAACAAAATAATTTTCGGTAAAAAAAAATTAACTACATTTTTTTTGTAACTTTTGGGGCGCAACGCCCTTAAAAATAAATTTTTAAAGTTTTTTGTTTGTTTCCAATCTCCCCATTTTGAATACGTTATCCCCCCTGTTCGTCGTACGGACACTGAGATTTGCAGATTCGAAATGATTTTTGTAACCACCTCAATCTTTTCCGCATTCATGAAATAGCAAATTAAATTTCATTTTTGTGGTACCCTACTTTTACCGTATTATCCAACAATTTGCGTGAAAACCTGATACTTAAATTTAAGGAAATAAAAAGAACAATATCCAAGTTACTTTCGGAGTACATATGGAGGCCACTTTTCCAACATTACAAGAAATAAAAAAAAAAAAAAAAAAAAACTTTCATATATGAACGCGTATAAAAGTTTAGAATGTCACTAATTTGTCAGTTACTCCACTGTGCATTAAAAATCAATCACTAAACATGTATCAGAGGTAAAAACTGTTTATACCAATTTATTTTAGAGGGATCCTTATTATATTTCCTATACAAAAATATTCGCAATGAGAAAATATTCGCTAAGCAGGTATATTTTTATCATTTTGTGAATAAGCTGTCATAAGAGTCACAATGCAACCTAAACCCTTCTCCCGGGAAAGAAAAACGTACATTTTAACACTTTTTACTCTCTCTCTCTCTCTCTCTCTCTCTCTCTCTCTCTCTCTCTCTCTCTCTCTCTCTCTCTCTCTCTCTCTCTCTCTCCCTTTCTCTCTCTCTCTCTCTCTCTCTCTCTCTCTCTCTCTCTCTCTCTCTCCCTTTCTCTCTCTCTCTCTCTCTCTCTCTCTCTCTCTCCCTCTCTCTCCCTTTCTCTCTCTCTCTCTCTCTCTCTCTCTCCTCTCCCTTTTTCTTTCTCTCTCTCTCTCTCTCTCTCTCTCTCTCTCTCTCTCTCTCCCTTTTTCTTTCTCTCTCTCTCTCTCTCTCTCTCTCTCTCTCTCCTCTCCCTTTTTCTTTCTCTCTCTCTCTCTCTCTCTCCTCTCCCTTTTTCTTTCTCTCTCTCTCTCTCTCTCTCTCTCTCTCTCCCTTTTTCTTTCTCTCTCTCTCTCTCTCCTCTCCCTTTTTCTTTCTCTCTCTCTCTCTCTCTCTCTCCCTCTCTTTTTCTCTCTTTTCTATCTCTCTTCCTCTCTCTTTTTTCTCTTTCTCTCTCTCCCTCTCATTTTCTCTTTCTCTCTTCCTCTCATTTTCTCTCTTTCTTTATCTCTCTTTCCCTCTCTCTTTCTCTCTCTCTCTTCCTCTCTCTCTCTCTCTCTCTCTCTCTCTCTCTTCTCTCCTCTCTCTCTATTTCTCTCTTTCTCACTCTCTTTCTCTCTCTCTCTCTCTCTCTCTCTCTCTCTCGCTCTGAACTTTCAGTACGTATTGTTACACGGCACTAGCAGTGTTCCTGCCTAGTCTGCCGGTAACGGTGCTTGAGACCTGAAGTACAATTTAGTTGGCCACGGCACCAGGTGAGAATCTCAGGTGCACTGCTGCACTCAAAGATTCACACCAGAACATAAAAAATGAAAAGTTGAAGAATGACCCGAAGCATAAGGCTTGGGTGAATCCACCTTGTGAACAAAATAACAACAACAAATAAACAATAAAATAATCTAAAAAAAAATGATACTTTGGGATCAGAGTTGTGATGAGGTTCACCCGCAATCACCAATTCGTGACTGAGTGTAGTGGTCCGGATCTTACTCCGGTACATTCAATCCCCAACCAGCCAGTACAACACTCACTTTCGCGAATAACACATGATTCTCAAATACACAACACAACATTTAATAACGTTCTGCGAGATTTAAACAGATCCGGCGCTCTCTAGGCGCATAGACAATTGCCCCTCATATGTGGGCAGCATACGGTGTCACACTTTACTGTCGGATAACGCAGCCGACTGAGTCTCCACCGGACTATCTGAACAAGAGATACTACTCGTTTACACACTAAATAGAGCTGCAGGTGATATTCATATACAATTGCTTAGAGAATAAAAAAAAAATTATATGCAAACGATCACATTAAAAATACTCGCGACACAAAATACACAAGCACGTTAATTTGCGGTATAAGATTATAGGTGCGAAATACTGCCAAAGTTAATTAACTAAATCTAATAAGCATGCACATGCAGAACCCTTCCCCGCTCGCTTTGGCCCTGAACCAAAGTTAAAAGAAACTGTCCCGCCCAGCGGAATTTGTGGCCACACCTTCTCCCTTATTCATGTAAAAAAAATAATCAGGAAATGGGCCCGGTAAGGAATTGAAATCTGTATGTGCAGGTATTTCCTCTGAGGTTCAGTCACTCAGCATTACTGCATCTATGTCCATGCAGCTTTGGGTGTCGGGATGGCACAAGTTCGCAGATGTGCGAAGAAAGAAAAAAGGAAATATTCATCTACTTACAGTTACGTGACTTTGCTGTGCAAATCCGTTGTGTATCACATAATATCACACGACAAAACAAAAAACACACACACAGACACTTGCACCATGTGGCAGCACCGATGATTCAACACTTCACTTTGACGCTTGATGTAAATGAAGCACACACTTAAAAATAATAATATCACGCCGCACTTTGTTGCAATGATTAGAGTGCACACTGATCTATTCTCGTGACGATTTGAAGGTGGCCGTTAAGCAAAATAGGCCCTCTCACATCTGATGTTGCGGTTTCCGATCCCGACTTTGCTTGGCTTCGCTTCTCATTGGAATGACCACTGTCCACTCGCAGACTTCTTAATTCCCCTGTAACTTGGCTTTCATTAGTCCAAACAGTCGCTGATTTCCATTACGCTCCAGCCTAGAAATTGCAGCTTTATCACGCGGATTTAGGCATTCTGCTGTCTTTGTGGCAAACTGGCATCTCCAGCTGCCTCGAGTTGTCTCCATTTCTTACCAAATGCGGGGAGGTTTGCTGCTTCATTTTTCCCAATTCATTTTTTGCAGATCCAAGGCATCCAGCCTTTCACATCGGAGAGCGTACGGACAACTAACTTTCTTCCTTATGTTCATGCCAAGTGCGAACTCTTATTTTTCTGCACGGACCACACAGAGAGCAAGTGTTCTCGAAAATGCCCCAAACAATCGACGAATTTACGATTATTCGCTAAACCTTTTGTCCCCATCTTCATTCATTTACTCAAGTGGACCCCTCTTCGAAAGGTACCATTCCGTGTTGCTTAGTTTCCCGTCAGCTGCGCCCTGATATTTATGACCTAACAGAGCTATTCTGAGACCACCCAGCCAGAGAGAGAATTCTTCGCCTCTTTTCTTTCCAAACCCCCAGATAAAACTTTATCTGCTGTTTACACTTTTAAACTCCAATCAAGCCTCGAACATAATTAATACTTAATTAATTTCACACATCAACCACGCCCATTAATTACTAAATTAATGGCGGGGGTGGGTCGTAACATCGGCCCCTAATCAAGAAATCCAGAAGCCCTCTTCTGGGCCTATCGCTTTGCTCTTATCAATTTCCAGAGCAACCATTGAGTGCTACATTTTCCCACAGGTAGAAACAATTTAAAATGGCAAAAATATTGCGTTTCATGCCTTCAAGAGCATTGGAGCGACTTCCCAATTATCCCGCAATTTTGTTAATTAATTTAGAGAACATCCGAAAGAAAAAACAACGTAAATGAGAAATAAATAAAAAAAACTGAACTGTAAAAGAACATGTGAGCCTGCCGAACTGTGATTCCTAGCTGCCTCATACAATACGCGACATGGCGGACAAATTTTAAAGTTTTCTTCAGGTTTTAGGAGGGGGGGGGGTCCACTGTAACATTCCATCCCCCCATGAAAGAAAAAGGGATGACTGGATGAAGTTTATTCATCCAATCATTCTATTTTTTTTTTTTTAACTGTAAACACTCAACCCTTTCCCACCGTCGCAAGGCACCTAATTCCGGACTTAAGCGCCCTGAGAGCGGAAGGAAAGTTTAAGGATTTCATCACACGTTCATTGCTACCCGTCGAGATAGGCGGAAAGAAAATTTAAATATGAGGCATAGCTTCGAGAATCCACGAGTTCCACAGATCTCTCACGTTCGATGCTCCTACGCCCGCTTTTATCTGCGCTCGATGCCAAATTCTTGCGTTCCACTGTCTTCGAGTTCCTTCTCAACATCGTAGATAATCGTGGTGTCACCGTCTTCCTGGGGATCCACTATAATGTCGACTGCTCCCCGTCTGTCAGTGTGTGGCATGGTGTTACTAGCCCTTAACACCCGCCCGTAATCATCCCTTGGTCTCAGCGACGCCCGCGAAATGATTGGAGGACTTTTGACCTGGCTTCCCTGCACTCGTAAGGGATCTACAATCATGCGGGTTCGCGCTGCAAAGGGTTCTGTTTCTGAGGGAGGCGGAATTGCTGCGGAGGGCGTTGGGTCGCCCGACTGTAGCATCCACATTGGGCTCTCCCATTCATCATCTTCATACAATTCTGCATCTTCGGACTCCCATGTGGTTCGTGCGAGGTGCTGTGACTCAGGTTCATCTCCCGCATCCCGAACTGTTTCCTGGAAATGCCACGTGTCGAATACCCTTCTCTGTGGGGCTTTAAAGATCCTATCAACATGGGTTAGGCGAGGACGCCTCATATCGTTCACCGGCACAATTTTGAAGTTAACTGGTGAAGTCTTTTCCACCACTCTAAAGGGTCCTATGGACGGTTTCATCAGCTTGCGCGATCTTGCCTTGGACGCCGAAGGGTCGTGTTGATAAACAAGATCACCCACCTTGATTTGCTTATCTACTGCCGTCCGTGCCCGATAGTCCCTTGAGTTCTGGGCTGCCTCTTCAAGGTTATCGCGAACAATTCTGAATGCTTCCTGCATTCGCATAACCAAGCTCTCTGCATCATTCGGGTGCTCAGAGTAGCTCCAAGGGATTTCCTCGCTCAGCAAATGCCCAGGCATATTCAAGTCCCTTCCAAACATGAGGAAATTGGGAGTTTCCCTAGTAGCGCTGTGAGTGGCCGCTCTGTACGCCATAGCTACAAAATCTGTAAACTTATCCCAATCTTTCCCAGTCGGAGAACAGTAAAGCGCTAAGGAGTGCATCACTGTACGGATACTTCGTTCCGCTTGTCCGTCAGTCTCCGGATGCCTCGGGCTCGTATTCAGTTTCTTAATGCCTAATTTTCTGTAGAGTTCGGACATTAATTCTGACAAAAAGTTCGTTCCTCTGTCAGTCAACAAAGTATGAGGTACACCATGTCTAGCTATAACGTGCGTCGAGAATTTTTCAGCTACTTCTTTGGCTGTTTGAGATTTTAAGGGGATTAGCTCAATATACTTGGTAAAAGAGTCGGTGACTACCAATAGGTACTTGTTCCCGTTCTCTGTCGTGGGAAGAGGTCCTGCGATGTCCATGGAAATTTTGGACCACGGAACTGGCACTATTTCCGGGGTAATTAAACCCGCCTTTTGGTTTCTCTTGTAGCCCCGGCGTTTTAAACACTCCTCACGAACTAGCAGTGTAATTTTTTACATCAGCAAACATATTGAGCCAAAAATATTTGAGTCTAATTCGCCCCAATGTCTTCTCAAACCCTAAGTGCCCTGCGCTTATACCATCATGCTCAGCTCTCATTACCTCAGACTTTAGAGAGTCAGGCACCACCAACTGTTCAGTAACAAGTCTGCGTGGACTGTTTTTAGCTGGCAAGGAAAAATGATATAGCAGGTCGTCACGCATGAAGTAGGTATCTGTGATTTTATCAACAGCAGAGTAGTCACGCCCCTCGATGCAATCGATTACTTCGACCAAATTCGGGTCTGCCCGTTGTGCAGCCTTTATGGCCTCAGCATCAAATGTAGGGCTCTGGAGCCGCATCACTTGCTACCACTGCTGCAATATGCCTCGACAACACATCCGCGTTTGTATTCTTCTTCCCTGGGCGATACATTACATCAAAATCATATTCGGATAGACTGAGATTCCACCTAACAAGCCTAGAGTTGGGAGTCTTTAGCGTCATCAGCCACTTTAAGGGTCTGTGATCAGTTATAACTGTAAACTGCCTACCCACTAAATATTCCCGCCAATGCGTGATGGATGCAACTATTGCCAAAGCCTCTTGCTCAGTTGCGCTGTAATTTTGTTCTGCGGGATTAAGTTTTCTGCTGAAGAATGCAATAGGATGTCTGACGCCCTCTTCGTCCTCCTGCTCGAGTATACCCGCAATAGCCAATTTGGATGCATCTGTGGTCACGAAGAATCTTTTCGAGAAATCTGGGTAAGCCAACAGCGGCTCACTTATGAGCGCCCTCCTCAATTGCTGGAAGGACTCCTCACACTGCTCATCCCACATAAATTTTACATTTCTCCTGGTGAGATTTGTCAAAGGTTGGGCAATGGATGCAAAATTTTTGATATGGCGCCTGTAGTAGCCCGCCATTCCCAAAAAGGCTCGGACGTGCTTAACAGTGCGTGGGGCTGGAAAATCCCGTACGGCCTCCACGTTTTCAGGGTTTGGCCTTACTCCTTGACCATCCAGAAGGTGCCCAAGATATGTAACCTCCTTGGTCGCAAACTCACATTTACTTGGCTTAATTTTAAGCTTGTGCCTTCTTAAACGTTGGAAAATTAACTCCAATTTCTCCAAGTGTTCATTTAAGGTCTTAGATGCACACAAAATATCGTCCACGTACACTAGAATGCCATCATCACGCTTGTCCAAAAACAATGAGTCTAGAGCTCTTTCAAAAGTTGCAGGACTGTTGCACAATCCAAACGGGAGACGGTTCCACTCGAAATGGCCAAATTCGCAGGAAAAAGCAGTTTTGTGCTTGTCTTGTTCCCTGATTTTGATTTGATGATACCCTGCCAAAAGGTCTATTTTCGAAAAATTCGGCATCCATGCAAAAGAGATAGGGTCTGTTGTATTCTGGGGACTGGGTAACTGTCTTTTCTGGTTATCTGATTCAATTTTCTAAAGTCACAACAGAAACGATATGAATTGTCCCGTTTTCGAATGAGGACAATTGGGGAGCTATATGGACTATCCGACTTAGAAATAATTCCAGCATCCAGTAATTCATTCACTTGATCTTTTAATTCAGGTCTAAGAGCATGCGGAACATTGTATGGGCGAAGCTTAAAGGGTTTGTCATCTGTTAGATGAATTTCATGTTCAGCGAGGTCAGTGCCCTGCAAATCTATGGGATCCCGTGCAAAAACATCGGAATATGTCATCAGTAATTCCAAAACCTTCTCACGTTCAAAATAATTCAAATGCTCCAATTTAAAATCACCGGCAGACACAGGCAAAGTACCGCGCTGCGTTACACCTATTTCCCGTGAATTCTGAGTGATTTCCACAGGTTCTACTTGAAATAGCTTAGTATGTTTGTTTAACCAAATAGGGGAACTACTAGTGTTTGCTACTTTTACATCATATAAACCACTTGATGCGACATTATTAACAGACCGTGCCAAAAGTAATCCATCTTTGCGTGCACGTGGATGCGGTTCAAACAAGACAGTCTGTACTCTCATACGAGGCGGTGTTCCCAACTTCACTTGAAGGAACATTTCTGCGTTGGGAGGGACACAAGTTTTCTGCGCCAGGGAGGCAACAGTCACCCCCTCCTCAAGCATATCGTCCGCGTCCCTCTCTTTCTGCGGAGAGCACCGCGTGGGTGGGGGTCGGGAAACAACAGCTGATTCGAATGGGCAGAGAAGGTTAAGTGATGTGTTCGCATCGCATCAATTCCTAACAATGCTGAGTAATTTTCACTCAGCGGGTATTTTGACACATGGGCTTTGACAAAGATATTTCTTCCTTTGATTCGCAGGTTTACGTTGTAACATCCTAAGGTTGGAATGGTTTCCCCTGTGATGCTTTTTATCCTTAAATCTGAATTGATGGGAGTCAATTTCCTGCGACCTTTCAATCTTAAATAAGCATCTTTCGCCAAAAGAGTTACCGAGGATCCCGTGTCGACTAATAACTTAATTTTGTCACCTTCGAGATCTGCGTTAATAATCGGCAAATTGTCCCCACTTTGAATAGAAACCTAACGCACCTGAGAGGATTTAAACTCTGACTGGGCCGAGATACCTCTTACAAATCGACCCTTATTTAGTTTAAAGACTTATTCTTGGAATCTGGTTTCTGTGTACCAAATTTTCCTGATACCTCGTAATGAGAATCTCTTCCACTTCCTCTGCTATATACCTGTTTGGGTATTGTCTCCGTCCTATTTGACCCATCCAAATTAGGGCACAACCGGATCACGTGGCCTTCTAATCCACACCCAAAGCACACAATTCTACTTTTGCTGCGCCGTGTTTGTTGCGATCCACAATTCTCCTCGAGTGAATCATTTCGATTACCGAAACCCCGGCGATCATCTGGCCTTGTTTCCTTCCATCTAGCTCGTTCCGCCCCGAAGAGCTGGGGGTTAGATCGCTGAAATGTCTCTCTATTTCTCTCATTCCCTTCCGATTTCCTGTCTTCTCTTCCCTGAGAATTCCCGACTAACTGCCCTACCGTATTCTCCGTGGCTTCCAAACGCGACAACATCTGTTGCAAAGTGCGGGCCAGCATTACCGACTCCTCGTCCCCTCTGCCTCCTTCCACCGTATTCACCGAAGTTTTTCTACCCATGAGTGCTAAATTCTCCTCCTCTTGAATTGCGATGAGAACTGCAGCATCCAAAGTTTCCGGGCATTTTGTTAGTACCCAACGCCTAATCGATTCAGATAACCCTGAAATAAATTGGCACATCGCTTCTTGATCCCTGTGCTTCCTTGTCTCTTCGGACATATCCGACTTATGACCATGATATTTCGTAGCTGCGCTCTTAAGACGTGTTGCGTACTGCCGAACGTCTTGTCCTGGCAATTGCACACAATTCATAAACTGCTTCATTCGCGTTACCAATGGCTCTTCGGCTTGGAAGCGATCAATGACAAGCCGTTTAAAATTTACATATTCGGTTTCAGCCCTCAGCTCATCGCTATCAGATAGAAATTCAGCAGATCTCTCCCGAAATTTAGATTTTGCAATCGCGAGTTTAGTTTGCTCACACCATCTACCCACCATCGCTACACTTTCGACATCCTGAAAAAAGTGTTTAGCACGATACAGCGGATCAGTGCCTGTAAATAGCCTCAACATGTTTATGCATCCCGCTATTTGCTCACCGTAAACCATAGGTGCGGCTAAAGCTGTTTGTCTCAGCTGTGATGTACCCGCTGTACTTGTAACAGGTGTACTCTCTTCCGGAACAATTGCAGCCCCAGTGCTCACATGTTCTCCGTCAGAGTGACCACCAGAATCATCTGAATCCATGTGACTCGCAGATGACGATTTTTTTGTGTTAGCCATTTTGTTTTTCTTACCCACTAAAATTATGGCAGTTCTTAGAAAACAGCTTAAGGCTTACTTAATGCTAAATTATACAAAATTCGCACCGAACAAAACTAAATAAAAATAGTAATGGCAGTCAATTCGCACTTATTTTACGAACATGAGTGTTGTTCCGCTAGCTGCAAAATATAGGTATCGATCCTGGGACAACGGCACCATTAATGTTACACGGCACTAGCAGTGTTCCTGCCTAGTCTGCCGGTAACGGTGCTTGAGACCTGAAGTACAATTTAGTTGGCCACGGCACCAGGTGAGAATCTCAGGTGCACTGCTGCACTCAAAGATTCACACCAGAACATAAAAAATGAAAAGTTGAAGAATGACCCGAAGCATAAGGCTTGGGTGAATCCACCTTGTGAACAAAATAACAACAACAAATAAACAATAAAATAATCTAAAAAAAAATGATACTTTGGGATCAGAGTTGTGATGAGGTTCACCCGCAATCACCAATTCGTGACTGAGTGTAGTGGTCCGGATCTTACTCCGGTACATTCAATCCCCAACCAGCCAGTACAACACTCACTTTCGCGAATAACACATGATTCTCAAATACACAACACAACATTTAATAACGTTCTGCGAGATTTAAAACAGATCCGGCGCTCTCTAGGCGCATAGACAATTGCCCCTCATATGTGGGCAGCATACGGTGTCACACTTTACTGTCGGATAACGCAGCCGACTGAGTCTCCACCGGACTATCTGAACAAGAGATACTACTCGTTTACACACTAAATAGAGCTGCAGGTGATATTCATATACAATTGCTTAGAGAATAAAAAAAAAAATTATATGCAAACGATCACATTAAAAATACTCGCGACACAAAATACACAAGCACGTTAATTTGCGGTATAAGATTATAGGTGCGAAATACTGCCAAAGTTAATTAACTAAATCTAATAAGCATGCACATGCAGAACCCTTTCCCCGCTCGCTTTGGCCCTGAACCAAAGTTAAAAGAAACTGTCCCGCCCAGCGGAATTTGTGGCCACACCTTCTCCCTTATTCATGTAAAAAAAATAATCAGGAAATGGGCCCGGTAAGGAATTGAAATCTGTATGTGCAGGTATTTCCTCTGAGGTTCAGTCACTCAGCATTACTGCATCTATGTCCATGCAGCTTTGGGTGTCGGGATGGTACAAGTTCGCAGATGTGCGAAGAAAGAAAAAAGGAAATATTCATCTACTTACAGTTACGTGACTTTGCTGTGCAAATCCGTTGTGTATCACATAATATCACACGACAAAACAAAAAACACACACACAGACACTTGCACCATGTGGCAGCACCGATGATTCAACACTTCACTTTGACGCTTGATGTAAATGAAGCACACACTTAAAAATAATAATATCACGCCGCACTTTGTTGCAATGATTAGAGTGCACACTGATCTATTCTCGTGACGATTTGAAGGTGGCCGTTAAGCAAAATAGGCCCTCTCACATCTGATGTTGCGGTTTCCGATCCCGACTTTGCTTGGCTTCGCTTCTCATTGGAATGACCACTGTCCACTCGCAGACTTCTTAATTCCCCTGTAACTTGGCTTTCATTAGTCCAAACAGTCGCTGATTTCCATTACGCTCCAGCCTAGAAATTGCAGCTTTATCACGCGGATTTAGGCATTCTGCTGTCTTTGTGGCAAACTGGCATCTCCAGCTGCCTCGAGTTGTCTCCATTTCTTACCAAATGCGGGGAGGTTTGCTGCTTCATTTTTCCCAATTCATTTTTTGCAGATCCAAGGCATCCAGCCTTTCACATCGGAGAGCGTACGGACAACTAATTTTCTTCCTTATGTTCATGCCAAGTGCGAACTCTTATTTTTCTGCACGGACCACACAGAGAGCAAGTGTTCTCGAAAATGCCCCAAACAATCGACGAATTTACGATTATTCGCTAAACCTTTTGTCCCCATCTTCATTCATTTACTCAAGTGGACCCCTCTTCGAAAGGTACCATTCCGTGTTGCTTAGTTTCCCGTCAGCTGCGCCCTGATATTTATGACCTAACAGAGCTATTCTGAGACCACCCAGCCAGAGAGAGAATTCTTCGCCTCTTTTCTTTCCAAACCCCCAGATAAAACTTTATCTGCTGTTTACACTTTTAAACTCCAATCAAGCCTCGAACATAATTAATACTTAATTAATTTCACACATCAACCACGCCCATTAATTACTAAATTAATGGCGGGGTGGGTCGTAACATCGGCCCCTAATCAAGAAATCCAGAAGCCCTCTTCTGGGCCTATCGCTTTTGCTCTTATCAATTTCCAGAGCAACCATTGAGTGCTACATTTTCCCACAGGTAGAAACAATTTAAAATGGCAAAAATATTGCGTTTCATGCCTTCAAGAGCATTGGAGCGACTTCCCAATTATCCCGCAATTTTGTTAATTAATTTAGAGAACATCCGAAAGAAAAAACAACGTAAATGAGAAATAAATAAAAAAAACTGAACTGTAAAAGAACATGTGAGCCTGCCGAACTGTGATTCCTAGCTGCCTCATACAATACGCGACATGGCGGACAAATTTTAAAGTTTTCTTCAGGTTTTAGGAGGGGGGGGTCCACTGTAACAGTATTATGGTCTTTTTCTTAAGCTTAAAGCAAATACTTCTTTGAGATAATCGTTTTGCCTTTACGGTAGTGTTCGTGTGTCTTCCTCACGAACGATAATTTTCAGAAACGACTTTATTAAAATATGAGATTTACGAAAGTTCTAGTATTCTTTCAGTGTAATAATGTATGGGCTTATCGCGATGTTTTAGAAAGGACATACCAACTTTAGGTGTTAAATGTATTCATTCTCGAGAACTGCTGTTTAAAATATTGCACAACATGCAAGTCTCTCTTTCTACAGTGGCGCACCCACGGGGAGGGCAGGTGCCCCCCCGCTTTGGACTGACAGAACGGAAAATTATTACATTGAAGTTTGAAACAAAAAGCCGCGATACGCGATCTACATATACTTCTTAATCATGTACCTTATAATTATAACATACAATAATTATAAGGGAGTAGTTCTCTTAAATAAATTTAGGAAAGTCTAAGAAGAAAAAGAATTTCATCTACTGCTTCTTCTGATCATTTAACTTTCTTGTACTGTAACATTACTAGT
Source organism: Macrothele yani (assembly GCA_039090855.1). Classification (NCBI taxonomy): domain Eukaryota; kingdom Metazoa; phylum Arthropoda; class Arachnida; order Araneae; family Macrothelidae; genus Macrothele; species Macrothele yani. The sequence goes on from CM077029.1 coordinate 35,452,562, forward strand.
AAATTCTGGATAAGAATAAAGGTGCAAAAGTCAACCTCCTTCTTTATTAATATGGCAGCTAACTATTTTGCCCGGTAAATTTAGGGGGTCAACCCCACCTTGGGAATATTCTGTGTTCCACGACCCACGTGTCCCCCCCCCCCCCAATGGGAAATTTCCGGGTGCGCCACTGTTTTTTTATAGATATTATATAAAAGTGTACATAATTAAATGGCCGGGAAATGTATTTCCAAATTATCATGCATGAGTTGAACAAATGAAATGCTCTTGTTGTTTTCGATTGTACTCAGCGCCCAACCAAAAATTTAAGAGCCCTAGTATAGCAGATGAGCGGGCTCTCATTCCCTTTCTATGAAAAAAAAATTGTGCAACAAAAACAAAGGAAAAATTACATAATGATGGTTTAAGCTTTACTGTAAAAGATAGGCATCTGTAAAAGACAAATAAAGCAAGTGTAAAAGATATAAATAAAAACATTGAGACGCTTTTTCCACAGTTATAATCACGGAGAAAAAATCCGGATACCATGTAGCAATGACGTTTTACATTTCTACTATTAATAGCTTCGTTCCTGCTTATGATATATTTTATTAGCATGCAGTAAATGAAATTTAAACTATCGGAATGCATGCTGTTAATTCCCCCTCTAAGCTGCGTGTGTCAGCTACCGCATACAATATGAAATACAATAAATACAATACATACAATATGAAATTCATCTTGGCACGGTGTACAAGGGTTGCAGAACAAATAAAATAATTAAAACTTACCAGCAGATCAGTTTGAAAACAACTTCCACAGAAGCAAAGAAAAAGTTTAAAAGTAATAAAAATATCTTTTCTCGACAGAAAAAAAAACGAACTCTGATGGCTGCAATATATAAACGCCAATCATCTTTTCCCGCCCCCCACCGCATAAAACAATAATTATGCAAATTTCCTCAGCATTCCTACATAAAAAATATTATAATAGTTTATTTCGATTATCGTCTTTGATTGCTAGGTGGGATGTAGCTTTAGTTTTATAGCGATGTAAATCACGCCAGTTCGTGTTTCTTCCGTAATAAAATACGTATATCAAAGAATAAAGATAGACGTACGATTAATATTTCGAGAAACGTGTAACTCGTGAGAAGAGATTGATAACTTGTATGAGAGAATCAAGTTCCTATACGTTTAAAAAGTTTGCAAATGTATGCGATTACCGCACATTACAGAATAATCGGAAATATGCGTATCAAGTTATGACATCTAAGCTCATCGCGTTGCTATTTCGGGTTACTTAAACGAGTTATCACAAGTAAAACTGATTTGCACTAGCGAAATCAGAGTTTTATTTCACGTAGTGGTATGACAGAGTTAGAATATTGCTATGCAATCATTATTGATCGTAAACTTTTTTCAATGCCTTGAACTTTCCCGAAACATACACCGGTGTGCCATTACATTATGACCACCCCCAGACTAAAGAAACGAGCGCTCCTGGATACCGAACGGTGGCGCAGGTGAAGTTCACAGAGCATTATATATACAACCCGATGACAGGCTTTCGGTTAGTAGAGTGTTCGGAGTCAGAATGTGAAAAGCTGCCGATTTATTGGAGTTTGATAAAGGACAAATTGTGATGGCACGGAGCCTCGGAACTACGATCCCGGTAACTGCGCAGCTTGTGGGTTGTTCACGTGACGCTGCAGTGAGTACGTATCAAAAGTGGTGCACAGATGGCCAAACGACGAACCATCGTCCAGTCATGTGTCGTCCGCAGCTCATTGATGCCAGATGGTAGCGGCGGAGACTGTCGCGCATTGTTCACAGCGATCGCAGGGCCACAGTGCGACAAATCCCCCGCAGCTACAACAGTGGTGATCAGGGTAATGTGTCACAGCGCATAATTCACGCAGCCTTCTGCGCATGGCCTGCGTAGCCGAAGACCCAGCCAGGCTCCCATGTTCACTGCACGTCATCGCTAACAACTCATGAAATGGGCTCAAGATCATCGAGATTGGAACCGTGGATGATTGGGAGAAAGTGGGCAGGTCTGACGAATCAAGTTTCTTGGTGCATCACGTAGACGGCCGAGCGCGGATACGCTGATTATCAACGGAGGCTATGTCACCTGGATGCACTGTTGGGCGGAAACAGGGCGGCGGCGGTGTTATGCTGTGAGCGATGCTTTCTTGGGACACTTTAAGCCCCATTATCTCAGTAGCGCAATCCTTGACAGCTGTCAGGTATCTTAACATTGTTGCGGACCAAGTTCACCCATTCATGGCAACTGGCTGCGCCATGCCGCGCGGCCCGAATCGTCAAGGAGTGGTTCGGGGAACATACTGGTGACTCTTTGCTAATGCCCTGGCCTCCAAATTCGCCTGACATGAACCCAATGGAACATTTGTGGTTCGACTTGGCAAAGCGAGTTCGCGCTAAATCGCCCCCCTCCGAAATTCACGGAAACTGGTAGACCTGCTGTTGACATTATGGAAGCAGATACCCCAGGATACCTATCGCCACCTCATTGAATCGATGCCTCGCCGAGTGGCCGCTGTTTTGCGAGCTAAAGAAGGTCCTACAGCTTATTAGGCAGGTGGCTTATCGGTGTGCACTTCCCAAGTAGGATCAGGGGGAGAGACTGGGAAAGAATTTTTTGCATTTTCAAAAAAAAAAAAAAAAAAAAAATCAATTAATGATTTGGACACTGCACTACGATGTTTTCTCACTTTCTTCTATAGATTTACTGTTTATAAACTGTCATTTGTCCCGCCTTGCTGGATCGTGGGCCCTTTGGAAGCCCGGATGCCGGGAATCTGTCCCCCTTTCCCCTCCCATGGTTGGGGACTGATTGTACTGATTCTGATCGCTTTTCATGTTATAACAACGGGAAAGCCGAGTGGTCGTTATCGGTTTACTATTAAAAGCAGACAGTGATTGTTTCTGTTTCTGATAGTTTAGGCTTGATTGAAAACTCACATACCAACTATGGGGGGAAAAAATTAATCTTATTTTCCTTGCTCTGTCAGTTTGTGCTAAACGTTTGCATAACGATAGCTTCTGAAAACTGCTTTATTATCGAGCATACATATCTCTTGATGAAATGAATGTAATATCCCTTTTTCATTTGTTTATTTATTTATTATTTTTCGTTTAAATACTCGAAGGAGCATTGAACGAAGGAATAGCAGCGTTTTAACGTAGAACTGCTGACGCTTGGGGCGAGAGTATGAAATAACAAGCATCTCTCTGTTGCTCCAACCACAGTGAATTATTAATAGTTGCAGTGGTTAGTTCCTTAAGCTCCCAACCACCGGGTTTTAGTTTCGTGATACCCGCTGGTATGGCGTTAAAATGAACATAAAAGACCTAGAAAATCTTGGCAGCAAGTGCACAATCGGGAAAAAAAAAAAAAAAAAAAAAAAAACGTGAAACGTTTTACTGATGAAACTCGTATTTACTAGCAAAATGGTTCATCGATTTCCATAAATTTGTCCATTTCTCAGAGGCTTTGTTTAAAGATGCGAGATGAGATGGATTTCGTATTTTTAAAGGAAGCCTTAATCTTCATGCTAGGTTTGTAATTCTTGATGCAACTTCATGGGCAGTGAACACGAGTATAACTAAAAGTGTGAATGTAACATCACAGAGAAAATGACGGAATACTGGGAGCATTAAGAAACCAGCTTGAAGCAATTCAAATCCAATTTTGAAAGTATCACGCCGCTGGTGGATCTGTTGCTGTGGCGCACTGGTCTAAGCACTGGCTTCTGACCATTTCTCAGAGATGCGTAATGGTTCGAAGCCCGGTGAGGCATGGATGTTGTGTTTGCCTTAACGGCACTGGCTCTCACCCTTCTCTGGAGCCAGTGACCCTAAATTAGATCAGATCAGAACACATAGAGAGGATTTTAGGAAGGGAGTGTCTGACCCCAGGTCTTAAACAACCCTTAGAAATAGGAAGCTAGGAGATTTGGGCTAGAGTACCCGATAGGAAAGTGACACGGAAGCGGGAGTGAAAGGGGGAGGAAGACGCCCTCATTTATTACTGGGGGGGGGCAGTACCCGGGGCCCGACGGCTTAACGTACCCATCCGACGCACGGCGGATATTTAGTGGTTCGAGCGTTCGTACCTGCCTGGGATCGAACCCGAGGTCTTCTCCGTGGGCAGTTACGAACGTTGACCACTAGACCCCGTGGATCAACCCTAAATTAGGGACTGGTAACTGCTTATATGCCCAGTGTGTTGTTCACGGTCGTCGTTAAACCCCAAATGAAAAAATAAAGTGCTGTGCTGAAAAACATGGAGGATTAATCGAGGTGTGCCCATAATTTATTTTGAGATCATATTTCCATTTAAGAATTTGAAGGGTGTATGATATTATTTTGGGGGAGGGGACGAAAAATGTGGTGAGATGAACCAGTCTGGAGTGGGAGAGATTTTTTTCCCCTGGGTGAAGTATAAGTCTATTTAGCCTCCCTTTTGAGTTTCTGTTCTCTTATGTAAATTTTGTTTTTCCTCGTTAAACCTTTTCTCACTGAAGGACACATTATTTTCCCGAAGAGCTTTTTTGATTTGGCATCACTGACAGTGAGTTGAAGAAATCATATGATGACTACGTTGAATGTAGCGGAAAAAGAGTTGAAGCAATTGATGCGATATGCAGTCGAAAGGAGGAGGAAGACACTCTTATTTATAACCCGGGGTCCGACGGCTGAACGTGCAAATCCGACACACGGCGGGAATTTAGTGGTTCGAGCGTTCGTTCCAACCCGGGATCGAACCTGAGGTTCCTCCGTGGCAGTAACGAACATTGACCATTAGCCTATCCGCGGCCCTCCATAAATAGGAAATTTTAGTTAACAGCACCCCATAAAATCCGCCTAACATAGGTATCAGGGATTTCGTTTCTGTATCTCCGATCTGTTAATAGTTCCGCCATGGAGCTGTATGCGCCATAATCCCACCCCGAACAAGTACAGCACCACCTCTGTTTCGGTGCATTCCTCGGATGTTTGTAGGGAAATAACGGGTTCCAAGTTCTCTCCACATTAGAACACGACAGCTGTTCCTTTCGACATTGAACCTGGATTTATCGGAGAAGAGGACGTTGGCCCATAGACTTTCGTTCCGGTCTCAATGTTGTCTGTACCCCAGTACCCTGGTGTTGGAGTGAGTGGGATGCAAACTACAGGTTTTCTCGGCTATAGCCCCTGGTCACTGAGCCGTCTGTATACAGTTTGCCTTGGACAGCTTTAAAGGAAGCGCTGTCGCTGACATCCATTTGTTACGCCTCGCTATTAGTGCCACATACCTATCATCCTGTGTCGTTGTAATCCGTGGACGACCTGCGTCAGGTTGACGATTAACATCTCCGGTGTCCTGGTACCTCCTCCAAAGTTTGGATAACCAATGGATTGATTCACGCCAGCGGCTCTGCCAATATTATTCTGTGTCTGGCCGGATTCCAACTTTCCGATAATCCGACATCGTGTAAACGTATCCGCTTGTCATCTTTGTGACATAGTGTTTCAATAAAAAAATAAAATCCCTAACATAAAAAAAATAATGCCGCTATCATCAAAGGAATCAATCAATTTCCAAATCCCCCAATCAAAATAGGCATTACTATAAAAAATATCATTACCAAGGCACGAGCTGTTACAATTACATTTTATAAATGGTCATCCATCCCCCTAATAATCTCCCAACCTGCCCAATGAATATGTTAGCAGTGTGTGATCACGAAAAGAAATGTCACTTTTTGCATTTTTTGCAGCTCTTTCTCAACTCCACAAATGTGCTGCTCATCTTTTACTCCAATTATCGACCCTTCTGTCCCCCGTCCCTTTCGTTTGTTCTAACGTCCTCTTTTTCTTTTTTTTTTTAGCTAAGCTTAATGTTTTTTGACACCAATGCATTTATGTCACTACGGATCCAATGAGGTGATGAAAATTTTGACAAATCAAAATTTGCTGTTTAAACTTTACATCCTTCAAAATACTAAATAAATTGAAATGCAATTTACGTGTTCGTTAGTTGGCATACAAATCGAAATCAGTTTGAAAATATTTTGCAATATTTGTACTCTATTATTTAGTTAATTTGAAGTTATAAAGTTTATGCTTCACTGTACACGAATAACAGTTTTTTTTTTTGTGATACATGTAAACCTAATATAGTTTGTGCATGTCAAATACATTAATATTTGCGTCATTTGCGTACCAGTAGGAATTGACGCTTATCACCAACTTCTGGTACACACTGGTGTGCCAGACAAGTGAAGTGTTTTACATTCGTGGCAAATACGAATATAAATTTGCATCACGTAGCAAGAAAATTTTGGTATAGGAAACAGGGAAATTTGATGGGTAATCTAGTCAGTGATGTAGAATGGGCTTTCTTTTTTTTTTTTTTAATTGGAGGTCTAACCACCACCGTGAGCAACTCAGTGGGCTATAAGCAGTCGCCCGTCCCTCATTTAGGGCCACCGGTTCCAGGGAAGGGTGATAGCCAGCGTCGTAAGACAAACACAACATCCATGCCTCACTGGGATTCAAACTCGGACCCAGCTCGGAAAAATGATCGGAAGCCATCGCTTAGACTACTGCGCCACTGGGGCGGCAATGTAGACGGAGCTTAGCGCGCCTTAGCTGTGCTAAGACACTATTTTTCTAGACTTAGCGCCGAGTTATCTAGAAAGAAAAGCCTGGCAAACGAAATTTTTTAGATGAATAAATTTACAAAAATAGGGAAAACTGTGTTCGTCGTCAAACATATTTAGTATCTTAATTAAATGTTCGTACTCCACAGAAGGCTACCCCCGTGGTCGAGTGGTCTGAAGCACTGACTTCTGGCCATTCGCCTAAGATGGGTCCTCGTTGGAGTCACGGTGAGGCATGGAAATACTTTTGTCGCGAATGGCGCTGGCTCTGTCGCTTCTCTAGAACCAGTGGTCTCAAATTAGGGTTGGGCAACCGCTAAAGCCCTACATCTTGCTCACGGTGGTCGCTAACTAAACTGCCCGACACTGGCTGTTGGCTGTAATAAACGTAAAAATCCGTAACGCAAAAGGACTCCGCAACATCCACTTCATAATATTAGGAAAAACGGCGTATTTGTCACTCTGAATTGATGTGACTGTGTTAGTTGCATCTGTTCAAAGTAACTAATATGTATTTTCAGTAGAGAACCGTGTAGAACGTCAGAGCTATATTTAAATAACAATTTGATATTCTCAGCATATAACTCTTGCATTGCATACTTTCTTCTATTTAAAATTTCTCAAATTAAGGAATTTTAATGTCAATTGATAAAAGTAATCAGTAATAAAAATCTAATGAACAATACTGAATAATAAAAACAACAAATCTGGTTTCAACGGCCTTTTGAAACTTTTGAGGAATTATTCCCGGGTTGTTTTTCTTAATCCATTTACCGTCAAGGCACTTTTTTTATTTAGAACCACATCTCTGAATCTAGTGCAAAATAAATGTTCAGAAACAACGGTATAAGTAAGGCAACGGTGAAAGGTGGACGGAGAGCAATGACACCACTGAAAGGGGGTATCCCCCTCTCATTCCCAACAAAAACCTAGCATTGAAGGCAATTGATAGCAGATGCCTTCGTGCACCGAGCAGCGGAAAACAAAAGGGGGTTTTGATGACTTGGTTCATCTACTTGTGTCCAAATACTCTGTCCTTTTTAATGTCACCGAATCAAAGAGTCTGCAGTGGAAAGGTCTCATGACCTTGGTTGCCAGTGTGTCCCTAACGGAAGGTCCATTGTTGTTCTCAGCTGACAACTTTTTTTTTTTTTCATGCTTTGTCTCACAATAAAATTAAAAAATTCCAAGCAGCGGAATTACCAGCAGCGGCAGGGTTCCAATAACCTGCAGAAAGGCGTGATTCATTATTTTTACTTCATTCTGTAAAAATAAAAAGGAAAACACGTCTGTAAAAAAACATGTTTATTATCATACAAAGAAACTGCTGCTCTGGTAGCTTTTTTCTTATTTTCACAGGCGGCAGTGTTAAAACTTGAATTTTGTTGTCAAGTTAAACAGAGAAAAGATGTAAAAAAATTTTCAAGTACCAGTATCTGAAAGTGTCAAAGGAAACCGGATTCCCGTAAACAACAGAGACCAATCAAAAAAGCTATGTAGGAAATAAAATTCAAAAATAAAATTACAAGTCAAAAAAATATGATATGTAGGGATCTTTTCTCTGGAGGAACGAAGTTCCGGCCCATTTAACACAAAATTTTTTAACATGAGTTCTGGAATATTTATTTAATTAAAATACCGTAATAATCCGTAACATGTAACAACATTTAATAACCGTAACATGTGGGGGAGAGAGATAGCATGAGTTAACCAGTTGCGTTTGTTTTATTTTCCAAGTTGTACACTGAAAAATTTCTTTCATGTGCGCTATGTATCACTATACAACCTTTGTACAGCGGTACGTTACATACAGTGATGAAAGAAGGCGGGAAGGGTTAGGAACGCCGCTCCCTTAAGAAATTGGTGAAGGGAACGACGTTCCCCTAAATAAAATAATTGTGAACAGAAATAGTCCTATACATAGAAATTTGCAAAAAAAAAAAAAGTTGAAAAAAATATGCTGCTGAACTACACAAAGGAAATTTGGGATTGCTATGAATTTACTATCTATGAATTCTATTCGTAATCTGAGGAAGATTTTTAAGTTCGAAAATTTTCTCTCTGATTTTGCAGTTTTCAGACCTTTCACTGTTAAAACGTTTGTGGTAGGTTGCACCAAAAAGTGGTACTACACCAGCTGCACCACTTTCTGAGGAAAGATACACCATTGTTTGGTGCCAACAAAACCCAACAACATGGTGCAACTTTGCACCACGTTATGATACAAGGTCGAATCACATTATGATGCAAGGTTGCACCATGTTGATTGGATTTTTTGTTTGCACCACGCAATGGTGTATCACTTCTCAAAAAGTGGTGCAGCTGGTGTAGCACTAGCTTTTTGGTGCAACCTACCACAAAACTTTTAACAGTGTTTGAACCAAAACAATATGTTTTGTCCTTCGGACTCATAGTTAAAGAACCGCAGGGGATGCTCGCATTGGCTGTTTTAATTTAGTATCGTCGTGCACGGTATCTCGCGGGGCGGAGTATTGAAGCAGTAACAGTGCTGTAAAGCTAGCTTCAGAATACTGAAATCTATTTTTTTTTTTAAGTGGAGGTTTAACGACCACTGTAAGCAACTCAATGGGTTATAAAGCAGTCACCCGTCCCTAATTTAGGGTCACTCGCTTCAGGGAAGAGAGAAGGCCACTGCCGTAAGGCAAACACATCATCCATACCTCACCGGGATTCGAAGCCTGGACCCCCTTTCGAACGAATGATCAGAGGCCATCGTTTAGACCACTGCGCCAATGTTGAAATAAAATTTATTCCTAGTGACAATTCGGTAGATAGCAGCTGAGCAAGGTGGCACTGACTTCCGGAGACGACGGCATCCTGTAATTGTTTAAAATGGTGTTTAACGTCAGTGGTTTCTTTGGTAACTTAAAATTTGAAAGGGACACACTGTGAGGTGTTCCTTTGTAAGTTGAAGTTACCAGCATGAGGGTAATGTAACCCCCGCAACCTCCGCAGTGCCGGCGGGGAGGCTGACGGCTCAGAGTGCGCCTCTAGCCTCAACAGAAGGATTTTTAAAATTTTTGTTTCATATGAAACTGGTTAAAGGAATAGCCAGGTATCTTTGGCGGCAGCTTTGAATGAAGTAATAAAAAGAAAAGCAATTTTTGGTAGGTTTTTTTTTTTTTTTCCAGTAAATAAGTAAAATCTTGAAGAAATCATTTTCGCTTTAGTTTATAAAAACTGGTTAACGGGAAAGCAGCTATTCCAGAAGACTTGTGGCTTCTTTTCACTGCCACAGCAACAGCTCCTATGCATGTATAATTAACAAGAGAATGTGAATAAAATAGCAGTTGAATATATGAAATTTTTATTGAGGATAAGGCGCTATATATTGCACTTGTTTGCACATCACTACACATTCCTCAGATTATATCAATGAGCTAAAAAGTGTTCTTCACGGGAACGAAAAAACAGAGATCTGTGTCATTTTTTTCATAACAGTCAAAAGCAAAGACTTTTACTATGTGCAAAACATTGTGGCATTAGGTTGTGTGTGTGTGTTTTTAATATTCAAGAGTAAATAATTTAAGTAATTTTGCTCTTTTTGTGCCACAATTTTTAATTGTTGCTTTTTTATTTGCTTACTTACGTTCTGTATTGTCGTATAAATCGGAAGGTCGTTAAACACTGTCACACGGCCATTACGTGTTTTGCGTGTGTGATCGTGAAGCATTTCAAAAAGTCTGGCCTCATTTCTCTAAAAGAATAAAATTTGCATGATATGATTAATTTCGGCATAAGTGTTTTGAAATATAGAATTAGGTCAATCATTTTAATTACAACGTGCACATTTGCGTTACACGCAATAAAGTATAACAATTTTGGTTTTACGAAAAATGCCTATAGGTTCCAAAGAACGCAAATTATTAAAATGACCGTACAAGCGTGTGAATAATATGGAATTTAAAAATTTCTGCAATCGAAAGCGAATAGATTTTCGCAAAAAGGGCCTCGGAGTCAGATATTTTTGCGCGCGGGGGGGGGGGGGGGTGGTACGCCAGTGGTTACCGGGGTGTGTAACTCCTGTGGTTTTGATGCCGCAATATGTCGATGAACTGAATAATTACTATGTACATTATTAAAATAGGAAAGCTGTTAGTAAACTCCAACCTTTTTTCAGCCATGAAGTTAATAAAAACGAAATTCCTTCAGCTGACGCATAACCTGTACTTTGTGATATAGACATTTTTTAATGAATTTCCAATTAGAGTTTATTTTTTATTTATTAAATTAATTTTTTTTTATTGGAGGTTTAACAACCACCGTGAGCAACTCAGTAGGCTATAAGCAGTCGCCGGTCTCTAACTTAGAGCCACTGGTTCGAGGGAAGGGAGAGAGCCAGTGTCGTAAGACAAACACAACATCCATGCCTCACCAGGATTCGAACCCGGACCCCTTTCGGACGAATGATCAGAAGCCATCTCTTAGACCACGGCGCCACCGGGGCGGGAATTTTTGGTTTCTATTTATGTATATAAGAATACAGATACACAAACGTATGAAATGTGTGTGTTTGTGTAAATTTGCCGAGACTTGAACACTGCGTTTCCCCAAAACAGATGATCTATTTTCAGCTCTGATTCTATATAAAGGAAAATATACTATATCGTGAACAAGAAATCAGGAAGCTAGTTATCTAACAGGTTTCAACTTAATGGAAAAGACGTAATTCGTGGTATTAGATTATGCCTACGACTTCAAGGAAACGAAAAACCTAAGCAACTATGAAAACACAAATTTGTCCGTAACCGAAACCGCGCCCCCTCACTCCGGAGTCAGTTGTCAGTTGCTCTCCCAAATAAGTTGCACGGACAGAATAGATCACTGTAGATTTGTCGTCTAGGCACGTGCTTTTCCGATGAATAGTCATGTAATCGTTTATTCTCGTGTATTTTTTTTTTATATTATAACAACAGGGTAATGATTCTTGGGTTTTCGGTTGCAATGAAAGTAATCCACCCAAACATGCGCACTGTACACTTATGACGTCACATGTAACTATCTATATATATTATACATCGTAACCCTGATAGCGTTTCCATTGTCATTACATCTGAGGATGGGCCTGGTGAGCCCAAAAGGTCTGATTTGTGTGTGTGTGTGTGTGTTTTTACTAGTGATTCCTTTTGACTATGACGTGTGGAAATTAAAATCACTCAAATGACTACCGTATGTGCACGATTAAAATAAGAGTAAAAACCTATAAAACCTTTAATGGCTATAGCTTACGTAAGACCTTTCGGATCGTAAAATACGAACCATCATTTAGACATGTTATTTAGACATGTGTAAATTAAGTTTTAACAGGTCATAGGTTTTACAGCAAATCACATTTTTATTTTTATCGTGCATAAACGGTACCCAGTGTGATTTAAGTGTAACGTGCTTTACCTCTGTAATACGTCACATCATTTCCTATTTTTTTTTTTTGAAGCGAAGAACAAATTATTTTCATTAATTCTAGACGATGTGTGGAACAAACATCACACATTTTTCGAAGAACCCAACTGCCAGTCGATCCATTGGGAGTGGTTTTGCCGCCCCGGTGGCGCAGTGGTCTAAGCGATGGCCTCTGATCATTCGTCCGAAAGGGGTCCGGGTTCGCATCCCGGTGAGGCATGGATGTTGTGTTTGTCTTACGGCACTGGCTCTCTCCCTTCCCTGGAACCAGTGACCCTAAATTAGGGACGGGCGACTGCTTATAGCCCACTGAGTTGCTCACGGTGGTCGTTAAACCTTCAATCAAAAAAAAAAAAAAAAAAAAAAAAATTGGGAGTGGGTGAGTTGCACCGGAAAGATAAGAAGGCCGGGGGGAGCAAGGTTCTGAAGACTGAATCTAAAAACCATAATAAGGAAATAATGAAGCAAGGTTAATAAGGGTTGTTTTTTCATCCACATAATTTTCCCTTCACACTTTTTCCAGGTTCAGGACTGGCAGGGGCTAATAGCTTCTGGCGTGTTTAAAACGTTTGGGGAATGAGTTTCCCTTGTCTTTGTCTTAAAGCAAGATTATGTTCTCTTGTCTTGTTTCATGATCTGTCTTTTACCTCTTTGTCTTATTTCTTCTTATCCCTCTTAGAACCGTAATAAGAAATAGCTTTTAAAAATTCAAATCTTGTAAGTTCTTTATTCTTGTACTTCTGCTTCCTTCTTTCCATATATCCCATCCTCTTCATCAGATTTTGGTTTGGTTGCTTTATGACATTTCCACTATTTTTCAATGCATAAACATCAATCTGGATTTGCTTAATTACTTCGACAAAAGCATAAATATTTGGGCTAGGTGCACTGAAATTAGAATTGAATTTTGCTTGAAATGATTCACAGGCATTAAGTTGTTCCCTCTTTTTCTATTCTATCCGAAGCCCATATTATGGGTGGAAATTTGGCTTCTTCAGCTACATATGTATCTGTCATATAATAATGAGCGTATTTTTGCATCCTTCCATCCTGTGAGATATCCGACATCAAATCGTCTACGAAACAGTCTGCAACTTCCTCGTGGGGGTAGGGGGGTTCCGTGCAACTACCCCATGCCACACGAGGAGAGTCCGGTGTAATTCACCCTTGAATTTGATTGACAGGTTCTGTGAGGGGTGCAACTGACCCTCGTCCGATCCATTTTTACGTTCGGGTGGCAATGTGAAAACACAAATTTGTCCGTGAAGGGAATTCGCGGCCCATCCCTTCCAGAGTAAGTTGCTCTCTCAACTAAGCTACACGGACGGATTATATCAATGCAGATTTGTCGTCTTGGCACGTGCTTTACCTCTGTAGTACGTCGCATGACTTTTACAGCTCAAGTTAACTTTGTTAATCATTGCTGTGTATTCTAGCGAATGTGAAAGGGGAGTTTTCCAAACGATTTTGGTAACACCCTAGTTACGTCTTCTGTTATTAATACAATACAGAGCAATAATCTCATTATTATTCAATAAAATTGTTGGGCTTCCGCTAACCCAGTTTGATTCCAGCAAAATACGTTCTATCGTGACGTCTTCGAGGATATCATTCCGGAGTGGATACGAAAAGCAAGGAGCGCACGAGAAACGTAAAAAAATTCTCAGGACGTTGTAGAAAATTCGGACGGTATTTTTAGGATTAAATGTTCTTCAATGTAATGTAATCTTAGAGGTCCGTACTGGCCGGACCGGGCTTGTTGTAGTTTCGTTCGAAAACATAACAACGAGAAGGGCCGGGCTTTTCCCCAGACACCTACGGCCGGGGCTAGTCGACCCATTTTTTTCTATCGTAATGGTGAAGAAAGAAAAAAAAAGTCGTGTTTCCTCGATTTTCCTTGTCTGTTTAACTGTCTTGCTGGCCTTATTTACTTCCATGACATAGCCCAGGGCGTAATCACAGAGGCGAGTAGAGTCATTCACTGTGTTTTTACCATCTGCAGGTATTAAGATGGTAAAAACAGTTTGGGGCTTCTTGACAACAAAAAGATTCCACCCCGAGCAAGTATGTGTGTGTGTGTGTGTGTGTGTGTGTTTGAGAGAGAGAGAGAGAGAGAGAGAGAGTGGGCGACATTGTTTGTTTCTCTTATTCCTTCAGGGATTGACTTCTGCAATGTTACAGCTTGCAAGTTCGGAGAAAAAGACATTTTACTACCCTCCTGCTGCATTTCACTTGGAAAAATCCGCAACAGTCCCCTTCCGATGATTTCTTCATGTGCTCATAGTTGCAAATATAACTTGTTTTACCGTAGAATTTAAGAAATCAAAAGAACTGCATGAAAAAAATTGCCACAGGAGAATACGTACATCCTAATAGATATGGGACAGGTAAGCGAATGTTTCTTTGCATGCATTTTTCTCGCTTGATACCTGGTAGCAATGTCATTACATCGTCTCTCAGACTATTTTCCCCACTTCACTTTGCTTCATATAATTAGGATATGTTTAAAATCGTCGAATACATCCTAATTCTATGAAGCAAATAAAAGTTGGGAACATAGTCTGAAAGATGACCTAATGATACTGCTGCCGGTAGCAAACAAGAAAAACGCACGCAAAGAAACATTCCCTTACGATCCAGGAATGAGATTCATGAAGGTAAACAACTAATCAAGAGGGTTATTGCAAAATATACGTATTCCACCGAGTGTATGAGGAGATATCGATACTAGTAGTCTACGAGAAAAGGGGGGAAAAGCGTTTGGGGACGAAAGTATTTATCACATTCTAAATGACCTTTAACACTCTTAGTTGCTTGAAATCCCTGCTGTGTAGATAGGGGTCAGAAAATTTCAAACCAAAACTGTCAGAGGACTAACAAACAAACAGTCTCAGTTCTTATGTCAAATGGAACCAGAAAAATCCAGTAATCTCCTATGGATACTGCGATCACGATCTTGCTTGGAACAAACATGCAAATCATTTCGAGAGATTAATCTGGAATCTGATCTTGGATTTGAACTTTTCACAAACATGGAAATCACGCTTTCTTCCGAACCGGAAAGAAAGGATTTTTATCTCTCCCTACTTGGACCGTGTAAGACGACGGACATCATCATGCCCTGGACAAACACATGAGTCATCTTTGGTCACCACGAAATGAAAAAAATTTAGATGCTGCTATCAGAATTTGTTAGAAAGGTGAGCGTTTAGACTTAATCATAGGCGCCGACTTCGTGGGTTCGAGACACTTTTTGAACCCCCAATGATATCATTGTGGGTTCCTCGAACCCCTAATATTTTTGCGCGTATTTCGTAGGGAAAATACACGTACGCATATATGCATAAATTTTGTTTTTCGTTATCAATTCTTCAAGTTTTTTACTATTCATTTCCCGTTTACTACGTGTATATACATTATACAGTATATATATATATATATATATATACACTGACGGAAAAAAAAAATCCCAACACCAAGAAGGGGTTGTGTTAGATAAACGACAGTTGGTAGGCGGTGAGAGTACATCTGTAACATGACGTCTATGCCAATTTCGCGCTCGGCGCATACGTGTGGCGCTAGTAGCGCCCCTCGGAGCATGCAAAGCAGGGTTTGCTGTAAATACGCGCTGTAACGTTCGTGAGCGTTAGTTATCGTTGAGATTCGACGTAGTGTGTTGATGTTAGTCAAGAATGCCTTTAAGAAGACGAAGAAGCCATTATCAACAGCTCACGGAGTTTTTTTCCCTAATTTAGGGTCACTGGTTCCAGGGAAGGAGAGAGCCAGTGCCGTAAGACAACACAACATCCATGCCTCACCGGGATTCGAACCCGGACCCCGTTCGGACGAATGATCAGAGGCCATCGCTTAGACCACTGCGCCACCGGAGAGGCTCTCACGGAGTTTGAACGAGGTCGTGTAATAGGGCTACGAGAAGGTGGATTTTCTTTCAGCAATATTGCAGAACGACTTGGCAGGAATGTACCCACTGTGCATGATTGTTGGCAGCGGTGGTCAAGGGAAGGTTCTGCGTCAAGAAGACCGTGTTCCGGCCGGCCACGTGGCACTACTGAGAGGGAAGACCGCCGTATACGGCGTATGGCCGTGGCGCTTCGTACTGCGTCTGCGGCAGCAATTCGAGCTGCAGTTGCCACCACAGGGACACAACGAACTGTTACAAATCGGTTACTTGAAGGACAGCTCTGAGCCAGACGCCCTGTAACGCGCATTCCACTTACTCCAAACCACTGCCGTTTGCGACGTCAGTGGTGTCAAGCTAGAGCTCATTGGAGGACGGAGTGGAGATCTGTTGTGTTTTCTGATGAAAGCCGGTTCTGCCTGGGTGCTAGTGATGGCCGTGAGTTGGTTAGAAGGAGGCCAGGTGAGCGCCTGCAACCAACCTGCCTGCTGCCGAGACACACTGGACCTACACCTGGAGTTATGGTCTGGGGAGCAATTTCCTATGACAGCTGAAGCACTCTCGTGGTTATCGCACGCACCCTGACGGCACAGTTGTACGTCGGTCTGGTGATTCAACCTGTTGTGCTGCCATTCATGAACAGCATTCCAGGGGGTGTTTTCCAACAGGATAACGCTCGCCCGCATACCGCTGTTGTAACCCAACATGCTCTACAGAGTGTCGACATGTTGCCGTGGCCTGCTAGATCACCAGATCTTTCACCAATCGAGCACGTATGGGACATCATTGGACGACAACTCCAGCGTCACCCCCAACCAGCATTAACCGTCCCTGTATTGACCGACCAAGTGCAACAGGCATGGAACTCCATCCCACAAACTGACATCCAGCACCTGTACGACACAATGCATGAACGTTTGCGTGCTTGCATTCAACATTCTGGCGGTTACGCCGGTTATTAATGTACCAGCATTTCACATTTAAAATGGCTCTTCTCGCGCTTACATTAAGCTGTGATCTTGAAACCTTAATCGATTAAATATGTTACCTATACAAATGTATTGCCGCCATTTCATTCCTCTACTACTATTTTTTTCGTGGTGTTGGGATTTTTTTCCCGTCAGTGTATATATATATATATATATATATATATATATATATATATATATATATATATACTTAAGAGCAAAACTGAAGACTAAGGAAAAACTTTAGAATTTAAAACGAAGGTTGCAAAATAACCTGAAAATCAAAACGCGCAACGCAGCAGTTTTGAAAATTCAGAATTCACATTCAATAAAGAAGATACCTAAGCAAAAAATACATATATAATTTTGACTCACACCTAGTACAACATAGAAAAGGTTATGTATCTACCTGTGTGAGTAAAAGGAGAAAAGATAAAAAAATAAAATAAAACAACTGAATGTAGAAGGTGTCGAGAATACTGAGCCTTGACTTATATATATTTTTTAAACTATTTTAGGTGGGAATATTACTTGCATCTATGGCCTTGCAGAAACCCATTTCCAACTAGGTCTTTGTGGAAGTGAGAAAATGCAGAGTTTTTGCTGGTCCTTGATAAAGCCAAGGCTCAGTATTCTCGACACCTTCTACATTCAGTTGTTTTATTTTATTTTTTTATCTTTTCTCCTTTTACTCACACAGGTAGATACATAACCTTTTCTATGTTGTACTAGGTGTGAGTCAAAATTATATATGTATTTTTTTGCTTAGGTATCTTCTTTATTGAATATATATATATATATATATATATATATATATATATATATATATTTATAGAAAGTGTGTATAGAAATTTACTTTTGCTTCTAGTGATGTAACTGTTTATTGTGCTTCCAAAAAGAATTAGTGTTTATTCGTGCTCATCAAATTTAACGCGATAGACAATACCTCAAGTACTGTTGTTTAAAAGCATTTATAACTGACTTTTTTATAAAAAAAATCTTCGGTTTGTCTGGGTTCCCACAAAATACAAAAGCCTAGCTAGCTCTACATACGGAGATGAGAACCTATTCGAGGTCATAATGATCAAGGCGGAAATATGTTGTACAATCAGTTGTCCCACCCTGTCTTCGTACAGTTGGGGTCAAAGAGGTTAGAAGAGAAAAGAGATGGCATCAGCCGCCGATGGTGAAGCCAAAGCTGATCATCTGATTTCTTGCGCCCTCCGGGAGGGGAGGGTTCAGTGACGTGACGTCACTTCCTGATGACCTGTGCTGGAGCAAAGGTTGATGGCGGCCGTCTCTTACTCTCTGCAGGAGACCCTGAAGGTCACCGAAGCTCCAACAGCTTTGGCAAGGCCGTGATTGGCTAATGCGCAATATATACTTACGAAACATAGTTTTGTTTGATTTTTTTTTTTTTTGGGAAATATTAAACAGTATTTTGTAATATTTTTGCAAATTTTTAGTTATGTGCATGTATACTTCAGTCTCATTTTTTACCTGACTGTACATGCTGCACAAGTACCTGTAAAACCTCTATAAAGTCGACGATTCCTCCATGGAAAAGTACAGAAGCAGCCCAAGGTGGGCATACTAGGCATACACAGCTGATACGAAGTGGAGCCCACGGAAGACAAAGGGCGTGCGGATGATGCCATGTCCTCTCCCTTCTAACCTCCTATTTTAACACAGAAATCATTTGAAGAAAAACTTTGGTGGCATTTTTAAAATTGGTAAAAACACCTAAAAATAAATTTTACATGTTTTTGTTACTTTTATAAAGACAACTGAGTTGGAAATTCACACAGTAACTATGTATTGCATATAATAATGTGGCGCCCACAAAAAAAAAATAAATAAAATAAATAAATAAATTAAATAAATAATTATCTAGAAAAAATATTTTTCCGTAATTAACTAAAATTTTCTTTATTTTAGCATTTCAGGCGTCATATTGTGCCAGATAACCTGACTGAATGAAATTTAAATTGGACTTAAATCCTTTGAAAAATGCATGGGTAATTCGAATAAAAATTTCTGGAACCCCCAATAATTTTTCAAGTCTGTGCTTGTGGACTTAATCAACATTATATCATGAACACGCTAATTCTCACAAAGTGAGAGTCACGTCCTTTGAATACAGATTTTTTTTTTTAGGAAATGATTTCGAAAAAATGGATACTGTATAACTGAACACGCAGCGTTCCTGAGAATCTAGTTTATGTCACTGTCCTTAAAAATAAATCAAGATAACAACAACAACAACAAACAAACGTGAGTTGTAAGACAAATGAAACAATAGACTGAATAGAAAAAAAAATAGCGGAAGAAATTTTACATCACTAGAAGCAAAAGTCCTCGATATTCAACATTTCGCTAAGTGGGGATAATGATTTATGAAAATAAAAAACGGAAGTATTTGAGAAAAATAAATCAATAAAACACGTATTAAAATTCCCTAGTTGATGATGGATGTAAAAAGAAAGACATGAATCAGCAGCAAAAATTACATTCAAAAATAGATCACAGGGCGAGAAATGATACTCGATCGAATTACAAATACAATCAGCTTTTAATATTCTTTCGTTAACATGCATTTAAACGCTTCAAACAAAAATCCTTGGAGGTCGTTACAAACATTGTTCAGTTTGGAAAAAAAAAGTAAGAAATAAAAAAGAACCATTTATGGTAAAATAAATGGGTATAAGTCATTGGGATGGGTGACTTAAATGGACAGAAAAAGTACACGACGAATTAAGGAAATTTACAAAAACTATTCCAAACGCCTACAAAACACGTGATATGTCGAATGAACCTTCACTGTTACACTTCCCATTCAGTGAGCTGCTCGACCACGCCCTCTGCTTACGAAGCGGGAGCGACCCATGCTGCCGATGCATCTGGTCACTTCCACTGTCTACTGGATCAGGCCACGCCCCCAGGATCCGGCTGACCCGGGCGGAAGAACCTGCCCTTTTATACTACTACTAGTGAACAACAATGTTCTGGGGACACCATTTTGGAAAACAAGCCGTGGCCATGATGTCGAACCACCACCAACACTGACACCCTGGCTGGAGCGGTGAGAACGAGCCCAGGTAAAGGTACACGACAATTGGAAGCTGAGTTAGAGTCTTCTCAAACCACCATATTCGTCACCTGCAACAGCTTGGTTTCGCCTCCAGGCGCCTTCGAGTGGTTTTCCACGAACTGACACCCCACCAACTACCACACACCAAGACACTCCAGCGAAACAACGTGTCGTTCTCTGTCGCAGATTGCTTTCAAATTCACAGGACGATAGGTTTTGGCGTCGTATCGTCACAGGTGATACAAAACTGGATGTTTCTGCGTTATCCTACCACTGGGAACCAATGGCTAAAGCCACGACAGAAAGTACAGCCAGTGGTGCAAAGAGGGTGGTTCGAGAGGAAAGTCACGCTGTGCTTTTGGTGGAATTGTGAGGGTCCTGGGCACTGAGAACTCGTACCAAATGGTCAGGCTGTGGACGAGAACATCTATGGCGAACAGCTGCGATGTGTCCATGATGCTCTGCATCAACGCTACCCAGCACTCATCAAGCCGGCGTTGCTGCAAGTGAGTAATGCCCCAGGTCACACGTCCAGAGTGGTCGGATGAAAAATTACAGGAAGTGGTTGAGATCCTACTCCACCCTCCATACAATCCGGACCTAGTCCCATCTGACTACCACCTATTTTGCTCCATGGCCCATTTTTTTCTTCAAGGGCGGCATTTCGCTTCAGTGGTGGATGTGGAATCTGGCATTAGGCAGTTTCTGTCCTCGAAACCTGCCAAGTGGTATCGTGGCTCCAGTGGAACAAGAAGTGGTACAAGCCGTTGCTTTCTACAGCAAAGGGCTGAAGAAACCAACGGCTTGAATTAGGTATGCGTGTATGGCTGTCTTGCCTCATTAAACTTTTTAGCTACAAACTGAGCGAAGTTTTGGGTCATCTCGGTATTTAATGTTACCAATATATTGGGAAAAAAATATTATCAATGTATTGGAAGGATAAATACAGTTCATTATTTCTTCGGGTGTTCCTGAAATTTCAGTGTCTTTCTTCGTTTTCCTGTTAACATCCTAACTTCATTTTTCTTGAGTTACAAATACCATTTTCAGTCTGTGTTTGATGGTAATTCCATGATGCATTCTTTTACGTAATGAAAGGCCTCCAAGAATTATAATCAAATAATAAACATAAGTTGGTTAAAAACACCTGCTCTACTTGCTATTCTTAAGGTAATGGCGGAAGATAGATAAAATAAGAACACTTAAGAGTAAACACAGCAAATGGCATAAATGTTCTTGGGAGTTAATGTCACGTGACTTTTGGTTCCCAACAAATGGTTGCAAGTAAATCAAACAAAAAGGCCTCGGAGTGGTGTGATGCTCTTTTCTGCTTTTTTTCTTTTTTTTTCCCCACCCCCAGAACAAAATCAGTAAGCAGATGAAAGAAAAATTTCTCGTAGTTGAACGACGTGTTTCTTTTTTCCTTCCTTTTCTTTTTTCTGTCCCCCAAAAACAAAGTCAGCAAACAGATGAAGCAAAAATGCCTCGTAGTACTGTTGTACTCTCCCTTTTTGTCACCCCGAAACACTCCAGAAACAGAACAAACAAAAATGCTTAAGATGTGTAATGCCCTTTTTTTTTCATGTCTCCCCAAAACAAGGTCAGCAAACAGATCACACAAAAATGGCTAGGAGTAGTGTGATGCTCTTTTTTTGTTTCTTCATCCAAACCAACGTCAACAAACAGGTCAAATAAAATAAATGCCTTAAGGTAGTGCAGTGATTTTTTTTTCATCCAGAAAGAAAGTCAGCAAGCAAATCAAACAAAAATGTCTCAGTGAAGTGTGATTTTGTTGTTGTTTTTTTGTCACCCAAGAAACCAAGTCAGCAAAAAACAAGAATGTTTTGCAGTAATGAGGAGTTACATTTTTTTGTCTCCCAAAAACTAAGGCGGCAGGAGACGAAGTAAGGACGTTTTGGAGCAATCAGAGACATACACAGACGTGATGAGTCTCCAGACGTTCTTTTACGTAGGACTACGTCTAACACCGCAGATAGTATGGGGCGACCTACGGTTGACCGCCTGTGACAAAAATAGGTCCCAGTTGAAATAATTATACCGTTAAAAATACGTGTCGCACACTAATCGTGTTAGCATATTCGTAAACAACATGGAGTCCAATTCGCGTACTGCGCAATACATCTTGCGGGCGATGCTTCCTAGCTCGCTGTGCACGGGGCAGATGATGCAATATTTCTGGGGGTGGCCCTCGCGTTTGACTCAGTCTATCTCGGCAACCGTGGGCGCAACACAACTGTACGTGGTATCGTTTGAAAGCTCTCGACGAGATCTATTCAAATACGCAAAGAACATTTCGCAGTGGTTTGAACTGAACATTTAAAAATTGTTTTCTTGTGAACCGGTGTACACTTTTGACAATATCGCGGTTTATATGGACAACCGCGAGTGCAAAACGGATGTACGTGGTATCGTTTTAAAGCTCTCGACGAGATTTATTCAAATATAAAAGAACATATCGCAGTGGTTTAAACTAAAATTAAAAAAATTGTTTTCGTGTGAACGGGTTAACATTTTCGACAAAGCGCGGAATTCGTAGAAGGAACGTAAGCAAAAGGGGAGAAAATCAAAACGAGAGTCAAGAGCAAGTGATGATAATTCGTGTATCGATCTGCTTTGTGTTCGCAATGTATCCAGCATTATTTGTAAAAATTATGTAAGCTACTTTTCATATCATAGACCTGTGTTGGATATAACAAATTAAATAAACGCTTGGAAACCATAATCGACAATAGCTCCTTTCAACTCTCCGATCTACAAGTCGTAGTCCTACGTTCCAAACTGACGGCTCTATCAGAACTGAACCTACCTGTATTTTTTTTTCAAGGTTAGGGCCCCCTCTTTTTGAGGTAAATACACAGAAAAGTATGTTTCTGTCCGGCACATTGTATTTGGGGGCCTAGGGCCTGCGCATAAATGAGGTCAATAATGCCATGTAGCTCTTTTTGCGCGCATTGCTGAACTGTTATCGACACATTAATAGTTTGTGTCTATTCATTTTTTGGGGATGTTACAATTGAAATGCTATTAAATATAAAAATTCCACGCCCGTGTTATCTGTAAGATGCAAGGTGTCAAAAGGAAAATGCGGTAATTAATGTGTAGGATGTACGTAAAGTGCTGAGTTAATTAGCTATTTTCTCTTCCTTCCTTTTGCAATCTTGGTTCCTGGAATGCAACATTCTGCAGAAGACAACGTGTTGAAAATGATATGACTGAAACCCTGCTGTTCCAATATGACTCATCAAAGTTGGTTTGCCCAGCGGAACGCATATTGCGATACCATTTGTGATGATGCCAAGCTGTCATTTCTCGATTTCCTGTGAAACATGACCAAAACGCGGAAATACAATTAAAAAAAAAAAAAAAACACGCACCGAGAAAAGATGCCAGTCTGTTTCGAAACTGCGTCGGTAAAGGTACACAAAATTTAACTCTCGAGATATGCCAGCAGGGAATTTAAAATGCACGTGCTATAAGCCCAAGGGCCAGAGTTCGCGGGGAAAAAATATTAAAGGAGTATTTTTACTGCTTTGAAAAAATGTAGGGCGTAATTTTTAAAAGTGGGGTGTATTTTAGAAAAATTTACAGATGAAATAAAAAAAAAAACTTACAAAAATGCTGGGCAATTATGAAAAATCAGTCCAGATTTTTTTTTCATTTTAAAAATATTCACTACCACTGAATGTGTTTAGAATTTGCACCCATTTTGCTTCTTGTTTTAGTAATAAATATACTATTCGCATTTTAAAACAATAACATTAAATCTATCATGTTTTATAATGACCACATGAAATAGCAACGTGTTCGAGAAGTGAATACATTGCACATTTGACATTCTTATAGACATCTAAAAATACGAATATCTAATAAACTTCTGAGCAAGTTCCACAGCCACATTTCCCTTTTATTGACTGCTGGAGCACAGCATGCAGTGCTTACATTTTCATTTTGCTGATATCTTTGTTTGCCTTCCCATTTGTTTTTTGTCGCTTTTTTTTTATGCCATTGCATGACAATTTTATCCATCATGCTGAAAGGACCATGAATGCATGACAGCTTTCACTATTTTAGATAAGAGATAAACAGTGTAACTTTGAGAATATGAATACTTTTTGAACATCATGTATCAATTCTTACAATTTTTTTTCAGCTTCGTCACTTTCGTTTTCGCACCCCCCCCCCCTCGCGCCTTTACCAAGCCGAAATGCAAATCTTTCTTGAGGTAATATTTAAGAACACAGAATACATGTTCGGAACATCAGTTGGAAAAAAAAAATTACAGTTACAGGAGAAATATTTGCTACGTCAGATTACCGTTTACGGACATTTCCCCTCCATTTTCAAGTTGAAATACAAATATTTATTAAATAAAATGATATTTAACAACAACACTAGGCAGAGGAAACATCGCCGGAAATATAAAATTACGATTACGGGAGAAATCTTCACTGCGTTTAACTTCCGTTTTCGAAAGTGTTGAAAGACGAAACTTCCGTTTTCTAAAGTTTCAGGCGGAAAACATCCTCCACCACTACCGACTGCTTCAAAATTTCAGTTCAGTTATGCATCGATCTTGAGGATAACCCAAATTATGACGGAAAAGGAGAAATTCCTCAAAGACGTGGCACTCTCGTGCATGAAGATTACAGGGGCATTTTTGCGCCATCGAAGTTCCGTTTTCGGAAATTTTCCCTCCATTTTCAAACTGAAAAACAAATATTTATGGAATAAAATGATATGTAACAACAATACTGGACAGAGGCAACATCGCACGAAAACGAAATTACGATTACGGAAAAAATCCTTATTTCTGTTTACTTCAGTTTTTGAAATACGAAATATCATCCCGATGCGTATTTTTGCGCGTTTCTCGGTGCATATTTTCACGTGTTGATGTGTATTTTACGCGTTTCTTGATGCGTATTTTTACTCGTCGATGTGTGTTTTTAGGCGTTTCTCGATACGTATTTTTACTCGTCGAGAAAAATTCCCGATGCGTATTTTTACGCGTAGGTAAAATTTCGATGCGTACTAGACTCGTAATTACGCATTTTGGCGAACTCTGCCAAGGGCCTCATATGTGCGAGGGCTGCATTTCGTTTGTCATTTAGATTACCGATAAGTACAGAAAAATGAGTCTTGAGATCCATAACATCACATATAACAAATAAGTGGTGTAAATTCACGGAAAATTCGTGGAAATAACGCGCAGCAAAGTTGCCGTTAGGTGTCCGTCTTTTAACGGAATTTCCGTTTTAAAAGTTTCCGTTTTTTCTAACTTCAGTATTTTGACAGATTTTCCGTAGTCAGTAATTCCGTTTGTTTCACAAAAGCCAGTTTCGTGCTTTCCCATATGTATATAGAAATTTCGCAAAAGCGAAGATTTTGACTTTTTTAACTCTCTTAGCAGAGATTTTTATTTCCTGCAGTATGAAATTAACGAATCCTTTCCCTTTGCCGGAGTTCAAACCGGGTTCGCCTTCAACGGTAGCCGCGCCTGTTACCGTTGAGCCAGAAAGATGCATTTACGCACAATCACATATAAAACTCTAACCGCATGATGATAAAATTATTTTTGTTATTAATGCGGATGAATTATTCATTTTATTTTCTGTTGGACCTTATTATTTTTCTGAATAGGTTTATAATATTTATATTTTTTCCTGTAAGAGGTTTTATTGCAAAATACCTGTCTTTCTTTTGCATCGGGATTTTTCGAAGCAACAGAATGGTTTTGACTTGAGATCTTTTTAAACTGACAATGACTTCCAATTATCTCTAAGAAAAGGTGAAATGTAGTGCTTTATAGTATTATTTCACAAAACTCCTAAATGTAAAATTTACTCCTGATGTGACAGATTTATTTTAATGGGGTCCGTAGGCTGATACATAGACGTCATACACTCACTTGTACAATGATTTAAATTCCCGGTTTCTTACGGTAACACAATATAAAGTAAGTAGCTTGTGCACAAAATGGGGTTGAATGGAAGGAAATGCAACATCACAATAACCAAAATTTCACGCGATATGCTATCCACAATATCCGATCTCGCTACAAAACTTCAAAATCAGATCCTCCGGCAGACGACTGAAATTTAATAGTTAATAAAACCTCAAGTATTCCCGCGAAAAGGTCCTATTACCAGAAATTTGGCATATGAAAAATGCCTGAAATTCAGGGATTTTTTTTTGGGGGGGGTGTCATTTCACGGAAAAGGTTGTATCAGGAATGTGCTTCTTTAATTCACAAAAGAATCACGGAAAATAGCTCGCGAATTTCGGAAAATTTTTCATATACCAGCTGTACACCATAAAACAGGCCAAAAAAAAAAAAACCAAAAAAAAAAAAAAAAAAAAGATTTTATCCACACGGGCTTGCAAATTGTAAAACAGCAGGATTAGAGAAAGGAAATTATTTCCCGAAGACCTTGAAATTTTTTTCACAATTTCAGTAATAAAAAACTAGTATGTAATCAATAGTAAAATTGATTACATAGAAATCGTACACAATATGTTTAAAGAAAAAATTATAGTGGAGAAAAAGTACGGGTGAAGTTCCAAAATTATCTTTACAACTTTGACCCTCAATAAAACCTAAATGAAACAAGTTAGTAAAATCATGCAATGCATTGATTATGATACGCTTTCCAACATACTAGAAATCATTACTCAAGTTATTACTCAAGTTATGAGGAAAATGGCTATGGAATAAATGTCACTCCTGTGCCCTGACCTTTGATCTCATTTCGATAATATTCAACAGAACTGGTTCACTATACCTCCGAAATAACATGATAAAATTTTGTCGCAATCGAAGCAATTTTGCATAAGTTATGATGCATAAGGGCTATGGAACAGATCCCGCTTCTGTGTACCTTTGACCCCATTTCGCCCATTTTCAATAGGATTCGTCCCCAGGCAGGTCTCTACAACATACTAGCATTTCATCCAAATCGAAACATTTTTACGTAAGTTATGACGCATAATGGCGATGGAAGTAATTTCGCTCCTATGTCCTTACCTCTGACCCCCATTTCGCCAATTTTCAATAGGGTTTGTCCCCAGGTGGTCCCCTACCACATACTAAAATTTCATCGAAATCGAACCTTTTTTACGTTAGTTATGACGCATAAGAGCAGTGGAATGGATCCCGCTCTTATGTCCTGACCTTTGACCCCATTTCGTTCGCTTTCAATAGGATTCCTTCCCAGGTGTTTCCCCACCACATACTAAAATTTCATCGAAATCGAATCATTTTTACGCACGTTATGACGCGTAAGGGCAATGGAATGCATCCCGCTCTTTATGTCCTGACCTTTGACCCCAATTCACCCATTTTGAATAGGGTTCGTCCCCAGCGGTCCCCCTACCACACAGTAAAATTTCATTGAAATCGAACCATATTTACGCAAGTTATGACGCATAAGTGCAATGGAATGAATCCCGCTCCTACGTCGTGACCTTTAACCCCATTTGTCCCATTTTCAATAGGGTTCGTCCCCAGGTCGTCCCCTACCATATACTAAAATTTCATCGAAATCGAACCCTTTTACGCCAGTTATCGTGCGGACAAAGCTGGAGCATATACGCTTCTTCAACCTACGGTTGGAAAGCGTAAAAAAGATAGCGAAGTTCTGTTTTTCGTACATGTAACAGCAATGCATAAAGTTTTATTGGTACTCAAAAGGTTTTAGTTTACTTTCAGGTAAGACCTTGAACTTATGATAGCTACTCCACACGAAAAGACCCAATGTGTGGCATGGTTCATAGAGACAAAGTCCGATGCACAAGTCCAAAGGAATTTCTGTACCAAATGCCGACGTAATCCACCATCCAGACCCTCATGCAATACGCGAATGGTACAATAAGTTTATGGAGACTGGTAGTGTGCTTCATAAAAAAGGGTGCTGGCCTGCCAAGCATAGGTGTAGAGGATACGGAACGTGTTCGACAGAGTTTCCTACAAAGTCTATAGAGAAGTCCGTTCGTACTGCCTCCAGGCAGTTGGGGTTACCACCTACAACGATACCCAGGGTACTTGCACAAGCGCTTGCACCTGACTGCCTACAAAGTGCATTTTACACAGGCACTGTACCCCGGGGATAAACCGAAACGTTTCGATTTAGCTGCTCATATGCTACAAAGGATTGATAATGGAATGCTTCCTGAAACGTGTTTTATACAGCGATCATGCAACGTTGCAGAATTTTGGGAGTCTAAAAGCCACAACTGCAGAATTTGGGGGTCTAAAAAGCCACATGCAGTCTGTGAGGTTGAACGCGACAGTACTAAGGTTAATGTCTGGTTCTGTCTCCTGTACAACCGCATCATCAGCCCATTCTTTTTCGCCGAAAACACAGTCACATCCAATGTTTATTTGGATATGCTGAGTGAATTTGTCACCCCTCAATTGGAGGGTCTGCAACCGGCTATCATCTTCCAGCAGGACAATACACCCCCGCACTTGGCGTTTCGTGAGGTTCTTGATGAAACCTTTCCAGAGTGATGGATTGGACGGGATGGTCCCATTCATTGACCTCCACGTTCACCGGACCTTACACCCCTAGACTTTTTTGCGTGGGGCTGTATGAAGGATATTTTGTACCGCACAAAGGCTCTGGATGTTAGTGAGCCGAAGCACAGGATTACAACTGCCATCACAACAACTCCTGAGGACATGCTCAGGAGAACATGGCATGAGGTCTAATACCGTCTCAAAGTTATTCGTGCAACCAATGGTGTGCATGTGGAGCTCTATAGCATCCCAACAAACTTCGGAACGTTCTGTTCAGTTTGCAATAAACCCATTTTTGTTCTCTTATTCCGTTTCCTGTTTTATTGATGGTCAAAGAGTTGTAAAGATAATTTTGGAACACCCTGTATTGGCAACTGAAGCAAGATCGGAGCAAGGTGCATCCCTTTTTTTTTTTTTTTTTTTTTTTTTTTTTTTGGAGGAGCAAAAGCTGTAATTACGTCCCTTCCATTTTAAAAGTACCCCACGCTTACTGTAATATATTACACAATTTTTACTTGCTTATTCCTCCGTTACAGGAAAAAATTATTATGGTTCAAAAAGTAGACTTTACCAAAATTTTATATAAAAAGTTTTTGCGAATGACATCCAAAAAGTAATTAAGACGGAAAGACATTTTTCCAGTAATTCTGAACCAGAAATTTCATAAAAAGACTTGCTTTTTTCATTAACAAGGTAGTTTTATTCATTTAGTTTTACTTCGTTTAGCTTTTTTTTCTCTTACTCCTCAGTATAAATAAGGTTTTCATCGCTATAAGAGTTAGAAGATTTTGATAAAAGAAAATACTACAGATTCAACAGCAGTTGTCGATTGCTATTGAATGAATCTGTTGAATCAAAATTTTCATTTAATTCTTATTCAACAGATTCAACAGTTATAATTTTTTCATGAACAACAGTTTTAAAGTCTTCCCTTGTGAACTTTTGCGTAAGGAAGAGAGGCAGTTAAGTGGTCAAAGTTCAGCTGTCCTTTTGCTTCATCGCCCGCGGAAAGGAAAGCTAATGAAGAAAGGCGGCCTTGTGACATTTATGCTCTCCGTTAAATTTTAATTACTTTTAACGCCCTTGCACCAGAAACAACTGCAACTGAATTTGTCAGTAGCAGTTTGCCAGAACTACATTCGATTAGGCATCGTGTAGGTAATCTTTAAGAATGTGACGTAAAAGAGAAGTACAGTTCTTAATGTGGTGATCAAGCTTAAATAGCTGTAGTTCTTTTTTTTTTTTTTTTTTTTTTTGGAGGTTTAACGACCACCGTGAACAACTCAATGGGCTATAAGCAGTCGCCCGTCCCTAATTTAGGGTCACTGGTTCCAGGGAAGGGAGAGAGCCAGTGCCGTAAGACAAACACAACATCCATGCCTCACCGGGATTCGAACCCGGACCCCTTACGGACGAATGATCAGAGGCCAGCGCCTTAGACCACTGCGCCACCGGGGCGGCTAGCTGTAGTTCGCGCGATTATTTAGGTATGTTTGTTAATACGCTGAAATAGCTTCCTTGACATGTATTCAACTCTTGTGAATAAGTAATATGAACGGTCAGCGAACAGAATCAGAATGAGAAAACACACATACGTTGTTCCAACATACATAAATCTCGTCACATACACCGAAGAGCCAAAACGAATGAATAAGGAATTCCTAAATTAATTTGAGAAACCCGAACCCACAGCGCCATGCGCCTTTTGGCAGGTGAAAGAGAATCTAAGAGAGTTAGGAGCAGATTGCCCTGATAGAATAGCACGAAAGAAAAGTATGGAAATATTAGAGGAGAAGGAGTAGACGGTTACCCGTTAAGAAGTGAAGTTGTAAGCTGCCATACATACTTACCTGTAACAACAAGCCATTCCAAGCGATATTTCTCTCCGCAGAAAAATGCCCGGTACACCTGTGCCACAGATGAGTACAGGGGGAAAAGAAGGAAAGGACACGGGAAAGGGGAACCTGAAATAAAAAAAAAACCATCACACACAGAATAAGTTTCCCAGAGGAAAATCGTCACGTTCACCGAAGAGCCAAAACGTTATGACCAGCGCGTCTTTATGCAAATCGAAGCCAGGTAAGCGACGGCACGTGTGAAGCTCGTGAAACGGTATAAATAACACCCGATACTGTGCTCTGTTAATCAATGTTATTCTTGTTCTTTATAGATGGGAAAGGCAGCGAGTTTGACAAAGGCCAAATTGTAATGACCAGTCGACTGGGTCATAGCATTTCCGAGACGGCAAGGCTTGTGAGGTGCGCACGCTCAGCCGTGGTTAATACCTTCAAAAAGTGGTCCGAGGAGGGTAACGCACGAACAGCGGGCTAGGTGTTAGCAGACCTAAGCTCATCGATGTTAAAGGTGAGCGAAGGCTGTCCCGTATGGTACCAGCAAACCATACGATGACACCTTTCTTGTTTTTAATACACGCTGAAAAAAAAAAACATCCTATCAAAGCAGATTGCGACCAAAAATAATTTTCAGTGGATGAGTCTCCCATTCTGCTTTCCGTTGTGGATCTGATTGTCAATAATTACTGATCAGTTATTTCACAATACAAATTTGAAAGATGTGAATCCGTTTATTGGTGTAAATATGACATGTTATTGGTGTTATATATTTATTGGTGTAAATATCAATGTCAAATTTACACCAAAAAAAAAAGGATTCACATCTTCCAAATTTGTATTGTAAAATGGTGTAATCCCGTATGTCATTCATTGACAGTTATTTCATTTTCGTTGAGCTGGCAGGTATTTGATTCCAAACAGCTATGAGGTCTACTACAGAGCACAATGAAAAATTAACGGCAAAAATTGCTGACCGCCTTGGTTTTTAAACTATTCGCTAGCCCTGTGGGTCGCTACCCACATTTTTGATAAATTTGTGCTTTGGGGCATTAAAGGAAATCTGTCCTTGAATCCTCCCACAAGGTTACAAAAAAATTAGAGGGATTTGACCTGATTGGCATGAAATTCGCAGCATGCGTCGCCCGCGAGAGGACATGCAAACGATTAGCATTGCAGGGCATATGCAAATCATGTGCGCCCGGCACGCCATCGAGAAGCACTATAAGAAGGGTGCACAGAAGGCGGGGGCTTAGTAGTGGTAGTGGGTTGTGCTGCCAGACTTGTGCGTGGGAAGCTTCCTGATGCCTCGTCGCAAAATACGGCAGTCATACCCGCACGTTTCGGAGTTCGACAGAGGACGAATAGTGGCTTATCGCGACAGCAGTTTATCGTACCGAGAAATCGGCGCCCGTGTGGTACGACATCCAGCCATAGTGAGGCAAGTATGGATTCGGTGGGTGCAGGAGGGACGGACGGACTGATGCGAGCGATTGCCGCAGCCGCGGCACACCACCGAACAAGAGGACCGGCATGTTGTGCGGCGGGCATTGACGGCTCGCACGGCCACATCACGAAAGTTAGCGCAGGAATTAGGGTGTGTTGCGCAACAACCTGTGTCAACACGTACCGTTCGACGTCGTCTGCAGGTGCGGGGACTTGTCGCACAGCGCCCATTGTTCCGATTACCATTGACGTTACACCACCGGCGAGTGTGGCGGCAGTGGGCCGTTGAACGCCGCACCTGGACTACGGAATGGTACGACATGGTCTTCTCCGACGAATCCGGCTTCTGCTTGCAACACCACGATGGTCGGATCCGCGTGTGGAGGCACCGCGCTGAGAGACTGTATGACGCCTGCATTATGCATCTCCATACTGGTTCGTCGCCTGGCGTTATGGTTTGGGGCGCAATTGGATATGACACCCGCACCCCTTTGGTACGCATCGCCGGTACACTCAACAGCCAATGCTACATCTCCGACGTTTTGGAGCCTGTAGTCCTCCCTTATCTGCAGGACCTGCCAGCGGCCATGTTTCAACAGGACAATGCTCGCCCGCACGTGGCACGCATCGTGCAAGAATTCTTCACGGCACACCAGGTGTCACTGCTGCCGAGGCCCGCCTGTTCTCCTGAGATGTCGCCCATGGAACACGTCTGGTCGCTGATCGGCAACCGAGTGGCCCAGGAAGCACCACCAGCGGCTACGCCTGTTGAACTGTGGAAACGTGTGGAAGCAACCTAGACAGACATACCTCCCAAGCCCACATCCAAAACCTCTTTCGTTCGATGACGCGGCGTGTTGCGGCCGTTATTGCCAGCCATGGGGGCCATACGAACTATTGATGTCTGCGTGTTCCGCAAGTCGCACGGGCCTGTAAGCTCAATCGTTTCATCTTTGTATCTGTTGTTATGTGTCCAGTAAATCTGGCTTTGCTATCTCGTGTCCTTCTTGGTGTTGCATTTTGGGTGGTCAGCAGCGTATATACACATAAACTGTTAATAAAATTTTGACGGCTAATTTAAAAAGTTATTTACCGATTCAGCCGAAATTTGGAGGTCATGCTTCTATTAACGATTCATGGTATTCATTAAAATTTCAGCCAGTTTCATAAAATATTCGCAAAGATACGTTTTTAACATTTTATCCCAGAGACTCGCCCCTCAAAGACGTCTGAAACTGAAAGCACGTGATACATTTGATCGTCGATAACAAACTGTTAACGAATTTTGTTCAGTCAGTGTAGCTAATGCTGTGTCTCCTGAACGCGGGCAAAATCGGGTAGTAAAGCTAATAAAAGATTAAACATTGTTTTTGCTCTATCCATACTTTTTGGATTATTTGAAATAATTTATCTCTAGTTCTGTATTTCTGTTTAAAAAAAACCCGTTTTACTGAGGTTATGCTTACCTTTAAAATATCTAATCACGTAATCAGTCAAAAATAGTAATTACTTTTTTCATCTGATAAACATTTGCAATTTTCTTTCTAATCTAATGAATTCTTCCTTATAGAAAAGGAATAATTGCTATTGTTTTCCGTCGACTCTTTCTAGACAGGATAAGCATGTTTTTTTTAGTTTTGTTTTTTATGTTTGCGACCCTTCCTGATTTGCTAGCCACAAACAGCCACTTCTGTAACAAACTGAACCTTATCAGGCAAAAGGTTTTACCTTTCCCCATCTGACTAATTCTTCCTGACAGAACAGGAACATTTCATTTTTTTTTTCTCGCGTCTGAATAAATCTTCCTGGAAGACGTATCTGGTGACAAATAACTCTTTCATGTGACAAACTCCTGCTAATCGGGCATGCGCAGCTGTATTTCTGTCATCATATTAAACTTCTACTGATGGGTCAGAAACATTTACTGTTTCTTTTGTCGGAGAAACTCTTCTTGATCATACACAAATATTTAGTTTTTATTTCATCAGGCAGACCATTCTTTATCAGGCTCAAACATAAATCATTTCTGTTTCCTTTCGAATTCGTCATGGAACGCGAACATTTACTGCATCATATTTCCTTCACGTAATGAATTCATCCTGACCGGGCAGAAGAATATGTTATTAATTCACCCAACTGACTTTTCTTGATGGTATAGGCGCTTGATGGTATAGGCGCAGTTATTGCCCATTTAATCTGACTAACTCTTCCTGATCAGACACAAACAGATGCTACTTTCCTTTCTATGGCGAAATCTTCTTTGCGTGATACAACCTCCCATTGTTATTTTCCCCATAGGCCTTACTTTTGTGATCAGACACGAAAGGTCAAGGTCAATGCTTCCTCCCCCTACTGGAATTTCATTGCCCCCTCACTAGAGTAAGGTCTTCGTACGAAACATCTTCCGAAATTTCTGGTTCACGTATGGTATAAGTTTTTGTTTAATGAAAATTTCCTGGAGATCATCACCTCATTTAGCAGT
Organism: Macrothele yani; assembly: GCA_039090855.1. Lineage (NCBI taxonomy): Eukaryota > Metazoa > Arthropoda > Arachnida > Araneae > Macrothelidae > Macrothele > Macrothele yani. The sequence goes on from CM077029.1 coordinate 35,486,930, forward strand.
GTTCTGGAAAACGCTTCAAGAACAACTTTGATTATTGATTTTGCACATAAGTTGAAAAGTTAACTCACCGTTGTTGTGTTTTTCATTTTAAAGAAGATCGTTAAAGAATTCTGAAATGGCAATGGGCTGGATATATTGCTATATGAACTGACTGACCACCGTTAAGCAACTGAGATATTCCATTGGATTTGACCAAGGGATAAGAAAACACCCAGAAGAAAACCACCTGGGATATGGGTGGATGAAATTTTAAAAAATGCGGCGGAGTGACTTGGAAGAGATATGCTCAAGACAAAAATAGAAGTAATGGAAGAAACCATCCAGCAATGGTGGATAATGGTTCACGATGATTTGTTAGAGTACTCGCATACGTATATAACCTACGGTTTCTCTCTCTCTCTCTCTCTCTTTATTGTTTTAACTCTCGGAAAAGTGCCCCCCCCTCCTGAAATCATCCGGTTCCGCCGTCCGTGGGCGTGTTTACATCTCATATACTAATTACAGCAATTTGCTACCCTAATTTATCAACAGCACCTCACACCACACACTTTGTCTGCTAGCTAGATCCAGACATTATATCTCGTTCTCAGCTTGTCAAAACATGTACACGTCATGCCATCTTGGCCTCAAGACTGCTGCCACAAAACATTCAGTGAGAGAGAAAAGTATAACGTTAAAGATGAAACGCTTCAAGAGAATGAACACCAAATTTGCATAGAGAAAGAAATTAAAAATGGGCGCTGCAACTTTGCTGATTTGAATCATACATCACGGCAGTAGTACATCATCCACTTCATGTTACGTACACTGTTAAAAAGTTTGTGGTACGTTGCACCAAAATGCGGTGCTGCACCAGCTGCACCACTTTCTGAGAAAAGATACACCACTGTGTGGTGCAAACAAAACCCAACAACATGGTGAAACCTTGTACTACGTTATAGTACAAGGTTGCACCATATTATGATGCAAGGCTTCACCATGTTGTTGCGTTTTGTTTTCAGCACGTAATGGTGTATCTTTTCTCAGAAAGTGGTGCAGCTGGTGTAGCACTACTTTTCGGTGCAACCTAGTACTATAACCAACAACACGGTGAAACCTTGTACTACGTTACAGTACAAGGTTGCACCACATTATGATGCAAGGCTTCACGATGTTGTTGGGTTTTGTTTGCACCACGTAATGTGGTGTATCTTTTCTCAGAAAGTGGTGCAGCTGGTGTAGCAGCACTTTTTGGTGCAACCTTGTACTATAACCAACAACACGGTGAAACCTTGTACTACGTTACAGTACAAGGTTGCACCACATTATGATGCAAGGCTTCACGATGTTGTTGGGTTTTGTTTGCACCACGTAATGGTGTATCTTTTCTCAGAAATTGGTGCAGCTGGTGTAGCAGCACTTTTTGGTGCAACCTTGTATACTATAACCAACAACAGGGTGAAATTCTACGTTATAGTACAAGGTTGCGCCACATAAGTGTGCAAGGTTTCATCATGTCGTTGGATTTTGTTTGCACCACGTAATGGTGTATCTTTTCTCGGAAAGTGGTGCAGCTGGTGTAGCACCATTTTTTGGTGCAATCTGCAACAAAGTCTTTAACAGTGTAGTATGTTACATTATTCCCTCCCCCGAAAAAGGCTGAGGCGCGAAATCGAGGTTTTGGGGTCAGCCGAGAGCCATGCTTGAAGAACCAGCTCACTGTAGAAGAAAGATTTTTTTATTAATTGTGGAAGAACCATCACACATATTTGCGAATTCATTAAACCATTTTGCCGGTGGTGATATTCGAACTCACGTCTTCGTACACCGGAGGAGGCTATTCTCCCAACTGAACTACGCCGGCGAGGCTTATCGCTACAGCTTTGCTGATTTGAGTCCTACGTCATCGTAGCAGTACATATTACGTAGTACCTTACAACCCGTCACTGTTAAAACTTTTGTGGTAGGTTGTACTAATAAGTGGTGCTACACCACTTTCTGAGAAAAGACACACCATTGTGTGGTGCAAACAAAATCGAACAACTTAGTTCTACTTTGTACCATAATGTGTTGTAACCTTGTACTGTAAGGTGGTGCAAAGGTGCACCATGTTGTTTGTTGGGTTTTGTTTGCACCACGCATGGTGTATCTTTTCTCAGATAGTGGTGCAACTGGTGTAGCATCACTTTTTGGTTCAACCTACGATAAAATTTTTAGCAGTGTATTTATACGTCGTCAAAAATGAGATAAATGTCCTACATTAGGTTTGAGCGAAACACGCATGTTAATCGTAAAAAGACGATTAGGAAGTTATTTTGACGCCTTGGTTTCAGATAGTTATGTTAGAGAGTGGTTAATCGGGAATGTTGAAAGAACAGGTTATCTCCCGGAACAGGAAGGACAAATGGTCGGAGACATGGAAAGATAAGAAAAAAAAAAGGTGATGGTGAAGGGAATAGGACATATTGGTATTATCCGAAATGAAAAGAATTTAGATTGCTTTTTTTGAATTTTGTTGACCTCTGCCCTAAATTATAGAGGTTCCCTGTTGCGTTTGAAGACGTGCTGCAAGAATTAATGAAATGACGCCAGCGGAAAAATCTTTCCCCATGCCAAGAAACTCGAGACATTTTCTTTTCTTGTCCTCCCTCATTGTGCTTTGAACTACCGGGTAGAAGATATTTCGTTTTTTGATTGAGTAAAAATTATGTCGCGGAATTCGACATGTTTCGGTGTTCTCATGTTTGTTGAAAACTCCCTAAAATCCTTTTTTATTATTATTCTTACAAGGATTTTATGACAGGGAAATTAGAACTCTATTCACCGTTTGCTGCATATATAAATATTTTTGTTTTGCCTTCTGAAAGCAACCAGAAAAATGCAACAAAACAAAGATGAAATAGGATTACTTTGCCCATCTAACAACAGCTATGTGTTTGGTTTGAAAAGGGGGTGACCCCACATCGCTCACAAAATTGTTGTTTCATCAGTGGTGAATCCTTAAACCTGCTTTATGATATTCAACGAAAATAAAAGTGCACTTTTTTTAAAGGTTGTTTAATTTTTTTAAAAGTACATATCTCGATGTCCTCGCAAAGTGAAGAGCAACCGACAATGCTGCTCACTTTCCTGAGCTAAGACAGATACTTACTGGGTAGACAATGCCACTAGCCACTGTGGTGGATGTGTTCATTAGCGGATACAGATCAGATCAGATCATATGTAGAGGACTTTAGGAAGGAAGTGTCTGACCCCAGGTCTTAAACAACCCTTAGAAGTAGGAAGCTAGGAGATTTGGGCTAGAGTACCCGATAGGAAAGTGACACGGAAGTGAGGTACAAAGGGAGAGGAAGAAGCCCTTATTTATAACCGGGGAGGTCAGTACCCGGGGTCCGACGGCTTAACGTGCCCATCCGACGCACGACGGATATTTAGTGGTTCGTGCCTGCCTGGGATCGAACCCGATACCTCTCCGTAGCAGTCACGAACGTTGACCACTAGGCCATCCGCGGCCCTCGTTAGCGGATAGGAAAGCGTTACGCATCTCTTATACCCTACACCAGTGGTCTGCAAACTTTTTTTCATAACGCACCCCTGCATTGGCAAAAACCACTTATCGCGCACCCCTTTTGTGTATATATAGGCTAAAAATACATGCATACAGTACATTATAAAGATTACATGTATTTATAACTATGTCTATCGAATCCCTACAAAGATTGACTTAAATAAAAACCTACAATTACTAACCTTATCTTTCAGCCGGCCGCTTTATTCTCAGATCCGCTCGGTGTTGATGGGTGTTGCGAGAAAACATGACAAAAAGTCTAGAGGGGTGGAAACAGAGCCTAAAACATGCCGCTAATCACGTGACTGCAATAATCGGATGTCGTATATAAAGAAAATTGAAAAAAATAAAATAGAGATAGACGATCTTCTCACTCGAATGTCCGTTTGAGTCCATGAGTTTAGAAAATTTTCGCGCACCCCTAAGAATCGTGCCACGCACTTCACTTTCAAGACCACTGCCCTACACAACACCCATATCTTTGTCCAGTGACGCAGCTATTGCCGATGGATTTCTCGTGTAGGCATTTTTCGTGCATTAAGACTCCTAATCCCCACGCTTATCCCCGAGTGAGACTGTTTCTTGGCGGGTTTTACATGAATCTGTTCTTATGCTCTTTGCATTTTTATTCAAACTCCTGTGCCAAGCAATGCCCTCTGTCAGAAGAGTGTGATGACGCTGGGTGACATCAATTTACATATACCTAATCCGCCGCCAAAGATAGTTGGTAGTTAATTATTGATCAGCTTAAGTAGTTTTTATTAGCGGAGTGTTCTGCTTATCTACAACACATAAGACATTAAATATAATATTTTCATTGCCTTCGGCGCGAAAAAATCGCCGCAGTAAGATAATTTGGGTGTTGTGAAAGCATTTTACATTTTTTGCTTGTTTGGTAATTTAACTACCAGCACTAGCGATTCGATGGGCTAAATAAGCAGTGTCCCGTCCCTAATTTAGAGCCACTGGTTCTAGGGAAGGGAGAGAGCCAGTGCCGTAAGACAAACACAACATCCGTACTATACCGAGATTCGAACCCGGACTCATCCCGGACGAATGACCGGAAATCAGTGCTTAGACCACTGCGCTCATTTCGCATCAAGAAAGCTCAACGTTCCTTTCTGTTGTGGGAGTGGAATGCGCTCTTCAGCCGCTTTTGCATGTCTTATTCGGCCGCTAGTTATACTTGCCCTCACAGTTCTGGAAATATCCTCAAGATCTGGGTTCGACCATCTGATGATGCCAAAAGAATAGGTTATTATTATTGTTGTTATTATTATTTCAACTTTTTCTCCTGCTCGTAGTATTTTTAAAGACAATTCAAAATTTAAGCAAATATTTGGGAATGAATCACATTTTTGTGACACTTTATTGATGCTTCGTCTCAGGCAGAAATGCTCATAGCGCGACCAACGACGGGTTAAAGACCACAGTGAGCAACTTTAAGAGGTATATACCCGACCCTTATTTGGGGACGAAGGGCCGGCGGATGCCTAATGGTCAACGTTTGTGACTACCACGTAAAAATCGCGGGATCGATCACAGCAGGCACGGACTCTCGAACCGCTAAATTTCAACTTGCGTCGGATAGGCACATTAAGCCATCGGATAAGCATATTAAGCCGTCGGACCCCGGATACTAGGCCACCGGTTAGAAATAAGGCGTCCTTCCTCCCCTTTCTACCTCGCTTTCGTGTGACTTTCCTGCCATGCACCCTTGTCCAAATCTCCTTGCTTCCTACTTCTGAGGGTTGTTTAAGACCTCGGGTTACACTCCCTTTCTAAAATCTCTCTAAATCTCTCTATTTGTTCCAAGAAAGGGAAATAGAGAGAGAACCATCGCCGTTAAACAAACACAACACTCATGTCTCGCCGGGTCTCAACTTGGACGACTTACCAGTTTCCTGGACATCCACCATCCATCTGCTTTCCGTTCCAAATGTTTGTCGATTTTGACTGTTTAAAGTGTCATGTGTATCAAATCTGAGGTTTAAATAAAATGAATAGATAATTACATAATGCGTGTCACCAAGAAACAAAATTTATTTCCTTTTTGGATGAATTGAAAATTTAAATAAATTTCCTTAGCTGTAAGAGCTAAAATTTGATCGAACCGAACATTCCATTTTACAGCAGCAACAGTAATACAAGAGCAAGAAGAACAATACATTTCGTACATGTAAAATCCGCAGCGGGAACGACAATTTCTCCCTAACATGCCAAATCTCAACAATATTTTAAATCTACCTAGAAAAAAATACTTCCTATATCAAGCACCATTGGGCGGTATTAAACATTAATAAGGGTTTCCCTTCATTTTACTCACAACATTGAAATATATGTTTCCTTCGTTGTTGCCTAAACTCACGATCCGTTTGTGCAACGAAAATGCGATATTATCCTGTAGATGTTCTTTGAAAGTCAAAAAAATCATTAAAATGCACTGAAAATAAATTCCGGGAATATTGAACCAAATAACGTTTGGAAGACTTGCAAAAACATAGCTGAGGAAAATAGCAGCTTCTGAACTTTTCCCGAGGTTCCGCTTGAGACGCTTGTGAGTCTGGCTCTGCAATTTTACAGCCCAGTAGCACCTAAACATTTGTTTCTACTTCACGAGAAGGTCCAGCTTGTGGTAGTACTTCTGTCTGTGACTCCTGCTGCGTTTCAGCATGTAGAATTTGATTTACAGTACGTGGCTCTAGCGACTTTCCAGGTTCTTCTGATGAATCGTCATCCGAGGACGATTCCTCCTCAATGATATGACGAAGTGATGAATCATCACCTTCTTCCAGTTTCTCAACTTCACGGACAAAGTAGAAAAAGCCCAGACACATAAAAACGAGTTCGACAACACTGGCACCCAGCACAACAGCTATTATGGTACCTACGATATAGAAAACCTTATTCATGAGTCTTTCGTAACAGCCCCTAATGTATATATCCGTGACACTAAGTGGATTTTTATTGGAACAGCCGGTGGTGTTTTTGCAGCAGCTAAGCGGAACTTCCTTTTGGCCCTTCGCCCATGTCGTGTTAAACCAGTCGGAGTAAGACTTCAGACCGCAACATTTGAATTTCATTTGGGTGTTGTCTATTTCGAGCTCAGTGTCATTTTCAGATCCATAAGCTTTCATAGCATTCTTGAAATTTCTCACAACGGTGCTTTCGACGTCGTCTTGGTAAGTGAGGCTAGCATTGCAAAGACCGAGTTCAACTGTAAAAATCCCAGTTAGTAAAACAATTGATACAAACTGAATAATGTGCGTCTCTCCGCGAATTAGAAGAGAAGCCATGCAGCCTCTCGCAATTATCAGTCCCACTAACATGATGTTCATAATAACAATCACTACTTCCTTGCTGTGGCCTTGCGAAAAAACGGCCTCCATTGTTCAAGCAGTATATTTTAAAAGGAGACGGAGAAATACTTCAGTTTACCAAATAAAAGTTTAAAAAACGCTGAAATTAGCGAGTCCCACCGGCGAAGCACTTCTGTGGCACACATTGCTTTCTCACAAATTCATTACCAAAAGATTTTAAACATTTCATGGCCATGGCTTGCATTCCAAAGCAACAGTATGTTCCGTTGCCACTTCAAATATATTTACAAAATAAATGAAGAAGTTATCAAAGCCAACGCCACCTGTATTGTGCCCACAGATATCGTATAAGGGACTAGATTGGCTGTCTGCTCTGTTGAGCATGGGCTAGCGCTGTGAGAAGCATGGAGCCACATTGAGCGGGTCAAGATGGCGGCGGAGCATGGCACGTTACGCAGGATAGTTTGGACTTGGTTATTGTATAAATCATGGTGAAAGCCACCTCAGATAAAAATCTTACGCAGAGAGACAAAAATATAATTGCTGTTACTTATTTGCCTCTTGCCCAATGCTGAAAACAATATATATATATATTAAAATTTAAAGCTGGTATTGTATGCAAGTATAGAAAATTATTGGAAAAATGCGGCAACGATTTAAAATAATGTAAACGCAAGTAATAATTTATTTAAAATCAATAAGTAGCTATTAAATCCAACAAACTATTGATTTGAACCGGAAAAAAAGAGGCTTCCACATGCTTTACATAGAAAAGCTGAAATAACGTGAATCTTTTTCCTTGTTGCTATTACCTCCGTCATTCTGATTGATTTATTATGTTTGCTCAAAAAGTTTTGAATTTCACCAAAAATTTTGATATTTCGTCTTGTTATGCGCTAAGGAAATTTCAGTTTTAACATTTCACATTTATTTGGGCAATATAGCAACGAAATGGCGTATTAAATGTAAGCATTCATTAACAAGGAGCGTCAAAATCATATCTCTCAGCAAATTAAAACCAGCGTGATATTTTTTTATATCGCAGATACCGGAATGTCTTCTCTGGAATTTAAGACCTGGCCAAATCTGAAATAATTCAATATTTTGCAAGACCCTTGCCATTCTAGTTAGCACTAAGGAATATTACTGTTTTTTACTTAAATTTTATAACTTCCACCGCTGAATGGGTACTGACTGCTTTGAATCTCAATATAAATAGAAAATCACAGTACCGAACTCGTATTTCTTTGACTTAATGCAAAGTAGCCTTGCTTAAATGGATCGTGATGACCCGCTGAAAATGGCGCCTACCTTCTCACGCCTCATTGGTTGGGTGTCCATTCTAGCTTCTTGTATATGATATCTGTGATTGTGCCCAATCTTCGAATCTGAAGTTGTTACTTTACGGAAATCACGAAGCTAACCGGATTTGTCATTATATGAGGAACACTAGCAAAGCATAAAAAACAAAGTGAACGTGAAAGAAACACTCAATTTCTTTTCAAGATTAACCGTGATGCAAATATTATTTATATAACGATACAGATCGTTTAAGATGGATCCACCTAAAATCCTTGCCTTGTATTTCCAATGGGCAAGCTTTTGTAGCCATTTTCTTCGCAATTAATGCGTTCCCAAGGATGAAAATTTGAACATCTATAAAAATAACTTCGTATTATAGCCTAATATACTTAATATTTTCTAAAACTTAACCATAATTATATTAAAAATCAATAACTTTTCCTTTGGTGGTGTTGAGACAAGAAAATAAATGGCGCGACCTGTACATTGATGACGTCAGTAGAGACACAAATGTTGGATTGCCTAATTATGGTTAAATTTTAGAAGATATTAAGTATACTAAGCTACAATATGTAGTCATTTTTATCGATGTTAAAATTTTCATTATTGGGAATACATTAGTTTTGAAGAAAATGGCTACAGAAGTTTGCCGATTGGAAATACAAGGCAAAGATTTTAGGTGGATCCACCGTAAGTTGGTTTCACTTAAAATCTCGGCCTTGTGTTTCCAAAAGTAAAATGCCGCTCTGGTGGCGCAGTGGTCTAAGCGATGACTTCTGGTCGTTCGTCCGAGATGGGTCCGGGTTCGAATCCCGTGAGGCATGGATGTTGTGTTTGTCTTACAGCACTGGTTCTCTCCTTTCCCTGGAACCAATGGCCCTAATTTTTTTTTTTTTTTTTGATTGGAGGTTTAACGACCACCGTGAGCAACTCAATGGGCTATAAGCAGTCGCCCGTCCCTAATTTAGGGTCACTGGTTCCAGGGAAGGAGAGAGCTAGTGCCGTAAGACAAACACAACATCCATGCCTGAACGGGATTCGAACCCGGACCCCTTACGGACGAATGATTCAGAGGCCAGCGCCTTAGACCACTGCGCCACCGGGGCGGCGGCCCTAAATTCGGGACGAGCGACTGCTTATAACCCACTGAGTTGTTCACGGTGGTCGCTAAACCTCTAAAAAAATGATAAAACTTCTTTACATGTTTTCTTTGCAATTAATGTATTCCCAAGGATGAAAATTTGCACATCGACAAAACGAACTTTAAGTTATAGCACGGTATACTTGATAAAACATAACCATAATTAAGCAATCCAACATTTGTTTGTCTACTGACGTCATCAATATACAGGTCGCGCCATCTATTAATAGGTCTAAACATTAGTCAAAGAAAAATGATTGATTTTTAATATAATTATGGTTGTGTTTTAGCAAGTATTAAGTATCCCATGCTATAATTTAAAGTTAGTTTTATCGATGTGCAGATTTTCATCCTTGGGAATGCATTTATTGCGAAGAAAATATGTAAAGAAGTTTTACCATTGGAAACCTAAGGCAGAAATTTTAGGTGGAACCACCTTAGCCGCCCCGGTGGCGCAGTGGTCTAAGCGATGGCCTCTGATCATTCGTCCGAACGGGGTCCGGGTTCGAATCCCGGTGAGGCATGGATGTTGTGTTTGTCTTACGGCACTGGCTCTCTCCCTTCCCTGGAACCAGTGACCCTAAATTAGGGACGGGCGACTGCTTATAGCCCATTGAGTTGCTCACGATGGTCGTTAAACCTCCAATCAAAAAAAAAAAAAAAAAAAAAAAAAGGTCTTCGGTTCTGCCTATTCTCGTCGATCGACGAACGCGAGAAACGGAAGTGTGGACGAAGACGTCAAAAACAAGTTGTTAGGCTTTCAATTACAGGGAGCGTTGGCTGAGCAGCCGAAACTATGTTGAATAATATTCTATCATTAGTAATATCTTCAGTTTTTATTTCCGAATCCATCAGTTTCTTCCTCTTTTAATAATAGCTTTTGATTATTTGACTGCCGCCCCGGTGGCGCAGTGGTCTAAGCGATGGCCTCTGATCATTCGTCCGAAAGGGGTCCGGGTTCGAATCCCGGGGAGGCATGGATGTTGTGTTTGTCTTACGGCACTGGCTCTCTCCCTTCCCTGGAACCAGTGACCCTAAATTAAGGACGGGCGACTGCTTATAGCCCATTGAGTTGCTCATGGTGGTCGTTAAACCTCTAATCAAAAAAAAAAAAAAAAAAAAAAAAACACCTTAAAACAGTGGTATCTTTATTCTACAGTTGATGACTATCATTTAGCAGCGTATAAAACCTATTGGTTTCGTGACATCACGAGTAAGCCAATCAATACCTGTAAAGACCAAGGAGGTTAGAATAATACTTTTGGAGATGGCCTGAGTCTCTAAACCGTGAAGCCGCAAGAAAATTTGGCGTTGTTTACATGATAACTATGGAATTTAAACTGTATGTATTTTCGAATTGTGTGGTTTTTGGTTGCAGAAATCGTGTTAAGATCAAACCGGAATGAATTATACGTTGCAAAAGAGTGAAGTTTTCAATTTTAACGTTATGTTTTGTTTAGAATTTGCACCAACGTTCGTGTATTTCAATTTAAAATAATGGAAAGGAGCCCAAAAATAATTAAAACTTTTATAAATCCAGCATTTTCTCACACATCGGCAGCAAGTTTTTTTAATTTTTGATTGGAGGTTTAGCGACAACCGTGAGCAACTCAATGGGCTACCAGCAGTCGCCCGTCCCTAATTTAGGGTCACTGGTTCCAGAGAAGGGAGAGAGCCAGTGCCGTAAGACAAACACACATCCATGACTCACCGGGATTCGAACCCGGACCCCTTTCGGACGAAAGATCAGAGGCCATCGCTTAGACCACTGCACCACCAGGGCGGCGACAGCAAGTTACGATCAAGGAGGTTAGAATAAGAGATCCTGAGATGCCCTTGTAAACAGAGCAGTGCCACTTAAGCGTGAAGCCTACAACCCCGAGAGACAGCAGTCAAAGTGTGGGAAACCTGATTGTTTTCAAGGCTATTGCAATGCATTTTGTGTTAGCCGAATCGCCTTCTTTCGTCGCAAATGCTTTCAATTTCGCATCGTAATTTGCTGCCAATGTGGGAGAAAATGCTGAATTTATAAAATTCTTAATGATTTTGAGACTCCTTCCCTTTTTTATTTTAAATTGAAATACACGAACGATAGCGCGAATTCTAAACAAAACATAACGTCAAAATTGAAAACTTCACTCCTGTAAGTAGTATAATTGATTACGATTTGATATTAATGCAGTTTCTGAAACCGAAAACCACGCAATTCCAAAATACACTCAATTGGAATTACATAGGTGTCATGTAAACAACATCAAATTCCCACAGTTTGCGGCTTCACGGTTAAGAGACTCAGGGCATCTCTAGAAGTGTTATTATAACCTCCTTGCTTACGATGCGAAATTGGAAACATTTGCGATGAAAGAAGTCAATGCGGCCAACACAAAATGCATTGCAATAGCCTTGAAAACCATCAGCTTTCTCACACTGTGACGGCGTTCGCTCGCTCTTATAGGCTCGCGTAAAGTGGCACTGCTCAATTTACAAGGGCATCTCCAGATATCTTATTCTAACCTCCTTGGTAAAGACATTGGCTGACTCTCACCTGCCAATACTAAGTTAGAAAAAATCAACTAATACTCTAAGAGGTTTTGGAAACAAATCATGACGTCAGGAAGCTATCGCGCAGGTCTCACTATTTCATGATGGCAGTGACTACTGCGTTAAGATCAAGACGCTGACTTTGAGAAAATCAGGTTGGCAAAATTACACAGCATGAAAAATGGGAAAAACATATTTATAAATTTAATACGAAGATATAATTTATTTTCTAATTAATTTTAAGCCGGAAAGACAGTGCAAATGAATGTGACTGAGCCCCCCGGTGGCGCAGTGGTCTAAGCAATGGCTTCTGACCATTCGTCCGATATGGGTCCGGGTTCGAATCTCGGTAAGGCTCGAATGTTGTGCTTGTCTTACGGCACTGGCTCTCTCCCTTCCCTGGAACCAGTGGCACTGAATTAGGGACGAGCGACTACTTATAGCCCACTGAGTTGCTCACGGTGATCGTTAAACCCCCCAAAAAAAATAAATGACTGAAGGGAATTTTAATTCATTTAGAAACTAGTCAAATAATTTTTTCTTTTTTTTGATTGCAGGTTTAACGACCACCGTGAGCAACTCAATGGGCTATAAGCAGTCGCCCGTCCCTAATTTAGGGTCACTGGTTCCAGGGAAGGGAGAGAGCCAGTGCCGTAAGACAAACACAACATCCATGCCTCCCCGGGATTCGAACCCGGACCCCTTTCGGACGAATGATCAGAGGCCATCGCTTAGACCACTGCGCCACCGGGGCGGCAGTCAAATAATCAAAAGCTATTATTAAAAGAGGAAGAAACTGATGGATTCGGAAATAAAAACTGAAGATATTACTAATGATAGAATATTATTCAACATAGTTTCGGCTGCTCAGCCAACGCTCCCTGTAATTGAAAGCCTAACAACTTGTTTTTGACGTCTTCGTCCACACTTCCGTTTCTCGCGTTCGTCGATCGACGAGAATAGGCAGAACCGAAGACCTTTTTTTTTTTTTTTTTGATTGGAGGTTTAACGACCACCGTGAGCAACTCAATGGGCTATAAGCAGTCGCCCGTCCCTAATTTAGGGTCACTGGTTCCAGGGAAGGGAGAGAGCCAGTGCCGTAAGACAAACACAACATCCATGCCTCACCGGGATTCGAACCCGAACCCCTTTCGGACGAGTGATCAGAGGCCATCGCCAGACCTTGCAGCAGACAAAACAGACGGAACAGTAGATATTTACGTATCATACTGTTGCGATCTCGTGGGTCGTTATCCCACCGTTGACCACCAAAATGTTACGGTACCTGGCCGAGTCAGGTTATGGATTCACCGCTCGCCACCAAAATGTTACGACTGTGGGTCATTATCCCACCGCGGTCAATCAATTTAACAACCGTAGCCGAGCAATTAGTATATTTCTTCTCTGAGGTTCTTCGACGTAGTTCTTGGCGCGAAAACTGTATTATATGGGCATACACTTAAACAATTTGAACCAGTCACATGCGTACACATAAATAATGTGTTCTATGACTGCGCTGACTGCCTAAACAAATATTTAATTGGCTATAAAAACATAACAATGGCACACATACGAATAAAATTTAGCCGTCTTCTGAACATAAGTATTGAGTCAACTTTGACCTAAATCAGTTCCCGCGAGATAGTTTTAATCAACTTAAATTCCACAGTTCAGTCTTACTATTTCTCAGTTCAGTTCTTGCAATATATTAGTTCAGTTCCTCAACTAATTGCGTAGCAGATGTAACAATAAAAACAAAATGTTTCTACTTACATGGATGCTGCCAAGAATAAATCCAAATTGTGATTGCACCAGTAAAAAGATACACACCTCCTTTTTTACATGGAAGATTTAATTGCAGGAGCTGCGTCCCCTGGCGCTACCGTACTCACACACACACACACACACACACACACACACACACATCCAGGCGTTTGTTGAGGGAGCCTCGCTTCGCCTCGTGGTAAGCGCGACTCTTAACTTCCTCCACAGAAGGGGATGAATAGGGATGATGATTCCACACTGCAGTGGTTGGCATTCGAACCCGAGCTTCGCTTGGCTTCGCTTCTCATTGGAATGACCACTGTCCACTCGCAGATTTCTTAATTCCTCTGTAACTTTGCTTTCATTGGGCCAACCAGTCGCTGATTCCATTAGGCGCCCAGCCTTTATCACGCGGATTTAGGCATTCCGCTGTCTTTATTTTAAACTGGCATCTCCAGCTGCCCCGAGTTGCCTCAGTTTCTTACCAAACGCAGGGAGATTAGCTGCTTCATTTATCCCAATTCTTATAGCAGACCCAAGGCATGCAGCCTTTCACATCGGAGAGCGTACAGACAACTAAACTTTCTTCCTTATTTTTACGCTAAGTGCGAAATCTTATTTATCTGCACGGACCACACAGAGAGCAATTGTTCTCGAAAATGCCACAAACAATCGACGAATTTACGATTATTCGCTAAACCTTTTGTCCCCTATCTTCATTCATTTCTACTCAAGTGGCCCCTCTTTGAAATGTAACTCCTTCCCTGTTTAGACTGGCCGTCAGCTGCGCCCTGATATTTACGACCTAACAGCGCGCTAGGAACTCTATACTACCCAGCCAGAAGGAATGCTTCGCCTCCTTTCTGTCCTATCCCCAGAAAAACTTTCTCTGCTGTTTACACTTTTAAACTCCAATCAAGCCTCGAACATAATTAAAACTTAATTAATTTCATACATCCACCACGCCCATTAATTACTAAATTAATGGCGGGGTGGGTCGCAACAATACACTCATTTTCATAAAAATCTGCGCACCAAGAAAAAACCGTTCGATTAACGCGAAACTCAGCAAATAGCTACGGGAAGGGCAGACATGCAAATGATTAAAGTTTCATGCGATTCCGCGTGCGCGCACATCCAAGACCGGCGCTGAAATCGCAATCCTTGGGTCTTATAAGGCGCTGCGCAGGGGACTCCGCGTGCATGCCGAAGTGCATGGTAAGAGTCAGGTGAAATTCCTGAGCGATAGACATACCGAGGAGCCGCCGTAAATGTGCGTACGAGCAACTGACGGAATTTCAATGAGGCTGTATTGTCCGGATGAGAGAGGTAGGGTGACCAGCGCACCGTATCTGCCACAATTTAGACCTGTCGGGCAGTACGGTACGACCGTGTTGGGAGCAATGGACATGGGGAATGCACCCGGACTGTCTCCGGACGGCCCAGACACACCACCAGCAGAGAGGACCGTGGGATCGCGAGAGCGGCACGCATAGATGTAACGACGTCCATGTGCAATATCCAAAGACATGTGGCAGCCGCACAAGGGACTTATGTGTCGGCCAGAACCATTTCAAGAAGCCTGGCAGAGACAAATCTGCACGCTCGACGGCCCTTACGTTTTCTGATATTAATACCTGACTATCGTCGACGTCGATCGCAGTGGTATCAGCAGCGAGCAACATGGAATGCTACGGACTGGCGACGTATAGTGTTCAGCGACGAATCCCGCTTCTGTATGGGAACGGAAAACCTTTTGCGTTGGAATGTGGAGGACCGCACGTGAGAGCTACAATAACAACCTCACTGTACAGCGGCACACGTCCCGAACTGCAGGCCCGATGGTTTGGGGAGCCATCGCTTGTTAATAGTCAGACTTCCCTCGCGGTGATCCCATAAACGTTGACAGCCCAGCGCTACGTACTGGAGATCCTGCTGCCCTAAGTGCTGCATTTCCGGGAGGGGCCGCCCGGAGCCATTTTCCAACAAGATTACGCCCGTCCGCACACGGCTCTGGTTTCCCAGGACTGTATACGTCGTGCTTCGACGCTTCCGTGGCCTGCCAGATTGCCTGATCTCTTGCCCATCGAGCACGTGTGGGACCAGATGGGAAGCCAGCTTTCTCCATGTCCCAGTGTTCGTGATTTAGAGCGTCGGTTGCAAGAAGTTTGGGCCAATCTGTCCCAGCATAGCATACGGCGTCTCTTTGTCTCCAGGATGGACCGTATCACCGCATGTATCCGAACACAAGGCGGTCCGACACGGCACTAACGCTGACTGGAATGTGTTCCGTATGTCCGCGGGAAATCGCCCTGCTGCTGTGATATTGTAATCACTTGTGTCTTTGATTGATTGATTGATTGATTGATTGATTGGAGGTTTAACGACCACCGTGAGCAACTCAATGGGTTATAAGCAGTCGCCTGTCCCTAATTTAGGGTCACTGGTTCCAGGGAAGACAGAGAGCCAGTGCCGTAAGACAAACACAACATCCATGCCTTACTGGGATTCGAACCCGGGCCCCTTTGGGACGAATGATCAGAGGCCATCGCTTAGACCACTGCGCCACCGGGGCAGCACTTGTGTCTTTGGCATGTACCATCTCACTACTAAAATCTCATTTCAATCCAACCCCTCCTTCTTGGTGTCCACATTTTTGCGACAACGAGTGTATAATCGTTGTTTACGGTACTTCGCGTCAGAAAAAAAAAACTGTGTTAGGGATCAAAAGATAATTGTCGTAACTAGTGACATAACTCGCACCTCTACAGTTATGCTACATCACAATTCTAGTCGGTTTTGCTAAACAACTACTTATAGCCCATTGAGTTGCTCAAGGTTGTCATTAAACCTCCAAACAAGTAAGAAAAACAAGGAAGAATCCCGGCGAGGAATGGATGTTGTGCTTGTCTTACGGCACTGGCTCTCTCCCTTTCCTGAAACCAGTGACCCTAAATTAGGGATAGGTGACTGCTTATAGCCCATTGAGTTGCTCACGGTGGTTGTTAATCCTCCAAACAAGCAAGAAAAACAAGAAAGTATCCCGGTGAGGCGTGAATGTTGTGTTTGTATTACGGCACTGGCTCTCTCTCTTTCCTGGAACCAGTGATCCTAAATTAGGGACGGGCGACTGTTTGTAGCCCACTGAGTTGCTCAAGGCGGTCGTTAAACCTCCAACAACAACAACAACAAAAAAGCCTTAACGTTATATCTTCTCTCTCGCGAAATGAGGTTGGTAACGCTTTTGAGGTCAGAGAGCATGACGTCTGCGTGTGACCGGTAAGAAGTAGAATAGATGATGTGAAGCTGAAACAGCAGCCAAAAAGGTGTGGATATTACTGTATAATGTTACAATCGTGGAAGCGGCGTTGTTTTACTTGAAGTTATTTGAAGGCTGCGTATTGGGTACTGTTATTCTGCCTACAAATATTAGTTTGGTTGTTCCGATGTGCCTACTAATATTAGTTTGGTTGTTCCAAGACGACTAGTGCGATAAATTTAAGCTTGTTAGAATAGTAACTTTGTGCTTGAACAATCTTTATGAGGATTACCCGAATAAAGGAAAAGAACTGTAAGTACTGATTCCTTTGGACATTATTTTGCGTGATTCCTGTTGCACGTTAAGTGAAGCACTTAAGAAGAGTTGGTTGTATGCAGGGCTCAATAAGCCAAAATAATACACGAACATTTCAAGAGATGTGACGTATTGCAGAGGTAAAGCAGGTGTCAAGACGCCAAATCTGCAGCGATACATTCCGTCCGTGTTGCTTATTTGGGAGAGCAACTTAACTCGGGGGCGAGGAGGCACGGTTTCGATCCTCGTCACGGACAAATTGGTGTTTTAACAGAGAACGAACTCAAAATTTACATAGAGAAAGGGAACTAAAAGTGAAAGTTAAATTACAGTGTACGTCATAAGCAGCTCTAATGGCTATTAGCACTCGCCCGTCATTAATTTGGGACCACTGGTTCTAGGGAGGGGAAAGCACCAGAGTAGTAATGCCTGATCTGGAACTTTAACTCTTGCCCTCTCGGACAAGTGGTCAGAAGACAGCGCTTGGGCCCATGCGCCACTGGGACACCTAGACAAGTTCAAATGTATTGTTTATGAAACTCGTGAGACATTACACTAACTATGAGTGTTCCTTCGCACAGATATGATATTGAAGGTGGCACTAATCAAATCTGTAAGCCGTGTGAATAGTATACACAGAAGCTAACTGATCGTCACTTCAATGTTATTAAGCATCCAATGTTGTTGTTGTTTTTATTTGAGTTTTTGACCTGGTGGTACAAAGACATACAGGCAGACATAAACATGAGACAGAAATTACACAGCAGCAAGTACAAATCATACATGGTTGGCAGCATAGCAAATGATCAATTTTTTTTTTTTTTTTTTTTGATTGGAGGTTTAACGACCACCGTGTGCAACTCAATGGGCTATAAGCAGTCGCCCGTCCCTAATTTAGGGTCACTGGTTCCAGGGAAGGGAGAGAGCCAGTGCCTTAAGACAAACACAAAATCCATGCCTCACCGGGATTCGAACCCAGACCCCTTTCGGACGAATGATCAGAGGTCATCGCTTAGACCACTGCGCCACCGGGGTGGTATGATCAATTTACACAGATATAGACAGTGTTGATCATCTAACACATTGTGAACAGGTATACATCAAACATGGATTTTACTGTATGCTAAATGACCAATGTACACAGATAATATAACCAGTGTTGGACAAGTAACACATAGAGAGCCAGTGCCGAAAGACAAAGATCCATACCTCACCGGGATTCGAACCCGGACCCAACTAGGGCGAATGATTATAAGCCAGCGCCTTAGATCACTGCGCCACAAGGGCGGCATCCAGTGTTTGTAGTTGGCATTCTGTAGCTGTTATGGTGGTGGGAGGATACTAAGTTAAAATGAAGTTGGCATATGCAAATTTACATTCCACAAGAAGTTATTGGAAAGTTTGCGTTGTTTGTGTTCACGCAGAGTTGAGTCACCTGAAAGTGCAAAAATAAGTGAATATTGTTGCATGTGTATGAAAATGTGTCACTATAAGTCCTAGGATAAAATGTACTCGTTCAATAACAACTTGTGGAGGCGGTGAAAGTCAATTTAAAAGGATAGGACAAAAATTGCAGTTATGAAATACCTTATAAAACCAGGATTCGGATCGATAGCCTTAGTCAAGCTAAGGTGGGGTACATGGGACCAAGTCATGGAAGACAACAGCACACAAAAATTTTCACACTGCACTAATTTTGGACTTTTTTTGAAAGGCTACTGCCTGTATTTATTATTTTTCTTTAAAAACTTAATAAGGTCATTTAGTGGACAATCAGATGGCATTTCCTTTTTGTTGTTTGCTAAAACACAGCAGTATAAAAACAGAATCTCAATTTCTTTTCTATTTCTCTTTGGCCACTGGCCTTATGAACAGCACAACTTTACATATTTCAACACAGTTGGTTTGAACACTAGGCATGCATCCAAAATTATACCATGATTCACATAGCTTACACACAAAAAAAAAAAAGATACTGGATTATTTTTAATTCCACAAGGTGGACAAGTTCTGTTCTTTTGAAACGTACTCTCTTCTCTCTCACCTAGTTAGCTCAATGACAAATTTACAATTTTACACTTATTGATTTAAATTTACAGCACCTGAACAATCTTAGCAAACTCTGCAATCCCCCAGACCAGCTTCGAAGACTTCACTTTAAATTTACAGTTATTTTAAGAGCCACAAATTATACTTTAACAAATCTACTATCAGCAAGTAAACAAACCAAGTAAATTATCCTCAAAACAGAATTTACACTGAGCACAAGCATTAATTAACATTACATAACCTATAGAACTACCCTGAATGAACCCACTTCACTTATAAAGAAACCTCACTAACTTAAGAATTATCACTACTCATAACATCAACATAATTCAGAAATTCAAACAATCTTCTTGCACTAGCTTGCTCATAAAAATCACCTCACTCTGCACTTCACATAATAGCTCAAGATACTTAATAACTCTATACTGTAAACAAAAGCCCAAAATACCATTTAACTAAATTTCCAAACTAAATATCAAGTTCACTAACACCAACAACCAGAATTTAGAATTTACATCCCTAGCACTACAGCAAATCATAAACAAATAAATTTAGATACTTCAAATCACCAAACAAACTTAAATTTAACACCTGCAGTGAATTACTGAGGTAGCAGTGAGGCAAATACTCTCAGTTCAGACACTACCCTGGGTTTTGAGAACCAACACAGGAAGAAAATACCAGTCAGGCTGAAGGCGTGAAATTGGGTCGTGAATCCAATTTCAGCCTATGCAAAAGGAAAGGAAAAAATCCTCAAGTGCGACACATCATCATCAGGCACAGAATTTCCTCTAACATGATCTCACCACATTTCTTGAAGCAACGCTCGACCGACCCTCGCTGGCAGTACATATCTCCGTGAGCAGCGAAACTACTGGGGGGGGGGGGGGTTGAAGACAAGTTTTCCCCAAAAACCACGTCCTCAAGGATCTCCCTTTTCGAACCAATGCATGATCCCACCTTGATAAACCACGCCTGCAAGAGCCTGTCGTACTTCAACCCTAAATACTCCAGGCACATCCGGCCCAGAACCAACACAACTATATCCCAGGAAAAATTCACTTATCTCTCTATATATCCCAAGAAATCCTAAATCACAATATCCACATATATCCCAGGAAAATTCACTTATCTCTCTATATATCCCAAGAAATCCTAAATCACAATATCCACATATATCCCAGGAAAATTCACTTATCTCTCTATATATCCCAAGAAATCCTAAATCACAATATCCACATATATCCCAGGAAAAATCACTTATCTCTCTCCACATATATCCCAGGAAAAATAACTAGCAAGGAAATTCTTCTGCACCATGGCAATGCGCAGGTCCACTTCAGACAATAACACTGACCATTTACATAACCCACTAAATATTTTCACCTTATTGAAAATTAAAATTACATTTAGACTTATAGTAAAAACAAGAAAATTTAGGCCAAAGAAAAGAACAATTAATACTGGAACTGGTGAGCAAAAGTGTGTCTTCTCAACCCATGATGTTCACTCTTTTTGTGAAAATACTAAACTTGAGAACCCAAATACCTCAACTTTTATTTTGCACATATCGCATCCTGGTGAAAATTCCCTACTCAGAGCCCTCTGCCCTAGGACAAGTTCCCGGTTTGCCCTAAGATCACCCCTTTCCAATGGGAGATTAACACTCATCTGGAGCATGTAAAATACTGGTCCTCAATTAACACTCCTACCATCTCAATTTCGACACTCAACACTCCAAGAATGTAAACAACACTTTAGGTTTCCAATTTCATCACACTATAATATGTTCCCAAAATCCCAATATAAATCATCCCATAATTTATCTTCACTCAAAAAAAAAATAACTCAACGCTGTAAAAGACTAGAGAGAAATGTTTACTATTATTTTATCACCCACGACATCACAATAACACTGCTTTTCAATTATCACATGCCCAACTAAACTATTATCGATGCACCAAAATTTACTGTGCCCAAACATTAAACTAAATTTTTCTGATACATCAAAATTTACTGGCCTGGGAAGTTGCTACAATACCAGACACGACAACACACAAAAAAGACATAAATGAAAACATTTTCAACTCCCCTCTCTTTTTTCTGAACTCATACCTGAGGAACTAATAAGTCTTAATTTTGAAAACTGAACGACAACAATATGGGGACATCTGTCCCACATCCAGCTAACCTAAAAAAAAAAAAGAAAATTTCTTCTTTTTTTTTTTTCCGCAGAACTATAAATTTGATTTCACACTGCTGACCCACTCGTTCAACAATTCCGCAGCGGTCACAACATTATACAAAAAAAATCGAGAAAGAATTTACCTTCTGGGCTGGGCAGGAACAAATCTTGTTTCAAATAAAAAAAAATCTTCTCGTCACACCGTCACTGTTGATCCTCTCTTCGCCTCCAACAATGTCTTTCTCTTTCTTTTTTTTTTTTGGACACAATGTGCCCGAGCACTTCACCTGAACACAGGGAAAACAAAAGACATCCCGAAGCTGGTGATGATGGACCCTCTCAGAGGGAGTAATTCTCCCTTGTCCTTTTCGATGCCCATCCCTGGTAGGAATTTGGTCGGCTGCATTGGAAGGTGGACGGCAAAGGCGCGGAGGTTCCCCTTTCTTTATCCATCAGCTCTCACGAGAATGCTTAGGAGTGCATCGGTGATCATCTTTCGCTGCGCCCCGAGGAGGTCTCGTCCTACGGTGGTCCTGTCCTTTCTTCATAATTTCTTCCACCTCTTTTCATCTGGTGGAATCCGCGAGAAATTCATCGCAAGCCCTGAGCTCCTTGTAATTTTTTTTTCATGTAACCAACCATGAGCCTGACAAGTCCCCACGCTAGAAGACCGCCGCTACTAGGCTCCTTTAAGCTTTTTTACCTCGATGTCAAATCATGGTGGTCAGCAAAACGCTCTCCCCACCAAAAGGCGAGGAGAGACTCGGCTGTCCCCTCTTTCTCCCGGCCAGCAAGAGGACAAGAACAAAAGTGTCCTCTCTCAACTGATAAAACTCTGGTATTCTTGAAACCGCTGACCCCTCCCATTGGTCGAAACTTCAGCCTAGCCACTCACAGCTTCCCAACGGAATTTCACTCCCACGCAAGCCAGGGGTGACACTCTGACCTTCACACGTAGGGACCAAGCTTTTGACCCTGAGATCTAAAAATAGATTCTGTTGCTGAATTCCTTACCCAAAAGACGAAAAGATGTTGCACTTTTGGGCGACTTTTCAAGACGTTGGAAACGAGGAACGAAAAATGGCGAATTCTTGCTTTGCAGAAAATCACTAATTTTTAATTTTCTTTTTCTCTCGTTCCGTGATGTTAAACTAAAATTAATTTTGATTCTCTGAGCTGCACACCTACTCGCCTTTTCCTATCGCGATAAAAGAACAGATAAAATAATTATTTTCAAAAGCCCAAAGTCAGTTAAATCAAATATTATTCTTTTTCTCTTTTTTTTTTCTTTCTCCAACGTGAAATTTTGTTTTCCTGGTTGTGATTAAGACAAGCGAATTTTGCGCATGAATTCCCCTGCCTTTCAACCAGGAATTTTCTTCTAACGTATGTCATGGGAGAAAATTTTTGCATTAATTAATCTCCGATAAACCAACAGAAATATTGATCAGGTCTTTCCGAAATTCACCAGAGGTTAAAATTTTCGCCATGACATAGCGAAGGATTTTGTGGTTTTGTTAGTTTAAGGACAGTCATTAGAAGCTGAGTTTGCCGCCCCGGTGGCGCAGTGGTCTAAGCGATGGCCTCTGATCATTCGCCCAAAAGGGGTCCGGGTTCGAATCCCAGTGAGGCATGGATGTTGTGTTTGTCTTACGGCACTGACTCTCTCCTTCCCTGGAACCAGTGACCCTAAATTAGGGACGGGCGACTGCTTATAGCCCACTGAGTTGCTCACGGTGGTCGTTAAACCTCCAATAAAAAACAACAAAAAAATCTGAGTTGTAAGGGCAACAAGCAGTCGTCTGTCCCTAATTTAGGACCACTGAGGAAAGGAGAGAGCCAGCGCAGTATGATAGACACACCATTCATGCGCCAACCAACACGACTCGAACTCGGATCTAGCTCGGACGACTAGTAAGTAAAATTAGTAAATTATGTCAAAAAATAATTTCACACGTGCGCCAAAGTGGTACAAGATTTGGAACCAGAGTTCTATTAGCATTCAGATGAGCTGTCTGTGTCTGAAAAGAAAGAAAGAAAGGAATGTCCCTTATTCAGATTTTTTTTTTATATCTTTTTCTATTCGTGACTGGAAACTAGTTAGAACAAAAATCTGCCGTTTGTTTAAGTGGACGTAGTTGATTGATATCTATTTCTTCAGCACATAACGGACCTCTCATCTGACACGTGGGTTGATGGATTAGACAAAAAGAAATTCGTATCTCAAGGCCAAGGCCGACCGGGAGCATAATTACACTTACTGCACTTCTAATGATCACATTGATGTTACAAAAACAGACAGTTAAGATTATTCTAAACTGGTTTGAAATCTTCTTAGTGCTCTATTTAGTTGTTGTTTTTTCATTCATTACAGTTAAAAAATAAACTTATCGTGCACGCACACGTAACGCAATTATCTCAGATTAGCATAAAATTATCGTAGTAAAAATAAATAGTACAAAATTGTGTTCCTTTTCCTTTGACGTCGTTTCGAACTAAGCAGCAGTTTTTAGCGTTTTATTTTGTATGATATCATCATCATCATCATCATTGTCAACCATTATCAATCCACTGCTGGACGAAGGTCTCCCCAAGTTTCCTCCACAACGGTCTGTCTTGTGCCAGTCTCCTCCATGTCACTCCCGCATATTTACGAATTTCATCCACCCATCTCCCATGTGGTCTTTTTCTGGGTCTTTTCCTGTCCCTTGGAATCCAATCTAAAATTTCGGCTGTCCATCTATGGTCTGTCCTTCTGGCAGTATGTCCAGCCCATTGCCATTTCAGGGATTTAACTCTGATCATGATGTCTTCCACTCTCGTCATTTTTCGGATCCACGAGTTCCTCTTCTTATCTCTCCTGGTTATACCAAGCATGCACCTCTCCATGCTACTTTGAGTTGTCTGCAGCCTTTGTGTGTCTCTTTTAGTTAAGGTCCACGTCTCTGCACCATACGTAAGCACTGGAAGGATGCATTGATCAAACACTTTTCTTTTAAGACATAATGGCATATTGCTCTTGAAAATTATGCTGTTTCTTCCAAAAGCTCTCCAGGCAAGTTTTGTACGCCGATTAATTTCTTCATCAATGTGACCCTCATTTGATATCTGCTGTCCAAGATAAACATACGTATCTGTTATCTCCAGTTTTTCTCCATCAATCGATAAATCTTCATTTCTTGTAAAAGCATTGAACATCACTTTTGTCTTCTGAAAGTTCATTTTTAATCCCACTTCTTTACTCTTGTCAGCAAGTTCCTGGATCATACTCTGCAGCTCTGATGGGGTAGTTTCAAAAATGACTACGTCATCAGCAAAACGAAGGTGGGTTAGATAATCTCCATTAATCTTTATCCCTTTGTTTTCCCAGTTCAGTGATTGAAAGACATTTTCCAATGTGGCATTAAAGAGCTTCGGAGATATGGTGTCACCTTGTCTCACTCCCTTTCCAATTTTTATGTGTGTTGTATTTTCAAACAGCCGAATCTTTGCACTTGCATTTTCATAGATGTTATTAATAATATTAATGTATGCATCTTCAATACCGCAGGATTTCAGAGCCGTGGTAACTGCTGATGGTTTCACCGAATCAAAGGCTTTTTCATAATCGATAAAAGCCATGCACAATGGAAGTTCATATTCCCTCGCTCTTTCAATTAGTTCTCTCAGTACGTGGATATGATCTATTGTGCTGTAGCCACTCCTGAATCCAGCTTGTTCTCTCGGTTGAGCCATGTCCAGTGTTACCTTCAAGCGGTGTGAAAGAACTTCAGTGAAGATTTTATAAACCACTGATAGGAGGCTGATAGGTCTGTAGTTCCTGAGATCCTCAATGTCACCTTTTTTATGTAGCAGGATCATTGTAGCATTGTTCCAATCCTCAGGAATCTTCCCTTCATTAAGGCATCGAGTGAAAATTTGGGCGAGTACTGTTTCAATTTCTCCACTTGCTTCTTGTATGATGTCTATAGTAATTCCATCTTCTCCTGGAGCTTTCCCCCGCTTCATGTTCTTGATTGCATGAGCAACTTCTGCTGGGAGGACTGGAAGAACTCTGGTACCTTTCATGATGTCTGGAGTACATGTATCATCCCTTTCATATAATTTGGAGTAGAAATCTTTCACTCTTGTCAAAATTTCGCCTCTATTTCCTGTTATAGAACCATCTTCTTTTCTCAGAGCCATAATCTGTTTTCTTCCCTTACTGAGATGTCCCTTTGCTATCTTTAGGCTTTGGTTGTTTTCAATTGCTTTCCTCACTAGCTCACAGTTGAATTTCCTTACGTCTTCAGTGATACTTTTTCGTGTTGTCTTGCATAGCTCTATATATTCCACTTTGGAAGTCACATCTTCTTTAGTTGTCCTCATCTCTCTTCTTTTTTGCATCAACATTTTGGTTTTTCCTGATAATTTGTTCACATGCAACTTGTTCTTAGACCCAGCTAATTTTGTTGCTGTTTCCATTAGAGCTTTGGTTGCTTTTCTGTTAACTTCCGAAATATCCACTTCTTCCGATGTTAGGCCTTCTAAAGCAGAGAATCTGTTCTTCAGTTCCAACTTGAAAGTATTATGGTGTTTTTTAAGGTTGGTTATGTCAATACATTTTGTTTGTCTTATGAGCTTGCCACGTTCCAGTTTAGTGTTGAGGTGCATCTTACATCTCACCAATCTATGGTCACTACCTGTGTTGAACTTGTTCAGCACACTGCAGTCTTCGATGACGAATTTTTTGTTACACATAATAAAATCAATTTCACTTGTCGTCCCAATTGGATGTCTCCATGTCCATTTCCTGTGTGGCTTTTTCTTGAAAAAGGAGTTCAAGATGAAAAACCCTTCTGCCTCTGCAAACTCAACGAGAGTATTTCCACGCTGGTTTCTGTTGCCGTGACCGAATTTACCTACTGAAGTTTCATTCTGTTGCCGTTGCCCTATTTTTGCATTGAAATCTCCCATAATTATCTTCAAGTGTTGCTTACTTTTGTTATTTAGATGACGAATTTCCTCATAAAATTCTTCAATTTCTTCTTCAGGATGACTTGTGGTGGGTGCATAAGTTTGAATAATCTGAGCCTGGTATCTTCTCGATAGTTGGATAACGAGTCGTGCAGCTCTGTCAGAGGAACTTTCAACTTCTACCACTTTATCCTTCAGTTTCTTGTTTGTTATAAATCCAACACCACTAGTTCTGCCAGTATCTGTCCCACGATAATAGAAGAGATGTCCACTTTTCAGTTCAATGAGATCTTCTCCTTTTCTCCTTACCTCACTTAGCCCGACGATGTCCCACTTGATCCTTTGTAGTTCCTCTTCCAATTCAAGAAGCCTTGAATCAGAAGATAGGGAGCGTCCGTTATAGGTAGCCAAGGTCAGCATCAAATGGCAGCCTAGTCCGGTCCTCCGGGGATTCTTAGCACCCTCTGCCTTCATGTCGCACTGGCCGCTGCCTTGGCCAGGTACATTCCAGCTGCCGGAGACTGAGGGCCAAGATTTAAGTTGTAGAGTCATTTTGGAGGTGTTTGGCCATAACTCTCCACGCTGGCCAAGCGGGTTGGTGAGTGTGGGATAGCATTTCCTCTGATCCCGATGGTATAGTTATACCGCTATTGGCGGTCGTCAGAGCCCCTTTAGTGGGAACAGGGTGCACCACGAGAAGGCGGGGTTGACATTTGTCAAGGAGAGGCTGTGATGTTACGCATCACCTGACCTGATATATACGAGATTAAACAAGATATAATTCCTTGCCATATTTTTTTACTTAACATCTTGCGTTGTAACGGTGTTCAAGAACAACAAAAAAGTTGATGTGTCTTGGAATAATTATTTTTGGCAGGTGGAAAATCTGCATTTGCGTTTGCCGGGGCAATTTCGTCGGTCTCCAAGCTGGAACAACGAAACTTAAGATTTACGGGAGTCGAACGCCGTAATCAGTTGATACTCATTCATACTACCCTTACGTACGATTTGGACAATCATTAAAGCTCTAAGAACTGCAGGCAGTTTCTCACAGAGGACCATGTTAAACACGTAATCTGCGATTTCTCCCTTACAAGGGACCATGTTTAAAACACGTAACCTACAATATCTCCCTTACAAGGGACTGATTTATCGGACCTGGTGGTAGAAATGATTTATTGAATTATATATAACTTTAGAATGTTTAAAACACGTAACCTGCAATTTCTCCCTTACAAGTGACCATGTTCAACACGTAACCTATAGTTTCTCCCTTACAAGGGACCATATCTAAAACACGTAATCTAGAATTTCTCCCTTACAAGGGGCCATGTTGAACACGTAACCTACAATTTCTCCCTTACAAGGGACCATATTTAAAACACGTAACCTACAATTTCTCCCTTACAGGGGACCATGTTTAAAACACGTAACCTACAATTTCTCCCTTACAAGGGACCATGTTAAACACGTAACCTACAATTACTCCCTTACAAGGGACCATGTTTAAAACACGTAACCTACAATTTCTCCCTTACAAGGTACCATGTTAAACACGTAACCTACAATATCTCTCTTACAAGGGACTATGTTAAAAACACGTAACCTACAATTTCTCCCTTACAAGGGACTTTGTTTAAAACACGTAATCTGCATTTCTCCCTTACAAGGGACCATGTTTAAGACACGTAGCCTACAATTTCTTCCTTACAAGGGACTATGTCTAAAACACATAACCTGCAATTTTTCCCTTACAAGGGACCATGTTAAACAGGTAACCTACAATTTCTCTCTTACAAGGGACCATGTTAAACACGTAACCTACAATTTCTCCCTTGCAAGGGACCATGTTTAAAACACGTAACCTACAATTTCTCCCTTACAATTGACCATGTTAAACACGTAACCTACAGTTTCTCCCTTACAAGGGACCATGTTAACCATTGTGACATCATCAGATGACGGTCACGGATTTTGATGAGTTGTTTCCACTCACTGGAAAGAAATGGCGTACGCATCATGTCGTTGCCATGTCGTGAAGAATTCCGGTATATGTGGAAAGCTTCTAATATATTAAGCTTGATAGTCGAATCAGGATTATCTATAAGCGTAGCGTTTCCAAACAAACATTTATGGTTATCAAACAGAAGTCATCGCTCTTTCCACGTTTATAAGTGAGTCACGGAAAAATGCTCATTGGCCGCCACCGGGAATCGAACCCAGGGTCTTCCAGTTACGCGCCGGATATGCTTCCACTGCACCACAGCGGCCTCGAATTCCTCCAGACGCACATACTGTAGTGTGTGTCAGACTCACATACTGTAGTGTATGTCAGACTCACATACTGTAGTGTATGTGAGTCTGGAGGAATTCGAGGCCGCTGTGGTGCAGTGGAAGCATATCAGGCGCGTAACTGGAAGACCTGGGTTCGATTCCCGGTGGCGGCCAATGAGAATTTTTCCGTGACTTACTTATAAACGTGGAAAGGGCGATAACTTCTGTTTGATGTTCCTAGTCCACGTCAAATGGCTGTATTAATTCATGGTTATTTTCGTGACAATGTTGGGCTATTGGACTTCTGCAGTTCATAGTTCCGTACGTAAGTCTTGTGTTCCTTCACACGGAAACTTAAATTTCTGCGGGTCTGTCCTATATATGAATTATGTATAACTTTAGAATTGTTCCAAAACTATTTTCGAAGTACATAAACGTAGATTCGTAAACAAATAAACTGCCTCTCCTTCCTCGAAAAGCGAGGGGAGTGGGGACGATTTTTGAAATCAGAGGCGCTCTAGTAACTTTTAAAATACCTTTCCCCCTTAATTCCCAAATATTCCACTTGATTATTATGATATAAAAGATGCACCGATCAACAAATAAAAGTTCTACCCTCATTCATTACTTCCTGTCTCCTCTGCAAAAAAAAAAAAAAAAAAAAAAAAGGTTGAAAATACAGTTTTGTATATGTTCACGGGATTTTATATTTAGACCATCCCTCAAGCACAGGTGTAGTGCTTCCTCAATCTGCACCGAAATGTGGATATAAAAGCAATTATTCAGTTGTTAATCATCACTTCCTCGTCATACTCGATATGACACAAATGAGCAACACAACTGGTTTTTGATACCCATTCTTAGTATTTTTTGATGTTGGAGGTCACCATTAACGTCTCTGTTTGCAGGGCTTTACGCACCATTCCCTCTGAAGTGCCGCTGAAGGACATAGGAAGTTTGCTGTGACAAAACTCACTCATTAATAGGCTAGGCAGTTGATGGCATAAAAATTTACAATGAAATACAACTGCGTCATCGACGAGAAGCATAGAACCCCTTCACAATCGGATCTCATCCTTGACAGAGTGATGATGATGATGTCATACACTAAACTTCTGCAAAATCTGAATTCATTACTTAATTTCATGCTGGTTTTTTTTTTTTTGTATAAGTGCGAGTATCAGATAAATTCGCAGAAACGTATTTCGATTGCAGCGGGATTGCTATGCTGTAATAGGTGAAAAAGCTGGGGCTGAAATTTGAAATTTTTGTAACACGAATTGTAAAATGCATATACATAACTAGTATAATAAACGGTTGAATTATTAATGGGCAGTCTATAAGATAGGTCACCAACAACAAAATTTTCGGAATATTCCCATTCAATATTTCCATAATAACACTGGTTCCTTTTTACGAAATTACTGAGCAATTTTATTTCTTTTAATGAAATTACTATGCAGTGCAAAGAAAATTAAATAAAACACGACATAACACCTACGTAACAGAGCAAACGTCGCAGACAGTTGTCCGAGCACGTGCGTGTTGCCACAGATGAAGTCGTTTGTCTTATTAACTTTATTTTATTTTCCAATATTTCTCCTTGATTTTTGTATCGTGCGATAGCGGTGAGCTTAGTTCCGATTTCAGTCACCGGATAAAAGCAGATGGCGCTGCAAGTACTGAATGACGTCAGAGTGTTTTTACATTTTGTGAAATTAGTCTGCAATGCGAAGAAAACGAAATAAAAAACGTCATACCACCTACGTAACAGAACAAACGTCGCAGACAGTTGTCCGAGCACGTGTGTGTTGCCACAGATGTAGTCCTTTGTCTTACTAGCTTTATATAATTTTTCCGATATTTCTCCTTGATTTTACGTATCGTGCGATAGCAATGCTCTTAGTTCCGATTTGGGGCCACCGGATAAAAGCAGATGGCGCTGCAAGTACTGAATAACGTCAGAGCGTTTGGGGTGGTTTACTAACCACGTGATAAATTTTGCACCGTTTCGTGTGCTGCATATGTTCAACATTTAAAACATAAGGGAGTCGAGGTTCTTTGTAGGTGATTTTTAAATACACACAGCTCTTCTACAGGGTGTTTGACAAAGAGCGTCCGAAAGGTATAGGAAAGTAACGGTTTCTCGTAGCAGTAAAGTGAAAAATGCAAAATACGCACCAACCAGAGGACAATTCAGCTATGATAGTTGCACCCTTCGGAATGTATATTTTCCGAAAAATTCGAAAATTAAATATCTATATGGCCCCCTACGGAAACCAAAGTCAATTAGTGTAAAACGTGCCGCGCCGAATTTGGGGTGGGGTGGGGGGGATGGGAATACGCACGGACGCTTTAGAGGAATATTTCGCTGAGATATCAATAGTTGGAATTCTGGACGTATGCCAGCTTACAGCTGCAGTGAACATGTGCAGCGTTAACGTCTGCGAATAGTACATACGGGGGACATCTGCAAGTCTACGTATTCAAAAAAGGACAACTGACATGTTGTCTGTTCAGACATTAGAGGCGCTCGATGTGATTCTGAAAGACACTGCACATGTTATCCTTTACATGTGACAATGCACACATGTTATGTTGCACATGTTCACTGCAGGTAAGAGGGCATATTTCCACAATTTCAACTATCGATATTTCAGCAAAATATCTTAATCCTATCGGAGAAGAAGGTCTCAAACTGTCTCCGTGAAGTCATGTAGGGACCGTTTCTTTCACTTCTTTGTTACTCTAACCGGCAACCGCATAATGCTTCCTAAAGCTCGTGAAGAGAAAAAAATCTCTTGGTGCGTGTGACGGAATGTAATGTGGATGTTGAAGAACCACACACGGACTTTGAATTGTTATTATGGTTGCAGCTTCCTTTTTCTTTTTTTTTTTTGATTGGGGGTTTGACGACCACCGTGAGCAACTCAAAAAGCTATAAGCAGTCGCCCGTCCTTAATTTAGGGCCAATGGTTCCAGGGAAGGGAGAGAGCCAGTGCCGTGAGACAAACACAACATCCATGCCTCACCGGGATTCGAACAAGGACCCCATCGCGGACAAATGATGAGAAGCCATCGCTTAGACTATTGCACCACGGGGACGGCCAGGTGCTGTTTAGAAGCGAACATTATCATGGTGCAAAAGAACAGTTTTTGACAACACATCCCCTTATTTTGTTTCTGGGTTTAACGACAGCAGTGAGCAACTGAACGAGCGAATTAGAGAACCACTGGTTCTAGGGAAGCGAGAGAGCCAGTGCCGTAAGTCAAACACAACATCCATGCATCACCGGGATTCAAACCCGGACCCGTCTCGGATGAATGGTCAGAATCCAGCGCTTCACCACAGTCCTATATCCTAAGTCGTCATGCATCGTGTAACGTATATTCTATTTTAACTTTCCTTTTGAGTTTCTTTTTCTATGTAAATTTGAGTTCGTTCTCTTAGAAATTTTCAAACCTTAACGTTATGTCTTTTCCCGCAAACGAGAATGACGTTGGCTACAATCTGAGGTCGGAACAAGAGTGACGTATGAATGTATGTGATAAGAACGTTAGTTAAAAATACGATGCAGAGGTTGCTTTGGGTGTGGAGATGTTAGGTCGTTACTGAGTTTTGCTTGAAGACCTCTTGACTAAGATATGTGAAGTGGTGTGTACCCTGCCGTGCTATGTTTTGGATTTCGTCTAATGTTGCTGGACCAATGAAAAGTTGACGTAAGTTGGACTTCTGTATATGTTTCGTCTGGCCTTACTCTAACGTGAGCTATCCCGCACAATTAGTTGCATCGCATTTACCCTTCGTTTAACATCTATTCAGCCGAAAATCTTACATAAGGTAAAAAGGGTTACGTTTTAATCGTTACATAAGAAGAATCTTAACTTATGTCTAGCATATTAGCAGCAACAGACACAGCAATCCGTCGGTCTACTGGAACAGAAGAGATTCATACGATCGACATGGTCTTAAATTCGTCACGTTGATGGGTTCCCTGACCGAGCTTCGTCAGTGACACATGTTCTGTCAGATTTAATCCTTTCTACCCATTCGCAAAATTTTCTCCGGCCCGTATACTTATTACTGTACTGTACTTCCATTCTTCTGTATAATTCAGTGGGCTTTATCCCTTCTGCCCAAAGAAACATTGTTATAACATTAGGTTGAACCGTAATGCAAGCGGGAAGAGGAGCTTCCATGTTTACACGCTCATCACAGGATCCGAAGCTTTCCGTGATGCAGGTGCCACCTTGTCTAAAGGCCGTTGTGGCGTATTAACGTTTGTCTGCTACTGTCCCTTGTCATGTCCGTTAAGAAGGCTCATGGCCGTAGCTACCGGGAAGGCAAGGAGCAGTTTCCCTCCCAGAATGGTCATTCCTGGGGCGCAAATTCATGCTCTGAGGGATGTAAACAATAGAAACTAATATAGAGAGTTACACCCTTCTGTATTTTTCGTTAGTCTTCGTCTCATACAGTATTCCATGCCGTTAACTAAAGTACTGAGTATGATGGAGTGAACATCGCATATCCGTGAAGGGAACTTTCTAAAACAGAAAATGGAGGCATAGGAAACAATATGCTGATATATCCAACCTTCATTACCTTTCCGAACATGTTATTGGGATGAAGAACTAATTAATCAGCTGTGCTTTGTAGCAGAAAGTTCTCTGAGCGTTTAACATAGAGCGGAATTTTTCCGAGCCCTAACCCTATAGCTTCTTCTTATTGTTACGTTTACTATCCGATTAATTATCATTCGTTCTGCGCTGCTTTGTGTTTCGTTTTGCACTTCTGTTTAGTGTTGTGTTGTCGGCGTTCACATAACGTTTACGCTTTACTTGGTATTTGCAACCTGTTGTTCTTAGGTAGTTACCTAGTTTTTATATCTGATACATAACTTTGAATAGACAAAGTTATCGCTCTTTCCAAGTTTTTCTTTAATTAACACACAGCAACAGAAAAATTGTATTTCGACACCGGTGGGATCGAATCCCAGATCTCTCGATAACTAGCCGAGTGTGTTCGCCTTAAATCGAATGTTTGTTTGTTTGTTTCTCCGCTATGGAAATCTTCAGTTTTCAATTTAGAGCCACTAGATTTGATATACTATCTCATAGTACTCTGACTTAGACCGTATACGGTTTATGAAAAAGGTCGGAGCCCAGAGTCAAGGGGCACCCCATACAAAATTTTCGTAAAAAGTTTCATTTTTTACTTTTTTATTTTGAAAGCGAATTTAATACTTTTTTTTTTTGTGTGTGATCAGTGCAAGAATTGATTGTTTTGTGAGAAGTGCTTTCCAGCGAAGAACTGCAACACAATTCAGCATCGGAACTGAAGGTAGGTAAACAACAAAAAATCAAACGGAAAAACTAAAAATACTGTGTTTCTAAAGACTCTACAGAGAATAAAATTCAAATTGAATGAATAAATGAAATATAGTATTTGGTACGGTTCATGCCGTAAGAGATTAATCCTTTTCATTTGATTTGTACAAAATTTATATAGTGAATTATCACCAAATTCTCCCGAGCAACGCCGCACAATTCAGCTAGTTCTTAATAAAATTATGTCAAAAACCTGAAATGCGATTTTTGAACGATCATACTTTCTTATAACAGCGATGTGTAAGAAAGCAAAAACCACGTATTATTTGAGTAGAATTCGAAGGAGCGTAATTTAGAACTCGAAGGGGTCGTAATTTGGAATTCAAAGGGAGTGTAATTTGGAACTCGAGGGAGCGTAATTTAGAACTCGAAGGGGGCGTAATTTGGAATTCAAAGGGAGTGTAATTTGGAACTCGAGGGAGCGTAATTTGGAACTCGAATGGAGCATAATTTAAAACTCGAAGGAGTATAATTTGAAACTCGAATGGGGAGTAATTTGGAACTCGAATGAGGCGTAATTTGGAACTCGAAGGGGATGGAATTTGGAACTCTAAAGGGATATAATTTGGAACTCGAAGGGGGCGTAATTTGGAACTCGAAGGGAGCGTGATTTGGAACTCGATGGGGCGTAATTTGGAACACGAGGGGCGTAATTTGGAACTCGAATGTGGCGTAATTTGGAATTCGATGGGGCGTAATTTGGAACTCGAGGGGACGGAATTCGGAACTCGAAGGGGACGGAATTCGGAACTCGAAGGGGACGGAATTTGGAACTCGAATGGGAGAATTTCAAGTGTCGCCCTCCCAGATAAAAAAAAGCTTGCTACCGTCCTGCTAAGCCTTAACTTGCCCTAAGTAAACTTGCTTCACCGTAATTCTTAATGTATTACTTTAGATGAACCCCGCATAGCTTCACTTCGTTGCAATTGTATACTTAATTAAACATGATTTAACTAATTAAGAACTAGGAATAATAATGGCCAGGTCAAAATAAAAAAAATTGTACTTACGGAGTCCACTCTTTTACTCACATTCATCAAGAATAGGTAGCATGGCAAACGCTCTGCTTAATCAAATAGCTTGGTAACAGAACACATCACCTGAGACACAATCCTCTCTCTCTCAACAAAATACTATACTACTTGCGTTGATGCATTCGTAATTAGCACACTTTAAAATGTCGTTATCAAAACAGCGTAATCGTAAAAAAATCGCCAACGTCCGACAAAGCAGTTAGACCCTAAAATAAGTAAGCGTAAATATTGAGAGAGAACCTGAGTGACTCCGCAAGTTAGCGTGAATTCGTGAATACCCTCAAATCAAATCAAATCGACTTTCTCGTACCTTTCAAAACAGCAACTTTTATTATCAACTTCAACATACGTCGTTACTCTTTGACCTGTTGTCAGGGTTGCCAAACACAAATTCGTAGAGAGAGAAACATGCAGCGTTCAAATTGGAAACGTGTTTAAAGAGAATAAACAGAAATTTACATAAGACCACAGAAACAAAAAGGGAAGGTTAAAGTTTATACGTACGTCAACTATATATCCATTAAAAAAAATACATGTCATACAATTGAAGTGCCTAAAATTAAGTAATTCAGGTAAAGTAAATATCATGTGGTTGGAGAGATCTAAATCATGTCTTAAATAATCCGATGAGAGTCTGGTATGGGTAGCAAAATGTTGACCTGGTTTTATCTATGAGCGTGGCCTCATTATACTTATGCCGGTTTTAAACAAATTCCTTTGTATTGTAATTTAATGAGTTTCAGACAAAAATCCTAATATTCAGTTTGAAGTGAGAATGAAAACGAATATAAGCAAAAGACAATGAAAAAGGAAGACTTTACGACATTGATTGCTAAGAAAACGTTCAATTGGTAGCATGATGCTGAGGTTCATCAGATAACACCGTAAATTGGATGACACTGTAAAATACATTGGATGTCCCAAACCCAGTAGGTATAACTAGTGACACAAAAACTTCCTTATCACAGTTCATCGAAGAAATTCTCATGCCTGACTAATCACGAGTAAAAAGACAAAGGCTTTACACTATTTTTTTTATGTCGTTCGTTGCGGGTGTACTTAATCCACGGCCTAAACTGTAAAATTATTTCAGGAATCTGTGCAAGAAATCGTCGTTTTTATCCGGCAATGCATTGAGAACTTTCTAAAGTGTGTTTCATTAATACCTAAACTATTTTCGTTTGGTCTTCCAACCCATACTGTAAATGCGATCATTTTTCTCTTTAATTTTTGCTGTTTCATTTTTCTCGCATGCACACTTTGAGTCTACATTTCATTTTCTTTTCGAATAAGTGACAATTTCAGGCAAAATGTATCGTATAAACTCGTAGAAAGAAAGCTTGCACATCTCGCAACCCGTTAAATAGGCACAGATCAATAGTGTATCATGGATGGAACTTAGAGTTGTTGAAGCAGCCAGGCTGTTTATCTTTACCGGAATATTTTGAATGCTAAATTTGGGGGACTATTCATGTTGTTTGAGGGTTCAACGCCCACCGTGAACAACTTGATGGGTTATAAGTCGTCGCCTGTCTCTAATTTAGGGCCACTGGTTCGACGGAAGGGAAAAAGCCAGCGCCGTGAGACAAACACGACGTCCATGCCTCATCGGGATTCGAACCCGGACCCATCTGGGACGATCGGTTAGTAAATTTGGAGGAGCTGGAAAGTTACAATGAAGGAATGAAAATTATAGGCTGACGAAACTTCTTCAAATGGTGGTGTATTTTAGAATATACACTATATTCACAAAAGTCACCGGACCCCTAGAAGAGAAACACAACATAGCATTTACTGACATTCATTAGTATGGTGTCGGTCCACCTTTGGCCTTATTGCATGCACTGACCCTTCGAGACATGCTTTCGACAAGGTTTTGGAACACAGCGATAGGTATGCGCTTCCATTCAGTACATAATGCTGCCGCTTACTGTTGCCTAGTAGTAGGCCTTGGCCCCAAACTTCTTATGCGGCTCTCTGATTCATCCCATAGGTGCTCTATGGGATTAAGATCAGGA
The DNA here is from genome assembly GCA_039090855.1 of Macrothele yani. Classification (NCBI taxonomy): domain Eukaryota; kingdom Metazoa; phylum Arthropoda; class Arachnida; order Araneae; family Macrothelidae; genus Macrothele; species Macrothele yani. The sequence goes on from CM077029.1 coordinate 35,524,023, forward strand.
TTCTGTGCTGGCCAGTCCACACAACACACTATATGGAATTATCGTCAAACCACGCCGTAACCGTCCGTGCTTTATGGCATGGTGCATTATCCTGCTCGTACCGTCAAGGCTCGGTTCCATAGTATTGCCACAGAGTTGGTAGGGCATGATTGTTAAGAATATCGAGGTACATGTGCTGGTTAACAGGTCTGTCCACGATAGGCCTGGACCATATCACGAAAAACACCCCCACACGAGTACACTGCCAGCTACAAACTTGACCGTAGGAACAGTACATTGTGCTAAATAGCGTTCTGCCGGTTGCCGCCGTACCTACACACGGCCATCAGACTGATGGATCGTGTATCTGGATTCATTAGTCCATAGGACCTGTTTCCATTAGTCCATAGGACCTGTTTCCATTAATCCATAGGACCTGTTTCCATTGAACTAAGGTCCACGATAAATGTTCTCTTTAGCATGCTAAACGACGAGTAGCATTCCGAGTGGAGATTAAAGGCTCACGAGCAGCCGCACGACTACGGTAACCCATGCAATGAAGTCCTCTGCGAATGGTAAGTGTATACATACCGAGGTTCCAGCATTTTTACCCACCTGTACACTGAGGTCTTGTGTAGTACTCCGTCGTTTAGCTGTAACGACTGTCCTGAGGCTTCGACATCCTCCATCACTAATTTTCCTTGGTCTGCCTGTACTTTTTGCTGCTTCAGGCACGTCATGTGTCTTCCACTTATTCAGTACATCCAAAACAGTTGAGTTGGGTATGTTTAAACGCCTCTCGGCTTCTCTCATGGACAACCCACTAATATAACACCCAACAATCTTTCCTTTCCTCAAAGTCAGTTCTCTCCCGCCGCGACATTTTCACTTAACCTCACAGTGCGATATGATCGCGGACAGCTGCAGGCTTGTGTTTATACCGCTTGCAGCTGTACGGCGCATCTGAACAACGCAGCGCATCTGCTCATTTGCTTTTGAAGGGGTGTCCGGTGACTTCTGTCAATATAGAGTATTTCTGTTTACGGTGATTTCTCCTTTTGTACAAGTGTGACTGAAACAAAAAAATTGTATCGAATGCCCGGATTTATTGAACACTTCGTTTTAATCCGTTTCGACATGAAAAGGTGTTTTTAAAAAAATCTTTATAAAACGAAACATTCCGCTAAGAACAGAGTACAGTTAAAGCTCCTTATTCACGGTTCCCTTATTCGCGTTTTCACTATTCGCGGGTTAAAAAATTGTGACCAAGTTCCTGTATTCGCGACTAAAAATTTCTTTATTCACGGATCCAGTCGGTGTATTAAAAGGATTCGGTGTCCTTTATTAACGCATCGACATCTTTTGAGTACTGCTGGCACGTGCCGAGGCGGCTTTTACAAAGAGTGTAACCGAATGGACTAATATCGAAGTAAAACAAACCTTATTGCCACTATGCCTAAAGTACGTTGTCAAATGCCGCCGCCGCCGTTTTACACGTTCCGGTATGTCCTTTGATAAGAGCCGCCTTCGCCACGGTCGGTGTTTTATTACTTCAACTTGTCAGTCGTTGCAATAATTTGGATTGAATAACACGTGTCTTTTCTGCTTTGTTCCCAATTTATAATGTCGAGTAAAAGGAAAGAAAAATTAGTTCCGATGCGGAAAAAAATAGTGTTGCCGCTTAAAGTAAAAATAGAAATGCTTGACCGTTTACGCCTTGGTGAGTCGTTTGCATCCATATCACGCTCTTTCAATGTTAATGAATCAACTGTACGATCCATCAAGAAATCCGAAGACAAAGTAAAGAATTCTATAGCTTCAACCTCACTATCAGCAAAAATTGTTCGTGATCCAGCAATTGAAAAAATGGAAGCTGCGTTATCATTATGGATTGAAGATCGTAACCAGAAAAGAGTGCCCCTAAATGGGCTTATGATCCGCGAGAAGGCAAAGCGTCTTTACACACATTTTAAAGAACCTAGTGATGAACGTACAGATGGAGGATTTCCAGCATCAGAAGGTTGGTTCAATAAATTCAAGGTGCGACAATCATTGCATAGCATTAAAATTGTTGGAGAAGCTGCATCTGCAGACACCGCCGCAGCAGAAAGATATCCAGAAGAATTTTCAACTTAATTGCTTATGGTGGATACAAACCGGAACAAGTGTTTAATGCAGATGAAACTGCCTTGTTTTGGAAAAGAATGCCAAACAAAACTTTCATATCCAAAAGTGAGAAGTCCGCCCCTGGTTTCAAGGCAGCAAAGGATAGAGTTACACTGCTGCTGTGTTCTAACGCATTTGGAGATTGTGTTATAAAGCCACTAATGCTTTACAGATCGTTAAATTCTCGTGCTTTAAAAAATTCAAACAAGGACAACCTGCCAGTGTTTTAGCGCGCAAATAAGAAAGCGTGGGTTACAAGTGCTATTTTTTGTGACTGGTTCCGGAATTGTTTTGTTCCTGAAGTTGAGACTTATTTGAAAAAAAAATAATTTAGACTTTAAGGCCGTTCTAGTTTTGGACAATGCTCCAGGTCACCCTCGTGAGCTTGAAACTATGCATCCAAATATAAAGGTGATATTTTTACCTCCTAACACGACGGCTTTACTCCAACCCATGGACCAAGGAATAATCCAGGCGTTCAAGCTCTATTACATTAGTTGAACCTTCAAAATCATACTGGACACCATGGAATGTGATCCTGATATGAATGTGATGCAATGCTGGAAAAATTTTGACATAGCAAAATGCATTGTTAACATAAAAGAATTGTTGGAAGAACTGAAACCATACACATTGAAATCATGTTGGAAAAAACTGTGGCCTGTTCTGACTGTCGGAAATGATGAAGAATCCGTGCAAATTCAAACTTTAACTGCAAACATTGCTCAAGTTGCGAATGGAATAGGACGAGATGGCTTTGAACAGATAGAATCAAGTGACATTCAAGAGTTGCTTGAATCGCAAGATGAAGATTTGACCGAAACCGACTTGGAGGAAATGTTAAATCCGCATTCCATTGAAGAAGAGGCTTCAACGAGCACTGAAAAGGTGACTTTTAACTTGAAAAACCTGAGTGAAGGTTTACGGATGGCAAATGAGCTTTGTGATTTCTTCATGAAAATTGATCCATCTATGGAAAGTAGTCTTATTTTTAAAAGGCAAATTGTTAATGCCACAGCTGAATATCAATCTGAATTGAAAGACCTTTTAAAAGCGGCAAAACAAGAAAAAATTACTAAGTTCTTTAAACCCTTGCCTAAGCCTGACAATAATAATTAATAGATATTGTTAAAAACTCTCATTAATTTGATTTTATTTTGATTTCTTTTTTTTATTTTGGAACCTTGGAATGTATCCCTTTGTAACGTACCAGGAGATGTGACGTACCTGCCAGAAGGACGCACACGACATAAAGGCAGATAGGAATCAGAATAAAATGTCCGCGTAGCTTAATTGGTAGAGCAACTTATTCCGGATTGAGTGGACCCGGGTTCGAATCCTGGCGCGGATAAAAATGACGGAGAAATTTACTTCGTTATACCTTATAATCCCATACAAATTACCATTCCATATTCACGGTTTCTGTATTCGCGGCATATTTACGGAACATATACCTCGCGAATAAGGAGCTTTTACTGTATACTAATACCTCTAGGGAAAAAACTGGCATTATTTAAAATACGCAATTTAAGCAATGTTCTGTATAGTGAATTAAACCAGTTCCAGATTAAAAAAAAATTACCTGATTTCTACAGTCGTTTAAACATCTACTAACGGTAGAAGCTACTCATGCCCACTAGCGGTAGAAATATAAATTATAAAAAGTCACAGATTGTGCACAAATGTTCCTCATAGAGGAATTTACTCGAGGAATATTAAAATCGCAGAATTAAAAGAAGAGATATGGACGAAAACGTGTTGAAACTTTACGCCACTAGTGCTATACTTTATTGCATATTTACCTTTCACTCATCAGGAATCTGGACAAAAGGAAAGGTTTAGTCAATGGCACACGTATGATCGTAAAGTCGCTCTTCCAAAATACAATTTGTGTGGAAATTTTGTGCGGAGAACATAAGGGGTCGTTGTACACCTTGCCACGCATTCCGTTGACTCCAAGAGACAGCGCTTTTCCTTTCATGATCAAATGGATTCAATTTCCGATCATATTGTCCTTTGCGATGACAATTAATGAGTCAAGGACAGGCATTTGCCAAAGTCGGAATATACCTACCAGAACCAGTCTTCTCACATGGTTTTGGTAGGTATATTCCGACTTTGGCAAGTGTCTTCTCTACGTTGCCCTATCTCGAGCAAGATCAAGAGATTCTGTTGCAGTAAAGATCACTCACGAAGATGCACCTGGATTACCTGTCGCAAATGGATGGACTCAAAATACTGTTTTTACTGAAGTGTTTGAATGAATTTGTCACATTTTTTTGTTAATCAAATAAAGTGTGCATTTGTTGTTTGATATGAGTTTATTCTTTTCATATAAATAAATAAATAAACAAACTAACCGTCGATTTCGACTCGTTGTTCTTTAACGGTAGCATCGAAGTTCTTTACTAATAATAAACTCAAAAGAAAGCTTCAAGATAAACCGGTTCCTCAAGTCGCGTATTTTTTAATAAGTACGATTCGCGCACGTGAATGTGCGTGTTGCGTCGCAACGTGGTTCAAATAGACGAAACAGGCCTGTTTTGTTTTTATATTCATCTGTTGGTTACTGTTATACTCCCTCCCCTTTCTCCCCCTTTTTCTTTATTTTGTCATTTGCTCATTTCTTTAGTTATTCATTAACCTATATCCTGATCGTAAATTCCGCGTCTATCTTTTGCACAAGCCTTTTCAAATTACGAAATGCGCTAACAGGCATTGACGCCCATTGGTTTGCTGTCCTAATGTTAACACGCAATTTGTTTTTTTCTGTACGCCTACTAGCTCTTTCCTCTTTTCCACATTTTTCCGCCCAAAAATACCAGAAGTGACATGAAAAACTTCATGTCTGAAAGTATAAAACTCTCGAGCTCAAAAATTATGTTAAAGAACATATAGGTTTACTGTTTCACCCACTGAGACGTTACGAGTACTTTTTCACCATCGTGTTACTACAGAAGTCATCTTTCTTCGTCAAAATCGTATGCTTCGTTTGAAATGGGATAGTGCTGTGCGTTTGGAGGTATCAACTAAAGCCCTGCTGGTGTAACATTTTATCTGTAATTTTACACGGACTATTAATTTTGCTATAAATTTTGTGGGTTTTTTTAAGAAGCCACTGGCATATCATTAGGAAACTGTTGTTTCTGAAACTTACCACGTTTTTAACACACGGGAATTTAGCATAACCTTACCCACAAAAATCATTTAGAATAATGTATTTATTTACGAATAATTGATATAACGTTCACATTTGTGGTATTTTTATACGTTCATACTAATGTAGGGGGGGGTTGGCGCCCCGGTGGCGCAGTGGTCTAAGCGATGGCCTCTGGTCATTCGTCCGAACGGGGTCCGGGTTTGAATCCCGGTGAGGCATGGATATTGTGTTTGTTTTACGGCACTAGCTCTCTCCCTTCCCTGGAACCAGTGACCCTAAATTAGGGACGGGCGACTGCTTATAGCCCATTGAGTTGCTCACGGTGGTCGTTAAACCTCCAACCAAAAAAAAAAAAAAAAAAAAACTAATGTAGGGGGATCTTGATCTGTGCTTTCGGCGGGGTACATAGTGCATGCACAACTGCAAAATGGCTAATTTTTCTCTGCGGATCTTTCTGAGTTATGTGTGTATTGAACAAGTGCGTAATATAAACAGGTAAGTTAGTTGTCGAATGTTCAGCGCTCTTTATATTAATCGGTTCCAATAAACGTTTAAACGAAGTTTTCATTTTAAAAATTACAAAACGTCAAAAATTCCAATTGATCACCTCGCAGATCATGTATTATTCTAAGAGTTCGATTTTACAAAGGTACGACATGTAAAACTGTTGCGCAGAAAAAAATATACTCGTGACTAATGTATGCAACGTCAGATATCAATGAACTTGTCTGGTGTTCAAAATCATCGATAAATATGTATCACTGCGAACCTTAAGCGTCTATTGTATGTGGAATCGCTATAATTTTTACTGATCCGCAAGTTCAAATTTAGAGATACAGGGCGAAAAACTGGGTAAACAGCAGTTCCATCCTCTATACAATACAAGGAAATCCGCTTAGTACGCTCACGGTTAATAAGATTTCCAGCTGAATACACATTTTTCACGCTGTCCCTAGAATTGAGAGGCAAATAAGTGTCAAATGTGCTTTCAAGAGCTAAGATTTTGCTACAAATACATCAGAAGCAGAAATTAACACTTATGCCCCCTGGTGGCCAAACCATTCTTTACCAAACATTAGAAATTATGTGAAAAATATTTTCCATCAGGTCTTGTATGCGATACAGGAAGAATTTTTCAAATCGGAGTTTTAGAAGCAGAAATAACGCAGAAAACGCAATTTGCCTTTTTGCCCCATAGCGGAAAGCCTATGATTTACTTGAAAATTTTGAATTTATAGGAAACACATTTCGCATCGGAAACACTATCCAACAAAGAAGGAATTTTTCAAATCGGACTCCTAGAAGTAGAGATATTGACACAAATAAGATATACATCTACGCCCCCTGGCGTAGAAACCATGCACTATTTTAAGAAGAAAATGTTCCGAAAAGGTTTATCGATGTGAGTGGCATCAGTCCACGAAAGACGTTTTTCAATCGATATTTTAGAAGCTGAGATTTTATGGCAAATGCATCAGAAGCAAAAATTAACACTTACGCCCCCTAGTGGCTCAAGTATTCTTTACCAAAAATTTGAAATTATATGCAAAAGATTTTCTATCAGGAGGTGTATCCGCTGAAGAAAAAAAATTTCAAATCGGAGTTTTAGAAGAAGAGTTATCGGGAAAAATGAAATTTACTTTTACGCCTCCTAGCGGAAAATCTAGGCGTAATTTGAAAAAGTAACTATGTCTAATAAATAAACCTATCACTCTTTCCACGTTAAGCAACGCACAGCAACCAAAAAATTGTTATTCGGCCGCCGTCGGGGAATTGAATCCCGAATCTCTCGATATCTAGGCGAGCGCGTTAGCCTTACACAACAGCGGCCAACAATTCACGGCGCTATGTGTGTTTTTCTTTTTTAGTCAGCATCTGACATCATAAATCCGTAAGATGGGCTCAGCTACTGAGACGTCTCCATCTGGTGGGTATTAACGGCACTGGCTATATATTAATTATAGCAATTAAATCCAAGGGCGAGATCCAAAGTGAAAATCCTCCAAATGCGTGGCGTCAGTTGAATAAATAAATCCATCGCTCTTTCCACGTTAAGCAACGCACAGCAATCGAAAAATTGTTATTCGGCTGCCATCGGGGAATTGGATCCCGAATTTTTCGAATTTCTCAGTAGCTGAGCCCATCTTACGGATTTATAATATCAGATGCTGACTGAAAAAGAAAAACACACATACCGCCGTGAATTGTTGGCCGCTGTGGTGTAAGGTTAACGCGCTGGGCTGAATATCGAGAGATTCGGGATTCAATTTCCCGACGGCGGCCGAATAACAATTTTTCAGTTGCTGTGCGTTGCTTAACGTGGAAAGAGCGATGAATGGATTTATTCAACTAACGCCACCGTATTTGGAGGATATTAACTATATCTAAAATACTCTTCGACATAAATGGAATCGAGAGATAAAATAATTTTTTCAATCGGATGTTCAGAAGCAAATATGTGGAATAAAACGTATTTTTGAGTTCGACATCATCTGCATTTACGCCCTCTAGCGGCGAAATTGTACATCGTAAAAAAAAAAGAAAAGGAAATGAAGGATCATCATTCGCATATTTCAAGCTTCCCAACGCAAAAAGAATTTTTCAAATCGGACTAATAGTTGCAGAGATATCGTGGGTACAGACGGACGAACGGACGGACAAACCCGTAACATAAGCACGATCTTGTTTTACAAAAGACGTGCTAAAAAACGGGTCAGTCGCGTGTTAGATGAGTCACTGGATGTTTACTTTGATTAGACAGAAAACTCCCCTATTCCTCCCCGCTAGCTAAACAGGCTTGTGTCGTGCGCTGAGCTTGTGGCTTTCAAGTTACAGATGCGGCTTTCTCCAGCATAAAAGTCCCTTTTTCCACTACCTTGACGGGGGAAAAGCATAGAAACCATTATTTTTTGTGTTCCCCAACAGTTTCTTGAATGTGCTGCCGACATATACAATTGCAAAGCTACTTTGCCGTCTAATACACGATTTAAATGATTTTAATATACATATAAAACATGAATATTATGTACACTAAAACGCAAGTTAAAAACATGTTTTTAGCACGTCTTTTGTAAAAAAAGATCGTGCTTCTTTCTGTTATCGGTTTGTCCGTCCGTCCGCCTGTACCCACGATATCTCTGCAACTATTAGTTCGATTTGAAAAATTCTTTTTGCATTCGGAAGCTTGAAATATGCAAATGATGATCCTTTATTTCGTTTTTTTTTACAATGCACAATTTCGCCGGTAGAGGGCGTAAATGCAGATGATGTCGAATTCAAAAATACGTTTTATTCCACATATTTGCTTCTAAACATCCGATTGAAAAAAAAAATTATCTTTCGACACCATTTATGTCGAAGAGTATTTTAGATATAGTTACTTTTTCAAATTACGCATAGATTTTCCGCTAGGGGGCGTGAAAATAAATTACATTTTCCCCGATAACTCTTTTTCTAAAACTCCGATTTGAAAAAAAATTATTTCTTCAGCAGATACATCTTCTGATGGAAAATCTTTTGCATATAATTTCAAATTTTTGGTAAAGAATACTTTGGCCACCAGGGAACGTAAGTGTTAATTTTTGCTTCTGATGTATTTGCCATAAAATCTGAGCTTCTAAAAGATCGATTGAAAAAATTATTTCGTGGACTGATGCCGCTCACATCGATAAACCTTTTCGGAATATTTTCTTCTTAAAATATTGCGCAGTTTCTCCACCAGGGGGCGTAGACGTACATCTTATTTTTGTCAATATCTCTACTTCTAGGAGTCCGATTTGAAAAATTCCTTCTTTGTTGGATAGTGTTTTCCGTGTGACCTGTTTTTCGTACAATGTTAAAATTTTCAAGTAATTCATAGACTTTCCGCTAGGGGGCGTAGAGGTAAATTGCGTTTCCCCCTATATCTCTGTTTCTAAATCTCCGATTTGAAAACTTCTTTCTGCACCGGATACAGCTCCTGATGGGAAATCGTTTGCACATAATTTCTAATTTTTGTAAAAAAATAGTTTGGCCACCAGGGGGCGTAAATCTTAATTTCCGCTTCTGTTGTATTTGCAACAAAATATGAGCTTCTAAATTCCCGATTGAAAAACACGTCGTTTGTTGACAGATACTAGTCATGTCGACAAACCTTTTAGAAACATTTTCTTCTTAAAATAGTGCATGGTTTCTACGCCAGGGGGCGTAGATGTATATCTTATTTTTGTCAATATTTCTACCTGTAGGAGTCCGATTTGAAAAATTCCTTCTTTGTTGGATAATGTTTCTAGTGTGACATGTGGTTCATATAATTTCAAAATTTTCAAGTAATTCATAGACTTTCCGCTAGGGGGCGTAAATGTAAATTGCGTTTCCCCCTATATCTCTGCTTCTAAATCTCCGATTTGAAAAATTCTTTCTGCACCTCATACAGCTCCTGATGGGAAATCGTTTGCACATAATTTCTAATTTTTGTAAGAAATGGTTTGGCCACCAAGTGGCGTAAGTCTTAATTTTCGCTTCTGTTGTATTTGCAGCAAAATATGAGCTTCTAAAATCTCGATTGAAAAAAAAGTCGTTTGTTGACCGATACTACTCATGTCTACAAACCTTTTAGCAAACTTTTCTTCTTGAAAAAATGCATGGTTTCTACGCCGGGGGCGTAGATGTATATCTTATTTTTGTCAATGTCTCTACTTCTAAGCGTACGATTTGAAAAATTCCTTCTTTGTTGGATAGTGTTTCCGATGCGAAATGTGTTTCCTATAAATTCAAAATTTTCAAGTATATCATAGACTTTCCGCTAGGAGGCACAAAAGTAAATTGCATTTTCAGCGTTATTTCTGCTCCTAAAGCTGTGATTTGAAAAATTCTTCCTGTATCGCATACAAGACCTGATGGAAAATGTTTTTCACATAATTTCTAATGTCTGGTAAAGAATGGTTTATCCATCAGGGGTCATAAGTGTTAATTTCTGCTTCTGAAGTATTTGTTGCAAAATCTGGGCTCCTGAAAACTCGACTAATTTTTGTTTTTCTTGGACCGATACCGCTTATATGGATAAACCTTTTGAGAATACTTTCTTCCTAAAATAATGCATGGTTTTCCCACCAGGGGACGTAAAGTCACATCTTATTTTTGTCGATATCTCTGTTTCTAAGAGTTCGTAAGTTCACGATTCCGTTTACAGCAATATCTGAGGGATTAAAAACCCGATTGAAAATCTTCTTTCTATCGTCAGATCTATTGTTTTCCTACCGGTTCCATTGACTTTGAATAGCTATGATAAATTTAATTTGCGTGGGAACGGATTCAAAAGACGTGCTTATTACACCCGAAAATTCGGTGTCATCTTTCTTGTTAACTTGTGTTTTAGTGTACATGCATGTTTTAACTGTGTTTTGGTTTTTTTACTAGTTAAAAACCTGTTTTTAACTTGTGTTTTAGTGTACATAATATTTATTTTTTATATGTATATTAAAATAATCTAAATGGTGTATGAGACGGCAAAGTTACTTTACAGTACCTACCTGAACGAATAAATCACTTTCATCCGACATATACAATGGTACGTAACGTAGGTTTTATTTATTTTCTATTTCCGGCTAAGACGCTTTCCTGTTTAAGACGCTAATTTGCGTCGGTCCCTTGAAAACTGTATTAAGCGGATTTCACTGTATAATGTTTTGATTTCATTCGTCTTACCAACATGGCGTCAGAGTCTGTGACTTGTGATCGTGACGTTTCGCTGGCTTCATTTTTATTGCACGAGATGAATCGGCGGAGCTCTTTACTCGCATCTTTTATGACCTCCTTGTTCACTCCAAACGTGACAGAAGCTATTACAAAAATCCGTTTTTATTGCCGCAGCAACTTGTTTGTATGTGCCAATCTTTCACACACCTACGGGTAGTTTCTCTTTTTTTTTTTTTTTTTTTTTTTTTTTTTGTTGAGTATTTAACGATTATCGTGCGCAACTCAGTGGGCTATAAGCAGCAACATTCCCTTTAAACGGCTATGAGCAATGCGGCCCTAAAATACGAGGGAGAATAAAAAACAAAATAACAACTAAATGCCAAATAATTAGTTCAAATAGAACAAGTGCAAAATCGTTCTGATCTGACAGTCCTTTCAAGAAATAAATCGTCCCATTTACCAGCGGCTTACAGTTTAAGTGACCGGAAGGCCTTTCCCCCGCCACCTATCATGAGTGCAATAGTTAGTACAATGAAGTTGGTTACGGTTTGCTGTGATTGGCTGACGCTGATGTGTTGTTTTGAGAAAAGACTCAATATCTGCCTCTTTCTCGGCGTAGGAAAAATCACTAATCCGCATTCTCGCGTTCACTGTCTGATAGGCTACTTTGTAAGAAGCCCTTGAGAATGAAGAGGACAATGAGACGAACTTAGAAGGAGGCGAACGGCATTTAAGAAAAGTGTTGTTTTGACTTTTGAGAGCCCGAATTTTATTTATTTATTATTGTTTTTGCAGGTAATTGAATTTCGATTTATGAAAATTAATTAGGGATTTGGGAATTTTAATCTAAAATGCTTACTGCGCGGAGGAAGTTACGTCGCTGCGCTGCCGCGCGCGCGCAGCTTGTAGGAAACATTGATAAGCAGTCGCCCGTCCCTAATTTCGGCCCACTGGTTCCGGGTAAGGGACAGAACCAGTACCGTAAGACCAACACAACATCTATGCCTCACATTATTTGAACCCGGATCCATCTCGGACGAAAAGTCAGAAGCCATCGCTTAGACCACGGCGCCACCGAGGCAGCACGGGTAGCATCATGGTGGGAGTCTAATACAACAAACCTGTGAAGCAAAACATCAACGGGAGAATAGAAGCGACAATGTTAATAGGTTGTGCCGAAACTTTGGGGGTGAATTTCTGAAGACTGTTACGCAATTGGGCGTAGGAGTTACATGTATCGCTTTTACGCAATCGCGTGTAAAAGCCGAAATTTGCCGACACTGAGATTCGAACCAAGACCGTCTAGAAAGTACATGACATGATATTAGAGACAGGAATTCCCTCCGTTTGTGACGTCACTCTCATGTTACATGGACTGACACGTCCGTGACGTGTTTGATGTCATACTGCATACACGACAGCGTTGGTAACCAATCGGAAGACTCGGTTTCTACGTGACGTCACTAAAAGAGGGAGCTTTTCTCTAATATCATGGCCTTGTGTTTTTTAGACAGCCGTGTTCGAACCCACATTTGCCTTCTCCGGAGTCGACTTTTTGGCCAATTGAACTACACCGACGAAGTCTATTGCTGCAACTTGCGGTTTTGACATGTGCGTCACTTCTGAGGTTAGTACGTCACAAGACACAGGCCACCCAGGTGTCCGAGTGGTCAGAGGCGCGAGTTTCTGGCTAACCCACCGAGTTGGGCCCGCGTTGAAGCTCCGGGTGAGGTATGGATAGTCTACTGCATTGGCTCTGCCCATTTTCCGGAACAATTCCCCCAAATTAAAGATATCGCTAATGGCCTTAAGTGCTTCATGAGACTCACAAAATCACGACCCACAAAAACTCAGAGATATCAAGATTTTGCCCAGTATGTTCAAGATCCCAGCTTTCCTAGTAAGATAACTCTAATGTCATACGGGTTTAAATTCATATTTTATGTTTGCAACTGTATATTTGCTCCTGAAAAACAGATCGGGAAAAAATGCATTTTGAATTAGACAGTATGACTAATTTTTACTTTCTTCGGCAAATTTTCTTTTTTTTTTAATGATGCGATAGCTTGTTGATATAAAATGCATTATAGGAAAAGGCGCAAAATATTGTTGATTTGTGTACACAACATCACCCTTGCTTTAAAATTTCGTGGGAAACTCCAGGCGTTTTTCTTGAGTCTTCTTTCTCGTGTGCGTCTGAGAGTTCGGCGGCGTAGATTTTTCTTCTTTATTTTAAGCATTCTACGAAGCGTGACAAATTTTCGCCACGCGGCTGGGGTGGTGCTCCGTTTTTGGTAATTTTGTACCAACTAATTTCGGCGAATTTGTTCACAAAACAAATTCGATTTGCCTTTTCGGAATGGAGAAGATGGACAAAAGAAGCCATGATGCTTATACGGCACCCACGTGAAAGCTCTCCATTGTTTCAAGTACTGGGCTTAAGTTTCCCACAACAGATGTTTGTTTGAATGTTCAGCTAATAACTTCCGGTGAAGTAGATGCCAAAGCACCTTCCGGAATCTCAAGGAAAGGAAAAATCGTTACACTTAATATATTTTTTCACGGCTTTATTCTGGTGCCACGTGGATGATTTTCCGTGTTTTACATTTTCCCCGTTCATTCTAATTCCCATGGACAGTTTTATTGTTTCGTTTTGTGATGCGATCTCGGCTGCTGTTACTTGACATGAGGTTACGAAGGTTGAAGCTGCTCGGCAGGAATCGATTTTTTTATTTCTTCTTAATGCGCAAAACCTGTCCTTGAGAAGGAACTCGTGGATCTAGCACTAAGGAATTTAAACCTTCGATATAAAAAGAGGTCAGAGGTTGAATTTTAGTGTTTATTGTGCTCTCAAGAAAGGAAAATGAAGTGCACAGTTGTGGTGAGCGTGGTAGGAAAATCAGGAATTGTTTGTCTTCTGTATTGTACGTAGAATTCGTGTAGGGTGAGATTTTCACATATGCAGGTTTTGGAAAAAATTTATGAGCCAGTAAAATGGAAAATTCCATGAGGTCAGAGAGGAGACCATACAGTGAGTTGAGGTCAGATTAAAAAACTTTTTTTTTCTGTGTTCATACAGTGAACATTGAGGAAAGTGAAATATGGAAAATAATTTTTATTAATACTAATAATAACAACAATTGCTGGTAAATAATGTGTTAAACCTTATTCCACCCTTTTTTAAGGGATTGGTACGTACAAAACTTCAAAGATTCGCTAATTGCAGAAAGAAAAAAAAAGATGAATTTCCAAATCCGGGATTCATCCAGAAATTTCAAATTGTGGGGTGAAAAGATTTGGGTGTAGGTAAATTATCCCCCTTTAATCCTTAGATGTTCTAGGCAACCCCGCAAGAAAATTGCTGCGAAAAGCTGAATAATATATTTCTGAACGTCCATCAAAGATAATAAACGCTGCTGTGGAAGAAAATTCTGGCGCTTTGGAGACCCTCACAAAAAAGGGTATTTCTTGCCTTTAAAAAAATGCTGAATGCCAGGCATCAACAGAACACACGACGAATGCATGCGATTGTTTTCATGATCGGTTTAATGCTCACTTTTATCATCCCCATCTAAGCTTATGCAACTTTATAGAAGTTCTGAAACTTTTTCAAACACAAACATATATTAAAATCCAATGGTCAGGTGATGTCACTCGGAGAAGGAAATCCAAAACTGCCATGCAAAGGAAAGAACTGTTGTCTAAGAAAATAAAGGAGGGTGTATTACCAGACTTGAATTGGTGAAATATGCATCATATTTTTCAAAATATTAATTTTTGGGTAAGCTGATGTTGACTCTTGAAAGAGAAATAAAATTATATGTAATGAACTTTCTTCAAAAGCATAATAAGGTATGCATATACACTATATTGACAAAAGTCACCGGACACCTAGAAGAGAAACACAACATAGCATTTATTGTCTTTTCTGTGTTCATACAGTGTCGGTCCACCTTTGGACTTAATGCATGCACTGAACCTTCGAGACAGGCTTTCGACAAGGTTTTGGAACACAGAGATAAGTACGCGCTTCCATTCAATAAATAACGCTGCCGCTAACTGTTGCTAAGTAGTAGACCTTATTTCCAAATTTCTTATGCGGCGCTCTAATTAATCCCATAGGTGCTCTATGGGATGAAGATCAGGGCTCTGTGCTGGCCAGTCCACACACTATACGGAATTATCGTCAAACCGCGCCGTAACAGTCCTTGCTTTATGGATCAATGCGTTATCCTGCTGGTACGAACAAGGTTCGGTTCCCTAATATTGCCACAGAATTGGTAGGGCATAATTGTCCATAATATCGAAGTAGACGTGCTGGTTAACAAGTTTGTCCACGATAGCCAATGGGCCGGGACCATACGACGAAAAACACCCCCACAAGAGTACACTGCCAGCTCCAAACTTTACCGTAGGAACAGTAGTACACTGTGGTAAATGGCGTTCCCCCGGTTGACGCCATACCCAGACAAGGCCATCAGACTGATGGATCGTGTATCTGAATTCACCAGTTCATAGGACACGTCCCTTCCATTGATCTACGGTCCACGATAAATGTTCTTTACACCATGCTAAATGACGAGTAGCATTCCCAGTGGAGATGAAAGGCTTATGAGCAGCCGCACGACCACGGTAACCCATGGAATGAAGTTCTTTGCGAATGGTACGTGTGCATACCGAGGTTCCAGCATTTTTACTCACCTGCACACTGAGGTCTTGTACTCAAGTCTGGTAGTTCCGTCGATTAGCTGTAACGACTCTCCTGAGGCTTCGACGTCTTCTGTCACTGATGTTCTTTGGTCTGCCGGCACGTTTTGCTGCTTCAGACACGTCATATGTCTTCCACTTATTCAGTACATCCAAAACAGTTGACTTGGGCATGTTTAAACGCCTCTCGGTTTCTCTTATGGACAACCAACTAATATAACATCCAACAATCGTTCTTTCTCAAAGTCAGTTCTCTCCCGCCGCGACATTTTCACTCAACCTCACAGTGCGATATGGTCGCGGTCAGCTGCAGGCTTGTTTTTACGCCGTTTGCAGCTGTACCGCGCATCTTAACAATGCAGCAGATCCATTCATTTACTTTTGAAGGGTTGTCCGGTGACTTTTGTCAATATAGTGTATTTTTGTATATGTGATGACAGAGCGTTACTTCATTTTTCCTTTCTTCGGTAGCGGAAAGGCAAACGTTTTTTTATTCCTCTTATAGCAAACACCTAAACAGATATTTAACTTAGAAATATTAGTTGATTTTCATTACTATGAAGATGTAAGCTATTATGTTTTGTGTTGACATCACTTCCGTAAGCTTTAGCCGCAATTTACTTATGGAGTTGCTGCTAAATCCTAAGCAGCTGTCATCTACCCTTCCCTTAGGCTACAGCCGCAGTTTACCTGTAGGTTTGGAGACCACCCGTGACTCTCGCCGCAATTTACCAACACCGTACAAATTTGGGGGACGTGTTGCATGAAAGCAAATTTTTCCGAAGGCTGAAATTTTTTGTAGTGAAAACCTAGGATTAAAAATGCTAGGATGAAAACCTAGCTTTAAACCTAGGATTAAAAAGGGTGAAAAATTTCAAAAAATGGTGATATGTTGAAATTTTTATGATTAAAAATTGTTTTTGACTGCTAATCTTTTTCACCAAAATTACACACGGTTTCTTTGTCTTTGTTCTGCTTTTATTTTATTATCTCTAATGTCTGAATTCTTCCCTAAGCAAGATGGGTTGCTGAGGTAGTAGATGTTGATATTTTCATAAATCTTTGCGTGCTGAAATAATTCAGAAGTATATACCTGGAAAACCTGCAACAGATTAAAATGAAAGAGATACACACATATGTTTTGTGGGTGCAATGCCACTGATGTGAAACATATACTTTAAACAAAAGCAAAAAAAAAAAAAAAAAACCAGGAAACAGTTGACTGCTATATACATAATCGGATGTTAATCAGTTGCACTAAAGAAACTCCAAAAGGGTCACTGACTCTCTCGGTTCATGGGCTAATCGTACTCAAGAAACACCCCCACTCTATTCCATCCAAGCTCGTAGATATTCTCCCTGGTGAGAGATTACTATGCTCTATAACGTACAAGTTTTTCCGCGCCGTGCATAGAACCAAGGTCCCAGTATTCCGGAGTAAGTCACTCTCCCAACTGAGCTACGCGGACATGTGCTCTCATTGCTATCTGCCTTTATCTCATGTGCGTCCTGCGGGGCAGGCACGTCACATATCCCCCCTCCTGAAAGAGGGTCGAGGGCAGCATGGCCTACTGGTCAGGCGGGACCATGTGTCGCTGTAGGCAGTCATCCCATGAAGAACGTGCATTTGAGAAATCCCAGACAATTTGGTGTGTGGAACGTAACATCACACTGACTTATTTTTTCGAAACACTGAAGAAGGGATTCTCATTTTTCCTATCTCGCCGTGTGGAAAGAACGTCACATCATTGCGAGAAACTTAACAGCCGGGTCCTTCTGGAAGTTCGGGCGCCAATATGTCGTACAAATTTTTCCGCTCCGAGCATCGAATTCGGCTCCCCTCACTCCACAGTAAGTCGCTCTTCCAACTGAGCTACGCGGACATGTACTCTCACTGATATGTGCCTTTACCTCATGTGCGTCCTGCGGAGCAGGCACGTCACAACTCAGATACACTCCCTTAACGTTTTCTGCTGTTGGAAGATTTCGCTTATGGAACGGTAAGTACGAGTGGGTATATGTATATATACGTTTGATATTAATTTTACCTATGTATATAATATGTGAGCCTGTATTTCTATAAATACCTGCTAAAGTCGACAGATCCTACTGGCGTTACCCACGTGGAGTTTGATTCTCTACCGTTTTTCTGTGAGTCGGTGGAGCATTGTCCAAAAGAGAGCATCTTATGCCTGAGGCTCCCTGTTTTATCCACCGGTTTTTCTACACTTGCCCTCTAGTAAGCAAGAGCTGGGTTAGTGTTGCAGATGGCTTTGTTGTCTTCCTTTCTGAGTGCAACTGACTTGTCAGATAAGGATTAGAAATTGAGGTAAGTGCACCTGACCCATGACCATATAAACTTCAAATTAAATAAGCAAGAAAGATGACACCAAATTTTCGGTTTAAAGAGAACGTCTTTTGAATCCCTCACAACACGGATAAAATATTTCGAAGTTTTTCATAGTCAATGGAATCCGGTAAAAATAAAAATTAATTGGGTTTCTACAACATCAGAAATAACTACCTTCAATGAAACATCTAGAAATAACTACCTTCTCCCGCTAGCGCCTGAAAAGTACGTTACAAAAAATTGACAAATTTTGCACAAAATTTTTCTCATAGCTGAAAGAAGATATCAGAGGCAAAGGATTTTTCTTTTTTTTTTTTTAATTGGAGGTTTAACGATCACCGTGAGCAACTCAATGGGCTATAAGCAGTCGCCCGACCTCAATTTAGGGTCACCGGTTCCAGGGAAGGGAGAGAGCCAGTGCCGTAAGACAAACACAACATCCATGCCTCGCCGGGATCCGAACCCGGACCCCTTTTGGACGAATAATCAGAGGCCAACTGGCTTAGACCACTGCGCCACCGGGGCGGCGCAAAGGAATTTTCAAATCGAATGATCAGAGGAAGAGATATAAAGGAAAACATGATATAACTTTACGCTCTCTAACAGATATATTTTTAGTAATGGAAAAGTAGAAAATATGCGACAATTATTCTTCATAGCAAAACTTATGTTAAGAAAAAATAATCTTTCCAACACATCTCCTTAAAGAAGAGATAGGACGGAAATGGTTTTTACATTTTGCGGAAAAACTGAGCATTATTTAAAAAAAATTACCCATCTTTACTGGAGCGAAAGGCATACAGTAAAAAAAGTAAATTTTCAATAGCATCTTTACAAGCAGAGATACAGCTGCAAACAGGAAATATACACTAACACCACCTAGCACCAGAATTGTGAACGACAAAAAACGCCAGGAATGCAGGCAAAATGTTCCACATAGGAAATCAGGTGTTAAAATATTTTTTTTTAAATCGGACGTTTAGAAGCAGAGATATCGACAAAAACAGAGAAAACATTTGCGCCCCTTAGCAGGTAGATTGTGCATTATATTTGGCAGGAAATGCCCATAATGTGTGTTGGTAGTTAGTGGTATCTGACTGAAGAAGGATATTTTCAATCGGGTTTTTAGACAAGCAGATATTGCCGCTGATATTCTGCAAACGGAAACGTGAACTGGTGCTCTCTAATGGCACATTTCTACATTAAGATTTTTTTAATTATATACAAAACATTTCGCACCAGAAACGCTGTCCGATAAAGAAGGAATTTTTCAAATCAAATCGGGCTGTTAAAATAAGTAGCGATATCGACAAAAATGAGAAACACAACTGCGCCCCTGGCGGAAAAACTATGCACTATTTTAAGCTCAAGATATTTCCAAAAGTTTTTTCCAGGTGAGTAGTATATGCCCGCAAAATATTTTTTTTAATCTAATTTTCAGATGTGCAGATATTGCTGCAAATACATCAGTACATAATATGTAGAAATACACTTTATAACGAAGTAAATTTCTCCGTCATTTCTGTCCACGCCAGGATTCGAACCCGGGTCCCCTCATTCCGGAATAAGTTGCTCTACCAACTGAGCTACGCGGACGTTTTATTCTGATTCCTATCTACCTTTATGTCGTGTGCGTCCTTCTGGCAGGTACGTCACATCTCCTGGTACGTTACAACTTGTGACCAAACCATTCTTTACCAAAAATTAGAAATTATATGTAGAACATTCTTCATTAGGAGTTCTATCTGATGCGAAAAGAGTTTTTCAAATCCGATTTTTCGAAGCAGAGATATCGGAAAATCACAATTTAACTTTACACCCTAGCGGTAAAGCTATGCATTACTTTAAAAAGAAACTGCACCCAAAATAGTCTTCGTTGTAAATGGTATGGAATGGAAGTGACATTTTTTTAAATCTGGTATTTAGAAGTAATTGTATGGAATAAAATGTATTTTGAATTCGATAGCATCTGTTTACGCGATCTACTAGCATATGCATCCTAAAAAAAAACCGATAATCGCAAGGATCATCGTTCTCATATTTTAAGCTTCCCAATACCGAAGGAAAATCGTTTCAGGGATATGACGTCCACAAACGGATTGAAAGACGAACAGACTGACAGATGGATACTTTAAGCACGTACTTTTTCTAAATACGTGCTAAAGAGTAAAATTATTGCGTTCTGGTAGGAGATACTTTGAAGTACAGCTGAGGAATTCACGTAAATATTAACTGCCATTTACAAATGTGGTATATGGTACACACCTTCAATGGAGGGGTGTTAAGATCTTCTCTGGGGAGTGTCTGAGGAAATTTGCGGTGGGGGTGGGTGGGTAAATCCCTGTTCCAAATTCTTAAAGATCTTCACCTCGGAACATATATCGTTACAATTTAGGTAGCAGTTTTATTGGACAGTTTTAAACTAGGCAAGTGACAAAGTAAGAATGCAGTTATGTTTTACATCTCTCATTCATCGTACATAAAATTTAGTTCCTTTTTGAGCTGTTACTGATAGTGGAATCTGGATGCTTGTAGAATTCTTGATTATTAAATTGCAATAGAAAACTTTTCGAACTGAGTTTCTGCTATCATCCTTCTTTATTTGTATTTTTTATTTTTTTGTTAAAAAATGAGAAAATCTGATATGTCAATACTCAGCAAACATTAAGAGCATGGCATATATTAGCATTTTAATTGGAGAAAACTTTTCATCGAAATTCCCCTGAGGTGCTTTTCGAAGAAATTTTCTGGGCTTTCCTTTCAAGGGGTTAATTTCTTTTGCTATCGATAAAAAAAAAAATAGTTACCTTCTTTTTTCATTTTCTTTTTCTTTTTTCATGTATTGTTTCCGAAAAATACATCAGACCCCAAGCCTATGATTATTTCCTCAGTCCTGAGTCCAGTCTAGTATTTCAAATCATCTAAATACCATTTTTAATAGTTTTTTTGTAAAACAAACTACGTGTTTATAGTATCACTTTGTCCGTCCGTCTGTGAATGACATCCTACCTTTGCAACTATTCCTCCACTTTGAAAAAAAATTCTTATTGCATTGGGAAGCCCGAAATCTGAGAACGATGATATCCTTGCCGTGTGGTCCTTTTCTGATGTATAACTTCTCATTAGAGGCCGTAAATGCAGAAGCTATGGAATTCAAAATACATTTTCCATATCTCTGCTTCTAACTATCTGATTGAAAGAATTCTTTCCTCCCTTGAATACCATTTATAACGAAGACTGTTTTGTGCACCGTTTCTTTTTTTCAGGTAATGCACAGTTTTTTGCTAGGAGGCGTTAAGGTAAATTGAAATTTACCCGATATCTCTGCTTCTAAAAGTCCGATTTGAAAAATCTGTTTTCGAGGGGGATAGAGTTTCTGATGGCAAGAGTTTTGTATATAGTTTCGTATTTTGGTGAAGAGCCGTTTTGCTACTAGGGGTGTAAGCGTATATTTGTGTTTCTTATATATTTGCAGCAATATCTGCGCGTCTGAAAATCCCATTGAAAGACTTCCTTCGCGGTCAGATGCCGCTCACCAAGAAAAGCCTTCTTCGCATACTTTCTGCATAAGTGCATAGTGTTTCGCCAGCAGTATAGATGTAACTTGTTTTTATTGATATCTCTGCTTCTAACAGTCGTATCTGAAAAAATCCTTTCTTTGTCCTACAGCGTATTTGATGGTGGAATGTTTTGCCTATAACTTCAAATAAATTTTTCTTAACGGACAAGTTTGTATTTTTGTTTGAAACTGCATCTCCGCTTCTAAGAATCGTCCTGAAGAATTTCTTCACTTAATATATAGCATTTGCTACAGTGAAGGTTAAGAACATTACTACTACTACTCCTTGGCATTACAGTCTATTTAGGACCTGAGACTGCCTCAGGAAAACCCTCCATTATTCACGATTCTTTGCCTTGTTCCTCGAGTTATTTATTCTGATTTTCTTTAAATCATCCTCCACATCATCAAGCCATCTTCTTTTTGGTCGCCCTTTGGGCCTAGATCCACCCGGTCGAAGACCTTTTTGCTGGTGAAGAGCTTTTGCTGGTCTGTCGTCTCTCATTCGCTGAACGTTTCCCAGCCATCTGTCTTCTCACCTTTATTTTTAGGAACATTACAAGAGTCATAATACAAGTTTTGCCCACGTTAATCTAAAACTGACATACAAGGGTCATAAAAGTTCTGCACACGTTAATCTAAAACTGACATACGAGGGTCGTAACAAAAGTTCTGCACACGTTAATCTAAAAATGACATACATTGGTCATAACAAAAGTTCTGCACACATTAATCTAAAACTGACATACGAGGGTAATAACAAAAGTTCTGCACACGTTAATCTAAAACTGACATACGAGTCATAACAAAAGTTCTGCACACGTTAATCTAAATCTGACATACGACAGTCATAACAAAAGTTCTGCACAAGTTAATATAAAACTGACATACGAGAGTCACAACAAAAGTTCTGCACACGTCAATCTGAAATCGACATCATCATCATCATCATTGTCAACCATTATCAATCCACTGCTGGACGAAGGTCTCCCCAAGTTTCCTCCACAACGGTCTGTCTTGTGCCAGTCTCCTCCATGTCACTCCCGCATATTTACGAATTTCATCCACCCATCTCCCATGTGGTCTTTTTCTGGGTCTTTTCCTGTCCCTTGGAATCCAATCTAAAATTTCGGCTGTCCATCTATGGTCTGTCCTTCTGGCAGTATGTCCAGCCCATTGCCATTTCAGGGATTTAACTCTGATCATGATGTCTTCCACTCTCGTCATTTTTCGGATCCACGAGTTCCTCTTCTTATCTCTCCTGGTTATACCAAGCATGCACCTCTCCATGCTACTTTGAGTTGTCTGCAGCCTTTGTATGTCTCTTTTAGTTAAGGTCCACGTCTCTGCACCATACGTAAGCACTGGAAGGATGCATTGATCAAACACTTTTCTTTTAAGACATAATGGCATATTGCTCTTGAAAATTATGCTGTTTCTTCCAAAAGCTCTCCAGGCAAAACAAAATGTCTGCACACTTTAACCTAAAACTGACATACGAGGGTCGTAACAAAAGTTCTGCACACGTTAATCTAAAAATGACATACATTGGTCATAACAAAAGTTCTGCACACATTAATCTAAAACTGACATACGAGGGTAATAACAAAAGTTCTGCACACGTTAATCTAAAACTGACATACGAGTCATAACAAAAGTTCTGCACACGTTAATCTAAATCTGACATACGACAGTCATAACAAAAGTTCTGCACAAGTTAATATAAAACTGACATACGAGAGTCACAACAAAAGTTCTGCACACGTCAATCTGAAATCGACATATGAGGGTCAAAACAAAATTTCTGCACACTTTAACCTAAAACTGACATACGAGGGTCATAACAAAAGTTCTGCACATGTTAATCTAAAACTGACATACGAGGGCCATAACAAAAGTTCTGGACACGTTAATCTAAATCTGATATACGAGGGTCATAACAAAAGTTATGCACACGTTAATCTAAAACTGACGTACGAGGGTCATAACAAAAGTTCTGCACACGTTAATCTAAAATAAAAGCGGATGGTGCAATCGGGAAAATGATTGCATCATGTCAAGGTCAGACTCTCAGCAACGCAGTGGTGTCAGAACGACGCGCTATCATTTGCTGTGTGGACGTGGGAGGGTTTGGAAATGGAAGCGAGCAGCTCCTCAGGTCGAGTCATTGCGTTAGACCAGCGCTCGTACGTGAAAATGCAAACTCTGCGGGAAAAAACTCCGACACAGATCCACACTGCCTTGCAAGAGGTTTGTGTGGAAGGAACTCTTGATCGAAGTACAATTTCTTTCTGTGGACAAAGTTGAGACTGAAAATTCGTCAAAATCGCCCCAACTTGTTAGAAGCTGGAGCGATTTTGCTGCATGGCAACGCATCGTGTTATGGTGCAGCGTCGGTACGAAGACTTTTGTCGAAATATGGCTGGGAAACTTTATCCCACCCACCACACAGCCCTGATATCAGTCCACCCGATTTTGATCTTTTGCCAAAGTTAAAAAATTGGCTCCGTGACATCCGCTACGAATCGCTGGACGAACTGTCATTGGACGTGACCCGAGTAATGCGACAGCTGAACAAAGATGGCCTGCTACGGGGCATCCAGGACCTACCTCACCGCTGGCAAGCTGTCATTAGTAGAGGAGAGGAGTACATTGAACGGCAATAAGGTAAGTTTTTTCCGTTACTTCACACTTTTCTCAAAAATGGACAGGGTGTAAAACTTTTGTTATTACCCCTGTATACTATTTAAATAACGCACAGCTTTCCCGCTAGGCGCATAAATGTTAAAACTTTTTTTTTTTCTCGCTATATCTTCTTTGAGAAAACGTATTTGAAAAATAGTTTTTTCTTAGCACAGCTTTTGCTATGAAGAAAAATTTTCGCATTTTCTGCTTTTCCGTTATTCAAATCTTGCGGACGGCGGACATCAGCGTATATTTGTATGTAAAACATTTTACTAAATTCTAAAAATTCCCTTTGAAAAATTCCTTTTTGTTAAAGATACTCTTCAGTATGAAGAGCATTTTGCACAACTTACCTTCTTTCAGTAACGCACAGCTTTTCACTAGGACACGAAAGATTACATCACGTTATATTCTATATCTCTTTTTCTTTTTGTTCAGTTTAAAAATCCCTTTTGCCTCAGATATCTCCTGCTATGAGAAACTTCTTGTGCGAAATTTGTTAAATTTTATAATTCATTTTTCAGCTACTAGTGGGAGTTAGTAAACTATTTCCGTTTGTGGATGTTTTATCAATTGTAGAAATGCGGTTAATAATTTTTTGTAACCGGTTTCATTTGCTATGAATATCCCCGTTCACACTGCGTGTTTTAAATTATGTTCATTTCCCCCTAGGTGGTGTAAACATATTCTTTCTTTAGCTGAATTTTTAAGTTTTCTAAAAAACTGCTTTGCATATCTGTTTCGTGTCTGAAAGGATTCAAAAGACGTGCTCGTTACAATCGAAAATTTGGTGTCATCTTTCTTGTTTTTCTCTGCCTCTCGCTGTTTTTCCATTTATCTTGCCCTGTAATGTGAATTGAAATATCACAAGTTTTAATCCTATCAGAATGTGAAACGACATAAATAAACTTGCAGAAAAGCCTTTGAGAATGTGAACGCTTTACAATGAAATTTATAGGACAGTTTTTTTGGATGGCAATGTTCTGTAAGTTTTATTCATAATTCCTAGGAGAGTCATTTAATATGTAGTGTTTAAAACACGAAATTCGAAAATAAATACTGTAAAGAGTTTTATCCCGCATGACTGTATCAGATGTTTATAAAAAAATGCTTGAATTCCCCTTAGCTATGAGTATTATGAAGAAACGACAAACAAAAGACTCAGAGAAGCTCTTTTTACACGATACATTTATTTATTTTGTTATACACGTGAGTCACAAGGAAGTTCTAGAATCTCAAAATATCGAGGACGAGATTATGTCATTATTGACAATTCTCTAAACATCTTTTACAACTTAGAAAACGATAAAACTGAATAGGAAAAAAGGAAGAAAAAAGAGAGCCAGCACTTTCATACTTTTGTCACCACTGTGCAAAATGGCAAACTTGATTTCTGAGCTTATCTCCAGGAACACCATAAGCAGACCAAATTCTCTAAAGTTTTGTTCTGGCAGGTTCGTAACTCAACCCGTTTGTCTCCCTTAATACATATCATGTTATAAACGGTGAAGACAGCACATAATGTCGAAGATAGATTGGTCCCATTTTGAATCGCATAGGATCATGGGCAAACTGTTTTGTACTCGAACAGTAAATACCATTTCATGTGAGTTATAGCGAATTCGCCATGACATATGCCACTGTGTAAGTTCATTTCTTCTTTGCGGGACACGTTTGGAATGAATATCACACGTCAGCTGTTGTTGATGTAAACGCTGATTAATAGCTGGGGACGCACATGAAATGAAACAAAATTCCTGCATGTCAGAAGAAAGGAAAACATGAAAAAAAAAATTGAAAGAAAAGGAAAACTAAAAAAAGAGAGGGAAAACAGGCCTTAGCCCTCTTCAGGTAAGGAAATGTCAACTTAATTTTTTCTGTCACAGTTCTTTAAAGTGAGCTCAGAACACATATGTAGTAATAACGTAATATCATTCTTAAAGATCTGACTGCGCATGATCAAAGAGTTCGATAAAGGAAAAAAAAATTATCCGGCGTTGCTAATACCAAATGGCAGCAAATGGCGGTGTGATCAAGGTCACAGGTAATGACAGCTTTAGAAGGAAAGAGGTAATAGGGTGGCACGATATGACGGGTTGGGCGTGCGCATGCGGCGAAATGGAACCCGGGGTAGGTGCAGCACATTGGCTACTCATACATGAACGAACGATTGAAGCAATTATTTTCGGCAGCAAGGCTGTTCAATGGCCCCTTTTTTAATTTTTTTTTTTTTTTTTTACGGGTTCAAAAAAATAAAACAGGGTTTATTCTGTCTTCATTTGTTTAAAACCTTGAAAACGTAGTCATGACGTAACGCATCATAACACCTGTTCCTTTGTCTTCGAAACCGTGAATGAAATTCTTTCACGCAATTAATTAATGGGTTTCTTCACCTCGACTTTTCAGCGCATCATACCTTGTGACTGGAAAGCGCCGGTGATTTTCAGAAGTTACTTCACCCTTAATGGGCATCTTATTACCATAATTTTCGGAAGAACAACCTGACATTCATTAAATGATGTTGTAAGCTATCGTTTGTACATGATTTTGTCTCTACTAGCTGAGTATTATGAAAATAAAATGACTTGCAAACGTTAAATTTGATGAATAATTGTCATTACGAACGTCTGCAAACTCCATACCGCTTGCGGAAAAACGTCGAGACTGAATGAGTAAAAAGGTGTTTTTCTTTCTGGGAGAGAAGTTTAACTTCTTCAGAAAACAGGCGGCACATACAGTGATGAGCCATTACATTATAACCACCCCCAGCCTAGAGAAATGAGCGCTCCTGGAGACCGAACGGTAGCGCAGGTGAAGTTCACAGAGAAGTCTATATACAACCCAAAGACCGACTTTCGGTTAGTAGAGTGTTCGGAGTCAGAATGGGAAAATCTGCCGATTTATCGGAGTTTGTTAAAGGAAAAATTGTGATGGCAATGCGCCTCGGAATTACGATCTCGGGAACGGCGCGGCTTGTGGATTGTTCACGTGGCGCTGCAGTGAGTACGTATCAAAAGTGGTGCATAGATAGACAAACGACGAACCGTCGTCCATCCGCGTTTCGTCCGCAGCTCATTGATGCCAGAGGGGAGCGGAGACTATCGAGCTTTGTTCACAGCGACCGCAGGGTCACAGTTCGACAAATCACCCGCAGCTACAACAGTGGTGATCAGGGCAATGTGTCACAGCACACCGTTCATCGCAGCCTTCTGCGCATGGTCTGTGTAGTCAACGGGTCCCAATGCTCACTGCACGTCATCACCAACAACGCATGAAATGGGCCCAAGATCATCGAGATTGGACCGTGGATGATTGGAAGAAAGTGGCCTGGTCTGACGAATCAAGATTCCTGGTGCATCACGTAGACGGCCGAGCGCGGATACACTGATTACCAACGGAGGCTATGGCACTTGGATGCACTGTTGGGTGGAAACAAGCCGGCAGCGGCGGTGTTATGTTGTGGACGACGTTTACTTGGGGCACTTTAGGTCGCATTTTCCCAATAGCACAATCTCTGATAGCTTTCAGGTGAAAATCGTTGCGGACCAAGTTCACCTATTCATTCATGGCAACTGTATTCCCTTCTGATGATGGCCATTACTAACAGGATAATGCGCCATGCCACACTGCCAGAATCGTCAAGGAGTGGTTCGAGGAACATGCTCGTGACTTTCTATAAATGCCCTGGCCTCCAAATTCACTTGACAGAAACCCAATCGAACATTTGTGGTTCGACTTGGAAAAGCGGGTTTGTACTAAATCACCACCACCTCGAAATATGCGGGAACTGGAGGACCTGCTGTTGACATTATGGTACTAGATATCCCAGGGTACCTATCGCCACCCCATCAAAGCGATGCCTCGCCGATTGGCGGCCGTTTTGCAGGCTAAAAGGGATCCTACAGCTTATTAGGTAGGTAGTCATAATGTAATAGCTCGTCGCTGTACATTTGTTGCAGTATTCCTAACAAAAATTACTGGGAAATGTCAGTCGAATTCGATTTTGTCAGCAGTTTTCTCACGATACTTTAAACTGTTACTTTCTATTTCCCGTTGGTGTAAGCCCACGATTTCACCGAGGTGAATCGTGCGAGTTATAAGGTTTAAAAGATAGTGTAGCATACGCATGGGTCAAGAAATCGGCTAGTCCGACGCCGATGATTATCGGCTTTTTATATTCAGGCTAGTGCCAAATAATTTGTATTAACCTGGGATTACCGTTTAAAAGTTTGTTTTTCCAAAGCTGCGGCCCTTAAAACTACAGTGGTGGACAAAAGTATTGGCACACAGCCGATTCATGAAGTTATTGTATAAACCTAATAGTTAAAACCATTGCAGCTCAATAAACTAGTCGCATAGATGTTTCTCGTCACGTAATGACGCTGAAAAAAAAATGTTGTTTTCATACCTTTAGCTTTCGAAAACTTCGAAAGTATTTGCAGATACAAGATTTGCACGGACAAAAGTATTGGCACAGTGATGATGTTAATGCAAATGAATTTCGCTTACGTCATGTCACGTGCCCAATACGATACATATATAAAACTCGAAGTCTCTTCTATCCATATTAGGCGTGAAAATTGCTGTTGTTTAGATCTATTTCCTGTTACTACTGAAATGGATAGCAGAGGCGCTGACACAACAACAGAAGAAGGAAAAATCATCATATGTTTGCATAATCTTAACAAATCGTATTCAGAAATCGTAAAAATAGTTCGAAAGAGTCGATTCACGCTCAGAAATGTAGTTAAGCGTTTTAAATCGACTCTCAGCTTGAAAAATAAACTCAGATGTGGCCACCCGCGTAAGTTGACCCCCAATGAAGAGGCAAAAGTTAGTCCGTTCCATCGTGAAAAATCCAAAAATTTCGTCAACTGAAGTTGAAACAATGCTAAAGGAAGATTTGAACAAGGTGGTTCACCGCAAAACTGTTTGCAGATTCCTTCATCGTGCTAATTACAGAGCGAGGGTAGCCACTAGAAAACCGAACATCAGTAAAATTAATCGAAAGAAAAGGCTTACTTTCGTAAATAAGCATTTAAATAAAAATAAGACTTTTTGGTCTAAAATGTTTTCCGAGGACAGTAAATTCACTCTAATGAGCTGCAATGGAAACAGTTTCGTTTGGAGAAAGCCCATGACAAAGCTGCAAGAGAAGAATGTTCAAAGAACATTAAACATGGTGGTCGTGGAATGATGAATTGCAGGTTGGCTGCTGGTATGGGAAAACTTATATTCACAGATGGTGCAATGGACAAAATGGTATATTTGACTATTCTGCAGGAAAATCTGCAGCAAGGTGCGAATAAACTGAATTTGGCGACTTGCGGAACACGCAGACATCAATAGTTCGTGTGGCCCCCATGGCTGGCAATAACGGCTGCTACACGCCGCGGCATCAAACGAAAGACGCTTTGGATGTGGGCTTGGGGTATGTTGGTCCAGGCTGCTTCCACACGTTGCCACAGTTTATCAGGCGTAGCCGAGGGTGGTGCTTGCCGGGCCACTCGGTTGCCGATCAGCAACCAGACGTGTTCGATGGGAGGCATATCGGGAGAACAGGCGGGTCACGGCAGCAGTGACACCTGGTGGGCCGTGAAGAATTGTTGCACGATGCGTGTCGCGTGCGGGCGCGCATTGTCCTGTTGAAATGTAGCCGCTGGCAGGTCCTGCAGGTAAGGGAGAAATACAGGCTCCAAAACGTCGGAGATGGAGCACTGGCTGTTGAGTGTACCGGCGATGCGTACCAGAGGGGTGCGGGTGTCATATCCAATTGCGCCCCAAACCATAACGCCAGGCGACGGACCGGTATGGCGATGCATAATGCAGGCGTCATACCGTCTCTCGCCGCGGTGCCGCCACACGCGGATCCGACCATCGTAGTGTTGCAGGCAGAAGCGGGATTCGTCGGAGAAGACAATGTTGTGTCATTCCGTAGTCCAGGTGAGGCGTTCAACGGCCCACTGCCGCCACACTCGCCGGTGGTGTAACGTCAATGGTAATCGGAGCAATGGGCGCAGTGCGACAAGTCCCCGCTCCTGCAGACGACGTCGAACGGAACGTGCTGACACAGCTTGTTGCGCAACACATACTCTAATTCCTGCGCTAACGTTAGTGATGTGGCGGTGCGATCCGCCAATGCCAACCGCACAACTTGCCGGTCCTCTCGTTCGGTGGTGTTCCGCGGCTACGGCAATCGGTCCGTCCGTCCCTCCTGCACCCACAGAATCCATACTCGTTTTACTGTGGCTGGATGTCGTCCCACACGGCCGCCGATGTCTTGGTACGATAAACTGCTGTCGCGATAAGCCACCATTCGTCCTCTGTCGAACTCCGAAACGTGCTGGAATGACTGCCGTATTCTGCGACGAGGCATCAGGAAGCTTCCCACCCACAGGTCCGGCAGCACAACACACTTCCACTACTACACCCCGCCTTCTGTGTACCCTTCTTATAGTGCTTCTCGGTGGCGTGCCGGACGCACATGATTTGCATATGCCCTGCAATGCTAATCGTTTGCATGTCCTCTCGCGGGCGACGCATGCTGCGAGTTTCAGGCCAATCGGATGATTCCTTCTTGGTATTGCATTTTGGGTGGCCAGCAGTGTAAATATGGAATACCGAAAAAAAAAAAAAAAAAAGATGTGGGAAATCGCGTTCACAGTATGAGCTTCCCAATGCAAAAAGGATTTTTCAAATCGATAAATAGGTGTCTGTGTTACCCTGCCGGACATAGTGATACAACGAACTTTTTTCCTTGAAAGACGTACTAAGTCCGTGCTTTTTCTTAACATGCAAAACACCTTAGATCGTTCCCTTGTCAACAATTAATCACTAGATATTTGACGTCATTGACTGTTGTGGCACATTGAACTATGAGTAAACGAAGAGAAGGATGTTGACGTCTGATTTGTTGTTTTCAATCCCAGAATTGAACACGGCTTGGATACACGTCCTGCTCATTGCCAATGATATTTCATTATTGCTTAAAACACAAGTCGAAAAACAGTCTGCGTTCGACGACCTTGGGCCTAATGGTTTACTGATTATCGTCTGACATATCTTCTTTCTGTTTCGCTCAAGTCGGAAAGTAACTTTTTTCTAAATAAGCACTCAGAATGCTAATTTCATACCACATCATAATTTGCACCTAGCACATAACTCACGTTGCACTCGAGGATACGAATACATTTTGGTAATTAACCCTGAAAGACAGAGAGGAACTGATTTTACTAGTGATTTAACCTATCCTTTCTCATCGCAAAGCAGCTACATCATGAGATGTCAGATACTTTCAGCATGTCATTTGTCGCCGTGATGGATGAGTGCAGCGACTGTGCTCGTTAAAATGCAGAAACTGCATTGAAACAACAGCTAAGTACAGTGTTCTTCACGAACTTTGTACCAACTGCTAAAAATACCTGGCATCGCCAAATCTCTTGACTGGAAAGAAATGTGCAATCAATAAACTAGGTATTTTAGAAATACAGGGTGTCCGAATAATGACTGTGCACTGAATGTTCGAATTGAAGTAATGTAATAACAAATAAATCTTGAATGGAATTACAGTAGAAAAGACCCGCCACGTGGAAGTGCTTTGTGTCTGGTAATCTTCATGTCTTTCCACCCCGAGGCGCGCGCAGCTGTCATTCCGAGCGAAGGTCATTCCCGAGCGCTTGGTTGACAGAAGCAGACGTGTCGATTGATCACTCGTCTCGGCACAAGGACAATGATGTTGACGATTGAACACAGAGTGTTTCCGGTGGAACATGTCTTTCACCATGACAACAAGTATACAAGGACGAAGTGCAAAAACAGTTCGCTAAGAAATTTTGTGATGCAGACGTCCCCCACTGTAAGGCTGTACACCAGCTCAAAGCGAAGTTTCGAGGAGCTGGCAACTCCAGTAGGCCATCCACGGTAGACGAGACCGTACAGGATACCAGGACAAGATACATTGGAGTCCACACAAGTCCGTGAGGCCGCTGTCCCAACAAGCTAATGTGCCA
Organism: Macrothele yani; assembly: GCA_039090855.1. NCBI lineage: Eukaryota > Metazoa > Arthropoda > Arachnida > Araneae > Macrothelidae > Macrothele > Macrothele yani. The sequence goes on from CM077029.1 coordinate 35,556,314, forward strand.
AAAAGGAGAGCCCACGATATTCTGAAAAGGAAGTTGTGTTTCCACCAGTACAAAGTGTCTATCGTGCATCAGCTGAGAGAAACAGACCACGTGACCCGTGTTCGATACTGCAGGTGGTTCCAAGTGTTCTTGTATGAAGAAGGTGAGGACATTCTGGACGTGACTTTCTTTACAGATGAGGCATAGTTCCACCTGTCAGGGTACATCAGCAGCCAAAACAGTAGCCTTTGAGGTACAGAAAATCCCCACGGATTTAAGGGAGTGCCTCTCCAGAACCAGACGGTGGGCATTTAGTGTGCCATGACTCGTACGCGCATTATTGGGCCCATTTTCTTCAGTGAAACCATTAAATTCAGAACGGTACCTTTCCCAGATTATCCAACCATTCATATTCGAACTCACGGAACGGGGAAATTAACGAAGGATTGTTCCAGCAAGACGGTGCAACTGCTCACACCGCTGGTGCATCAATACAGTTTTGGGAGGAATTCTTTGGAAATCGCATCATCTCCCGGGGACTGTGGCCTACCTGGTCACCGGATTTGACACCGTCTGACTTTTTTTCTGTGGGGAGCACTGAAGGGAGAGGTGTACGCAGGTATTCCGCGTAAACTTCAAGAGCTACAGGCTGCAATAACGACCCACATCCAATAAATCACTCCACATACCCCGAGATACGTCTTCACCAACATGCAGAAGCGTGTGCAGACATGTCTGGACGTCGGTGGGGCCCATTTCCAACACCTCCTGTAGGAACCAGTTCAACATAGTGAGTGTTACTTTTAGTACACGGTTTTATTTTTCGGACATCCTATATAACATGACTCGCCATTATTACCAAACATGGGTTCTGATAAGCGTGAGCTTTGGGGTGGCTATGGCTTATCCTTTATACAGAATGCCTCGATTCGAATCATAGCGAAGACGTAAGAGGTATTAGCTTGTATTAGTCTGTTCGTTCATCCGCCTGTGGACACCTACTAGTGCTATTCGAAAAATTCGTTTTGCGTTTCTTGAAGTGTGAGAACGATGATCCAAGCCTTTCCGTGTTTTTCTGATCAACCACTTTGTAGCACGTCTTTTGTAAAAAAAGATCGTGCTTATGTTATCGGTTTGTCTGTCCGTCCGCCTGTGGACACAATATCTCTACAACTATTAGTCCGATTTGAAAAATTCCTTCTTTGTTAGATAGCGTTTCCGGTGCAAAATGTTTTTCACGTGATTTCAAAATTTTCAAGTAACTCATAGACTTTCCGCTAGGGGGAGTTAAAGTAAATTGCATTTTTCCCGATATTTCTGCTTCCAAAACTCCGATTTGAAAAATTCTTCCTGTATCGCATACAGCTCTTGGTGGGAGCTGTATGCGATACAGGAAGAATATTTGGTAAAGAATGGTTTGGCCACTAGGGGACATAAGTCTTGATTTCTGCTTCTGATGTATTTGTAGCAAAATCTGAGCTCCTGAAAACTCGACTGAAAAAATTCTTTCCTGGACCTATACCGTTCACATCGGAAAATCTTTTGGGAATACTTTCTTCTCAAAACATTGCATGGTTTCTCCGCCAGGAGGCGTAGATGTGTATCTTATATTTGTCGATATCTCTGCTTCTAAGTGTCGGATTTGAAAAATTCTTTCTTGCCTGAAGAGCGTTTCCGCTGCAAAATGTTTCTTATATAATTTCAAATTTTTCTTAATGCACAAGCCTGCAACCAGAGAGCGTAAGTTTACGCTTCCGTTTACAGCAATATCTGCAGGACCAAAAACCCATTGAAAAACTCCTTTTTCGGTGAGATACTACTGTTTTCCGTACTGGTTCCACTGACATTGAATAGCTTTGATAAATTTAATTCACGTGAGAACGGATTCAAAAGACGTGCTTATTACACCCGAAAATTCGGTGTCATCTTGGGGGGGGGGTTAATGACCACCGTGAGCAACTCATTGGGCTATAAGCAGTCACCTGTCCTTAATTTAGGGTTCCTGGTTCCAGGGAAGTGAAACAGCCAGTGCCGTAAGACAAACACAACATCCATGCCTCACCGCGATTCGAACCCAGACCCATCTCGGACGAATGATCAGAAGCCATCGCTTAGACCAGCGAGCCACCGGGGTGGCCTACATACCACTTCGTCGCTAGAGGATCTAAATGTAGATGCTATTGAATTCAAATTATGTCTTATCCCATACCATTGCTTCTAAATATCCGATTTAACCCCCTTCCCTCTCGGTACCTTTTTACCACGAAAAACAGTTTTGTGTGCAGTTTATTCAAAAAGTTCACAGTTTTTCAGCTAGGGGACGTAAATGTATATTTTATTTTTTAGATATATCTGCTTCTAAACATCAGATTTCGAAAATTCTTTTTGCGTCCATTTGTTTCATAGTTAAGAAAAGTGTTCATACATATTCTATTTTTTTTCACTAGGGCATAATAGCATATTTCTGTTCTTTCTTTTTGTTTAGTTTATCGGGGTTTAAGAACTATCATGCGAAACTCTGGGGGCTATAAAAAGTCGCCACCCACCCTAATTTAGGCCCCTTGGTTCCGGAGAAGGTACAGAACCAGCGTTAACGGACAAACACACCACACATGCTTCATCCGAGTCTCAAACCTGGACCCGACTCCAACGAATGGCCAGTGCTTTAGACTACTCTGGCCCCGGGATGGCTCATATTTCTCCTCCCAACATATTTGTAGCAATATCGACACTTCTAAAAACCAACTGGAAAATTATTTTGCTGATCAGATACCCCATACGACGGAAAACTTTTTTTATGTTTTTGTTGTTGTTGTTTTCATCGCTCAAAACAATGCACAATGCTTCCTCTCGAGGTCGTAAATAATATAATTTACTGGACATATCTACTTTAGTCCGATTTGAAAATTTCCCTTTGCAGATACCATTCACTGCACAAACATTTTGCATGTTTTTTCAAATTTTTCATTTTGACGCCAAGTGGCGTTACTGTTACTTTCCATTTGTTTCTGCCCCTCCCTGAAGAATGGCCCTAAATTAGCGACCGGCGACTTCTCATAGCTCTCTGAGTTACTCATGGTGGTCGTTAAACCCCACAGCAACAACAAGCACTAAACATCCATTCTAGTTCAGAACGTATTGAATAATTCTCCCTAGGTGCGACTGTTAAGATCATGATAACGTAGCCTACACATATTATCCGCGCGTGTTCCCTAATATTTGTAATCGCCAGTTTAATTTCGGGACAAGAGTTGCTAACTAGTGCGCAAGAATTTGCGTGCCGTTTATTTTACCAGACCGAGCATCTAAAAGCTTGAAGCCTTTAAGGTAGATATGGGAGCAGCGAGAGAACGACAAAAAAAAAAAAAAAAAAACATAGAGAAAAAACAGTTCATTGGTCTCGCTGAATCAGTGCTGCCACTGAGTGTAATCAAAACTCGCCATCTAAAGTGCTGAGAGGATGATTGAGAAGAAATAAGTCTTACAGATGGCGCATTGTCATTTATAGAGCGTGCTTGAATTCTTATTTCGCTGTGCGCTGTGCGTAACTCTTCCCATCTTTTCACTCACATCAGATGGTGGAGCTCTTTTGAGTGATACCATCAGTCCGTAAAATTAACCTTTGCCAATAGTTGCTCATGCGCTTAACTTTTAAGCTATTTTCTGCTTCAGTAATACGCGTTTATTTTTTATTTTTTTACTTTGCGTTTTCATACGAGACTGTTGTTTTTCGCTCTAGGTAAAATTCGGGTTCCTTGACTCCACCTTAAATCTACTACGATTCTTCTTCTTATATTTTTTTCTTTGTTTGTGTCTTTTTGGTTTTGTTCCTGTCTTTCTCTTTTAATTATGTATTCTGTTTTTTGTTTTTAGTTTTTTTTTTGTCTTACTGAAGAACATGGAAGTGTTAACACTATTTCACCCTACTGTTTTATGTCACTGGGTGTGATTTTATTATGTGGGGACTGCAAAATGTACTTTCAAATTAACATTGTAAACAAGCAAAAATTTTGCAATAATGTTCTCTGGCTTACTTTCTGACAGTTACTAGAGACAAACTTAAAAACTTTCCGGATGCCAGTGGCGTAGAGTAGGCCCCACATCCCCCTGGGGCCTCCAGACGGACAGGGGCCTCCATTTTTCCGCTGATAATATTTTCCTTAGCATTCGTTACAATGTTGAATAAATGTTTTATTCCATCATTGTACAAAAGGCCGTATCATAAAAACTGAGAGTAATCTTTTTTCGAGTTGGAAACATTGCGAAACGGAAAAAATAACCACGCAGACGACTAATTGAATTAAGGAAGTATCTATGGCAACAGTTATTAGCCGTTAAAAACGATTCTGGTTTTGCTATTGCGCAGTTGTTTAATGTACGTCTGCATTTCGCCATACAGCTATGGAGGTGAGTGATTCAGAGTTAAGAAGTGAAATACGTTGTGCGACAAAATTTTGCTATCGTTTGGGTAAAACGACTCCAGAAACAGTTGATATAATGAAAAAAGCTTACAAAGATAAATGTTCGGGTGAGTCAACGATTTTTAGATGGCACCATGATTTCAAAAAAAGGGCGTTTGTCTGCAGAGCTTGCTCCTATGCCTGGGCGACCTGAAAGTGTTGTTACGGAGCGTATGGTTGGGCAATCCTGCAAGAAAATCGACGAATGACGTGTGAAGACATAGCGGCGTCCACTCATATTTCAAAAACGGCGGCATTCCGCATTCTACGCGACTAATTACTGCTGCATCGTTTGTTTTCCGGATGGGTACCTCATCCCCTGACGAGAGAACAATTGTCAGCAATTTAACAATTGGAGAATTGTTCAGGTGTGTCATGAGTGGAAACAAATGATTGCAAAAGATCCAAACTTTCTAAACTCAGTTATAACTGCCGATGAAAGATGAGTCCACTATCTCGACCCCCCTAACGAAGCTCGCTACGAGTGTCTGGAAAAACATAGGCTCGCCTCCTCCGAAAAAAAGTCCGCCAAACCAAATCAGCTGGGGAAAGTGATGATGACAATTTTCTTTTATCATAAAGGTGTAGTCCACCAGCATGCTCTTCCTCCACAAATAACTGTCACTGCTGAGCATTACATTTTACTCTTGAAGCGTATGCGACGTCATATACCGATTAAGCGGCCGGAACTGGTGTGCAAGTGGATCCTACGTCATGATAATGCCCGCTCACATGTGGCTGCTTGTGTTCAACAATTTCTTACGAAATGCAGTATTGAAATCATGCCACAGCCTGCCTACAGTCCTGATCTCGCCCCGTGCGATTTCCGGTTGTTTCCAACAATGAAGGAGAAGTTCCGTGGCGCGATATTCAATACAGATGTGACGTTATTCTAGCTGTTCAGGGGTCACTAAAGCAGCTTCCACAAAATGCCTTCGCCGCGCATGCTTTGAAAAGCGGACTGAACGATGGGACTGCTACATATCATCCGAGGGAAGAAACTTTGAGAAAGAATAACATATATTTTGCTCTGCCTGTATTTCTTCGTCTTGTGTGATTTTACTCTCAGTCTTTATGGAGCGGCCGTTGTACAATATTTAAAATATTTTCCTGAGAAAAATCAGAAAGCAGGCTCCGTAACTTCATATTGCTTTATTTTTCTTCTTTATTTTTTCACGTGTGAAAACAGGAATTTGTCGGTAACGGAATTTGAAACCGCGTTTCCTCGCTCCGGAGTTAGTTGCTCTAACCGACTAAGTTACACCGACGGACTGTATCGCTGCAGATATGTCGTCTTGACAAGTGCTTCATTTATGTAGCACGTCACACATATATTTATATTTTCACTGCACAAGGCATGATGGACAAGATTTTCTTGTTTTTTCTTAAACTCCAGCGAGAGGAGGAGAATGTTATCATCACATCTTCTCTTAATTAGTGATTCAAGTGACCCTCTCAGGCCTAGCGAACTGAGCTGCTACCCCAGTCTCCATTCTTACTGAATTGTATTGTAGTAAGAATCATCTATCGGTTTCCGAAACAGAGAATCTTTTAAGTAGCTAAAATTATATTTGATCAATCGATATCTTCAACATAACCATTCAACTTTTTGTCGTCGTGACCTTCGCCCGCACTCCTATAATTTGATTTTTATATAATTTATGTAATAGTATATGCAACATGATTTATGTAATATTTTATATACTGTGTATTCTAATATCCTGACTTGCGCATTGCCTATGTCCGATTAGAAGTTATCACAATCTATTCAAAATCATCGAAAGTGTGTGAAAACATAAATCTGCCGGTGGTCGAGCTCGAAGCTCCGGAGCAGATTGCTTTACCAATTAAGCTAAACCGACGGAATTTTTCGCTGCAACTTTGCCGTCTTGATATGTATTTCACCTGTGTAGTGCGTCATATCATTTCTCACGTAATATTTTTATTTCGAAGCGATGAAGGAATTTTTCATTAATTCCAAACGATGTTTGAAACGAACATCGCACATTTTTCGAAGAACACAACGACCAGTAGATCCATTTCCACAATCGGACACCAATGTGAAAACACAAATTTATCGGTACCGGGGATCGAACCCAGCATCCCTCTGCTCTGGAGCCGAATGCTTTACCAATTAAGCTACACACCGACGGAATTTATCGCTCCTACTTTGCCGTCTTGACATGTGCTTCACCTCTGTCGTGCGTCATAAGTGCGCAAAACTAAGATTTTTTTAGGGGGGGGGGGCGCGCTCAAGTATGATTCGTTAGGGATGGGGGTGTTGTGAGGCTCGCAGTTTTGCTGTACGCCTCCGAAGGGTACTGAAAGAAGATATGCGATACATTAATATCCGGGACCGTTTCTTCCATAATATGGAGCGAGATTTTGGGAACCTCTACAGCACGAAATCCAATATCTTACAAGTGATTGTTACAAATCTACAACCAAGTCTTAAAATTGCCAGCGGACATATGCGACCTTTAATTTAAGAAAACCTGATGAAATCCCAAATTAAATTACAGTCTAAAACCAAATTTTAAACTGCCTCCTTATAATTTGAAGCCAACTTTTATTTAAGTTTGAGAGCTACTATAATTTCTTACCTCATGCTATTCTAGTTATAATTTGATGCTATGATTAAAAACTTTTACTGATATCTGAAATTCTGAAATGAAGTTTAAGAAAAGTCACTTCTAAAAATTCTGGGACCAAAGCGCAAGAAGTTGAGTTGAAATATGGAGCCAGAGTGCAAAAGACTAATCAAGATCTGAAACCAGGTTTCAAAATGCTCCGGCTAAAATCTGGATTGAAGTTCAGTTTTAAAAAAGTGTGTCTTGAATTCTTGAGCCAAATTTTTAAAGGTCCCTGCTACTCCCTGGAAATAGATTTCTAAAAATATCTGCGATTATCTAGAATTATTGTTAACAGTCTTTTCTCTAAAATCTGAAACTAAGTTTTAGAAAATCTTTGCTACAGTCTAAAACTTATTTTTTACAGCTCTAGTGTAAGCTGTACAGTATTCTTTTTCCAGTCTGCAATCTTTCGAAAAGTTTATGTACAAATACGGTGCAAACTTTCAAGACCCCCGCTGAATTTGGAAACACGCATTAAGAAAATGTCTATGACTACCTAAAATTATTGTTCAAAAAGTTCTTTCTAAAACATGGAACTAAATAACTAAATCTTCCTCTAAATTCTGGCAGAAAGTTTGGTGTCTTCAGCTCCAGATTTTTGGAAGTACCTTTTAGGCAATGGTTTTACTAGTGTATAACTGAACGAATTTTTTAAACCTCTTCCTTGAGTATAGCAGGGATTTTTGCTCAGTTTGAAAAACAAAACCTCCTGCTACAGAATAGAATTCAGTTTACCTAGCCCAGTGTATATATAAAATTTAAGGGCACCTTCGTTTTGCAGAGATTTTTTTGATTTTCGGAACCAAAAATTAAAGAGATAAACTAAACGTAGGCCTACACAGAAGTCTATACTTAAATTAGGCTTCAGGCATTAAAGGATTTCTTTTGAAATCTGAAGCTAAAAAATTTCGTACTGCAATCTAAGATAACAAAATCCAGTGGGGAAATGTTAGAACTTAAGCTGCTTGTGTGACGTACCTGCCAGCAGGACGCACATGACATAAAGGCAGATAGGATTCAGAATACATGTCTGCGTAGCTCAGTTGGTAGAGCTGCTTGTTCCGGAATAAGCGTACTCGGGTTCGAATCCCGGTGTAGACCAAAAATGACGGAGAAATTTACTTCGTTATAATGGCGCCCGAACTACCCGGATGACCCGACCGTTAAAAATCTCGCATTATTGTGATGTTATTTCCACACCGCGAGATAGGAAAAATCAGAGAATCCCTTCTCCAGTGCTTCGAAAAATAAATGTGTGTGACGTTGCATTCCACACACCAGATTGACGGGGCGTTCTCAAGTGCACGTTCTTCAGTGGTTGTCTGCCTGCAACGATTCATGGTCACGGCTGATCCGTGGGCCATGCCCCCGGCCCTCTTTCGGGGGGGGGGAGATGTGACGTACCTGCCAGCAGGACGCACATGACATAAAGGCAGATAGGAATTAGGATACATGTCTGCGTAGCTCAGTTGGTAGAGCGACTTGTTCCGGAATAAGCGGCCTCGGGTTCGAACCCCGGCGCGGATAAAAATGACGGAGAAATTCACTTCGTTATACTTGTTTAAATAGCATTTCGGAAATCATTAAAGAAGGAAATATTTGCACATTTCCTTTGTACTGTCACATTAATTTGGTATAACATTCCTTATGGAAACGCCTGCTTCTGTATGGCTCTTCTAAATGTTTTAAACGATACAACGCTTTGTGATGAATTAATTGTTTTTCAATAGGAAATATATCAGATCTTGGTGTCATAGAAGTAGCAGTGATTTCCGAATTATCATATGAGCAGACTTTCGGGCTTATCATCCAAGCTGGGCCCAAGTTCGAGTCCCGGATGAGGTTTGGGCAAGTCCGCATAGAAAGTACAAGGCCATGACATTAATGAGATGAGTTCCCTCCGTTTGTGACGTCACTTGCATGTTTCCCGGCCCGATACGTTGATGTGTTTGACGTCATACACGACAGCGTTGGAAACCGATCGGAAGTCTTGGTTTCCACGTGACGTCACAGAAACAGGAATTTCATCTCTCTAATGTAAGCTGACCAAAATTCACGAATTCGTGAGGACAGTCCTGGAATTTAGTTTACTGTCCTCAAAAATATCTGATGCCTTTAAGGACATAAATTGTCCTCAAATTTTGATATTTGCCCTTAAGTGTCCTCGAATTTACACATCCTCATTATCCCGTTACAGTTCTAATGAAAAATGTTCTTAAAAATAGTTTTCGTTGTGTATTGATTTTCCAACATGCTTCTTGTGAAAACAAATTTTGATTTTTTCCCCCTTTTTCCGAGTTTAACGATCACCATGAGCACCATGAGTAACTCTAAAGATTATAAGAATCACCTGTCCTTAAATTGAGAACTTTCTTTCTAGGGAACTGACAGAGCAAGTGCTATAAGACAAACACACCACCCCATTCCGGACTCGAACTCGTAGCAACTTGTACGAATGGTCAGTACCCAGCACTAAGAGTATTGTACCACCGGGCCGGCTAGATAGCTTTGCTTTGTCATTACAAATAACCAACATTCTACAAGACATAAATTTTCATATGTAATATCACACTTATAGAAACAATACAGTTTTGTGGGGAAAAGATTGGCTTATTTATTGCGAGTACGTATGTGTCCCCAAATGATCTGCTGATTTAGGGGCACTACGCCATTTTGTCCTCAAATCAGTGTTCCAATACCTTGTCACCTTACTGTAATGTCATGGTCTTGCAAAGACATTGGAGGAGAATAGATTTGCATACAGCATGCTACTTCCGGCATATATAGAAAACCGCCATTGTAAGGAGTAGCTAGTGTGCTGACGTGTTTGCGCGAGTACTTCAGTTCGAAATCTTTAAGATTTTGATGTATCGTTAAGGTTTAAGTGTATGTGAAAGGAAATTTTCTTGTTTAGTAGTTTTATTTCTTTTCTTTTTATTTCTCTGTTCTATGTGTATGGCCGTCTGCGATATAGTCTCGTATTTTCCTGCTTTCTAGAATTCTTGTGTGCTTTTTCTCGGATATGATCTCTTGCTAATTATAATTTCATCCAGAGTAATCTGCTCGCGCTCAACACACAACGAAGTGATGGAACATGGGTATGATGTTGGTATTGTGAAAAAGTTGTGTGTTAGGCACAGGAGAGGTAATTCGTCTTCGTTGTGTGTTGAGCGCAAGCAGATTACTTATGTGGGATTAATGCCTTTCCTTCCACCGGTTACAAATGCATTACGGAGAATGTGTAAAAAACACAAAAAAGATTTTGGTGATGTGGTCTCTAACCTTCGGAGCATGCTTAATAAGGATCGTGAGCCCAAACCCATTCAAGAACAGTGGGGCGTGTACTGTGTGCCCTTGAAGACCGACGTTGCTGCTGCTCCTAATTCATGGTACATAGGATCCACTCTTCGTAATTTGGGAGTTAGAGTGACTGAACATCAGTACACTGTAAAGACTGGATCTACTACTACTGCCCTTGCACGCCTGGTTAAGTCTGGAACTCATCTGCCCTCTTGGTCTGAGACTTATTTATTACTTAAGACCAGAGGTAGGTATATGACTCGCTTCGCCGAAAGTTTGTATATTGACGTTTTTAAGGACGTGTGCTGTAACGATGACTTACCTGCACATGTACATGCACCGTGGATTCGCTTATTTAATTTTTTATGTCGTGCGAAGTACCCTACTGCGGGGGTTGATAACGGACCCTGTGCTTATTTTTCACTTCGGTGAATATGTATTTGTAATCTATTTGGTGTTTTCTTTCTTAGCTTTGCTTCTCGCTGTAACCGAGTTGTGACGCGGATATCATGTCACTCACCAGGATCGCTGTTGTCTTCGGGACTACCTATTTATTAAGTGTGTGTGTTCTCCTAGCGCCAGTTCTTTTAACCTGATGACGCACTGGCGCCTGTTGCGAAAGATCTTGTTTTTACCTAATATGCCTTTTAGTAGTAAAATTCTAATTGTACGTTTTGGGTTGGTTTTCTACATGCTTAGACAGCTGCCTTTTTATTCTTCTTGATATTTTTAGCATGCAACTTTTATGACTGAAGACTGTGAAGCTGTGGAAAAACTTCTGCACACATTTTCTTCAGAATTAATGCGTTCCCAAGGATGAACATTTTAACATCGATTAAAATAGCTTCATTTTATAATTTGGAATATTTAATATTTTCTAAAACGTAACCATAAGTATGCAATCCAACATTTGTTTGTCTACGGAAGTCATCAAAGTACAGGTCGCGCCATCTTTTTTCTGGACAATTAATGCGTTCCCAAGGATGAAAATTTGAACATCGATTAAAATAGCTTCATTTTATAACTTGGAACACTTAATATTTTCTAAAACATAACCATATTTATGTAATCCAGCATTTGTTTGTCTACTGACGTCATCAAAGTACAGGTCGCGCCATCTTTTTTGGTTCCAACACCACCAAATGAAAAGTTTTTTATTTTTTATATAATTATGGTTATGTTTTAGAAAATATTAAGTATTCCAAGTTATAATATGAAGTTATTTTAATCGTTGTTCAAATTTTCATCCTGGGGAACACAATAATTGTGAAGGAAATGTGTACAAAAGTTTTTCCATTGGAAGTATAGGAAGCAAGATTACTTGACGTCCTCCTTAACGGTTAAGCATAACGGTCTACGGTTTACGGAAATGCTTTTTGGACCGCTTCTGTTTTCCTTAGTGGTAAATTTAGTAAGTGCTATAAGTTCAAACGACAAAAGTCCGACCTTCCAAAAATTAACGACAGTAAAAAAACTCTGAAATTTCGGAATAACAAGCCTTGTTCGCTTAGAGATGCAATAAAAATTGAAATTTATATGCATTTTCCAGTTTTTATTTCATGTGACGTACTTGGAGATCGGGCTGCATGGCCCGAGCGCTACTCTGGAAACGAGCGTAGCGAGCCTAGAGGCGCAGCCCCTGGCGCTGGAAAAAAAGAAAAGAATATCTGGGAAGGCATTAGTTAACAAGATAAATTTAGAACTCGTATTTTATGCAAATATGGAAAATGAGTGGAAAATATTTTTTTAAGACGGTAATGCGGCAAAGAATTGAAATAATGATATAGGAAATAATATATTTGAAATCAATAAGTAGTTATTACATCCAGGAAACTATTGATTTGAACATCAAAAATAATGGCTTCCACATGCTGTACATAAAAAAGCTGAAATAATGTAAATATTTTTCCTTGTTTGCTGTTTACCTGTGTCATTCTCATTTATTTATATGTTTGCTCAAAAATATTAATTTTATCAAAAATTTCGATATTTCACTTTGTTATGCACTAAGGTAATTTCAGTTTCTGACTTTTGAAAGTATTTATTAGGGCAAACATGCAACCAAATGACACACATTAAGTATTTATTAACAAGAAACCTCAAAATTTTATTATTTCGCAACAAATTAAAAATAGTGTGATATGTTTTATATCACAGAGGCCGAAAGACCGTTTCTCTTGAATTTAAAACCTAACCGATTCTGAAATATTTCAGTATTTTGCAAGAGTCTTGACATTGTAGTTTGCACTAAGAATATTATTAGTTTTTTACTTAAATATCATGACTTCTCCCGCTAAATGTGTACTAACTGCTTAGAATCTGAATATAAATAGAAATTTGCGGGTACTAAACTTGTATTCTGTTGAGTTACTGCAAAGTACGAGCCTTACTTAAATGGAGAGCGATGAGCCGCTGAAAATGGCACCTACGTTGTTGTCACGTCTCATGGGCGGAGTGTCCGATCTAGCTTCTTGTATATGATATCTGTGGATACAGCACACACATTTTTTGTATTGAAACAACTCGAATGTCCTCTCACCACAATGTTGTCCAATCCTAAATCAACTGAACCGTGCAGAGTGCATGACGTCATCTTGATTTACTGACGTCATTGAGTCTGGTGACATATACGGTAGCAATACCTGGCTTGAGATCGGAGTCAGGCTACATGTATTCTCGATTCTACGTAAGCGCATAGATATTAATACAATGACAAATCAGCTGCCTTGAAAAGTAGCACTTTTCGCAGAAACGAGTAACCCGGGAAAATCATGACACGCCATGAGCATGCGCATTAATTTTAATCTACATCTTTGTTGAATTTAGCCTCTTCTAAAACACAGTTATATACAAAATGCTAGATTAGACACCCTGTTCGTGAGGCCTGACAACGTAGGCGCCATTTTCAGCTGGTCATCGTTCTCCACTTAAGTAAGGCTCGTACTTTGCAGTAAGTCAACATAATACGACTTTAGTACCATGAATTGCTACTTATATTCAGGTTCTAAGCAGTTAACGCACATTTACCGGAAGAAGTCATAATATTTAAGTAAAAAACAATAATATATATTTCTTAGTGCAAACTACAATGTTAAGGCTCTTGCAAAATACTGAAATATTTCAGATTCGGCTAGGTTTTAAATTCAAGGGAAACAGCCTTCCGGCGTCTGTGATATTAAAAGGAATCACACTATTTTTAATTTGTTGCGAGATAATAAAATTTTGAGGTTTTTTGTTAATGAGTGCTTACTTTTAGTGTGTAATTTGGTTGCATGTTTGTCCTAATAAATACTTTCAAAAGTTAAAAACTGAAATTACCTTAGTGCATAACAAGGTGAAATATCGGAATTTTTGAGCAAATATATAAATAAATGAGAATGACGCAGGTAACAGCAAGCAAGGGAAAAGATTCGCATTATTTCAGCTTTTTTATGTAAAGCATGTGGAAGCTATTATTTTTCAGGTTCAAATCAATAGTTTTCTGGATTTAATAGCTACTTATTGATTTTCAGTATATTATTTGCTTCTTCATTACTTCAAATCTTTGCCGCATTGCTGTCTTAAAAATATTTTCCAGTCATTTTCCATATTTGCGTAAAATACCAATTTTAAAATTATCTTGTTAACTAATGCCTTCCCAGATATTCTTTTTTTTTTTTCAGCATTGGGCAAAAAGCGAATAAGTAAGCGCAATTATATTTTTGTCTCTCAGCATACGTTTTATATTTGAGCAAGCTTTCACCATGATTTACATAATAACCGAGTCTAAAATACCCTTTGTAATATCTGTTGTAATATGCCCCACTCCGACAGCTTGACCTCCTCAACGTGGCTCCATGGTTCTCACAGCGCAAGCGTATGCTCAACAGAGCCGACAACCAATCTAGTACCTTATATGATATCTGTGGTCTAAAATGTGGGATGAATCGTATTGCTGTTTTATCGAAATCTGGTGGCATTGGTTTCTTCTAAAAATTATGTTACATGGAATGGCAACAGTTGCGAAGTGAATTGCTGAGTACAAATACGTACAAAGGTGAGAAATATTGTATAAATCTTTTATGATTTGTGCAGAAACCTGGTAAGGTGCATTTTGTCACCGGAAACGGGAAACGATTTATGCTGTGTTAAACTTCCAAATTTTGTACATTTTTGAAGTGTTCATCTGGTGAACTGAAATGTTTGGTCCCTTGGTTTTTCTGATCATGACGGGCTTTTTACATGCTGCCATTGTGGCTACTTTGCTTTTTCTGATACTGATCGGGCCAAGAGTTTTCCTCGTTTTCTTCATACTTCATAAAAAGTCACGCCGTGGCATGATTATCGCAGGTGTTACCCTATCTAGCATGTTTCTAATGGAATACGCTATCCTTATTGCAGCTCCAGTACATTATGGAAACGCCCGTAACGATGTCTTGAAAACATTCAGCCATGCTATGGAAATCTATGGTGTCGATAATGTAAGCCACAGTCAAATCAACGAGGCACAAAGGAAATTTCAGTGCTGTGGTTTAACCAATTTTTCCGACTGGTTTGTTACCCCGTGGGCGGAAGGTCGAATGCAAGTTCCATTAAGCTGCTGCAAAAATACCACCGACTGCTGCCATATGGACCCGCTTCAAGAGGAAGACATCTTTGTTGATGGCTGCGAAGAAGAACTCATAAGAGATATTGGCTATAATATGCGTGTCGCGATATGGATAGTGCTTTGTGTTGGAGCAGTAGAATTTATTCTTGGCGATGCCTACCGAAGGCTCAGAACAAATGGAATATAGTAATAAATTAAATAACCGACGAAATGGAGAAGACTGAAGACTTTTCTTTTTCTCATACTAACATTCGAATTTTTTCACTGTTAAGGTAAAACTATAAGACTTGTAATTTTTGTAACGTTCTTTTCATGTGCAGTTAATCAAAACTAGTCAGGCGACTCCTTGAGCAAAAAAAAAAAAAAAAAAAAAAATGTGTGTATACGACAGACGGGTGAACTAATGGTAGTGTGTGTGGGTTGCATAGTTAAACAGGAGTTATTTTTTTGTTTATGTGTAACTCAAAACTAAAAACAAATCGTTTAAATTTCATTTTTCGGACTTTTCCTGTTATCTGCCCGCCACAATTTGACTTCCGAATAAGAACGAAATCAAGTAGTTCCCGATTTCGAAAGCAGAACACAGAGCCTTTTGCAGCAGATGTGCAGTGATCACATGCTTTTCTATGCGTACTACCTATGCGCAGTGATCACATTCTTTTGCCCGTTTGCCTGCGCTTTGGAATTACGTGTGATCATTCGGAAGGAATGTTCTGTTAACAGTTTTTCTGCGCTCTAGAATTATGTGAATTTATGTGGCGAAAAAGATTGAAAACTAATGATTCATTTTTAGAAATTATGAAATATATCGTAGCGTATTGCCCACTCCCCCCCCCCGAGTGATATTGGTACCTAATTTGTACCTACTGGTTTTCATTTGTTTTCTTATACTGTGTATTTCTTTCTTTTATGTATTTCTTAAATAGTTAAAATTTATTAAAAAGTGAATAAGTAGGTTTCTGCTATTTGTAGCGTCATTTTATATACCAATAAAAAAAAATTCCATAACATTTATCGTGAACTACTTTCTCTCATGTTAGGTGTGATCAGGTTTCATGTAAACAAAGCGGAACGATACACTCAAAATCGCGAACATCTTGAAAGCGTTCTTATTCGGAAGTCAAATAGTGTCATTTTGCATAACAATGAACAAAAGCGAACAGTGGCGGGCAGATAACAGGAAAGGTCCCATTTTTCTTCTTCAGTTTCTGTAATGTAATATCAGTTACATTTTGGTTCTAAAACCCCAAGGGACTTTACCCAAAACTGATGTTTCGAGAGAAATGTGAATAAATTTAAGTTTTGGTCGCCATACTTCGTGATAATGTGTCGTGATGTAATTACTAACATACGTTTGCGACTTAACTTTGGGACGCAGTTTTCCAGAAAAGCAAATGCAGAGGTGCTTCATACTTTATAAAAAGTCACGCCGTGGCATAATTATCGTAGGTGTTACCCTATGTAGCATTTTTCTAATAGAATACGTTATCCTTATTGCAGCTCCAGTACATTAGGAAAACGCCCGTAACGATGTCTTGAAAACATTCAGTCATGCTATGGAAATCTATGGTGTAGACACTCGTTGCGAGCTTCATGAGGGGGTCGAAATAGTGAACCCACGTTTCACCGGTAGTGAATACTGTGTTTAGAAAGTTTGGATCCTTTACAATCATTTGTTTTCACTCATGACACACCTGAACTCTGGATAACAATTGTTCTCTCATCAGGAGATGAGGTACCCATCTGGAACACACACGATGCAGCAGTAATTTGGCGCGCGGAGTGACGGCCTTTTTTTGAAATCATGGTGCCATCTAAAAATCGTTGACTCACCCAAACATTTATCTTTGCAAGCTTTTTTCATTAAATCAACTGTTTCTGGAGCCCTTTTGGCCCAAACGATAGCAAAATTTTATCGCACAACGCATTTCACTCCTTAACTCTAAATCAGTCACCTCCATAGCCGTACGGCGAAATGCAGACGTAACTTAAACAACTGCCCAATAACAAAACCAGAATCGTCTACCATGGCTAATAACTGTTGCTATAGATACTTCCTCAATTCAGTTAGTCGTCTGGGTGGTTATTTTTTCCCTTCGCACTGTAGCCAACTGAAAAAAAAATTACTCTCAGTTTTTGTTGCCTTTGTAGATAGAAGTAGTTCTGCTGCACACTGACTCTATCCGCGGTGACTGTAACCGGTTTCTTATGTCCCAAATCGTTCTAAAGTTTTTCATTTAAATAAATAGAAAGATTTCCTTCTGATAAAGTATATTTTTCATTACCACGGCTTGACTTGTGACATCAAAAAGTTATTTTAACTTGTCTTCCGCAGGCTAGCCCACCAAAAGACAAACGAATGAATGAAGTACACGGGAATTTGTAGGCGGAATACGATTACCAGACGTAGAACTGATGCTGAAAATTAATACTTCGAGAACACAATAAGCGTGGGAAGTAATATATTTGTGGTTTTGAAAAGAATTGACAAAAAATACTTGTAATTCTTTTGTCGTTTCGGAAAAAATTTGATGAACACGTATATGAAATATATAAAAAGGAAAGCTTAGGTTCTCTTCATTTCTGCCATTATGTGGTCTGAATAATTTTGGTGATTTCCGAAAAGGGATCTACGCGCTCCATCCGGCACTTGCGCCTTAATAACTATTCAATCAGGTGATCTGGTAGCGTTCACTGTTTTTTGATTATAATTTTTGTTTAAAAGGTCTCCAACTAGCTTCAGTTGTTTGTGTGTGAGCCGCACTTTTTCTGCGTCCACAAAGTTTTGGGAATGATTTACAGCCTCTTCAAGTTTCAGAGCGTGTACTCACCTCTAAAATTAGACGTAAATTTCCCTCAGTCATTATTGGATAAATCACACAGTGGATAGACTTCCGAATTTGAACGCTTTTCAAGTAGTTCCCGCCTTCGTGTGTATCGTTCCGCTTTGTTTACGTAGAACCTGCTCACATCCAAAATGAAACGGCAAACAAAGTAGTTCATGTTAATTTTATGAGGTTTTTTTTTTTTTTTTTTTTAGAGAGAATTGCACTATAGTAGACGCTCTAATGATTTTTTTTTTGTAAATGCATTTTATGAACGAAATTTATTATTATGGAATAATAATTCTACGCTACGGATGTATTTTTTTTTCGCAGCAGTTTTTTCATGAGAAGCTAATTCCATCTTTTTTCCGTAAAATCAAAGTTGCTGCGATTGATGCTTCAATTTCTTTTTTTTTTTTGATACTTTCGGGAAAAAAATATTTATTCTCTACTATTAGCAAAGTACTACCAGCCGATTAGAAGGAAAGGATGCATGGGAAAACTTTTACTCCGTGAAAAGTGCATTAAGATTATGTATCGAATTATGATGTACAAATCTTGTACACTGTAAAAAATTGCTTGGTCAAATTACGGTAGAAACACCGGCAGCTGAGTGGCCAGTCAATAAACCGTAATTTTACAGTACTATACCGTAATTTTCATTAACATGTCTAATGACCTCGAAATAAAAACGTCTAATGACCATAATGTTCATCAACATGTCTAATTACAAATAAAAAATAATACATGTTATGTTCATTAACATGTCTAATGGGAAATAAAAACGTCTAATGCCGTAATGTTCATTAGCATGTCTAATGACTGGGAATAAATAATATGTCTACTGACCGGCAAATAAAAACGTGTTGCTCAAAGAGATGTTGCCAGTCGACTGATTGCACATGAAAAAACAGACATATAACCACTTTATGAAAAACGTTACCAGATGGTCAAGATTAAAATACAGTAACAGTTCAAACAGTTTAAACACCCTCAAAATAGTGTAACTATACTAAAAATCCGACATTTCTTGGCGTAGAATACAAAATAAAGTTCCCAAGCTTTCGCACATCAACCAAATGGCGTTCTCAAGGAAGGTAGACGGCTAACTGCAAACTGATCAATAAAACGTTTCAACAATTTGAACGCGGTGACTTGACTAGACAATAAATGAATAGGCGCAAACGTAATAATTCCAAGAAACGAGGCCACGTTGGTTGGGCACGCGGTACGACGGTAGGAAACACAGCATTATTTGAAGAATTGATTCCAAATACGTGGCAACTCCAGAGAGACGCTATCATTGCAAGACTCACAGCTGGTCAAGATTTTCAAGGTTTCGCTAATGCCCGTAGATTTGGGTGTGGAGTATGAAAATAATTTCTTTACATCACTCCATAAAGAATCTGCGGGCTTGAACTTGACTTCTCTTGATAGGGCCGTGGTTATTTTCCTGCCTGTTGTATCCCTTTTATGTTCGCTGATTCTAATTCCAAACGAAAGTTTGGTCATTCCGATGTAGTATCGGCTGGAGCCGTCCGGATATTGTAGTGGGATGGCATAAACACCTGCCTCATTGAGAAGAGGGGGCCTGTCAATATTTCTCTTGAGCATCGTATACAAAGATACCGGAGAACTTATGCCGACGCCGAAGTTTATCCACCTGAGCGCGTTTTTGAGTTGATAGGAAACATTTGGTATGTAGGGAATAGAGCCCAGGTAGCGAAGTTGCGGCATAGAAATATTAGCACGGCTGGTTCTGGCTTTCTCGATAAAATTGTGCATCTGGTTAGACGTATATCCTGCCTAAATGGCTAATTCGACGATGTTTTTTAGTTCGGATTGTCTAGAACGGACATCGGATGAGACGGCGAAGGCTCTTCTAATTCGAGAACGGAAGAAGGCCGTCTTGTAATCATCAGGACAATGAACTGCGGAGCATCAGATTGGGAACGGATGTGGGTTTAGACTTCAAGGCGGTCTTCATGCGATTTGCTCACTGATTCGTCCAGATAAGGTAAAGTACCATTGTGTTCAAGCTCCACGGTGAAATTGATCATAGGGTGCAAACAATTTATTTTATCGAGGAAAAACACCTTTCCGTGTGGCGATATGAAAAATACGTCGTCAGCATATCGTAGCCAGATGGTAGGCCTTAGGGTGATGTTGGTGAATATATGTTGCTCAATGGGGCGAAGTATTGCTTCTGCGAGGACGGTTGAAAGCGAAGATCCCATCGGAGCGCCATTTACTTGTTTATAAATTTGCTCTCGGAAACTGACGTAGCTGGAATTTGAGACCAAGTCCATTAATTTAAAGATGCTGAGGCAAGACTCCTTAAAATAAACTGATGAATTTGATATAGCCTCTTTCAATGTACTGATGACTTCCTGCACGGGGTTCGGCGGCTAAAGGGAAACTACGTCGAAACTGCCGATAATGTCGTGTTGTTGAACAGTGAGCTGCTTGGTTTTTGTGATAAAATCCAGAGTAGAAATTATTATAAAGTCCGACTCGGTTGATGATTAGTTAGGAATTTGGATAATGCTTTCTCTAGATGGTAGGTCGGTGCGGATCTTCTGGACACGGTCGGTCTCAATGGATTGCCGGGCTTGTGGTGTTTAAGTCATCTGAAGAGTTTTGGGATCTGAGGGCCAGGCTGTAATTTGGCAGATTTGTTGAGATCATCCGGAATAGCGGTTAGTCTTGCAGCTTTTTTTACCTGTGCAATCCAAGAATTTAGTGGATTCCTCCGTAAGATTATAGAACCAGAATCGGATATAAATTCTTCTAGTTTTCTATTGTAGTCGGCTGCGTCCATTATCGCTATGTGGCCGGATTTATCCGTTAGCGTTAACATTATGGTGCGGTCATTTCTAAGGTTGGAAATCGTCCTCGGATTTTTTATATTATTGAACGATTGCTTTTGATTGTACCAGGATTTTAACCTAGAGCAACACAGTTGGCGTAGTTCGTCTTTGTGGTCTTCTGGAACTCGCGATATTATGGTCTCCAACTCAGAAATGACGTTGTTTGGGTTCGGTCTCGATCGGAAGCAGAACTTTGGTCCAAATTCCAAAACTTAAGTTTCCTCTCGGGAGATCGTTCGGTTAGAAATATTGACGAAGGGAATGGTGAAATCTTTAGGTTTGGAAGTCTGGGAAGACTTCAGGTAATCTAGTTTCTTGCTGTGTCTGGATGAAAAGGAAGACTAACATATCCATCCGGAGAAAGTTGTTGAAGGTAATAGGGTCGCAAAGCATATGAAGCTTCATATATAGGTTAGAGCATCTGATTTCTAATGACATGACGTCCTTTCTTCTCAGGTTCACTACCCTTGACAAGGTCTGGCGAAGAAATTTGTCTTTCTTCTTCTTGAACCATGATCTTTTTACTGGCGTCTTAAAATTAAGGAACTTTGGGATCAAGCCGAATGTCTTGCAAGCGGTTAGGAAATCGAGATGGGACCGTTCCTTCTCCAGTTTGAGTCTAAGCTGTCGAAATAATTTATAGGTGTTGCACATTGCTCGGAGACTGCAACAAGTTTAATAAGTAGGAACTGTACACCAAATCATACTCAAATTAGTATAATTATACTAAAAATCCGACATTTCTTTGCGTAGAATACAAAATAAAGTTTCCAAGCTTTCGCACATCAACCAAATGGCTTTCTCAAGGAAGGTAGACAGCTAACTGCAAACTGGATGATAGAACGTTTCAATAATTTGAACGCGGTGACTTGACTAGACAATAAATGAATAGGCGCAAACGTAATAATTCCAAGAAACGAGGCCACGTTGGTTGGGCACGCGGTACGACTGTAGGAAACACAGCATTATTTGAAGAATTGATTCCAAATACGTGGCAACTCCAGAGAGACGCTATCATTGCAAGACTCACAGCTGGTCAAGATTTTCAAGGTTTCGCGAATGGCCGTAGATTTGGGTGTGGAGTATGAAACTAATTTATTTACATCACTCCATATAGGATCGGCGGACTTGAACTTGACTTCTCTTGATAAGGCAGAGGTTATTTTTCCGTCTCTTATATACCTTTTATGTTCGCTGATTCTAATTCCAAACGAACGTTTGGTCATTCCGATGTAGTATCGGCTGGAGCCCTACGGATATTATAGTGGAATGGCATAAACACCTGCCTCATTGAGAAGAGAGGGCTTGTCAATATTTCTCTTAATCATCGTATGCAAAGATGCCGGAGACCTTATGCCGACGCCGAAGTTTATCCTCCTGAGCGCGATTTCAAGTTGATAGGAAACATTTGGTATGTAGGGAATAGAGTCCAGGTAGCGAAGTTGCAGCATAGAAATATTAGCACGGCTGGTTCTGGCTTTCTCGATAAAATTGTGCGTCTGGTTCGACGTATATCCTGCCTGAGTGGCCAATTCGACGATGTTTTTTAGTTCGGATTGTCTAGAACGGACATCGGATGAGACAGCGAAGGCTTTTCTAATTCGAGAACGGAAGAAGGCCCTCTTGTAATCATCAGGGCAGAATGAACTGCGGAGCATCAGATTGGGAACGGATGGGGGTTTAGACTTCAAGGCGGTCGTCATGCAATTTGCTCACTGATACGTCCAGATAAGGTAAAGTACCATTGTGTTCAAGCTCCATGTTGAAATTGATCGTAGGGTGCGTACAATTTGTTTTATCGAGGAAAAACTGGATAATAGAACACTTCAACAATTTGAACGTGGTGACTTGATAATAAATGAATAGATGCGAATTTAATTACTCATTCGTAGAAAGGAGGCGTCATATTAGTTGGGCATGCTGTATGTCGCTGGTGAAAACGCAGCATTATTTGACGAACTAATTCCAAGCTCGTGGTAATTCTAAAGAGACGCTGTCAGTGCAAACCTCACTGTTGGTAATGATCTCTAAGGTTTCGCGAATATCAGTAGATTTAGGCGTGGAGTAAGAACCTAATTTCTTGATATCATCCCACGTAAGAGCAGCGGACTTGAACTTGACTTCTGTGGACAGCGCAGTTGTTACTTTCCGTCTTTTGCGTCTCTTTTATGTTCGTTGAGTCTAATTCTAAACGAACGCTTGGTCATTCCGATGTAGTACCTCTTGGAGCCGTCCGGATATTGTAGTGGGATGGCATGAACACCTGCTTCTTTGAGAATTGGAGGCTTGTCAATATTTCTCTTAAGCAGGGTATATAAATATGCCGGAGACTTTATGTCGACACCGAAGTTCATCCTCCTGAGCGCGTTCTTGATTTGATAGGAAACATTTGGTATGCCCAGGTAGCGTAGTTACCGCACAGAAGGATTAACACGGCTGTATCTGGATTTTCCGATAAAATTTTGTATCTGGTTCGAGGTATATACAAGTATATCCCGCCTCAGCGGCCAAATCAGTTATGTCTTTTAGTTCGAATTGTCTAGAGTGAACATCTGAGAAGACGGCAGCGAAGGCTCTTCTAATTCGAGAACGGAAGAAAGCTGTCTTGTAAGAATCAGGACAGAATGAACTGCGGAGATCAGCTTGGGAACTGAGGTGGGTTTATAATAGACTTTTGTATATGAAATAAAGGTTGGACTTCCGAATTCTTTCAAGTAGTGCCCGATTTTGAGTGTACCGTTCAGCTTTGTTTACATAGAACCTGATCACACCCAACGCGAAAGAAAATCGTTCACGGTTAATTTTATGCGGAATTTTTTTTTAGAATTTACATCTAATAGATGATTTAATTACTGTTATTTTTAATTTGTAAATATATTTTATGAAGCAAATACATCGAATAACAGTACTACTTCTTTTTTCTTCTTTAAATCCGGAGATAGTATGTTTTTTTATGTGAAGGTATTTCCAATTTTTTTTTCGGGAAGCCAAAGTGGCGGACCTTTCCTGTTATCTGCCCGCCACTGTTTGCTTCATTGTTACATAAAATGACACTATTTGACTTCTGAATAAGAACGCTTTCAAGCAGTTTCCGATTTTGAGTGTACCGTTCCGCTTTGTTTACATGAAACCTGATCACATCCAACATGAGAGAAAGTAATTCACGATCAATGTATTGTGAATTTTTTTATTGGTATAATAAAATGACACTATAAATAGCAAGAACCTACTTATTTTATATACCAATAAAAAAATTCCCATAATATTTATCGTAAACTACTTTCTCTCATGTTGGGTGTGATCAGGTTTCATGTAAACAAAGAAGAACGATTTGTTTTCTTATACTGTATAATTTTGCTCTTTTATATATTTCTTAAACAGTTAAAATTTTATTAAAAAGTGATTAAGCAGGTTTTTGCTATTTATAGTGCCATTTTATATAGCAATAAAAAAAAATCCCCATAACATTTATCGTGAACTACTTTCTTTCATGTTGGGTGTGATCAGGTTTCATGTAAACAAAGCAGAACGATACACTCAAAGTCGGAAACTGCTTGGAAGCGTTCTTATTCGGAAGTCAAAAAGTGTCATTTTATATCGGGAACTATTTGAAAACTTTCTTATTCGGAAGTCAAATAGTGGCGGGCAGATAACAGGAAAGGTCCGAAGTGGCCAAGATTTATTCCTCATTTTTTGGGAGTACTTATTCAGATTTTGTAAATTACGCTGGTGTGGAATTGGTCGCGATTGCTTCGGGAGGCAGCCAAAGTGTGCTGAATATAATAATAGCGTTCTTCCGAAAGGAAAATAAGGGAAATTTTGTTCACAAAGGCACGAGATGAAGACACATTAATTTCGTGCTATTACACTGCATGAAAAAGTGTACTTGAAAGCTTTCTGATTCGGAAGTACAGAAGAACTGAAAACGTGTTTTTATTTTCCGTAGGAATTTATGAGTATAAAAATAGCGATAAAAGTAAGAATTCTCCGTATCGTGAACTCTTTCCTTCGCCGTTTCGTGTTGAGTGTGAGCACGTTCTGTGTAAACAAAGCGGAACGATATACCCGAAGTCGTGAACTACTTGAAAAGCGTTCTGATTCGAAAGTCCCACAACCCAGAGTTTCTCCGAAGCGGAGTTGTACTGTGAGTAACGCGTCCAGCGCACGGACACATTGCGGTGGAAGAGAAAACTTCCGAGCTAGTCTGCCAAAGTCCAATCGCTACTTTATTACACTAACTAACTTCATAAAAATGGCCAGAAACGTACACTGCTGCTTTAAGTCGAAAATAAATTAGTAGCTACTTTATCCTTACAAAAGAAGCGTAAACACATAATCTGTGGCTTTAATTTATAACAGCACTTGTCGACCTGATATTATCATATCGTACAGTATCATATCGTATGACGCTTTGTGCATGTCAAATTATCGAATCAACGTTACTGTTTCAAACGACAGTTGCGAGCCTCACCTCGGAATGTTATGAAATTAATCTGAATTTGTTGCGTAGTGAGAAATGTGTCGCGGATGTAATTCGTCTATCACTTGTCTAAAGATTCTGATCCTTCTTTTCGGTTTTTTACTTTGCCTAACAGGAGCTTTTTTCGCTGCATATGCAGTGTGGACTGAGGTATCTCTTGAGGCCGTATTGAAAAATGGCGGCATATCTAACAGCGAAGTGGCCACGGTTTGTGCCGCTTTAGGTGGTGTGATCATAATTGCAAGCTTCATTGTTTCAGCAAGTCTTACTCGAGAAAATATTAAGATTCACATCGCTTTAGCAGTGCTCTTAATTGTACTGCTCCTGGTGCAGCTCGGGCTCTTTGTTGCAGGATTTATTTACCGAGAAGAATGGGAAACGGGTCTTCTTCTGGGGTTCAATACGACGATGTACCTCTACGGCTCCTCAGCCACGGTCGATAGAAAAATGAACGTTCTTCAAGAAAGCCTACAATGTTGTGGATTAATGGATTACACAGATTGGTTCAACACCCCATGGGCAAACGGAACGAAGGCTGTTCCTGGCAGTTGTTGTAAAAGTTCTATCTTCTGTCAAAACATGTCACCCGTAGTTCTAAGTGATATCAATACCATGGGTTGCTTTCCTACGACTTTCAATATGACTCTGTACAGCCTTATGTGTTTAACAATCGGTGTCGTTCTTCTTATAGTTGTACAGTTTACAGGAATATGTATGATTTTCTGTCTGGCTAGAAAAGAAACGGACAAAATACGATCTGAAGAATCACAGCCAGCTCCCACCACGCTGGAACCCCAAACTGGCACTACATCGGATGAAATTCAAACTGGCACTACCTCAGACGAACCCCAAATTGGCAGTAACCCGGATGAACCCCAGACTGGTGGTGCTGCAGGTAAACCTCAAACTAGCACTATCTCGGACAAACCCAAAACTGGCACAACCTCTGAAAAACTCCATATTGGCACTACCTTGGACAAACCCCAGATTGGCAGCTCTACGGATAAACCTCAAACCGGCAGTGTCGATCCAAGCACGGATGAACTTTATGACTAATAAAGTTGAAGTATGCGAACTGAAAATGATCATTGGAATAGCTGCATGATCTTGAACGTTTGTTTCAAACTCCTCAAAAAACAGTTGATTTGTCTTGGAGCTGTTGCACGGGAATAGCAATATAACTGGAGATTTCTTAACAGTGTATACTCCTTAGTTTTAAAATGAAGATATTAAACTTGAAAGTTCGTTAATTTATGGATACTAAACCGGAATGGCTGGTTGATTTAGCTGAAATCCCTGCTTGGGAAATTTGGAAGTTAAGTTTGCTAATTAATTAATTCAGCTGGAACATATTGAGTTCAAATAACTTGTTAAATGAAATTTTTTTTTATTTAGCTTAAAATATGGGTACATTAATTTAAGCCACACACGTATTAGAAATTCGGACTTGATATCTTTGTCGAGCTATATGGACGACGGACATTAAATATTGACAACTCTCGTATCCTTGTCAGATAAAACAAAATCAATTCAAAAAAGCAAGATTTTGAAGGAACCGATATCTTAGAATTAAAAATTTCCAGCAAAAAATTGAACTGAAGTACGAACTTATTTTGTTTTGGACTTCCGATTAGCTCCGGCTTCAAGTATAATAGCTCCGGATTTCACATCTACCGCTGCACTTGTTTACATACAGCCTGCTCACACCCAGCGTTAAAAAGCGAAGAAAGAAAGAAGCTCACGATATTTTGTTCAAAGTTTTCGTTAGAACAATTATAGATTAGACGCTGTAATGACACGTTTTTAGTGGAAAATATTCGGAATTCATTTATTTATTTTACGAAAGAAATGTCGAATAAATCCAGAACGGTGCTTTCGTCATTTTGGAAGTACTTCCGAAGTACTTCCAATGATGAAAGCACCGTACATCCTTTGGACGCTGTTGTCGACGTGTATACGTTTTCGTTTTAGACTCTCTGATTTTTGTTTACTTCTGTGTAAAATCATTGTCTCCATCTGCATCGCATGTCTTCCATTGGCTGATAAAAGGAGGGGCGTACAATGTCACAGATAAGGAGGTTAGAATAAGATATCTGGAGATGCCCTTGTTAATGAAGCAATACCACTTTGCGTGAAGCCTATAACCGCGAGCGACGGCCGTCAAAGTGTGGGAAAGCTGATGGTTTTCAAGGCTATTGCAACGCATTTTGTGTTGGCCGAATCGCCTTCTTTCGTCGCAAATGTTTCCAATTTCGAATCGTAACTTGCTGCAGATGTGTGAGAAAATGCTGAATTTATAAAATATTAATTATTTTGTGGCTCTTTCCAATTTTTATTTTAAATTGAAATACACGAACTTTAGTGCGAATCCAAACAAAACAAAACGTTAAAATTGAAAACTTCACTCATGCAAGAAGTGTAATTCATTCCGGTTTGATATTAACACGATTTCTGCTTCGCAAAACCACGCAATTCCAAAATACAAACTGCTGAAATTACATAGGTATCATGTAAACAACGGCAAATTCCTACACCTTGCAGCTTCACGGTTAAGAGACCGGGACATCTCCGGAAGTATTACCCGAACCTCCTTGGTCAAAGTTTGTGTTGTTAGAGTGTTGTCCTTATGCAACATATTTGGAGCTACTTTCTTTGCTGTTTCATTATCGGTGTGAGTAGGTTATATGTAAACAAGCGGAGCAATACACGCGAAATCGAGAACTACATATTTGAAACCGGAGACAATCGGAAGCCCATTCTTTGTTTTAATTTTATTCTCAGGAATAAGGATTTAATGCTGTGTTTTACTAAAAATTTTATTTTTGAGCAAACTATAAGGGTTGTTCGATCAGAAATGAGACTCTTTGGTTAGAGTATATTTGGGGATCCTAATTTTGTCAATGGGTGTCGCTAGTGTGCAGGCCATTTAAAGGATATGAAACTGCATGGCAGCTTGTTTGTTACGAGAGCCAAGTAACGTGCTGGACTAATTTTATTGATTTTTCGTAGGAGATGGGTACGTCCAAAGTTGGTCAACGTGCTGCAATTCAGTTTTTGATAGCGGAGAAAACGCCACCAAGCAAAATTCGCAAACGAATGAAGGCGGTCTATGGACCTGCTTGTCCTCCGCGCAGTATGTAGTACCAGCTCGTTTGTGGTGGACGAAAAAGCACTGCAAACCACCCATGATCAGGAATACCACGTCTTGGTGTTTCGGTGACGACAATTGCACGTGTGGATGCTGCAGTAAAGGTCAGCAGAAGAATCATGATCCGAGGACTGGCGAACAGTGCGGGTGTGGGCATCGGAACTGTCAATTCGATCATGCATTCGCAACTTGAATAACGTTAGGTCTGCGCCACGCGCGTACCGAAACATCTGTCAGATGAACAGTTGAATCAACGAATGGGACTATCGTTACGGCATCTGTACCGCTATCATGAAGAAGGTGAATATTTCCTGCTGCGCATTATTGCTGGGGACGAAAGCTACCATGAAGAAGGTGAAGATTTCATGCTACGCATTATTGCTGGGGACGAAAGCTACCTTGAAGAAGGTGAAGATTTCCTGCTAAGCATTATTGCTGGGGACGAAAGCTACCATGAAGAAGGTGAAGATTTCCTGCTACGCATTATTGCTGGGGACGAAAGCTACCATGAAGAAGGTGAAGATTTCCTGCTACGCATTATTGCTGGGGACAAAAACTACCATTAAGAAGGTGAAGATTTCCTGCTACGCATTATTGCTGGGGACGAACGCTGGTATCATCATTTCGAGCCAGAGTCGAAACGCCAGAGCGTACAGTGGAAGCATGCGTCATCGCTACCACCGAGGAAATCACGGTCCACCATTTCTGCAGACAAGGTGGTGTTAACCATGTTCTTTGACTATCGAGGACCATTGCTTCTTGAGTGGCTACCATAATGATCGACCATCGATGCCGATATTTCCAAACTTTAATGAAGCTTCGACAAGCCATCAAAAACAAGAGACCTGGCAGCTTCACTCAGGGTGTATTGTGCTTTTGCATTATAACACTCGGTCGCATACGGCAGTTACCACGCAAATGACATTGCAGCGCTTTCACTGGGAAGTTCTTGAACATCCGGCGTTATTGCCCTGACCTATCGCTCTGCGATTTTTCCCATCTTTAGACCTATGAAAAAATTCAAAAAGGCAGACGTTTACTTCGAGATGCTTGAATGAGTAGATAACTGGCTGCAGCAGCAGGCTGCCTCCACTTATGCAGCAGGAACACAAGGACTAGTACAGCGATGGGGCCGCTGTCCAAATACTGTCAGCGATTATTTTTAGGTATGTCATGTTTTGACTCTTTCAGGCAGAAAGTCGCACTACTTAAGGAACAATCCTTATATATTGAGCACGAAAGATCATTTTGTACCCTCTGAAATTCAAAATACATTTACAGTAAAAACATCTGCTATAAATTCATGAGCGACCATGTTCGTACAACACCGTAATGACTCTTAATTTTGAAAAATCGGAAGTCCATCCTTTTGTATGTGAGTGTGTGTGGTAAAAGGAAAAGCAAAATTCTTAGTCATGAAGGTGGGTCCACCTAAAATCTTTGCCTTGTGTTTCCAACGGTAAAATTAAAAATCAATCATTTTTCTTTCAGTAATGTTCAGGCATCTTAACAGACGGCGCGAACTGTACTTTTATGACGTCAATAGACAAACAAATGTTGGAAATTATTTATAAAAGTTATGTAGTAGTTTACAAAGGTTTAATCTCAAAACTGATATGCCATTAAAACCTTCCCCTATTTAGCGACCACCCCTCTGAACGACCGTTTTTTAGAAGAATCAGCAGTGGTCGCCTTTGAGAGGTTTCACTGTATTTTCCCCTCCTCAGTAATAGAATGAAATCCTTCCTTCTCAGGACAATGAGAACATAGTTTTCTTTTCGCTTCGTCTTTAAAAAAAACTGTTAAGATCGAAACTACAAAATAAAACACAAAATTCATGCCAGAAATGTAACAAACACTAAATCTATATTTTCCAATTCAGTTTCTGTCACCATAAAAAAGGCGTTTTGTCTTAAATTTGAAGATAATAACATCACAATGCACTGTAAAAAATTGACTGTAGATTTTACGGTTTTAAACCGTTTTTCAGTGTGCCAACACAAAACTGTAAATCTACAGTTTTATGCGGTGTTGGAGCTATGCTATAGCTTTTCTCCAACACTGCATTTAACGAAGAAAACAGCACAGAATTTGGCTGAAGCGAGTCACAGTCCAAATAATGAAGCCAACACAAAACTTTGGCTGGAACGAATGTGTTGATTGTGTTGGAGCAAAGCTATAGCTTTGCTCCAACACTGCATAAAACTGTAGATTTTACGGTTTTGTGTTGGCACCCTGGAAAACGGTTTAAAACCGTAAAATCTACAGTCAATTTTTTACAGTGTGTTGTACTCAAGTAATTAGCATGCATGCTTAAAATCTGTTTAATCATTTAAATCTTTTTTCACCTGTGAAAATTTGTAAAATTTCCTTTAACGTGGCGCTTAGAGTAGCCATAAGCAGAACACGAGACAACCTTTTTTTCTTAATGTCACGTGACTTTACGCCTTTCGTTGTTTTATCCAAGGAGGTTCGAATAAGACTTCTGGAGATGCTATGGGTCTCTTAACAGCGAAGCCACAAAGTGTGGGAATTTGATGTTGTTTACATGATACCCTACGAGTTTCATGCAGGTTTAGCTGTGTGACACTTTCTTTACGCTTTCCAACCTACGATTGGAAAGCGTATATGCTCTAGCTTTGTGCGTCTCTCTGTCCGCATGATAACTCGCGTAAAAATGGCTCGATTTCAATGAAATTTTAGTATGTGGTAGGGGACAACTGGGAAGGAACCCTATTGAAAATGGGCGAAATGGGGTCAAAGGTCAGGACATAAGAGCGGGATCCATTCCATCGCCCTTATAAGTCATAACTTACGTAAAAATGCTTCGATTGCGGCAAAACTTTATCATGTTATTCCGGAGGTATACTGAACTGAACCGGTTGCGTTGGATATTATCAAAATGGGGTCAAAGGTGAGGGCACAGGAGCAAAACTTATTCCACAGCCATTATCCTCATAACTTGAGTAATGATTTCTGGTACGTTGGAAATCCTGCAATGCATAATCAATGCATTGCAGGATTTTACTAACTTGTTTAATAGTTCAACTGTAGGTTTAAAATACGTGGTTTTCCATTGCAGAAATCATGGCAATACCAAATCGGAGAGAGTTACACTTCGCAGAAACGAGTGAAGTTTTGAATTTTAACCTATTTTGCTTTGAACTTTCAGTAACTTTTCAAGTATTTCAGTTTAAAATAGAAATAAGAATGTGCGGCAGAATAACTAAGAATTTTATTGTTCCAGCCCAGTGATGTAAAAGGGGCTTAGCGCGCCATAGCGGCGCTAACGCACTATCTTTTAGGCTTTGCGGTGCTGATCCACTTCTCCTGATTAGATGGTAAGAGAAGTTGGAAAAAGAAATTTTGTAGATGATTGTGTATACAAAAATAAGGAACTTTGTGTTCTGTTACAAACAAACTAATATCCTAACCAAATGTTCATACTAAAGATCCCTGCTGCGGTAGTCGAGTGGTGTGAGGCGCTGGCCTATGACTATTGGTTCTAACCGGACTCTGGCTAGAGTCCAGAAAGGTGATGCGCTTGGACAATGGCGCTGGATTTGGTCACATACCCGAAAATAGTTGCACGAAATTGGAGACGGGCGGCTGCTTATAACCTTACGAGTTGCTCATTTTGGTAAAGAAAGAAACAAACAAACAAAAAACACTGTATGGATGAAACGATACAGTCCGACCATGCAGCAGGGGTATCATGGATCCTGAGGGTTCGAGAGCACAAAGTCAATGTGAACTATTTTTTTTCTTGATGGCAGTTAAAATAGGTGGTGAATATTCCGTCGTTTAAGATTTGCGACGAGAGAAAACAACGGTAGTGAAGAGCATTTCTACTAATCTGCTCGATATCGGCTCGAATAAAAGTTACCCACTGATCTCACTCTCTGCTTCCTTATGGGCAACATACACTGCCGGACAATTGCTAAGGACGGATGACAATCGCAACGATAGCAACCATAAAATGGAAGGCAGGAAAATGTGGAAATTAGCATAAGTGCGGGATACAGTAAGACGTGTTGTGCGTATGCAAATTTTTTATTGCCGAACTTGTTCGTGACGTCATAGCGCTGATAAGAGATATAAAGGATTTGACGCGTATTGACCGTTGTTGTTCAAACGCAATGTTGAAAGGGAAAACATCAATTGACGAACTTGCAATTTTCAGTATGTCTTCCCGACATCACCTAGATGATTTTACGCGTGGCCGTATTATTGGCAAGATTGAAGAAGGGCGAAAAATAACAGATGTTGTCAGGGAGTTCGACGTCAGACACAGTGTTGTTTCAAGGCTTTGGAAATCATTTCAAACAAATGGAGAGTGTAGCAAACGTCACGGGGGAGGTCGTGTTCGCAGTACGACACCTGCAGAAGATCGGTACATAGTGCTATTAACAAAAAGACACCGGCGCAGCACAGCTAGTGAGGTAGCAAATCAGTTTATGGCTGCTACTGGCAAGCGGATCTCCCGAAAAACTGTCGCCAGACGTTTGCATGAAGGAGGACTATACGCCCGCCGTCCTGTTGTGTGCATCCCATTGTCCTGACGTCACCGTACCGCCCGTTTGCAATGGTGCCATTAACTCGCAATTGGACTGATAACGACTGGTCTGCTGTCCTCTTCTCAGATGAGAGTAGATACAGTCTATCGTCTGATTGTCGACGACAACTGATCTAGCGTGATAGTGGCACTGCATATTGTCCAGCAAACATACAGGAAAGGGACCGATATCCGACATGTAGTGTCATGGTATAAACTGGCATCATGATCAATGGCCGTACGTCCCTCTATTTGCTTCCAACTGGGACTATGACTGGCCAACGATACATTAATGATGTTCTGCTACCTCATGTTCGCATGTTCCGTGGTGCTGTCGGTGATAGATTCATTTTCATGGACGACAACGCAACATGTCATCGAACAGTCGCTGTCCAGGAGTGTCTTGAGAGCGAGGATACGCCTCTTATGGCCAGCACGTTCTCCAGATCTGAATCCCATTGAAAATGTGTGGGATGCTTTGAGGAGGAGTCTTGCTGGTCGCCAATGACTCCAATAAACAAGGACACCCTCATCCGTGCACTAATAGAGGAATGGAATAAATTACCCCAACAGCTGCTTGATAATGTTGTGCAAAGCATTACACGACGTGTGGAATCTTGCATCGCCCTCTATGGTGACCATATCCCGTATTGACATCTTACGCCGGAACGCCTGCAGACGGTAATTGCATTTTTTTCACGTTTACGTATTCTGCACAAAATGGCCTGTTTTTCACTTGAACACGTTCCAAAGCCTTCTGGATTTCAGAGCACAATAAATTGTCTTTCTTGTAATGTGCTGGCATTCTGACATTATTTTATTTCACTTGGCATCCAACCACACTTACTTTTTTATGCGCTATATAGCCGTTTATGATCCGTCCTTAGCAATTGTCCAGCAGTATATAAAAAAATCGTGCATCCACCTCATAATCTTAGGAAATATTGCACATTTGTCACTCAGTCAATGTAACTGTGTTAATTGTATTTCTTGAAAGTGGCTAAAACGTGTTATTCACATGAATATTTGGAATCATGTAGAACGACACAGCGGTATTTCAATAAACCTATTAGTATTCTTAGCATATGACTACCACGTAACACAATTTTAAATACATCACAA
Source organism: Macrothele yani (assembly GCA_039090855.1). Lineage (NCBI taxonomy): Eukaryota > Metazoa > Arthropoda > Arachnida > Araneae > Macrothelidae > Macrothele > Macrothele yani. Next base: position 35,590,274 of record CM077029.1, read on the forward strand.
TGTGAATACTCAAGAAACGCATGTAGCGTATTGGATCCGTTTATTTTTATGGCGTAATAAACACAAAGGTTCGCCAAGCTTTCGCATTCCACTGGGCGGCTTTTTCTATCAAGCTAGTATCAAGCTGCAAGGAGAGACAGTGTGAAAAAGAAAAGGCGGTTATGTACGCTATACCGTTGGTATATCCTGACAAAACGGAAAAGTTATATATCGGAATGAAAATGCGATCCTTGGACACTAGATGTAAAGAGCACATGCGAAGTGTCAACCAGGACATGCAGAATACAGCCCTCGCCAAAGAAGTCATGCATTCATCAGTCGTTCCTGTATGGAGTAGTATTAGAAGAATTGCCTCCTTACACGAACTTTAAAGAAACTGCCATCAGGGAAACTGTCGAAATCCTCTCCAGAAAACTAGCGTGCAATGATATGATCTCTAATGAACTACTAATGGTTTAGCATGCGTTATTAAAAGACGGGAGCGTGTCGCAACGTGCTGTGTAATTACGTGCCAAAATTTCATGTACTATGCTCGTGATGTCACCCACGTTATTTTCGAAAATCATTTTTGTTTCTTACGTGTTCCAATTCCCTGCATTTTAACGTCTACCATTGCCTTGAAAAAAGCCTTCCAGTGGAGTGCGAAAGCTTGGCGAATCTTTGTGCTTATTACGCTATAAAAATAAACGGATTTAATACGTTATATGCGTTTCTTGAGTATACCACGTAACATTCTTTCTTTTAAAATTGCTCAATTCGTGCAATTTTAATATATAAAAAAAAGTAATTATTAATGAAAGTTTAATAAAAACATTAAATAATGAATTAATCAGACTTCACAGTCCTTTTGAAAACTTTTTAAAGGCATTCTTCCCGGGTTGAGGTTTCCTAATCCGTTCAGCGCTAAGGCACTTTTTTATTTCGAACTATATAACTGTTCCAGCCCTTTTGCGCACATCGGCAAGAACTTACGATGCAAAATTAGTAACATTTTCGAGAAAATAATGCGATTCGGATAACACAAAGTGCATTGCAGTGGCCTTGAAAGCCACCAGCTTTCCCACACTTTAAATGTCGTTGGCAGTTATAGGCTTCACGCAAAGTGGTACAGCTCCATTGACGATTGTATCTCCAGATATCTTATTCTAACCTCCTTGGCCCTAATTAAGGCAAAGTATTCAAGCTGCAAAGGAGTCGTTAATACAGCTATAAACTGCAAACTTGTATATGTGTGTGTGTGTGTGTGTGTGTGCGCGCGCCTTTAATGGCCACTAAAAACCACTCTTAAGAGTCATAAGCAGTTCCCTCGACCCTGATTCGGAGCCACTGGTTCCAGCGAAGGGAAAGTAATAACTGTTGATATTCTAAGAAAGCCTTACCACTTGTTTTACAACACAAAATAAAGTAATTCACAATATAACATTATACACTATCTACCAACAAGTAATTGGACACCTGTGATAGCAAAGGAAAACGAAGTTTATTCACCTTCAATAGTTGGTGGACCCTCCACGAGCGGCGATTACAGCTGCGAACCTCCGGGGCATACTCTCAACCAGGCGTTGTACGACGGCTAGCGGTATTTTTCTTCCACTCGGCTTGGAAAAGACAGGTCAGTTCCTTCACCGATTTCGGACGGTGGGGGCACCCCTTAAGTCGACGCTCCAATTCGTCCCAGAGGTGCTCGATAGGGTTAAGGTCCGGGCTCTGCGCAGGCCAGTCCACTCGATTAACCCCATTGTCACGATACCAAGCCATGGTGGACCTCGCAACATGACAGGTGGCATTGTCATCCTGAAAGTAACATGGGTCCACCCCGTAAAACTGCCACAACGTAGGAAGCGCATGGTCATCCAAAATGGTGCAGTAGGTCTCGGCGTTGAGTCTACCAGGAATTGCGACCAAGGGTCACGTGCCATACCAGGAGAAATACCCCCATAGCATAATTCCACCGCCGCCGAATTTCACAGTTGGCACAATACATTCCGGCAGGAGGTGTCCTCCAGGCAGATGCCAAATCCAGACACTGCCATCCGAACGGTAGAGGGTGAACCTTGGTTCATTGCTCCAGAGGACCTGTTTCCACTGTTCAACGGTCCACTGTCGACGTTCTTTGCACCACGTTAGCCGAGCAGTGCTATTGGACTTGGTGATCAAAGGCTTGAGGACGGCAGCACGTCCGTGATAACCGAGCAGATGGGCTTCCTTACGGGTGGTATTCATCAAAAGAACACTCCCGGATGCCTGTTCAAACTCCTCGCGGATGTAGCCCATCGATTTGGTGCGGTTCTTCCGAATTTCTCTGGCCAGCACCCGTCGGTCTCTAACTCCCAGTTTTGTGGGTCTTCCGGGTCGGGGCACATTCCGACAGTCACCTCTCTTCTTCCACTTGCCAATCACGTATGCCACTGTCGATTTTGGGTACTTCGTCAACTCGCTGGATATGTCATGTATGGATCGGCCATTTCTGTGATACCCGACGATTACACCTTTCTCGAAATCAGAGAGCTCCGAACTGCGTGGCATCTAGCATTCGACTGGTTGCGTTGTTGTTTTCCACACGATATTTAACGGCGGCGGCCTTGACGTGTATCAGGACCGCAGATATCGTCGATTGCAGGGGTGTCCAATTACTTGTTGGTAGATAGTGTATTTCAAATGCATTATTTTTTGTACTTGTTACTTTCGTTGACTCTCGATCTTTCGCACCCAAATAAGTCAACCGCATGCATAAAAATTTTCACTTTTGCTTTACTGGGAACTTTCTGTAACTTAGATAACTTCTTAACTGATAACAATAACTTTTGTAAGAGTTCCCTCTCCACGTTGAGAAACCACAACCGTTGATACTTTGATATTAAATAGTTAAATTCTTTAACTTCCTTACCAGCTTTTTTTTTACCTTCATTCTAGTTTTTTTTTTTTTTTTTAGAGTTTACGATTCCATCAATTTTATGTTGTTGTTGTTTTTTTAATTTTCCTGTCATCTATTCTTTGGATTTAGTCAACATCCGGTGAAAGCTGCATATCAGTATGATGTTCGAGAGAGAATGTTATCGGCGCAAAGAAAAGGAAATAATCAAACGCTGATACGTCTCCACCTGTAATGACTGATACACCTTCAGTCTACTTCGTTCTGTGTCTACCCTTTAGTCCGTATAATTTTTTCCTCGTCACTAATGACTGAAACACCTTTAGTCTATTTTGTTTGTGTCAATCCCTTGGTCCGTGTAACATACACCGAAGAGCTAAAACATTATGACCTCCTGCCTAATAATGTTGGTCCTTCACGTACCGACAAAACAGCTCTTACCCGGCAAAGCAGTTACGATACAAGATTTCTAAAGGTGTCTTGTGATATCTGGTACCAACACTTTACCAACAGATCGTTTAATTAGAACTACTACTTACAGTAGTAGTTATATAATCTATAACTACTATTTACAGTTCTTCGCGTGTTTATACTAGCAATTTTAAGCAGAAGTCAACAGGTTCCTGGTAATAGTAAAAAAAAAAAGCAAACTACAAGCAACACAATCAAAAGGACTTACCCCAACTTTAAAAAAGTAGGCCTACATCCATTATCGTCCGGCTTCCTCTGCTAGTGAACGAATATCAGCGGTCGAAAAGCATATATCACAACGAACGATAAAAACGACCAATTGAGTAAAACGTGAATTAAACGGTACAAAACCAAGAATAAAATGGTGAAATACGAATGAAAATAGAACATAAAAAATCTATTAAGAAGTAAAACCAACAAAGTTAAAAGTTGAAAATGACAAAAAAAAAAACACGGAACCTATCTATATTCTACCCATGCTACCAGCATCCATACATGTTTCAGCAAATATTATGCCTTCATCAGTGGAAGAGTTCACAAGTGACTAGTACTCCACAATTAACTCAGATGTAATATGACATGCCTGAATGAAAGACAGTATGTTCACTTCATCGCATAAGCTATGAACACCTATACCCTATCGCGCAGTACTTGTATAGCGCAAGTCAATCTTCGATAAACTATATCGCACAGTTCTTGTACAACAAGTCAATCTTCGATAAATCGGGCGTATATTGTATCCCGATAATAACGAACCCCAATCGAAAAGATTCTATGTACATAGGTAGTATTAAGAGACGCCTTATTACTCGATTAAAAGAACATATATACGATTGGGAAAAGAAAAGGCCCAAAACAGCACTTATCCAATATTGCATCGAACACAATGCTGTACCCGATTGCGAAAATGCCAAAATTTTAACATCACTTCGATCTCACAAACAAGTTCTCACTTCAGAGGCTCTAATTATTGAAAAATGTAAAGGAAAGTGCTGTAACAGTAATTCACCTATCGATATTCCACACGCATGGAGATACCTGTTACATTCTGAAAATTAACGTAATATTAAACGGAAGTCAGATAAACTGTGCTTGCTTGGCTTGGTCGATCAGCAGGACGAATACGTCGGCGAAATCCTCACAGATGGCGCTATACAAGAACTGCGCGATGGGGTATAGGTGTTAATAGCTTATGCGATGAAGTTAACATACTGTTTTTCATTCAGGCTTGTCATATTACATCTGAGTTAATTGCGGAGGACTAGACACTTGTGAACTCTTCCACTGATGAAGGCATAATATTTGCTGAAACATGTATGGATGCTGGTAGCATGGGTAGAATATAGATAGGTTCCGTGTTTTTTTTTTTGTCATTTTCAACTTTTAACTTTGTTGGTTTTACTTCTTAATAGATTTTTTATGTTCTATTTTCATTCGAATTTCACCATTTTATACTTGGTTTTGTACCGTTTAATTCACGTTTTACTCAATTAGTCGTTTTTATCGTTCGTTGTGATATATGCTTTTCGACCGCTGATATTCGTTCACTAGCAGAGGAAGCCGGACGACAATGGATGTAGGCCTACTTTTCAAAGCTGGGGAAGTCCTTTTGATTGTGCTGCTTGTAGTTTGCTTTTTGTTAATATTACCAGGAACCTGTTGACTTCTGCTTAAAATTGCTAGTATAAACACGTGAAGAACAGTATTTTACGACTGTAAGTAGTAGTTATAGTTTCAGATCGTTTAATTCTTGAAATTTACATGGCTGAGTCGCCGCAGATCGAATTTGTTGTTCCAGCGCAAACCACAGATTGCTCACAGCTTTACACTTCCTCCACCAGCTTTTTTTGTCCCACAATGCGTTCTGGTGCCAAATCTTCCCCAGGTAAACGACGCACACGTAACAGGTCGTCCACATGGTGCAACAGAAAACGAGATTCAACGGGCCAGACGATCTTCTGCTAATCATTCAATGTCCAGTTTTGATGCTTCACGTGGCCATTATAAGCGCTTCCGACGGTGAGCCGAGGTTAGCATGGGCACTCGGAGCGGCCAACATCCACATTTCCAGCAGGGTTCGATATACTGTGGGTTTTGACACATTGCTCCCGTCACCAGCATTCAGATTACCGAGCGAGGTGCGCCACATTATCCCATCTGTTGGCTTGTTTCATACGGGATAGCTTCCGCTGACCTCTAGAATCGATGAGCCGTGGTCGATCCACACCTCTTCGGACCACTTTTTGAAAGTACTAACCACGGCTGAGCACTCCCACAAGCCTTGCGCACTCAGAGAAACTCTGGCCCAGTTGTCTAGCCATTATGATTTGGCCCTTGTCAAACTAGCTTAAGTCCTCTGCTGAAAGAACAAGAATAACACTGATAAACGGAGTTCAGTGTCAGGTGTTATTTACACTGTTCCGTGACCTTCACACTCGCCTTACTTGCGGTTGCTTGGAGTTGAATAAAGACGCACTGGTCATAATGTTTTGGCTCTTCGTTGTATGTCCCTTCGTCTCTAATGACTGATATACCTTTAGTCTACTTTGTTCTGTGTCAATCCTTTGGTCCTTGGCCTGATATTTAAAATGTCACATCGGTGTATTAAATCTTTCACCTCCCATGAGGCAGACATGTACAGATTACTACTTGTATTCTGTGGCCAACCTTTCCTTCTCTCGAACATGTACGCAGATTATATGTTCTACTAATGAATCATCCACCTTACTCGTCTCTACTTGTCTCTACATCAGCTGCTTCTATCTTTCCAAAGAGGCATCTCATTCTCACCGAATCTCACTGCTGTAAAAGTTCTACACTGTGAAAAATAAGTCGTGTGAATTTACGGAAAATTCTTGAAAATAACGTGCAGCAAAGTTGCCATTTACGTTTTTAAAAGTGTCCGGTTTTTTTTTTAACTTCCGTATTTTCACAGTCGGTAATTTCCTTATTTCGGAAAAGTCCATTTCAAGTTTTTTCGCATTGAGCAATTTCGTAAAACCCAACACGCTGAATATTTCAGCCCTCACGAGAGAGAATCCTTTTGCGCCGGTCGTGGGGTTCAAGCCCAGGTCGTTTGGGTTGAACCCGTGCGTCTTAACCACTGAGCCAGAAAGCCACAGGAATCACACTCATGTTCAAGGTAAAACGAATTGGGCGATGATGAATTTTTTTCATTAATGCGAGTGATTTTGTCATTTTCTTTTTTATTGAAACTTATTGGGTTTTTTTTTAATTCGTTCGTAATAATTTTATTTTTTCTGTAGGAGGTCTTGTTACAAATTACGTATTTTTTTCTTTTTCGAAGCAACAGAATGATTCGGAGTTTGAGATCTTTTTTCAACAGGCAATAATTTTCCTATCTCTTTAAGGGAAGGGGTAACAGACTGTTTCACAATATTATTTCAGTTTTACAAAACTTCTGAATATAAAATTTACTCTTGATAGCTGTATAGCTTTTGTCTTAAGGACTCCACAGACTGATAGCTAGACATCGTACAATCACCTGCACAATAAATTAAGTACCCGGTTTCTTACAGTAACAAAATATATAACAGCTGGTGCCCAAAATGGGGAAGAGGGAGCCGCGGATGGCTTAGTGGTTAGCGAGTCAGACTGTCAATGCAAGGTCCTTAGGTTCGATTCTGCGCTGATCTTTCAGAGATGGTGTGATTTACTAACAATCGCTGAATATCCGCCGTGCATCGGACGAGCACGTTAAGTGACGGCCCCCAGGCTGGACCCACGGGTTAAATGGGTATCCTTTCCTATGCCCCCCCTGAAATTCTCTCACCCCTCTATGTTCAACATCGTACTTGTACGGTGGCTCCATCTACTGTACTCTAATCTCACTCCAAACTGTTCTGTCAAAGTCGCCAGACTTGCTCTCATTCCTTCTGTTTCTGTGTCCTGCCCAAAAGGCGAACTCGCTGTAGGTGGCTGGGACCTAAACTCTACTTACTGTGGACGGAAGTCCTACAAGAGAAAAAAAAGGACAAATGGGGAAGAGGAGAAGAAATAATCTGCGCGGCAGTAACCAAAATTCATGCTATATACTATCCACAATATCCGATTCTGCTACAGAACTTCAAAATAAAATATTTCGACAAACTGTTGGAATTTAACAGTTAATCTATTACCGGAACGTTTTCGTCACATGGATAAGGAAAAAGTGAGAAGGGAGGTTTTTCCGTTAACGTAAGGAAGGAATTGCGGAAAGGTTTCTGAAAATTCTGAATTTTCCATTAAACACACCTTGAAAACGGTAATTTACCGTCAATATTAGAAAGCAATTCTGGAAAGGTTTCTGAAAATTCTGATTTTTTCGTTAATTCATATTGAAAGCGGTAATTTACCGTCAATATTAGAAAGCAATTGCGGAAAGGTTTCTGAAAATTCGGAATTTTTCCTTAATTCATATTGAAAGCGATAATTTACCGTCAATATTAGAAAGCAATTGCAGAAAGGTTTCTGAAAATTCTGAATTTTCCATTAACACACCTTGAAAACGGTAATTTACCGTCAATATTAGAAAGTAATTGCGGAAAGGTTTCTGAAAATTCTGAATTTTCCATTAACACACCTTGAAAGCGGTAATTTACCGTCAATATTAGAAAGCAATTGCGGAATGGTTTCTGAAAATTCAGAATTTTCCATTAACACACCTTGAAAGTGGTAATTTGCCGTCAATATTAGAAAGCAATTGCGGAAAGGTTTCTGAAAATTCAGAATTATTCGTTAATACACCTTAAAAACGGTAATATACCGTCAATATAAGCAAGGAATTGCGGAAAAATTCAGAATTTTTCAGGCGTACGAAAAATCCGTAAAATTCAGTTTTTTCCGTCACTTCACGGAGAAAGTTGTATCAGAAATACGCTTCGTTAATTCACGAAAGAAATCCCGGAAAGTGCCTCGCGAGTTTTATAATTTTTTTTACAGTGTACCACCAATACTATTATCTTGTCAATCTCCACTTTCTCGGAGAAAGCAAATTTGTACAGCTGATAAGGAACTTTCCTTGCTCCGCAAATGCTGTTTTTCAGTTCCTCACGAAACTTCGTTTTCACTTAGCTTGTTGCACAATTCCTTTCACGCCTCTTTTTAGAACAGCAAATTAAAGCTGAATAATCAGCACATCTGAAACTGTTCATCTTTTCGCAGTTTTGACGTCATTCGTTAACATCATTCACCGCTTGACTAACGATAACTTCATCATACGGTATGCAAACAAAATTAGAAGACAAGTTTCGTGAAAGATATTTTAGATTTACATAGAGTATTATCAGAATGCAGATCAAAATGCATAATTTATGCTTAAAAAATATGTTTTCCTCTTAGTTTTTCTAAACTTGCACAAAACTATACCGGACGTGCCAGAAAACGTTTTCAAGTAGATCATTTTGAAAGAATAATGGTAGTAATGTTTCCATGCTTTAAAGAATGCTCTCCAGCGTTTTTCCGAGTGTTATCAAGATTCCTGTTCCACATGATCTACCGCAGAGCCTTCCTTCTTAAAATATTTGCATTTCAAGAATTCCTCGTAGTTGCTAAATGTCTGCCACATCTCAGAAATGCCAGAATACAAAGAGAGACGGAAAGAGATATCTGGCACTATTCTTATTTGCTATCAGAATGGTTTCAAATTCAACTCGTGTCTGAAACGCATCGCCACACAACAAACTCAATGTCTCCTACGTTGTTGTCTGAATCTTAAGAGATCTAAAACTTCGCGAGGCTATATTCCTGTGAGCTTTCATCTTCCTTTCGTAATGGCATAAGTGTAACAACACATAACTCATGTCCGAATTTCCAAAGATACTTCGCTTCACCTGTTTCTCTAATAACACGGCTAAACTTTCCATCATCATCATTTGTCTCTTTAGAAATTCTGAAGACTTTTAGTGCTCAGATCTCCAAGGATTCTTCAAAAACCGAAAAACAAAATATTGGAATCCTACTCAATAAAACCACTCCTTTACATAAGGTACGTAGATGATATCCTCGTCTTCTGGCCATCTTCTGACGAAGACCTAAACAATTTCGCAGAATGTCTGTATGCTCAATATCCTAATCTTAAATTCACAGTTAAATTAGAAGATAATCTGACATTGCCATTTCCCGATATTCTTTTACACCGAACTCAAGATTCTTCAGAAATCACCTATTCAGTTTATAAGAAACCGACTTCTACTATAGTACTAATACCAGCTAACTCGGCACACCTTTTGAAACATAGACTTTCATCTATTTATTATTATCTTAGAAGAGCATTTACTCATTCTTCAAGTTTGAAACTACGTAGAGCAGAACTTAGAAAGATAAAAGACACAGCTAAAAACTACGGATATTCCCTGTCAACAGTTGACAACATCATTAATAAAGTGAAGAGAACGAAAACCACTACGTTATCGAGATACCATACTTCTACAAGATATGTAGGCTCCATGAACTTTATTCCTAGAATATCTCGTTCTCTCAACAACATTTGCCGACGTCATAACCTGAACTTTGGATTAAGGACAAGTAACATTTTATCTATTATTTAAAAAGATCGCGGCCGTGTAGAAGAGCAGAACAAACACGGAATATATAGTATTCCCTTAAAAGCAATAAACCCAGAAAATGTAAATACATGTTATATTGAATCAACAACTCGGGCATTAAAAAATAAGATTAACTGAACATAAATATAATGTTAAAAATGGTGCCATGACCACAGCTCTATCTCGTCTAATTCATGGAGGTACCCACTTCCCAAAATGGAACGATGCAAAGATTCTTGCCTCTCCTTCTTTAAAATCAAGATTGTTATTAACAGAAAGTATTTATATCCACAAATTTGCACACAGATGCTGTAACGAAGAAGGCCCAGTAAACAGTCCTTAACCTTGGAAGGTTCTACTTAAGGCTCTACGAGACCCGCCATCTTGTATTGCTGCCTTCTCTTGTTAACCAACGGGCAAGCGTATTTCACAAATTGCTCGGGCAATTTTGCACATTTTGGAACACCGTTTATGGCTAACGCAAGATATATGATAAATAAAGAGTTCCCTGGTTTCAGATTTTCATTTTGGACTCTTTAAGTATTTTTTATTAACTAATAAAACTATGGAAGACGCCTTGGTACGACTTTCGCTGCAGATAAAAAATGAAGGGAAAGGTCAATAAAAATTCCCGAACAGTTTGTGAAATACGCTTGCCCGTTGGTTAACAAGAGAAGGCAGCAATACAAGATGGCGGGTCTCGTAGAGCCTTAAGAATAATTTATCTGTATAAACTTTTCACCCAACCTAGAAAAAGATGTAGTTCACGTGTGTGAACGTAACACGTGCATTGCGCGATGTATATCATTATCACTACGATGTTTACGTTTATTTAAAATTGTAACGTTTCTTTTATTTATGTTTTTCTGAAGATGGATTCAATGTGCAGTCCGAAAGATTTCAAAGATTATTTATATACTTATAACTTGTTGTTGTTATTTCTTAATCTAAGATATTTCACGCAAATTTGAATCGTGCTAAGACGGTTTCAAGGTTAATATGCATATACTTCAGCCCGACAATAATATTATTTGGATTCTCAAGCTCTGATTTAGCAATATTTTCATCTTCCACCACTCATTTTCTGTGCAGCAACATAACTTGTATTCTTACATCTTGATGTCAATTTCAATAACGACTTCCGATAGACTGACATTCGCTACTGTAGAATGCATTACCGGGTGTAAAGCATTAATTATTTTTTACTTAGCGGCAGTAAGTCGCTCTTCGTGGTTATATGGTTGGTGAAAGTGGACAAAGGAGTTTTTTAGATGAAAAAATCGGAAAAAGGGAATGTTGTATTTTATGTGCAGTCGCACCACTTGTATATCAACCAACTGTTCAACTTGCAGGGATGAGGCTAAACATTCTCTCTCACGAACCAGCAGCCATATCACTAACAGGGTTTCCTATTGGCCCAGCTTCTTCTGATCTTTGTCCCGGATGAGGTGATACTCCTGTTCGATGGCTCTGTCCCTTCCATGGAACCAATAGCCCCAAATTAAGGACGGGAGATTGTTTATAGCCCTTATAGTTGCTATGGTGGTCGTTAAACCCCGAAACAGGTGGCATTGGGGGCTACCCCTAAATTTACCGCTCCACCCCAAGATAGTTAGTTAATTTCATTGTAACATTTTTCAGAGCCTTTTGATGCCATGCATATTTTTCGACAGCAGTAAAGAAAATCCCATGCATAAAATTTCGATGTAACGGAATTGGGTAACGGAAGTAGTCAAAACCATTGTTGAAGTCTGATTTCTGAATGCTGTCCCATGAAGTGATGCAACAATAGTTGATTTCATTGTTACTCAACAATATATTTTACTAAACTATCACCGAACATTATTTCATTACGCTTTACATACATAGTAAACGTAACAATATCTCACTGCAATCTGCGTAAATTACGAGAACTTTTTAACTAAGGGCATTACAAAAATGCGTTTTTGATTCTATGAAAACGGAGTTTCGTAGCAAAATTCGGATTCCTCTCGACCGATACCTGCTATTGACGAGAGCTTAAAAATGTTGTACAACACGATGGGGTGAAACCTGTATGTATCCTATCTAAAAGTTACCTATTCCCCTAACGAACACACTTGTAATTCAGCTTTTCTTTCTGTCTTGAGGCCAGATTTTAGTTTGCGCATGTGCAGATGGACTTTCGTAGCTACATCACATTTCATCGATGTCAGGTTCGTTTCTTACTATTGCCGCCGCAATAGTTTAATAAATAATTACTTTTATTACTCACATTTCTTCTTCCATTGGGTTTACGACAATAACATTGATTAATCCACATAACAAAGTACCGCTCAATGTCAAGAATTAGTAAATCTTATTGTTTGTTATGATTGAGTTCCACTCAATATGTTCCCAATTGTGACTCGGTGTGGTCGTGAGTGACCCAAATAAATGCAATGTCATCATCATTAGTAATCTGTCTCTTGACAGGTTCAACGGTACCTCAGCAAGTTCTCTTCCTCCAGTTTCCTCTGTCCCTTGCTTCCTCCTTTATTTCTTGATAGCCACCTGTGCCCATTATATCATCAAGCATCGTTAGTCGTCTCCTTTCTCTTGGTCTTTTTCTTTCAATTTTCCCTTCTATCGTTCTTTTCAATAGGCTGTCTCCTCTTAACATATCTCCTATCCATTTATATGTTCTTTTTCTCATTGTCTTTAGTAAATCCCTTTCTTCTTCAACTCTTTACAATACTTCGTCATTGGTAATTTTTTCAATCCACTTTATTTTGTCCGTTCTTCTCCATTACCACATTTCAAATGCCTCCAACATTTTAGCTTCTTTACTCCCCATTGTCCACATTTTTGCCCCATATAAAGTTATACTCTAAATGTAGCACTTAATAAGCTTTTTATTTTAAATTTTCATTCGTTTTAAACAATTTTTTCTTGTTATAAGATGCATATTTTCCTTTATTAATTCCTTCTTTTATTTCCATGTCACATTTTTCATTTTCTTGGATTATACTACCGAAGTGTATGTATGGTCTCATTTGCTCTACATTTTCTTCACTCGTCATCACCTAAACATTTTCTGGTTTCCTGGAGACTCAACGTTTTTGTATTCTTTGTGTAAAATTTTAATACCATATTTTTTACATACACTTCAATTTTTTTTTTTTTTTTGGATTGAAGGTTTAACGACCACCGTGAGCAACTCAATGGGCTATAAGCAGTCGCCCGTCCCTAATTTAGGGCCACTGATTCCAGGGAAGGGAGAGAGCCAGTGTCGTAAGACAAACACAACATCCATGCCTCATCGGGATTCGAACCCGGACCCCTTTCGGACGAATGATCAGAGGCCATCGATTAGACCACTCCGCCACCGGGGCGGCTCAAATTTTTGCATTAGACGCTGTAGTTCATCTTCAGTATTAGCTAATATTGCTTGGTCACCTGCAAATCTAATACTCTGTATTGTTCTTCCTCCAATAGTGATTCCTCTTTTCTCTTCATCAAATGCCTCTTTCATCATTTCTTCTGCAAAAACATTGAAGATCGTTGGTGACGAATGCAATGTGTTGTACATAAATAAACGTATTCTTTCGAATCACTCATTTTATTTCACATCCACAAAGATTTTGGCGTGATGTGCGAAAGATACAGCTCAAATTATCTAAAGAATACCAATTTTTTTAATGTTAATACTTAGATTACTGAAATTTATGGAACTATTTTATAATTTTTCCTTCTGCAGTTAAGTTTTAGGAAATTAAACGGATTTTTTTTTAATTTCTAAATTTTCTGTTAACACGACAAAGTCGTACTCGTACCTGTATTTGAACTGCTTTTATTTGACCATCCTCCCCCCCCCCCCCCCCACTTTTCTTCCGCGCCACCTTTCCTCCACTCCTGATGTTTAAATCTATTCACTTTACTGAAACCATGAGTGTACTAGTGCAAAGAGAGTATGAGATTCTTTGTCTAAATGACAATCCTTAAAATGAAGTTGTAGGATAGAACAAAGATAGCCACAAGCTGGTTCGCGTACTTCAGTATTGAAAATCAAGCAAGGCATCGGTACTACTTTATTATGAAGGGTGTCAAAGCCAAATAATAGTTCTAGAACTCATATGTGTGCACGTCTGTGTGTGTGCGTGCGTGCATGTGTGTGTACAGTATAACCCCCTTAACGCACACACCGGAATAGTGGACGTCTCCGTTTAGCGGACAGTTTTGTGATCCCTAGTTCTGAAGTATACACTGATGACCCATTACACTATGACCACCTACCTAATAAGCTGTAGAACACATTTTAGCACGCAAAACAGCTGCCACTCGGCGAGGCATCGGTTCGAAGAGGTGGCGATAGGTATACTGGGGTATCTGGTACCATGATGTCAACAGCAGGTCTTCCTTCCAGTTCCCGTACATTTCGGGGGGGGATTTACCGGGAACCCGCTTTTCCAAGTCGAACCACAAATGTTCGCTTGGGTTCATGTCAGGTGAATTTGGTGGCCAGGGCATTAACAGAAAGTCACCAGTATGTTCCTCGAACCACTCCTTGACGATTCTGGCAGTGTGGCATGGCAAATTATCCTGTTGAAAATAGCCATCGCCAACAGGGAATACAGTTGCCATGAATGGGTGAACTTGGTCCGCAACGATGTTAAGATATGTGACAGCTGTCAAGAATTGTGCTATTGGGATAATGGGGCCTAAAGTGTCCCAAGAAAGCATCGCCCATAGCATAACACCGCCACCGCCGGCCTGTTTCCGCCCAACAGTGCATCCAGGTGTCATAGCCTCCGTTTGTAATCCGCGTATCCGCGCTCGGCCGTCTACGTGATGCACCATGAACTTTGATTCGTCAGACCAGGCCACTTTTTCCAATCATTCACGGTCCGATCTCGATGATCTTGGGCCCATTTCATGTATTGTTGGCGATGACGTGCAGTGAGCATGGGCACCCGGTTCGGTCTTCGGTTACGCAGGCTCATGCGCAGTAGGCTGCAGTGAACTGTGTTCTGGGATCAACACTGTTGTAGCTGCGGGAAATTTGTCGCACTGTGGCCCTGAGGTTGCTGTGAACAATGCGCGGCAGTCTCCGGCATCAGTGAGCTGCGGACGACACAGCTGAACGACAGTTCGTCGTTTGGCCATCTGTGAACCACTTTTGGCACGTACTGGGGAAACGACGCGGCTTGTGGGTGGTTCAGCGACACTTGAACCACCCACAAGCCGCGTCGTTTCCCAGATCGTAGTTCCAAGGCTCCGTGCCATCATAATTTGTCCTTTATCAAACTCCGACAAATCGGCAGCTTTTCCCATTCTGACTCCGAACACTCTGCTAACCGAAAGCCGGTCCTCGTGATGTATATATAATGTTCTGTGAACTTCACCAGCGCCACCGTTCGGTCTCCAGGTGCGCTCATTTCTCTAGGCTGGGTGTGGTCATATTGTAATGGCTCAGTTAAAAATGAAATACATTGTCGTGCCAAAAGACTACTTAAGGGAAGAAACTTGCTGTCAATGCACGATGTTCAATCTTTGCTGAATGATTTCAGTTACAAGTAAAACTTTAGTAATTAAAAACACACACACGTTAAAAAATATATACATAGTTAAAATCACATGAGTATTTTCTTGCTCGCAGCGAGCAAGGAAGTACTCATGTGAATACTTTCTTGTGCAAAAAGCAAGCTAGGCGAAGCAAGAAATTACTCATGAGGACTAGGAGAGCAAGAAAGTACTCATGTGATTTTAACTATGTATATATTTTTTAACTTGTGAGGGTTTTAGTTATTAAATTTTTACTTTTAACTGAAATCATTCAGCAAGATTGAACATCGTGCATTAACAGCAAGTTTCTTCCCTTAAGCATGTAATGGCTCATTGATGTCGAACTACATCAGCTGATAAAATTATTTAATAAGGCGATGAGATAAGCAGGATACATCACATATGTCTCAGGCTTTACATATTGTTTAAAGAATTTATTACGTAAGTACAACGTATTAATAGCAATGAAGTCCCCGACCCCGTTATCACATACATTGTATAATATCAAGCTGCAAGGACAGACAGTGTGAGAAAGAAAAGTCGGGTGTGTACGCTATACCGTTGGTATATCCTGACAACACGGAAAAGATATATATCGGAATGACAAAGCGATCCTTGGACACTAGATGTAAAGAGCACGTGCGAAGTGTCAACCAGGACATGCAGAATACAGCTCTCGCAAGAGAAGTCATACACTGCTCGGCCGCTATATGTGGAATAGTATTAGAAGAATTGCCCCCTTACACGAACTTTAAAGAGACTGCCATCAGGGTAACAGTCGAAATCCTATCCAGCAAACTAGCGTGCAATGATATTGTCTCTACTGAACTACCAATGGTTTGGCATGAGTTATTAAAAGACGGGAACACGTCACGACGCGCCGTGTAATTACGTGTTAAAATTTCATGTAATATCCTCGTGATGTCACCCACGCTATTTTCAAAAATCATCTTTGTTGCTTACGTGTTCCAATGCCCTGCATTTTTACGTCTGCCATTGCCTTGAAAAAGCCTCCCAGTGGAGTGCGAAAGCTTGGCGAATCTCTGTGTTTATTACACCACAAAAATAAACGGATTTAATACGCTTTATGCGTATCTTGAGTATTCGCAGACAGGTGTATTTAAAATAGCGTTACGTCAACTGTCGAAGGACAGCTGACGTAGCCCTAAGTTGTAAGTCGCGGCACATTTGCTATTGTGCCCCCTTGAGTTTTTTATTTTGAAAAAAAAAAAAATAATCGACTTTATATCGGTTTATCACATGCGTCCGTTAGCTCTGACCGTCAGCTACAGAATGCAAGGCTGAGGTCATTGCTATCATTATCTATTCACTAGTTATCAACCTTAAAACGGCCTGTGGCGAAACAAAATGACGCGAAATTTAGCTTAACTTTCTGACGCTACTGTATATCGAGGGGTTAAGGGGTGGAGGGCTGAAGATTGTTTTTTTATAAATGGGACTCTGTATACTATCTAATGATGTATTATTTATTATTCTACGATTATTGGTTTCGAAGATATAAGCGTTCAAGTTGTAACATGTTTTTGTTTCATCAGAGCTCCCGATGTTTATCCTCTACCAGCGCTGGAAAAGCCGTAGGTAGCCGCCCCGGTGGCGCAGTGGTCTAAGCGATGACCTCTGATCATTCGTCCGAAAGGGGACCGGGTTCGAATCCCGTGAGGCATGGATGCTGTGTTTGTCTTACGGTACTGGCTCTCTCTCCCTTCCCCTGGAACCAAAGGCCCTAAATTAAGGAGGGGCGACTGCTTATAGCCCATTGAGTTGCTCACGGTGGTTGTTAAAAAGAATATTTGCCGCCGCGGTGGCGCAGTGGTCTAAGGCGTTGGCCTCTGATCATTCGCCCGAAAGGGGTCCGGGTTCGAATCCCTGTGAGGCATGGATGCTGTGTTTGTCTTACGGCACTGGCTTTCTCCCTTCCCTGGAACCAGTTACCCTAAATTAGGGACGGGCGACTGCTTATAGCCCATTGAGTTGCTCACGGTGGTCGTTAAACCTCCAATAAAGAAAAAAAAGAATATTTCAAAGCACAGATTTTCTTTGCCACCTCGGTGGCGCAGGCTTATGGTCATTCGCCCTAGTTAAGTCCGGGTTCGAATCCCAGGCATGGGTGTTTGTCTTTGTGCACTGGGTCTCAATATGTTACTTATCCAACACTGGTTATCTGTGTGCATTAATCATTTAACATACTGTAAAATCCATGGTTTTTTTTGGTTTGTTAATTTTATGAGAGGCTAAACGACCACCTTGAGCAACTCAATGGGCTATACGCAGTCGCCCGTCCCTAATTTAAGGTCACTGGTTCCAGGGAAGGGAGAGAGCCAGTGCCGTGAAACAAAGACAACAGCCATGCCTCACGGGATTCGAACCCGGACCCCTTTCGGACGAATGATCAGAAGCTATCGCTTAAACCACTGCGCCACCGGGGCGGCAAATCCATGTCTGATGCATACTTGTTCACAATGTGTTGCATGATCAACACTGTCTACATTTGTGTACATTGATCATTTGGCATGCTGTCAGCCATGTATGATTTGTACTTGTTACTGTGTAATTTCTGTCACTTGTTTATGTCTGCCTGTATGTGATTTTACCTCCAGGTCCAATAAATCATTAAAAAAAACTCCAATAAAAAAAAAGACGTAGTTCCACGTCAAAAGGTATATTAGTTGAGGAAGGGATTCGACAATCATGGAGGACACACGTCCGGATAAAAGGAATTATATTGTTTGTGTTCGATTCGACAATAGAGAGGGACAAACGTTCAGTTAAAAGAAATTATATTGTCTGTGATATCTTGTACTGCTTCAAAGCATAAATTTTACAATAATATTTAACATTTTGAAATTTAGAAAAAACGTAAATCCGTGGTTCGCTGTATTAGGCAAAGACTTTTCGGTTTACGCGTACGTAATTCAGCACTGTTCATTAATTAAATTTGCCAGAACTTAGAAAATGATTCAAAGACACGGGAAAGTGATCTGAAAGGGAAGCAGCTGTCGCTGTTTAAAATAGTCAGTGAATAGAGCTACCTGTTTTAATTGTATGCATCAGTTTTTTAATGTAAGAAAACACGTTGTTTTATTCAAAAAGAAAAAATTGTATTACGTCAGAGTTCTTTCACTCCGTTTCGCGCTGTTTTTCTCCAAGATTCTCGTATAAACTTCCTTCTCGAGATTGAGACGTTAAGAACTGCTTGGTTAGGTGTCTTGAAGATAACACTATGACCTGCTGCCGTAATCAAGATTCTTTGAATTTCAAAGATGGCAGCCGGCATGACTGCAAAACAAGTGATGTTACATCTTAACAATGTGGCCAAGCCAATAGCTATTAAACTGCGAACATAGTGGAGCAGAATTCCGATTATGGAAAAATACCTGGCACGCCTCGTCGCACATGGTTGTAAATTCACTGCAGGTGGCCATTACGTAAGCCCACTCGAACGCGCCTTTCAAAGAAGAAACGTGATTTGTGGTGCGACTCCACCTCCCTCTTTTATCATTTCGCAAAGTTTCGCTTTTTTGCTCAGTGATTCGGTTAGCCAATACTCCGTAAACAATTCCATTGATAAATTCGGTAATTGTGCACGTGATTGACAGTTTGCATACTTACGAAAACGCTCCTCGTCTCGGATATAGTTTCGCTTCGGAAGTTGAAAAAAAAATCTCCACTCCATTGCTATTTTAGAATCTCACAGCGTGTTTTGCAGCATTATGTAACGCCCAAGTAACTGTTCAGCGGGCCGTGTCAAATCGTACGCAAGAATAAGTGTTGTTCCATTCAGCAGGTATACACCGGCAAATAATGATAACTTCGAGATAAAGGCTATATATGTTCAGTAACTTCTCCATCAATTATTTCGGTATTAAGCAAAGAAACACTTCCCAGCATACTTTCCACTGCAGTTCCTGGGTATATAATAGAAATAACAAGTTAGTAAAATCATGCAAAGCATTGATTATGATGCGCTTTCCAACATACCAGAAATCATATGAGGATAATGGCTGTGAAATAAATCTCGCTCCTGTGCCCTGACCTTTGATCCCATTTCGATGATATTCAACAGAACTGGTTCAGTATATCTCCGAAATAACATCATAAAGCTTTGTCGCAATCGAAGCAATTTTACGTAAGTTATGATGCATAAGGGCCATGGAATAGATCCCGCTCCTGTGTCCTAACCTTCGACCCCATTTCGCCCATTTTCAATAGAATTCGTCTCCAGGCAAGTCCCTACAACATACTAACATTTAATTCAAATCGAAACATTTTTACGTAAGTTATGACGCATAATGGCGATAGAAGTGATCCCGCTCCTATGTCCTGACCTTTGACCCCATTTCGGCCATTTTCAATAGGGTTGTCCCCAGGTGGTCTCCTACCACATACTAAAATTTAATCGAAATCGAACCGTTTTTACTTTAGATACGACGCACAAGAGCTTTGGAATGGATCCCGCTCCCATGTCCTGACCTTTTACCCCATTTCGTTCACTTTCATTAGGGTTCTTTCCCAGTTGTTTCACTACCACATACTAAAATTTCATCGAAATCGAACGATGTTTACGCGAGTTATCATGCGGACGAACATGCGCACACAACGCGTGATGTAATGAGGCAAGATTGGAATCGCGACCATCTGCTCGCAAGAGTGTGACGTCATAAAACTTTAATAGGATCCACACACAACACATGACGTAATGAGACAGATGGCGTGACCGCGCGCCAACATCTGAATTGCGAGAGTATGACGTCATAAGATTTCTAAGCTGGATAACATTAATGAGACGACGCCATGACACTAAAAACTTGGTAATTCAGGGTGGTAATTTAACCCACTAACCGAATTTTCCTAAAGTCGAGATCAAGCTAAATCGATTTCTAGTACCAGAAAACGGTAGGTTAACGACTTTCATAAAAATCCTTAGAGCCGTTTTCAAAATAAAATTTACATACATACAAGAATTGCTCCTTTAAGGTGAACGTCAAGTAATTTTGCTTCCTGTACTTCGAATGGAAACATTTCTCTATACATTTTCTTCCCAATTAATGCGTTCCCAAGGATGAAAATTTGAACATCGATTAAAATATCTTCATTTTATAACTTGAAATACTTAATATTTTCTAAAACATAGCCATAATTATGCAATTCAACATTTTTTTGTCTACTGACGTCATCAAAGTACAGGTCGTGTTATCTTTTTTCTGGACAATTAATGCGTTTCCAAGGATGAAAATTTGATCATCGATTAAAATAGCTTCATTTTATAACTTGGAATACTTAATATTTTCTAAAACATTACCATAATTATGAAATCCAACATTTGTTTGTCTACTGACTTCATGAAAGTACAGGTCGCGCCATCTTTTTTCTGGACAATTAATGCGTTCAGAAGGATGAAAATTTGAACATCGATTAAAATAACTTCATTTTATAACTTGGTATACTTAATATTTTCTAAAACATAAACATAATTATGCAATCCAACATTTGTTTGTCTACTGACGTCATCAAAGTACAGGTCGCGCCATCCTTTTTCTGGTTTCAACACCACCAAAGGAAAAGTTATTGATTTTTAATATAATTATGGTTATGTTTTAGAAAATATTAAGTATTCCAAGTTATAATATGAAGTTATTCTAATCGATGTTCAAATTTTCATCCTTGGGAACACATTAATTGTTAAGGAAATGTGTACAAAAGTTTTTTCATTGGAAGTATAGGAAGCAAAATTACTTGACGTCCACCTTAATAATATGGGATAAGGGCGATGGAATGGATCGCAGTCCTATGTCCTGACCTTTGAGCCCCTTTCGACCATTTTCAACAGGGTTCGTCCCCAGGTGGTCCCCTACCACATACTAAAATTTCATCGAAATCGAATCATTTTTACGCACGTTATGACGCAGAAGGGCAATGGAATGCATCCCTCTCTTATGTCCTGACCTTTGACCCCACTTCACCCATTTTAAATAGGGTTCGCTCCCAGGCGGTCCCCTACCACATCATAAAATTTCATTGAAATCGAACCATATTTACGCAAGTTATGACGCATAAGGGCAATGGAGTGGATCCCGCTCCTACGTCGTGATCTTTGACCCCATTTGTCCCATTTTCAATAGGGTTGGTCCCCTACGACATACTAAAATTTCATCTAAATCGAACCATTTTTACGCCAGTTATCGTGCGGACAGACGGACGGACGGAAAAAGCTGGAGCATATACGCTTCTTCAACCTACGGTTGGAAAGCGTAAATAAAAGGGGTACAGTATTAACTGTGTCTCAACCAACAACGTCAACTGTCACTATTTCATGGCATTATCTTACTGCATCCTAAAAGTAATGCCTTCTCCTTAATAACTTTTGAAATTTTGAAGTGATTTAAATGAAACTGCACTGACGTGTACTACGATATGTTACCAATGTGGGAACATAGTTGTTTCCGAATCGGAAATAAAGATCGTGAATGACAGAGAAAAGCAGCAAGCCGTAATTGAATTCCTGGAAAAAGAAGGATGTGAGGCTGGTCCAGAAATCCACGCCGCCCCGGTGGCGCAGTGGTCTAAGGCGTTGACCTCTGATCATTCGTCCGAAGGGGTCCGGGTTCGAATCCCGGTGAGGCATGGATGTTGTTTGTCTTACGGCACTGGCTCTCTCCCTTCCCTGGAACCAGTGACCCTAAATTTGGGACGGGCGACTGCTTATAGCCCATTGAGTTGCTCACGGTGGTCGTTAAACCTCCAATCAAAAAAAAAAAAAAAATCCACAGAAGACTCCTGACGGTGTATGGAGCTGCCACAATCGATATCAGTAATGTCAGAAGATGAATGAAGAGGTTTCGAGAGGAAGAATGTTCAGTGTCGAAAAACAACGGAATGGAAGACCCGCAAATGCAGTGACAGATGCCAACAGGCGACGAGTGAAAGACCTCATCACAGCTGATCGTCGTGTCACCATCCAGGAGTTGCAACAATAAACAGTGCTCACTATGTGCAGACATTGAAGAAGCTAAAGGAAACTATCAGAAGGAAAAGACGTAACATTCCCCTTGATAATGTTGTTTTACACTATGGTAACGCATGTCACTACACCCATAGGCGTAACCACAGGGGGTCCGGGGGTCAGGACCCACCCCCCTAGATTTTCAAAGTCGGGGATCCCCAATGTAGAGGACCCTCCCAAATTTTTCGGGAATATAAAGATATAATGCACACTCTTTAACGATGTGAACCAACTAAATTTAATAATGTAAGACTGTAATTTTTCGTAGGATGCAAAAACGTGTATAATGTGTATTTAATAAGCAAATTCAGTTCTGCAACTTTGTATTTCACATTTCTGCCCTATCTATCATAGTTTAACAGTTGCATTCGCTAAGTTCCACAATTCGCCAACAGAGGCGGCTATGTCGTGCCCGTTATAGAGCGCCTCAGCAACTACTTTGCTTCTGCGTGTTTGTGTGTAGGAAGAGGGGGTTCCAAACTCTATCTTATACAGTATGCATATAATATTGTGACATGGAGGAGACTGGCACAAGACAGACCGTTGTGGAGGAAACTTGGGGAGACCTTCGTCCAGCAGTGGATTGATAATGGTTGACAATGATGATGATGATGATATATGCGTATGCATATAATGTGTGTATGTGTGATCGGACCCCCCTGCTCCCCAGATTTTGAATTTTGATACATGGTTACGCCACTGTCCACACCTCAATGGAAACCTTACAGGCTATTGCCAAAATGGGGTAGACGGTGATGACCCAACCCCCTATAGTCCTGATCTGGCTCCCTCAGACTTTTTTCCTGTTTGCCTCTTTGAAAAACACCCTTCGCGGGGAACATTTCGACGATGTGACAGACGTTAAACTGGCTGTGAACTCATGGGCGAAACGACAGCCTCAGAAATTTTTCCAAAATGGATTTTACCAATGGGTTGAAAGATGGCGGAAATGTATAGAAAGTAATGGACAATACTTTGAATAAGCTAGCATTAATTAACAATATGTCGAAGTATTTTACCATCAAGTTCCACATTTTTGCTGCTACAAATACAAATCTTATGAGAGACGAGGCATTACTTTCAGGATGCCCTTCGTAGTTCTACGCCCTTAAAGTATTCAGCGAAAGACAGTTGACGTAGCCCTACGTTTTAGGTTGCGGCATAGTTACTACTGTACCCCCTTTGATATTTTTTTCTCTTCAAACCCCCCCCTCATGCTTGAGGCTCTTCGGCATCATTTTTTTTTTCTAAAAAAATACATAATCCGCTTTATTTCGGTTTATCACATACGTCCGTTAGCTATTACCGTTAGCTTCGGAATCTTGGGCTGAGGTCATCGTTATCGTTATCTATTCACTAGTTATCAACCTTAAAACGACGTGCGGCGGAACAAAATCACGCGAAATTTAGCTTAAATTTCTAGCGCTACTGTGTCGAAGGGTTAAAGGTTGAAACTCGTTTTGTTATAAACGGGGCACTAAAAACTATCTAATGATGTATTATGTATTACCCTACGATTATTAGTTTCGAGGATACAAGCGTTCAAAGTGCAACATGTGTTCGTTGCATTTTTGCTCCCGATGTTACCCCTACCCAGCGCGAAGAAAGACGTACTTCTACGTCAAAAAAGGTCTTCTCAGAAGCTCAAATAATAAGAGCATAAGCATGACATACCCAGGATTCAAATGAATGTATGAGAGCAGAAGTAAAACACTCCCGCGCCTGCGAGGGTGGTTGTAGGGTGTATTACTTAGTATCGAAGGGGTTGTCTAGAGCAGGGGTCTCCAACCTTTTTTCACTCGCGTGTTCCTTAGTAGCCTACTTCCATAAATTGTACCCCTAATATTAGCAAAATGTTTGTAATTAATACAAAATTTATATGTTGTAACTGGAAATGAATGGGCTAATAATGGTATTAAAAATAATGTAAGAATAAGTTGAACAAACAGTGGCTTATATCCTGAGAACTTGGCGATAGATCACTTTCACATTATGTTTCAGCTTTTTTACTGTACCGGGTTACAACCACTGATCCATATTTGGTAATACACGAATTGAACAATTAATCAGATGACAAAATCTACCGTATGTAGAAAACACTCGGAAGAACTCACTCGTTCATTGTTCACTGAACAATGAACTTACGGAGTCTCACGGATCGTCACACACTTTTGAGGAGGGAGAGAGAGAGAGAGAAAGAGAGAGGAAGAGAGAGAGAGAGAGAGAAAGAGAGAGGAAGAGAGAGAGAGAGAGAGAGGGAGAGGGGGAAGGGATTTCCACCACTCACCAAAATAACAGGGTAAGAGAGACGCGGGCTTTTCTCAAGGACAAATAACGAACAAAATCCGCACCATCATCTCTCATGGCATTGAGCTATTTTCATAATTTTTGACTTGTCTCTCACAGTGTTGACAAAGATACGTTTTTTCCGCCATTACTAAATTTTTTTTCGCGTACCCCAGGTTGATGGAACCTCTGGTCTCGAAAACAATGAGACTACGTTTCCTTGAGTTAGGGCTGACATATGTTCCTCATTCAATGGACGACCGTTGTGTTTCATATGGGTCCTTACACTGTTCATCATTCAATGGGCGAACGTTGTGCTTCACGTGGGTCCTTACAGGATTCATCATTCAATGGACGAACGTTGTGTTTCATATGGTTCCTTACTGGGTTCTTCATTCAATGGGCGAACGTTGCGTTTCATGTGGGTCCTTACAGGATTCATCATTCAATGGACGAACGTTGTGTTTCATATGGGTCCTTACTGGGTTCTTCATTCAATGGGCGAACGTTGTGTTTCATGTGCGTCCTTACAGGATTCATCATTCAATGGACGAACGTTGTGTTTCATATGGGTCCTTACAGGGTTCATCATTCAATGGGCGAACGTTGTGCTTCACGTGGGTCCTTACAGGATTCACCATTCAATGGACGAACGTTGTGTTTCATATGGGTCCTTACTGGGTTCTTCATTCAATGGGCGAACGTTGTGTTTCATGTGCGTCCTTACAGGATTCATCATTCAATGGACGACCGTTGTGTTTCATATGGGTCCTTACAGGGTTCATCATTCAATGGGCGAACGTTGTGCTTCACGTGGGTCCTTACAGGATTCACCATTCAATGGACGAACGTTGTGTTTCATATGGGTCCTTACTGGGTTCTTCATTCAATGGGCGAACGTTGCGTTTCATGTGGGTCCTTACAGGATTCATCATTCAATGGACGAACGTTGTGTTTCATATGGGTCCTTACTGGGTTCTTCATTCAATGGGCGAACGTTGTGTTTCATGTGCGTCCTTACAGGATTCATCATTCAATGGACGAACGTTGTGTTTCATATGGGTCCTTACAGGGATTATCATTCAATGGACGAACGTTGTGTTTCATAAGGGTCCTTACACCGTATGTAGAAAACACTCGGAAGAACTCACTCGTTCATTGTTCACTGAACAATGAACTTACGGAGCCGCACGGGTCGTCACACACTTTTGAGGAGAGAGAGATAGAGAGAGAGGAAGAGAGAGGGAGGGAGAGGGGGGGGGGATTGCCTCCACTCACCAAAATAATAAGGTAGGAGAGACGCGGGCTTTTCTCAAGGACAAATATCGAAGGAAATCTACACTATCTTCTCTGGTCTCGAAAATAATGAAACTACGTTTCCCTGAGTTAGGGCTGACATAGGTTCATCATTCAATGGACGAACGTTGTGTTTCGTAAGGGTCTTTACAGGGTTCATCATTCAATGGAAGAACGTTGTGTTTCATATGGGTCCTTATAGGGTTCGTAAGTCTAATACATGCCGCAATATTTTTTATATGATTGTCCTAAATTCATATGTCAAAAATACAGTTAAATTTAGAGGCCAAAAAATTACTAATGCAATGCCTCTTTATCTACATAAGCTGCTGACTGCTACTTTTATTTCCACAATACACATTTGCCTTAATTTGCAATTATTTTTGTTGCATTTATCCTGGTTTTTGGAGTTTTTATTGTTTCAGTATATCATGATCATCATGCATCCAACAGATTATAATATACTGTGTCATCAACACGGAAATATGTACTCAAAAAAAATGATACAGATTTGAATGCACAATGAACAATTTATAATAATTCGCTATGCCTAACTCAAATTACATCTGCTCCTGGTCCATTTTCTTTTAATTTACTTTAACATGATCGGAAGACTCGCAATGAAGAGGTGGAACACTCGTGACTCCCAGACTCGCAATGAAGAGGCAAAACACTCGTTAGAACTCAACACAGAAATCTACTGGGCGCAGTTATACAGCTCTTAGAAATAATTAACTCAGTGCACTTTGCACTTCAGCGCGTAATATAATAGTAGAATAATATCGCAGAAAAAAGGGCATGCTGGCCGCTGCCATTCTACAAAATCGCATAAATTGCAACGACTATAATGCGAGGTGCGTATGTACAGATATGTACTCTCCGTGTTGGACTTGGAGACCTATTCATGGGTTACCTAAGTCTTCGTGGGTACGGATGATCTTCCGGTTTTCCTTCCCCGAGCGGGAAGGGAAGACGACGTCACTCTTGAAACCAGTCCTGTAAAGGGGAAGAGGTTTGTAGATTCCGTCCAATCGTTACAATATTCTTCCTTTTTTTTTTTTTTTTTTTTTTTTTGCACTGAATTTTTACTTTGGGTTTATCTGCACTGAAAATTAAAAAAAAAGAATCATCATCAACCATGGGTAGGTGTCTGTTGCCATTTTAACTGTATTGTCCCATTGAAGTCTGTTAATTGCAGACTGGCTCAGTTCTTGAAGAGTTCCTCCTTACCAGTCTTTGATACCATCAGCCTACACACGGTGAGAGCGTCCTCTTTCATTTCTTCCGTTCATTAAGCCAAACACCGATGTTTTTATCTTTCTGTGATTTTTCATTCTGCACATGTGTCCAAAGAGTCTTAGTTTCCTCTGTATGATTTTTTGGAACATGGTCTCTTTTAGTTGTATTCTTCTGTACACTTCTTCATTTCTTATCCTCTGGGTCCATCAGATTCGTAAGATTTTACGATAGCATTTTCTTTCAAAAGCAAATGTCCTTCTCTCTGATTCCTTTGTCAATGTCCAAGTCTCGCATCCATATACACTGCTGGACAATTGCTAAGGACGGATCATAAACGGCTATATAGCGCATGAAAAGTAAGTGTGGTTGGATGCCAAGTGAAATAAAATAATGTCAGAATGCCAGTACATTACAAGAAAGACAATTTATTGTGCTCTGAAATCCAGAAGGCTTTGGAACGTGTTCAAGGGACAAACAGGCCATTTTGTGCAGAATACGTAAACGTGAAAAAAAATGCAATTACCGTCCGCAGGCGTTCCGGCGTAAGATGTCAATACGGGATATGGCCACCATGGAGGGCGATGCAAGATTCCACACGTGGTGTCATGCTTTGCACAACATTATCAAGCAGCTGTTGGGGTAATTTATCCCATTCCTCTGTCAGTGCACGGATGAGGGTGTCCTTGTTTATTGGAAGGCATTGGTGACCAGCAAGACTCCTCCCCAAAGCATCCCATACATTTTCAATGGGATTCAGATCTGGAGAACGTGCTGGCCATATGAGGCGTTGAATATCCTCGCTCTCAAGACACTCCTGGACAGCGACTGTTCGATGACATGTTGCGTTGTCGTCCATGAAAATGAATCGATCACCGACAGCACCACGGAACATGCGAACATGAGGTAGCAGAACATCATTTATGTATCGTTGGCCAGTCATAGTCCCAGTTGGAAGCACATAGAGGGACGTACGGCCATTGATCATGATGCCAGCCCATACCATGACACTACATGTCGGATATCGGTCCCTTTCCTGTATGTTTGCTGGACAATATGCAGTACCACTATCACGCCAGTTCGGTTGTCGTCGACAATCAGACGATAGACTGTATCTACTCTCATCTGAGAAGAGGACAGCAGACCAGTCGTTATCAGTCCAATTGTGATGTTGATGGTACCATTGCAAACGGGCGGTACGGTGACGTCTAGACAATGGGATGCACACAACAGGACGGCGGGCGTATAGTCCTCCTTCATGGAAGCGTCTGGCGACAGTTTTTCGGGAGATCCGCTTGCCAGTAGCAGCCATAAACTGATTTGCTACCTCACTAGCTGTGCTGCGCCGGTGTCTTTTTGTTGATAGCACTATGTACCGATCTTCTGCAGGTGTCGTACTGCGAACACGACCTCCCCTGTGACGTTTGCTACACTCTCCATTTGTTTGAAATGATTTCCAAAGCCTTGATACAACACTGTGGCTGACGTCGAACTCCCTGGCAACATCTGTTATTTTTCGCCCTTCTTCATTCTTGCCAATAATACGGCCACGTGTAAAATTATCTAGGTAATATCGGGAAGATATACTGAAACTTGCAAGTTCGTCAATTGATTCTTTCCCTTTCAACTTTGCGTTTGAACAACAACGGTCAATACGCGTCAAATCCTTTATATCTCTTATCAGCGCTATGACGTCATGAACAATTTCGGCAATTCAAAATTTGCATACGCACAACATGTCTTACTGTATCCCGCACTTATGCTAATTTCCACATTTTCCTGCCTTCCATTTTATGGTTGGTATCGTTGCTATTGTCATCCGTCCTTAGCAATTGTCCGGCAGTGTAGCATGCTGCTAAAGATACATGTCTCGAGAATGCTTAACTTAGTTTTTAGTCTAATAGCTCTGCTCTTCGAGATTTTATCCATGGCTTTAAACAGTTTTATAGCCTTTGCAATTCTAATTGAAATTTATTTTTTGCTGTTTAAGTCATATGTTATACAGCTTCCGAGATATGTAAATATTTTCACATTTTCAAGTTCTTTGCGAAGTTCCAGAATGATGTTTTTCCTGAACTCTTTTGCGCCAAATACCATTGTTTTTGTCTTTTCCAGGTTCATCTTTAGTCCATATATTTTACCTTCTCTATTCAGTTCTTGTACCATTTGATCCAGTTTCATTTCATCTTCTTCAACTTGTACCTAGGACCTAGGTACAATGTCATCTGCAAAACACTAATGGTTAAATCTTTGTTCTCCAAATAGAAATTCTCGTGTCCTCGTACCTGATTTCGTCCAACATTCTCTCGAGAATGCTTGGCGATATTCAACATTAAAAAAAAAAAAAAGAAAGAAAGGAAGAAACAAGCAAATTTATATATTTATGGAATTTTTGAAAATATGTATTTGCGTACGAAATGTTCGAAAATATGTGTTTTTATGTGAAAATATTTATTTTCCTAAAAACCCGTTCCATACCTATTAGTAAACATATACATTAGTAAAACAAATGCACTGAAATAAAAATGCTCAGAACGATTTACAAGTTGAAAATCAATGATTTCTGAATTGTAACGTTCTGACTAAGAAACGCAAGGAACTTATATCATGAATACTAACTTTTTCTTTTTTTCTGGTTTTTCGAGAGATAAACGCACATTTATTTGTCTATTTGTCCGTACATATATAGGTTAACACCGCTTGAAGGTAACACTGGACATGGCTCAACCGAGAGAACAAGCTGGATTCAGGAGTGGCTACGGCACAATAGATCATATCCACGTACTGAGAGAACTAATTGAAAGAGCGAGGGAATATGAACTTCTATTGTGCATGGCTTTTATCGATTATGAAAAAGCCTTTGATTCGGTGAAACTATCAGCAGTTACAATGGCTCTGAAATCCTGCGGTATTGAAGATGCATACATTAATATTATTAATAACATCTATGAAAATGCAAGTGCAAGAATTAGGCTGTTCGAAAATACAACACACATAAAAATAGGAAAGGGAGTGAGACAAGGTGACACCATATCTCCGAAGCTCTTTAATGCCACATTGGAAAATGTCTTTCAATCACTGAACTGGGAAAACAACAAAGGGATAAAGATTAATGGAGATTATCTAACCCACCTTCGTTTTGCTGATGACGTAGTCATTTTTGCAACTACCCCACCAGAGCTGCAGAGTATGATCCAGGAACTTGCTGGCAAGAGTAAAGAAGTGGGATTAAAAATAAACTTTCAGAAGACAAAAGTGATGTTCAACGCTTTTACAAGAAATGAAGATTTATCGATTGATGGAGAAAAACTGGAGATAACAGACACGTACGTTTATCTTGGACAGCAGATATCAAGTGAGGGTCACATTGATGAAGAAATTAATCGGCGTACAAAACTTGCCTGGAGAGCTTTTGGAAGAAACAGCATAATTTTCAAGAGCAATATGCCATTATGTCTTAAAAGAAAAGTGTTTGATCAATGCATCCTTCCAGTGCTTACGTATGGTGCAGAAACGTGGACCTTAACTAAAAGAGACATACAAAGGCTGCAGACAACTCAAAGTAGCATGGAGAGGTGCATACTTGGTATAACCAGGAGAGATAAGAAGAGGAACTCGTGCATCCGAAAAATGACAAGAGTGGAAGACATCATGATCAGAGTTAAATCCCTGAAATGGCAATGGGCTGGACATACTGCCAGAAGGACAGACCATCGATGGACAGCCGAAATTTTAGATTGGATTCCAAGGGACAGGAAAAGACCCAGAAGAAGACCACATGGGAGATGGGTGGATGAAATTCGAAAATATGCGGGAGTGACATGGAGGAGACTGGCACAAGACAGACCGTTGTGGAGGAAACTTGGGGAGACCTTCGTCCAGCAGTGGATTGATAATGGTTGACAATGATGATGATGATGATATAGGTTAAAGAAAACTGACAAAATATCAGAATTATGATGCCACCGAATTTATGGGAAATGTTCTGAAAAGAAAATTGGGATTTTCCAGATTTTTTCTAAGGAAAATAAGTGTTAAATGTTCATTCAGAAGCTCTACTGAAAGGAAAAGACATTTGCTCAAATAGGAAACATTAACAGAGTTTAGAAAGAAAAAAATCTTCTCTCCGTTATTCCTCTTCGTCTCACGATGGTGGCGCACGAGTTGATTGTGTTCCTCGGGGATAACAGCGACATCATTAGTTCATCTCCAGTGGGTGTTTTCTTTTCTGTTTCGTCTGCATCATTGACTTCGTGGTTAAAAAAGAGAAAATGATAGAAGGAAAGTATAACGCATGGAAAATGTTTCCAACATGTCCCTCATCCATACTGAATGTGTTGCGGAAACTTTACCTAGTATCGAAATACATCAGTACAAGATAGAAGCTTGATTTTTTTGCTTTGCGATAAAAAATAGTAATCACCACCTCTTTTGCGTTCCGTGTCATATTATCTTCTGAAAAGCATTTTTTTGGAAACTTTTTGCAGTAATGTAGATGCACATCATAAGACCTTTGCACGGAAAGTAAATGTTTTTTTTGTTTTCTTTTCGCTGTGGAAAGATTCCATAGTAATTATATAACATATGCCATTTTGCAGGTGGTGGGATTAGAACCCGGCTGGCGTATCGCTGCTCCACTATCGGTTTGGCTGACGCGTCACCTATAAGTAGTACGTCATATCACATAGTACTTTAAAAGATGTACACCGACGAGCCATTATATTATGACCACCTACTTAATAAGCTGTAGGACTCGCTTCAGCCCCTCAAAACAGCGGCCACTCGGCGAAGCATCGATTCGATGAGGTGTTGATAAGTATCCTGGAGTATCTGATACCATAATGTCAACAGCAGGGCCTCCAGTTCCCACACATTTCGGGATGGTGGTGATTTAGCACGAATCCGCTTTTCCAAGTCGAACCACAAACGTTCGATCGGGTTTATGTCAGGTGAATTTAGAAGACAGGGCATTAACAGAAAGTCACCAACATGTTCCTCGAAGCACTCCTTGACGATTCTGGCAGAGTGGCATGGCGCATTATTCTGTTGGTATAATGGCCATCACCAACAGAGAACACAGTTGCCATAATTGGGCCGCAACAATGTTCAGATACCTGACAGCTATCAGGGATTGTGCTGATGGGATAATGGGGCCGAAAGTGTCTCAAGAAAACATCGCCCACAGCATAACACCACCGCCGGCGGGTTGTTTCCGCACAACAGTGCATTCAGGTGCCATAGTCTCCGTTGGTAATCGGCGTATTCGCGCTCGGCCGTCTACGTGATGCGCCAGAAATCTTGATTTGTCAGACCAGGCCACTTCTTTCCAGTCATCCACGGTCCAATCTCAATGATCTTGGGCCTATTTCATGTATTGTTGGCGATGACGTGCAGCGAGCCTGGGGACCTGGCTGGGTCTTCGGCTACGCAGGCCCATGCGCGGAAGGCTGCGATGAACTGTGTGCTGTGACACATTGCCCTGATAACCACTGTTGTAGCTGCGGGCGATTTGTCGAACTGTGACTCTGCGGTCGCTGTGAACAATGAGAGACAGTCTCCGCTCCCCTCTGGCATCAATGAGCTGCGAACTACACATGTCTGGACGACAGTTCGTCGTTTGGCCATCTGTGCACCACTTTTGATACGTAATCACTACAACGGCACGTGAACAACCCACAAGCCGCGCCGTTACAATTTGTCCTTTATCAAACTCCGATAAATCAGCAGCTTTTCCCATTCTTACTCCGAATACTCCTCTAACCGAAAGCTGGTCATCTGGTTGTATATATACTGCTGTTTAAACTTCACCTGCGCCACCGTTTGGTCTCCAGGCGCGCTCATTTCTCTAGGCTGGAGGTTAGTCATAATGTGATGGCTCATTGGTGTAAATCAGAAAACCCCTGAGGAGAATGTTAATGCGATTTATTTTATTTCTTGAATATACAGGGTGTCCGAATAATGACTGTGCACTAAATGTACGAATTGCAGTAATGTAATAATAAAGAAATTTTGGACGGAATTACATTAGAAGTGACTCACCACGTGGAAGTGATCTGCGTCTGGCAACCCCCATGTCTCCCCGACGAGACATGAAGTTTGGGGAAACATGTTGGTTTAGATTCCCCACCCGGAGACGCGCGCAGCTCTCATTCCGAGCGAAGGTCATTCCTGAGTACTTGGTCAACGGAGGCAGACGTGTCGATTGATCACTCGTGTCGGCGATTGAACAGAGAGTATTTTGACGATTGAACAGAGAGTATTTTTAGTGGAACAGGTCTGTCGCCATGGCGACAAGTACACGGACGAAGTGCAAAAACAGTTCTTAACAACAGTTATTAACAAATTTTGCAATTTGATAGTTACCATCTACAGGATATGCACGTCTACATTGCAAGGCAGACGTGTTTATATCATCCCTGGAGTTGCTGAAGGTTATAGTAAAAAAAATGATCAATTATGGATAAATGTTCTCGTATTTTATAATAGCGGTATAAATAAGATACCCCTCTTATTTATACCGCTATTATAAAATACAAGAACATTTATCCATAATTGATCATTTTTTTATTATAACCTTCAGCAACTCCAGGGATGATATAAACACGTATTTAGCAACTCCTGGAAAGATATAAACACGTATTTAGCTACTCCAGGGATGATATAAACACGTATTTAGCAACTTTGGGGATGATATAAACACGTATTTAGCAACTTTGGGGATGATATAAACACGTATTTAGCAACTCCGGAGATGATATAAACCCGTATTTACATATCCTGTAGATAGTAATTAACAAATTTTACAATTTGTTAGTTACCATCTACAGGATATGCACGTCTACATTGCAAGGCAATACATATGCTGTAGACGTGTTTATATCATCCATGGAGTTGCCGATGGTTGAAATAAAAAAATGATCAATTATGGATAAATGTTCTTCTATTTTATAATAGCGGAGTTGTACAAATCTATGAGATCCGAACGCGGCTAGGTTGATCCAAAGGCATAGAAGCTCATCCATGGTACTGCGTAACGCCTTGTGGCGTCTCCGTAGATTTGTTCGGTTTTCTTGCCGGCACCGCGTGCTTGCCATTGAAACAGCACAGCTACAGCAGATGTGTTTTAATTTAGTCAAATAGATTACATTCACATCTAACCCCCTTGGTTAAATAAAAAAAGAAAAAGAAAAGTGAAGTTCATACGCATGCACAATTGTACCTGCTTCTCGCGGAGCCTGATTCTTAGCGTGTCATCTTCTGATGACTATGTGTTTCGACACGAATAATAGGGTGAAAACTGAAAGCAGTGACAAATCATGAAAGGGATAAACAAGCGTGCTGTCGGGGAAAATTCGGAACAAGGAATTAAGTCAATTTAATGATGCTGAGATATCACGCCATCTGAGTGACAATAGAAGAAAACCTACAAATACGCTTCCGAGAGAACATGAAGCGTTAGTCTGAAGCAAGAGTGATTGTGCAATAACGTATATACGGAAGGCCGATTCTTTGAAGTTATTTTAAGAAATCCCTATTGATTTTCTGAAGTGTGTTTAAAACGTACACAATATGATCAAAAGTATCCGGACACCAGTGGCGTATATTCACCACTGGTGCTTATTTGCGTATTCTCTGGGCTTCGAGGCCAGCTGCGAAGCCCAGAGAATACGCAAATAAAATTCAATTATCAACGGTATTAATATATCTCGATGCTTTCGCTGCGAAAAAAGCACGTGCGGATTCGCTTCTTTGACTCAGTCTGGCGAGCGAAAACCAACGGCATAACGCAAGCAGCTCTTCCAGAGTCTTCACAGTTTAGATGCGAAAACCTACCGTACAATCGCCTGCTAGCGTTTCCATGGCAACATGAATCAGCTGGTAGAGGGGATTGGCTGTGCTTTGGAAAATGGTTCGCTCTGAAAAAAGAAGACAGATTATTTCAGTCACTCGCATACTTCCGCCCATAAGAGTGTTTCACGAGAGTTGTTTCAGTTTTTGTGAAGTGTCAATGAATTAAAATCAGAGATATTATATCTTAAATTCGTGGCTTTGTTGGATTCGAACTGTTTTGATAAATTTTGTGAAAAATGAACTGAAAGTGTTTTATTAACTTGGTGAATACAAAAACAAATCAGTAAGAGACATTACGTGTTGCATAAAGTTGAATAAATTAAACATAGTGTTTAGTGAGGTGCACAAATTAGCAGACCTCATATTAAACTTTCCATCAGCAACTGCAACTGCCGAAAGTTTTTCAACATTAAAAAGAATCAAGATATATCTTAGAGCCACACAAGGACATGCACATTCGAAAAACTTGGCTGTTTAGTTAATAGAGAAAAACATTATTTTTAAATATGAAAAGTACTCGGAAGAAACAATTTATGAAAACGTACAAATAAAGTATTTAGAAGAAGAATGGAGTTCATGTACAAATAAGTGTTCAAATCCTAATCTTCATAATTATTTGGTATCATGTTAGCAATGGCATGTACCTAAAATTTAGAAAAAAATTTACTTCTATTATTTAACAATTAAAAATTAAACTTCGCAATTAAAAAAAACAGTACTGGGGAAGGGGAGAAGGGGGATAGCCCAGGTCTCGGACACAAGATAGACCACTGCCGGACACTTACCTATCCACAAACTCCCTGTAATAAGAGGGGAATTAATATGGAGTTGGCCCACCCTTTGCTGCTGTTACAGCCTCTACTCTGCCAGAAAGGCTTTCCACTAGATTTTGGTATGATACTGCGTGAATTGCCTCGCATTCTACCACAAGCGCATTAATCAGGTCGGACACTAATGTTGAGGGGCTCGGCCTGGGTCGAAGTTGCCGTCCTAATTCATCCCAAAGTGGTACCATGCAGCTGAGATCGCGACTCTGTGCACGTCATTCAAGTTTATCCACACCCATATTATCCAACCATTCTATGTGACCTATACTCTAATTTAACCTTCCCTTTTAGTTTCTTTCTCTATGTAAATTTGAGTTCAATTTCCTTTAGCGTTTTTCAAACCTAACCTTATATTTTCTGTCTCGCAAGAGTATGGTTGGCAGCACCTTGAGGTCGGAACGTATGGCGTGTTTATGCGTCCGATGAGAACTGGAAGATATACACTATATTGACAAAAGTCCCTGCACACCTAGAAGAAAAACACAACATAGCATTTATTGACATACATTAGTGCGGTGTCGGTCCACCTTTGGCCTTAATGCATGCACTGACCCTTCCAGACATGCTTTCGACAAGGTTTTGGAACACAGCGATAGGTATGCGCTTCCATTCAGTACATAATGCTGCCGCTAACTGTTGCTTAGTAGTAGGCTTTGGTTTCAAACTTGTTATGTGGCGCTCTAATTCATCTCATAGGTGCTCTATGGGATTAAGATCCGTGCTCTGTGATGGCCAGTCCACACACGATACGGAATTATCGTCAAGCAACGCCGTAACAGTCCTTGCTTTATGGCTCGGTGCATTATTCTTCTGGTACTAACAAAGCTCAGTTGCATAGTATTACCACAGAGTTGGTAGGGCATAATTGTCTAGAATATCGAGGTAGACGTGCTGGTTAACAGGTTTGTCCGCGATGACCAATAGGCCGGGACCATAATACGAAAGATACCCCCACACGAGTACACTGCCAGCTCCAAACTTGACCGTAGGAACAGTACACTGTGGTAAATAGTGTTCCCCAGGCTGCCTCCATATTCACACACGGCCATCAGACTGATGGATCGTGTATCTGGATTCATCAGTCCATAGGACCCGTTTCCATTGATCTACGGTCCACAATAAATGTTCTTTACACCATGCTAAACGACGAGTAGCATTCCGACTGGAGATGAAAGGCCTATGAGCAACCGCAAGACTACAGTAGCCCATGGCATGAAGTTCTCTGCACATAAGTGTACATACCGAGGTTCCAGTATCTTTACTCACCTGTACACCGAGATCTTGCCTGGTAGTCCGTCGATTAGCTGTTGCGACTCTCCTGAGGCTTCGAAGTCCCCTATCACTGTTTTTTCTTTAGTACATCCAAAACAGTTGACTTGGGTATGTTTAAACGCCTCTCGGTTTCTCTTATGGACAACCCACTAATATAACACCCAACAATGTTTCCTTTCTCAAAGTCAGTTCTCTTCCGTCGTGACATTTTTACTCAATCTCACACTGAGATATGATCTCGATCAGCTGTAGGCTTGTTTTTTCACCGTTTGAAGCTGTACCGCACATCTTAATAACGCAGCGGATCCTTTCATTTGCCTTTGAAGGGGTGTCCGGTGTCAATATGGTGTATAATGTTTGAGCAGCAGCCAAGGTGTGGAGATGGTGGATGTTATAATGCTATAATCGTGGAAGTGGCTTGGTTTAATTGAAGTTTGATCTATTTGAAGGCTGCGTGTTACATCTTCAGTGTATAATGAATACTCTTTCTTCTAATGGTTGTTGTGTTGTTAATTATATCATGAATAAACTTTCCTGCTAGTAGTGTAGTAATAATAATTAAGATGAATAAAGTCTTAATGCTGGTTGTTAATAATAACAACTAATGAAATAAACCTAACAGCCAGACAGAGATCTGACAAAACTATGAACTCAGAAAAACGTACTTACTAGAACAACTTTTTATTAGAGAAACTCCTGATATGATCCAACATACACTTCACAGGACACACAGCTACTCAATAAAACGTAGCTCCTTGCACATGAACGAAGCTCTCCTTACGCATATAACCAAAGCTCTCCCTACGCACATCAACAAAAAGCTCTCTCACGTAACACAAAAGCTCTCCCTGGTATCGTTGAACGCGCCTATTTATACTGGCTACCACCACGTCATGACTTACACTCATTGCCAGATCTCATTCAGCGGGTGAAATAACATCTCGTTCAGTAAGAAGATAATTTACATAGTAAAATAAAATAACCAGAGATAGTAAAAATCAAAAGGAAAGTGAATCTAGAGTATACGTTACAAGTGTTTTTCCTTAATCAAGTGCTCTGATTATTAACTCAAATTAGTTGGATTAAATTAATTGAGTTGCAGTTGTGGCGTGTGGCAAAGGAGTGTTGGGTGAATAAAAACTAACCGTAAGTAACCTGTTCTTGAAGTTTATTGGGTGACTCTGGTTTCACTGTAGCTGAAGTATTTAAGAACTGATTTATGTAGTGTTCAGTCAGCTATACCCTAATGAGCCATTCCATTACGACCACCCCCATCCTAAAGAAATGGACAAGCCTGGAGGCCGAACGGTGGCTATGGAACCGGGATGCACTGTTGTGCGGAAACAGGCCTGCGGCGGCGGTGTTATGTTGTGGGCGATGTTTTCTTGGGACACTTTGGGCTCTATTATCCCAATAGCACAATCCCTGATATATGTCAGGTATCTGAACATTGTTGCGGCCTAATTATGGCAACTGTGATCGCTGTTGGGGATGGCCATTACCAACAGGATAAAATGCGCCATGCTACACTGTCAGAATCGTGAAGCAGTGGTTCGAGAAACATTCTGGTGACTTTCTGTTAATGCCCTGGCCTCCAAATTCACCTGACATGAACCCAGTCGAACATTTGTGGTTCGGCTTGGAAAAGCGGGTGCGCGCTGAATCACCACTACCCCGAAATGTGTAGGAACTGGAGGACCTGCTGTTGACCCCAGGATACCCACCGCCACCTCATCCAATCGATGCCGCGCTGAGTGGCCGCTGCTTCGCGAGGTAAAAGGGGTCCTACAGCTTATCAGGTAGGTGTTCATAATTTAATGGCTCATCGGTGTATATACACGAACATTACATCCTACACGGATCTAGCTTTCTGGACGTTGTCATTGTCCTGTTGATAACAGAAAGGGTCTTCATCGAAATATTCCCATAAATGTTGGGAGCACAGAATCGTCCAGAATGTCATTATAGGACGCAGCGTTAAGTTTACCGGGCACTGGAACTAGGGACACGGCCAAACCATGAAAAGCAACCCCTCAGCATGACGTCTCCTTCGCCAGACTTCACAATTGATTGAACAAAGTTGGGAAAGTAGCGTTCACCTGGCACCATCCACATCCAGACTCGCCCGTCGGACTGAAAGATGGTGAAGCGTGATTCACCACTCCAAAGACCTAGTCTCCGTTCCTCTAGATTCCACATGCTCCCGAGTTTTACACCACTCCAACTGGCGCTTGGTGTTGATCTTGTTGTGCTAGGCTTGTGTGCAACTGGCATTGCTTCCAGAGGCATTTTGGAACTCGGCGATAAGTGCTACAACCGAGAACAGACAATTTTGCCGCACCACCTGCTTCATCACACGGCAATCTCCCTCTGTTATTTTAAATGACCTACCATGTCGTGATCGCGTTCTTGCAATTCCTGAGCGTTTCAACTTCGTAATAGCATCACTTACAGTTGATCGGGGCAGCTGCAATACGGCAGACATTTTCCGAACTGACTTGCTGCTGAAATCGATCCTGCGGTTTTCAGCGAGATGTTCAGGCCTATCTCGAAGCCCGTAAGTTGCGTAAATCGACGACTCTGGCGTCTACCCGGCATTCTTGTCACTCTGTACTCTTGCTTGTGTCGGCCGGTGCTTTTCGCTTTCATGGGGCATCGACTACACGCCGGTTTATAAAGCTGCCGGTTCGTGCTTGCAGCGTTACCACAGGGTGTGCTGTGGTGACGCTGCAAGCACGAACTGAAGAAATTTCCCACCTCTGGAACTGTCGTGAACCGCTGTTGGGCTAGGTCATGTTGCATAGAGCGAAACAGAAGAAAGTCTGAGGGTGCAATGTCCGGGAAGTAAGCCAGGTGTGGTAAAACCTCCCTGTGTAACTGTTCAAGGGTTGATTTCGTGGTGGCACTGACATGAGGTCGGCATTATCGTATAAGAGGATGACTGGGTTGCGTACTTTACCTGTCCATGGGCGTTTTTACTCGATTGCGGCGGTCAGTTTTATCTACTGATCGCTATATCGTTGTGCAGTGATTGTTTCGCCCGGTTTCAACAGTTCGAAGTACTGCACTCCATGCATATCCCACCACACACACAAGAGCACCTTTTCCCCATGGATATCCCGTTTTGCATTGGATGTTGATGGATGGCCTGGGTCGACCCAGGATCGCTTGCGTACGAGGTTGTCGCAATAGACGCAGTTTACATCCCCGGTGACAACCTTCCACAAGAATTTCTTCCCTTGAAACCACTTCAGCAACGACATGCAGATGCCCAATCGTTGACCAATACTACACTCCGTTAAAGTACGCGAAACCCACTTACCAATCTTCTGGATCTTCCCCAAGACCACCGTCGATTGAGCCACTTTCAAACGTTTCGCCAGTTGCGTGGTCGATTGTGTGGCATCCTCTTGCAACAGCGATTCCAGCTCCCCGTCGGCGAGTTCCTACGGTCTACGTGCATGTGGCTTGTCTTCCAAGCTTAGATCACTTTTCTTAAACCTTGCAAACCATTCTGGACACGTCCGCTCACCCATAACGTTTTCTTATATGCCTGACATATTGAACCGTATGCTTCACTCGCACTTTTCCCTAAATTAAACATGAATAACAAACAGTGCCACAAATGAGCTTTATCGACCGCCATGCTTGGCTTCATGTACGAACTGACAGCACGGGTTGCCAACCGGTTAGACCCCTACAGCGCCTGCTAGCTCGGGCGGCGGAAACTTTTGAATACCCCTAATATATTTATACACCAGAGATCGACTCACGCTATCTGCATGAAAAATACCGCATAGAGCTTCCACGAATATTACTGCTAACGCATCGCACACAGCTGATAGCTTAACACATTGTATATGCAGCGATCTTGCTTGTCAATCATGCATACGTCATTCACCCTTGACCTCAAAACTGTTGCCAAATAACATTCAGTGAGTGAGAAAATATAACGTTAAGGTTGAAACTCTGAAAGAGAACGAACTTAAAATTTACTTAGAGAAAGGCAACTAAAAATGAAAGTTAAATTAGAGTATATGCCATAAGTTGATACCATTGAGACACCAAATCGATTTTATGAAACCAGACCAGAGGATACAGGAATCATTTCTAAAATTGAGAAAACCGAGGACAATTTTGAGAGGCACTCTTAGTTAAAACGAAAGCAGATTCTTCATCTAAATCACTGTAAGTTTACATCTTAATTGTATGCATGTGTCTTTCAAAATCAGTTTTTTTTAATAAATAATATTTTCCAGAAATATCTTCATAGTTATTATTAAAAATAAGATTTACGTAGTTTACGTTAAATCACACCAGTGTTGCTGATTAGGCCTGATGATGCAGGCTGTGAAAGATCTTGCTTGTGTCTTTTAGTTGATTTCAAATTGTAAGTAAAGTATTTTTATATCTGCATTTAACTGGGCTAAAAGTGTTTGTAAATCGTGCTTTTGACAGCTGTTGCGTCTACAATTTTACTTGAACTTCTCGCACCAGATGATTATTGAGGTGGATTAAAATGAAGTTTTCAATGTAAACTAAATCTTATTTTTTAAATAAAAATAAGATTTAGTTATTATTTTTATTGTAACGTTGAAACAATTCTAGTGTTGTTCAAAACGAACCTACAGTATATGTCGTATTTCTTATTGAATTCTGATTCAGTGGCTTTATAGATTAGTTCGACACTTGTTTATAGTGACATAAATGTCACGGGTTTGACTGTAGATATTACTCTTCAGGTTTATTTATTGGTGCAAACGTTTTTAGTGCTCTGTTTCGAAAAACGGTGATTTATATAACTAACATTTCCTTTTGTAAATTTTTTCAGAGGAGTCGGCGATGTTTTGGATGGAGCATGGACAACAAGATCTTGTTGAAGCCATACGTGTTCAGCCCAACTACAACATCGCCAAGAACCTTATAATTTTCGTCGGTGACGGAATGGGGGTCAGCACCATAATGGCGTCCAGAGTGTACAAGGGACAGTTGGAAGGCCGAACCGGAGAAGATAGCCAACTTTCATTTGAGAAGTTTCCCTATGTTTCCTTAGTCAAGGTACGTTTCCATTGTCTCTTTAGCCATTGTCCGTTTCCTTGCCTCTCTTACTGAAATTCACTTTCCCGTGGCCTTTTAATTAAGCTATATTTATTTTATAACTTTTTATCGTGCTTCTGAGTGTCTCGTCCTTTAATTTTTGTTGTTGTGTGAGGTTTAACGGCTACTCTGAGGAACTCGATGAGATATAAGTAGTCGCCCATCCTAAAGGGCCACTTATTCGAGAGAAAAGAAAGAGCTTGTGACGTATATTCTAAATTTAACTTTCATTTTTAGTTCCTTTTCTTATGTAAATTTGAGTTTGTTCTCCGTTTTAATTCCAAACTTCACGTGACATCTTCTCTCTCTCACGAGAATACTGTTGGCAACACATTTGAGGTCAGAGAGAAAGTGACATATGAATGTGATAAGAACGATAGATAAAAAAGGACGATACGACAGTTGCTCATGTGGATGTGTGTGTGTGGACGTTCGATTGTTAAGTTAAATGTGAAATTAAAAACTGTAGTGCCATATTGTGCTATACTGTGGAGTTCTACTGAAAGTCGTGCTGCACCAATAAAAGTTATCGTAAGTCCGACTTCTGTTTTATGTTTCGCCTGGCCGTAAAAGCTTAATTAGGAACTATTGCATCGTATTCTTATTTATTTCAGCATTCCTTAGTCATAGTTTAGACATAACGTAAAACCAATCTTGCTCACGAAAAAGGCATTACGTTATGCGTTTCTGACATAAAACAAAAACAACATCCATGCCCCACCATAATTTGAACTCATACCCATCTCGAACGAATTGTCAAAAGCTTCTTCGTTTAAGTTCTGTTACATAAACAAAAGTTGTGACGTCCTGCCCCACAGGACGCACATGAGATAACGGCAGATAGCAGTGAGAGCACATGTCCGTGCAGATCAGTTGGGAGAGCGACTTACTCCGGAGTGAGGGGACCCCGGGTTCGATAACTTCCAGGATGACCCAGTTGTTAAGTTTTTCGCAATGATGTGATGTTCTTTCCACAAGGCAAGACAGGAAAAATGATAATCCCTTCTTCATTGCTTCGAAAAAATAAATCAGTGTGATGTTACGTTCCACACACCAAATTGTCTGGGATTTCTCAAATGCACGTTCTTCATGGGATGACTGCCTACAGCGATATATGGTCCCGGCTGACCCGTGGGACATGCCCCCGGCCCTCTTTCGGAGAGGGGGATGTGACGTACCTACACCGTAGGACGCACATGAGATAAAGGCAGATAGCAATGAGAGCACATGTCCGTGTAGCTTAGTTGGGAAAGCGACTTACTTCGGAGTGAGGGGACCCGGCCGGGTTCGATGTCCGGCGCAGACAAACTTGAACTTTGTAAAGTATTCGAGCACCTAGGTGAAAGAAAGCAAGAGCATTTATCAGCCGAAATCATTTCATAGTCGGTCCATCTTTGACCTTTATCTCTGCTTGCTGTAACCTTTCTACGCACGCTGTCCACGAGATGTCGGTTGGTCTGTTCCGGAATTTCCCTCCATTTCTGTTGCAAAGCATCTGAGTCGCCCCGGTGGGGCAGTGGTCTAAGCGATGGTCTCTGATCATTCGTCCGACCGGGGTCCGGGTTCGAATCCCGGTGAGGCATGGATGTTGTGGTGTTTGTCTTACGGCACTGGCTCTCTCCCTTCCCTGGAACCAGTGACCCTAAATTAGGGACGGGCGACTGCTTATAGCCCATTGAGTTGCTCACGGTGGTCGTTAAACCTCCAATCAAAAAAAAAAAAAAAAAAAAAAAAAGCTTCTGCCAGACCTACCATGGAGGAAATCCTATGGGCCGAGATCGGATTCGGCGTTTCAGCTTGTCTCACAGATGTTCAACTGGATTTAGATAAGGACTTTAGGACGGTCAATTCAACACTTAAAGATCCTGATCCTCAAAGCAGTCCTGAATAGACCTTGCATTGTGGCAAAGTTCTCGATTTTGTTGAAACAGGCAGGGATCTGTGTCTAAGTACTGCCACAGCTTACGTTATGCTAACTTGTTTAGAATGTCTTCATAATTGGTGGCCGTTATTCTGGGGGATCACCACAATCAAATAACCGAGTTCTTCTCATCGCAAACAGCCTCACACCATCACAGAACTCCACCGAACTTGATCGTAGGGTAAATGAAATCCTCCTGATAGGATACCCCGCGAAAACTCCACACCCAAATAACGTCCATGAGAGAGAAATGGTGAGTAGCGTGTTTCATCACTCTACACGACCCTCTTCGACTCTTCTGCTAACTACAAATGGCGACAGATCCACCACTGCAGTCGTCATCTGGCATTTTCTGGAGTTATGCAGGGCTTGTACGCAGCTGCCGTAGCATGCTGATCGTGGGCATACAGTTCCCGACGTACTGTTCTGGTGCTAATAGCTGTTCCAATGGCTTGTCACCGGCCAGGTCATGGCGGGTGAGGGTC
This sequence comes from Macrothele yani, assembly GCA_039090855.1. Classification (NCBI taxonomy): domain Eukaryota; kingdom Metazoa; phylum Arthropoda; class Arachnida; order Araneae; family Macrothelidae; genus Macrothele; species Macrothele yani. Next base: position 35,634,977 of record CM077029.1, read on the forward strand.
ATTCCATGTCAAGTGATCCAATGACTTTTACCTTACCATTTTATATTGCTTTCATTTTCAGTTTTCTAACAGTAGTATAAGAGAAGGTCCCAGATATAATTTTTTTTTTATCTCATCCGGTTTTTGAGTTATGAGGGTTTGAAATTAAAAAAAAAATTGACAATTTCGACCTTTCTGGAACTACACAAAATCTTTAAAAGCTCAGCCCAGAATTGAGATATTTCAAAAATAAAAATGCCATTCTCTTCAGAAATTCATGGGCTTTAATATTATATGCCACATGATGGACTTATTTTAAATTTCATAATTAAGTTACAAAATTTAAAATTTTTAAAAAGTAATTAAAAAAATAATATGAGTAAAAATTTTCAAAAATTTTTTATAATTATTTCCTATTTCTAAAAGCTTTCTGCAAAATTTGATCTTGGGATCTCAATGGGATCATAGTTTGAAAAATAGTACATTGTTCTTAATGAGTCTAATTGTAATTGTATACGTTCCAAATGAGTCTAATTGTAATTGTAATACGTTCCACACACCAAATTGTCTGGGATTTCTCAAATGCACGTTCTTCATGGGATGACTGCCTACAGCGATATATGGTCCCGGCTGACCCGTGGGGCATGCCCCCGGCCCTCTTTCGGAGAGGGGGATGTGACGTACCTACACCGTAGGACGCACATGAGATAAAGGCAGATAGCAATGAGAGCACATGTCCGTGTAGCTTAGTTGGGAAAGCGACTTACTTCGGAGTGAGGGGACCCGGCCGGGTTCGATGTCCGGCGCAGACAAACTTGAACTTTGTAAAGTATTCGAGCACCTAGGTGAAAGAAAGCAAGAGCATTTATCAGCCGAAATCATTTCATAGTCGGTCCATCTTTGACCTTTATCTCTGCTTGCTGTAACCTTTCTACGCACGCTGTCCACGAGATGTCGGTTGGTCTGTTCCGGAATTTCCCTCCATTTCTGTTGCAAAGCATCTGCGCCGCCCCGGTGGGGCAGTGGTCTAAGCGATGGCCTCTGATCATTCGTCCGACCGGGGTCCGGGTTCGAATTCCGGTGAGGCATGGATGTTGTGGTGTTTGTCTTACGGCACTGGCTCTCTCCCTTCCCTGGAACCAGTGACCCTAAATTAGGGACGGGCGACTGCTTATAGCCCATTGAGTTGCTCACGGTGGTCGTTAAACCTCCAATCAAAAAAAAAAAAAAAAAAAAAAAAAAAAGCTTCTGCCAGACCTACCATGGAGGAAATCCTATGGGCCGAGATCGGATTCTTCAGCGTTTCAGCTTGTCTCGCAGATGTTCAACTATATTTAGATAAGGACTTTAGGACGGTCAATTCAACACTTAAAGATCCTGATCCTCAAAGCAGTCCTGAATAGACCTTGCATTGTGGCAAAGTTCTCGATTTTGTTGAAACAGGCAGGGATCTGTGTCTAAGTACTGCCACAGCTTACGTTATGCTAACTTGTTTAGAATGTCTTCATAATTGGTGGCCGTTATTCTGGGGGGTCACCACAATCAAATAACCGAGTTCTTCTCATCGCAAACAGCCTCACACCATCACAGAACTCCACCGAACTTGATCGTAGGGTAAATGAAATCCTCCTGATAGGATACCCCGGGAAAACTCCACACCCAAATAACGTCCATGAGAGAGAAATGGTGAGTAGCGTGTTTCATCACTCTACACGACCCTCTTCGACTCTTCTGCTAACTACAAATGGCGACAGATCCACCACTGCAGTCGTCATCTGGCATTTTCTGGAGTTATGCAGGGCTTGTACGCAGCTGCCGTAGCATGCTGATCGTGGGCATACAGTTCCCGACGTACTGTTCTGGTGCTAATAGCTGTTCCAATGGCTTGTCACCGGCCAGGTCATGGCGGGTGAGGGTCATTCCATGTCAAGTGATCCAATGACTTTTACCTTACCATTTTATATTGCTTTCATTTTCAGTTTTCTAACAGTAGTATAAGAGAAGGTCCCAGATATAATTTTTTTTTATCTCATCCGGTTTTTGAGTTATGAGGGTTTGAAATTAAAAAAAATTGACAATTTCGACCTTTCTGAACTACACAAAAACTTTAAAAGCTCAGCCTAAAATTGAGATATTTCAAAAATAAAAATGCCACTCTCTTCAGAAATTCATGGGCTTTAATATGATATGCCACATGATGGACTTATTTTAAATTTCAAAATTTAAAATTTCAAAAAGGAATTAAAAAAATAATATGAGTAAAAATCTTCAAATTTTTTTATTAATTATTTCATATTTCTAAAAGCTTTCTGCAAAATTTGATCTTAGGATCTCAATGGGATCATACTTTAAAAAATAGTACATTGTTCTTAATGAGTCTAATTGTAATTGTATTGATAACGGGCACTTCTCCCTGCAGTGTCTTGATATTAATTTTTATCACAACAGAATAGGGCATTGGGGAAATTATTCAGAATTCTTACTACCTCATCAGGTTTATTTTGTGAAAAAAAAATCAAAAAAATTGTCACACCTTTGAGTATTAAAAAAAATTATTGTTTGTACTTCGTATCATGAACATTATAACAAAATAGATATCAAACAAAACTGGAAAAAAAAAATAACTTACACATCAAAGGGGTCTGAAAACTTGTATTCTTCCATTATTTATACTTATCCAGATGCTTTTCAAGAGCATCTGTTGCACACGACATTTCATATTTTGTCAAAGTGTAAGTGCGACCAGTTTCAGTCCTTGGTTCGACCCTTGTTAGAACTTGTGCTCGCTCTACTTTAAGTACATCCTGACTGGATGGGTAAACAAATGATGATGCTGGGCCTGGCGGGTGTAAGAAGCTCACAATTGCTTCTTCACTTTCATAGTCGGTCCTCCTTCAATGTCAAACTTCTGACTCTCATTGCTAAAGGAGTACACCTTGGTCACAATTTCTGTTGGACTGGTTGTAGATGGAATAAAGCAGTGAAATCCTTGTGTTCCCTTGATCTCTTTCACTCTTTCAAAGCGTCGTTTTAGGGACATTTCTTCTTTTCTGTAATCCTCATTTGTTGAAAATAAGAACTGGGTGGAAGTGATGTTATCTTGGCACCAGTGAAAGAGTTCCAGCGGTGTCATAATTTGGTCTCTGTAAACTTGCCTTGGCTGCAAGGCACTTCACTGTCCCTTCCCAAACCATCACATACTCCTTTTCCATGGGCTGTTGCATACAAGTGCCACTTTGCATAAATACCAAAATCTTTTTTATGGTAACACAGGTTTGAGAAATTTTTCTTATTTTTGTATTGTGCACTTGATCCATCAGAAAAATAAAAGATTGTTTCCAAGGACAGAATAACATTTTCCTTGAGGAATGAGATCAGCTTATTCTGAAAAGTATGAACAGCTATAGTATTGTGTGTTAAGCATTTCGGAAATCACAACAAAGCTTTTGAACTTAATCTCCCCTCTTCGACTATAATATACAGCAAATGGATGAATTGTTGCCTGATTGTTGTTCCAGTGGGATCACTGGGCTTCATCTTGGAGGACAAAAGAGTAGTTCTCTGAAAAGTCCAATGTTATCAAGGCCTGATTCTCCTGAATGTTCGCTTTCAGGTGTGAGTAGTATGCTGCTTGTTGATGTGTAATGAAAGAGTGAGTTTTTAACAATACCAGCTGTTCACACAAATTTTCAATAAATTCTTCTGCAGGCTTTGTTAATGTCTCGAATGTCTGGCTGTCTTGACTCATTATCCTCCTCCTCCATTATTTCTCCGTCTTTCTTCTCCTTTGGCAACTGTTTTCTGCAACTGTCACATATCTTCATGCCACGATTATTCTCTGGCAGCATTTCGCACATCCAGTTCTGAACAGGCCTTACATTTTTAATAGTCTTGTGACTGATTTTATTAAAAGGAAAACAGCAATATAATAAATTAGACATTTTTTTCTGTTGCAGCCATATTCTAGTGAAAATATATTAGTACACCTCAGATTCCCAATAAAATTTAGAAAATCTAGTTAACTTGTGTATTCCCACCAAAATGTCGATAAAACAGCTGGAGCACAAAGACACCAACAGATCAACACAAGAGCTAAGGAAAGACTGAGTCTCAACTCACCACTGAGCCCTGTACAACAAGCAACAGCTTGTCCATACAAGTCAGAGCCAGTTAGTGCTGGTTCAAAGAAGATGAAACTGGTACTATCACGCAACAACAAGCTGTCACTCCACTATAGAAATTATTTTTTAAGAAAAGCCTGATAGCTTTTCAGATACCTTTTAATTGAATAACTTTTTAAAGAAATTCCTGAAATAACTGATATTATGGTTTGAAGTCTTGTTTATTTTGTTTTATTTCACTCCAATAAGACCAATTTATCCTGAACAGAGCACAATAAGGCAGCCATGTATGTACAAAATATTTTTTAAAAATCTGATCCCATTGAGATCCCAAGATGAAATTTTTGCAGAAAGCTTTTAGAAATATGGTATAATCAATACACATTTTTTGAAAATTTTTACTCATATTATTTTTTTAATCACTTTTTAAAATTTTAAATTTTGTAACTTAGTTTTAAAGTTTAAAATAAGTCCATCATGTGGCATATCATATTAAAGCCTATGAATTTCTGAAGACAGTGGTATTTTTAGTTTTGAAATATCTCGATTCTGGGCTGAGCTTTTAAGATTTTTGTGTAGTCCAGAAAGAGGCCAAAATTGCCCTTTTTTGAAATTTCAAACCCTCATAAGTCAAAAACGGGATGAAATAAAAAAAAAAAAAAGTTTAGATTTATACTTAGCTTTGATCATTCAACAGGTTTACAAAATTTTATGAAAATTGGAAGACATGAGGTAAAAAATTCATTAAAAATTGGATCACTTGACATGGAATAGCCCGTGACGTACGTCTCTTCACATTCCGCGTGAAGCTTTGTTTGGCACGATCACGCAGTTTGTGCTGGCTTCAGACGTGGCTTCGCTAATTGGGAGTACCATTAGCTTTCCATCGATGAAGACCAGCAGCGACAGTGGATTTTGGGGATCCGAGAAAAGCCTCGTTGCTTACTCAGGTGATATCCAACCGCCGTACCCCTTTAAAAGTCTGTCTGTTCAAATCTGCGCGGTGTAGCCGTTTCCAGTGCTGTCTAGCAGGTGTTTCAATGCTCCCGTAATACGCTGTTTGATAGTAATAGTTGTGAAACACAGGTCGTTTCCAAGGTTTTGTACGCACCTTGAACGACAGTAGAATAGTTATCAACGTTGAAATCCTAATTTTAAATGAAGAGTGAGATAAATTGTGTTGTTCCATAAGGTACCAGAGTCCAAGTAATTAAGCCTGGGAGTGCAAGCTGATACAATTCGGGGCAAAAATTGTGTAATACGAGGTTCTCATATATCAAAACTGAAACTTTGAGAACGATTGTGCCTTAAGAAAAGTTTATAGCTACAGCGCATAAATCGCAATACATTATCACGTTAAATATCACACCTTCGTACAGGCTTTAAAGATTTTACTAAAAGTAACGGATCGTTGACGCCAAGAGGTAATGAATCGGTAAAGATAGTCTCAGTGGCGTATATTCTAAGCTAGCTGCGAAGCCCAGAGAATGCACAAATAAACCTGAATTAAATATGCACAAATAATAGTCAATTATCAACGGTATTAAAATATGTCGATGCCTTCGGTGCGAAAAAAACGTGTGTAGATTCGCTTCTTTGACTCAGTCTGGCGAGCGAAAACCAACTGCATAACGCAAGCAGCTCTTCCAGAGTCTTCGCAGTTCTGATGCGAAAATCTTCCGTACCATCGCCTGCTAGCGTTTCCATGACAACATGAATCAGCTGATAGATGGCAATGGGCCATTGCTTTGGGAAACGGTTCGCTCAGAATTGAGAAGACTTAGAATATCTCAGGCACTCGCATACTCCCGCCCATAAGAGTGTTTCGCGAGAGTTGTTTCAGTTTTTGTGAAGTGTCAATGAATTAAAATCAGAGATATTACTGTATATCTTAAATTCGTGGCTTTGTTGGTTTCGAACTGTTTTGATAGACTTTGTGAAAGCTTCCCCGAACATCTATAGTGTCAGAACTTAAAGAACTCTATGCTTCAAATTTTGATACAGCTCGACTAAAAAATGAACTGAAGGTGTTTTATTCCCTTGATGAATATAAAAACTAATCAGTAAGTGACATTACTTGTTACATAAAGTTGAATAAATTGGACATAGTGTTTAGTGAGGTGTACAAATTATCAGACCTCATATTAAACTTTCCATCAACAACTGCAACTGCCGAAATACGTTTTTCAGCATTAAAAAGAATCAAGTATATCTTAGAGCCACACAAGGACATGCACATTCGGAAAACTTGACTGTTTTGTCAATAGAGAAAAACATTCTTTTTAAATATGAAAAAGTACTCTGAAGAAACATTTTATGAAAACGTAACACCCAAGTTCTCACAAAAGGAAAGAAGAATGGAGTTTATGTACAAATAAGTGTTCAAATCCTAATCATCATAATTATTTGGTATCACTTTAGCAATGGCATGTACCTAAAATTTAGAAGAAAAGTTACTTCTATTACTTAACAATTAAAAATTAAACTTCGCAATTAAAAAAAACAGTACAGGGGGAGGGGTAAAAAACAGTACAGAGAGAGGGGTAGATAGCCCAGGTCTCAGACCTAAAATACGCCACTGGATAGTCTACAGCCTTTTGGAACAGAAGTGTCGTACAGTATATAAGGAAATTGCCCATAAAGACAATATGACTATGGCCTCTACGCTCAGGTTCTGCCAAAACTGTGTCACTACAGAAAGGCCGTCTCATATTTGGTCCCCCCAAAATCGCATAACTCGGAGAAACGTTTTTGAGAAACAAGTGCGGAGTATTGCATCTTCAAGGTCGGAAAAGGCGATTATATGAAAAAGGGCGACCCGTTTGATGAAAATGAGTAACAGGATTTCGTACCAGAACGGAAAAAAATCAATCCTCGCAATCCAAACATTCTCCTAGATTGAAAACAATTCGTCGTATCACTCGAAGATTCAGATGACGGTGGTTGTTATGTTTTGGAAGAAAAGATGGTGATTACAGATTTCCTGTAGCTACATCTGTGAACAAACGTTTGCGACTGAAAATTTGCCCCCAACTTACGACTAGCTTTCTCATCCTTCACGAAAAAACAAAGCCATGGTTTGTATTACGTAATGCTGATTTGTCATGCAGGATGTGGACTTGCTTTGTGATGAAGTTTTTTTTTTTTTGTTTGTTTTTTTTTTAGAAAAACATATATGATTGAGAAGACTTCTCGCACAGCCGAGATGCAAGTGCTTTGGATATTCAAGTGTTTAGGGAATTAGAGGAGGAACGACTGCGTCGTTACGGTCCGGAAGAACTGATTAGGACTTTGCCAAAGGCATTCGTGTCACTTGATAAAAACAAAATTTGATGTTGATGCACCGAAAAGTTGAAGAACGGACTTGAGAAAGTGTTGCAAAAGGGTTGGAATCAGGAGACTGAATATTCTGCAGATGTCTAAAGTTGTTGCGGTGAATGTGTGTATATTTTCAAATAGCAATGAAGCGTTTAAAGTTTTTGGAATGACGTACATAAATGATAAAATTGTAGAAACGATTTGAGTCAGTTAAAAGCTGTGTGAAAGTACTTTACTTCATGACGAAAGAGCGCATTGGATGCAGTATGAAAAAAGCATATGATGATTAACTCCTTTTTCGCACGTCTTTTGCAAAAAAAGATCGTGCTTATGTTATCGGTTTGTCCGTCCGTCTGCGGACATCATACAATATCTCTCGAGCTATTAGTCCGATTTGAAAAATTCTTTTGCATTGGGAAGCTTGAAATATGTGAATGATGATCCCTCATTTCGTTCTTTTTTTTTTTTTTTTTTTTTTGTTAGGGTGTACAATTTCGCCGCTAGAAAGCGTAAACGCAGATAATATCGAATTCAAAATACATTTTATTCCATATATTTGCTTCTAAACATCTGACTGAAAAAATTGTTTTACCTTTCGATTCCATTTATGTTGAAGAGTAAAATTAGGTAGAGTCACCTTTTCAAGTTACGAATAGATCTTCCGCTAGGGGGTGTAAAAGTAAATGGCGTTTTCCCCCGATATCTCTACTTCTAAAACTCCGATTTGAAAAAATTTCATCAGCGATACAGCTCCCGACGGTAAACTTTTTGCATATAATTTCTAATTTTAGGTAAGGAATGGTTTGGCCACCAGGGGGCGCGAATGGTAATTTCTCCTTCTGATGTATTCGCCACAAAATCTGAGCTTTTAAAATCTCAATGAAAATATTCATTCATAGACCGATTCTACTCACGTCGATAAACCTTTTCGGAATGTTTTCTTCTTAAAATATTGCATGGTTTCTCCACCAGGTGACTTAGATGCATATCTTATTTTTGTCAATATCTCTGCTTCTAATGGTCCTATTTGAAAAATCCCTTCTTAATTGGATAGAGTTTCCGGTGCAACATGTTTTTCATCTAGTTTTAAAATTTTCAAGTAATTCACAGACTTTCCGCTTGGGGGCGTAAAGATAAACTGCATTTCTCCCGATATTTCTGCTTCTAAAACTCCGATTTGAAAACTTCTTCCCGTATCGCATACAGTTCCTGATGGGAAATGTTTTTTTCTTTTTTTGTTTTTTTATTGGAGGTTTAACGACCACCGTGAGCAACTCAATGGGCTATATATAAGCAGTCGCCCGTCCCTAATTTAGGGTCACTGGTTCCAGGGAAGGGAGAGAGCCAGTGCCGTAAGACAAACACAACATCCATGCCTCACCGGGATTCGAACCCGGATCCCTTACGGGCGAATGATCAGAGGCCACTGCCTTAGACCACTGCGCCACCGGGGCGGCTGGGAAATGTTTCTCATATAATTTTTAATAATTGGTAAAGAATGATTTGGCCACCAATGAGCATAAGGGTTAATTTCTGCTTCTGATGTATTCGCAACAAAATCTGAACTCCTGAAAACTCGACTGAAAAACTTCTTTCCTGGACCAATACCGCTCGCATCGAAAAACCTTTTGAGAATACTTTCGTCTTAAAACAATGCATGTTTTTCCCGCCAGAGGGCGTAGATGCATGTCTTATATATGTCGATATCTCTGCTTCCAAGAGTCCGAATTTAAAATTTATTTCTTTGTTGGAGAAAATTTCCGCTGCGAAATGTTTCTCATATAATTTAAAATTTTTCTTAACGCGCGAGTCTGTAACCAGAGGGCGTAAGTTCACGATCCCGTTTAGAGCAATATATGCGGGATTAAAAACCCAATTGAAAAACTTCGCATTCTTCCCTGAAGGGTCCGGGTTCGAATTCCGGTGAGGCATTAATGTTGTGCTTGTCTTACGGCGCTGGCTCTCTCCCTTCCCTAGAACCAGTGACCCTAAATTAGGGACGGGCGACAGCTTATAGCCCATTGAGTTGCTCACGGTGGTCGTTAAACCTTCAGTACAAAAAAAAAAAAAAAAAAAAAAAACTTTTTTCTTCAGTCAGATACCATTGTTTTCCATACCGGTTCCACTGACTTTGAATGAATAGCTTCGATAAATTTAATTCGCGTCAGAAACGGGTTCAAAGGCGTGCTCATTATACCCGAAAATTCGGTGTCATCCGAAAAGTGGGACTTTAAACTTTGGCATGCATTATCGTGCCCTGATAGAACAGCTAAGATTACAAGCTGATTAACTGGTTAATATAAATTCGATATAACTCTGATGTGGAATCATTCCCTTTCTTTTTTACAAGAGCAATGCTTGACTTTTGTAAGGTTCTATTAGATCGCTGATAATAATTCCTAATTTGTCTCTATGGGGCATTCGGTAAATCATTCATCAGATTAATGCTCAATGGCGACTACATTTAGGCTGCGTCTCACCTCTTGGGAAAATCTCACACCGAGGCATTTCTTCAACGGAAAAGATTTATCACTAAATCAAGAAAATTTGAGGATAAACGCAACCGAGAAAAAGGTTTAAATTCTCTATATTGTGTGTCGCTTATGTGTTGTAGCTTGACCACAACCAAGCCCATGCAGTTCACTTCGAATAACGGAGTCGCTTACAGTTACACCTGTAGGTATCAGCGCACCGACTGCACTTTTAACACATGTAATTGTTCACCGACCGCTCTTCTCGATAATCGACATTTTCTGTTTCAACAGCCAATCATGTTTCGACAGTCAATTTCTGATAGCCAATCATAGCATGAAGATACAACTGTGTTGCTAACGTTTCACTTCGGTTAGTTGTGTTACTGAAGGCTGGTTGTAGTAGTTGAACAAATATCTGTTGGTCATGCATTGGAACCTTAAAAATAGGTGTAAGGGCGAAAATTAATTATTCATAAGTGTGTTCTATAATGTATGTAATTATTATAATTTATACATAGTCATAAAGAAATTATACCCCGTGTTCACGTGTAAGCGATGGACATGCCACATATTCAGATGTGAGGAATCGAATTACACTTCTGGAAAGGACTTCGCTTTCTCACGGAAAAATTAACTTTTTTTTGTTCAAAGCCATTGTAACAATGTAAATGTCTAGGGTGGTTCGAATAACGCCAACGAAGCACGGTTCGGACAATCACGACAGAAACACGGAATTACGGAGAGCACTTAGCTGCTTCATAAAACAGTCCATTTAGATATTTTCTCATCGAGCTGGACAAAGCTCAACGGCAAAGATCTCCAGTATGTCTGGTCGACTGTATTCTTCTTTTGTAACGAAAGTATGTAGCCAATGTTTGTATATTGTATTGATGTACCTTTGAAGAGTCTGATTTAAAGCGAAGGCGGCGGAAATGGAAATGATACGTGGTGATCCCGACGTGAGATAAGGTCAGAAGGTGTGCGTGATGTGGGGGGAGGGAAGCTAGGGGTGGTCATCCGAAGCGGCAGCCGTTATAGCCGGAGGGAGTGCAAGTCGGGATGAACAAAAAATTCAAGAGTCAGGTTGCAGTGCCTCGGGGCAGCGAGCCGAAAGTGATGCTGGGTAATCTCGCAGGGGGAGGAGAAGGAAGTCACGTGCAAGAAGAGAGTTGTAATCAGAGTGTAGAGTGCGATGCACTAGCGTTAAGACGTCGGGGCAGAAGCTCCCTTACCAAATGTTGAGGAGGAGGAAGGAGGTAGAGCGCGTCATGATTGTAGGCTCGGAGTTGTGATTACTCGGGTTAGGTCGGTGTACGGTTACAACGTGGTTTTCCGAAAAGGGTAGCAGCGTAGCACGGAGAAAGTGTTCAAAGCGTTAGATAGATTCCAAACGTATGTGGCTGGAGGAATTAAGCCGATTAGAGGAGTGCAGATCCGAACAGTAATAATAGGCCCGTGTTAAAGCAACGACACCGTAGATCAATTTCAGCGAAGCCGTCAGCCACACGAAATTAGACTTTGAGACCGTGAACTTTCTTTAATTAAACTGTAAAGTTTATGTTACGGAGTGATTACTTCAAATAGTGTCAAATGCCTCATTTTAAACCTTCCCTCCCTTCCTCGATTAGCAGATCACTGTAGTAAAGCTGAGGAAGAGAGCGCCTGGGCATTCGTTCTACAAACGAATGTTAAGTATGAACGAATCTCATTTAAGTTTACTGGTGTGTGGGTAGGTGCAGAATGTAATAAGCTGACGCCCTCCTGAGGGTAGGTAGGTTACAGTACACGAGCGATATGCTGATCCCTACAATAGGATATAGGCATCTCAAGATATAATTATATGCTGAACATTCCTTTTACATTGAAATAACACACATGTCTAATTTTTTTAAGGCATTCTCTCTCCTGAATTAACTTTTTATTTTGATTTATTTTAAGGAGTTTTTCCCCTATTTAATCGGGGTTTCCTCTAATTTTTGCTCGTTCCCTCTTCAAATGTACCGCCTTCTCATAATAAGTGCAGGAAATGGCCCGCTCATTATCTTAGCCTGTTTTTCTTTTCTCGCAGTAATTTTGTTGCTGCCACTTGGGGGTGAGTGCTTCGAGGTGGGGGGGGGTCATGATAATTTGGCATTTGTTTTGTTTTTAAATCCCTTGCAAAATTGGTTAGGTCAAAGTTGTTGAGTAGGTTTCAAGTAATTTTGTCTGCGTTTTTTAGGCATCACAGCTTTTATTTTTTAGAGAATTCTGAGCTCACATTTTGTCAAATTCGTTATCTGGTGCGGAGAGTGGTTACCCTAGCGCCGATCTAAAAGCCGCTTTATTTGAATTTACTTATTTATCATTTTTATGTGACTTCGTTAGGTTTTATATCGGGAGGGTGGGGATTAGCATAATTATTATATTTTTCTCTAATTTAGTTAAAGCCCATGTTATTATTATTACCATATTTTACATAATTTTCGCATCTACAGCAATGGCATCTGTAGTATGGTCCACTTGTCAGTACGGACATAAAGTCAAGTAAAGACAAAGTCACTCATGGTTTAAAAATCATCGTACGATGTGGCACGTATCGACAATCACTGCTTCTTGGATTTTGGGCCTTAGGTGTTGTGAACCTAAAGCATCAAGCTGAGTTATGAGAGTCTAAGTAATGATACCTGTTGCAGACATAGTCAGTGAACGTATGAGAACTGTTTTCAGCTTCCGCATCTGTTTAATCTCTGCAGCCAGTTCCACATACCTGTTGATTTTTGTTGCATAGGCATTCTGAACATTACTGTCCAGCGGTACCGATATATCGATAATAACTGCTTCCTTTTGTTTTTTTGCCATATAGCACTATGTCTGGACGATTGGCAGAGATGGTTGCGTCTGTTTTAATCTGACGGTCCCAATATAATTTGTATTGTTTATTATCCAGTACCTCAGTGGGTTGCTATTTATAGTATGGTACTTCTGACACTGATAGTTCTGTATCGTGCGCTAATTGCTGATGTATCATCTTAGCAAAATTATTATGTCACTGCACATAATCAACGTTTGCTAGTGTGGTGCATCCCCCGCAGATGTGTTCAATGGTCTCACTGCACATACCACGTCTTCTACATTTGCCATTTTGCAGATCCTCCTTTAAACTGTACTTTCTATAATTTTTGGTTGCAATCACTTTGTCCTGAATAACCATCATAAACCCAATAGACTCTAGGTATAATGTTCCTCGCTTCAGCCACTAATTTGAGGTTTTCTTGTCAACTTCTGGTCTGTCTAACTGGTTTGGATGAGCCCCATGAAGTTCCTTTTGCTTCCATTTTCGAATCTGGTCTTCCGTAAATGATTCTTCTACTTTAGCATCTGGTTTACTTAACATTAGTAGAGTGCTCTCTTTGTCTGCAGCACATATGACATTAAACATATTATTTCCATTACATTTGAAGTGAAAGTATTTCCACAGTGAGGAAATTTCCCCATCGTGAATGCGTTTTGTATCAAGAATACGTAATCTTCCTTCTTCTTGTGGGAGCGTGATGCGCTACGCTTTACGGTTGCCTTTGGATGTCTCATTCGATGTTGGGTCATACTTGATCTCACAGTTCTGTTTAATTCCTCAAGATCTGTTTTCGACCATCTGATAATACCAAAAGAATAAGTTAAAACCGGGACCACAAAGGTATTAATTGCTTTGACCTTATTAGCTGTGTTTAAGCATGTATTTAGAATCATTTTAAGTCGATGCTGAAACTTATCTTTTAAGTTATTCTTAATTTTACTTTGTTTAATGCCACATTTTTGTAAACAACCCAGGTACTTGTATCCATTTTCTGCATTTAAACCTTCAATTATTTTATTGTTGTCTATAAAGAAACCCATCAAATTTAAACAGAATTCCTCTTTCCAAACGGCCTTGCTTTTGTCCAAGCCAAAGTCCATATGAATTTATCTGCTAAATGTGGCAGTAATCTGCAGAAGCTTATTCAATTGTGCTTTGGAATTGCTGTATATATTAAAGGTCAACCATGTATTAGTGGTATGCAAATGTTTTCGCCGTTTTAAGGAGGAAGGAGACAGGAACAATCAGGAAATCAGTACACATTTATTCAACGAAATATTGGCCGTTAGCATCAATGACCTTTCGGCATTTTTCAAGCAACAAATGAATGCCCCTGTTATAGAAGAACTCGAGTTTTGAGCTGAAGAACACAGTGACGAAACTTTCCTCCTCTGGTACTGTGGTGAACCGCTGTTGGGCTAGGTCATGTTACATAGAGCGAAACAGATAACAGTCTGAGGGTGCAATGTCCGGGGAGTATGCCGGGTGCGGTAAAACCTCCCAGTGTAACTGTTCAAGGGTTGATTTCGTGGTGGCACCGACATGTGGTTTGGCATTATACACTGAAGAGCAATTGAATTAGAGATACCTTTCTAGAACGCGTAGCACCACCTTTCGTCCTGATGACGGCGGCGATTCGTCTCGGCATGGACTCGACAACACACCGGAAGCCATACGGATCCACGACCCTTGAACAAGCTCCCACAGTTCACTAAGATTTGATGGAGGAAAGTCAGAGCCTCCAACATCTCTCTCTCTCTATGGCATCCTAGATGTGCTCGATGGGATTGAGTTCAGGTGACCTAGCTGGCCAAGGAAGCGAAGTCACGTCGGTGGAGTGTTCATCCAACCATTCGGATACAATTCGGGAGCGATGGCACGGTGCATTGTCTTGTTGCAGGATGAGGTCCCCAGTGGGATGTTGAAGACGCACAAACGGGAACAAATGGTCGTCCAGGATATCCCAGTAACGTGTACCTGTGAGGGACGATGTCACACGTACCAGGGGTCCCATCGACGATGACGTCCACGGTAGTTGGCCCTTGCAGGGATGGTTTTACCGGATTTGATGTACTCACGGTGCACCTGTGACACAGTGGCTCGTGAAAATCCCAGTGCCTGCACGACTTCCGAGATGGAGTGACCCATTCGTCGGGCCTCGACAATTTGCTCACGATCAAATGCGCTTAGATCCTTCGTCTTACCCATACTGCGTCTGACTCGTACTGATTCCCATCGCATTCACTCCTTATATTGTCGGATCGCTGCATACGTCATGTCGTTTCCGTTTACAGGGCCGCCCACAGCGCCACATTTGAATAACGCCAGCTGTCTCTAATTCAATTGCTCTTCAGTGTATATTCGGTATTTCTATGAGGTAATCATGTGGAATTGAATGAAATGCTTTCTTGTAGTCAATATAAGCCATGCTGAAGTTTCTTTTCTTCTTAACAGCCTATTTTCCCACAATACTATCAATAACAACTTGATCTTTGCAACCTTTTCATCTCCTTTTTGTTGTACTGAGATCACACCGTTATCTCCTAAGTGACTATTAATCTTCATAGTTAAAGTGGATGCTAGAAGCTTACAAATTGTCGGTAGACATGTAATAGGCCTATAGTTTGATGGATTTGCTGTGTTATTGGCTTTCAGTAAAAGAAAGGTTTTTCCTTTTGTAAAGAGTATTGGAATTTCAGAAGGATTTTCTAGTAGTTCATTGAAGTATTGGGCTATGTGAGCATGCGTAACAGTCAACTTTTTGTGCCAAAAGTTTTGGATATGATCAGGCCCTGGGGCTTTCCAGTTGCTGGTTTTTCTAATTATTCTTATTATTATAAACAAGTTAATGGCATCCGATTTTGATATCGTTTGAAACTGCGTCAGGACTGCTTCATCCACAAGCTCGGTTATCCGAGAATCTACTCGCCTGCTCATTTATTCGTCCTTCAAATTGTCAAGCAGATAAACGGAACTAACCTACTAAAACTGCAACGATGTCCTCGTATTTTTCATGTCGTAATATATGTGCATTTAGAGTGAGGGTATCTTTTAAACTTCTGAGGTACCCTGCCAAAAAAATGCAAAATGATACATATTTGTTTTCTCTTTTTAAAACTATGGCTTTTCTTTTCAAGATGCATTTTAGCCAATAAATCTGGATTTTCCCCATTTCAAACGCTTAAACATCGTTTCAGGATCCTTTTGAAAAGCGAGTTAAAAATAAAAGCTGCCAAAGGAAAAAGTTCGTTTTTCCCCCGAGCAATAAGTTGATGGTGAAATGTAACATCGTTTCACGGCAACAACCGGCCGTACTGCAAGAAGAGTCGTAAAGAGGTCATGTAAATAGAACGATCTCAAGTAAAGAAGAAATTCTGATTAGATTATCTCCATATCTAATCGGTGGACGCGCAGAGCATTTACTTGCATTATAATTTATTAAATGTGTCCCCAATTGAATGATTTTGCCCTGGTATAAAGAAGGTCGATGTCTTTTGCATACATATAAATGCGTATAGATTTTTTTTTTCTGCATCTAATTCGTTTAGGCTTATTCTTTTTCTTTTTTTACGTTTATTTCAAAAGTTTTTAAATTGCTTGAGGCTAGAGGGAAAAGAGCCGCACTCCGAGGCATACATTTTTAATCTGCTGTATGATTTTGTTATGCCTAAAAAGTATGGGGGGGGGGTACACAAAGGGCATGTAAAAGTTTATGATGTATACTTCTTGGTTTAACTTTCCCTTTGAGTTTTCTTGTGTAATTTCTTGGTTACTTTTTCACTTCTGGACTTCACGTTCTGTAGCTCCAGTTTCCTTGTTACCTTTGGCAACGTATCAAATTATCACTTCCGTATCGTGACCATTAATGAAAGGTCACGATACGGAAGTGATAAGAGCGACTGCATGAGCCCCCATATAGGGGAACAAGAGGGGGCATTTGCCGTTCCCTTGAAAACGAACCATGCCCTTTCTTTTCTTGCACTGAACTACTGAGATTTTCGTGATAACACTCATTCTGATTACTAATTTTTCTATGTAAAATTTATGAATGCGTGTGTACGCTGTAAAAATAGGAAAAGCGTTGGGAATTTCCAGTAGAAAAACCGACATTTTGCAGCTGAAAATAATGATAAAATTTTCCATTGCATGTTGGAGAAGAGCGTTCATACGCACAGTATGGAAACGTATGAAAAACGAAGAAATTTTTATCATCATTTGCAGCAGGTATTCACTAAGATCTCACGACATTTTCCCGAGAAATTTGTCTTGAGTGTACTTTATCATTCTTAATGACCAATTGATCTCCAGGAATTCCGTAGCGCAAGCGACCTATAAGTAACCCAAAAGGATTAAAACGAACTACAAAGAAATTTTCTTATTATCCTAACATGCGGTCTAATTTCGTTTATTCATCTGTTTTATTTAGATTTTGGGTCTTCCGGTTTCCAATCAAATTTTTGCGTTGGGAGTGTGATAAAAACGGTTAAATAAGAAGTAGGCACAGTGGGAATTTGCATATGGTGTTTGTATATGTTATTCACAGTTATAATTTCTGTTCAGCCCCTCCTAAAAGCTACTCTATGGGCGCCTATGAGAGACTGTAACCAGATTTTCGGGGATTTTTGGGGGATTGTGGGCTGTTGTACAAATACGCAACGTTAATTAGCCTTGCCAGCTATAATTTTCGAGTTTGTGAAACCCAATTTCTTCTGGTGGAGTATCTTTCTACTCCGGAGCCGAATATTTCCCAAATTAAACTACGCCAACAAGGGCTTATCACTGCTACTTGCCGTCTTGACATGTGCGTCACCTCTGAGATAGGTACATCACATACACTATGCGGAAAAAAAGTCTGCTGACACCAGTGCTTTTTATACAATACTGCATTTATGGCACTTAGAGTTGTCCCATCTTTGACCACAATTACATTGATCACTCTCCATGGCACACTTTCAGTGAGATTCTGGTAAGCAGCCACAGGTATATTGTTCCATTCCCCCCGCAAAGCAGTGATCAGTTTAGACACAGAAGTTGGACGTATCGTTCGAGCCCGAATCTGACGTTCAAGTTCATCCCAAAGGGCCTCTGTATGATTGAGGTCGGCGCTTTGAGCTGGCCATTCCAAATTCTATTCACCCAAGTCCTCAAACGCCGTCGAAATGGAGCGTGATTTATGGCACAGCGCGTTGTCTCTCTGAAACAAGAATGGCAAGTCTCCGTGCGGCATATTCTAGAATGTCTCGGTACTTTGTGGCGTTCATAGTTCCATCCACAACCACTAATGATCCGAGTTCATATCACGAGAAACATCCTCAGACCATGACACTGCCACCACCAAATTTGACAGTTGGGATGACACATTCTGGAAGATACCTTTCACCTGTCATACGCCGCTCCCAGCAATGACAATCGGATTTAAAAGCGGTGTAACGTTATTCGTCTCTCCATAAGTTAAACTTGTTTCCGCTGGTCTAGGGTCCGTAAACAATGTGCTCTGCACTAAGCAAGTCGTTTACACGCATTCTTACAAGTTTGTTAACGACTTGGATGCAGCAGCTCAGCCATGGAAATTTAACTTGTACAGTTTCTCACAAACTGTCTTAGTGTATACACTGACACCTGTTGAATCCTGAAATTATTTGGTGATGATTTGTGCAGAGGTATGACGGTACCCACGAGCGACACACGTTTCAGAGTTCTGCTGTCGCTTTTCGTCAATTTGCTTGCTTTGCTGAAATTTTCTTGGCAGTCGTAAGTCTCACAGGTCTCCATTTACTAATAACGTGAATGAATGATGATTTTCGTGCGAAATTGCAAACTGAAAACTATATACAGGGTGTCCGAGAATTATTGGACACATTACAAAATTATGTACAAAAAAAAAAAAAAAAAAAAACTATGAGCAATGTCTGTTTTTCTTCACATATTACTAACACGGTTTCTATATTTTTGTTTTGCAGAATTGTTATTCCCAGAATCCGATAGATGGCGCTATGTGTGGCCTGATGAGGAATGTATGACAAATGCGCAATCAGTAGTCATGCCATCCGTACAGCAGAAGGCTATGTGTGTGTTATGGCTTGCGGAATTAAAGTCTGTCATTAAAGTTAAAAGAAGGTACCGTTTAGAGTATTCAATTAAGCGGTGGAGGAAACAGTTTAAAGAATTAATAAATACGGACATTTTGACGTGGACCAGGAACATCAAAGAGAGGTCATCGCTGTTTCCACGTTTATAAGTGAGTCACGGAAAAATTATCATTGTCTGCCACCGGGAATCGAACCCAGGGTCTTCCAGTTACGCGCCGGATATGCTTCCACTGCACCACAGTGGCCTCGAATTCCTCCAGACTCACACACACTAACTGCCAAGCCAATTTGGCAGGTTAAAGAAACTGGCAATGTGGAACATCGTGGAGGAGCCGGTAGACCTAAGCGGCAGCGGTGAGACGGTTGACCAAGTTAATGAAAGTTTCCGACGAAGCCCCAGTAAATCCGTTCGTAAAGCAAGCAGAGAACTGTGCGTTCCAAAATCGACAGTTCACGATATCTTGCACAAGAAATTAAAGTTCCATGCTTATAAAATTCAAATAGTGCAAAAGATGCATGTAAATGATCACACTCTGCGATTTGATTTCGCTGTGGATATGCTGAATCGAGTGGAAAAGGACGAAAACTTTCTCAGTACTGTAATTTTTAGGGATGAAACCACATTTCACGTATCAGGTATTGTGAATTGTCACAATTGTAGGATGTGGAGCAGTGAACCGCCTCATGCTGCTATTGAACTGGAACGTGATTCTCCAAAAGTTAATGTTTGGTACGCCGTATCAAAATGAGAAGTGATTGGCCTTTTCTTCTTCTGCGAAAAACCATAAATGGTGACATTTACTTGGATATGCTAGAAAATTTCGCTATACCCCAGAATAAAAGAAATGACAACATCGTTTCCCAACAAGACGGGCCTCCGCATTGGTGAACGTGTGTACGTAAGTGCCTAAATGAGCATTTCCCCAACAGATGGATTGGGCGTGGTGGTCCCATTCCGTGGCTTCCTCGCTCTCCAGACCTAACTGCATTGGATTATTTCATGTGGGGTTATGTGAAGGATCGTGTCTTATCAGACGATTTGTACTGATTTGCAGGAACTGAAGGCAGCCTATCACAGCTGCTATTAAATTCCATAACTCCTCAGATGCTTGCCAATACATGGCATGAAATCGAGTATCGCTTGGACGTACTACAAGCAACCAAGGGATCTCGCATTGAAATTTATTAGCTTGTGTAGTTACATTGTAAGTTAGTACAGTCAGTTTCTTTCTATCTCTTTAATGTTTTGTTTTATATAATTTTGTAATGTGTCCAATAATTCTCCATTCTCAGGCGTAGCGCGCAGAAATGGAAGTGTCTGAAGTTTAAATACACTCATAAGCAATACCATCATGCCCCCAGTCGAGAAGACTACGTTGCCAGCTGAAAGAAACATTATTAAAGAAGACAGATAGTAACGTCATAGTTATGAGTTATTTACAAGGTACGTCCGAATCATCAGGAAAGCAGTTCTTCAGAAGGAAACTCCATTGTGAAAGCACAGATAACGGTAACTCGTCGTTGTGCAACAGAAAGACAAGAAACGTTGAATACATACAAGCTTTTTGTAAATAACAGAGATAATTTATCAGAAGCAGCAGCAATAATGGAGGATTTATTCCATTCATTATAAAAAATCTCCCTCAGCAACAGTCCTGGCTAAAGCAGTTTAAGAATGTCCTGAACGAATATCATATTTATTCTGAATGGAACAAATCCTCCAATCTTGCTGCTGCTTCTGTCTGTTATTTACAGAAAGCTTGTACATTCAACGCTTCTTGTCCTCCTGTTGCAACGACGAGTTACCATTATCTGTTCCTTCACCTTGGAGTTTTCTTCTGAAGAACTGCTTTCCTGATGATTCGGACGTACCTCATAAATAACTCATAACTATGACGTTACTATTTGTCTTCTTTAATAATGCTTCTTTAAGTTGGCAACGTACTCTCCTCGACTGAGGGCGTGATGATATTGCTTGTGAATATATTTATACTTCAGACACTCCCATTTCTGCGCGCGGTACACCTGAGGATGGAGGTATAGTACCTCCAAAAGATCTCGCTAGGGTCGTTTTTTAAATTACGTGTGTGTAGTTTTTTAAAATGTAAATAAATTAACACCTTTTATTTAGTTTCTAGTGAGTTGCTACCGTGCTGATGCAGTTATATATAGTTTTTAGTTTACCAATAACGTGTTGAACAGTTGACCGTGGGTGTTGCGATTGTTCTGCATTTGCAGGCACGGACAGGTGGCTGATATGCATCCTAGAGTAACACCTCCTTGGAAATCAGTTAGCTCAACAAGCGCGAATGTCTCACGAGTAGAAGATATATAACGTCTGAGGAGCTTACCCGGCAGTTTTAAAGGAAAACTAGCACACGTGATTTATTGGAATGTTCTATGTTTGTTGTAAAAGGGGGTGTCCGAAGACTTTTTTCATATAGGGCATCCTCCTTCCTTTCCTTTGAGAATGGGCTGGGACGGAATTGTAGGTTGGTTTTCCGGGTCAGCCAACAAATCACGATTGAAGGAGAGCTCACTGTAGAAGAAAGAATTTTTCATTAATTCCAGACGATGTGTAACAGGAACATCACACATTTCTTGAAGCAAAGAAGGAATTCTCATTAATTTCCAGACGATGTGTGGAAGGAACATCACACATTTCTCGAAGCGAAGAAGGAATTCTCATTAATTCCAGACGATGTGTGGAAGGAACATCACACATTTCTCGAAGCAAAAAAGGAATTCTCATTAATTCCAGACGATGTGTGGAAGGAACATCACACATTTCTCGAAGCGAAGAAGGAATTCTCATTAATTCCAGACGATGTGTGGAAGGAACATCCGACATTTCTCGAAGCGAAGAAGGAATTCTCATTAATTCCAGACGATGTGTGGAAGGAACATCACACATTTCTCGAAGCGAAGAAGGAATTCTTATTAATTCCAGACGATGATGTGTGGAAGGAACATCACACATTTCTCGAAGCGAAGAAGGAATTCTCATTAATTCCAGACGATGTGCCGAAGGAACATTACACATTTCTCGAAGCAAAGAAGGAATTCTCATTCATTCCAGACGATGTGTGGAAGGAACATCACACATTTTACGAAGCAAAGAAGGAATTCTCATTAATTCGAGACGATGTGTGGAAGGAACATTACACATTTCTCGAAGCAAAGAAGGGAATTCTCATTTTCGAAGCAAAGGAATTCTCATTAATTCCAGACGATGTGTGGAAGGAACATCACACATTTTTCCAAGCAAAGAAGGAGTCAATAATTCCAGACGATGTGTGGAAGGAACATTATACTCTCCTTTTTACGTTCTGACGCCAATGTGAAACCCAAATTTCCCTTTGGCCGCACTCGCACTCGTCTGCTCCGGAGAAGAATGATTTTCCGTTTAAGCTACTCCGGCAAATTCTTTATCACTGCTAGTTGCCATCTTGACATGTGCGTCACCTTTGAGGTAGGTACTTCACAAGTTGTACTAAAATTTATCATTATTGTTCGTAATTAACGCTTATTGTATCATTGTGGAAGTTATTATTCGACCAACCAGCTCACTAATTCAACAATTGTGTCTACAGTATCAAGTTATGTGCTGAACTGTGTGTTGTGAAGGATATGCGTAAGTGTTCATACTGTTTCATACATGGGCCCCTACCATTCCTTGTGTTTTAGGCTCTAAGTAAGGTTAATACACAGACATTCACGAGCAAAAGCCCTACAAATTATTGTAATAAACGAATTGCCATGACATATAAAATCTGTAAAGAAAAAGCGAGAGCCATTGGATGTCCAAAAATATCCAACACAGCACAGTTTTACTGATACGTCTCCCTCCTAGCTGCTTACTACCACCAAAGCTGGTTCATTTTCAATAACGCGAGACTTAATTTTTGTCACATCACCTAATTACTGTGAAAATGTAATTAATAGTACCACAATATTCTGTGTTGCTTCTTCTAAATAAATTCATCATATTATAATGGCAGTCACAGATAACAAGCGACCTTGGAAACTGGGAAACAAGAAACAAAGCTTTGTTATTGTCTTTAAATAACTCTGGCGAAGAATGTGACGCAATGTGTTGCTTCACATATCTGAAGCTTAGCACAAATGAAAGTGATGCAATACGCATCCCGGATTTCCTTATTCTTTAGAGTGTGTGTTATAAAGAAAAACACAGACTATGGAATATTGACTGCTGCAGTGCTTTTCATTATGTTTTTTCATTTATTTTATTAGAATGTTGATATTTTGGGGTTCAAGCTATTAATAACTTAATTTTCTTGCATCGTTAATTGCTACGTGTGTTAACAGCTTATTAATTAAGCAACCTGCATTATTTTTACATAACTTTTTAAGTGTATCAACCAAGAATTATACGTGAAGCAGGAATTCATTTTTTTTGTTTGTTGTTGTTCTTTCTGAATCAGCTGACTAGAAACACTTTTTCTCTCTCTCCTTTGGAAGTAAAAATCCCATGAAGTTGTGAGTTCGTTATACACTTAAACTCTTTGAACTGTCTGTTAGTTTAATCAGTGTGGTGTCTTTGTTAATTAATTTTCAACAAAAAACTTACAATCAAATGTTTCTTACTTAATTACTGTAACCAAACGGTCCAATAATTTCAACACTAAAGAATGCAAGTGAACTGAAATAATGACTTACAGTTTTTATCCTAATCACTGTATTAGCTACACGCGCTTGAAGACATTTTAACTTGTAGAACGCTCACAATATCACGTAATTGGTTAACGAAGATAATGCGAGCAACTTGAACTAATATAAACGCAGATCATGCAACCTGTAAAGAAATAAATAACATCGTAACACACAAATAGCAAACTTAACTAACGCTGACATCGGACTACCTATCATATCCTCTTACGCATATAGTGCTGATTGGTTTTATCTGTCGTTTTTCCCTTTGATCCGCTGCCAGTGTTGCCAGTAAAAACTTTTTCCAAGTTCAGATATGACATTAAGTTTAGGAAGTGTAAACGAGAGAAAAACGAAATTCACATGAGAGATACAAACAAAAGCAGAAAGCTATAATAAATTATATACGTCACATAAGCCTAAGGTTTCTTCTCTCTCTCGCTCTCTCTCTCTCTCCGGACAAAACCTGGTATTTGGCCCCATATAATTCTCTAACTTATATTGACACTTTTTAATTGTATAACGAAATTTGCAATACGACATGACTTAAATTCTTCTTAGTTCTTCACTGGCAATAAATGTTGTGACATATACCTCTATTTAATTTTCCTTTTAAGTTCCTGTTTTCTTGTGTAAATTCAGTTACTTCTCGTTAACGTTTTCTTTCTAGACGGCACTTTACTTTCCGGAACAGCTTTTAGAAGTTGGAAACACTGATAGTGAGTCAGAGCAACACAAAATGACTATATTGAGTGGGAATAGAGTGGAGTTCACGGAGATTTGTAGAGATGTCGAGAGATTGCGAGTAGTTTATAAAACGTTGATATTGCGAAAGAGATAAATACCTATTTGATATATATAAGTGTGTGTGTGTGTGTGTGTGTGTGTGTGTGTGTGTGTGTGTGTGTGTGTGTGTGTGTGATGGACAAATAAGTGTCACGGTCATATGATTGATATCCGTGTTGATACTAGCGAAATTACACCGAAGAGCCAAAACATTACGACCAGCGCGTCTTTATGCACATCGAAGCTACTGCAGATAAACGACAGCGCGTGTGAAGGCCATGAAACGGTAAATATAACGCCTGATACTGAGATCTGTTAATCAGTATTATTCTTGTTCTTGTGATGGAAAAGGCATAGAGTTTGTAAAGGCCAGACTACTGGGTCAGAACATTTCCGAGACGGTAGTGCTTGTGGGACTCACAGTCAGACGTGATTCCTATCCTCAAAAAGTGGTCCGAGGAGGGCAACCCCACGAACCGCCAGCAAGGTGTAGGCTAACTACGGCTCAACGATGCTAGGAGTGAGCGAAGGCTATCTCATGTGGTATGTGCCAACAGAAGTAACACTATGGTGCAACTCGTCGATAACTTGAATGCTGGTGACGGGAGTAATGTGCTACAACGCACAATACATCGAAACCTGCTGAAAACGGCGCTGCGTAGCCTTAGGCCGCTCCCAATGCTCATGCTCACCTCGGTTCATTGTCGAAAGAGAATGCAATGGGCACGCGAGCATCAAAACTAGACCTTGAATGATTGGAAGAAGGACATCTGGTCCGATGAATCTCGTTTCCTCTTGTACCATGTGGACTGGCGTGTGGCATCAGGCCGCTCCGACTGCCCATACTAATCTCCTTTCAATAAATAAATCCATCGCTCTTTCCACGTTAAGCAACGCACAGCAACCGAAAAATTGTTTTTCAGCCGCTGTCGGGGAATCGGATCCCGAATCTCTCGATATCTAGCCGAGCGCGATAGCCTTACACCACAGCGGCCAAAAACTCACGGCCCTCTGCGTATTTTTCTTTTTCAGTCAGCATCTGACATCATAAGTCCGTAAGATGGGTTCAGCTACTGAGACGTCTCAATCTGGTGGGCATTAACGGCAATGGGTATATATAATTATAGCAGTTAAATCCAAAGAGCGGGATCCAAGGTGAAATTCATCTAAATACGTGGCGTCAGTTGAATAAATAAATCCATCGCTCTTTCCACGTTAAGCAACGCACAGCAACCGAACAATTGTTTATCAGCCCCGACGGCGGCTGAAAAACAATTTTTCGGTTGCTGTGCGTTGCTTAACGTGGAAAGAGTGACGGATTTATTTATTCAATTGACGCCACGTATTTAGATGAACCTCCTTTCACTGTCAAAAGCGCCTACAATGGGCACGCGAGCATCAAAACTGGACCTTGAATGATTGGAAAAAGGACATCTGGTCCGATGAATATCGTTTCCTGTTGCACCATGTGGACGGTCTGGTACGTGTGTGTTGTTTACCTGTGGAAGTGTTGACACCAGGATGCACCTTGGGACGAACCCACGCAGGTGGAGGAAGTGTAATGCTTTGGGCAATGATCTGCTGGGACAACCCTGGGATCAGTGATTCGTGTGCAGGAAACTATGAGATCTGCCACCAACCTAAACATCATTGCTGACCAGGTACATCCTTTCATGGCAACGCATTCGACTGTGGTAGTGCCTTCTTTCTGCAGGATAATGCGCCATGCTACACTACCCGGATTGTTCGAGAATGGTTCGCCGAACGCAAAGAATATTTCCCTGGACACCAAATTCTTTAGACACCAATCCGATCAAGTATCTGTTGTTTGTGTTGGAACAGCAAATCCGATCTCCAGCGACTCAACCACATAACTTACAAGAGTTAAAGGATCTGCTGGTAATGTGTTGGTACCACATACCACAAGACACCTTTAGAAATCATGTAACGTCAATGCATTGCCGAGTAAGAGCTGTTTTGGCGGCAGGTGGAAGAGCAACATCATATTAGGCAGGTGGTCATAATGTTTTGACTCTTCGGTGTATATCTTGAAATATTGATGTCCTGACGTACCAGTATTTGGAGTGTAAATTATTAGTATTGCGTAAGTGAATCGATGATTCTATCTATCTGACCGTTCGGTTACTTGTTTCTAAAGTATGGTTTATGTGCAACGAAACTGTCTAAAAGCGTTGCCCAGTTAGTTAGCTACACTGAAAAGCAATTGAATTAGAAATGCCTGTCTAGTAACGTGTAGCACCACCTTTCGCCCTGATGACGGCGGCAATTCGTCTCGGCATGGACTCGACAAGACACCGGAAATGTTGGGAAGCCACACGGATCCACGACCCCTGAACAAGCTCCCACAGTTCACTAAGATTTTATGGAAAGGGTCCAGAGCCTAGAACATCTCTCTCGATGGCATCCCAGATGTGCTCGATGGGATTGAGGTCAGGTGACCTAGCTGGCCAAGGAAGCGAGGTCACGTCGGCGGAGTGTTCATCATTCCAGGATGAGGTCCCCAGTGGGATGTTGAAGACGCACAAACGGGAGCAAATGGTCGTCCAGGATATTCCGGTAACGTTGACCTGTGAGGGACGATGTCGCACGTACCAGGGGTCCCATTTCAGTCCACGTAAGCAGTCCCCAGACGAGAATGCCGCCCCACCAGCTTGAAGAGTACCCTGCTGACAAGAAGGATCTATCGCTTCATGTGGTTTGCGCCATACTCGTATCCTGCCATCCGCATGTACCAACGTGAATCTCGACTCATCAGTCCAGGCAACATTTTTTCACATGTCTAGGATCCAGTGGCGATGTTCCCGCGCCCATGCTAATCTTTGCACCCTGTGATGTGCGGTCAGCAGTGGTACCCTCGTGGGACGATGGCTTCTGTACCCCATAGCGAGGCGATGGTTCTGGATGGTGTGGCTGCTTACATGTTTTTGTGCACCAGCGTTAAATTGCCGAGTGATTTCTTGCACTGTGGCCCGTCTATCCGCTGTTACAATGCGAGCTAGCCGACGATGACCTCGCTCATCCACACGCTGTTGTCCACGGCAGTTGGCCCTTGCAGTGATGGTTTTACCGGATTCGATGTACTCACGGTGCACCCGTGACACAGTGGCTCGTGAAAATCCCAATGCCTGCACGACTTCTGAGATGGAGTGACCCATTCGTCGGGCCCCGACAATTTGCCCACGATCAAATGCGCTTAGATCCTTCGTTTTACCCTTACTGCGTCCGACTCTTACTTATTCCCGTCGCATCACTCCTCATATTGTCGGATCGCTACATACGTCATGTCCTTTCCGTTTACAGGGCCGCCCACAGCGCCACATTTGCATAACGCCAGCTGTCTCTAATTCAATTGCTCTTCAGTGTATTTGCTAAACCATTTTAAAATAGAACTAACAAAATTTAAACTTCATAAGCTCGTTCTGTATGCACGACGAGCATTGTCTTAGATTCGTGATTGATTAATTGTGCTTACCGACTTAAAAATACAAAACATACATTTAGATCATTATTGACATCGCACACTGAAAAAAAAAATACTTTGCTATAACAGCAAAGAAAAAATTGCAGTGGCAACAGATTTTCTGTAGTGAAAATAGGCACATCAAATAGTCATTCTACGCGTACTAACTAGATTAGCTGAGCATACCTTGCTACAGAAGCAAGATTTCTGGTTTATATGGTAAGCAGTTCTTGCTGCTCTTGCGACAATTTTGCTGGGTCCAGCCAAAGAAGTACAAGAATTATGACATTAGAAATATGAGTTTCCTCCGTTCATGACGTCGCTCTCATGTTACACGGCCTAATACGTCGGCGTCGTGTTTGACGTCGTAAAAGACAGCGTTGGAAACCAATCGGAAGCCTTGGTTTTTGCGTGACGTCACTAAAAGAGGGAACTCATCTCTATAATGTCATGGCCTTGTATTTTCTGACAACCTTTGTCCATCTCAGCAAATTTTCTGCTACCGACAATTTTCCAGTAAATAAACGTTATTACTTCAGTAAAGATCATTTGCTTTTTCAAATACATTGGTACAAAAATAAATCATTTAGGTCTAACCTAATGTACCATATAACAAGGTGAAATATCTTTCTTGTTCTAGCGATTGTTATTAATGCGATTAGTTTGCAGCTTAAAGTTATCAAAGTCACGTGAGGTTCCTCATTTCGGTGAAACGTGAAATATGTACAGACATAGGCTTAACCATTTGCAGCAACTCCGAACACGATATCGCAACAAATATTCTAATTCGCTTCGAAATATTATCACAAAATGCATTCGGACTTATCCGACTTCTAATCTCCAAATAATCTCATTTGGAAGGTCCCATCTCTCTGTTGATGTTAAATTTGACATAGCTGTTGTATTTGAAAACACCATAATTCCTATAATGATGCGAACAAACAGAACACGAACAAATTCCAGCGCAACCTACAACTCCAATATGGATGCCGCGATGATCTAGTGTTGCTCGTGGGGAATGGGATACCAGCCTGCAGAACAGACAGAGGCGGATTATCATGGATAGTACAGTATATGTAGTAAAGAGTGTTTGCTTGGCGGGAGTTTCCGGTGTCACCCAGTCTGTTGCGCCCAACTAAATACATGGCTAAATGTTTAGCCACGAGTTTGCTGCAGTTGCAGAATTGTTAATTGCAATAAACATGACATACGCAGCAAGATTGATTCAGCAAAATTGCATCGTGCAACTTTCAAATTTTTGGCTGCTGCAGCTAAACACTGAATAGCTGAAAAACAAAATTCCTGAACCTGAACGGTCTTTGCTATAAAAACAAAGAAAAATTCCTGCTTGTTATGGCAACTGAGAGTATTGCTCAATGTACAGAAAATAACTCAGCAATGTCTTTCTTGCTGATGCAGCAGGATTTTTTTTTTTTTTCAGTGCATGATTTCTATTTTTCGAAGAACTTCAGGAATTCCAATAAATACTTAAGGCTTTAGCTGCAAATAATATTTCTCAGAGCAAGTGCTTCCTGGTAGCATATGGTAAAAACACGACACAATTTAACAGAGTTTTGTTCTTAATGTTTAGTACGAAAACTGAGGCTTTTGATGCTTTTTTATTATTAGGGAGTTACATCTTTAGGAACCGAAGTGAGTTTTAATTTATTATACAAAGTTATTCAAAATGATTCTCCTGATTTCAAAAGAGCGTAATTGCGCACCTATCAACCGTGTATGACCTTGGCATACACCAAAATGAAAGAGGAAATCCCCGAGTTTTACTAGGTCACCGAGAGAGGGCTCCACTGTCGCTTTGGTTTCGCGACGGTCTGTGAGAAAATGGTGACAATGCAGCAGAAGGCTTTTTGTGTGTTGCGGTTTTCGAGGTGTGAATCGGTAGTCACAGTGCAGCATGAGTTTCCTAAACGTAATGGAAATGATCCATAGGGTGCTCAGATTATCTCTCGGTGGTATCGACAGTTCGAGGGAATACGAGCAATGGCGTACCGGACCCCCCCCCCCCACCACCACCAGCAAAAAAAATTTCGAGGCCCTTTTGCGAAAATCTATTAGCTTTCAATTACTGAAAATTTTAACTTCCATATTATTTAGTAGGCTTAACGAACGCTTTAATAAATCAAATTCTTTGGATCCTAGAAGTATTTTCCGTAAAGCCAAATATTATTACACATTATTGCGTAAAAACATAAAAAACACACTTAACATAATTTTACAATGCTTTACGCATAGTAAAAAATTTTCTCTTGGCTTTCTCATAAAAAACAACAACAAAAGAAACCCCTACATAGTCTTCTGCTTCTTCGTTACCGCGAAAAACACTTTTTAAAAAGTTAATTACATTCTGAAGGATGCGTACTTATGTGCAAAAATTTGTAATACATAACACCTTATCCTTATTGGTATAAAAATTCTACTCACTAAACTGATATTTCTTTCACATTCCGTTAATATAAATGCATAGGAAATTTTGCTAAGGCCGTGAAAGGGGGCCTCAACTCCTGTGGAATAACTGATTTCCCGTAATCCAGTTTTAGCAACGAAAATGTTTTCTAAAGATTTTACTTATTTACCTAAAAATAGAAAAACTTCAGAAATTGCTTTCCTTTTTAATACCTTATTCAAAGCTGCCTGAATTCCTGGCTATTTCCTTAACCAGTTTCATATGAAGTCATCAAACAGAGGTGGTCGCTTTTTCCACGTTTATAAGTTAGTCACGGAAAAATTATCATTGGCCGCCAACGGGAATCAAACCCAGGGTCTTCCAGTTACGCGCCGGCTATGCTTACACTGCACTACTTTTCCGTGGCTCACTTATAAACGAGGAAAGAGCAATGACCTCTGTTTGATGTTCCTAGTCCACGTCAAATGTCTGTATTAATTATTCATTCGCCTTCTAATAATTTGTTCAGTTGCTGCTTACCATCTTTGGTGAATCCCCACCATTGTGCGGGGCTCCAAGAAGCAATCTGCCAATTGGCTTGGCAATTAGTGTATGTGAGTCTGGAGGAATTCGATACCGCTGTGGTGCAGTGGAAGCATAGCCGGCGCGTAACTGGAAGACCCCGGGTTCGATTCCCGGTCTGTATTATTATTCATATGAAGTTTCCGTAAAAAAAATTGTGAAAGCCATTTGCTAAGGCTAGAGGCCCACTTAGCCGTGACCCCCCCCCCCCTTCCGCAATGCGGGGGTTCGGGGGTTAATAGTACGCCCCCTGAATACAAGGTTTGTGTAAAGGCAAGAGCAAAGGACGACAGTGCGTGTCTAACCCCAATGTGCAAATAATCAGAGAAAGTTTTCTACGCACTCCGAGGAAGTCACCTAACAGCGCCAGTCGTAGTGTAAAATCTATTCTTAAGCACTACATGTGCTAAAAATCCAGTTCACGAATAATGAAATAGGTGTTCACTCGAAATAACTTCAAATTTCGGTACTTACAAATCTTTTATGTGTATCCAATTTCAATATAGCATGGTGGCACATTCCAACGTCGTTAGTCCACAACTGGTAATCAATCAGTAATATAACACTCACAACTTCACAACGTAGTTATGCAGACGGAAATAAAGGTATAACTTCACATACGTTATTTGCTCGCGTACAATCGATAAGCTCAGCAAAGATTTAACATCTCCACACCAAACAACTGCATCGCAAAATATATATATTCTTTCTCTTTCTTATCAACATGCATACGTCACTTACGGACTGACCTCAGGGGTGTTGCCAAACCTCCATTCATGTGAGAGAGAAGATATAGTTCGAAAATGAAAAAGAAAACAAACTCAAATTTACATCGGAAAACAAACTAAAAATGAAAGTTAAAATAGAATTATACGTCACACAGTGAAGAATTATGAATTCTTCAGACCACTGTTTGGCGGTTTTTGAGACGATGCTTGATTATGAAGCCATCAGGTTGTAATTGTTGTAGGCTTTTAAGCCAGGGTACAAGCTAAAGCGACAGAACTTCTGCCAAATCAAGCAGGATGCTATGGAGGACGATGATTTTCTCTAGCATGGCGTTCAGTGATTAAGCAACTTTTCATTTAAGTGGCAAGGAGAACCGTCACAACATTCGCGTATGGGGAATGGAAAACCCACATGGAACAATCAAACACGAGCGCGACTGGCCTAAAGTTAACGCCTTCTGAACTATTACTCGAGCAAAGGTTTACGCTTTCATTTACGTGAAAAACATTTTGACTGGTAACTCGTATTTGGATACGCTGAAGAACTGGCTATTTCCACAACGGAAAATCGAATCTGGCGATTACATTTTGTAGCAAGATGGACCGCCGCCTCATTGGCATTGCGCTATTTGCCGTTTTCTCAACGTAATACCCCCTCGCTGTTGGATTGGTCGCAGTGGACCCCATGACTTCGTTCTCTACAGCTAGCCGCCAAGGTCACCGAAACTTACACGGTGCGATTTCTGTTTTAGAGGGTACGTTAAGGATACTGCGTACGTGTCACCGTTGCCTACAATGATCTCAAAAAACGGATTGTTACTACAGTGGAATCCGTGACAATAGACATGCTGGAGCGAGTGAGAGGGGAAATATAATCTCATCACGAGGTTGCTCGTGTAACTACGGTAAATGAAACCACATAAAGCACTTATAAGTTGAGAGACAAAAGTCAGACAGTTTCTTTTTTGATTGATGTATCATTACTTACTCTGTATTTGTAAACTTCGAAAATGTAGTCATTTTAAATCGAATGAATCATTTCGAATAAACCTGTAATTTCTTCCTTTTCCTTGCACCACATCATAGCTTTAATATAAATCCCTACAGATCAAGCTGATTTTCAGAAGAGCATATTAACATTTAATTCGAAATTTCCAATACTTATTAGTGTTTAATAATTTTTGCGAGCATGTTATTAAACTTATTTATAAATTTTTGCATTGTTATTAACGCTTTAGAAATATCTTGTGTTGTATATTTTTCACGAGTACTTGTGTTATTTATAACTAATCACTTTCTACATCATTATTTGCTCTACAATCAGGTGGAATCGCTGTTGTGAACCTTCCCTCCTTACTGGGTTCTGCCTAATGTCATCTCACTCTTATATATAACTCCTTTCCATTATGTAATTATTTAAATAGTTCCTCCAACTCATTCTGGGTCTTCTTTATCCGGCTTTTATGGCTGTATCACTGGAAATGAAGAAACGGTATTCCATACCTACCACACCTTCTGAACAGACTATACACAGTCTCAGCCATTTATTCTCAGTCCAGTCTCATTTCCAGTCAGTCTAACTAGCCAATCTCAATGCCCAGCCGGTGTAATCATCAGTTTCCCTAACTCCCAGCCAGTCTCATGCCCAGCCAGTCTAACTCTTAGCCAGTTTAATTCCCAGTTTAACTCCTAGCCAGTCTAATTCCCAGTTTAACTCCTAGCCAGTCTAATTCCCAGTCTAACTCCGAGCCAGTCATCGCCAGTCTAACTCCCAGCCATTTTCATGCGCAGCTAGTCTCACTCCTATCCAGTCCCATAGTCTCAGTTCCTCACAAAGGTCACGACAGGAAGAGCATCGGATTGTAAAAACTTTCAATGACATTTTATGAGATGCAAATTCATAGAAGAATTTTCATTGGCAATTTATTTAGTAAAATTGCATTATTTACTTTTGTTACACCGGTTATTCTGAACAGTGTGTTAATACACGGTCGAGTCTCATTATTATGACCACCATCTAATATCCAGAGTAACCGCCGTGTGCAGCGCGAACAGCATCTGGACGGACTGGGAGTGATTCAATAAGATGCTGGAAGATGTTCACAGGTATGTAAGGCCTTGTTGACTGCAGTGCATCTGACAACTGCTGGAGGGTCCGTGATGGAGGATCCATAGAGCGAACAACACGATCGAGGCGGTCCCACAGATGCTCAATTGGGTTTAAGACTGGGGAATTATGGGGCAAGAAAAGTACTTTGAAGTCTTCATCGTGTTCTTCCAACCACTCGCGGACATTCCTAGCTGTGTGACATGTAGCATTGTCGTTCTGGAAAATCGTATCCACCCCAGGGAAGACGCAGCATGTATGGGCTGCAAGGATAGATTCATGACGAATTCGGTCCATAGTGCCTTCCACATGTATGAGTGGACCCAGAGAATGCCACGAAAACATTCCCCAGACCACAACGATGCCATCACCATCTTGTGTTCTTCCAGCAATAGTTGAAGGGTGTTTGTTCTCCGATGTTGCTCGCCTTATAAGCCAACGCCCATCCGTTCGATGAAGCAGAAAATGGGACCCATCGAAGAAGGCAATCCTTTGCCAATCATCGGAGGTAAAATTCCGACACTTCCGCACAAATGTAAGCCTTTTTCTGCCTATTGCACCTTCGTTAGAATAGGTGCGGTCACCATCCGTCTGCATCAGTGCCCCATACGCAGCAGAGTTCGCTGAACGGTCGTTTCAGACACATTTCCGGTAGCCCCCTGGTTCATTCGGCCAGTGAGTTGCCCAATGTAGCGCATCGATCGGCCCTCACGCACCTTCGCAGCCAACGTCCACTTCTAACATCAATGGCACTTGGTGCTCCGCAGTTTTCACGGCCCTTATTCGCAATGGCGCTATTTCTCCGATCACGGTACTCTTTAACCATAGCAACACGCGAACAGTTCACAAACTGCGCTGTTTCAGAAATACTGCCACCCTTCGCCCGAAAGCCGATAATCATCCCTTTTTGCAAATCTGATAAATCGCTCCTTTTACCCATGACAGCAACCAGTGGTATGTTCTCAGAATGCCTACAGCACACCTTATATACCCTCCAAGCCACCTCACGACACGTGACTTCTTTCATTGGCTACGCGCTGTTGACGTCAAGAGTAGGAGGTGGTCACAATAATATGACTCAACTGCGTATTTAAGAGGAATGTATCGTATGTTGCCTATCTAACTTTCCGTTTTTTGTTGGCTGTCTCTTATGTAAATTTTGGTTACTTCTCGTTATACTTTTCGAGCTTAACGTCACGTCTGAATTCCCAAGTTTCTGTGTTCTTTTAGCAAATCTGGCTGTCAGTCAGAAGTCAGGCAAGGAATAAAAGCAGCATGCATAAAATGTGATGTTAGGTGAAATATCAGATGTTATCTTCGTTAAGCACTCTATATATGTATATTTGCATTTAATACCAAGGATTTCCGAAGTTAACTTGTTCTTCGTTAGTTGATCTGTAACTTCGATATTGTTTATCTTCAAAATCATAGCGAAAAGTTACAGACTATGCTAGCTTATTTTAAAAGTAAAATGGTGTTACTATTAATGTGAGTATTAAACGATCATCATCTTGTTTCCATTTTGTAGTTTCTTCTGTCACGAAGGGTATTGTCAGAAAGCCTTCAAATAAACGTGGTCATTACAGCAATTTTTCCCTTAGTTTTCATGGCAAAAACAATTTTTCTCAATTCTTCTCTATTAAATGCATTTTTAGCACAGTGTGTTTAATATTAATATTGCAAGATAAAAAGGGGGGGGGGGCGCAACAGACGTTTATCGAGAGAATCACGAACCCCACAAGAAATCGACTGAGACTTTGTAAATAGCTTGTATCAGTTCAGGTGCAATAGATAAGAGATTCATAATGAGCGGAAACAATACTGGAAACTTTTGAAGAGCGTTTTCCTTCCTTCATATTCAACTTGATCGTGGTTTCTGTGATAAAAGCAACTAAGCAAATAAAAGCTCACCTGAGCGACGTAACGAGCTTTTGCTATCTAAAATAAAGATACCTTGTTTTAGTGATGGAAGATATGGCCATAAAGTTTCCTTGAATGATCTCTGTCGAATCGAATTTCGTTTAGACTGAAAATAAATGTTTGTCCGATTTCGATTTTTGCGGTAACCTAAACCACCGCGTTACTTACAAAAACTGTTTTTCTCCAGTTGATATTCAAATAATTTAACTCACTTAGAAAGCAAACGTCATTGGAAAAATAGGTTAGGTGACTCTTTCAAAGTCATTTACTATTTGACAGTGCATTTGGTGGAGCAGACTCCAAAGAAGGATGATTGTGATATAAATAAATTAAAGAGGGTTCTGTGCTGAATATCTGAGGATTCCTGAGATTTGGGAACTGCATTTTTGTTATGTCTTGAAGAAACTCACTTTTACGTGCACCACATTTTTGTTTGTCCATTCACTTTAGAAACATATGCAGAGATTCATTTCCAAATGTCTCGTGTAGAGTAGTAGCGTTTCTGTAATAATACTACCAGAAACCAAATACTTGGGAGCCACTTCACCCTTCGCGCGCATTCTTTCTTTCTTTCTTTTTTTGTTTGTTTGTTTGTTTGAGGTTTAACGACCACCGTGAGCAACTGGATGAGTTATAAGCAATAACCCGTCCCTAATTTAGGGTCAACTAGGTCCAGGGAATGGAGAGTGCAAGTGCCGTAAGACAAACACAACATTCATTCCGCCACCCAGGTGGCATGAATATGCGCTGGCTTGTGACCATTCGTCGGAGATGGGTCCTGGTTCGAATCACGGTGAGACATGGATGTTGCGTTCGTCTTAAGGCACTGACTCTCGCCCTTTCCTGGAACCAGTAACCCAAATTAGGGAGGGGCGACTGCTTATAGCCCATTGAGTTGCTCACGGTTTTCGTTAAACCTCCAATCAAAAGAACAATTTAGTAAAATCATGCAATGCGTTGATTATGATACGCTTTCCAACATACCAGAAATCATTACTCAAGTTATGATTATAATGGTTATGATATAAATCTCGTTCCTGTGGCCTGACCTTTGACCCCATTTCGATTATATTAAATTAAATTGGTTCAGTGTATCTCCAGAACAACATCATAAAGTTTTGTCGCAATAGAATGATTTTTGGTCAAGTTATGAGGATAATGGTTGTGGAATAAATATCGCTCCTGTGCCCTGACTTTTGACCCCATTTCAGTGATATTCAACACAACCGGTTCAGTATACCTCCGGAACAAGGTGATAAAGTTTTATCGCAATCGAAGCATTGTTACGCAAGTTATGACGCATAAGGGCGATGGAATGGATCCCGCTCTTATGTCCTGACCTTTGACCCCATTTTGCCCATTTTCAATAGGGTTCGTCGCCAGTTGTCCCCTACGATACTAAAATTTCATCGAAATCGAACCATTTTTACGCGAGTTATCGTGCGTACAGACAGACAGACGGATAAAGCTGGAACATATACGCTTCTTCAACCTGCGGTTGGAAAGCGTAAACAAAAAAGCATCCTTACCTCACTGAGATTCGAACCCGGACCCATCTCGGACGAATGGTCAAAAGCCAGCGCTTAGATAACTGGGCCACAGGGGCAGTCCGCCTGCGTACTCCAGCGTCATTCTCCTCGTCGGTATTCGCCCGCTTTTTCCTAGTTTAACACAAAAGCCATGGAATTTCCGTATATACAGTGAAACCTCTGTTAACGAACAACTCTGAACAATGGTAACCTCCAAATAAAACCAAGTGGCGGCTGGTACAAAACGGTTCCGGAAGGATACACTAATGATAACCTCCGAAAGGGTACACCAGCTAGCCCCTAAGGAGGTCCAACGGTCACAACGCAAAGTTTATGATTTTACGTAGTTCGCCCAGTTAGGAAGCAACATTTCACACTGTTTTTACTGCAATACTACTGCGGGGGAAGGGGAAATTGAAAAAAATGTTTGCTAACGGAACGCTGCTTTAGGCAGATGGAATTGGAGTTTTGAAATGGAATTCAAAAAGCGGTTAGTGCTTAACTTGAGAACACCCACCTCTAGTGAGCACTAGGGAACGACAGCGAGAAATATTCATGAATTTAAATTGCTAAGATCTTGCTTTTCATTGAATTTACACCCCCGAAACTTTATCTGCTAAAACTTCAAGTCCTACTTATTTATACTCTTCTAAATCTCCAAACTTTCGATCTTGAACTAAGTTCAGTTTTCAGTAAGTTAACATAATGCAGTCTGCATTGTGATCTGAGCACTGGCAAACAATGACCAGGTTTGCCTCACATTCTTCATTGACTCAATAAATTTGCTCATTCTACTGCTTTCTACCTGGTGAATTGTTTGATGTGCAAGGAAGCGTCAAATAAACTCTTTAAATATTTTTCTTACAATTTATTGAACAAACGTGATGAACACTTCTATCATTTTTCAACGTAATCTCCATTTTGTGCAGTACAGATCCCCCAGCGCTTAAAAGGTGCATATATTCCTGTAGAAAAAAATTATTTCGGTCACGTGGGCAGCCACTCATGCACCACCTGCTGCACCTCTTCATCGGACCTAAAAGTCTTTCCTCCCATCGCACCTTTGAGTGGTCCAAAGATGTGGGGCAAGTTCTGGCGAATATGGCGAATGTGGATGACACTCGAAGTGTAGGTCCTGTATGGTTGCAGCAGTTTCACGGGCAGTATGGGGCCGAGCATTGTCATGTTGCTACAAGAAGACATCAGTACTCAGAAGTCCACGTCGTTTGAATTTGATTGCAGGTCAAAGATGATTCCTTATAAGATTGCATACGTGTCACTGGTTGCAGTGTTCCCCGTGGGCATGTAGTGCTCCAACATTACGCCGTGTTCATCTCAAAAGAGAGTCATCATAACATTTGGCTGCGTGCGGAACTTCTTCAGCTTTGGTGAGGAGGGATGGCCCCATTCCTTGATTGCTCTCTTGGTTTTTGGATGATGGTAGTGAACCCAGGTTTCATCTGCAGTAACAATTCTCTGTAGGAAGCTATCATTTTCTGCTTCAAAGCGCCGCAAAAGTTTTTGACATGCATCAACACGTCGTTGTTTCAACTCTGGAATCAGCTGACGTGGCACCCACCTTGCAGACACTTTGTTGAACTGGAGCACATGATGGATGATGTGGTGCGCTGAACCATACCTGATGTTCAAACGTGCGACTATTTCATCCACCGTCACTCGGCGATTTCCCATTGCAATGTCTTCAGACTCTGTCATCACTAAAATGGACTCTGACGTCACTACTCTGTGTGCCTGACCCCGTCGAGGAGGATCTGTCGCAGAATTCATGCCGTTTCGGAACTTTCTAGTCCATTCGTACACTTGCTAGAGTGACAGACGCATGTATCACCATACTGCAACTTCACTCGAATATGAATTTCAATAGTTTTCACGCCTTCACTACCCAAAAACCTGATAACACAACGTTGCTCCTCTTTGGTACGTGTCTCAAGCGGGGTTGCCATCCTTACACTGCTATTGTGACGCCACTTAGCTCGTCTGCACCACGCTTCACCTGTAAGACAATCTTTCAGTCATTGCTAACAATATTGCAAGCTATAGGACAATGACACTATATTTTGAATTTTTTAACGCACTTTTAAGGTTTTCGTTTGACTCATGTGATATAACACAATTTCTATTTTTACGTGGGCTGTGTGCGTTTTCATTTCCATTTCGCCGCAAGCTTTATTCACACCTTGAAGGTGGAAACCTCTATCAATCCCCCATTACCTTCCAAGAATCGTAGATAGCTCTTTGACGCAGTTCTTCTAAAAATAAGAGATACACAATGGGAGAAACATTGTTCCCAAAAAATAAGTATCAGGATATTTTTAATGGTATGAAACGGTGTATTTTTTTGCCCTGTGTTTGACAAAACATCTTCTGTAATAGGTAGCACCAGTAAAAGAGGCAGCTACAGAAAAAGTACCTGTGATTTGGACTAAGTAAATTAACTATCAACAGGATAATGTTTACTCTATTGTTTTATCACTATTCCCACAATTTCATCTAAGTTTTATTCTGCATTTCGAAAAGTTATTGGAATAGTTTTCTCTATGTAAAGTTTGATACACCCACTTTTCTCTTACATAAATGGAACTAACAAACAGAATTAAAAAGTGACCTCTAAATAACGGTCACTTTTTTGAAGTCACAGCGATGACGTTATTCAGAGATTTCACTGTATCTACCAGCAATTAAGGTATTGAAGCTTGCCGAGGGCGTTTACATAATGTACAATCGGTTCTTTTATGGCTTTTCACGCACGCACGCGCACACACACACACACACACACACACGCACACACACACACAGCGTTTTACCCGACAACGTATATCTCCTCGAAGACCAATCACATCCATTGATGTATTATTACTATTATTTGGTGTTAAGTGACCACCCTGGCCATCTAAGTGTAAAAGTAGTCTCAGTACCCTAATCTGGAGCCACTGGTACCAGAAAAGAGAAGAGAGTGTCAGTGCCGTAAATCAAACGCTTCACCCATGCCTAATATTGAACCCAGACGGGTAGCCTCTAGCCACCGCCTTTGATCATTCGACCACCGGGTCCTCTCATTGATGTGTCACTTCCATCCTAGCTGTCGTGATGTTTCAAGATTAAAATGTTACCGTCGTTTGCTCTCGAGTCATGAGAAAATATTTTAACCGTTTTGAGGAACATGACGCGAACCTACATTGCCTTTCTTGATCTACCCAATCACCGGATCTCAATCTGATTGATATCTCAAAAAACGAGGTGGAATGTGCCATTCATACTCTCTTACCTTTGTTGACCTCATTATGTAAATCTGAAGCTGTGCGGCTAAACTGGTAGACCAAATGCAATTCGAGCATATTTAGAAGATTAGGGCAAAGATTTGACCAAATTTGGTCTCCGAACTCTGCCCCTAGGGTGCTAAAGCTTTAGAGTGGAACTGCTATTGTACGTTTTTCACTTTTATACGGAAATCTAAGTTAGTGCTAATATTTTACTATTGTTTCAATCTTTTTTTTTTCAATTCGGTTATACGTAATTCATTTATACGCTTTTTGCGATTATAGTTTTAAATTTGCATTATCGAAAATAACTGTTCTTTGCTTCTTTTGTACATAACTCGGTATGTAACAACTTTGAGAGAATCGAAATAGAGAAGTTCGATTTTCATAGCTTTTATGGCTTTTACAATGGGATAAAATATATTATAATTTGCAACGCTTTTTTTTTTATTTCGCCGCCAATCCAACTTTAAATAGATCATTGTTAAGGAATATCTTGTACTTCTTCGAGCATAAATTTTACAATAGTATTTTACATTTAG
The DNA here is from genome assembly GCA_039090855.1 of Macrothele yani. NCBI lineage: Eukaryota > Metazoa > Arthropoda > Arachnida > Araneae > Macrothelidae > Macrothele > Macrothele yani. Next base: position 35,675,819 of record CM077029.1, read on the forward strand.
AAATATTTTTATTCCTTTTTATGGTCGCCCCCTAGAAAAACGTATAACCAAAGTTCCACTGTATTTACGAAGTGTTCGTAATACATATTGGTCTTGTATGTCTACAAGTACAATTTAGAAGCAGAATCTATTCCTTTATATATATATATATATATACAAATATATATATATATATATAAAGGAATATCCACGTGCTGATCATATCCACGTGCTGAGAGAACTAATTGAAAGAGCGAGGGAATATGAACTTCCATTGTGCATGGCTTTTATCGATTATGAAAAAGCCTTTGATTCGGTGAAACCATCAGCAGTTACAATGGCTCTGAAAACCTGCGGTATTGAAGATGCATACATTAATATTATTAATAACATCTATGAAAATGCAAGTGCAAAGATTAGGCTGTTTGAAAATACAACACACGTAAAAATTGGAAAGGGAGTGAGACAAGGTGACACCATATCTCCGAAGCTCTTCAATGCCACATTGGAGGGTGTTTTTCAGTCGCTGAGCTGGGAAAACAAGGGGATAAAGATTAATGGAGATTATCTAACGCACCTTCGTTTTGCTGATGACGTAGTCATTTTTGCAACTACCCCATCAGAGCTGCAGAGTATGATCCAGGAACTTGCGGACAAGAGTAAAGAAGTGGGATTAAAAATGAACTTTCAGAAGACAAAAGTGATGTTCAATGCTTTTACAAGAAATGAAGATTTATCGATTGATGGAGAAAAGCTGGAGATAACAGACACGTACGTTTATCTTGGACAGCAGATATCAAGTGAGGGTCACATTGATGAAGAAATTAATCGGCGTACAAAACTTGCCTGGAGAGCTTTTGGAAGAAACAGCATAATTTTCAAGAGCAATATGCCATTATGTCTTAAAAGAAAAGTGTTTGATCAATGCATCCTTCCAGTGCTTACGTATGGTGCAGAGACGTGGACCTTAACTAAAAGAGACATACAAAGGCTGCAGTCAACTCAAAGAAGCATGGAGAGGTGCATGCTTGGTGTAACCAGGAGAGATAAGAAGAGGAACTCGTGGATCCGAAAAATGACAAGAGTGGAAGACATCATGATCAGAGTTAAATCCCTGAAATGGCAATGGGCTGGACATACTGCCAGAAGGACAGATCATCGATGGACAGCCGAAATTTTAGATTGGATTCCAAGGGACAGGAAAAGACCCAGAAGAAGACCACATGGGAGATGGGTGGATGAAATTCGAAAGTATGCAGGGTGACATGGAGGAGACTGGCACAAGACAGACCGTTGTGGAGGAAACTTGGGGAGACCTTCGTCCAGCAGTGGATTGATAATGGTTGACAATGATGATGATGATGATATATACAAAAACATAGTAAACATAAAATTGCAAAAATACAACGCCATGACCTCGCGCTCTGCTGCAGGGGTCAATGTCACCTGAAATAAAATACATAAATAATTTATGTATTATATATATATATATATATATATATATATATATATCATCATCATTGTCAACCATTATCAATCCACTGCTGGACGAAGGTCTCCCCAAGTTTCCTCCACAACGGTCTGTCTTGTGCCAGTCTCCTCCATGTCACCCCTGCATACTTTCGAATTTCATCCACCCATCTCCCATGTGGTCTTCTTCTGGGTCTTTTCCTGTACCTTGGAATCCAATCTAAAATTTCGGCTGTCCATCGATGATCTGTCCTTCTGGCAGTATGTCCAGCCCATTGCCATTTCAGGGATTTAACTCTGATCATGATGTCTTCCACTCTTGTCATTTTTCGGATCCACGAGTTCCTCTTCTTATCTCTCCTGGTTACAATAAGCATGCACCTTTCCATGCTACTTTGAGTTGTCTGCAGCCTTTGTATGTCTCTTTTAGTTAAGGTCCACGTCTCTGCACCATACGTAAGCACTGGAAGGATGCATTGATCAAACACTTTTCTTTTAAGACATAATGGCATATTGCTCTTGAAAATTATGCTGTTTCCTCCAAAAGCTCTCCAGGCAAGTTTTGTACGCCGATTAATTTCTTCATCAATGTGACCCTCACTTGATATCTGCTGTCCAAGATAAACGTACGAAACTGTTATCTCCAGCTTTTCTCCATCAATCGATAAATCTTCATTTCTTGTAAAAGCATTGAACATCACTTTTGTCTTCTGAAAGTTCATTTTTAATCCCACTTCTTTACTCTTGTCAGCAAGTTCCTGGATCATACTCTGCAGCTCTGATGGGGTAGTTGCAAAAATGACTACGTCATCAGCAAAACGAAGGTGGGTTAGATAATCTCCATTAATCTTTATCCCTTTGTTTTCCCAGTTCAGTGATTGAAAGACATTTTCCAATGTGGCATTAAAGAGCTTCGGAGATATGGTGTCACCTTGTCTCACTCCCTTTCCAATTTTTATGTGTGTTGTATTTTCAAACAGCCTAATCTTTGCACTTGCATTTTCATAGATGTTATTAATAATATTAATGTATGCATCTTCAATACCGCAGGTTTTCAGAGCCATTGTAACTGCTGATGGTTTCACCGAATCAAAGGCTTTTTCATAATCGATAAAAGCCATGCACAATGGAAGTTCATATTCCCTCGCTCTTTCAATTAGTTCTCTCAGCACATGGATATGATCTATTGTGCTGTAGCCACTCCTGAATCCAGCTTGTTCTCTCGGTTGAGCCATGTCCAGTGTTACCTTCAAGCGGTGTGAAAGAACTTTAGTGAAGATTTTATAAACTACTGATAGGAGGCTGATAGGTCTGTAGTTTCCGAGATCCTCAATGTCACCTTTCTTATGTAGCAGGATCATTGTAGCGGTGCTCCAATCCTCAGGAATCTTTCCTTCATTAAGGCATCGAGTGAAAATTTGGGCGAGTACTGTTTCGATTTCTCCACTTGCTTCTTGTATGACGTCTACAGTAATTCCATCTTCTCCTGGAGCTTTTCCCCGCTTCATGTTCTTGATTGCATGTGCAACTTCTGCTGGAAGGACTGGAGGAACTCTGGTACTGGTATCTTTCATGATGTCTGGAGTGTATGTGTCATCCCTTTCATATAATTTGGAGTAGAAATTTTCACTCTTGTCAAAATTGCGCCTCTATTTCTTGTTACAGAACCATCTTCTTTTCTCAGTGCCATAATCTGTTTTCTTCCCTTACTGAGATGTCCCTTTGCTATCTTTAGGCTTTGGTTGTTTTCAATTGCTTTCCTCACTAGTTCACAGTTGAATTTTCTTACGTCTTCAGTGATACTTTTTCGTACTGTCTTGCATAGCTCTATATATTCCACTTTGGAAGTCACATCTTCTTTAGTTGTCCTCATCTCTCTTCTTTTTGCATCAACATTTTCGTTTTTCCTGATAATTTATTTACATGCAACTTGTTCTTAGACCCAGCTAATTTTGTTGCTGTTTCCATAAGAGCTTTGGTTACTTTTCTGTTAACTTCAGAGATGTCCACTTCTTCCGATGTTAGGCCTTCTAAAGCAGAGAACCTGTTCTTCAGTTCCAACTTGAAGGTATTATGGTGTTTTTTAAGGTTGGTTATGTCAATAGATTTTGTTTGTCTTATGAGCTTGCCTGCCACATTCAAGTTTAGTGTTGAGGTGCATCTTACATCTCACCAATCTATGGTCACTACCTGTGTTGAACTTGCTTAGCACACTGCAGTCTTCTATGACGAATTTTTTGTTACACATAATAAAATCAATTTCACTTGTCGTCCCATTTGGATGTCTCCATGTCCATTTCCTGTGTGGCTTTTTCTTGAAGAAGGAGTTCAAGATGAAAAACCCTTCTGCCTCTGCAAACTCTACGAGAGTATTTCCACGCTGGTTTCTGCTGTTGCCGTGACCGAATTTACCTACTGAAGTTTCATTCTGTTGCCGTTGCCCTATTTTTGCATTGAAATCTCCCATAATTATTTTCAAGTGCTGCTTACCTTTATTATTTAGATGACAAATTTCCTCATAAAATTCTTCAATTTCTTCTTCAGGATGACTTGTGGTGGGTGCATAAGTTTGAATAATCTGAGCCTGGTATCTTCTCGATAGTTTGATAACGAGTCGTGCAGCTCTGTCAGAGGAACTTTCAACTTCTACCACTTTATCCTTCAGTTTCTTGTTTATTATAAATCCAACACCACTAGTTCTGCCAGTATCTGTCCCACGATAGTAGAAGAGATGTCCACTTTTCAGTTCGATGAGATCTTCTCCTTTTCTCCTTACTTCACTTAGCCCCACGATGTCCCACTTGATCCTTTGTAGTTCCTCTTCCAATTCAAGAAGCCTTGAATCAGAAGATAGGGAGCGTCCATTGTACGTTGCCAAGGTCAGCATCAGATGGCAGCCTAGTCCGGTCGTCCGGGGATTCTTAGCACCCTCTGCCTTCATGTCGCACTGGCCGCTGCCTTGGCCAGGTACATTCCAGCTGCCGGAGACTGAGGGCCAAGATTTAAGTTGTGGAGTCATTTTGGAGGGGTTTGGCCATAACTCACCACGCTGGCCAGGCGGGTTGGTGAGTGTGGGATAGAATTTCCTCTGATCCCGATGGTATAGTTATACCGCTGTTGGCGGTCGGCAGAGCCCCTTTAGTGGGAACAGGATGCACCACGAGAAGGCGGGGTTGACATTTGTCAAGGAGAGGCTGTGATGACTTGGACAGAATAATGTGAGTACCTAGAAAAACAAGGTTTTACCTACCTAGTAGGATGTGGGACCACCTATGGCATTCAAAATCGCCTGAATCCTCCTTGGAATGGTCGCATACTAATTCTAGATGACGGTTAGTGGGATGTTACATTATTCTTCATGCAAAAACTGTTCCATGTTCTTGAGCTATGCAGGAGGAGGATAACGGGATCTTACTCTCAACACAGACCACAGTGGCTCGATGATGTTTAAGTCTGATGATTGGGAAGGCCAAGAAAGGTGTGAAACTTCGTCCTCATGTTCCTCAAACCATGATTGGACATTCCGAACTCTGTGAATTGGGGCGTTATCATCTGGATAGATGGCATCTCTTGCAGGAAACAATGCCTGAATCATTGGATGGACTTTGTCGGGTTTCATACGCCCTGCCGGTCATCCGTCCTTTCAAGGTGATCAGGAGGCCTGCTGAAAACCATGGTATGACTTCCCAGAGCATGACAGAAGCACCACCATGCTGCACTGTTGGGAGTCTGGGCGGTGATGTTGTTCTCCACACGAAAACACGTTCTGCGGTGGGCGATAGTGTGCATGTGGATTCATTCGACCACATTACACGCTTCCACGCATCGGCAGTCCACGTTGTATGCTCCTGGCCCAACTGCCGACGCTGTTGTGCATTCATTTGGGTCACCAGAGGTTTTGCTATAGCAGCTCTGCCATGAATATATTCTGTATGCAGAGTCTTGCGCACTGTTTTCGTTGATACTGGATTTTGGAGATGCAGATTGGCCGCTCTTGTGTTTCGCAGACGAGGTTTTACCAGGAACGCGATATGCTCTCATGACGCTACACACAGTACCTCTCGATACCCCCACTACCCTGGCGACTGTTGTCACGGAGGCACCAACTACCCGGCCACCAACAATTAGCCCTCTTTCGAAGTTCGTTAGGTGGCTCATTTTGTCGCCACCCTGAAATAAATTTTGCAACAAGACACTGTAAATGCACTTAAACAAGACCTTGAGGTTCTAAGCAAAGCTATTAGCTATTGCAACCCAAAAATAGTGGTTACCTTTGAGTATTTGCGTATAACGACTTACACAGCTGCATTAAAGTCACATCTCTGAGCGTAGTGTTTACATTATTCTGTCCAACCCCTGTATATATATATGTATGGACTCCACGAGATGTTGGTAGGTGGTTTGTGGAATCTGGGACCATGCTTGATGAATAGCACTTTCCAGGAGTGTGAGATTGCAGGGTTGTGGATCCAGCTGTCTGATGGATCGTTCAACTTAATCCCACAAATTCTCAATGGGGTTGAGATCTGGAGATTGTGGGGGACACCTAATCAAAGTAAACTCACCGGCATGTTCCTGAGACCCATCCTGTACAATACGAGCACTATGGCAGGACGCATTATCTTGTTGAAAGTAGCCATCGCCATTGGGTTAACCCATCCCCATGACAGGATGCACTTTGTCCGCAACGATGTTTAGATATGATGTGCCAGACATACGTTGATCAACACGAATTAAAGGGCCCAAAGCATGCCAGGAAAACATTCCCCAAACCATAACGTTGCTTCCACCAGCTTGAAGGGTTGTAGCAATGCATTTGGGGTCCACGCTTTCGTGCTGTTTCCGCCAAATTCTCACTCTGCCATCGGCATGGCGCAAATGAAAACGTGATTCATCGGACCACATAATTTGTTTCCAATTATCGACTGTCCAATCTTTGTGCTCCTGTGCGAACTGGAGACGTTTTCTCTTGCTAACTGCAGACAACAAAGGAGTTCGAACAGGCCTTCGGCTGCCATATCCCATCCGATGCAGTGTACGGCGAACAGAGCGTGCAGAAATCATTTGAGGGAATCCTTGATTAAGATGGTCTGTAATTTGCTGCACTTTTGCCCTTCTGGTGTCTGTTACCAGTCCGGACACTCTCCGTTTCGCCTGAGCAGTCACTAGTCGATGACGACCACACGTTGCGTGTATAGAGACCCAGTTTTTTGGCTGACAGTCCAGTCTTTAAACACTGTAACAACAGCTGCTCTGGAACATTTCACGAATGCGGCGGTTTCGGTGATACTCGCTTCATGGCTCCGAGCTCCTGCAATCATCCCACGTTGAAAGTCCGTCAAATCGCATTTTTTACCCATCTCGTCACCCAAAAATCACCTCTACTTCTGTCGCAAGCACTAAGCTTTCCCTTTTTATACTAGTCTTGCCCTCTGGCGGTAACAGCGTGCAGCCATAGCTCATTTGCTTAAAACTGTCAGGTAGTCATAATAAAGTGGCCACTCAGTGTGTGTGTGTATATATATATATATATATATATATACTTAAGAGCAAAACTGAAGACTAAGGAAAAAATTTTAGAATTTAAAACGAAGGGTGCAAAATTGTACATATTGCAACTAACTGTTTAAGGTATATAACTTTTACAAAGTTTTCTTTAGTTAATTATTATCTTTAACTTATTCTCGTTTTCGTGCTGTCATAAGTTGTAGAGTAGGGGGTTTTAGACTCAAGTTTTCCTTCAAAAATCTGTTCGTTATAAATTAACATTTCCTTTTTTAATTGCAATGTAAAATTTGGATTTCTTTTGCATTGTTTTTCAGGTTTAAATTCTCTCTCAAACGAACTTGGAATTTCGTTATAGCTGAAAATCATTTCTATTTATTATGTCACTCTCACAGCTTGAGTTCTCTTTAATCTTCTTCTCTCTGTTTAATAGTAACAGATGAAGAGCATGGGTCGGGCCATGAAGGTTAATGGATGCAAGCGAAATTGTTAACTAGTGCTAGGTCATGCTACTCTACGGAGGACATGACTTATATATATATTTTTTAAACTATTTTAGGTGGGAATGTTACTTGCATCTATGGCCTTGCAGAAACCCATTTCCAACTAGGTCTTTGTGGAAGTGAGAAAATGCAGAGTTTTTGCTGGTTCTTGATAAAGCCAAGGCTCAGTATTCTCGACACCTTCTACATTCAGTTGTTTTATTTTATTTTTTTATCTTTTCTCCTTTTACTCACACAGGTAGATACATAACCTTTTCTATGTTGTATTAGGTGTGAGTCAAAATTATAGAATATATATATATATATATATATATATATCACTGCTGGATGAAGGTTTCCCAAGTTTCTTCCACAACTGTCTATCTTGAGCTAGTTTCCTCCATGTCACTCCTCCGTGCTTTGGAATTTCGCCCACTCATCTCCCACGTGGTCTTTTTCTGGGGTTTTTTTCTGTCCCTTGGTATCAAGTCTAAAATTTCGGTTGTCCATCGGTGGTCCGTTCTTCTGGCAGCATGTCCAGCCTATTGATATTTCAGGTATTTTACTCTGATCATGATGCCTTCCACTCTTGCCATTTTCCTTATCCACATGTTCCTCTTCTTATCTTTCTTGGTTATACCAAACGTACATCTCTACATGCTTCTTTCAGTTGTCTGCACTAGCATAATAAAGTAGTATGATTTCAGTTGTCTGTAGTCTTTGAATGTATTTTTTAGTTAAGACCCGTGTCTCTCTTCCATATGTAAGAACTGGAAGGATGCATTGATCAAACACTTTTCTTTTAAGACATAATGAAATATTGCTTTTAAAAATTTTGCTGCTTACTCCAATACAAGGTCATTGTCTGATATGAATTTAGTCCAGTGAACAAAATTTCCTTCCAGGCACCGTGCCAAATCAGAACAGAAGTTTTGTTCAAAATCAGGAGGAATCGGTATTAAAAATCCGCCGTCTCCAAGTTCTGTCAATTTAATGAATAACTTCTCTAACATTAGGAGGTGTAGACAAAGTGTGTGGAGTTTCAGCTAAGTGAAGGCAAGCGATTTGCCCTTTTGCAGACAGTTCTCACAACCTGGGAATTGTTGCGGATAAGAATCTGGCAGGCATCTTCGAATCATGCCTGAAATTCTATTCGACTTCTTGCCGACCTAGGCATTTCTGCGCCAGGTGGCAAATCATAAGATATTGCATCCCATTTGTCTTTTCATATACATATACAGTATATTACTAATTTAATAGTTACATAAATACAGTATATACACTGCTCGACAAAACGAAATTAATGTCATCAAGCTGTGACTGTTTGTACAGCTTTCATCAACGGCTTCGGATCGGAAAGCTGCCAGAGAATCTTCAAGAATGTGAACCACATCCTTATCTTTGCAATGTACATATAGCCCATCCAACTAAAAACAACCGCAGGCCCCTATTGCTGTCAATGAAATCCATAATTCTTCTTTAGTTATACATCAGGCTCAAATGCAGCTGGCAATGTATATCAAACGGCTCGAATGCAGCTGGCAATGCACATCAAACGGCTCGAATGCAGCTTGCAATGCATATCAAACGGCTCGAATGCATCTGCTAATCGTGCCTCGCAGCCACAGTAACGATCGAAATACACACAGAGAATCTGCAAGAATGTGAACATCCTTATCTCGCAATACGTGTAGTTGGCTGGTTGGAGGTTTAACGACCACCGTGAGCAACTCAGTGGGCTATAAGCAGTCTCCCGTCCCTAATTTACGGCCACTGGTTCCAGGGAAGGGAGAAAGCCAGTGCCGTAAGACAAACACAGCATCCATGGCTCTCCGGGATTCGAACCCGGACCCCATCACGTATGAATGATCAGAAGCCATCGCTTAGACCACTGCGCCACCGTGGCGGCGAATGTACGTATAGTCTGCCCAATTGAAGAAAAACCGTAGACTCTGTTGCTGCCGACGAAATCCGTGGTTCTTCTTTAGTTAGACATACTATACAATTCCTCCTTCATTTCGGAATGTGTGAGAAGCTATCATCCCTTGAACATTTTGATGAAGAAATGCGAATTTTAAGCTGGAAAGACTACCAAAACCTGGCGAAACATTTTATAAGTAAATTGTGTAAATGGACAAATAGCAAAGTTATGGCGCTGAAAAACAACAGAAACTGGTGCAAAAGTTTCAATTTTGATAAAATTGCAAGCATTGATTTTTGCGCCTCTCTTAAGCTGCGCCCGGGGCAGCCGCACCGCCTTCTCCACTCTAGTTACGCCTCTGGCGAGTAGCCGTGTAAAGAGGCCGCCAGCTGATAAAATCGCTTGGTAAGAGATTCTAGAACCTCAAAACTCGCGTGACTCTTCGTTTCCCTTTGACTTGGAGACACACGCAAAAGAAGTTCCACGTTTGGAACAAATATCGCTTAACCCCCCCCTCTAGAAAAAATAATTGGAAGGACTGACCTTTCATTTTTATATTCTTAAACGTTAATTATACACTGACGGAAAAAAAAATCCCAACACCAAGAAGGGGTTGTGTTAGATGAACCACAGTTGGTAGGCGGTGAGAGTACATCTGTAAGATGACGACTATGCAAATTTCGCGCTCGGCGAATACGTGTGGCGCTAGTAGCGCCCCTCGGAACATGCAAAGCAGGTTTGCTGTAAATACGCGCTATAACGTTCGTGAGCGTTAGTTATCGTTGAGATTCGACGTAGGGTGTTGATGTTAGTCAAGAATGCCTTTAAGAAGACGAAGAAGCCATTATCAACAGCTCACGAAGTTTGAACGAGGTCGTGTAATAGGACTACGAAAAGGTGGATTTTCGTTCCGCAATATTGCAGAACGACTTGGCTGGAATGTAGCCACCGTGCATGATTGTTGGCAGCGGTGGTCAAGGGAAGGTTCTGCCTCAAGAAGATCGGGTTCCGGCCGGCCACGTGGCACTACTGAGAGGGAAGACCGCCGTGTACGGCGTATGGCCGTGGCGCATCGTACTGCGTCTGCGGCAGCAATTCGAGCTGCAGTTGCCACCACAGTGACACAACGAACTGTTACAAATCGGTTACTTGAAGTACAGCTCCGAGCCAGACGCCCTGTAGCGTGCATTCCACTTATTCCAAATCACTGCCGTTTGCGACGTCAGTGGTGTCAAACTAGAGCTCATTGGAGGACGGAGTGGAGATCTGTTGTGTTTTCTGATGAAAGCCGGTTCTGCCTGGGTGCCAGTGATGACCATGTGTTGGTTAGAAGGAGTCCAGGTGAGCGCCTGCAACCAACCTGTCTGCGGCCGAGACACACTGGACCTACTACCTGGAGTTATGGTCTGGTGAGCAATTTCCTATGACAGCAGGAGCACTCTCGTGGTTATCCCACGCACCCTGACGGCACAGTTGTACGTCGGTCTGGTGATTCAACATGTTGTGCTGCCATTCATGAACAGTATTCCAGGGGTGCTTTCCAACAGGATAACGCTTGCCCGCATTCCCCTGTTGTAACCCAACATGCTTTACAGTGTCGACATGTTGCCGTGGCCTGCTAGATCACCAGATCTTTCACCAATCGAGCACGTATGGGACATCATTGGACGACAACTCCAGCGTCACCCCCAACCAGCATTAATCGTCCCTGTATTGACCGACCAAGTGCAACAGACATGGAACTCCATCACACAAACTGACATCCAGCACCTGTACGACACAATGCATGAACGTTTGCGTGCTTGCATTCAACATTCTGGCGGTTACACCGGTTATTAATGTACCAGCATTTCACATTTAAAATGGCTCTTCTCGCGTTTACATTAAGCTGTGATCTTGAAACCTTAATCAATTAAATATGTTACCTATACAAATGTATTGCCGCCATTTCATTCCTCTACAACTATTTTTTCGAGGTGTTGGGATTTTTTTATCCGTCAGTGTATGTCAAATAAACAAATGCTGGCGAAGACATGTGTGTGTGTGTGTGTGTGTGTGTGTGTGTGTGTGTGTGTGTGTACGTGTGTACGTGTGTGTGTGTGTGTGTGTGTGTACGTGTGTGTGTGTGTGTGTGTGTGTTTACTCTCATTCCTAATTCCGCTAGAAAAAATCGCAGCTGCTTTTGGTCAAAACTTCACCTGTGAAATAAAGATTTCAAGCAAGTAAGCACAACAACCTATGTCAAGGAAAGCAGTAACACTATTTCAACAAGCATTCATTACAATAATATTTGCGTAATCCTGTCATCCGTTTGGTGTGAAAAAAATTACAAGCTCACAGAGAGCAGGTACTTTCGCCATTTTATTTCACTCAGCCTGAATAGCTGTCAAAGTTAATTGTTTTCTTTTTAATGCAAAACTGTTTCGTCTGAAATGAGCAAAAAAAGACGGAAATAAGTGATTTTAATTTCGGCACATTTGTGTGGCTGAGTCCACAAACGTTTCGGGGTGCAACAGTAGCAGTCAAGAGAAAATTATCGATCTTTTTTCTTCAGTTCATTGTTTTGTTTGTTTAAGCAGAAAATTTTCGGACTGATTGTAGACGAATATGGAAACGGCGCAGGTTTTTTTTTTCTTTCTAGGGAAGCTGTTATATGTTTTATATCTACATCATACTCTAAAATCGCTTTCCTTTCTCTTTTTGATGGTTTAAGCGAGGCAATCACAAGAACCGGTATTTACCCAACAGGAAAATCCGTAATCTTACTTGTTCAAGACAGAACATCTTATTGAAATGCGCGTGTTGTAAAATCTATCTTGTCGAAAGAAAAAAAAATGAGAGAGAGAGGAGGGTTTTCGTGCATTGAAAGCCTTTCAAGGGCATCATCACCACGCGCTTAAAGTAGGCAAACCTTAGTTTTCCTTTTATGATGATATAATGCAAATTCAAGCATGACTTCAGAGCGAAAAGTTTTGTTCTTTGGAGATGTAGTCTTTATCATTTGAGTTTTATTATGCTGTCGTCCAAAATTAACGTGACAAACAAAAGATCTCATATGAATAACAGCAAAATTCACACGAGAGTTTTAGTACGGAAATACGTATGTCGACAACGCAGCAATACGCAACAGAAAAGGAATGTTATCGCCGCATGTGGAAGAAGCATGCCAGTCTAAAAGCCATGCAGTAAGTGGTGTGCATTTCGGGGGGGGGGGGCTAATAGGAAGTGTGATTACCCCGAACAACGAAACAGCTCACACAAGGAGCCCTCATGCTATCTACAAGGCTGTGAAGGAGAGTTTGAGAGCCGCCCCCGGTGGCGCAGTGGTCTAAGCGATGGCCTCTGATCATTCGTCCGAAGGGGGTCCGGGTTCGAATCCCGGTGAGGCATGGATGTTGTGTTTGTCTTACGGCACTCGCTCTCTCCCTTCCCTGGAACCAGTGGCCCTAAATTAGGGACGAGCGACTGCTTATAGCCCATTGAGTTGCTCACGGTGGTCGTTAAACCTCAAAAAAAAAAAAAAAAAAACCTCCAATCAAAAAAAAAAAAAAAAAAAAGAGTTTGAGACAATAAGTATCACTCCTTCACCGAAACGCGTCGGGGTCTCCGGAGGGTTCTGGGAGGACGCTACAGTCTTGCAACTGCGCTTTCCAGGGCATCCCAGACATGCTCTATTGAGTTCAAGTTCGGAGACCTCCCTGTCCACTCCATCCTGCGAATGTCCTCACTCTCTGGGCATTCGGCGACTAGCAGAGCCCTACACTGTAAAAACAAATTCTGAAATTCACGGGCAACTTTCCGTCATTTCTTTCGTGAATTAACGGAGCATGTTTCTGATACAACCTTTTCCGTGAAATGACGGAAAGAAACCTGAATTTAATGGATTCTTCGTACTACGGGAAATTTCTGAATTTTCAGAAACCTCTCCGCAGTTTTCTTCTTATATTGACGGTAAATTGCCGTGTTAGAGATGTGTTAACGGAAAATTATGAATTTTCAGAAATCTTTCCGCAATTCCTTTCGTATCTATTAATGGATCCGTTCTCACTTTTTTTCGTATCCGTATGACGAGAAATTTCCGGTAATAGGAGCGATTCGTGGGAATGCGTGAGGCTTGATTAACCTTAAAATTTCAATCGTCTGTCGAATTTTGAAGTTTCATAGCGATATCGGGTATTGTGGATAGCATATCGCATGGATTTTTTTTTTTTTTTTTTTGTGGCACAGGATATTTTTCCTCCTTTCCCCTATTTGGTGCGCCAACTACTTATTATATATTGTGTTGCTGTAAGAAACCGGGTACTTATTGTACAGATGATTATACGATGTGAAAATCCTCCAAATACGTGGCGTCAGTGAATAAATAAAGACATCGCTCTTACCATCGTTTAGCAACGCACAGCAATCGAAAAATTGTTATTCAGCCGCCGCCGGGAAATTGACCCTGGATCTCTCGATATCTAGCCGAGCGCGTTAGCCTTACACCACTGGCTATATATATTATTATATAGCCAGTGGTGTAACGGCACTGACTATATATTAATTATAGCAGATAAATCCAAAAAGCGAGATCCAAAAAAAAAAAAAAATGTTTTACAGTGTAGGGCTCTGCTAGTGGATCTCGCCCTTTGAATTTATCTGCTATAATTAATATATCGCCAGTGCCGTTAATGCGCACCAGATAGAAGACGTCTCAGTAGTTGAGCCCATCTTACGGATTTATAATGTCAGATGCTGACAGAAAGACGCACATAGCACCGTGGATTGTTGGCCACCGTAGTGTAAGGCTAACGCGCTTGTCTAGATATCAAGAGATCCGGGATTCAATTCCCCTGCGGTGGCCGAATAACAATTTTTCGGTTTCTGTGCGTTGCTTAACGTGGAAAGAGCGACGTCTTTGTTTATTTAATGATTATACGATATCTGTGTATCAGCCTTTGGACAACTTAAGATAAAAGCTATTATAGCTATCAAGAGTAAATTTTATATTCAGTTTTTGTTTTCTGAAATAATACTATACAAAGTGCATTTCACCTTTTTTTAAAGATAACTGAAATTCATTGTCAGTTTAAAAAAATCATGTCGCAAAGCATTTTGCAGCTTCAAAAAAATCACGATGAAAAATGCTTAATTTGTGATAAGTCCTCCTACAGAAAAAATATTACAAACCTATTTAGCAAAACAATAAGCTCCAACAGAAAATAAAATGACTAAATCACTCACATTAATGGCAAAAAAAAAAAAAAAAAAAAAAAAATTCATCGTCGCTGAATTCATTATACGATGTATGAGAGGCGGATTGTTGAGCGTTTGTGGCTCAGTTGTTAAAGGCGCAAGTTTAACAACTGAGCCACAAACGCTCATTTACTCCAGATAAACCTTCCGGTGAGCACAGGATCGAACCCCGGGGGTTCGATCCTGTGCTCACCGGAAGGTTTATCTGGGAGTAAAATGATATACAGGGTTGTCGATTTTGTGGAATTTCAGTTTAAATACGGGAAACCCTGAAATGGACTTTTCTGAAATAAACGGATTTTCTGTCTACGAAATATCTGTGAAAATACGGAAGTTAAAATAAACGGTCACTTTTAAAAAACGGAAATTTCTGGAAAACACGGATATCTTCCGGCAACTTTGCTGCACGTTATTTTCAGAAATTTTCCGTGAATAAACACCACTTATTTTTTATAGTGTATGGGACCGGGTGTTATCATCCACAAAAAGGAACTGCGGACCAACAGTTCCCCTAAAAAGCCGTACACAGAGCTCTAGAATGTCATCCCTGTAACGTGCAGTGGTCAGGGTGCCTCCTGTAAACACTTGCAGAGGCGTGCCTCCATCTAACATGATGCCAACTGAAACCAGGAATGATCCACCGTAATGATCAATTTGTCTAATAATGGAGGAAAGATTTCGGCTTCTCGCCTCTCCCCAATTGTACAAACGTGGAGAATCCGGCCTTAAGCTGTACCCCAACTCGTCACTGAAAAGAACACAGCCCATTGATCAGAGATCCAGAGGTGATGTTGTCGAGCACAATTCAGACAGACCCTTTGCGATACGGCGAATGCGATACAGACCGTTGACATTCTTGTATACAGACCTCTCTTGTGGGGTCTTCTGTAAACTGTTTGTCTCGAAATTGCGGTTCTCGTAACAGAGGAGAGCTCCTGCGAGAGTACAGACCAATGGAATTCTTATATACAGGCCTCTCTTGTGGGGTCTTCTGTAAACTGTTTACCACGAAATTGCGGTTCCCGTAACAGAGGAGAGCTCCTGCGTGAAATGCCAAATGGGATACAGACCATTGGCATGTTTGCATACAGACCTCTCTTGTGGTGGTCTTCTGTAAACTGTTTGCCTCGAAATCGCGGTTCCCGTAACAGAGGAGAGCTCCTGCGAGAGATGCCGAATGGGATACAGACCATTGGTATTCTTGCATACAGACCTCCCTTGTGGGGTCTTTTGCAAACTGTTTGCCTCGAAATCGTAGTTCCCGTAGCAGAGGAGAGCTCCTGCGAGAGATGCCTGCCTGTCGACTCCCTATGACGGCGAGCGTTTAGAGACAAATATTGGTCGCTTTGACGTTTTGTGACTCGTGGGCGTCCTTGTTCCGGCCTTCTAGTTATTACTGTTCCGTTTTCCTAGAGCTGTCCCCAGAGTTGCAGACCAGTTGCCTAGACGCATTCAGCCATCTTGCTGCCTCAGCTTGCGATTGCTCTGCTTAAAATCAACCTATCGCTCTCCACTGTAAAGGGTCATCTAAGCGATGGTGCGGAAGCCATTCTTCCACTAACAGTCAAACTTACGTTTCGTTTGCCGCACCAGCTCGTTCATCAAAGTGGCGTGCCTACCAGTTGGTGACGTACTGTCCTCATCTGCATATTTCCATAGAATCTAGCACAGTGTTGCTTGGATACATCGACTTAGCGTTTCCCCTTGTGCATGTTCCTGAAGAATCTTTACAGTCGGTCGTCTCGTTTCGGACGTATTCTCGAATTTGCATTTGTCACGTTAATTTTGGACATCAGTGTATTATTGTAATACGATGGGTAAAAATAAGCGCACAGATATTTTTTACGAACCGAATATTATTTTTTAATTGCATAACCGCTCCTAATGCAGTGATGTAACGTATCCAGCCCTTTTACTACCTACAAGAAGCCACAGGTATAATACACTGCCGGAGAATAGATACATGTACTTGAGTGCCACTTTTTCCAAAAATAAGAAATCAACGCTGCCAACGTTTTGTACAAGTTTTGTACAGTTTTGTACACCCAAAAGAAAATTTTGTACACCACCGGAAGTGGTACTTTTCGGTTTTTTGTGGCACTCCAGTATGCTGGAGTGCCAACTTTTTTCGAAATCGAAAATAAATACTGCCAAAGTTTTGCACTAGTTTTGTACAGTTTTGTACACCCAAAGAAAAAATTTTGTACACCACCGGAAGTAGTACTTTTCGGCTCTCTAAAAGTGGCGCTCCAAGTACATGCTGAGTGCCGCCACTTTTAGAGAGCCGAAAAGTACTACTTCCGGTGGTGTACAAAATTTTCTTTGGGTGTACAAAACTGTACAAAACTAGTACAAAACTTTGGCAGTATTTATTTTCGATTTCGAAAAAGTGGCACTCCAGCATGTACTTGGAGTGCCACTTTTAAAGAGCCGAAAAATACCACTTCCGGTGGTGTACAAAATTTTCTTTTGGGTGTACAAAACTGTACAAAACTAGTACAAAATTTTGGCAGTAGTTATTTTCGATTTTGAGAAAGTGGCACTCAGCATGTACTTGGAGCGCCACTTTTAGAGAGCCGAAAAGTACTACTTCCGGTGGTGTACAAAATTTTCTTTTGGGTGTACAAAACTGTACAAAACTAGTACAAAACTTTGGCAGTAGTTATTTTCGATTTTGAGAAAGTGGCACTCAGCATGTACTTGGAGTGCCACTTTTAGAGAGCCGAAAAGTACTACTTCCGGTGGTGTACAAAATTTTCTTTTGGGTGTACAAAACTGTACAAAACTAGTACAAAACTTTGGCAGTATTTATTTTCGATTTCGAAAAAGTGGCACTCCAGCATGTACTTGGAGTGCCACTTTTAAAGAGCCGAAAAGTACCACTTCCGGTGGTGTACAAAATTTTCTTTTGGGTGTACAAAACTGTACAAAACTTGTACAAAACGTTGGCAGCGTTGATTTCTTATTTTGGAAAAGTGGCACTCCAAGTACATGTATCTCCGGAGAATTGCTAAGGACGGATGACAATAGCAACGATAGCAACCATAAAATGGAAGGCAGGAAAATGTGGAAATTAGCATAAGTGCGGGATACAGTAAGACGTGTTGTGCGTATGCAAATTTTGGATTGCCGAACTTGTTCGTGACGTCATAGCGCTGATAAGAGATATAAAGGATTTGACGCGTATTGACCGTTGTTGTTCAAACGCAAAGTTGAAAGGGAAAGAGTCAATTGACGAACTTGCAATTTTCAGTATTCTTCCCGACATCACCTTGAGGATTTTACGCGTGGCCGTATTATTGCCAAGATTGAAGAAGGGCGAAAAATAGCAGATGTTGCCAGGGAGTTCAACGTCAGACACAGTGTTGTTTCAAGGCTTTGGAAATCATTTCAAACAAATGGAGAGTGTAGCAAACGTCACGGGGGAGGTCGTGTTCGCAGTACGACACCTGCAGAAGATCGGTACGTAGTGCTAAAGACACCGGTGCAGCACAGCTAGTGAGGTAGCAAATCAGTTTATGGCTGCTACTGGCAAACGGATCTCCCGAAAAACTGTCGCCAGATGTTTGCATGAAGGAGGACTATACGACCACCGTCCTGTTGTGTGCATCCCATTGTCCAGACGTCACCGTACCGCCCGTTTGCAATGGTGCCATCAACATCGCAATTGGACTGATAACGACTGGTCTGCTGTCCTCTTCTCAGATGAGAGTAGATACAGTCTATCGTCTGATTGTCGACGTCAACTGATCTGGCGTGATAGTGGTACTGCATATTGTGCAGCAAACATACAGGAAAGGGGACCGATATCCGACATGTAGTGTCATGGTATGGGCTGGCATCATGATCAATGGCCGTACGTCCCTCTATGTGCTTCCAACTGGGACTATGACTGGCCAACGCTACATTAATGATGTTTTGCTACCTCATGTTCGCATGTTCCGTGGTGCTGTCGGAGATAGATTCATTTTCATGGACGACAACGCAACATGTCATCGAACAGTCGCTGTCCAGGAGTGTCTTGAGAGCGAGGATATTCAACGCCTCGTATGGCCAGCACGTTCTCCAGATCTGAATCCCATTGAAAATGTGTGGTATGCTTTGGGGAGGAGTCTTGCTGGTCGCCAATGCCCTCCAATAAACAAGGACACCCTCATCCGTGCACTGACAGAGGAATGGGATAAATTACCCCAACAGCTGCTTGATAATGTTGTGCAAAGCATGACACGACGTGTGGAATCTTGCATCGCCCTCCATGGTGGCCATATCCCGTATTGACATCTTACGCCGGAACGCCTGCGGACGGTAGTTGCATTTTTTTCACGTTTACGTATTCTGCACAAAATGGCCTGTTTGTCCCTCGAACACGTTCCAAAGCCTTCTGGATTTCAGAGCACAATAAATTGTCTTTCTTGTAATGTCCTGGCATTCTGACATTATTTTATTTCACTTGGCATCCAACCACACTTACTTTTTTATGCGCTATATAGCCGTTTATGATCCGTCCTTAGCAATTGTCCAGCAGTGTATATTGATACTGTATCAAATGTCACTCTCATAAAACCCTCAGTTATGCCTATGCACTTTATGGTGGAAGTCAGCACTCACGCTATACTAATGACTGTGGGAAATCACACCAGTATTCAGTTTGTGCTATTGTAAGTTTCACGCGTAAAATTCTCATGCTAGCATGTGTTGTTTCCATTTAAAGTCGTACTTTTACCACGCTGATGTTGTGTCAACAGAGAATCACTCTTGCATCATTCTCCTGCCAAATCACACATACGTTATGTCTGTAGAAAGTCACTTATGTTATTAGGGGTATGCGAGAGTTTCCGCCGCCCCTGCTAGTGGGTGTTGTAGGGGTCTAACCGGCCGACGACCCATGCTATCAGTTCGTACATGAAGCCAAGCATGGTGGTCAATAAAGTTCATTTGCGGCAATGTTTGTTATTCATGTTTAATTTAGGAAACAGTGTGTGTGTGTGAAGCATACGGTTCAATAGGTCAGGCGTATGGCAAAACGGTTATGCGTGAGAGGACGTGTCGAGAATAGTTTGTCCTGTTTAATAAAGGTGGTCTAAGCTTGGAAGACAAGCCACGTGCAGGTAGACCGCAAGAACTCGCAGACGAGGAGCTGGAATCGCTGCTGCGAAAGGATGCCACACAATCGAACACGCAACTGCATGGCGAAACGTTTGAAAGTGGCTCAATCGACGGTGGTACGGCGTCTACATGCCATGGAGAAGATCCAGGAGATTGGTAAGTGGGTTCTGCATACTTTAACGGAGCGTAATATTGGTCAACGATCGGGCATCTGCATCTCGTTGCTGAAGAGGTTTCAAGGGAAGAATATCTTGTGGAAGGTTGCCACCGGGAATGAAAATGGGTCTATTGCGACAACCCCGTATGCAAGCGATTTGGGGTCGACCCAGGTCAGCCATCAATATCCGCTGTAAAACAGGATATCCACGGGCAAAAGGTACTGTTGTGTGTGTGTGGTGGGATATGCATGGAATGCTGGACTTTGAACTATGGAAACTGGGCGAAACAATCACTGCAGAACGATATAGCGATCAGTTGATGAAACTGAACACCGCAATCGAGGAAAAACGCCCATGGACACGTGAAGGACGCCGCCCGGCCATCCTGTTACACGATAATGTCAGACCACATGTCAGTGCCACCACGAAATCAACCCTTGAAGAGTTACACTGGGAGGTTTTACTTCACCCGGATTACTCTCCGGACATTGCACCCTCAGACTGTCATCTGTTTCGCTCTATGCAACATGACCTAGTCCAACACCGGTTCACCACAGTTCCAGAGGTAGAAAATTTCGTCACTGCGTTCTTCAGCTCAAAACCCGAGTCCTTCTATCACAGGGGCATTCATTTATTACTTGAAAAATGACAAAAGGTCATTGACGCTAACGGCCACTATTTCGTTGAAGAAATGTGTACTGGTTTCCTGATTGTTCCTGTCTCCTATCTCCTTTAAACGGCGGAAACTTTTGCATACCCCTAATACTTTTACGATACGGTTTTTTTGGCAAATCATACATATCGCTTTTGTGCTATTTTTATAGAAGTCACTTATATTTTTACCGTGCCTGTGTTGGAACGTCACACCGTATTTCTTTTTACACTTCTGTGACAAACCACAATTATACCACATTTTTGTTTCTTCATTAGAGAATCACACTCACACCACCCATATGTTCGGTTGTGGGAAGTCATACCCATACATATTAGGTTTGTGTGAAGTCAGATCGTACAATTTTCAAGTTACGTTTACGGGAGAATTCACCACCATATCACTTTTACGTTACGTTTCGGATATATCACACTCATACTTCCTCCTTGCTACGCTTTTGAGAAGTATGTGACGTACTACAGAGGTGAATCACGTGTCAAGACGACAAATCTGCAGCGGTACATTCCGTCCGTGTAGCTTAGTTGGGAGAGCAACTTACTCCGGAGCAAAGGGGCGCGATTTCGATCACCGTCACGGGTGCGATTTCGATCACCGTCACGTCACGGATGCGATTTCGATCTCCGTCACGGGCGCGATTTCGATCACCGTCACGGCGCGCAATTTCGATCCCTGTCACGGACGTGATTTCGATCTCCGTCACGGACGAACTTGCGTTTTCACATTGGCGCCCGAACGTATAAATGGATGTAATGGCCGTTGGGTTCTTCGAAAAATGTATGATGTTTGTTCCACACATCGTCTAGAATTAATGAAAAATTCTTACTTCGCTTCGAAATAAAAAAAAATTAAGAAGGAGATGATGTGACGTAATACAGAGCTAAAGCACATGTCAAGACGACAAATCTGCCGCTGTACATTCCGTCTGTGTAGCTTAGTTGTGAGAGCAACTTACTCCGGGGTGAGGGGACGCGAATCGATCATCCCTCACGGACAAATTTGTGTTTTCACAAGTCATACTCATACGATATCCGCGTCAAGTTTGTGGAAAGTCACACTCGTACCACTTGAATGTTAGGTTTTCGGAAGTCACACTCGTACCACTTGAATGTTAGGTTTTCGGAAGTCACACTCGTACCACTTGAATGTTAGGTTTTCGGAAGGTCACCCTCATATACACTGAAGCCGCAAATTATTAGGAAAACCTGCCTAATAACATGATGGGTCGCTCTTGGCCTTAAAAACAGCCTCGATTCCATGTGGCATGGATTTAACGAAGTGCTGATATGTTCAGTCAAGAGGATGCGGTTGCGTCCGTCAGTTGCCGAATGTTCTTTCGAGGTGGATCTCTGCTGCGAACGGCTGTTTTAATCTCATTCCACAGGTGTTCAAATGGGTTAAGATCTGGGGACCGTGGGGGTCATTTTAGCACAGGAACTAATGTGGAAAGATCCGAGCCATGTGGCATGGCGCATCATCCTACTGGAAGTAGCCTTCTCTATCAGGAAACACCATGTGCACACGGGCGGGTGTGTCTTGTCCGCAGTGATGTTAAGATGCCTTGTAGCATCTGATTGTTGTTCCTGGGCTACATTAAGGAACCCAATGACCGCCGTGAAAACAGACCACAGACCGCCATTACACCGCCTCCTCCAATTTGTAGAGTTAACGGTAGGCAGCTGAGGTCCATCGATTCGTGCTGTTGACAACATATTCTGGCCCATCCACCGAAGTATACTGCCTGAAAGCGTGTTTCATTAGAGCAGATAACCTTTTTTTAGTTCTGAAGGGTCCAGTTTGGTGCTCCCGTACCCACTGCAGGCGAGTTTGTCGGTTTGTAGCAGAGACGAGTGTTACACCAAGGAAATATCTGCTGTTATAGCCCATTTGCGCTAATGCTGTGTATGCTCAAATCGCTTCTCGATACCGCTGTTGTACTGCGCGGTTACTTGACGCAGTGATCATGTCTGTTATCTGGTACAGTCCTCTCCAGCCGCCGCTGCCCTCGAATATCGACCAGTAGTTTTCTCCCACAGCAAAAACTCAGAATGCTTGTTTTGTAGTTTGTGTACCACTCATTGTACACCCTCGATGCAGTTGTTCTTGCAAAACCGAGAATGTCTGCAGTTTCTGAGATGTTTGCATCTGCCCGCTTAACACCCACTACCACGCCTCTTTCAAAGTCGCTTGATTCACAAATCTCTCCCATATTTATATTAAGGTAATACAACATATAGTTTGCCACAATTATTTATTTTTTCAAGCCGACCATGGTTTCGCTGGGTATTGATCTAGCTTCATCAGGACGAATGGCACGTAAATATTCAAATTGTATATGACATCATAAATGGTGTTTACAGTCACGTATTTTGGTTAGATGCTTCCACGCGCTTGATAGAAATGGCGCGGGTGCCATGTCATTAACAACAATTTGCGAACACTTCTGATATGCATGGAAAGCTTCCAAAATATCAAGTTTGGAGGTTGAATCTGGCTTGTCAATTAGTTTTGCTTCTTCAAAGAGAAATTTGTGATCCTTTTCGTAACAGTGTTTAGCTATCGAGGACTTCTTTAAGTCACAATTCCGAATATAGGTCTTGTGCTCCTTCAATCTAAAACGCAAAGCTCTACGGGTCTGTCCTATATACAAAGTCCCACATTCACATGGAATTTGATAAATTCCCAACGAGTTTTGTCTTCAACATAATCCTTTTATCCAAAAAATCTCATTTTGTTTATGGGTTTAAAAATCACTTTAAAATTAAAGGTTTTGAGAATTTTTGTAATTTTGAAGGCAATGTCACGGGAAAATGGAATAATGGCAAAATTATCTCGCAATGGGCGCATCACAGGAGTTAATGTGGAGATAGGCTTCAGTTTCCAGAATTTTGTTAGAGCCTTGTCTATAATGGAAGGATTGTATCCTCGCTCTACTGCAACACGTTTTATAATAATATGTAGACGATACTTTCGTTCTATGGAAGGGAAACTATTCTGAAATTCCGGAATCAGTCAAACTTATAAATTCCATTGATCCTCACATTCAATTCAGCTACGAAACTGAAAACAACGGATGCCTACCATTCCTTAACGTCCTGGTAACTCGCTTAAATGGATCTCTTGCACCCACAATTTATCGGAAGCCTTTCGCTATTTTTTCACTTTCACATGCCAAGTCCAATCACCCTTATCAACAAAAACTCAGCGCCTTTTACACTTGCGTATATCGCGTAATACTACATATATGTTCAGATAAAGACAGTTTGGAAAACTAACTTTATTTCCTTAAACGTGTTGCAGTAGAGCGAGGATTCGATTCTTCCATTATAGACAATGTAACGTACCAGGAGATGTGACGTACCTGCCAGAAGGACGCACACGACATAAAGGCAGATAGGAATCAGAATAAAATGTCCGTGTAGCTCAATTGGTAGAGCAACTTATTCCGGAATGAGTGGACCCGGGTTCGAACCCCGGCGCGGATAAAAATGACGGAGAAACTTACTTCGTTATAATGGCGCCCGAACTATCCGGATGACCCGACCGTTCAAAATCTCGCATTGGTGTGATGTTGTTTCCACACCGCGAGATAGGAAAAATAAGAGAATCCTTTCTCCAGCACTTCGAAAAAAAAAAAAATAAATAAGGGGGAGATGATGTAACGTACCAGGAGATGTGACGTACCTGCCAGAAGGGCGCACACGACATAAAGGCAGATAGGAATCAGAATAAAATGTCCGTGTAGCTCAATTGGTAGAGCAACTTATTCCGGAATGAGGGGACTGGGTTCGAATCCTGGCGCGGATGAAAATGACGGAGAAATTTACTTCGTTATAACAAGGCTCCAACAACATTCCAGAAACCGAAGCCTATCTCCACATTAACTCCTGTGATACGCCCATTGCGTGAGAATATTTGCCATTATTCCATTTTCCCATAACATTATGGCCTTCAAAATTACAAAAATTCTCAAAACCTTTAATTTTAAAGTAATTTTTAAACCCTTAAACAAAATGAGATTTTTGGGATCAAAGGACTATGTTGAAGACAAAAATTCGTGGGGAATTTATAAAATTCCATGTGAATGTGGCACTGCGTACATAGGACAGACCCGTAGATCCTTGCGTTTTCGATTGAAGAAGCACAAGACCTACATTCGGAACTGTGACCTAAAGAAATCATCGATGGCTAAACACTGTTACGAAAAGGACCATACTCTTTGAAGAAGCAAAACTAATTGACAAGCCAGATTCAACCACCAAACTTGATATTTTGGAAGCTTTCCATATATATATCAGAAGTCTTCGCAACTTGTTAATGACATGGCATCCACGCCATTTCTGTCAAACTCGTGGAAGCATTTAACCAAAACACGTGACTGTAAACACCATTTATGATGTCATATACAATTTGAATATTTACGTGCCATTCGTCCTGATGAAACTAGATCAATACCCAGCGAAACCATGGTCGGCTTGAAAAAATAAATAATTGTGACAAACTACGTTGTATTACCTTAATATACTGTATATATAAGTGTCACAAGACTGTAGTCCTTGAGATCAAAAATCCCTCCCATAGTGTTGCTGTCTACGCTTTGTACTCGTCTGCAGCATCGTTTGCAGTGAGCTTTTTATAAAGTCTTCCCAACGCCATAGTTGCGTATGCAAGGGTGGCGCCTGTCTGTTTGTTATTGTTGTTCTTTATAATCGCTACTTCATTATATAAAATCCATGCTAGGTTTGTGGAAAGTCACACTCAAACTACGTTCATGTTAGGTTTGCTGGATATCACACTCGTACTTCCTCCATGCTATGTATGTTACGAATTCGTACTCGTACGATCTCCATACCAGGTGTGACGTATGCTCTAATTTCCCTTTCCTATTCAGTTTTTTTCTCTATGTAAATTTTAGTTCGTTCTCCATAGCGTTTTTCAAACTAAACGTGATATCTTCTCTCTCGCTAGAGTATGGTTGGCAACACTCTTGAGGTCGGAACGAATGACGTGTGGATGTCTGAGATGAGAACTGGACGATATATATAATGTTTTGAAAAGCAGCAGAGGTGTGGGTGTGTGTAGAGGTTGATGATGAAAATTAAGGTGGACGTCAAGTAATTATGCTTCCTATACTTCCAATGGAAAAACGTTTGTACACATTTCCTTCACAATTAGTGTATTCCCAAAGAAGAAAATTTGAACATGGATTAAAATAACTTCATATTACAACTTGGAATACTTAGTATTTTCTAAAACATAACCATAATTTTATTAAAAATCAGTAACTTTTCCTTTGGTGGTGTTGAAACCAGAAAAAAATGGCGCGACCTGTACTTTGAAGACGTCAGTAGACAAAGAAATGTTGGATTGCATAATTATGGTTATGTTTTAGAAAATATTAAGTATTCCAAGTTATAAAATGAAGCTATTTTAATCGATGTTCAAATTTTCATCCTTTTGAATGCATTAATTGTGAAGAAAATGTGTACAGCAGTTATTCCATTGGAAGTATAGGAAGCAAAATTACTTGACGTCCACCTTAATGCTAATTGTGGATATGATGTTGTTGAATTGCCGTTTGAGTTATTTGAAGGCTGCGTGTTCTACTTTAATGTCAGTGTTGTGTTTCTTAGTCAAGTGTTATTGTTGATATTAACTCACGTTCGTCACCTTGTTGAAGTGATAAAGGATATTTAGCTGAATAAAGACTAACCATAAATAACCTTTTCTGAAGTTATTTGAGTGACTCCTGATTCGCTTAAAAGTGAAGTTATCAAGAACTGAATTGAGTAATATTCCGACGGCGCTGTCTTCCACGAACAATAGACAGGTTTGTAAAAACTCGTTCCATTTGGATGTTGGGTTTTCGGGAAGTCGCTCTCATATGTTCTGCATGTTCGGTTTGCTGGTAGTCACACTCAAACCACTTCCATGTTAGGTTTACGTGAATTCACCTTCACATAACTTCCTTGTTATTTTGGAGTAAATCGCATTCATACTTTCTCCATACTGCATTCGTCGGAAGTTACAGTCGTACGATTTCAGTGTCAGGTTTGTGGGAAGTCACATTCCCACAAACTTGAACGTCGGTTTTTGAGAACTGGTTGGATTTGACCTGGCTCAGACTTGACTTTGATATCTTATATACAGTATATTTCAAAGGAAAGTCTTTATTCAGTCAATAACTGCGGACGAAATGGTCCGAGTGGTACACAAGTTAGGTCTATGTATAAAAAAGGGACGATGGCCGATCGAGTGAAAGTGATTCGAGCGCCCCTAGCAGCAAAGGTAAGAATTTAGGAAACCTAACTCGCCCACAACGCGAGATTGGAACGAAAGTCCAATTACAAAGCTGTAGCGCAGCTTCAAATTAGTAGGAAACGACATAGAGTACGTACGAATTAAGTGCATGGAAGGCTCGAAATGCTGTTAATTCGAAATCGGTAAAACGTGTTGAAACAGACAGATAGGTAATGACACTAGACAAAAGCTGTGCAGACTTATTTATGACACTGAAAAATGGTTTCAGGAGATATGCCGATCAGCTACTACGTCACTATCAACATTCACATACGCATTTGAATCGTTCTCCATCGTGGTCCGGTATTTTCCTTTGCCTAATCATCCAGTGACCGAGTGCACTTTATCGGCATTTCGAGCCTTCCATGTACGTAATTCATGCGAATGTCGTTTCCTACTAATACGGCGCTGCGCCACAACTTTCTAATTGGACTTCCATCACCGGACACCTAGAAGAGAAACACAACATACCATTTATTGACATACATTAGTACCGTGTGGCCCCACCTTTTGCCTTAATACATGCACTGGCCCTTCGAGACATGCTTTTGGAACAGAGCAATAGATATGCGTTCCCATTCAGTACATAATGCTGCCGCTAACTGTTGCTTAGTAGTAGGCATTGGTTCCAAACTTCTTATGTGGCTTTCTAATTTGTCCCATAGGTGCTCTATGGAATTAAGATCAAGGTTCTGGGCTGTCCAGTCCACACACGATACGGAATTATCGTCAAACCACGTCGTAATAGTCCTTGCTTTATGGCTCGGTGCATTATCCTGCTGGTACCAACAAGGCTCGATTCCATAGTATTACCACAAAGTTTGTAGGGCATAACTGTCCAGAATATCAAGGTAGACGTGCAGGTTAACAGGTTTCTCCACGATAACCAATGCGCCAGGACCGTACCACGAAAACCACCCCCGCATGAATACAGTGTCAGCTCCAAACTTGACCGTAGGAACAGTACACTGTGGTAAATAGCGTTCTGCCGGCTGCCGCCATACCCCCACACGGTCATCCAACTGATGGATCGTGTATTTGGATTCATCAATCCATAGGACCCGTTTCCATTGATCTACGGTCCACGGTAAATGTTCTTTGCACCATGCTAAACGACGAGTAGCATTCCGAGTGGAGATGAAAGGCTTATGAGCAGCCGCACGACCACGGTAACCCATGGAATGAAGTTATCTAATAATGGTACGTGTACATACCGAGGTTCCAGCATTTTTATTCACCTATGTATACACTGAGGTCTTGTGTAGTACTCCGTCGATTAGGTGTAGCGACTCTCCTGAGGTTTCGTCGTCCTCTATCACTGATTTTCTTTGGTCTGCCGGTACGTTTTGCTGCTTCAGGCACGCCATGTGTCTTCAACTTATTCAGTACATCAAAACCAGTTAACTTTGGTATGTTTAAACCCCTCTCGGTTTCTCTTATGGACAACCCACTTATATAACACCCAACGATCTTCCTTTCTCAAAGTCAGTTCCCTCCCGCAGCGACATTTTCACTCAACCTCACAGTGTAATATGATCGTGGTCAGCTGCAGGCTTGTTTTATACCGTTTGCAGCGGTACCACGCATCTTAACAACGCAGAGGATCAGTTCATTTGCTTCTGAAGGGGTGTCCGGTGAATTTTGTCAATATAGTGTGTGTGTATATATATATATATATATATATATATATATATATATATATATATATATATATATATATATATATATATATTCACCGATGAACCATTTTATTACTACCACCTACCTAATAAGCTGTAGGATTATCCTTAACCCGCAAAACAGTTGCCACTCCGCAAGGCATCGATTTGATCAGGTGGCCTTAAGTATCCTGGAGTATCTGGTACCATAATGTCAACAGCAGGTTTTCCAGTTCCCGTACATTTCGGGGTGGTGGATATTTAGCGCGAACCCGCTTTTCCAAGTCGAAGCACAAATGTTCGTTTGGGTTCATGTCAGGTGAATGTGGAGGCCAGGGTATTAACATAAAGTCACCATAATGTTTCTCGAACCACTCCTTGACGATTCTGGCAGTGTGGCATGGCGCAATATCCTGTTGGTAATGGCCATCACCAGCAGAGAACACAGTTACCATGAACGAGTGAACTTGGTCCGCAACGATGTTCAGATACCTGACAGTTTTCAGGGATTGTGCTATCGGGGTAATGGGGTCTAAAAAGATCCCAAGAAAACATCGCCCACTGCATGCCACCGCCGTCATCGACCTCTTTCCGCCCAATAGTGCATCCAGATGCCATAGCCTCCGTTGGTAATCGGCGTATCAGCGTTTGACCGTCTACGTGATGCACCAAGAATCTTGATTCGTCAGACTAGGCCATTTTCTTCCAATCATCCACGGTTCAATCTCGATGATCTTGGGCCCATTTCATGCGTTGTTGGCGATGACGTGCAATGAGCATGGGGACCCAGCTGGGTCTTCGGCTACGCAGCCCCATGCGCAGAAGGCTGCGATGTACTGTGTGCTGTGACACATTGCTCTGATCACCACTGTTGTAGCTGCTTGTGATTTGTCGCACTGTGGCCCTCTGGTCGCTGTGAACAATGCGCGACAGTCTCCGCTCCCCTCTGGCATTAATGAGCTGCGGACGACACACGGCTAGATGACGGTTTGTCGTTTGGCCATCTCTGCACCACTTTTGATACGTACTCGCTACAGCGGAACGTGAACAACCCACAAGCCGCGCCATCACAATTTGTCCTTTATCAAATTCCGATAAATCGGCAGCTTTTCCCATTGTGACTCGGAATACTCTACTAACCGAAAGCCGGTCCTCGAGTTGTATATATACTGCTCTGTGAATTTCACCTGCGCCACCGTTCGGTCTCCAGTAGTGCTCTTTTCTCTAGGCTGGGGGTGATCAAAATGTAAAGGCTCATCGGTGTGTGTGTGTGTGTGTGTGTGTGCGTGTGTGTGTGTTAAAAGTAACAACAAAAATGTGTTTACTGCGTGAGAAATCCATTTTTGCCGTTGGCGATTCGAAATCCTTCTGCTCCGGAGCCGAATGCTTTTTCAATTAAGCTACGCCGGCAAGGGCTTATCACTGCAACTCGCCGTCTTGACACGTGCGATACCTCTGTGGTACGTTCCATATATCCTGCTTTGAGAAAGACCGGGACACGAAATCGCAGGTTTTGGGTCCATCGCGAACCATGCTTGAAGTAACTCTGTATAGAAGATGGAATTCTCATTAATTCCAGACGATCAGTGGAAGGAACATCACACATTTTTCGAAGAACCTAACGACAAGCAGAAGCATTTTTACGTTTCAGTGCCAATGTGAAACTCAATTTTGCCGGTGGCAAGACTCGAACCCACAGGCCTCTACTCCTGAGCCGAATGCTTTCACTACTACTTACCGCCTTGACATGCGCATCACCTATGCAGTACGTCATACGTGTTATGAAAAACACGAATAAACGTTTTGTTACGTGGTTAGTATTAACTTGCAAACTCTTGCGTATTTGAAGACAATAAAATAGCTATAACTAATAATTTTCCCCAATCCTTTTGAAACTCTTATAAAACACTTTATTCTTTCCTTTGCTTAATCGCGGAAGGTTCTTCTATCATTCGTTCCCGCTCCTCTCAAAACCCACATTTCCTTGCCTAAATCCTCCTGCTGTCATTTCTTCGTGCTGCGGAGAATCCCTGCATTCTCCCGGTCAGCTCAAGACGTGCTTCTCCCCAGCACGTCAGGCCTTTCCTACCCTCGTGCTTCTTCGACCGTTCGCTTTCAAATCCTAGGAATGACTGCCTTAACCCCCCTCCCCTTTGTTTCCATCAAACTCACCCCTTTGCCTCCACTAAACCACATGAGAAAAAAACGCCGGCATCGGAATAACAAAGCATCAACATAGAAATTAAGAGGGCTTGGGCTATCAGTCGGCTGCTTTGAAATAAAGAAGGTAAAGGATCAAGCGAGCATGACAATACTAATCCGTCTACAAAATACAAAGGTGCAGACTCTAAAATGATACAAACTGGTGTCTCTAGATAAACCGTGTGTCCTATGTTTTAATGCTGGATGAAACAGCGAAATTTCTCTCACGCTTCGTGGAAACAAAGAGAAAGGAGCACTAAAGCGAAATAAAAGTTGCGAAATGAAATTTAATATCTATGCCTGAATTCTAGAAATAAATCTCCGTAACAGTTTATATGAGCATTTTTGTGACGTTTCTCATAGTGATAAATTAAGTACCGTACTTACTTTATCCGAAAAAAGCAGTTACAACCCATGGTCAAGTTTCCGCAGGTTTTGGGCGTCTTAATATTTGACACCCTTTTCACAGATACTTCTTGAGACAGGAAAGTACAGGGTGTTTCAAAAAGAATGACCCGATCTCAAAGTAGTTGTGATGTGCCTGCCCAGCAGGACGCACACGACATAAAGGCAGATAGCAGCGACAACGAACGTCCGCGTAGCTCAATTGGTAGAGTGACTTATTCCGGAATGAGGGGACCCAGGTTCGAGCCCCGGCGTGGACAAAAATGACGGAGAAATTTACTTCGTTATATAGTATATTTATTAAGGCAAATGTGGGATAGTTACAAAACAAAGAGCCAAGTATGAAGGAAGGTCTAAAGTTTCACGCAGCACAATTACAAATGCTCAATGTGCCCTCCACCTGCTGCACGGACAACATCAAGCTGATAGCTGAATTCATCCCAAACGCGTCGGAGAGTGTCTTCATTCACAGAATTTACTGCGGCCGTGATTCTCGTTTGGAGCTCATCCAAGTTAGCGGGTAAAGGGGGAACATAAACACGGTCTTTTACGTACCCCCATAAAAAAGTCACATGGTGTGATGTCTGGAGATCTCGGAGGCCAAGTGTGTAGTGTAAATGAACGATGTCATCGCTCTGTCCACGTTATTTTATAAACAACGCACAGCTACTGAAAAATTGTGTTCCGACACCGCTGGGATCGAACCCCAAATCTCTCGATAACTAGTCGAGTGCGTTCGCATTTACGCTACGGCGTCAACAATTCTCAGCGCCATGCGTGGTTTATCAGTCAGCATCTGACTACACGAATCCGTATTGATGGTCTCAGCAACTGAGATGTTATCTGGTGGCATTTAACGCAACAGCTATTTAATTCCAGCTGATAAATTCAAAGGGCGATAGAAATGGTTAATATATGTCAAATACGTGAAGATAATGTAAATGGACGATGTCATCGCTCTGTCCACGTTATTTTATAAACAACGCATAGCGACTGAAAAAATGTGTTCCGTCACCGCTGGGATCGAACCCCAAAATTGTTGACGCCGCAGCGTAAATGCGAACGCACTCGACTAGTTATCGAAAGATCTGGGGTTCGATCCCAGCGGTGTCGGAACACAATTTTTCAGTCACTATGCGTTGTTTATAAAATAACGTAGACAGAGCGATGACATCGTACATTTACATTATCTCCACGTATTTGATATATATTAACGAAGTGTGTAGTGCCAAGTCATGGGGTTCCCTGCGTCCAATCCAACGCTGAGGCAATGTGTCGTTTGGAAACCGACGAACTTGGTGGGTCTAATGTGGCGGTACGCCGTCCTGCTTCAAAATGTAATCTTCAGAGTCGTCCTGTAGCTGTGGAAGTAGCCAGTCCTTCAGCATTGCAAGATAGGAGTTGCCCGTAACCGTGTTGTCCGCAAAAAAAGAAAGGGCCATAAACCTTTCTAACAGAAACCGCGCAAAAAACATTCAGTTTTGGTGAATCACGTTCATGTTGGAGAGTTTCATGTGGATTCTCCATTCCCCATATGCGAACATTGTGGTGCAAAACTTTCCCGCTTACATGAAAGGTTGTACCGTAACACGGACATGCTCTTTCTTTGAGCACGCAAAACTCTTTCTGTTGTCTCGACGCCATCTTCTCATTTACTAAGTGTAGCGGCTGTTTGGACGCTCGTGCTGCCATCTAGCTGTAGTCATAAGAAACACTGGGTCACGCCCGTAGACATGATACGAGTCGTATTCATCGGTGGTTCGTAGTTGCCGAGATATCCACTTTTCAAATCGGGACATTCTTTATGAAACACCCTGTAGTTGCAGAAAAAGTACATATCACTTTTGAATATTCCAGCAAACTGTTCAGTAGGAATACGTGTTATTTCCCTCAAAACGTTACCCCCCCCTCCCCGCCGCGGCTCACACACACGCTCGCGCAATTTTTTTTCATTTATACATAACACCGAAATGAATAGTATTCTAAACTTTGAGTGGTAGGTTTTTGGGTTTTAGTTAACATTCTATTGAAAAAGATGTGATTGCTACTTTTACATCTACATTTTTATGGGAACGCTACATAAATAAGAAACATTTTCTTTTTCGTTGCTGAGCCACAGGCACTGTGAAAAAAAAAAAAAAAAAGAGAAGAAAAAGAACGCTTGTTTGGTGAAGAAAAAATAATGAAGGTGAATATTAACGTATTGAGGTTTGTCTGTGAAAAACTGAAAATGTATCCTTGAAGAATTCCCTTTCAAAAACCAGAGGTGTTCCATTTGGGCAGCCTGCATATGTCTACATCATGCAACTTGCTTCAAAAGGAACACGTTGCCAGATTTCGAGAAAAACTGCCTGAGGCAATATATTTTGACTTCCATTCACTTCATTAGCTTTATGGAAGCACGCGAATTGGACGTGACCGACAATACATGGCAGCCGACCTTAACTTTTTCATTGTGTGACAGCACCTTATCTGCACATGTGACTATTGTTTCGAAAATCGCTTTCAGTTCGAAAAATGAAAATGTTTCTTTTCTCTCGCTGTTTGGGTTTCCCATATTGGCAACACATTCGGTTGCTCCCGTGAATGTAAAACGGCGTCTTTCGCTTTGAACGGGACAAAGGTCTATTCTTTCTTGCTGACAAGAAACAGTCAAGTGACGAAAGCGCGTCTTCCTTGTGCCGACGTATTAAAAGCATTGCACAAACGGGGAATTCTTGTTACATTTCGCTTGACAGCTGCTTCTGCAAATAGATTCGAATGAATCCATATGTTAGTCAGCTGTTTTGATGTAAAACTGCGATCAACAGCGCAAAATGCAAGCTGCCGACTTATGCTTACTCAGCGAGCAGTTGTAACAGTTCGAAAACTGCTGCAATAAAACATTTTCTTTTTTGTTGATAACTCGGGATATCATCAAATAATGCAAATTAATGCATGTCTGTGCTCTCTGGCAGATTCATAACCGACTGGAGGTATGTCAAAATGCGTTGCACTTTGTCCCAGTACAGGAAATACATAAAAATGCTGTGCTTGCACGCCTAAAAATAATTTAAGAAAAAAGGATGAATCGGATAAAATATGAATAATATGACCACATTCTATTGTTCCGTAACAACAGTTTCGCCATTCATTCAATAAAAATACGACTAAATGTGTTTTAATTGTTTGTAAGGGGCCGTCCATAAAGTACGTCCGATATTTCAGGGTTCCTGACAACCGGACAAAATGTGACATGGGGAAGAGGAGAGGTTTAGTAATTGGGACGTCCAGCGGTAAAAATACAGGGTGTCGGAGAATTATTGGACACATTACAAAATTATGGACAAAAAAAAGCTATGAGCATTTTCTGTTTTCCTATGTCACGTATTACTAACACGGTTTCGATATTTTTGTTTTGCAGAATTGTTATTCCCAGAATCCGATGGATGGCGCTAGTTGTGGCCTGATGAGGAATGTATGAGAAATGCGCAATCAGTAGTCATGTCATCCGTACAGCAGAAGGCGATGTGTGTATTATGGCATGTGGAATTAAAGTCTGTCATTAAAGTTAAAAGAAGGTACCGTTTAGAGTATCGTGGTAATCCTCCGTCAACGAATTCAATTAAGCGGTGGATGAAACAGTTTAAAGAAACTGGCAATGTGGAACGTCGTGGAGGAGCCGGTAGGCCTAGCGTTAGCGGTGAGACGGTCGACCAAGTCAATGGAAGTTTCCGACGAAGCCCCAGGAAATCCGATCGTAAAGCTAGCAGAGAACTGTGCATTCCGAAATCGACAGTTCACGATATCTTACACAAGAAATTAAAGTTCCATGCTTATAAAATTCAAATAGTGCAAAAGATGCATGTAAATGATCACACTCTGCGATACGATTTCGCTGTGGATATGCTGAATCGAGCGGAAAACAACAAAAACTTTCTCAGTGCTGTAATTTTTAGTGTTGAATCCACATTTCATGTATCAGGTATTGTGAATCGTCACAACTGTAGGATATGGGGCAGTGAACCCCCTCATGCTGCTATTGAACTGGAACGTGACTCTCCAAAAGTTAATACTTGGTACGCCGTATCAAAAAGAGAAGTGATTAGCCCTTTCTTCTTCTGCGAAAAAACCATAAATGGTGACATTTACTTGGATATGCTAGAAAATTTCGCTATACCCTAGATCAAAAGATATGACAACGTCGTTTTCCAACAAGACGGCGCTCCTCCGTATTGGCCAACGTGTATACGTAAGTGCCTAAATGAGCATTTCCCCAACAGATGGATTGGGCGTGGTGGTCCCATTCCGTGGCCTCCTCGCTTTCTAGATCTAACTCCATTGGTTTATTTTATGTGGGGTTATGTGAAGGATCGTATCTATCAGACGCTTTGTACTGATTTGTAGGAACTGAAGCAGCGTATCATAGCTGCTATGAATTCCATAACTCCTCAGATGCTTTCCAATACATGGCATGAAATCGAGTATCGCTCGGACGTACTACGAGCAACCAAGGAATCTCACATCGAAATTTATTAACTTGTGTAGTTACATTGTAAGTTAGTACAGTCAGTTTTTTTCTATCTGTTTAATGTTTTGGTACGTATAATTTTTTAATGTGTCCAATAATTCTCGGACACCCTGTATAGTGGATGGTATTTCTTCGTTTGGTTTTCTCTTTTCTTCTTCTTTTAATAGTTAGACAAAGGTATGAAATATTTCAGATTTCTGATGATATTTAGCTAAATCAGAATATTAATATTAAGTTCTCGTATTTGTGCTACCAAATCTATCGTGTTTTGTAGATGGTATAATCGGGAGTGTTGAAACCTTGAATGCGTGCGTTCATTTGTAGATCTTTATTTCAGAATGATAAAGTTTGGGTAACATTTGGGAATAAATAATAAATAATAAATATTTTCTGAAGCAAACGTGTAAATATATGGAAGATTCCTTTAAATAATTACACGTTTTCTTTCTGTTTCTCAACGGACTTCTAAAACCAGTCGTCAAAAATACAGGGGGGTTGCGGGAGTTAGGATGTACATTTTAGGGGGAGGGGTGTCAACAATCGGACAAAATGTGACAAAGGGGGGGGGGTAGTCTGAAAATAGTAAAAAATCCTGGACGTACTTTATGGACGGCCCCTAAGTGATTCATGGTTTATAAGGGAAGAAATACCATTTCCATGCGAAACTATACAGCAATTAGTAAGCAGAATACATGATTGAGAAAAGGTCACTGTGAGTGAAATTTTTAATGTAATATTTAAAAAAAACATGCTTGTGTTACTGATTTTTGTTGTTTCGCAATTTTTTTAGGGGGTGGAGGCTAGTGAGGCTATAGCTTAGGAGCCCACCTTACCAAAGCCCAGGAGGCATACCACTCCATAAAAAATATGCATCATCTCTCTTCATATTCTTCTGCTGGTTTTTTGTACAGTGTGTGTGTGTGTGTGTGTGTGTGTGTGTGTACACTCAATGCACAGGGTGATTCACTCGGGACTAAACATTTATTTTTTTTTTAATTAACTCAAAATTACAAAGGCACATTTGAATGAAATTAATCTAAAACATACTTCGATCCATGTAATAAAACATACATTGATTCTTTGCGAAAGATTGTCCCAATGATACGGTTTCGGGACACTTCACGCCAGACACCAATTTTCACTGGATGCAATGGCTCTTCATGAATGGCGTGGGGATTATCACTGGCCCCACAACCGTGTATTTTGCGAGTTTACATAGTCGGATAAATGGAACCATGCTTCGTCAGTAAACCTTGCTATGTCCAACAGGGCGGGGTTTTCGGCGAAAAATTTGGCAAACTATAGACAATATGCCAATCGCTTTGCAAAAATCCGGTGGCTGTAACTCGTTCTCAGCCGTGATACGATACGGCTTAATCTTCGCCTGTTTGGCTGCTCTTTGACATGTCGAAAATACAATCGTTCAGTCTCTTGGGATAGCCGCCGAATAGATTTTCGTGGAGATTCCAATAACAGCTGCATCCATCCTGTATTGTGTCCTCGGCCATCTGGGTTCGCCCGCCCGTGTGCGGATCCAACAAGCTTCCCATTCTCTCCAGCTTATTCGCAAATTTCAAAATGGTGGCTCTGGTGGATGGTTTAGTCCCACCGAATTTATTCAGATACTCCTTCTGACTTTGTTTATAGAAACTGGTTATCCAGGACTGACGCACAATGAACACGCGGTTTTCAATTGAGTACACCATCTCCTTTCGACCTCCTCGCTTAAACTGTCTGCGGAGACATGCTATTTCCCTACCACTACTAGACAGATGGCGCGTCAGTGCGGTGCGACCCAGCAGCGGGAGAGACATTTTATTCACAGGCAATGCATAGCGACTGCTTCGTCATGGAATACAGAACCGCTCCGTTCGGGTTTAACGCTCATCGTATATTCCCCATCTCATGTATTCCACATAATAAGTGTTCAGTCCCGAGTGACCCAAACACCCAGCTGCCGGAGAAACATTTTATTCACAGGTAATGAATGTCGACTGCTTCGTCAGGGAATAAAGAACCGCTCCGTTCGGGTTTCACGCTCATCGTATGTTCCCCATCTCATGTATTCCACATAATAAGTGTTCAGTCCCGGGTGAATCACCCTGTACAAAACATTAGAGAAACCTAGCTGATAGCGAGTTGATCCTCTTCTCGCGCGAATA
The DNA here is from genome assembly GCA_039090855.1 of Macrothele yani. Taxonomy (NCBI): domain Eukaryota; kingdom Metazoa; phylum Arthropoda; class Arachnida; order Araneae; family Macrothelidae; genus Macrothele; species Macrothele yani. The sequence continues at coordinate 35,713,582 of CM077029.1, forward strand.
ACAGCTTTTGCATTCCGAGTCATCACATCCACAAGATACTCTAGTGTTTCCGGAAGTAATGCCAGCCATGCCTGTTGCAGCATTGTCCACAACTCCTCCCGAGACGTCAGTCCTGGATCCATGGATCTGATGTTCAGTTTCACGGCATCCCAGAGAGCTTCCACGAGGTTTAAATCCGGGGACCTTGGGGGTCACTGGATGGTTCCAAACTCAGATGAGTTTTCCTCGAACCATACCTGGATGGTTGCTGCCCGGTGGGGTGGAGCATTGTCCTACTAAGGCAAATCATCAGCCACAGTATGCGCGAAGGCCATGAAAGCATGCAGGTGATAAGCCAGCACATGGTGATAGCGCGCAGCGGTTGAGGACTTCTCCAGAAACTCTAAGGGACCTAATGTGTACCATGAGAAGGCTCCCCAGACCACCACAGAGCCATCCACCAAAGCCGACCTGACACGACGGATCCATGGCCTCATGCTGTCGACGCCACACCTGCATCCTCCCGTCAGCTCGGTGCAACTGAAAACAGGTTCATCTGACCACACGACTCAGCACCACTCCACAGAGGTCCGGTTTTGATGTTCCTGATCCATTTCGATGCGCAGTAGCGAAGGCATTTTTGGGGCGGCTCGCGCATGACGTAGCTGTGGAGGCAGATTCATTTGCTCTGATGTTTGTTTACATTTGCGATTGCTATTAGTCTTGGTTTTATTAAGCAGTTTTGAATTAATTCTTTGTGATCAAGAGTCATATTTTTATGCGATAAGATAAAGATAACTATTGTGGTTACAAAAGGTAAGCGTTATAAGATTACTACTGATTTAACAAAACGGAAGCATTGTATTGCCGTGTGTTTGCTAGAAAACTTAACGACCCCACCATTCTGTGCTATTATTTGGAAAGAACGATGCCCAACTGTGCGGTTGCTCTGTGTCCATCGCAGAATTTTTTAAATATATGGAAACGAAGATATTTGTATATGGCGAAGATATTTGTATCGGTTCCCAACATTTTGGGAAATGTTTTCTCCATTGCATTTTTTGTTTGCCTTTTCAATACGTTGGACCACCCCCATAAAGAAATCTTGGGTGCACCACTGATGTACTTAGCCTAAAATTTGTATTAATCGGCATATTAAAAACTAGTGGTAGGCTACATTTTCATTGTTGTTGTGCATTGGAGGGTTCGAATACTTATGTCTAAACTTCTGAGAAATGTTCTATTAAACTGTTTGCGAATCTTCAGAAATTAATTTGTTTAGAAAAAAACTGTTCAGTGTTCAAAACGAAAACGTTCATTCACTGCAGTAAAAGTCAAAATATACAGGTTGCATCACCGAAATTTTAGTGACTTTCTAAGTAAATTTCAAGCAAAATTTCTATCCCAATTTTTAAAAATGCTCGCCATTTCGAGGTAGAAATGTAAAATCGAAATAAAAAAATTAGCAATGCACTGTGTAAAATCAGATTCGTCTACGTTTCGGTAACGAAAGAAACATAGATTTCTGGTATAATTCAATAGAAACTTTTATTTTGTATCTAAATTTTATGTCTCATGAGCTATCCATGAGAATAGTTCTGACGCTAGTTTTTAAAACTGCGCAAATTAGAAAAGATCGCGGAATTTTTTTGTCGATATAAATTCTTTATTTGTTTTGGAAAAAACCTCAGGTCCCCACCGTGTTTTTTCACAAACGCATATGACAAACTGTGAACGTAACTCTATTATGTTAGTTAAGAATTCATTCTGAACTGGACATTTTTCTTTTCATTAAAAAATGCACGGCGAAGTAAAAAATTTTTAATGGAGAAAAATTTCAGCTTTTGCTTATATAAATTTTAAATTCCTCTCTATGCCTTGAGCTACGCATATGAACGCTGTGCTTTGGTTTGGCTCCGTGCATCCCACAGTCTCCACAGTGACGTCAAATGAAAGAGCCAATGAGAGTGTAGATCGCCAATGGACCCAACCTAAGAGATATCTAAGAACCTTGCTGGCATAAAGCGAGGACGTAATTTCCGATGACGAGTAGTCAGCAGTGACGTACGAGAAGGGCGTCGGCTCCCAAAGCCCATGGTATGAAATGTGCGCCATACCGTTCACTCGCTGACGCTGCTTGCGCCTCCGACATTTAACATGGATGTGATTTGCGCCCCTGTTACCAGGCGATCGGTCTGTACGAGCCTGGATAGTCTACGTTGACCCCGATCATCAATGGCGTACAGTTGTCCACCGCTTGTTCTCTGGGCTCTCTCTGTACTGATTCAAAAAATGCAGAATAAACCAGCACTGAAGAATGAGAGTCGAGCCCTGGTACAAAAGTGCCAGGGTATTGATGTATTGATTGAAAGAAATAGTTTTATCTACTCGTAAAAGTTTTTATTTTTATTGACCTACACCCTTGAAGTGTAGGCCGATAAAAATAAAAACTTTTACGAGTAGATAAAATTATTTCTTTCAATCAAATACTTTACAGATGTCATTTTGTGAAATTACGCAAATTTTGTATCCACAGAGCAAGTTCAAAATCCCGTTACAGTGAAACTAGCCAATGTCATGTGACACGATGTGTTTCTCTCTGTCACTTCTCCTGCAATTTTTGTGCAATAAGCTTTGCTTGCAGCATTTGTTATTCATCCCCATTGTCATTGCATTGTATATACCATCGTTTTTTAACAGTTTGTATTATTTCCCAGTGAGACGCCCAACGCTGTACGTCTCCCTCTTATGTTTTCTTATGATGAATAATAATAAAGCAATTTTGAAACCTTGAAAAAAAAAAAAAAAAAAAAAAGAAAAGAAACTTCCACTAACGGACACTTCTTAATAGCGGACATCCCTCTATAACTGACAATTTTTTATTCCCGGCTGAAATGCATATAACGGACGCGGACACACTTACAGTACAATATAACGGACAATTTGCTTTCGATTGTAGGAATTTCTAGGGGATGTGATTCGTCCAAACTCGCAAACATTTTCCTGTTTTTTTTTTTGTTTACCCTTCCTCATTCCCTATCTTAACCGTTTTGTTCCCGAAGCCTAGCGAATTTTGATATGCTAAGTGCTATGTACCCTGGGTAAATGGCCAAAATCGCTGGAAAAAGGATTAACGTTCGTGCTCATCAGACAGACAGTCCGACCCTCTTTTTGCATACGTACATCTGAGTCTGACCAGGAGAAACTGCCTTCTAGCTCCTCAGGTGCTCTCAATGGGGTTGAGACCTCAGAAATGCGGGCCAGCGCCCAAGGCTGGCTAATTCGGGAACGGTAATTGGATTGAAACACATGCAGACACAATTCAGGAGTGGGTGGGAGGGACTTACTTTTTGTTGTTTGGTAAGGTCAAGGTCAGTGCACAGGGATCAATTTCAAGTGCAGATTACTAGAAATCGCATTTGTTTGAAATAATCATGTAAGTTTTTTCTCGTCAAGTGAGCTGTGAAGCAAAGATTTCTCAAACATCGATTCTGAAATGTCGCACAAAGGTAGGCGCTTGACTCTAAAAGAAAAAAGTTGAAATAGTGGAGCTGAGTGAAAAGGAAAGATTAAGTGTGCTCATTTTAGAAGATAAACTGCGCATTGGAAAAACGTGAGTGAAGTCTTGAAATCTTGGCAAGATTGTAATGAAAACTAGAAATTTAAGAGAGATTTCTCTAAAACTGATGGTTTAGCTGTGGACACTTTCCTATGAATGGTTTTGCTGCGGTAGAGCCACCAACATTCTTTATCAGAGACTTTAATTTGTTTGAACGGCTTTAGAAATCGCAAATGAATTAGGATTCACAGAATTCAAAGCTTCAGGCGGCAGGCTAGAAATTCATTAAGGAAACAAAATTTCACGAGAATGTAATAGGCAGACAACAATACTTGATTACAAATTTTGAAGATGACAATCCGATTTTTGGCGTAAATGTGACAAGGATGGTAAGTTAGACAATATCCCAAAACTTGAAAATTTTTCATCGTCCTGGAGCGGGACTCGAATCCGCGTCTCCCAGAAAACGCCCGGGTATGCTAACCACTACACCACTCAGAACGACCAAGTTTCAAGTTTCCGATCAATTTGAAACTTGGTCGTTCTGTGTGGTGTAGTGGTTATCATACCCGAGCGTTTTCTGGGAGACGCGGGTTCGAGTCCCGCTCCAGGACGATGAACAATTTTCAAGTTTTGGGATATTGTCTAACTTACCATCCTTGTCACATTTACGCCAAAATCGGATTGTCATCTTCAAAATTTGTATTATACGGCGTAATCCCGTATTTATTTCATGATTTATCTGCTTCTCCGGGCAAACACGGGATAAGATTCTTAACCTCCAGATTCGCTAAACATGAATGCCGGTTGCTTCGACTGGCAAATCCTGTGATGGTTATATTCAAATTGATCGGAAACTTGAAACTTGGTCGTTCTGGGTGGTGTACTGGTTAGCATACCCGGGGGTTTTCTAGGAGACGCGGTTTCGAGTCCCGCTCCAGGACGATAAAACAGATTTTAAAGTTTTCGGATATTTTCTGACTTACCATGCTTGTCACATTTACGCCAAAAATCGGATTGTCATCTTCAAAATTAGTATTATATGGCGTAATCTTGTATTTTTTTCATAATACTTGATTATTTTGCTTCTTATGTTTTGACGGATATTTTTTAATAAAGGTTAGTACAAGTTTGCTTAAGAGCGGCTACAGCACTATAGATCATATCCATGTACTGAGAGAACTAATTGAAAGAACAAGAGAATATGAACTCCCATTATGCATGGCTTTTATTGACTAAAAAAAGGCCTTCGATTCCGTGAAACCATCAGCAGTAACAATGGCTTTGAAGCCCTGTGGTATTGAAGATGCATACATTAGCGTTATCAATAACATATATGAAAATGCAAGTGCAAAGGTTCGGATATTTGAGGATACAGCACAAATAAGAATTGGAAAGGGGGTGAGACAAGGTGACACCGTATCTTCTAAGCTCTTTAACGCCACATTGCAAAATGTCTTTCAATCATTGAACTGGGAAAACAAAGGGATAAAGATGAATGGAGATTACTTAACTCACCTTCGATTTGCTGATGAAGTAGTCATCTTTGCAACTACCCCTTCAGAGCTGCAGAGTATGATCCAAGAACTTGCTGACAAGAGTAAAGAAGTGGGATTAAAAATGAACTTTCAGAAGGCAAAAGTGTTGTACAATGCTTTTACAAGAAACAAAAGATTTATCGATTGACGGAGAAAAGCTTGAGGCAACCGATTCCTACATTTATCTTGGGCAGCATATATCAAGTGAGGGTTACATTGATGAAGAAATCAATCGTCGTATAAAACTTGGATGGAGAGCTTTTGGAAGAAACAGTACAATTTTTAAGAGCAGTATGCCATTATGTCTCAAAAGAAAAGTGTTTAATCAATGCATCCTGCCAGTGCTTACGTATCGAGCAGAGCCATGGACCTTAACTAAAAATGACATACAAAGACTGCAGACAACTCAAACAAGCATGGAGAGATTCATGCTTGGAGTAACCAGGAAATATAAGAAGAGGAACTTGTGGATAAGTAAAATGATGTACAATGCTTTTACAGAAAACGAAGATTTATCGATTGATGGAGAAAAGGAGTGAACGACATCATGACCAGAGTGAAATCACTGAAATGGCAATGGGCTGGGCATGTTGCCAGAAGAACGGACCACCGATGGACAACCGAAATTTTAGACTGGAATCCAAGGGACAGGAAAAGACCCAGAAGAAGACCCCATGGGAGATGGATGGATGAAATTCGAAAGTATGCTGGAGTGACATGTGGGAGACAGGCCCAAGACAGACAATTGTGGAAGAAATTAGGGAGTCCTTCATCCAGCAGTGGATTGATAAATGGTTGATGATGATGATTTACTTATCTTTTAAACTGCTTTTACGTTATGAACATAGTACGTGTATACTGCCACAAAGCATGATTTTCTCAATAGCGGACACTCTTAAATAACGGACAGTTTTTCTTTCCCCTTCGATGTCCGCTATTTGGAAGCTTTACTGTATTAGTGAGTCAAAAGTTCGTCCCGTGTTGAGCTACACGTAATGTTGGGCCTCTAGTCCTGTGTGAAACACGAGGCGCCAGCGTCGACTGGTTACCCCAATGACGCAAAACATACGAGGCTGGTGTCCTGCATTTGTCACGGAGCCACAGTGCGTTACCAAGTGAGCTGAAATTTGAGGTCGATAAACGTGCTATTTGGGTGCTCCTACACTATTATTGGGATAAACGGTTAAACGTTGCAGCAGCAGTGAGCGAAATTTGTGCAGTTGAAGGCGATGAAACAATGGACACCGGCACTTAACGAAAATTGATATATCGTTTGAATGCTGGGGACACCAGTCTCGTAGACAAGCCGAGGTCAGGACGTTCTACGACCACCAACACTGACATCCTAATCGAAGCTGTGACAGCGAACCCCAGTACCAGTACACGGCAATTGGAAGCTGAGGTGAGGTGTTCCCAATTCACCATCGGCCGTCACTTGCACCAGCGCGGTTTCTCCTCCAGGTGTCATCGAATGGTTCCCCATTAATTGACACCTCAGCAGGCGGAACAACGTGTCTCTCTCTCTCTCTGTCTCGGATGGTGTCAAATACATAGGACAACAGGTTTGGGCGTCGTATGTCACAAGTGATGAAAAGAGGATATTCCTATGTTATCCTTCCACTGGCTGGGAACTAGTGGCTGAGGTCGCTCCAGGAAGCACAGCTATTGATGCAAAGAGGTGATTCAAGAGGAATGTCATACTTTGCATTTGGTAGAATTGTGAGGGTCCAGTGCACTAGGGACCCGTGCCAGCTGGTCAATCTGTGGAAGCGAGAACCTTTTATGCTGAGAAACTGCCCAGGAAGTTCTGCTCCAAAGCTACCCAACGTTCAATAGGAAGCTGGCGTTCCTGCAAGTAGATAATGCCCCTGGTCACATCTCCTTCTCCATCCTCCATATGTTGTGACGTATATCTCAGCCACGTTCTATAAAGGTTATTATAATAAATAGCCAAAAGTAAATCTGAAGGAAAATTTTGAATTTGGACTAAAATTTAACTTTGGGTGATGGGTAGATGCATTTCGAAACAAAAATATTTTCTAAGTATTAGAAAGGCCATGAACATCCCAACAAAAATGCATCTAAACATTTACATTCCACAAGCAGTTATTGAAAAGTTTGCGTTGTTTGTGTTCACGCAGAATTGAGTCATCTGAAAGTGCAAAAATAAGTGAATATTGTTGCATGTGTTTGAAAATGTGTCACAATAAATCACAGGATAAAATGTACTCGTTCAATGACAACTTGTGGAGGCGGTGAAAGTCAATTTGAAAGGATAGGACAAAAATTGCAGTTATGAAATACCTTATAATACCAGGGTTCGGATCGATAGATTTAGTCAAGCTAAGGGTGAATACAAGGGTCCAAGTCATGAAAGACAACAGCACACAAAATTTCTCACACTGTCCATTAGCAGAGGGATGATATGGGCTACAATTCAACTTTTTGATACCCGGCCTCTCATAGACTTTCATCATGGCTGCCGACAGAAAGTTTGTGCCCCTGTCTGTCAACAATTTGGCTGGCACACCATGTGAAGCAATGAATTTTTCTATGAGGACCTGGGCTATCGTTTCACTCTTTGTGTCTGTTAACGCATAGGCTTCTGGCCAACGAGTAAAGTAGTCAGTGATAACTAGAATGAATCTATTTCCTGACATGGTGGTGACCAGAGGTCCCACAACATCCATAGCAATTTTCTCGAAGGGACGGCTAGGAAGCTCTGCCCTTACCAAAGGTGCCTTTTTACCAGGTTTGTAAGCTCTTTTACTTAAGCAGCTGTGACAGCTGTCTACGTATGCCTTAACCACTGAGTACATGTTGTGGAAGTAGAATCGGGAGCGTACCCGCTCCAATGTTCTGTTGAACCCCGGATGAGCCACAGTTTCCGAGTCGTGGCACTGCTCCAAAATCTCTTCCACCATAGTTTCTGGTATGACCAGCTGTTCTCGTGGTTGATTCCTGGTATCTCCTGACCTGGGCAATACGTAGTGCCATAAGAGTCCATCCTGTAGGTAAAACTCATCTGAGACCTTGAGTTTACCCAGCTCGCCCTTTCCTTCCAGCAACTCAATCTGTTTATTCCACCTGCTATCCTGCCCCTGCAATTCCTTCACTCTTGTCCGTTCCTCTGCCTTTCTTGCTGCCGACTGCTCCACCACTTCGGTGGTCAGCACATTCCTAGACAGATAGTCATCAAGTCCTTTTAGAAAGATTCAGGCTTTCTCGACGTCAGATTCAGGCTTTCTCGACGTCAGATTCAGGCTTTCTCGACGTCAGATTCAGGCATTTTTTCCTCGACGTCAGATTCAGGCTGCAAGATCAAAAAACGTCCCCACGCCTCGAGAACAAAGTGGCCAGTCATTTTTATGTCTTTCCTGCCGGCCAAGTCCTAAAGCCTGGCTGGGTGGATTGCCCGTCAACGGATTCCTTTTTTTCTGCTGCCCCCTCCCCACCAAAAAGGCGAGGAGAGAAAAATTAGCTTTCCCCTGCCTTTAGAAAGATTCAGGCTTTCTCGACGTCAGATTCAGGCTTTCTCGACGTCAGATTCAAGCATTTTTTTCTCGACGTCAGATTCAGGCATTTTTTCCTCGACGTCAAATTCAGGCTGCAAGATCAAAAAACGTCCCCACGCCTCGAGAACAAAGTGGCCAGCCATTCTTATGTCTTTCCTGCCGGCCAGGTCCTAAAGCCCGGCTGGGTGGATTGCCCGTCAACGGATTCCTTTTTTTTTTCTGCTGCCCCCTCCCCGCCAAAAAGGCAAGGAGAGAAAAATTAACGTTCCCCTGCCAACTGCCGACCAGCTCGTGAAGCGACCAGAACAAAAAGTGTCCTCTCAACGGATAAAACTCTGGGGTGCTTGAAACCGCTGACCCCTCCCATTGGTCGAAACTTCAGCCTAGTAACTAACGGCTTCCCAACGGAATTTCACTCCCACGCAAGCCAGGGGTGACACTCTGACCTTCAACACGTAGGGACCCAGCCTTTGACATTGAGGTCTAAAAATAGATTCTGTTGCTGAATTCCTTACCCCAAAAGACGAAAAGATGTTGCACTTTTGGGCGACCTTTCGCGACGTTGGGAAACAGGAACGAAAAATGGCGAAATGAAGAATTCTTGCTTTGCAGAAAATCACTAATATTAATTTTCTTTTTCTCTCGTTCCGTGATTTTAACTAAAATTAATTTTGATTCTCTGAGCTGCACACCTACTCGCCTTTTCCTATCGCGATAAAAGAGCAGATAAAATAATTATTTTCAAAACCCCAAAGTCAGTTAAATCAAATATTATTCTCTTTTTCTTTTTTTCTAACATAAAATTTTTTTTTTCTGGTTGTGATTAAGACAAGCGAATTTTGTGCACTAATTCCCCTGCCTTTCAACCAGGAATTGTCTTCTAACGTATGTCATGGGAGAAAATTTTTGCATTAATTAATCTCTGATAAACCAACAGAAAGATTGATCAGGTCTCTCCGAAATTCATCAGAGGTTAAAATTTTCGCCATGACACATACAGTCCGGATCTTACTCCATCGGACTACTTCCTGCTTACTTATATAACCCATTTCCTACAAAGAGGACACTTTTCTTCAGTGACGGAAATGGAATGTGGCATCAGAGAGTTTCTGTCCTCGAAATCCGCTGAGGACGTTGGCAGTAGACTATCGAAAACAACGGCCTGTACTTTGCAAACACGAGGTAATTGTGTGTGGCTTTTTTAGCTGCAAACGGGACTAGCTGTTGACTTACCCTGGTAAAATGTGTTTTCGCTTTCTGTACAGTAGAAAGTTTATGTTGCTCAAGTGATAAGAATTGTTCCCAATGCACCAAAGAGAGTGATAAGAATTGTTCCCAATGCACCAAAGAGAGTGATAAGAATTGTTCCCTATGCACTAAAGAGAGTGATAAGAATTGTCCCCAATGTACCAAAAATGGGCCAAGGCATCGGGAAAGGTAATAATTAATAAGCAAACAATGATGTTTGTTAAATATCGTTCAGAAACGCAATATAAAAAATTCTCATGATGTCGAAATGTTGAACTTCGGTTCATTATGTTTCACTATTGCGCTCTGAATATTCGCTTTTGCTGTTTCCTGCTTCTTAAAAACGGTAGCACTGACGTTTTGCTCTATTTGTTGGCACCGAAAGCATCCAGAAGCAAATAAATTGAGATTTTTTGTTTGTTTGTTTTATTTGTTTGTTTTTTGTTATCCTGTATTGTTTTCAATGGGCACATGTGAAAAATTCACGCGACCGGTAAATGATTCCATCGGTGCTTCGTATGCGGTCCTGTGACGTCGAACGAAGTAATCTGATCGAATTATCTCAATCCTCAGTTCTAGAGCTGCTCCTTATTTGAAAAGAATTGACGAAAACACAATGGGATCTCCCCATCGCTGTTGACTGGAGATCAGATTACCTGATATCTTAATTGGTTTGTGAGGGAAAGAGGTAAAAATTTAAGGGCATTATTCTTTTAAATCACGCAACGGAAACTCAGTTCCGAATGCATTTCGTTCATAATGAATCTGTTCTCGCAAACTCACGAAAAGAGCTAACGTGAACAGGTTTTTTAATTACTGCATACGCAGAAGTGTGGCCCATATCTGAAAGAGATTCGTTTCACAGATGGCTAAACTAAAAAAAAAATATGAATGAATGAATGAACAAAGCAGAATTTCCCTCTTAATCCAAAGCGGAATATGTGTACTGAGATTTCCGTACAATCCTATGCCGCATTTCTACAATACCATATTCTTCAAGGGCACTTCAAGAATAAATCGAGAAAAACAGATCTTAGTACAAAGATTCCAAAGAAAATGAATTTGAATCATAAACACTTGGTCTTTTAAAGCATGTGGGATACGTTTCCATAATCGTCTAATTAGAGTGTTCTTGACTAAAGGGGTGACTATGGACCGGGACTGATGATCGTATGGATCCCTGTCTTTCTCCCATGTTTAACAGGGGCCTTTTTTAAAATTATTTCTGGAAATGATCTAATTAATTGTTGCTTAATTTAATTATTTTTTAATTTAAACAACAATTAATATGATTAAAAGTTTATTTAATTAATTATCGTTTTTTTATGTTATTATTGTTATTTGTAGATATTTTTGTTATTATTGTTATTTGTAGATATTTTTGTTATTATTGTTATTCCGCAGATATTGCTCGAAACAGAAACATGAGCTTACGCCCCCTGGTGACAGATTTATGCGTTAAGAAAAATTTGAAATTATGTGAGAAATATTTCGCAGCGGAAACGCTCTCCAAGAAAGAAATAATTTTTCAAATCTGACTGTCTTAGAAGCAGAGATATCGATAAAAATAAAATATTCTACGCCACTGGCGGGACGAACCATGCATTATTTTAAGAAAAAAGTATTCCAAACGGTTTTTCGATGTAAGCGGTATCGGTCCACGAAAGAACTTTTTCAATCGAGTTTTCAGGAGCTCAGATTTTGCTGTAAATACATCACAAATAGAAATTAACACTTACGCCCACTGGTGGCCAAACCATTCTTTACCAACTATTAGAAATTATATGCAAAGCATTTCCCATCAGAAGCATGTGTATGCGATGCAGGAAGAATTATTCAAACCGGAGTTTTAGAAGCAGAGATATCGGTGAAAACGCAATTTCTCTTAACGCCCCCTAGGAGAAAATCTGTGAATTACTTGACAATTTTGATATTATATGAAAAACATTTTGCACCGGAAACGCTATAAGAAGGAATTTTTCAATTCGGACTCTTGGAAGCTGGCGCCTTTAACAAGTGAGCCACGAACGCTGGGAAATCCGACTCACGTGCATCGTGAAACGAATTTCGCGGTGATGAAATTTTGTTTTTTGTCATTAATGCGTGTGATTTAGTCATTTTATTTTCTGTTGGAGCTTATTTTTTTCTTAATAGGTTAGTAATATATATATATATATATATATATATATATATATTTCTGTAGGTGGACTTTTCACAAATTAAGCATTTTTCATCCTAATTTTTCGAAGCAACAAAGTGCTTTGCAACTTGATTTTTTTTAAATGACAATGACTTTCAGTGATCTTTAAAATAGGGGAAATGCACTTCCTTTATAATATTATTTTTCATAAAAAAAAATTACATAAAGTTTAGTCTTGATAGCTATAATAGCTTTTGCCTTAAGTTGACCAAAGACTAATACATAGACATCGTATAATCATCTGTATAATAAGTTTAGTGCCCCGTTTCTTACAGTAATACAACATTTAATAAATAACCCCGTGTGCAAAATAGGGGAGAGGAGAAGAAACATCCCGAGCCACAATAAACAAAATTCATGAGATATGCGATATGCTATCCACAGTGTTCAATCTCGCTACGGAACTTCGAAATTCGACAGACGATTGAAATTTAAAAATTTAATCAAACCCCAAGTATTATCACCAATCGCTCCATTATTTTCTCATCATACGGACGGAAAGAGTGAGAACGAATATTTTCCGGTATTATATGAAAGGAATTGCGGAAAAGTTTCTGAAAATTCAGAATTTTCCGTTAACACATCTCTAAAACGGTCATTTACCGTCAATATAAGAAAGAAACTGCGGAAAGGTTTCTGAAAAATTCAGAATTTTCCCGTGGTACGAGAAATCCGTGAAGTTCAGGTTTCTTTCCGTCATTTCACGGAAAAGTTTGTATCTGAAATACGCTTCGTTAATTCACGAAAGAAATGACGGAAAGTTTCCCGTGGATTTCAGAAAATGTTTTACCCTGTGGCTGGCGTCGCCATGACTGAATAAAACCTTTATAATAGGCTACGTCTGTCCCTAACGCTGTGACGTCATTCAGTACTTGCAGCGCCAACTGATTTTATCCGGTGGCCGAAATTGGAATTGAGCTCACCGCTATCGAGCGAGACGTAAAATCAAGGAGAAATACCGGAAAATAAAATAAAGTTAGTAAGACAAATGACTTCATCTGTGGCAACACGCACGTGATCGAACAACTGTCTGCGACGTTTGTTTTGTTACGTAGGTGTTATGTCGTGTTTTATTTCATTTTTTTTTTCGCATTTTAGAGTAATATGAATTTTAAATTACCGTGACCGTCATATGACGGGTTAAAATGTATTGACCTTATAATAAACTTCTATCATAAGAGTATTGAAGAGGAATATTACGAAAATTTTATTGTTGGTGACCTATCTTATAGAGTGCCCATTAATAATTCTACTGCGTATTATAGTTATGTATATGTATTTTACAATTGGTGTTATTGTAAATACATATACATAACTATAATAGTTTCAGTCAGAAGACGACGAAACATCTGTTTATTGTCTTGATTGCAGAAACGTTTGTTCGTGCACGAAGTGTGCTTACAGTAATTTATTAACTTTGCTGTTTACGAAAAATAAATGGCATGCTACTAAACTGGAGAATAAAAGGGGTGGGGGTGAAATCCAGGACAGTATCCTCCCAATTATGCTCTATCTAAAGGGAATGAAAAAGAGGAGGAAAGAAAATATAAAACTTGGAAATCTAGTTGATCATATCTAACTGCCGCAGGTTGATTAAATCCTAACGATTATTCACCACGAAAGGTGCCATGTCCGTTATGATCAGTACGTTATTGTTTTCTCCGCTGCAGTAATCACGTGCTTCTGAGAAAAAAAAAGCACGATCTGCATTTAATAATGATTAGGTACTGCGAAACAAAAGTCAAAGGTGTGATGTTGGATTATTAATTGCCAGCACGTAAAGACAATCGCGGTCGTGGAGCCAAGCCATCACGGATGTGCATTGATTAATTTATTAAATACTGATTAATCGGTTTACATGAGTTACTGAACAATACGTCTCCTGCAATAAATTATAGTGCAAATATACTGTTTGGTATTATAGCAGTATTGTTTGTTATCTGTCTGATCAGTGTTATCGGAACTCCAACTACCATATATGAAAAGAAGTTTCCGCTGTATGCGTCAAATTTGACAACACGCACGCTTACGCGGTTACCACAAATAGTCAGGTAAGTTCACGAAGCTTTCGTTACGGAAGTGCGCATGCGTGGAAAAGCGAAGTCGTGACATACATCAGCATAATCTCTCACCTCTAATAACGGAACATAATGCGCGTGTATGCTTGAAGGCAATAACTTCAAAACTTTAAGATATAGTGCTATGAACTTCTTCATTGTGCATTAAAGAGATTCTGAAGGTCGGTACTTAATGCATCATTACCTATACAATGTTTATTACTCACTTCATAAAGAGGCCTTCGAATTTTGATTACTTAATTAACAAAATGAAAGAATTTATTAGTGGATATTATAAGCCTGGGAGTTTCTGTCTCTCTTTCTCGTTTTAGTTTCAGCTTGTTTTATTGTCTTAATGCAACACATTAACTAGTAAAAATTGCTAGTAATCATTGAGAAATAAAAATTGGTATTTTTATTACTTTATCTCACCATCATCATCATCCATTCTCAATCCACTGCTGGATGAAGTTCTCCCCAAGTCTCTTCCACAACTCTAGGTCTTGAGCAATTCTCTCACATGTCACTCCAGCACGCTTCCGAATTTTATTCATTCACCTCCCACGTGGTCTTCTTTTGGGTCTTTTCCTGTCTGTTGGATTACAGTCTAGTATTTCAGTTGCTCAGTGCTTCTCAGTTCTTTTAGTAACATGCCCAGCCCGGGCACGTGTCCAGGATTTCTGTTTGGGAAGGGGAGTCCATAAAAATTGCATATCTATATACTCCGAGTGATCACTGAATTATGACCACCCCTATCAAAACTGGATGCGACCAGTTCACCATGTAATTTACGAGAAGGCGCGATTAGTCGACCTACGTAGTATAAACAGGGGCGCACCCAAAAATTCGGAATGGGGCTCTGCAAGTAAAAATGCTCATGTAGGTGTACTTACGCAACGTGACTGTTATAATAAATGTTTTGATCTGTGAAAGAATTTATTACATTGTATTCACGAATTATCCAGCTGCAAATGGTGTTTTCATTGTTATTTCTACTTTTAATAAAAATACATATTTTAAAAAAGGAGTTAACCACAAATGCAATTATTTCATCTATTGCTAAATTATAGCTTCAGAGAATGTATTTTAGAACAAATTGTATAATGCGTGATTTCATCAATTAGGAAAATTGGAGAACAGTAGGAGTGTTAGGAATATTTCGTGTGGGTCACCGATAGTGTCGAAATCATATTACAAAACACTTGGCCTCATGGGGATCCGGACCCGGGACCCCGATGTGCCCCTGAGTATAAAGGGTGTGAGTGGAGCAGTAAGTAGTAAAATTCGGAGCGTGATAGGTAAACGGAAGGATTTATCGGACTTTGAGAAAGGGCAGATTGTGGGAGCTCGAAGAACGTATGCCTCGTTTTCCCAAACTGCTGAACTAGTGAGATGTTCGCGATCCCACCGTAGTTAAAGTGTATTAGAACTGGCGTGAAAATGGTCAAACAAAGACCCGGAGGCAAAACTGCACATGACAGCGAAAGGTTGATGTGAGACGTGAGCGCCGGGTCCGACGACTCGCACAGGCCAAGAGACACAGCACTGTTTAACAGTTGACTATACCCAATACAACAGTGGTCAAACCAAAACAGTATCTGCCATGACCCTACGGTGCATGCTTGCACGTATAGGCTATAACAGGAGGCGACCCCTACAACATCCTCTCCTAACTACGGTTCATCGGCGCAAAAGACTCGCCTGGTGCAAAGATTACGCAAGTTTGACGTCGGATGACTGGAAAAAAGTGTGCTGGTCTGACGAGTAGCGTTTTTTACTCCACTCCGTGGATGGTCCTGCATGGTCTCCACATTGCAAGCCAGTAAAGGCGGTTGTGTGGTTTGGGGCATGTTTACCTGGCAGGAACTTGGACTCCTGGTGCATGTGGAACAACGTATGACTGGTTCCCACAATCGTGAATTGTTTACTGACTCTGTACATCCAGCAGTGTTGCACTTTTTCCCGAATGGCGACGATGTCTTCCAAGATGGCAATGCGCCGAGCCACAGTTCCACTGTTGTGAAGAAATGGTTTGACAAACACAGTTCAGACTTCCGGCACATCGATTGGCCACAAAACTCCCCCGATAACAACCCCATAGAGCACTTGTGGGACACTATGGAACGGCATATCATGCGTATCGTTACACCAGTCACCTCAATACCTTCATTACAGGCCGAATTACACGCAGCTTGATTGGCCATACGCTGTTAAAGATTTTGTGGAAAATTGCACCAAAACGTGGTGCCACTCCATCTGGACCACTTTCTGAGAAAAGATACGCCATTGTGTTTTGAAAACAAAACTCAACAACGTGGTTTAACTGTTCGCCACGTTATGGTACAAGGGTCCAAGTAAGGTTGCGCCATGTTGCTGGGTTTATTTTGCACCACAGAATGGTGTATCTTTTCTAAAAAAATGGTGCAACTGGTGTAGCACCATTTTTTGTAAGACACTTTGTGCAACATACCACAAAATTTTAGCTGTTGCTTTTGCCAATTGCTTCCGACATCTTATTAAATCGATGCCACATCGGATAGCTGCTGTACTGAGGGCGAAAGGAGAACCTAAGAAGTATTAGGTAGGTGTTCATTATTCAGTGATCACTCGTGTGTGTATCTATGTGTGTGTGTGTGCAATAAATCGTTTTTCTAATTCTATGAACAGATAGAGAGAAAAAGAGCGTCACGTGTTTCAATCCCTTCAGTGGTAAATGAAACTGTGAAATCTTTGAATTATTCGACCAATATATGAACTACTTTCAAATTAGTAAAATGGGGCCCGGAAATGTTTCGTGCGTGAACGCATTGAGCCCTATACACACAACAGAAATCTTCTGGGATAGAACGGTGCGGGCAGTAGAGCTAGCCCCGACATTTTTCCGGGCATACCACTTAAGAGGTTAAAAGTTTAAAATTTTACAAAGCGACTTCTTGCTTTTAATATTAACCAATTATTATGTATAAAATGTGTACACTGCGTATCTACTTACAAGCAATTCAATTAATGTTGATAATTTTGCGCAAGACTATTTTATACGAAAACAAAGATCAATGACGTTGAAAAAAACATTTCGCTTATCACATAAATTTAGAGTATAGATATACACTATGTTGACTAAAGTTACCGGACACCTAGAAGAGAAACACCAAATAGCATTTATTGACATACATTAGTACGGCGTCGGTCCACCTTTGGCCTTAATGCATGCCCTGACCCTTCGAGACATGCTTTCGACAAGGTTTTGGAATGCAGCGATAGGTATGCGCTCCCATTCAGTACATAATGCTGTCGCTAACTGTTGCTTAGCAGTAGGCATTGGTTTCAAACTTCTTATGCGGCGCTCTAATTTATCCCATAGGTGCTCTATGGGATTAAGATCATGGATCTGTACTGGGCAGTCCACACACGATACGGAATTATCGTGAAACCACGCAGTAACAGTCCTTGCATTATGGCTCTGTTTATTATCCTGCTAGTACCAACAACGCTCGGTTCCATAACATTGCTACAGGGTTGGTAGGGCATAATGGTCCAGAATATCGAGGTAGACGTGCTGGTTAACAGGTTTGTCCACGATAACCAATGGGCCGGGACCATATCAGGAAAAACACCCACACACGGGTACACTGCCAGCTCCAAACCTGACCGTAAGAACAGTACACTGTGGTAAACAACGTTCCCCGGCTGCCGCCATACCCACACACGGCCATCAGACTGATGAATCGTGTATCTGGATTCATCAGTCCATAGGACCCACTTCCATTGATCTACCGTCCACGATAAATGTTCTTTTCACCATGCTAAATGGCGAGTAGCATTCCGATTGGAGATGAAAGGCTTTTTTTTTTTTTTTTTTTTTTGATTGGAGGTTTAACGACCATCGTGAGCAACTCAATGGGCTATAAGCAGTCGCCCGTCCCTAATTTAGGGTCACTGGTTCCAGAGAAGGGAGAGAGCCAGTGCCGTAAGACAAACACAACATCCATGCCTCACCGAGATTCGAACCCGGACCCCGTTCGGACGAATGATCAGAGGCCATCGCTTAGACCACTGCGCCACCGGGGCGGCGATGAAAGGCTTATGAGCAGCCGCACGACCACGGTAACCAATGGAATGAAATTCTCTGCAAATGGTACGTGTACATACCGAGGTTCCAGCATTTTTACTCACCTGCACACTGAGTTCTTGTGCTGTACTCCGTCGATTAGTTATAACGACTCTCCTGAGGCTTAGACGTCCTCTATCGCTGATTTCCTTTGATCTGCCGGTACGTTTTGCTGCTTCAGGTACGCCATGTGTCTTCCACTTATTCAAAACATCCAAAACAGTTGACTTGAGTATGTTTGAACGCCTCTCGGTTTCTCTTATGGACAGCCCACTAATATAACACCCAACAATCTTTCCTTTCTCAAAGTCAATTCTCTTCCGCTGCGACATTTTCACTGAACCTAACATTGCGACATGATCGCGGTCAGCTGCAGGCTTGTTTTTATACCGTTTGTAGCTGCACCGCGCATCTTAACAACGCAGCTGATCCGTTCATTTGCTTTTGAAGGGGTGGCCGATGACTTTTGTCAATATAGTATTTATGAAAAGGTAATCCAACACGTTCAACTCCTCACAAAATAATGTTAAGCAGTCTCGATCTTCTTGACATTTTGTCCAGCACCTCTGCTGCGGTTAATGATACGTCCCAATGAATTGACTCTAGGTTTAAGAACAAATCTATTTTCTGAGAGCGCTTCATAATCAATTGACTGTATGCAAAGACAATTGCGACCTTGCATTGCAGAAACAACAGTATGGGACAGATAAGGACGGCGTTAAGTGTTTCTCCCTCAAGTGATAGGTTAGCTCCGTTCCTACTTCCTTTTGCGTAGCCCAGGTAACTCACTACTTCGATTTCGGATTAACACCTGGTGGTAGTGGAATGGACTGAGATGAAGGTCACGCCACTAAATGGATCCCACATTCTTCCTTTCTGACGATACGGTGTCGGTTGAATAGACCACGCACGCAGTGGTTGCATGTAATACTCAGGGATGAAGAAGTTGTCATTGAAAGTTTCCGGTGCTGTCCTTCGGAGCGACTGATAAAGCACCGCAGTTAGAAATTTCATTGAGGAAGTTTCATCTGTAAAGGGTTTTCTGGACACAATGGTCCCTTGGACACTAAAACAGATGTTTCGTAAGGCAGTCCCCTCATCAAAACTGTCTCCCCTCTCCAGTCCCTATCTCCCCGTGGAGATCCTATGAAGAAGTCTCCGTCTTCCAAGATGTCTTCTCCTGTCAAAAAAATGTAGAACAAGTTACCAGAAATGCACCGCTAATTGTTTACACAAATCACTAACTCGTCTCCAATATCGCGCCACTGAAAATATACTTGGACAATGAAAATATGCACACAAACACAGAACCACAGTGAGATTTTAACAAATAACTGTTAAGGCACGATTTTTAGCATAACATAGTTAAGAAAGAAAGCTGGCCTGTTAAAATACTTTTCATCTTCCACCACGGTTTCTTATGTTTCACTTTCTTCCTACCCTAACCCAGCCCGATCAGCGCAGACCTCTACATCAAATCATGAATATTCACGCCAATTTAATTATCTGCAAAATCTCATGTTTAAATACATTGGTTTTGCGATTATTCCAGAGTAATATTTGTGTTACTGCATAGAACTATCTCTCTATAAAATGCATATTTAAACAATTCGGGTAGGGTCCGGATCCCCAGGTCCCTCCCCCTGGATACGTGCCTGGTCCAGCCTATTGTAACTTCCGGGGTTTTGATCTCAATGCTATCAATTCGTGTCACTTTCCTTAAATATTTATGATTTTCTTGTAGGAATTCCGTCCACAGTAAGAAGAGTTTAGGTCCCAACCACCTACAGCGACTTCGCCTTTTGGGCAGGACACAGAAACGGAAGGAATGAGAGTAAGTCTAGCGACTTTAACAGAACAGTTTGTAGTGAGATTAGAGTACAGTAGATGGCGCCACCGTACAAATACGATGTTGCTCATAGAGGGGTGAGAGAAAGTCATGGGGGCGTAGGAAATTATACCCATTTAACCGGTGGGTCCAACCCGGGGGCCGTCATTTAACGTACTCGTCCGTTGCGCGGCGGATATTCAGCGATTGTTAGTAAATCACACCATCTCTAAAAGATCAACCCAGGATCGAACCTGAGGACCTTGCATTGACATTGACAGTCTGACTCGCTAACCACTAAGCCATCCGCGGCTCCGTGTCACTTTCCTTATCTATCATTCCCTTATATATCAGTTCCTTTTCCTGTCTTCCAGCCTCTGAATGTATTTTTCTTTTTAGTTAAGATCTGTCTCTGATTCACAAGTAAGAACTGGAAGGATGCATTGATGTATTCTTCCATTGATATATCTACACCCTACACGAACCTGATATCTTCTGTAATGTGTGCAATAATATATTAATTTCGGCACATTAAGAACTTTTTTTCCAGCAGTGTGAAATTGCATTAGATTTGTGCAGTATAAAAGAGCTAATAATACAGCATGTAATATTTGAGTATACGCGAAAAATTTTCTACGTCGCCGTTCCTAAAGTGCCCCGAACGCGTTCAGCTTACACAGCTGCGCCCCGAACGCGTTCGGCTTACAGAGATATGTTTCAATCTGCTCCTTAATTTTTTTAAACCCCGGATTCAGTTCACCTGACTCAGGCTGCAAGTTTTAATTTTGGGATGTGTAAATTTACCCTGCTTTCCAACATAAATGTCTTCTTTTTTTACTGAAAAAATTCGTGATAAAATTTTTAAAAAATAGTATTCTATTGCCATTGTAAATCTATAATCTATATATCTGCGTAAATCTATAACTTAAATAAAAACAATGTCTCATTAGTACGTTTTGTTCAGTATTTTGTAACTGACTTGAAAATCGTATCTTATTATGTAATATGAAAATCATTTCTAATGACTACTCGTACACGGTTAGAAAACTTTGTAAGGCTTTTAGAATTTTCTGAATGAGTTCACACATTTTTTTTTTTTTTTTTAATTTAGTGGAACATGGAAAAATTAAAGCCTTCGTGTCAGGGGCATATTTAGAGGGAGGTCAGGGAAGCCAGGGAAGGTTTGACCCCCCCCCCTCCCCTCCAGAAAGTGTCTTTTTTTAAGGTTTTGGTTAAAATACGACTGACATTAGAAAAAAAAATGCCTTAATTTAATAAAAATGCATGAACTTACATGAGAAAAAAATGTTTATTTTTTATCTTCTATTTTTCATTAACTTTAATTTTGTTCGGGAAAAACTTCGATTTTTCTCACCCCCCCCCCCCCGAAAAAATTCTATATACGCCTGTGCTTCGTGTAATACGTTTGGTGTAACATTTTAATATATCCGCAATTTGTGCAATGCGCATGCGCAAATTCTTCTGAAAATGTATAACGATTTGAGCTCAAATGGCGCATGCGCATCTTTCTAGAAATTGTGTAATGTTTCTGAGATACATGCCTCAGCATTTTGTTATTATTAATTTATTCTGTTTAGGGCGTATGAGCAGCGTTCTTTAGAATATGTGTGACGTTTGAAAGTTGACAGTAACTTTTCGCAGAATTTCAGTTTATTTGACAAAAGTTTAATGCTCAGACTTTTGGTAAAATGCTTCACATTTCATTGTAGCTTTTAAGAATTTTGGTAGTACTAGTTTCTTTCACTAAAGATCATGCAAAAGTTGACTGTAGATTTCTTAAAAGTTTCGGAATTTCACTATACAGTCCTTCAGAATTGATGTCAGTTTTTTCGTCTTTTTATGCGAGGTGCATGTGCACTTTTCTTCCCACTTTTCTGTTCAAAAAAATGTCCATGTCTTTTAGAGAACGTTCTAGAAAATCAACCTCACACAATGTTTCAGACTTCAAAATGTGTGGAACATTTGTTAGAATTACTTCCACAACGTTTTGAAAGCTATTCCTTTTTTTCTGTGCGTCTATCGCATCACAGATTTTTACTGTAGTAGGCACATTCAGTTGTCTTCAGCAAGCAAGAGAGAGAGAGAGAGAGAGAGAGAGAGCGCCATTCATAACCAAACATTTATATCAGGGGTGTATTTAGATGGGGGAAAGTGTTTAATCTTTTTAAGATTTTGGTTAAAATGCGACTTAGATTAGAAACAAATGCTTTAATTTAATTAAATGCATCAACTTACATTAGAAAAAATTATTTGTTTTCCCCCCTGTTTTTCATTAACTGTAATTTTGTTCTGATGGATTTCAAAAACCTCCATTTCCTCCCTTTTTCACCCCCTGAAAAAATCCTATAACGCTCTTGATTTTATACACAGTCGAGTCACGTTATTGTGACCACCTCCTACTTTTGATGTCAACGGCACGAAGCCAATGAAAGAAGGCACGAGTGGTGAGCTGGCTTGGAGGGTATATAAGGTGTGCTGCAGGCATTCTGAAAACATATCACTCGTTTCTGTCATGAATAAAAGGAGCGATTTATCAGATTTGCGAAAAGGAATTATTATTGGCTTTCGCTCCAAGGGTGGCAGTATTTCTGAAACAGCGCAGTTTATGGACTGTTCTCGTGCTGCCGAGGTTAAAGTGTATCGTGATTGGAGAAATGGCACCATTGCGAATCAGCGATGTGAAAACTGCGGAGCACCAGGTGCCATTGTCGGTTGCGAAGGTGCGTGAGGGCCGATCGACACGCTACAGTGGAGCAATTCATTGGCCGAATGAACCAGGGGCTACCAGAAGTGTGTTTGGAACGACAGTTCAGCGAACCCTTCTGCGTGTGTAGCTCCAATGAAGACAGATGGTCACTGCACCTATTGCTAACGAAGGTGCATCGGCAGAAAAGGGTTACATTTGCACGCAGTATTGGAATTGGATCTTCACAGATTGGCAAAGGATTGCCTTCTCCGATGAATCACGTTTTCTGCTTCATCGAATGGATGGACGTTGGCGTATAAGGCGAGAAACATCGGAGAACAAACACTCTCAAACCATTGCTGGAAGAACATAAGCTGGTGGGAGTAACGTTATGGTCTGGGGAATGTTTTCGTGGCATTCTCTGGGTCCACTCACACCTGTGGAAGGAACCATGGACTGAATTCGTTATGAATCCATCCTTGCAGACCACGTACACCCATACATGCTGATTGTTTGCCCTGGGGCAGATGGGATCTTCCAGCTCGACAATGCAATGTGTCATACAGCTAGAAATAACGGAAACGAGAGTGGTTGGAAGAGCACGACGAAGACTTCAAATGATTTCCCTGACCCCCCCTAATTCCCCAGACTTAAACTCAATTGAACACATATATGGGACCACCTCAATCGTGTTTTTCGCTCTATGGATCCTCCACCACGCACCCTCCAGCATCTGTCAGATGCACTGCAGTCATGGCTCCACATACTTGTGAACACCTTCCAGCACCTTATTGAGTCACTCATAGTCCGTCTAGTTTCTTTCCGCGCTGCACACAGCGGATACTCTGGATATTAGCTGGTGGTCACAATAATGTGACTCGACCGAGTATCGTCTCCTGTTTATTAACTCCAACAAATGTTACGTTTTTTCTTGCTTTGATGTCGTTCTTTTTCTTTTTTTATAAGTAAAAAAAAGATTTGAGGCATAGCAACAGGTTGATTTGTAAACCCTAGTAGTTTGCAAGGGGCAGTAGCGCACCCACAAATTTCCCAGGCGGGGGGGCTGTGCCACACAGAATTTTCCCAAGGTAGAGGTAACCACTCTAAATTTACCGGGGAAAATAGTCAGGTGCTATAACAATTAAGAAGGAGGTTGACTTCTGTACATTTCTTCTTATCCAGTTACTAATAATGTTGCAGTACAAGAAAGTTAAATGATTAGAAGAAGCAGTAGATGCAATTATTTTCCTGGTTAGATTTTTCTAAATTTATTTAACAGAACTACTTCCTTATAATTATTGTATGTTATACGGTACATGCAGGGGCGCAAAGACAGCACTCGCGACCCCCGCGTTGCGGGGGGTCCGTAAATTTTAAGGACCCCAGATCTACGTATGTATTTTTTTTTATTTAGCAATTTAATTTTAGACAAGAGGTTTTCTACTTGCTTTAAAAAAATTTGTCTTAAATTTTCTGCCTTTTGGATACGAAAGTTTTTGAACTAAAGGGCCCCATTGACACAGACTTTTATCTGCCCGCCGGTTAGAGATCAGATCATATGTAGAGGATTTTAGGAAGGGAGTGTCTGACCCCAGTTCTTAAACAACCCTTACAAATAGGAAGCTAGGAGATTTGGGCTAGAATGCTCGATAGGAAAGGGACACGGAAGCGAGGTAGAAAGGGGGAGGAAGACGCCCTTATTTATTACCGGGGGCCAGTACCCAGGGTCCGACGGCTTAACGTGCCCAGCCGACGCACAGCGGATATTTAGTGGTTCGAGCGTTCGTACCTGCCTAGGATCGAACCTGAGGTTTCTAACTTCGGTCATCTGGCACTCAAAGTAGGCTTGATGGACTTGCGATGATAAGCATCGAAAATGACCGAGCTAGAAAACTAGACGTGACGAAACTGATTGAAATATTCGCTAAGAAGAACGTTAGAAAGAAATCCAGATTTTAGTAACGCAAGTTTCCTTTATTTTGTAAAGTATGCTTGCTTCTTGAATCAATACCGCTGAAATATTTAAAACTAGAAAAATGTAAACAATTTGTTTTTCCTCTTTCGCAAAAAATTATTGTATTAAGGAATTAAAGAGTTTTAAAGGAAACCAGACACTCGAAGATCAGTATTTGTTTTTACTTGATTTGATATCGTTAACATTTGTCATTTGAAGATTTTGCACTTTTTTCCCTGAGTACTAAATTTATCGAGGATACTTACTTGAATAAGTGCTCACATAATTAAACGCAATACATAAGTGATCATAGAATCAATATCTGAAAAACATATTTTTATTACGGCGAAGTTAAATATTTACCCTCAATTGTTGCATTAATTTTTACTATGTTGGGGGCCTGTTAGAAAAATTTCGCGAGGAGGCCCGGAGATTTTGCGATACGCCACTGGGTACATGGGTTCATGATTAAGAAGTATATGTAGATCACGTATTGTGACTTTTTGTTTCAAACTTGGACGCAATAATTTTCCCTCTGTCAGACCAGGGGGGGGTCGGGCCCCATCGGCCACACCCGTGGGTGCGCCACTGGCAAGGGGTACTCTAGTTTTAAACTTTATTTTGCTATTTATTTGAATGTAACTGACTTCGCTGTTTACGAGATTGATTTTTCTTTTTCTTTTTTTTTTTTTTTTGTCTGCTAAATTGCTATGAGAGTTATGTCAAAAGCTGGCTGTATTTTTCCTCTGTTTATAAGCTGCGCTGGAAATAGCTGTTGTGCCTTAGGTGCAAAAACGCGGCTTGGTATACCAGGCGCCATCTGGAGGCTACTGCGAAAAGCTCTCCCTCACAAACACACGAAGTCGAAATTTGGTAAAATGACGATCTGCCAGTGTTAAGATGCCGGCGTTATAGCGCTGCTTTTCTCCAGGGCCGGATTAAGGGGGATGTCTATAGAGGCTATAGCCTTGGGGCCCACTAAGACCAAGGGCCCAGGAGGCATGCGTAGGCAAATAATAGATTAAGAGAGAGGTTTTTAAAGTAGTTTTACTTTTGTTTCGTATGATTTCCACTTGGTCATGAACGAAGGATGGAAGAGGGACAAATTTCAAGGTAGTGACTCACCAAGGGTAAAGGTTTCATGTCGCTGTGTACAGCGGGGTCGGCGAGATAATTTCAGCTTTTTCACTACCATCCACCCACACCTCCCAATTTGCACTTGGGACCGTTAGTGGTCGACAGTGGCGTATATTCGAGGCTAGCTGCGAAGCCCAGAGAATGCACAAATAAAACTGAATTAAATATACACAAATAAAAGTCAATTATCAACGGTATTAAAATATGTCGATGCTTTCGGTGAGAAAAAAACCGCGTGCGAATTCGCTTCTTTGACTCAGTTTGGCGTGCGAAATTGACTCAGTTTGGCGTGCGAAAACCAACTGCGCAAGCAGCTCTTCCATAGTCTACGCAGTTCTGAAGCGAAAACCTTCCGTACAATCGCCTGCTAGCGTTTCCATGACAACATGAATCAGCTGGTAGAGGGGAATGAGCCATTGCTTTGGGAAACGGTTTGCTCAGAAAAAAGCAGAGTTAGACTATCTGTCACTCGCATACTCCCGTCCATAAGAGTGTTTCGCGAGAGTTGTTTCAGTTTTTGTGAAGTGTCAATGAATTAAAATCAGAGATATTATATCTTAAATTCGTGGCTTTGTTGGATTCGAACTGTTTTGATACATTTTGTGAAAGCTTCCCTGAACATCTACTGTCAGAAGTTAATTCAAATTATGCTTCAAATTTTGATACAGCTCGACTAAAAAATGAACTGAAGTTGTTTTATTCCTTTGAAGAATACAAAAACAAATCAGTAAGAGACATTACGTGTTACATAAAGTTGAATAAATTGGACATAGAGTTTAGTGAGGTGTACAAATTAGCAGACCTCATATTAAACTTTCCATCAAACAACTGCAACTGCCGAAAGAAGTTCTTCAGCATTTAAAAAAATTGTTAGAGCTACACAAGGACACGCACATTCGAAAAACTTGGCTATTTTGTCAATAGAGAAAAATTATATGAAAAAGTACTCGGAAGAAACATTTTATAACGTAGCACTCAAGTTCACACAAAAGGAGAAGAATGAAGTTCATGTGCAAATAAAGTATTCAGAAGAAGAATGGTTCATATACAAATAAATGTTCAAATCCTAATACTCATAATTATTTGGTATCATGTTAGCAATGGCATGTACCTAAAATTTAGAAAAAAGTGACTTCTATTATTTGACAATAAAAAATTATACTTCGCAATTTAAAAAATCAGTATTGGGAGGAGGGGGGGGGGTAGGGGTGAGATAGCCAAGGTCTCGGACCCAAGATACGCCACTGGTGGTCGAAGTCTCATGTGGCTTCACATTGCATTTAACAAACAAAGATGAACTAAGAAAGGTATACAATGATAAATCATTCGAGAATTCAAGACAAAATCTAGGTATCTTAATTCATGTTCTTGTGAGAACAATGAAAAATACAGTGACTTATTATGAAAACTCTGCATTTTTATTAGGTTGAAAAATTCACTACGTATTATTTAACACAAGCATATTGTTCCAGTTTCGTGTTTTAACGAACTTCATAATGATTCCCCGTCATGCGTTCTTCAGGGCCCACTCAGATGTCTTAGCCTAGGGGCCCATTAAGACCCTAATCCGGCCCTGCTTCTCTCACATGAAAGTTGAACAGTACGGTCACCGTCACGTCAAAACCGTGGCTAGCAGGCGGCTAAAATGGACGTTGTATATTCTCTGAACTTTTATCTTTCGGTGGCTTATAGAAATTATTTTGTAATTTTTTTTTTTTTTTTTGTAGCACAAATACTTTAAAAGGAAGATTAAAAAAGAAAAATTGAGATAATAAAACCCAAACGATGGATAACTCAAAGTAAATCTCATCTCGAGGTGAATAAGCAGGAACAGCATGATTCACCTCAAGAAATAATTTATTTCGGTTTCCTGCTATATAGGAAAAGGGCTTGTTTGTGTTAAGGGTCAGGGAAAGTAGAAGTGGTTTGTTTGTTTGTTTGTTTGTTTTTTCGAAGAAACGTAAAATTCTGAAGAACATTAGAGGAAGAGAAGGAGGACGTGTGCAGAAGGCTAAAACACTGTTCGTCACTTGTTAAGTGACTATGAGATGCTAAGCTACAATTAAAATCTTCCAGGTAGTAATTGCCTACAAAGATGTTTTAGATAGCTAAACAAACGCATTCTTCTACGCATTAGGAAATAGTGCTAATGAGCAGTGACGGCGCCAGCAGCTCAGAACTAGCCGGGGGGGGCTTTTTACCCCACGCTGATGATGTTATTCCCAGTAAAGTAAATTTTAGGTACATACTGTACGCAGTATTTTTTTTATTCAGTGTATGTAGTACGGACAGGAACATCGCCAAGGGGATGCGGGGGTGGGCTTGAGCCCACCCTGAAATTTGTCTTGCCCACCCAGTTCAAAATGTGCCATTTTTCAATGTATTTACCTTTGAAATATAATCTGGACTTTTCGAAGTAATAAGTCTTGTGCTTTATATCATGTATCCCTACGTATTTCCCCCTAAGATATGCGTTGTTTACGTCTCCGTAGAAAGGTTACGAGGGCCATAACAAAAGTTCTGCGCACGTTAGTCTAAAACGGAAGCTGATGATGAAATAGGGAAAATGATTGCGTCATGTCAAGGTCAGACTCTCAGCAACGCAGTGGTGTCAGAATGACACGCTGCCATTTGCTGTGTGGACGGTGGAGGGTTTGGAAATGGAAGCGTGCAGCTCCTCAGATCGAGTCACGGTGTTAGACCAGCACTCGTACGTGAAAAATAGAAACTCTAAGGGGGAAAACTCCGAGACAGATCCACACTGCACTGCAAGAATTTTGTGGGGAAGGAACTCTTGATCGAAGCACAATTTCTCGCTGGGCATCGCTCTTTCAGGAGGGCCGAAGCAGCATTGAAGATGATCACCGCTCAGGCCGACCTCAAACGGCGACGGACAAAACATCTTGTCACCATTGTTGCAACGCTTCTCGAAGAGAATCTTCGTTTGACAGTCGAGGGAATTGCTCGTCAGGCAAATTTGTCCACCATGTCTGTTCACCAGATTTTGACCGACTCACCGGAGGGAAGAAAACTCGCAGCGCGCTGGGTGCCCTATCAACTTATCTCCGAGTAGAAAGCAGCCAGAGTGAGCATCGTACAGGTTCAGCTCCACATATTTGAAAGGGGGACATCTTCCTGAACAAAATTGCCGCGATTGATGAGGCTTGGACCCGTGATTTTGAGCCAGAACTGAAGTCACAGTCAGCGGAATGGGACCATCCAAGTGCTCCCACGTCCCTCAAAGTGTCGTCGGCAACAATCTAAAGTGAAGCAAATTATGATTTTTGCGTACGATGACCAGGGTGTTGTGGTCTCTGATCGAGTGCCGGTAGGGCAAAATATCAACACACAATATTATCGTGACTCTCTGAGGACAAAGTTGAGACCGAAAATTCGTTAAAAACGCCCCAACTTGTTGGAAGCGGGAGCGATCTTGCCGCATGACAACGCCCCGTGTCATGGTGCAGCGTCGGTACGGGGATTTTTGTCGAAATATGGCTGGGAAACTTTATCCCACGCACCATACAGCCCTGATCTCAGTCCACCTGACTTTCATCTTTTCCCAAAGTTAAAAAAACGGCTCCATGGCATCCGCTACGAATCGCTGGATTAACTGTCATTGGATGTGACCCAAGTAATACGACAGCTGAATAAAGATGGCGTACTACGGGGCATCCAGGACCTACCTCACCGCTGGCGAGCTGTCATTAGTAGAGGAGACGAGTACATTGAACGGCAATAAGGTAAATTTTCTCCGTTACTTCACACTTTCCTCAAAAATGGACAGTGTGCAGAACTTTTGTTAGAACCCCCGTATCAAAACAGCATCCGAACGGCCATAAAAATTCGATTGTTCTCCACTCTTTCAATTCCTTAGTTTCCATATTTGTGTGGCCAGAGGGCCAATCAGGAGGGTGGATAGGAATTCACTGAAGGGGTCACTACTAATTGCTCTACTGTTTGTTTTCTTTAAAGAGGATTTCAACACGCAAAGTGGAGTCTAAAGCTACATCAGCGCTATTAATACTGCCCCGGGGGCAGTGAAAGTGCAGAAAGTGGCCGAAGACTGCTTTGTAGGAGAGGAGTGCAAGGTAAAGTCGCTGGCGTAAAGGGAGTTAAGGAAGGGGGAGGTATTGTGTCTGCATGGCACGACGTTAAAATTTGATTTAGATAAACACAAACGCCGCCCCGGTGGCGCAGTGGTCTAAGGCGCTGGCCACTGATCATTCGTATGTAAGGGGTCCGGGTTCGAATCCCGGTCATGCATGGATGTTGTGTTTGTCTTACGGCACTGGCTCTCTCCCTTCCCTTTAACCAGTGGCCCTAAATTAGGGACGGGCGACTGCTTATAGCCCATTGAGTTGCTCACGGTGGTCGTTAAACTTCCAATCAAAAAGAAAAAAAAAACACACAAACGACATTTTCCTTTAAATTGTTCAAGCACAGTACTATTTTCGTAAGAGAAAATGCAAAATTTTGAAAAGCAATTTAAGGCAATGCATTCAAAGCAAGAAAAAGTTGAAGGCGACATTAGCAACACTTGTATCTTACACCAGTGACGTAACTAGACAGATCCGTATCTGTATGTGTGTACAGGTGGAGGGGTGGGGATTGCACGAATTCCTTTTTTTTTTATTGAAGGTTTAACGACCACCGTGAGCAACTCAATGGGCTATAAGCAGTCGCCCGTCCCTAATTTAGGGCCACTGGTTCCAGGGAAGGGAGAGAGCCAGTGCCGTAAGACAAACACAACATCCATGCCTGACCGGGATTCGAACCCGGACCGCTTACGGACGAATGATCAGAGGCCAGCGCCTTAGACCACTGCGCCACCGGGGCGGCCGAATTTCTTTGTAGCGAGTACTGAAAAGCATTAAAAATTAGCACTTTCAGTTTTTCGTAAAAAAAAAAAAAAAATG
Source organism: Macrothele yani (assembly GCA_039090855.1). Lineage (NCBI taxonomy): Eukaryota > Metazoa > Arthropoda > Arachnida > Araneae > Macrothelidae > Macrothele > Macrothele yani. The sequence continues at coordinate 35,744,331 of CM077029.1, forward strand.
CTATTAAGCTTTAAAAAAAAATGCCCCACCAAAAATAATGCTCGCCGACCCGTCGCCCAACAAGATTTGGAAGTCTAGCGATGTCGTTTATTATGGGGAACCATAAATACGAACCTCCAGTGGCTTTAACAAGCTACTAGACGCAATTTTAGCTCACTTACGTCACTATTTCTTTTTTTATGTTTTCTATAATTTCATAAGGCGGGTTAGGAATTTTGATTTGCAACCTGACTAGGAATCTCTCTCTCTCTCTCTCTCTCTCTCTCTCTCTCTCTCTCTCTCTCTCTCATATTTTTAAACTAAAATTACAGAAATTGTGTCTTTTTTATACTCCCTTACACATCGCTCATAGGATTGATTCCCTCCATTTCATAGAACTGTACAAAGCAAAATTTAACAAAAAAAAGTTAAATTTGTAATTAGAAATTTCTGTGAATTCGAAAAACTCACATACATTTATTCAAGTTTTGCTAAAATCTTAAATTGTTGCACTCTCCATGTGTTCTAACTGCTTCAATATTGGAGTGGAGGGGTAAAGGGGGGCTCAACGAAAAGTTGCCTACCCGATGCGTCGCGCCTGATAATGAGAAATCCTTGTGCTGGAGTAGAGGGAGAGAGAAAGAGCTTTTGACTTCTTCGTGTTCATTGTTTTCCGGTCAATAGGAGTGATTTTACGATACTTGTGTGGGAGAAAAGAAGTTTGTAGGCAGGAATCTGAGGACTCTTAGTTTATGCGTGGGGAAGGGAAAGGTTTTGGCTGTTGACCACGGTAAGAAGTGGCTACCTACCGAGTACCCATCAGCGAAAGAGAATACGCATTAAAACGTGAAACCGAAGAAGATGAGTAGAGAGAGTCAAAATGCGACATCGGTAACTCCTTGACGGCATCCGCGGATCCTCGAAAAAGGAGCGAAACGATAACCAAAAAAAAAAAAAAAACCCCTTCCGGCGGCAAGGAACCTGCAACCCAACCAACATCAAGTAAATGCAGAGAATATGACTTACTTTATGACAGTTCAGTTTTCTTTCTCTCTTCTTGTTTTAATAGTTTTCATTATGTATATTTCATTGTTTTTATTTTTTGGAGTGTTGGAGTGGAGAAATCACTCGCTCGGGAAGTAAATTAACAACCGCAAACCAAAACTTGCGTTTCTATTCGTGGAAAAAGTTCACTTGTAGTGATATACACTATCTACCAACAAGTAATTGGACACCCCTGCAATCGACGATATCTGCTGTCCTGATACACGTCACGGCCGCCGCCGTTAAATGTCGTGTGGGAAACAGCAACGCAACCAGTCGCATGCAAGATGCCACACAATTCGGAGCTCTCTGATTTCGTGAAAGGTTTGTAATCGTCGGGTATCACAGAAATGGCTGATCCATACGTGACATATCCAGCGAGTTGAGGTACCCAAAATCGACAGTGGCCTACGTGATTGGCAAGTGGAAGATGAGAGGTGACTGTCGGAATGTGCCCCGACACGGCAGACCCACAAAACTGGGAGTTAGAGACCGGCGGGTGCTGGCCAGAGAAATTCGGAAGAACCGCACTAAATCGATGGGCCACATCCGCGAGGAGCTTCAATAGGCATCCGGGAGTGTTCTTTCGATGAATACCATCCGTAAGGAAGCCCATCTGCTCAGTTATCATGGACGTGCTGCCGCCCACAAGCCTTTGATCACCAAGTCCAATAGCACTGCTCGGCTAACGTGGTGCAAAGAACGTCGACAGTGCAACGTTGAACAGTGGAAACAGGTTCTCTGGAGCAGCGAATCAAAGTTTCGGATGGCAGGATCTGGGTTTGGCGTCTGCCTGGAGAACGCCTCCTGCCGGAATGTATTGTGCCAACTGTGAAGTTCGGCGGCGGTGGAATTATGCTATGGGGGTGTTTCTCCTGGTATAGCACGGGACCCTTGGTCGCAATTCCTGGTAGACTCAACGCCGAGACCCATTGCACCATTTTGGATGACCATGCGCTTCCTACGTTGTGGCAGTTACGGGGTGGACCCATGTTACTTTCAGGATGACAATGCCACCTGTCATGTTGCGAGGTCCACCATGGCTTGGTATGGTGACAATTGGGTTAATCGAATGGACTGCCCTGCGCAGAGTCCGGACCTTAACCCTATCGAGCATCTCTGGGACTAGTTGGAGCGTCGACTTAAGGGATGCCCCCACCGTCCGAAATCGGTGAAGGAACTGATCTGTCTTCTCCAAGCCGAGTGGAAGAAAATGCCACTAGCCGTCGTACAACGCCTGGTTGAGAGTATGCCCCGGAGGGTCGCAGCTGTAATCGCCGCTCGTGGAGGCTCCACCAACTATTGAAGGTGAATAAACTTCGTTTTCCTTTTCTATCACAGGTGTCCAATTACTTGTCGGTATATACTGTAGATAGTGTATATGAACCTCAGTGTTTTCCCACCACCCCGGTTTTGGGGCATAACTACAGCCCTACGTCATATCCGTACGTAAATGCACGAGAAAAATTATTTGCCAGTATTTGGTGAAAGAACCCTTTCTTTATTTAATTAAAGTGGTTTGACTTTTGTTTGAAATTAGCATGCAAAATTATGTGGCTCATTATTACTTATTGTTACTACAGCACACTAAAACGGACCCATTATTACAAATTACACGACTGATTACATTTGACCTGACATTATGATTATTGACGAAATCTTAAGAAAATTCTACTAATTTATACAGAGAATGGTTCGTCTGAGATATCTAAATTCGAAAACCTTTAATTTGAAGTCCGGCAAGCAGAGTACTATTTAAATGTGCCACTTTGGCAGACAGACTTTTTCTTAAGCACCTTGAAGAATTAGCCTCTTCCCATAAACCGCTTCACCCTGTCAAAAACAGGCTGTAATTTTAAGGACCAATAACTAGAAAGATTCTCGAAGTTCCTATCTCAGATGAAAATCCATGCTATATACTGGGTGTTTCACTGGTTAGTGACAACTTTCCTGTGAAATAAATCGTTAAAGAATAGCGAGATGGCGCTGTAAGTCCGAGACGTCGATCAGCAGGCGACAGGCATTCGTGAGGAAGTAGTGGGACGGTGGACACGCGCGATTTCGGACATGCAGCGATATACCATGGAAAAAATAGTTTTCTTGGTGAAAAATCGGTATGGAAGCACCACAATGGTGTTACGAAAGCGTGGTACGGCGTTTAAGAATCGTCGTACTTGACAAAATTGGCAGCGAAATTCAAACGAACAGGCAGTGTCACAGATGACGTGGCAAGCATGGCGACGAAGAGAACAGTGCGGACGGCGGAAAACGTCGAAGCCGCACGTTTCAAACAGGAAGGAGCACCGCCACACTCCACAAATGACGTTCTTGATTTGCTCCACCAGCAGTATGGCACACGGGTCATCGCCAGACGATTCCCTCAACGTTTTTCAGCTGGTCTCTCTTGGCCTCCGTGCAGCCACGATTTAACGCCGCTCTACTTCTTCTTGTGGGGCTATCTGAAAGACTGGGTGTACCAGGAGGACAACCCGGCGAACACTGCCTGACCTCCTACGTGCCGTCAACAGGAAATTGCACGGATCCCGTCAAACATCTTCCCGTCAGTATTGTAGCACTTAGAAGCACGTATTCGCCACGTCGTGACAGCGGATGGTCATCATGTGCATCATGTTATCCATTGATTACCTTTCGCCTACTCTTACCAGTGGCGTAACAACCGCCCCCGCAGCACCCGCAGCTGCGGGGGTGGCGCAGCTAACGAAGGAGCGTACTGCAGCTACCAGTTATAGTTCTACGACAAAATTCGGACTCGTACGATAATTAACCCAGGGATTCATATTTTGCTTTAAGATATATTTAGGTTTGCCTAAATAAATGCCTAGTTTCACTTTTAAAACACTGAATGTCCTATAGATTGACAATGTTCGGATCTTTGACTTCTGGTTGTAATACGATTTCTCTGCAGTGGATTGTAAATAATACGATAGCTGTCCAATAGCCATCTCCTCTGCGCTGCTGAGGAAAAGCGCGAGCTCACAGTGGGATTCCCCGTGGAGGACGTGGGAAAACAGTCAGTTACCTAGGATTACGTGCATGACAGGCGTCAACATTCATTCACAGCAGCCACAGATCTGCCTTGTGCAAGAGGGTGATTTCTTCAAGTGATTTATTTTAGTTTTGGACAAAGCAACTACACGTATTGTCAAATCTATTACTTAAAAAGTTAAAACTACAGGGCTCTAGGTACCATCATTACTTTTGCAGACACTCTCCCTGACTTCATTCCCCAACCAGCACACAAAAAAATGCATCTTCCCTCGTGTTCGAAATCTTGGGAAAATTACTGTGCTCAGGGATACTGAAGTAAATCTTGCGGGGGGGGGGGGGGGCACGTTGTGCTAGTTACGCCACTGACTCTTACTCCTGTAAACGTTATAACGAAGTAAATTTCTCCTTCATTTTTGGTCCACGCCGGGGATCAAACCCGAGTCCTGTTATTCCGGAATAAGTCGCTCTACCAACTGAGCTACGCAGACGTTCGTTCTCGCTGCTATCTGCCTTTATGTCGTGTGCGTCCTGTGAGGCAGGCACGTCACATCTCCCCCCCCCGAAAGAGGGCCGGGGGCATGGCCCTCGGGTCAGCCGGGACCATGTATCGTTGTAGGAAGCCATCCGCTGAAGAACGTGCACTTGAGAACTCCCAGTCAATCTGGTGTGTGGAATGCAACATCACACACATTTATTTTTCGAAGCGCTAAAGAAGGGATTCTCTTATTTTTCCTATCTCGCGGTGTGGAAAGAACATCACACCATTGCGAGATCTTTAACGGCCGGGTCATCCAAGAAGTTCGGGCGCCATTATAACGAAGAAAATTTCTGCGTCATTTTTGGTCCACGCCGGGGATCGAACCCGAGTCCTCTTATTCCGGAACAAGTCGCTCTACCAACTGAGCTACGCAGACGTTCGTTCTCGCTGCTATCTTCCTTTATGTCGTGTGCGTCCTGCGGGGCAGGCACGTCATCAAATTCCAATGCAAGGGTCGGCGTGCTTTGAGGTTTGATCCTTCTAGCTGAAATAACCTTCTAATTCTCCCAAAAGCTAAGGTGAAATTCATATGGTATAACGAAGTAAATTTCTCCGTCATTTTTGGTCCACGCCGGGGTTCGAACCCCAGTCCACTTATTCCGGAACAAGTCGCTCTACCAACTGAGCTACGCAGATGTTCGTTCTCGCTGCCATATGCCTTTATGCCGTGTGCGTCCTGCGGGGCAGGCACGTCACAACGTCTTTTTCTTCTTCCAATAAAGTAAGTCAACTTTATTGTCTCTTTCTTTTGTCACTAACCAGTAAAATACCCGGTACTTAGGTCTACCGATAGCGATTAAGAAAAAGGTTGTTGTAATGACGAAAATCGTAATCGGATTAAAATGTGAGCTCCTTTGAATAAAAAAAAACTTTATCGATTGATTCATTTGTTTTTCCACTTATTATATATATTTTTTTCTTTTTGTAGACATACAGTGTGAGCCACCAGGTTCCTGATTCAGCCGCCACTGCCACAGCCATGTTCAGCGGTGTGAAGACTAACACTGGAACTCTGGGAGTGTCGGCAAGAACCAAAAACGGAGTATGTGATACTACTTTCGGGAACGAAGTGACAACCCTTCTGGACTGGGCGCAGGAAGGAGGTAATGCATTTATCACCTTACATTCTTCTGTGTCTCCATATATCCATATGTACGGTCATTATTGGTAGTGTCCTGGCAGCAAAACAAAATTTCGACTCTTGTTAGAAAAAGACGCTGAACGCAGATGCCGCACAGCATCTCCGAAGTACAGTCCCTTGAACACTAAGCAGGTGAACATAGAGGACACGACTCTTATTAAATATTGCATATGCTGTCCCCAAAGAAGTTCGGCAAATGCCCATGTTTAGACTGCTGAAATCGTTGTATCAAGTACTCACACATCACGCTGAGTGAGGGAGAACTGAGCATACCGAACACTCGTATGTATATATAATTTTTTGGTTGATGTCCTGGCTTAGAAAAGTAGTGGGTCAAGCAATTTCTATATCAGTAGTTTATCTGTACCTGACCATCACTAAACTTATCTTCTCTACTTATTTTTTGATTCAGTCTGGTGTAACTGTCAAAATGATGATCCACGCATTTTAAGCATTCTGATTGGTAGTTTTTCCTGCTAGAGGACATACGCACGCATACAGCACGAGATCTATGCCTCCAAACAAATGCGGTATTTGTCGCCGAAGATCACACGACGTCATTCTGTCTCACTCAAGCATGGCACTACTCCTGATGCTGGCGACGATGATAATTGGAGAAAGGCAAGCGAAGCGAGGGACGCAGTGGATAAAGTCCTGCCTCCGTCAGTTTTCTTGTGACAGGACTACTTAATAAGGAACATTTACCACTATTCTGATGGTAGAAAGTACAGCAGCGAACAAAAGTATTTGGTGAAACACTTTTTCGACCATAATTTTTTTTTTCTGCTGGACCAAAACGGGTCATTTTGGAATATGATATGTGTTGATTCGTGGGTTGCAATGCCGCGTAATTTGCATTTCTCTCAGAGCAAATTTGTCGTTCGAAATGGGCCATATTCAAGAGTCGCCAATTATTACTAATTTGTTTGCTGCATGTATTAATGTTTTTCTTGTATTAATGTTTTTTCTTGTTTTGTGGGTTTTGTGATGTGTAGTGTGATAATAAGTCAATCTTAGGTTTTCAGAAATGGGTAAAAAGGCGGAGATCCCTGTTGGAGCTCGCAAGGCGGCCGTGAACATGATGGAATCCGGAATGCGCGTCACCAACATTGCGAGGGCCCTGAAGATCCGATACCAGTCCATTTCAGCTATCCTGCAACGTTATAAGAAGACTGGGACCGTCGAGAACAGTCCGCGATGTGGTAGGCCTCGTTTCACTTCGTTGCGTCAGGATAGACGCATCCTCCGTCGATCTCGTGCTGATCCCACCTTGACTGTTGTGGACATCGCCACCGAATTCCGCGACAGCGACGACCTGAACGTCAGCCGAATGACCATCTCCCGTCGTCTCATTGCTGGTGGATTGAATGGAAGATGCCCCCGCCAAGAAACCACTCATCGGAATCAAGAATCGACGAGCCAGAGTCGCGTTCGCGCGCCGTCATCGACACTGGACCGCGGCGGACTGGAGTAAGGTGCTTTTCACCGACAAGAGCAAGTTCAACTTGTTCGGAAGTGATGGCATCCGATACGTACGACGTCCGTGTGGCCATAGATTCAACCCCCAGTTTATTCAGCCGACTGTCAAGCACGGAGGAGGATCACTCATGGTTTACGGCACCTTTTCTCGCAATGGAATGAGCCCCATCATCAAGATTGACGGAATAATGACCGGCTAGAGCTACACGAACATGCTCATCAACGATGTCTTTCCATGGGCAAACCAGAACATGCCACCCGGATGGATCATGCAGCAAGACAACGACCCGAAGCATTCCTCCAGAGTAGCGAAGGCAGCCTTCCAGCAGCAACAGGTCACACTTCTAGACTGGCCAAGCCAATCTCCAGACCTTAACCCCATCGAGCACATGTGGGAGGAGCTGGAGAGACGATGTGCGAAGAAAACCTGCCGGAATAGGGCCCAGACGTTCGACCAGCTGTCTGCAGAATGGGTGCGAATTCCGCAGGTCACCGTCGAGAAGCTAGTGGACTCGATGCTAGCCCGTTGAGTAGCTGTTATTAAGTCTCGTGGTTATCCCACTAAGTATTAGTTATTATTTTGTCGTTATCTGGTACTTGTTTTCTGTTATCGTTGCATTAAATGAGTGTGATACACACCTACTTTGTTGGTCAATTTGTATGATCTTTGCGATTAAGCTCGGTACCTGATCTGTGTTAAGGTATCCGATCCATCTGCATATGGGTCATGTTTACAACTGATAACACATATCATATCCCAAAATGACCTGATTTGGTCCAGCAGAAAAAATATTATGGTCGAAAAAGTGTTTTGCCAAATACTTTTGTTCGCTACTGTATGACCTTAGGAGACGCAGAAGATTTTCGACGGATCAAGCAATCTTCTCGTAGTTTGGTCGTAATGTGTTCTCCAGTTACAAACCAATGAGAGGTCGTACCTTTTCTCAAAAACTGCTACCAGATTTCATGCTGGGTTGCGATGTCGCGGCCTAAAGTTTTCCGATATGGTGAGTCGACCATCCACCCTCTCTTATACCCACAATTCATCTTCTCTCAGATGCACTCAGCTGGAAATAGTAAAACCCTGAAGGAATGGTCAGAATCTTATGGAAATCAGTAGGAGGCTAAGCTGAGCCGAGATACGCACATGAATAAAATATGGAACTAATCCTATTGCACGTTTTGCCTATACAAGCCAGAACACCTCTGCCGTAACGTTGCAATTAAGACTTATTTCCCCGTGAGAAGAGTCTTCCGACTTATATCTCTATCTCCAGCCACTCGTATATGCATCTGAGTGCATCTTAGATATGAATTATATTAGTCTCCGAGAGGGTGGATGGTCGACTCACCATATCGGGCAACTTTAGGTCGCTACATCGCAACCCTGCATCAATTCTAGCAGCAATTTTTGAGAATAGATACGACCTCTCGTCGGTTTGTAACTGGAGCACACAGGACGACCAAACTGCGGGAAAACGATTTGATCGGTCGACAAGCTTCAGCGTCCCCTACGGTCATTCTCTCCAGCATCAGAATGGTGGTAAATGTCCCTTAAGTAGTTCTGTCTCAAGAAGATGTTGCGGAGACAGGACTTTACGCATTACATCCGTTGCTTCGCGTGCCCCTATCCAATGATCACCGTCGCCAACATCTCGAGTAGTTCCATGCTCGAGTGAGAAAGAATAGCGGCGTGTGATCTTCGGCGATAAATATCGCATTTGTTAAGAAATTGATGACCGTGGTGTTCATTTATGGAGAGGACAGGAAGAAAGAACCAACTCAAGAGTAATCGTCGAGTGACACAGCGTAGGGGTCGTAGGCAAGGAAGCAATCAGTTACGACAGTCGAACACCCCTACACTGTTAAACATTTTGTGGTAGGTTGTACCAAAACGTGATGTTACACCAGCTGCACCACTTTCTGAGAAAAGATGCACCATCGTGTTTTGCAAACAAAACTCCACAACGTGGTTCGACTTTTTACCACGTTATGGTACCTGTACAATGTTGCAGGCACGTGTTGTTGGGTTTATTTTGCGCCAGAGAATGGTGTATCTTTTCTAAGAAAGTGGTGCAGCTGGTGTAGCACCACTTTTTGGTACAACTTACCACGAAATTTTTAACAGTGTAGTATTCCTCACAAGCAGTTTGTAGCTTGGCAGTATGCAGAGAATATCCTTGATGTCTTTGCTAACCCTTTCGTAATGGGGCACGTGACAGTATGTTTTAGCAAGATAAAGCGCTTCCGGATATTTCAAACATCCCCAGGGAGCATCTACACGCTGTCAGTGTCCTGGGATGAATAGCAAGATCTCTGGATATGGCTCCAATAGAACGCGTATAAAACATGATCGGACGTCATCTCAACACCCACCCACAACCACCCCAGACAAGAGACGCCCTTCAAGCGCAGGTACAGGTAGCATGGTGGGCAGTAGGTGCGACGCTACGGGTGCGTTAGGGTGGGCTTCAGCCCAACCTTTAGCCCAAAAAAAAATGTAAGCATTTAGAACACATGAAGAGCGCAGCCATGTAAGATTTTAGAGAACTTGGATAAAAGTATGAGAATTTTCCGAATTGAGATTTTGTTATATAAAATGAATTGTTTGTTAAATTTAGTGCTGCACTGTTCTGTGAAATGGAGAAATTTCTGAGGGCATGTCTAAGAGAATAGTAGAAAGACACCAACTATTTTCGCAATTGTAGTTTAAAAAAATGAGATATTCTTTGTCAGATTACAAAGTTAAAAATATAAACCCCTTTATGACAGCAAATATTAAAACATATTTAAAAAATGACGTAAGTTAGCTAAAATTGCGAAGAAATACTACGTTGTGAAAGGCCATGAAGATTCGTATCCACGGTTCTCAATACTACATACACTGAATAAATACTAGGTACAGTAGGTATCTGAAAACTTACTTTTCTATACTGGGAATAACGTCATCAGCTTCGGGTTAAATCTACATGAACGGAATGTTTTGGCAAAATTTCTGAACTCCCGGAAGACACTTAGCCCCCCTCCCCCTTCCCTAACAGCCCACTCAGTTCTGAACCCATGGCGTTGCCATTGGTGAGTAGATTACCAGGAGACGTGTCTATAACTCTGGGCCACAAGACATTGCTGAATGCATTGCCGACGAGGTGGTTGTATCTCTTATCGGTGTCTTCATTTTTCAGGTAACAATATTTTTCATTATTTTGATACCTTAATCATGTCTTCTTGTCTCCCATTGTGCTCCACCCGTGAACATAAGTTGAATTTTTCCACCGCTTCTGGATGTTGCAATTTCAGTGTTACACACCTGGTCTCGTGAGCAAGGTAGTTAGACCTTGGAATACTGGCAACATGTGGCTTAGTCCGATGAGTCACGCTACCAGTTGTGCTTATGGTAGGGTTCGGGTGTGGCACAGACCCCATGAGTCAATGGACCCAAGCTTTCAATAAGGCACTGTGCAAGCTGGTGGTGGTTCCATACATGTGTGGGGTGTCTTTACGTGGCACGATTTGGGTTCTCTGGTCTTCGTAAACACGTAACTAACCGGTAATCGCTTTGTTGCTCTGCTGGGTGACAATTTGCAGCCCTTCATCGACTTCATGCACCCCAACAACGATAGGATTTACCAGGCGGGCAATGCACCATGTTACTGGGCCCCAGTTGTCCAAAATTGGTTCGAGGAACTTTAAGAGCGCTCCAACGAATGGTGTGGCTACCACGTTCCCCCGAAATGAACCCAAGAGCGCACTTATGGGATGTGGTGGATAAGTCCATTCGCACCCAAGATCCTGCACCTACAAATACCAGGGAACTGTAGGCGGCAGTTCAGACGGCATGACTCAACATCTCTCCAGAAGTCTTCCGGCCACTTGTGGAATCGATGCCACGTAGAGTTGCCGCACTTCGCCGGGATAGAGGAGGTCCTACACGATACTAGGTACGCATCCCATGACTTTTGGTATTTCAGTGTATCTACTTGAATATATGCACGCTTTCAGTTCTTACTTATGGAGCTAAGACACGTTTGTTTGGGGGTTTAACAACCACTGTGAGCAACTCGATGGGCTGTAAGCAGGCACCTGTCCCTAATTTAGGGTCAGTGGTTCCGGGAAGGGAGGAAGCCAGTGTCGTAATGCAAACACACCATCCATACCTCACCCGGAATTCAAACACACGCCCATCTCGACCGAATGATCGGAAGCCAGCAGTTAGACCACTGCGCCACCGGGGCTGTCCTCATTATCTGGTACACAATTTCACAGTTGTCCGCATCTGGTAGATAAAGGCGGCAATGACAAATAGGGTAATATTTTAATTCATTCAATTTATTCAGTCTAGTCGGAGTGGGGGGAGGGAGGTAGAGAGGGTTCATCCACACCTATAAGACAAGAAAGCCCCCATGGAGTATGGATGTTGGTGTAAATTTTCTGAACGTTTAGTTTCGGTGGTTTGTAAAAATTTATTTTATATTTTATTATAGGCATAAATACTTTACCTTATTTATCCGTGCATTGTACGTTTTTTTTTAAAGCAAAATAATTGAAACGATACAGCACGAACGATGGATAACCAGAGACGTCGCTAAAAGAGATGCATGGGTGGGCTGAAATTTGTCTTGCACACCCTGAAATTTGTCTTGCACACCCTGCCGCCCACCCAATTCACGATGTGCCATTTTTCAATTTTATTTTAACTTTAATATACAATCTGGACTTTACCGAGTAATAATAAGTGTTGTGTTTTTCGTCGTGTATCGCTCCCTACGTATTTCCCACAGAAAGTGCTTTGTGTACGTGTCCGTAGGAAGGTTATCAAAATAACATCCCTAGTGCCATGAAAATGCACTTTTTCTCCTCTTTCTCCCAAATCCTTAGTTTAAGCCTTTTTTCGTGTTAGTATAGCAAGGGGCGAATGGACACGGTGGATAGGAATTCACTGAGGGAGGTTATTATTAGTTCCTCTGCTGTTTGTGCTACTGAGCAGGAGATTCCAACACAAAAAGTGGCGTCTACTATACCATACCGCCTAGGTGGCGCAGTGGTCTAAGCACTGGCTCCAGACCATTCGTGATGGGCCCAGGTTCGAATCCCGGTGAGTCATGGATGTTGTGTTTGCCATAAGGAACAGGCTCTCTCATTTCCCTGGAACTAGTGGCACTAAATTAGGGACGGAAGACTACTTATAGCCCATTCAGGAGTTACGATGGGTGTTAAACCCGCAAGTGAAAAAAGCTATACTAGCGCTCTTAAAGCTTAGCAGTGAGGCAGCAGGACGTGGCTGACGACTCCTTTGGAGAGGAGTGCAAGGCATGATCGCTGGCTTGAAGGAAGAGAATTCGGTAGGGGCGAGGTGTTGTGTCTGCGTGTCACGACCTTAAAATTTGATTTAGGTAAATAAAAAGGTCATTTTCCTTTAAAGAAATTGTTTAAGTACATACTATTCTCGTAAGCAAAAATGCAAACATTTTGAAAAGCAATTAAGACAGTGCATCCACAGCAAGAAAAAGATTGAATGAGACATTCTATTAACATTTGTATCTTGCACTAATGGCGCAACGAGTCAGATCCGTGTGTATGTGTATCTCCAAAGGAAAGAGTTGGGATTGCCAGAATACCTTTGCAGCCAGTAGAGAAAAGAATTACAAATTCATTCCTTCAGCGTTTTGTAAATAAAGTGGCTCTCAAACTTGCCCCAGCAAAAATAATGCCCGCCCACCCGTCTCCCATCCTGATTTTGAAGTCTAGCGACTTCCCTGAGGAAAACTCAAAAGAAATTTCTTCTGGGAGTGAATCAGTAGGTAGGAACAATGATTTTGTGCTACTTGGGAAGTGGACTTATTGCTGCTTAGTGTCAAGGAAAATATAATTTCTATTTATTTATTTATTTATTTATTTTTTTGTCTTTTGAGAAAGTGTGTTTTCAACTTCCTGTTCATTGTTTTGCGGTCAGTAGGAATGGTTTTACGATGCATGTGTGTATATTGGCGGTAAACTGAGGGCTTTTGGTTTTTGAGGGGGAGAAAGGTGGTTTGGCTGTTGACCACGGTAAGAAGAGGCTACCTCCGAGCAACAACGAAGAAGAATGCGTGATTAAAGATGGAGAACAAAGAGCCGAAAATCGGCATCAACAACTCCTTGATTCCATTGTGTGGGTCCACAAGAAAAATTAAATAATTTTTGCATGCTAGTTCAGAGCGGTCTTTCCTTCAGCGATAATTGCCCTGCAACTCATCCACCATGAAACCAATTCTGATAATGCGCTTTACTTTTCATATTTCAAGAGAGTTCAGTTTCCCTCACATCCATCCCCTTTTTCATATTTTGAATTTCTTTCCGTTTTTTTTTTTTTTTTTTTTTTGCTAATGATGTAAATTAACAAAAGGAACGAAATTACAAAGAAAACTGGATCAATATTTTCAGATGAATGTAGTTTGTCGTTGAACGCAGAGCCCCCAGATGAGTCTTTAGACCCCCCCCCGAAATCCCTAGTTCTAAAACCAAGCTACGGCCTTGAGTCTAGTTTACAAATCTTTTTAACAATCTCCTTGTCCTTTGTCCGAAAAAATATGAAAACAAATGTACACTGGCGGAAAGTTAAAAAAGAACACCAAGAAGGAGACATCTGATACCAACGAAATTTATACAGCATAATAACGGAATACAGAGGATAACGTGATCAAAACTTTATGGCAAAATACAGCTGTATTTGCTGGTAAACTGAAAAATAACATTTCCATGTAACATGGTTAGTACGAGGGTGAACCGCCATGAACTGTGTCACACTGTGCAATTCTGGCATGGAGTCTGTTGTACAGATGTTGGATGTAAATTTGGGGTATTGAGTTCCAAGCTTCCTCAACCTGGACGCGTAAATCGGGGATGGTCGTGGCTGGCCGTAGAGACCGGATAAGTCGTTGTCCCATAAAATCCCACATGTGCTCAACTGGGGACAAATCCGGTGAACGTGCAGGCCATGGAAGTTGTCTCACACCCTGAAGTGGAGGTTGCGTTGCACGTGCCGTGTGTGGGCGTGCGTTATCTTGCTGGAAAACACCACGATGGACCGACCTTACAAATGGCACAACAACGGGCTGAATGATGTTTTTGATGTAGGAGGTGCTGTTTAACGTACCCGGTACAAACACTAGTTGTGTACGAGAGTGATAGCTGATCGCTCCCCACACCAGGAGACCAGGTGTAGGCCCTGTGTGTCGCTGGCGGATGCAAGAAGGGTGGAGACGCACCTCTGTGCGTCTGCAAACACGCATACGGCCAACGGAGGCTCCCAAGCAGAATCTGCTTTTATCGCTGAACAAGACAGGTCGCCATTGCGTTCTCCAGTGCAGACGTTGGCGACACCACTGCCACCGTTCCTGACGGTGGGCTGGAGTCAAGAGGTACACATGCCAGAGGCAAACGTGCACGTAGTCCTGCATCCAGTAGACGGTTGCGGATTGTTCGCACAGTCACCTCAGGTGCAACGGCAGCTCGGATTTGCGTCGCAGTGGATGTTCTGCTTGACAACGCCGCTCTTCTTATGCGTCGATCGGTCCGCTCATCAGTCCGTCTGTGACTCCCGGTTCCACGTCTTCTCGTGTGGGAATGTTCCTCGGACCATCTACGCCACCATCGTACCACCACCGATACTTCCCGTCCAATTCGCTCTGCAATACGACGATACGATCATTCTCCCTCGCGGAGTCCGACTAGACGACCTCGCTCAAAGTCCGATAACTGCTGAAATCGTACACGTCTTCCATGTCCAGGCATTGCAGCTTCTTCAGGGTCTTCGCACGTGTCCGTACGCCGACGACTGATTACATTCACTTCGCCGTACTCCTTAAATACCACCGACGATAATTTGCATATTATGCCGTGCTGTGGCGTAAGCGCTCACCGGTTGGTCTCGAAATTAACATCACATCTACGTAGACTCGACCCCATTAACATATGTAAATTTCATGATCGTCCGCCAATTCCTTCTTGGTGTTTTTTTTTTCACTTTCCGGCAGTGTATTTAAAATAGAGCTGTTTTATATAGAGAGAACTCTTTACAAAAATAACTTCCCCCAGTAAAGAATGGCTGGAACACTAGTGGCAGAATATCGCAATTTTGGGCACATAACGCATTGCATCTGTTGAAAATGAACAAAGGGAACCAGCTATTTTCTTTTATTGAAGATAATGTGCGAACGTTACCTTCCATCCATAGTTCAATTCTCCCACTCCAGTAAAAGAAATAAACTGGACGGAATCCTGATGCGTGCGCTGAGATGAAAGAAATTGCCTTGTGAGCGTCAGATGCCCTTTGCCCTTGGTTGCCAAACAGTCTTCATTTCGGTTGAACGTTGTTCATTAAAATGCATTGCGTCTCATTCCACTCCGACCTCTTAGTAGAATGTCGGTTAAAGGAAAACGTGCGCGTTGTTTTGCCAAATTCAATCTTACATTCGTGAAAAAGAACTCTCTATGAAACAAAGAAATACTAGCAAAAGAAGAAAAGTGATGACGAGTCAATCGCGATGTCTTCCTAGCCTCTGTCGCTATCCCAAGAAAACTTCTTTAGATCAAACACCGTTCAGCGGGAAGCTCGTCTTCCACAGTACTAAAGATTCGCTCAAAGGCTCAAAATACATATCGAGAAATGGAAATCCAAAGTTTACAAGGTGGGCTTAATTCCCTAGCCTCTGCACCGAAGGACATTTTTTTCGATAGATCATCGTTCGCAGCAAAAAACTGGTCTTCCAATTTACAATACTCCAGATGTATAGGGGTTTATCAAAATAATAGAAACTCTGTTTGTGGAAACCTTTTTATTAATAAGCTGTAGGCCCACCTCGGGGTTTCAGAACCGAAGCAGTTCAACGTGGAACAGACTTATACATATAAGTCACGCAAATACGATAAAGGAATTAGGAACCATTCTTCATATAAAATACACCAAGGAGCCATTACATTATGGCCACCTACATAATAAGGTGTAGGACCCCCTTTAGCCCGCAAAACAGCTGCCACTCGGCGAGGCATCGATTCGATGAGGTGGCGATAGGTATTCTGGTGTATCTGGTACCATAATGTCAGCAGTAGGTCCTCCAGGTACATTTCGAGGTAGCGGTGATTTTGCGGGAAACCGCTTTTCCAAGTCGAACCACAAATGTTCGCTTGGGTTCATGTCAGGTGAATTTGGTGGCCAGGGCATTAACAGAAAGTCACCAGTATGTTCCTCGAACCACTCCTTCACGATTCTGGTGGCATGGCGCATTATCCTGTTGGTAATGGCTATCACCAGCAGGGAACACAGTTGCCATGAATGGGTGAATTTGGTCCGCAACAACGTTCAGAAACATGAGAGCTGTCAGGGATTGTGCTATTGGGATAATGGGGTCTAAAGTGTCCCAAGAAAACATCGCCTACAACACAGCACCGCCACCGCCGGCCTGTTTCCGCCCAACAGTGCATCCAGGTGCCATAGCCTCCGTTGGTGATCAACGTATCCACGCTTTGCCGTCTACGTGATGCACCAGGAATCTTGATTCGTCAGACCAGGCCACTTTCTTCAAATCATCCACGGTCCAATCTCGATGATCTTGGGCCCATTTTATACGTTGTTTGCGATGACGCGCAGTGAACATGGGGACCCGGCTAGGTCTTAGACTACGCAGGCCCATCCGCAGAAGGCAGCGATGAACTGTATGCTGCGACACATTGCCCTGATCATCATTGTTGTAGCTGCTGACGATTTGTCGCACTGTGGCCCTGAGGTCGCTGTGAACAGTGCGCGACAGTCTCCGCTCTCCTCTGGAACCAATGAGCTGCGGACAACACACGGCTAGACGACGATTCGTCGTTGGGACATCTGTGCACCACTTTTGATACATACTATAATTACAGCGGCATGTGAACAACATTCAAGCCGCGTCATCACAATTTGTCCTTTATCAAACTCCGATAAATCGGCAGCTTTTCCTATTCTGACTCCGAACAGTCTTATAACCGAAAGTCGGCCTTCGGGTTGTATATATACTGCTCTGTGAACTTCACCTGCGTCACCGTTTGGTCTCCAAGCGCGCTTATTTCTCAAGGCTGGGGGTGCTTACAATGTAATGGCACACCGGTGTATGTCCCAACTGTGCCAGTGATATTGCAGGTGGAAAGTGTGATCTGATCTTTTGCTTCAGATATTCTCACAAATGTTCAATAATATTGAGATCTGGAGATTGAGATAGCCATAGTATCTGCCGTACTTCATCCTCATGCTCTGCAAACTACAGCTTGACACGTTTCGTACAATATATGGGTGCATTATCTGCTTGAAACCAGAGATGCTCATTAAGGGAAAATGCCTATAAATTGTGTGCCAGTGGTTTCCAAGAGTGGATACGTACTGTATGTTGCGCATGTGACCTGCAGAATAATCAATGGCTCTCATGAATGCCATGATATAGCACCCCACAGCATCAGGGATTCACCTCCATGCTTTACAGTTGGAACCAAACAAATGGGATGGTACGCTTTTGCAGTGTATGATCTGGGGGGGGCGATCACCCTTAAACCCTAACGAAGTTTTTATTTTTACGTTTAAAGTAGAGAAGATCGTAAATAATTATCATATTTTGTTTTCAGTTTTTCTAAAAAAATCAACAATTAGACTTAGTACGGAGAATTTAAAATACTTATTACATCGATTTAGGTTCAGTAAAAAAAGAAAGAGAAGGGAATAGAATAAAAAGAGAGAGAGTGAGAGAGAGCAAAAGATAAAGGGAACACAGGGACAGCGGGGGGAAAACATGGGGATATTCTTTATTAATTCTTTGCTATTGTCATATTGTCTAGCATCTGCAACGTCTCGAAACAGGGTAAGGCAGAGCTTGGTACTGAAATCAGAGTAGGCGGGAGAAACTGTTAATAACAATCTGATCTACGTACGTACCTTAATTGGGTCGTAAACAAAATTCGTAAAAATGTCCCCACCACTTCCTTCCAGATGGTATTTTCAGGACTTCTTTCTTTTTTCTTTTTCTTTTTCTTGCTCCCTCACGCCTCACGGACGCTTCCTGTTGTTCCACCCACTCCAAAGTCAATTCCCGCTTGGGTGGGGTGGGCTGGGAGGGAGGCAGCTTGGCTAATACAGGGTAATTTTCTAATTTTCGGTATCTTCTGCTACAAACATTATGTATATATATATATATATATATATATATATATATATATATTTACTTATTCATTTATTTATTCGAAAGTATGAGGGAGTAACATGGAGGAGACTTACATATATATATATATATATATTAAGGTCAAGTGATGCGTAACATCACAGCCTCTCCTTGACAAATGTCAACCCCGCCTTCTCGTGGTGCATCCTGTTCCCACTAAAGGGGCTCTGACGACCGCCAATAGCGGTATAACTATACCATCGGGATTAGAGGAAATACTATCCCACACTCACCAACCCGCTTGGCCAGCGTGGTGAGTTATGGCCAAACCCCTCCAAAATGATTCCGCAACTTAAATCTTGGCCCTCAGTCTCCGGCAGCTGGAATGTACCTGGCCAAGGCAGCGGCCAGTGCGACATGAAGGCAGAGGGTGCTAAGAATCCCCGGAGGACCGGACTAGGCTGCCATCTGATGCTGACCTTGGCTACGTATAATGGACGCTAACAATCTTCTGATTCAAGGCTTCTTGAATTGGAAGAGGAACTACAAAGGATCAAGTGGGACATCGTGGGGCTAAGTGAGGTAAGGAGAAAAGGAGAAGATCTCATCGAACTGAAAAGTGGACATCTCTTCTACTATCGTGGGACAGATACTGGCAGAACTAGTGGTGTTGGATTTATAATAAACAAGAAACTGAAGGATAAAGTTGTAGAAGTTGAAAGTTCCTCTGACAGAGCTGCACGTCTTGTTATCCAACTCTCGAAAAGATACCCGGCTCAGATTATTCAAACTTATGCACCCACCACAAGTCATCCTGAAGAAGAAATTGAAGAATTTTATGAGGAAATTTGTCATCTAAATAATAAAGGTAAGCAGCACTTGAAAATAATTATGGGAGATTTCAATGCAAAAATAGGGCAACGGCAACAGAATGAAACTTCAGTAGGTAAATTCGGTCATGGCAACAGAAACCAGCGTGGAAATACTCTCGTTGAGTTTGCAGAGGCAGAAGGGTTTTTCATCTTGAACTCCTTCTTCAAGAAAAAGCCACACAGGAAATGGACATGGAAACATCCAAATGGGACGACAAGTGAAATTGATTTTATTATGTGTAACAAAAAATTCGTCATAGAAGACTGCAGTGTGCTAAACAAGTTCAACACAGGTAGTAACCATAGATTGGTGAGATGTAAGATGTACCTCAACACTAAACTTGAACGTGGCAAGCTCATAAGACAAACAAAATCTATTGACGTAACCAACCTTAAAAAACACCATAATACCTTCAAGTTGGAACTGAAGAACAGGTTCTCTGCTTTAGAAGGCCTAACATCGGAAGAGGTGGACATCTCTGAAGTTAACAGAAAAGTAACCAAAGCTCTTATGGAAACAGCAACAAAATTAGCTGGGTCTAAGAACAAGTTGCATGTAAACAAATTATCAGGAAAAACGAAAATGTTGATGCAAAAAAAGAAGAAAGATGAGGACAACTAAAGAAGATGTGACTTCCAAAGTGGAATATATAGAGCTATGCAAGACAGTAAGAAAAAGTATCACTGAAGACGTAAGAAAATTCAACTGTGAACTAGTGAGGAAAGCAATTGAAAACAACCAAAGCCTAAAGATAGCAAAGGGACATCTCAGTAAGGGAAGAAAACAGATTATGGCACTGAGAAAAGAAGATGGTTCTGTAACAAGAAATAGAGGCGAAATTTTGACAAGAGTGAAAGATTTCTACTCCAAATTATATGAAAGGGATGATACATGCACTCCAGACATCATGAAAGATACCAGTACCAGAGTTCCTCCAGTCCTTCCAGCAGAAGTTGCACATGCAATCAAGAACATGAAGCGGGGAAAAGCTCCAGGAGAAGATGGAATTACTGTAGACATCACACAAGAAGCAAGTGAAGAAATCGAAACAGTACTCGCCCAAATTTTCACTCGATGTGTAACGTACCAGGAGATGTGACGTACCTGCCAGAAGGACGCACACGGCATAAAGGCAGATAGGAATCAGTATAAAAACGTCCGCGTAGCTCAATTGGTAGAGCAACTTGTTCCGGAATAAGCGGCCTCGGGTTCGAATCCCCGCGTAGACCAGAAATGACGGAGAAATTTACTTCGGTATAATGGCGCCCGAACTATCCGGATGACCCGACCGTTCAAAATCTCGCAATGGTGTGATGTTATTTCCACACCGCGAGATAGGAAAAATAAGAGAATCCCTTCTCCAGCACTTCAGAAAAAAAAATTAAAATAAGGGGGTGATGATGTAACGTACCAGGAGATGTGACGTACCTGCCAGAAGGACGCACACGACATAAAGGCAGATAGGAATCAGAATAAAAACGTCCGCGTAGCTCAATTGGTAGAGTGACTTATTCCGGAATGAGGGGATCCGGGTTCGAATCCTGGCGTGGATAGAAATGACGAAGAAATTTACTTCGTTATAGATGCCTTAATGAAGGAAAGATTCCTGAGGATTGGAACACCGCTACAATGATCCTGCTACATAAGAAAGGTGACATTGAGGATCTCGGAAACTACAGACCTATCAGCCTCCTATCAGTAGTTTATAAAATCTTCACTAAAGTTCTTTCACACCGCTTGAAGGTAACACTGGACATGGCTCAACCGAGAGAACAAGCTGGATTCAGGATTGGCTACAGCACAATAGATCATATCCACGTACTGAGAGAACTAATTGAAAGAGCGAGGGAATATGAACTTCCATTGTGCATGGCTTTTATCGATTATGAAAAAGCCTTTGATTCGGTGAAACCATCAGCAGTTACAATGGCTCTGAAAACCTGCTGTATTGAAGATGCATACATTAATATTATTAATAACATCTATGAAAATGCAAGTGCAAAGATTCGGCTGTTTGAAAATACAACACACGTAAAAATTGGAAAGGGAGTGAGACAAGGTGACACCATATCTCCGAAGCTCTTTAATGCCACATTGGAGGGTGTTTTTCAGTCACTGAGCTGGGAAAACAAGGGGATAAAGATTAATGGAGATTATCTAACCCACCTTCGTTTTGCTGATGACGTAGTCATTTTTGCAACTAGCCCATCAGAGCTGCAGAGTATGATCCAGGAACTTGCTGACAAGAGTAAAGAAGTGGGATTAAAAATGAACTTTCAGAAGACAAAAGTGATGTTCAATGCTTTTACAAGAAATGAAGATTTATCGATTGATGGAGAAAAGCTGGAGATAACAGACACGTACGTTTATCTTGGACAGCAGATATCAAGTGAGGGTCACATTGGTGAAGAAATTAATCGGCGTACAAAACTTGCCTGGAGAGCTTTTGGAAGAAACAGCATAATTTTCAAGAGCAATATGCCATTATGTCTTAAAAGAAAAGTGTTTGATCAATGCATCCTTCCAGTGCTTACGTATGGTGCAGAGACGTGGACCTTAACTAAAAGAGACATACAAAGGCTGCAGACAACTCAAAGTAGCATGGAGAGGTGCATGCTTGGTGTAACCAGGAGAGATAAGAAGAGGAACTCGTGAATCCGAAAATGACAAGAGTGGAAGACATCATGATCAGAGGTAAATCCCTGAAATGGCAATGGGCTGGACATACTGCCAGAAGGACAGATCATCGATTTACAGCCGAAATTTTAGATTGGATTCCAAGGGACAGGAAAAGACCCAGAAGAAGACCACCTGGGAGATGGGTGGAGGAAATTCGAAAGTATGCAGGGGTGACATGGGGAAGACTGGCACAAGACCAACCGTTGTGGAGGAAACTTGGGGAGACCTTCGTCCAGCAGTGGATTGATAATGGTTGACAATGATGATGATGATGATGATATATATACCAAAAAGCAGAATCAAAAGACTAAATTTAACACCCAACAAAATTTAAACTAACTTTGCAAAAAAAAAACCACCTGAAGATCATGACGCGCAACGCAGCAGTTATGAATATTCAGAACTCACACACTACCAACTATAGACTGTTAAAAAATAAAAAAATATTTAACAAGAACAAAAAAAGAAAAGAAAAACTTCAAAACCCTACATGCATGAGTAAACAATAAAATAAAGAAATAGCAAAACTGAATATAGAAGGTGTCGAGAATGCCAAGCCTTGGCTTTATCAAGGACTAGCAAAAACTCTGCATTTTCTCACTTCCACAAAGACCTAGTTGGAAATGGGTTTCTGCAAAGCCATAGATGCAAGAATTAAGCCCACCAATTTTTTTTTTTTAATTTTGTAAAACCTCTTCAGAGTTGCAGGTAGAAAATTCTAGTCAAAGTTTTTGCATGCATCTATAACTTTCCTGGCCCAACCCACACTCGTCATCTGCCACAAAACCCAGAATAACGATTACAAAATCACAAGTTGTAAGAGGGTCTGAACAAATCATCAGAATTATTCAGTTATAACACGTTGCTGAGCAACAAAGTCATTTAAGAAAGAATTTACACTTTAAGAACAGTACTAAATGCACTACCAAGTAAAATTCTTGTCTCACTGATGCAACGGATAAGGACACAAAAGACGTACGTACGTTTAATAAAGTGTTAACTCTTCTTCTTATCCTCCTTTTTCTTTTCTTGTTTTTTTTTTTTCTTTTCCTTTCTTTGAATGTTTATATGCCAAATAAAAGTGACTGGGAAGATTTTAAAAAAGCGTTCAGGTAATTGTGTGTTAGAAGCATTGCGAATGTATTTCTCCAGTTTGTATCTGTTAGATATTTGATTACTTTTTATTTCAGGTAAGGACACTGGACTAGTAACAACTACCAGAGTAACCCATGCTACTCCGGCAGCACTTTACGCTCATACAGCGCTGAGAGACTGGGAAACTGATTCCAAGATTCCTCCCAATTCTACAAGATGCAAAGACATCGCCAAGCAGCTTGTTGAAGATTTACCAGGCAGAGATCTTAAGGTATGTACGTGCATGGTGAATGACTACAGCGTGATGTAAGAGCATGAACCACGCACGCGCGCACTCACGTACATACTAGATCGATTCTTTCCCACAGCAGGCGTTTTATCCGAAGGTTAGGTACTATCGCAAAGCAGGAATTTCCCTGCCAGACATACAGGGTGTCCATAAATGAAGTATACAACTTCAGTATGCTATTGAAAAAAAAACTACAATAAGTAACAACTTACTTTTAATGTCAAAACACATGGTAACTGCGAAAGTTTTTTTTTTTTTTTGTTAATGTCAGCAGCTGTCCACGTGTGTTCCGTTGGTTGTTCGCAGGATGTCTAAACGATAATCCAGTTCCACCCACGTACGCTGCAGAATGTTAGGTGTAACAAGGAGGAAGGCTGCAGTAATACGTTCTTTAAGATCAGTGATAGATGTAACCTTTTTCTTGTACACAATGTCCTTAATAAAGCCCCAAAGAAAAAAATCGCATGAGATAATATCAGGAGAATGGGGTGGCCATGCCGCCGGACCCCCACGTCCAATCCAACGCCCTGGAAAATGGTGGTCTAAAGATCTGCGTTACATCCAAAGCCCAGTGCGGAGGCGCTCCATCTTGCTGGTACGGACTTCGGGATTTCTTCGGGCTCTTTAGATAAGCTTTACGCACTTCTTCCACCTTTTCGTCCGAAATGGAAGGTCTCCCAGTAATTTTGCCTTTCAAGACACTTCCTGTTGCTTTGAATTTATTTACCCATTGTTCGATGCTCCTTCGTGTCGGCGACTGTCTCTTGCACTCCGTTCTGAACTTACGCTGAACTGTTGTTAGAGATTTTGACTCCGCAAACCGAAACACACACGCTGCTTTCTCCACTGGGGAAGCCATATCTATTGTATTCCGTGTTTGACGAGATTTTGAGACACCTGGCGCCATCTGTCATCTGACTTAACAAACTTTAACACTTGCCACATCTCTTGACGTTTTAAAGTAAGTTTCTTCTATCGTATTTTTAATAGCACACTGAAGTTGTATACTTCATTTTTAGACACCCTGTACTTCCACGTCTTTCATTTCACTCTGTGACCTTTGTCACAGTGGCGGCTCGTGGTTGGAAAACTAGGTGAAGAGGTACAAGAGCAGTCATCATCATCATCATCATCATTGTCAACCATTATCAATCCACTGCTGGACGAAGGTCTCCCCAAGTTTCCTCCACAACAGTCTGTCTTGTGCCAGTCTCCTCCATGTCACCCCTGCATACTTTCGAATTTCATCCACCCATCTCCCATGTGGTCTTCTTCTGGGTCTTTTCCTGTCCCTTGGAATCCAATCTAAAATTTCGGCTGTCCATCGATGATCTGTCCTTCTGGCAGTATGTCCAGCCCATTGCCATTTCAGGAATTTAACTCTGATCATGATGCCTTCCACTCTTGTCATTTTTCGGAGATCCACGAGTTCCTCTTCTTATCTCTCCTGGTTACACCAAGTATGCACCTCTCCATGCTACTTTGAGTTGTCTGCAGCCTTTGTATGTCTCTTTTAGTTAAGGTCCACGTCTCTGCACCATACGTAAGCACTGGAAGGATGCATTGATCAAACACTTTTCTTTTAAGACATAATGGCATATTGCTCTTGAAAATTATGCTGTTTCTTCCAAAAGCTCTCCAGGCAAGTTTTGTACGCCGATTAATTTCTTCATCAATGTGACCCTCACTTGATATCTGCTGTCCAAGATAAACGTACGTGTCTGTTATCTCCAGCTTTTCTCCATCAATCGATAAATCTTCATTTCGTGTAAAAGCATTGAACATCACTTTTGTCTTCTGAAAGTTCATTTTTAATCCCACTTCTTTACTCTTGTGAGCAAGTTCCTGGATCATACTCTGCAGCTCTGATGGGCTAGTTGCAAAAATGACTACGTCATCAGCAAAACGAAGGTGGGTTAGATAATCTCCATTAATCTTTATCCCCTTGTTTTCCCAGCTCAGTGACTGAAAAACACCCTCCAATGTGGCATTAAAGAGTTTTGGAGATATGGTGTCACCTTGTCTCACTCCCTTTCCAATTTTTACGTGTGTTGTATTTTCAAACAGCCTAATCTTTGCACTTGCATTTTCATAGATGTTATTAATAATATTAATGTATGCATCTTCAATACCGCAGGATTTCAGAGCCATTGCAACTGCTGATGGTTCACCGAATCAAAGGCTTTTTCATAATCGATAAAAGCCATGCACAATGGAAGTTCATATTCCCTCGCTCTTTCAATTAGTTCTCTCAGCACGTGGATATGATCTATTGTGCTGTAGCCACTCCTGAATCCAGCTTGTTCTCTCGGTTGAGCCATGTCCAGTGTTACCTTCAAGCGGTGTGAAAGAACTGTAGTGAAGATTTTATAAACTACTGATAGGAGGCTGATAGGTCTGTAGTTTCGAGATCCTCAATGTCACCTTTCTTATGTAGCAGGATCATTGTAGCAGTGTTCCAATCCTCAGGAATCTTTCCTTCATTAAAGCATCGAGTGAAAATTTGGGCGAGTACTGTTTCGATTTCTCCACTTGCTTCTTGTATGATGTCTACAGTAATTCCATCTTCTCCTGGAGCTTTTCCCCTGCTTCATGTTCTTGATTGCATGTGCAACTTCTGCTGGAAGGACTGGAGGAACTCTGGTACTGGTATCTTTCATGATGTCTAGAGTGCATGTATCATCCCTTTCATATAATTTGGAGTAGAAATCTTTCACTCTTGTCAAAATTTCGCCTCTATTTCTTGTTACAGAACCATCTTCTTTTCTCATTGCCATAATCTGTTTTCTTCCCTTACTGAGATGTCCCTTTGCTATCTTTAGGCTTTGGTTGTTTTCAATTGCTTTCCTCACTAGTTCACAGTTGAATTTTTCTTACGTCTTCAGTGATACTTTTTCTTACTGTCTTGCATAGCTCTATATATTCCACTTTGGAAGTCACATCTTCTTTAGTTGTCCTCATCTCTCTTCTTTTTGCATCAACATTTTCGTTTTTCCTGATAATTTATTTACATGCAACTTGTTCTTAGACCCAGCTAATTTTGTTGCTGTTTCCATAAGAGCTTTGGTTACTTTTCTGTTAACTTCAGAGATGTCCACTTCTTCTGATGTTAGGCCTTCTAAAGCAGAGAATCTGTTCTTCAGTTCCAACTTGAAGGTATTATGGTGTTTTTTAAGGTTGGTTATGTCAATAGATTTTGTTTGTCTTATGAGCTTGCTACGTTCAAGTTTAGTGTTGAGGTGCATCTTACATCTCACCAATCTATAGTCACTACCTGTGTTGAACTTGTTTAGCACACTGCAGTCTTCTATGACAAATTTTTTGTTACACATAATAAAATCAATTTCACTTGTCGTCCCATTTGGATGTCTCCATGTCCATTTCCTGTGTGGCTTTTTCTTGAAGAAGGAGTTCAAGATGAAAAACCCTTCTGCCTCTGCAAACTCAACGAGCGTATTTCCACGCTGGTTTCTGTTGCCGTGACCGAATTTACCTACTGAAGTTTCATTCTGTTGCCGTTGCCCTATTTTTGCATTGAAATCTCCCATAATTATTTTCAAGTGCTGCTTACCTTTATTATTTATATGACAAATTTCCTCATAAAATTCTTCAATTTCTTCTTCAGGATGACTTGTGGTGGGTGCATAAGTTTGAATAATCTGAGCCTGGTATCTTTTCGAGAGTTGGATAACAAGTCGTGCAGCTCTGTCAGAGGAACTTTCAACTTCTACAACTTTATCCTTCAGTTTCTTGTTTATTATAAATCCAACACCACTAGTTCTGCCAGTATCTGTCCCACGATAGTAGAAGAGATGTCCACTTTTCAGTTCAATGAGATCTTTTCCTTTTCTCCTTACCTCACTTAGCCCCACGATGTCCCACTTGATAGTATGAAAAGATATATACTGTCTACAATGGAAATCCCTTAATGAGGACTTACTTATTTTTTGTATATTAAATCAATTTTTCTTCCTTTTAAAGCTGCAAATTTGTCGATTATGTCGTCATAAGATGGTTAGATGGTTGTTTCTTCGTGAGCATCAATAAAATGTCTTCCTGAATAGAAATATTTGCCAGAGAAGCAAGTTTATCTTGGGAACTAGTGTTTCTTGAGCAAGTATGTATTCTTTTAAGAAAACTTCTTTCCACTGGCACACTTGTAGATGGAATTGTTAAACTGAGGAAATCCAATTTATAATCTTCTGTAAAAATGTCTTTGTCTCCGTGAAACACTCGAAGGAGTTCTTGAGTCAATATATTCCTTAATTTTTCATCGGCATATACAAGACTCAGTTCATTTTTAAGGCGCTGGTGTTTAGTAAATATGTTTCCGTAAAAATGTAGATTTTCAAGAGCGCGAGTGGGAAAGCATGCATTAAATAATTCGAATTTGGTTGTGTCAGCAAGTTAGACAAATCGAAGTTTCTTACAGCCTTGAAATCTTATATCCATTTCCATAAGAATGTGGTCCAAAATTTCAAAATACAATTGTTTATAATTTTGAAAAATTGTTTCCTGTGTTAGAGCAGCATATTCCCGTGCTTATTTCTGTGATTTTGCTAGCTTTTCCAAACTGTGTTTCAAATAACTCATCGTTCCTTTTATGGCTCAAAATTTCATGAGTTTTTTTGTTTGTTTTTTTAATTTGAGTTACACAGTAGTTTATGTTTAGTTATTTTTTCTTCAAAAGTTCGAATAATAGATCGGTGGAGCCAAAAATGTAAATTCGAAAGTGTTCATATCATTCAAAAACCCCTTGGCAAGATGAATTGATTATATGTCTGATTATTCGCTATTCGTCAGAAATCCGAACACTTCCTTCAATTTATCCCAATCTTCAACAACTACACTTACTAATTTCGAAGTGGAGGACCATCGAGTTTCTGTTATGGTTGGTCTGCATCTTGCGGTTGTTGATATAAGTGCATAAGACCGCTTCGCAGAATGATGAACAAACGAAGCAATTCCACTGAGGCTGCAAAAAGTATTCGACACTTAGAAATTTTAGAAAAACTCTGGTGTAATACAAGATTCAAACGATGAACTAAGCATTGAACAAAAACAGCTTGAGAAGCTTTATCCTTGACTTTTATTTCTGTAGCCCATTTAAGTGTCCAGACATTATACTTGCCCCATCGTAACATTGTTCTATTTGTTTGTGTTGGTAATCAGACTGTTCCAAAATTTTGTCTAGCATTTTGTATAAAGCTCCCGACGTTCTATCTTCACTCACATCATGGAAACCCAAAAGTCCCTCAACCAATACATCTTCCGAACCAACAATCAAAGATTATTTAATTTTTGACGTGATCGTTTATATATTCAGAAATGCATTCAATTAATTCATTTTGAATACTTTTTTATCCTTTCGTATTGATTTTCAATTTCTAAATAACTTATTCATATCAACAATGAAAGTAATTCAATGAAATTTCCACGATTTATCGAGCCCATGCTTTCGTCATGGCCATGGAATGCTAGTTCTTGTTTACTCAAATGCAGTATAGACTAATACTGCATCAATCACTGTCTGCAGGAAAAGTCTATTTAAACGAACGTTTTCGTTTAAATGCGTTTTCAAAAGCCTAGCATTCTTCCTCAGAGCATCGGCAATGGTGTTTTGAATTTTATCAAAATTCCTTAACATTAATCCGCATTTCAGGTGTTCGCTAGAATCACGATGTATATGAAGTGACCGAGTTACGCTTAATAAATCTGAGAATCCGTCTTTATTCCACGCCGAATGTTTATTACTAAAAAGTAAGCAGGGTCAAAAAAAAATTAACACAGAAGTGCTGCAAATCTATTTATATTCAGTAAACCAACAATTTTTAAAATTAATATTGTTAGATTTACCGCTCTTCTTGATTTCGTTCTTGGCAACAATTATCAGTGAATCCGTTGGTCATCCTTGAAGCAAAATGTCTCTTTTATTTTCATCTTTCCACAGAGTAAATGGAGTTTGCAATAAATTACAAACAATGTCGTCCACAGGATGCATACTAAAAACTATCGCTATCAGTTAAACTGTACACAAACCTAAAATATCAGTTAAAGCTTTCAACAAATAATCACAAAGTACGAAAAACAAATTCCTTTCGGAAAATAATGTACCACAGCACCACAAGGAAAAAGCCCTAGCAGATTGCACGGTACCCTGGTAGTTCGCCCACTCCACCGCGATCTCTCACGACTTTACGCTCAAAAACTGAAAGATGCAGAGGTAAGGCGCGTGAAACTGAAACACTTCACTTGAGCGAGCAGATTGGGGAGGGTGACGTCACGGTTACCATGGCAACTCGGCCGAAAACTGCAAGCTTCCAAGCATTCTCATTTCGGCTCTTCACTTGCACTGTTTTGCGTATGAGGACTTGTTTTCCGTATTGAGCGCGCCATGTGAATTAATATCTATTCAAAATTTTGAGTGTTTTGGAACTGAATAAAGGCAAAAAATAATATATTATAAAAAAAATACTGAATAAAACATTATTTTCAGTAAAATAAGTGAAGAGGCACTTCACCTACTTCACCTGAAAAGCCGCCACTGCTCTGTCACCCATACTTCTTCTTAAGAGACACTTAGCCAAATAAAGGAAACCACGTGGTAAAAGCGAAATTTGATTTCACCTTTTTAAAATTCTTAAAAGGTGAAAATTTTAGAAAGGAAAATTTTAAAAACTGAAACTTCGAGTTTCATTTAGATTGAAACAAGGGTAAGGGTAGTGGTAGAGGAGGAGGAGAAAGTTTGCAACGATTTTTCTTTTGTTAAGAAATCTAAAGGAAGTATCCCTTAATATACACCGCTTAGCGCAGCAAATGCCACACCATGAAGGATATGAGTATGACTCGAAACTTACCACGTATGTAAACAAGTAAGTGGAAAAGAAGCAGGGGCGTAATTAGGCATTTCTACGCCCGGGACAAACCGCAAAATATTGCGCCTTAATCTGCCTCTCTCGGTCTTTCTCTCTCTATTTTTGTCTTTCATTCTACCTTTATCTTTCACTCTGTAACGTACCAGGAGATGTGACGTACCTGCCAGAAGGACGCACACGGCATAAAGGCAGATAGCAATTAGAATCAATGTCCGCGTAGCTTAATTGGTAGAGCAGCTTATTCCGGAATGAGTGGACCCCGGGTTCGAACCCCGGCGCGGATAAAAATGACGGAGAAATTCACTTCGTTATAATGGCGCCCGAACTATCCGGATGACCCGACCGTTCAAAATCTCGCATGGGTGTGATGTTATTTCCACACCGCGAGATAGGAAAAATAAGAGAATCCTTTCTCCAGCACTTCGAAAAAAAAAAAAAAATAAGGGGGAGATGATGTAACGTACCAGGAGATGTGACGTACCTGCCAGAAGGACGCACACGACATAAAGGCAGATAGCAATTAGAATCAATGTCCGCGTAGCTTAATTGGTAGAGCAGCTTATTCCGGAATGAGTGGACCCGGGTTCGAACCCCGGCGCGGATAAAAATGACGGAGAAATTCACTTCGTTATAACTCTATCTTTCCCTTTTTCTCTCTATTCATTCTATCTTTCTCTTTCACTCTTTCTCTCTCTTTCACTATCTTTCTCTTTCACTTTATCTCTCACACTCTGTCTCTTTTTCTCTCTCTATTTCTCTCTCTCTCTCTGTCTCTCTCTCTCTCACACACACACACACATACCAAAAGAACAAAAATCAACATTGAAAATCTACGATCTAAGCGATCACAAGCTACAGAGAGGAATTAAAAAAAATTAGGTTTAAAATAAAAACAGCAAAAAGCAGGTACAATTTCAAAAAATATAGCAGTACTACAAAGACTTTCTAACGAAACTAGGCGTAAAAATGCATTTCTAAGTTCTAATAAAACTAGGCGTAAAAACGGTACAACAAAATGCGACTGTTATTACAGCTTTTCGCAACTGCTTCGGAGTTCAGACCAAATGTAACCGACAGTCGTGGCATGCAGCCACAATAAAAACTGTATAGCTTCCAGGGAATCTTCAAAAATGTGAATAACATCCTTATCTTGCAACGGACGTATAAGTCCACCCAACTAAATAAGTACTGGGGGTCCCATTGGTGTGGAAGGGGGCCATGGTTCTTCTTCAGTTTGACGGACTATAGAACAGCGCCTTCATTACTGAATATGAGCAAATAACAAGTCCTGGGCATTTTGAGGAGGAAATTTTAATTTTAATTGTGCCAAAAACTTGTGTAAAAGTTTCAGTTCCAATTGTAATCGCATTCCAAACAGTGATTTCTGCCAAACAGTGATTTCTCTTGAGCTGCACCCGGAGTAGCCGCCCCGTCTGCCCCACCCTAGTTACGGCTCTGAAAGAAGTGATTTAATTTCTGAGGAATTACATGAATGCGATGGTCGAGGTGACAGTATGCTGTGACCTGAGTCTGTAGGTCGTATGACTGCCTTGCTGGGCTATATGCTCGGTAACACGGCGTGACATCGAGTGGGAAAGCCCCCGGATAATATCCTGAGGTAACGCTGAACATGCGTCATTGACCTGCATCAATAATTCTTCGACACTGCGAGAGGGTCGTGAAAAGGGGTTAAGCCGTCTGTCAATGAAGTTCCACACGTTCTCCATTAGGGAAAAATCTGCACTGTCTCCTGAAAAGCTTATAGGCACTGTCTGCTGATGTTGGCAGTTTTGGGTTTGCTTGATCTCGTATAAACTGAGTATCATGGATATCACGGAGGTACGGCAACAAAACGTACTGCCGCACCTCGTCGAGGTATCGTCGTGCTGTCATTATGCCCACTATGCGTACGAGAGGTGAACGGTTGTTGAAACTCATAGCGCCCTAAACCATGACAGCAGGTCGAGCAGCAATGTGACGCTCACGAATGGCAGCAAGATTAGACCGGCGACCACGTCGTCTCTAGACTCGCAATCGGCGCTGAGACAAGCGAGACTCGTCGCTGAATACGACAGGGTTTTATTCTTCCCGCCACGCATGACTGGTACGGAACCATTACAACCTCACGCGACGATGTGTAGCGGTGAGACGCAATGGCTGGTGAGGTTGCAAACTTGACTCAGCCAATGTCGATACGGGAATGCTCATAGCTTCCTGCACTTCATCG
This sequence comes from Macrothele yani, assembly GCA_039090855.1. NCBI lineage: Eukaryota > Metazoa > Arthropoda > Arachnida > Araneae > Macrothelidae > Macrothele > Macrothele yani. Next base: position 35,776,712 of record CM077029.1, read on the forward strand.
TTTTTTTCCGCGATGGATTGTGAGGCTGCTACGGCTTGCTGTTGAATGAGACGTTCGTATGTACACCTACGTGAACCAGTCTCACTACGTCGATGCACGTTACCTTCCTCCAACCACTGTCGCCATATTTGACAGACAGACAGACAGTTGCTGCATCCAGATGAGTTTCCGCCGCTATGCGACACACAGACCAACCAGATGTACGTAGCCGAATGATGAAGCCTCTGATAAAGTTGACAGTGTGATGGTGGGATTTCTAATAACGTCGCCCGGGTATTCTTATCCTTACACGTGCTTTCGCCACCGAGATCACTTCAATGCAATGGTCCATACGTCCAATTGAGGACGATCAAACTTAGCTACGCCGAGCCGTTTTGCTTTTTCATTTTTCTCACGTTTCGCGTGATTGGTACGAAGTTGCAATAATTTACATGACCCAACTGTATGACACACACCCATATTAACTCTTGCGGCACCTAAGTTCATGCCAACCAGCTGCGATTTAGATGAAACAACGCAGAATATGTTCTCAACTCTGAGCTCGGAATTCTTATGAAGGATATGAAATCTGACCTCATTTCTGTCTGAATCCTAATACGTTTCAATTTAGGCAATACTCGGGAATTATTCGGAAGGGCAAATATTTCCACGTGGCGAATCGCCGACACAGTGGTTCACGAGCCCAGTTAAGGTCGTGATATTACAACAATGCATGATCGTAGACATGCGTTTAAAAAAACATAACTACGCATCTCTAGTAGACGGAAACGTTTAGAGGTGTTTTAAACCTTTAAGGACCATGACCCAAAAATCTTTTATCACTCTAAATACCATAACGCCCGAAACTGTCTGTTGTTTCACTTCTTTGTTTAATAACAATAAGAGTGACCGAGGGTGACTCCTGCTGATCCCTCATAGGTCGAGAAAATTTGAAGAACAAGTAAGAGTAGGAAATCTGACTCACTGCAAACAGCGTTGCATTTAGAGGGTTTTTCCGGCGGATGGGGGGGTGGTAAATTTTTTTTGGGGAGAGGGCTGAAACTTGTTGACCGAATTATATACATATAATCACAATTTTGTTATTTATATATGCGTTAACACATATAAAAAATTTAGATAGAGAATAAAAATATTCTTATGCTCGTATGTCGCAAATGCGAATTCCAAGAAATCTACGCATACAAATGATTAAAAATGTAAAAATATTATACCTTTGGTTTAATTCAGTAACGCACTACGGATTTCACTATGGGGTACACTTCCTCAATAGTAAACTATTTTTACAATTTTACACTTCCTCAATAGTAAACTATTGAGGAAGTGTAAAATTGGTGGGGTAAAATTTACTGTGCTGAAGAAAATCCCCCATTCCCAACATTAGGAGTGGTAAAAATACCTCGCTTTTTCTACAAGCATGTTTTGGATTATTAAGGAATCATTAGAGCGTTACCTGAGAACGTAAGGTATAAATCATTCCCCTGCCATTTGGTTTCAGTCCCTTTAAATTATTTAGATTAACACAGAGTAGAAAAAAAAACCTGATTAACCGTTTGTGTGTGTGGATGACAGTTTAAGGTGCCTTGATTTTTTTTTCTTCACAGGGCGTAAATCACCCACCGCCAGGAAAAAGAAACCTTTTTATAAGAACAATTTCTCATAATTTGCTATTTTTAAAAATTAGTTAGCAAATATTTTGCTGTATTAGAAGCACTAGCATCACATTAGCTACACCGAAGCTTAACCGTACATGGAAAGTCGGCATCCAGAAGACTGAAATAAAGCTGAACGCCAGCTTCCAAAATATGATGAACATCTCTACTCTGTGGAATTGGGTTTTTATTACGGAAGTAGTCTGAGTTATCAGTGCGTGAAAAATTGCCCCTTCAGCAAGGACTGTTTAAGGTTTTATTGAAGGATGATAGAAATTTCAGACTGGAGTCCATGTGGATGCTTTTTTTTTTATTATTATTGTATTTTCCCTCATTAAGTTTTTCCTTTTAATTAATTTCACCGAATATTCAGCTATAAACGAAAACAATTAGATTAAATATAAGGGGAGATCGTCCAAAAACCTGCGGGGGAGCTTCCATTAATTTCCAGGAGGGCTACGCACCCCAAAAAAGATGCCTGAATACATCACTGGCTGTAGATAGGCGTTTCGGGCGGCTATGGCCATTTGTTCGTACGGTAGTTTTGGGCGTTATGGTCATTAAAGGGTTAAATTATAGACCACCGCTACAATACGGGGGCATCTGTATGCAGTATGGAATTGACAAATAACGATGGTATATGGACCGACTTTCCGAATCGATTACACTGAAGAGCAATTGAATTAGAGATACCTGTCCAGTAACGTGTAGCACCACCTTTCGCCGTGATGACGGCGGCGATTCGTCTCGGCACGGACTCGACAAGACACTGGAAGCGTTGGGAATCCATACGGATCCATGACTCCTGAAAAAGCGCCCACTGTCCACGTAGATTTGATGGAGAAGGGGGGGGGGTCAGAGCATCAAGCATCTCTCTCGATGGCATCCCAGACGTGCTCGATGGGATTGAGGTCAGATGACCTAGCTGGCCAAGGAAGCGAAGTCACGTCGGTGGAGTGTTCATCCTACCATTCGGATACAATTCGGGAGCTGCATTGTCTTGTTGCAGGATGAGGTCCCCAGTGGGATTTTGAAGATGCACAAACGGGAGCAAATGGTCGTCCAGTATATCCCGGTAACGTTGACCTGTGAGGGACGATGTCACACATACCAGGGGTCCCATTTCAGTCCACGTAAACAATCTCCAGACAAGAATGCCACCCCCACTAACTTGAAGAGTACCATGCTGGCAAGAAGGATCCATCATTTCATGTGGTTTGCGCCGTACTCGTATCCTGCCATCCGCATGTACCAACGTGAATCTCGACTCATCAGTCCAGGCAACATTTTTCCATATGTCGAGGGTCCAGTGGCGAAGTTCCCGCGCCCATGCTAATCTTTGCACCCTGTGATGTGCGGCCAGCAGCGGTACCCTCGTGGGACGATGGTTTCTGAACCCCATAGCGGGGAGATGGTTCTGGATGGTGTGGCTGCTTACACGTTTTTGTGCACCAGCGTTAAATTGCCGAGTGATTTCTTGCACTGTGGCCCGTTTATTCGCTGTTACAATGCGAGCTAGTCGACGATGGCCCCGCTCATCCACACGCTGTTGTCCACGGCAGTTGGCCCTTGCAGGAATGGTTTTACCGGATTCGATGTACTCACGGTGCACCCGTGACACAGTGGCTCGTAAAACTCCCAGTGCCTGCACGACTTCCGAGATGGAGTGACTCATTCGTCGGGCCCAGACACATCAACTGCGCTTAGATCCTTCGTCTTACTCATACTGCGTCCGACTCTTACTGATTCCCGTCGCATCACTCCTTATATTGTCGGATCGCTGCATTCGTCATGTCGTTTCCGTTTACAGGGCCGCCCACAGCGCCACATTTGCATAACGCCAGCTGTCTCTAATTCAATTGCTCTTCAGTGTATATAATAAAGTATTCAATCTACTTTCGGTAAGGACTCACGAACTGTCCTTACCGAAACTAAATTGAATACTGAAAAAAAAAATTATTATCTAAGTTCATGTTCTCTTTCTAATAAACTTACACGAGTTTTGACACGAGTTTTGGATTGCATTCCCACATCCTTAGCCGTCTGATTGCATGATACATTTCTTTCATATGTGAAGGTTTTTCGTTAAATCTTGAGCTACATATTTAGCTGAAGAAACCACTTCACGAACCCAAGCGTCGGAGAATAGTACACTGTTAAACATTTTGTGGTAAGTTGCTCCAAAAAATGAGGCTACACCAGCTGCACCACTTTCTGAGAAACGATACGCCATTCTGTGGTGTAAACAAAATTCCCAACAACATGATGAAACCTTGCCCCATAATGTGGTGCAAAGTTGCACCATGTTTTTGGGATTTGTTTGCACCACTCAACGGTGTTTCTTTTCTCAGAAAGTGGTGCCTCTGGTGTAGAACCCTTTTGGCGCAACGTAACACAATATTTTTAAGAGTGTAATAATAAGTCTATATCTTGTCTTCGAATAGGTGAAATATATAGCAGAAAAGTGAAACCGACAAACAAGCTCACCTCTCATGTCTCAGACGACACTCAAACCCAGACTTTTCAAACGTAAACCTATGGTATCCAGATTTCTAGCCCACCAAACAATATCTTTTTGGTATATTTGCATATTTTTTTCTTTTATAAAGAGCATAAATCTGGTTTCGAAGTATGTGCTGCCAAGTACAACACCGTGTGTTTAGGTCAAGTTAAGAAGACAAAATATGTAAAAAACAAAAAGAAGGAAAACATTTTCTTCGTGATAAAATTTAGTAAAAAAAAACGGAATCATGACACTAGTTATGTATAAAATGAGGCCCCGTGTTTTGTTGTTTCGTAAAACATCTAAAAATATTCCGGCACAGTTGTGACTTCTTGAAATTATTTGAAACTGCTGAGGCAAATTTTTCAGCAACCATAGCTGCTGAAACGTATTTTAAGTATTTTTTTCACCACAGGAAATTAAATAAACAGCTGTATATTAAAATTTACGGATATTATAATTTATAACCCCAGGCGGCGTGTGTGTTTTTTTTGTATGAATCTAAAGATCATTTTAATATTCAACTTTAAGTAAGAAAGAGAAAAAAATTATTAAATATAATTCGACTTCGGTTATCAAGAACAAAGTGGGGAAACATAAAGCAAACATCATGAAAGAAATATACTTCTATTTTAAGAAAATATGTTTTTATAATATTCAACTTACAGAATGGTTCAAATTCTTAAACAGGTAAGGCTTAAAATATTAGAAAATCAAACTGGTAGAGTCATTATTATCGGTTGCTGAGTGTTGAGCTATATACATTCTGAAGCTGTGATTCTTAAGTTGTTGCTGGGGGTTGGGGGTTGGGAGGGGGGATGACTGTTGTTTAGAACAGGGGTCATCTGCTGACTAGAGCTACCTGAGCAACCGATGTTGAAGAGCAGGGGATCGGCCTCATAAACCAATTTCATTTCATTTTTTTTAGAAAACGGTTTAACTTTTCTGGCTGAAAAAAAAAACAGAAACTCTAGGTACATGCTTCTTTGGCTTATGCAAGAATTTGGCCCTACATAACCAATTTTAAAAATTTCCGAAAGGAAAATTCTTAAAAAGATCTCATCCTACACCCTTTGAAGGATAATATGCATTTCACTTCCATGTCGAACATAAAATTTTCGTGGGTGAAGGAACATATTCTCCAAATCACAAAAGGCTGAAAATGTTCTTCTCAATACCGCCGCTCTGCCATTACAAGGTTGGTTTGTGTGACGCCATTGTTTCAGTGCGGCAATGACCTCACCATGATATCAATAAACATTGTTTTACCGAGTCGTATTAAAGGATACTTCTATTTGTTCTGACGCACTCGGTAGAATTATGGTATCTGATATAGAACTAAAATTTCTGTTAGCACAATAACCTCGTCGATAAATCGTTTAACCTTGTTGTTTACGGTAAGTCGTTCTATATCATTTCTCCATTTTTGATTTTCGCCGCCATATAAGATAATCGTACTGAAAGAAAACTTGAAGTACGCTGAACTGTTTCATTCCCATGATTTTCCTCGTGCATTTTCCGATCCTCAAGAACATTTGCACTTCATAGTAGTCTTAATTTAAGGTTGCTGGCTCCAAGAAGGGAGAGAGCCAGGTTTCGTTAGACAAATACCTATGTCTGTTCCGGAATTATGAAATCAGGATGTTACACTCCAAGCCGTTTGATTCCAGATTTTCACATATGTCGCAAAACGCCCTCACGTGACGCGTAACGTTTGAGATGCTGGAAAACCTAATTTGTTTGCTTTGTTTTCGAGCTTAACCACGTCTTCCGTTTCAAATTTAGGATCGCTGGTTCTAGGGAAGGAAAAAACCAGCAGCATAGGACAAACACACCGTACACGACTCTCTCGGGTCTCGAACCGGTTCCAACTCGGACAATTAGTCAGGAAACTCTGGGCCTCTTACAAATTGGTCAGCCAGTTAATTTCAGCTTCAAAAATTTGGAATGGTACACGTGATCCTGGGATTTGTTGACAAGAGGGAAAAAGTGGGATTAAAAGTGAACTTACGGAAAAGACAATTGTTGTACACTGAAGTGCCATTGAATTAGAGATACCTGCCTAGCAACATGTCGGGCCACTTCTTATCTTAAAGACGGCGGCCACACGACGAGGCATGAACTCCACGAACTTACAAAAATGTTCTGCATGTATCGCAAACCATTCCTCCTCCAAAGCTGTCCATAATTCACTCAGGTTCCCAAAGATGTTCGATGGGATTTAAATCCGAGCTTCTAGGTCGCTACTGAAAAACTTCAAATTCACTACAATGCTGTTGTAACCATACAGTTTCCAGGTGGGACTTGTGGGATGCTGCAATACGCCGCAATACGCCACTGCCAATGGGATGCATGCTAGACACGAATGGGTGTAAATTATCGGCTGGTTGTCCACATATTTGGGGTCACTCAAAGTCGACTGTAGACGTATTAGAGGTCCCAAAGCATTCCAGCTGAAGACACCCCAAAAAATCACTGAGCCACCACCAGCCTGTACTTTTTTTTATTGGTTTATTTGCTTTTGTTTGGAAGTTTAATGACCACTATGAGCAACTCAATGGGTTATAAGCAGTTTCCCATCCCTAATTTAGGGCAATTGGTACCAGGGAAGGGAGGGAGCCAGTGCCCAGGACAAACATAACATCCATACCTCACCGGGATTCGAACCCGGACCTACGAGGACGAATGATGATAAGCCAGCGCTGAGACCACTGCGCCACCAGGGCTGCCCTGTACTGTTTTAACTTGATATGAAGGATCCATGGCTTCATAAGGTTAACTCCTGATCCGTACTCTCCCATTGGCTCGATGCAGTTTAAATCTGGATTCACCACTCCAGGCTATACGCTTCCAGTCCCCTGTGATCCAGTGTTGGTGTGCTTTTGCGCAAGTAAAGCGTTAAGCCTAGTGTCGTGCCGTTAACAGTGAGATTCTTGTGCGCCGGCGGCTCCCGAACTCTAGACGTTTAAGACTACGTTGCATTGACCTTACACTGCCATGGCGATTTGATCCACTGTTCAAATCATTGGTGATCTGTGGTATTGTCTTGCATCTATCTGTTCGAACAATGCCGCCCGAACGGCGTAAACCACGAGCATGTGACGTACTACAGAAATGAAGCACGTGTCAAAGCGACAAATCTGCAGCGATACATTCCGTCGGTGCAGCTTAGTCGGTTAGGGCAACTCACTCCGGAGCGAGGAGACACGGATTTGGCAAATTCCAGTTTTCACAAGCTGCCAGGGATGGTGCACGTCTACAATTTATTCGGGAGTTTATTCTTTTGCTAGAATTTTCTTATTCCCGAAAAACTCTGAACACTGTAGCACGGGAAAACCCCAGTGTGTTGACGAGTTCCGAGATGGAGTGGCACATCCCACAATCTGCACTCAGTCAAAAGCATCCAAATCACGCGTCTTACCCATCACGCCAGCAGTCGATCACTATTGGAGAAGCTGTGGCCGATATTTTACCACAGTTCTGGCAGGGCATGCGCGATAATGCGTGAGTAGCAGCCAAGCATTTACAAAACTTCTGCTATCTTTAATTCGATGGCACTTCGTTGTATAATACTTTTACAAAAACTGGAGATTTAGCGGTTGATGGTGGAAATTTAGCTGTAACTGATGCCTAAATCTACTTTGAACAACAGATAACAAGCAGCGGCCACATCGAAAAGGAAATTAATAGGTGCATAAAAGTCTGCCAGAGCACATTTGGAAGAAACGGACAATTTTTACGAGCAATTTACTGCTACGTTTTAAAAGAAACGTGCTTAGTTAATCCGTCTTTCCAGAAAGCTGTTAAATCAGTACATACTTTCATGCACTGTGCTTAGTGTAGTCCAGAAAGATAGGAAAAGGAACGCATGGATTAGAGAAAGGACAAGTATTGATGACGTTATGATCGAAGTGAGTGCCCTCAAACAGCAATGGACCAGACATATTGCTAGAAAAACTGACCAACAGAAATAGAATGGATACCAAGGGGCAAGAAAGACCTAGAAGAAGATTACAAGGGAGATGGATGGATGAAATTCGAGAGCATGATGGAGTGACTTGGAAGAGACTGGCTCAAGACAGAAAGTTGTGCAAGAGACTTGGGGAGACCTTCATCCAGTAATGGATTGAGAATGGTTGATGATGATGGAGATGGGCACTAAGTGTAAAAAAATGACAAGACTTAGGTCCATACAATAAATTTTAACGTCGTCGAACTTTCCTGTGAAGAAAAGCAATGTAGAGCGGAGAACAGTTAGCTACAAAAATCTATCTGTCTATATATACTGTATATACACTATATTGACAAAAGTCACCGGACACCCCTTCAAAAGCAAATGAACGGATCCGCAGCGTTCTTAAGATGCGCGGTACAGCTGCAAACGGTACAAAAACAATTCTGTAGCTGACCGCGATCATATCGCACTGTGAGGTTGAGTGTAAACGTAGCGGCGGGAGAGAACTGACTTTGAGAAAGGAAAGATTGTTGGGTGTTATATTAATGCGTTGTCCGTAAGAGAAACCGAAATTCATTTAAGCATACAACCAAGTCAACTGTTTTGGATGTACTGAATAAGTGGAAGACACATAGCGTGCCTGAAGCAGCAAAACGTACAGGCAGACCAAAGAAAATCAGTGATAGAGGACGTCGAAGCCACAGGAGAGTCGTCACAGCTAATCGACGGAGTACTGCACAAGACTTCAGCGTACAGGTGAGTAAAAATGCTGGAACCTCGGTATGTACACCTACCATTCTCAGAGAACTTCATTCCATGGGTTACCGTGGTCGTGTGGCTGCTCATAAGCCTTTCATCTCCACTCTAAATGCTACTCGTCGTTTAGCATGGTGTAAAGAGCATTTATCGTGGACCGTAGATCAATGGAAACGGGTCCTACGGACTGATGAATCCAGATACACGATCCATCAGTCAGATGGCCGCGTGTGGGTGTGGCTGCAGCCAGAGGAACGCTATTTACAACAGTGTACTGTTCATACGGTCAAGTTTTGAACTGGCAATGTACTCGTGTGGGGATGTTCTTCGTGGCATTGTCCAGGCCCATTGGTTATCGTGGACAGACCTGTTAACCAGCATGTCTACTTCAATATTCTGGACAATTATGCCCTACCAACTCTATGGCAATACTATGGAACCGAGCCTTATTGGTATCAGCAGCATAATGCACCGAGCCATAAAGCAAGGACTGTTACGGCGTGGTTTGACGATAATTCCGTATCGTGTGCAGACTGGCCAGCATAGAGCCCTAATCTTAATCACATAGAGCACCAATGGGATGAATCAGAGCGCCGCAGAAGAAGTTTGGAACCAAGGCCTACTACTAATCAACAGTTAGCGGCAGCATTATGTACTGAATGGAAGCGCATACTTATCGATGTGTTCCAAAACTTTCTCGAAAGCATGTCTCGAAGGGTCAGTGCATGCATTAAGGCCAAAGGTGGACCGACACCGTACTAATGTATGTCAATAAATGCTATGTTGTGTTTCTCTTCTAGGGGTCCGATGACTTTTGTCAATATAGTGTATATATATATATATATATATATATATATATATATATATATATATATATATAGGGATGTAAGGTCAGGTGATGCGTAACATCACAGCCTCTCCTTGACAAATGTCAACCCCGCCTTCTCGTGGTGCATCCTGTTCCCACTAAAGGGGCTCTGACGACCGCCAATAGCGGTATAACTATAATATCGGGATCAGAGGAAATGCTATCCCACACTCACCAACCCGCTTGGCCAGCGTGGTGAGTTATGGCTAAACACCTCCAAAATGACTCTACAACTTAAATCTTGGCCCTCAGTCTCCGGCAGCTGGAATGTACCTGGCCAAGGCAGCGGCCAGTGCGACATGAAGGCAGAGGGTGCTAAGAATCCCCGGAGGACCGGACTAGGCTGCCATTTGATGCTGACCTTGGCTACCTATAACGGACGCTCCCTATCTTCTGATTCAAGGCTTCTTGAATTGGAAGAGGAACTACAAAGGATCAAGTGGGACATCGTGGGGCTAAGTGAGGTAAGGAGAAAAGGAGAAGATCTCATTGAACTGAAAAGTGGACATCTCTTCTATTATCGTGGGACAGATACTGGCAGGACTAGTGGTGTTGGATTTATAATAAACAAGAAACTGAAGGATAAAGTGGTAGAAGTTGAAAGTTCCTCTGACAGAGCTGCACGACTCGTTATCCAACTATCGAGAAGATACCAGGCTCAGATTATTCAAACTTATGCACCCACCACAAGTCATCCTGAAGAAGAAATTGAAGAATTTTATGAGGAAATTCGTCATCTAAATAATAAAGGTAAGCAGCACTTGAAGATAATTATGGGAGATTTCAATGCAAAAATAGGGCACCGGCAACAGAATGAAACTTCAGTAGGTAAATTCGGTCACGGCAACAGAAACCAGCGTGGAAATACTCTCGTTGAGTTTGCAGAGGCAGAAGGATTTTTCATCTTGAACTCCTTTTTCAAGAAAAAGCCACATAGGAAATGGACATGGAGACATCCAATTGGGACGACAAGTGAAATTGATTTTATTATGTGTAACAAAAAATTCGTCGTCGAAGACTGCAGTGTGCTGAACAAGTTCAACACAGGTAATGACCATAGATTGGTGAGATGTAAGATGCACCTCAACACTAAACTGGAACGTGGCAAGCTCATAAGACAAACAAAATATATTGACATAACCAACCTTAAAAAACACCATAATACCTTCAAGTTGGAACTGAAGAACAGGTTCTCTGCTTTAGAAGGCCTAACATCGGAAGAAGTGGACATCTCTGAAGTTAACAGAAAAGTAACCAAAGCTCTTATGGAAACAGCAACAAAATTAGCTGGGTCTAAGAACAAGTTGCATGTGAACAAATTATCAGGAAAAACCAAAATGTTGATGCAAAAAAGAAGAGAGATGAGGACAACTAAAGAAGATGTGACTTCCAAAGTGGAATATATAGAGCTATGCAAGACAGCACGAAAAAGTATCACTGAAGACGTAAGGAAATTCAACTGTGAGCTAGTGAGGAAAGCAATTGAAAACAACCAAAGCCTTAAGATAGCAAAGGGACATCTCAGTAAGGGAAGAAAACAGATTATGGCTCTGAGAAAAGAAGATGGTTCTATAACAAGAAATAGAGGCGAAATTTTGACAAGAGTGAAAGATTTCTACTCCAAATTATATGAAAGGGATGATACATGTACTCCAGACATCATGAAAGGTACCAGAGTTCTTCCAGTACTCCCAGCAGAAGTTGCTCATGCAATCAAGAACATGAAGCGGGGGAAAGCTCCAGGAGAAGATGGAATTACTATAGACATCATACAAGAAGCAAGTGGAGAAATTGAAACAGTACTCGCCCAAATTTTCACTCGATGCCTTAATGAAGGGAAGATTCCTGAGGATTGGAACAATGCTACAATGATCCTGCTACATAAAAAAGGTGACATTGAGGATCTCAGGAACTACAGACCTATCAGCCTCCTATCAGTGGTTTATAAAATCTTCACTAAAGTTCTTTCACACCGCTTGAAGGTAACACTGGACATGGCTCAACCGAGAGAACAAGCTGGATTCAGGAGTGGCTACAGCACAATAGATCATATCCACGTACTGAGAGAACTAATTGAAAGAGCGAGGAATATGAACTTCCATTGTGCATAGCTTTTATCGATTATGAAAAAGCCTTTGATTCGGTGAAACCATCAGCAGTTACCACGGCTCTGAAATCCTGCGGTATTGAAGATGCATACATTAATATTATTAATAACATCTATGAAAATGCAAGTGCAAAGATTCGGCTGTTTGAAAATACAACACACATAAAAATTGGAAAGGGAGTGAGACAAGGTGACACCATATCTCCGAAGCTCTTTAATGCCACATTGGAAAATGTCTTTCAATCACTGAACTGGGAAAACAAAGGGATAAAGATTAATGGAGATTATCTAACCCACCTTCGTTTTCCTGATGACGTAGTCATTTTTGCAACTACCCCATCAGAGCTGCAGAGTATGATCCAGGAACTTGCTGACAAGAGTAAAGAAGTGGGATTAAAAATGAACTTTCAGAAGACAAAAGTGATGTTCAATGCTTTTACAAGAAATGAAGATTTATCGATTGATGGAGAAAAACTGGAGATAACAGATACGTATGTTTATCTTGGACAGCAGATATCAAGTGAGGGTCACATTGATGAAGAAATTAATAGGCGTACAAAACTTGCCTGGAGAGCTTTTGGAAGAAACAGCATAATTTTCAAGAGCAATATGCCATTATGTCTTAAAAGAAAAGTGTTTGATCAATGCATCCTTCCAGTGCTTACGTATGGTGCAGAGACGTGGACCTTGACTAAAAGAGACATACAAAGGCTGCAAACAACTCAAAGAAGCATGGAGAGGTGCATGCTTGGTATATATAACCTGGAGAGATAAGAAGAGAAACTCGTGGATCCGAAAAATGACGAGAGTGGAAGACATCATGATCAGAGTTAAATCCCTGAAATGGCAATGGGCTGGACATACTGCCAGAAGGACAGACCATAGATGGACAGCCGAAATTTTAGATTGGATTCCAAGGGACAGGAAAAGACCCAGAAAAAGACCACATGGGAGATGGGTGGATGAAATTCGTAAATATGCGGGAGTGACATGGAGGAGACTGGCACAAGACAGACCGTTGTGGAGGAAACTTGGGGAGACCTTCGTCCAGCAGTGGATTGATAATGGTTGACAATGATGATGATGATGATATATATATATACTGAATAAATTGTATGTATGTATGTATGTATGTTCCCTAAACATGAAACCCTTTGACCGATCTAGACCAAAATTTGTATAGTTATTCTCTAGGATCCTGCGGAAGATATAGGCTACAACGGAATCTAGACACCCCACTCCCTCTCCCTGATTTCACCCCCTTGACACTTTGTGATAATTTATATTTAGAACATGAAAACGTCAATTAATATTAAGATATCATATTTTGATATAATTGTTGCAATAAAGGAACAAACGGGATTTGTCTAACAACCAAATGAATATCAGTTAATTATAAAGTTCCATTCTTTTTATGTAATTTTAACTTAAGCGAAAATCGCAAAATCGAAATACAGTCAAAAAAGCGAAAATCGCAAAATCGAAATACAGTCATTTGCAAAAATTTAAGGCCACCTGTCAATTTATTGAAAATTGTGATTTTCAAAGAAACTACTAATTACTAGTCAGAGACATTTGAAAACATGACACCACAGCTGAATACTTATATTCTTTAGAACACAAAAAGGTTGAAATCAGTACTTTGTGTTGCCCCTTTTGTTTTTTATAACGGACAAAATATGATGTGGTATACTCTCAATGAGGGCAAAGCGTATCTAACGCTTAAAGAAGGTCAACTCTCATAGAGTTAACGTAAAACAGGCGGCAACAGCGCCACCACATCTTAAGAGGTAATATGCTCTGCGGGAAAGTTAGCATTCAGGAGCAAAACAAGTTAGGGGGACTACGGCAGTGAAGCTTTTCTTTGATCCACGATGGTTTCCTTCGATCTGATGACTATTTGCTTAGAGATGTTTTTTGTTGTTGCTGTTTTCTGATATCCCGCCCATCCCTTATTTTGGTGAGAAAAATATGCAATAACATTAGTATTACTATTTAAATTAAATTTCAGCAAATATTACAGTTAGGCCTAAGGATCCGTACAAAATGCAGACATTCCCTAGTATTTGGCATTTCTGAAAATGTTTCTGAAAAACTGAAGAACAAACAAAAGCCTTAACTAACCCGATTGGCGTAACGAAACTAACATATCCGATTTGCGAAGTGATCATGCTACCGAGAAGGTAACAATCAAGTGCTATGAGTAGCTCGGCTGACTGTTCTTTACCCAAAGAATTGAAGTCAACAGAAATACGCATGCGCAGTCTGCTCTGTCTGCTCAGGCATCAGCCTGTATGTTGGCTACTGTGCATTGCATTTTTTCTCTGAAGATATGGCGGCGCTAGTTACGTCTCGTTGAGCCTTAACTTCTTCTCTTCAGATATCCTTTGATGAGGGATTTGCAGTAGTCACTTGAAATGTCTTTGTACCACACGTACTTTATCGCGTTAATCAAAGCTTGGGAATTTGATGGCTGTTTTCTGTTACCTTGTCTTTTAAAATGGTTCACAAATTTTCGATGGGGTTAAGGTCTGGATTATTACCGGGCCAGTCAAACACAGTTATGTTTTTCCTCTGCAGATAGTCCTTTACTCCCTTCGATGTGTGGCATGGAGCGCCATCATGCATAAAGATTGTGCATCTGCGCATTTGCGTATGAGTTAACAGCTTCTCACGTTTCACTGCCACATCAAAAGGACCAGTCATGTTAGTGCCCGTCGGCAAAAAGGATAATGAAGTAGTACCGGATGCTGACATAGCACCACATATCATCAGACTAAGCGGATGTCTCACGGTGCTAACGGTGTATTTTTCATCAAACCTTTTGCCTTTTGGTCGTCGAACATGTGCTTCACGTGATTCAAATTGACACGCAGTTGATTCATCGGAAAAAAAGAACTTGGCTCCAATTTTCAACATTCCACGATTGATGACGCTTCGCAAACTGGAGTCTCTTTTTTCATGACAGAGGTTAGTCTAGGTTTATGTGCAGGTTTAGAAGACTTTAATTCAAAATCTTTGTTAAGACGTCGAGAAACAGTGCTGATACTAATATCAGACCCTTTTGAATGTAGAAAAACCTTGATTTTCTTGCACGAACTCCTTGGAGAACGCATACCTATTCGTCTTATGGTATTGCCATTACATGGGGTTGTTTCCCTTGGACGTCCGCTTCTCTTGCTGTAGTTAAATTCACCTGTATCTCGATATTTCGTGATCGTATTATAAATAGCAGTCTTGCATACATTCACCTTTCTGCTTATGTCACGTTCGGAGTATTCTTCATGCTATAAAGTCACTATTTGTACCCTCTGAGTAGCACTTAATAACGCCTTTTTTCCCATTTTCTGCTATGTAGAAAATACGTACAAAACCTCTCAGCATGAAAACCAGAAACAAACTGACGCTCGTGTAGGATAATGCAACAACGACAGAAAGTTGAGTAATACAGACAGTAGCTGACGCAATCGGCAGAAATCTCTTAATACCAACAGGTGGTCTTAAACTTTTGCAAATGACTATATTGGACCAATCAATCCAAAATTCAAGAAAGTGAAATTATTAAGATAACCCTCAACAGAGTGAATTACAGAATGCCCCCCCAAGAAAAGCGAAAATCTATTGAACAAATCATTCCAAGAAAGTGAAATTGTAAAGAGAAGCTGAGACACACCCCTTAACAGCTTGAATTCCAGAATGCCCTCCAAAAAAGCGAAAATCTATAGGACACATCAATCCAAAATCTAAGAAAAATGCTCTGAAAGCGCTGGCCCAGAAGCTGATTCATATATTTTTTGTTAAATCCAGGCAACGCCGGTTACATCCGCTACCACAATATAAACAGAAGATATTCATTACACTACATGTTTTTGTTTTATTCATTCATCGCAGTTTTTGTGACTTTCAAACACGAAATACGAATGAATGGAGCAGAACTATAGGTTGTGCGTCGTTCCTGTGTCTCGTCCATGTTTCTCGACTTGTACTGACCCCCACCAAACATGCCAGCTACAAAGTAGCGGCTTCCTCATCTACCGAAGCCCTGGGTTGCACTCACACACAAAATCGTGCAAAACTAACTTAAGGTGACCCACAGGACTATCACAGAGCATATTTAACGTTTCCTTGCAGTTTTTAATGATTCAAAATAATTTGTGGGTAGGTAGATTATACATAACGTATTTGTTTTATCGTATTATAATTTAATGTGTGAATAAAAGCAGAATTTCACACTTTTTTTTTCGTAGCACGTGTTTCAACATCTCATAGTTTCATTTGCACTATGCCTTGTCCATTTCAACACCAAAAAAAAAAAAAAAAATGTGTGCTGGAAAACAAAAAAATTAGAAAAAGATGTAATCTAGGTCGCCCTTAAGGCTGTCTTTGAACGAGTTTTAGGGTTCAACTTCTGCGATAGATGGCGCAAAAAATCACTCCTTGGGCGTGGCCTTTACGTCTTGAGTGACTGTCCTAGAAGTTGGCGTCAGCGAATCACTAGACTTCACTATATTCGGAATGGAAGCTGTTTATCGTTGGCTCCACAATGAAAAGACACAATACGCACTGTTACGTTTCAACTAATTGTGTTATTTGGGGGCAGAGCTCAGTAAGTAGGTACAGCTTAATAAGTAGGCGAAGTTTTTATACCTCAAATTCAGGGGTTCTCTGCTAATGTACTCATTTTCTCTTCAAAAACTGAAGGTACAGCAGAATATAAGATGATCTATAGGAGACAAGATTCCTATCTCATTTTTGCTCTTATTAATTGATTTCTATTTGACTCAGATAATTAGAAAAATCTAACAGAAATAAGAGATTTCGTTGCTTCAAGACAGAAACAATGCTGTGCTAACTTATCGCGCCATCTAGCACCAAATTAGAATGCTTTCGAGTCAGATAAATTTAATTTAAAAAAAAAAGTTCTAACAAATTTTTCGGAATAATAGCTGTGGCATATATTAGCAATGGGTCGTTTTTATTTGTGCTCAAAATTTCAATCACTAAAAAGTAACAGTCCGAGAAAATGTGTATAAAAAAATTTACATTGCAGATATAGGGTAGAAGATAAACCCTAACACTTATTCAAAGACAGCCTTAACTAACCGTAAATGATTCATAAAAAAAGAGTTTGCAAGTTATCATTTAGAAACGGACGTGTATATACGCCCTTTGCAAACTTAAATTTTGTATACCAAAAGATGTGAAAAAATGTTCGACATGCTCATATGTATCCTCTCCAAATAAGTTAATTTTTTGTAAAATAGTCTCCTAATAACACAGATATCGCGGTAAAAATAAAACTTAATTTTAGCCACCTACCAGGAATGCGGAAAATCATCAGCATTTCAAAATCTATCCGGTACAAGATTTTTTCCTTCCTCTTTGAAGAAGGGGAGATATCGTGCCTGCAAACAAACGGGTTGACAGAAAAGGCAGTTCCGCAAACGCATGATTTTTTTTATGCCTTATTATGGAAGTGTTTCTAAAGATAAGTCAAAAAGTAACTTCACTTTTCTTCTTAATTTTCAGCTTAAAGGTAAATTTTATCCTGTGTCGTTCACCTGACAGACGTCCTTCAATTTTTCCTCTTGTTATGAATTCTTTCCGTATTGAATGTTTGTATTTAAAGAATTTGTGGTTTTCTTTTCTCTGACAGGTTATATTTGGAGGAGGCCGTAAGAATTTTATTCCCAAGGACGCCGTTGATCCCTTGAGTAATAACACTGGTACAAGACTGGATGGCAGCGACCTCATTGATTACTGGTTGAAAGAAAAGGCCAACAGGAACACGAGGGCTAAATACGTGACCAATTCTGACGAACTGTCCTCTGTTCGAGAGAACTCAGTAGACTACTTGCTGGGTTAGTAATTACTCACCTCTTCTCAAACGCATTCTAAACCTTGGTCTTCACCAAGGGTAGACGAAATTCAAAATTTTTCAGGTACCAGCTTCTTTTTCTCAGGTGCTACCATTCTTTCAAGAATATCGAGCAAAGAAATAGGACCGATATGAACAAAAAAATACGCATACAGAACTATAACCTTCAACAGTCAAAATTAATGCATTATTTCTTAGATATTGTTCAGTGATTCAGTGCAAATCCACAACTGAAACTAGGGAACATGTATACAGGTTTATTACCAGGGCTTGAAAAAATGTGGTCGTCTACTCGTCTGTGACGTGTGAAAAGTTTTAGCTGACGAGTAAAAAATTCAGTAGGGCAGTTTAAATTCAATCGGCAATTATTTATACATTATTATGCATATTGTTGGTTACGTAAAACTACTAGCTTCTTAATAAAGCTTATTTTAATTCACAAAAGTGATGCGTGATTGTGAGCCAGCATGGGAAACCGCACCGGTTTTCTCCGCGAAAGAAATTGGACAGCGAATGCCGTGAGTTAAAACATCTTTGTTCCGACATCAAGAAGCCGCAAGCCGGCAGAGTGATGATTTCCCCAAACTCTGTGTGAAAAAATAGGCAGTGTAAGAGTCACGTGCGTCTCGCAAGCTGCAGCTTAGCCAATTGCTGTCGCAGGTCAACGGGCAAAAAAAAAAGGGGGGGGGAATCCGTGTTTCTGCGGAGCTGTTAGGAAAGTTCTAAAACATTGAAGGATTCTTGCACCATCGACGGAGAAATTTGAGTTTATTTATTATACAATACTGAATCGTTTAAATTATCAGGTGTACAAATAAGCTTTAAAGCGCTTTTTGTGTGACGTATACCGCTAATTTACATATCCGATATTCCCCGCGTTGTTGTCATGTGTCCGTAACTGGTCCAAGGTATAAAGTGTGGCACAGAAGTTTACCCAACAGTCAAATGCACTTGCACATCGGTAGGTGAAAGATGGCAACTATACTGCATTTATTCGACACTGCATTCGTTACGAATGTCATCAAGTAAAAAGTCCTGCAAAAGTATGCGCATCGATCTGTTCTGTTCTGTTCTGGGGGAGAATATTATATCGAAAAGCACGTGTGAGTTTGGTTTAGACGGTTTAAAGCAGGTGATTTTTATGTTAGTGATCGAGAACGTAGCGGCTCCGTGCAGAAGGTTACACATGAAGAACTACAAGCTTTGCTGGTTGAAGATTCGTCTCAAACGCAAAAAGAACAAGCTGAACAACGGGGGGTAACTCAACAAACCATTTCCAATCGTTTACGCGTAATGTGAACGATTCAGAAGGAAGGAAAATTAGTGTCGCATGACCTGAGCCAGAAAAACAAGGATGAGCGTGTCATGAAGTGTTTGAATCTGTTGAATAAACAACACAGAAAGTCTTTCCTGTGGAAAATCGTTTCGGGCGATGAAAAGTGGATATGGTACGACAATCCCAAACGCAAAAAACACTGGGTAGACACCGGTGAAGCAACGACTTCGACACCGAAATGCAGTGTTCACTCCAGGAAAGTTCTGCTGTATATCTGATGGGATATGAAGGGTGTGCTCTATTATGAACTGTTGGAACAGCGTCAAAATGTTAATGCTGGTCTTTACAAGCAACAATTGCTACGATTGAACCAGGAAATCGGTCGGAAACGTCCATTCGCAGGCAAAGGATTGCGTCCCGTGAAATTACTGCATGAGAACGCTAGGCCGCATGTCGCGAAATCGGTCAAGGAAACGTTATTGACGCTTGGCTGGGAAGTTTTGGAGCACCCGGCGAATAGTCCCGACATAGCCTCTTCAGACTATCATGTGCTTCAATCGATGCAACATGATTTGTCTGCTGTACGGTTCCGGACATGTGACGAAGTGCAAAACTGGGTTGACGACGTCATCGCGTCACACGACGAAGTATTCTTCAGGGCTGGAATCTGTCAGCTGCCCGACCGATGGCGGAAGGTAATAGATAATGACGGCGCATAATTTGATTCGTAAATATATTGTTATTTTCTCTCAAATTACATGTTGCGTTGCCTTAAAACGCTTTAAAACTTATTTGTACATCTAATAAATTAGAAATAAAACGTTCGAGAGATGTGCCTAAATTTTAAAAAAAATTAAACTTAAAAAAAAAAAAAACACGAAACAAAATCGACAGCTCTGCGGGGCTATTGATTTTGAACTGGCGAGTCACATATTTGACTGGCTAGTGAACCAGCATGACATTTTTCAAACCCTGGTTATTACAAATGAAATAGACTCTTCAACATTTTATAAAAACAAAACTATTTAAGATATTGACACTCACTCACGTTGCACCGTTTTGTAGGGAAATTCTTGAAGTTTGTTACAGCAACTTACAGATGTTCAATGTGTCCACCCTTAGTCACGTGATATGTATATATCAACGTGGTAGTCAAATTCTTGCCAAACACGCATTAACATATCTTCATCAACTCCAGCAATAGCTGTTGTGATACGTTGTTTCACATCAGCTAAATTAACAAAACCGGGAAAGACAAAGACTCCGTCTTTGACATAGCCCTATAAAAAAATGTCACAGGGTGTTAGTTCTGGACTTCGTGGTGGCCAACACGCGAGTAACATGCCCCCTGTTGTTTGGGCCAATCCAGCAATATGGAAGATTTTCATCGAGGAAATTTCTAACTTCCCGATGCTAGTGGGATGGTGCTCCATCCTGTTAGGAAATGAAGTTGTGCAGTTGAGGTATCAATCAAATAATTAGCATATCGATATAAGAACTTCCCGTTGCAGTGTTTTCTTGGAAAAAGAAGGAGCCATACACTTCTTCTGTGGGATATAGCACAGAACACATTAACCTTTGAGGAATTCCGCACATGCGCTACTGTTGCTGGAGAATTTTCAGTCCCCCATATGTGAATGTTATGTTGTTCACTTTCCCACTTATGTGGAATGTCGATTCGTAGCTGAAAATTAGAAGCTCATTAAAACCATCTTTCTTTTAAAACTACATTTCTGTACAGAAATCGCGTAGTGCAGTTCTGTCATTGTCACTTAGACTTTGGAATAACTGCACTTTGCAGAGGGGCATTTTCAGCCGCTTCCTTAAAATTTAACGGTCGCTTATGGAATTTGTTAACTCCCGATCCGCCATCGTTGTGCATGAACTTTTTGGGCTACGTTGATAAATAGCACGAACGCGCTCCACTTCATCATATGCACATGGTTCCCTGGTCATTTATATTTTTTGGGCTACGTTGATAAATAGCACGAACACGCTCCACTTAATAATATGCACATGGTCCCCTGGTCTTTTATCTTTTTGGGCTACGTTGATAAATAGCACGAACACGCTCCACTTCATCATATGCACATGGTCCCCTGGTCTTTTATATTTTTTGGGATACGTTGATAAATAGCACGAACACGCTCCACTTCATCATATGCACATGGTCCCCTCGTCTTTTATCTTTTTTGGGCTACGTTGATAAATAGCACGAACACGCTCCACTTCATCATATGCACATGGTTCCCTCGTCTTTTATCTTTTTTGGGCTACGTTGATAAATAGCACGAACACGCTCCACTTCATCATATGCACATGGTCCCCTGGTCTTTTATCTTTTTTGGGATACGTTGATAAATAGCACGAACACGCTCCACTTCATCATATGCACATGGTCCCCTGGTCTTTTATATTTTTTGGGCTACGTTGATAAATAGCACGAACACGCTCCACTTCATCATATGCACATGGTCCCCTCGTTTTTTATATTTTTTGGGCTACGTTGATAAATAGCACGAACACGCTCCACTTCATCATATGCACATGGTCCCCTCGTTTTTTATATTTTTTGGGCTACGTTGATAAATAGTACGAATACGCTCCACTTCATCATATGCACTGGGTCCCCTGGTCTTTTATCTTTTTTGGGCTACGTTGATAAATAGCACGAACACGCTCCACTTCATCATATGCACATGGTCCCCTCGTCTTTTATCTTTTTTGGGCTACGTTGATAAATAGCACGAACACGCTCCACTTCATCATATGCACATGGTCCCCTGGTCTTTTATCTTTTTTGGGCTACGTTGATAAATAGCACGAACACACTCCACTTCATCATATGCACAAGGTCCCCTCGTCTTTTATCTTTTTTGGGCTACGTTGATAAATAGCGCGAACACGCTCCACTTCATCATATGCACATGGTCCCCTCGTCTTTTATCTTTTTTGGGCTACGTTGATAAATAGCACGAACACGCTCCACTTCATCATATGCACATGGTCACCTCGTCTTTTATCTTTTTTGGGCTACGTTGATAAATAGCACGAACACGCTCCACTTCATCATATGCACATGGTCCCCTGGTCTTTTATCTTTTTGGGGCTACGTTGATAAATAGCACGAACACGCTCCACTTCATCATATGCACAAGGTCCCCTCGTCTTTTATCTTTTTTGGGCTACGTTGATAAATAGCGCGAACACGCTCCACTTCATCATATGCACATGGTCCCCTCGTCTTTTATCTTTTTTGGGCTACGTTGATAAATAGCACGAACACGCTCCACTTCATCATATGCACATGGTCCCCTCGTCTTTTATCTTTTTTGGGCTACGTTGGTAAATAGCACGAACACCTCCACTTCATCATATGCACATGGTCCCCTGGTCTTTTATCTTTACACAAACCTCCTGTTATTTCACATTTCTTGCGCCAGTCGTAGCTGGATTGTCTCACAGAACTCCTTCTCCAACAGCATTTGCGGCCATCTTGCCGACTAGTCACGTGATGCGTGCAAATGTACAATCTTTTTAGTGCCGCCATCTAAGTTTATAAAATCGTTATTACTGGTGATAAAACGGTGCAGCATCGTGAGTGTCATTACCTTGCATAGTTTTGATTTAGAAAATGTTGAAACTGTCTATTTAATTTGTAATAACTCTCTATTAACCGCGGCATTTCGAAATAAGTTTTCCTTTCAGAAAGTTCAGCTACTTTTTCTGGTGTATGACACTCAACAAAACCACTAATGAATAAATGTACGTAATCAGCACCTCATGCAAAATCAGTGCCATACCTATGAACATTTCTTATGCTTATTCTGCATGCGCGTGCGCGCACCTATCTCTCTTCGAATTTCAGTCTGAATCACTACTATCAATATTGCTCCAGAATGCGTAACTCTGCTAGAGACAGTGTCAAAATTTGCTATTAATATCTCCGTTATTCTTATTTTACAGTAAGCAGTCCACAAAAATGGCATAATCAGAAATAAATCCGTATCCTGTACTTGTTGTTTTGAGATGAAAGCTTCATAATATGTACATAGAGATCCAATTTTGAAAAATAAAATTTTCAGAATAGAATTTAGGCGCCATGGCGATTGGGTGCCTTGGATATGTCTGCCCCTGGTCTTTACAATTAGTGCATATGTTACAGTAAAACCCCAAATTTTGCTGAAACCTAGGATTTACGCGTCAAACCTCGGTATTACCGAACATTGCTGGTAAAAGCCCGAAAACAAACACCTATTCGCCCTTTATTGCGGGATATTATGAATGGGTTTTGATAAATATTGGAATTTAATGTACACTGAAGAGCAGTTGAATTACAGACAGCTGGCGTTATGCAAATGTGGCGCTGTGGGCGGCCCTGTAAACGGAAACGACATGACGTATGCAGCGATCCGACAATAAAAGGAGTGATGCGACGGAATCAGTAAAAGTCGGACGCAGTATGGGTAAGACGAAGGATCTAAGCGCATTTGATCGTGGGCAAATTGTCGGGGACCGACGAATGGGTCACTGCATCTCGGAAGTCGTGCAGGCACTAGGATTTTCACGAGCCACTGTGTCACGGGTGCATCGTGAGTACATCGAATCCGGTAAAACCATCCCTGCAAGGGCCAACTGCCGTGGACAACAGCGTGTGGATGAGCGGGGTCACCGTCGGCTAGCTCGCATTGTAACAGCGGATAGACCGGCCACAGTTCAAGAAATCACTCGGCAATTTAACGCTGGTGCACAAAAACGTGTAAGCAGCCACACCATCCAGAACTATCTCCTCGCTATGGGGTACATAAGCCATCGTCCCACGAGGGTACCGCTGCTGAGCGCACATCACAAGGTGCAAAGATTAGCATGGGCGCGGGAACATCGCCACTGGACCCTAGACAGTTGGGGAAAATGTTGCCTGGACTGATGAGTCGAGATTCACGTTGGTACATGCGGATGGCAGGATACGAGTACGGCGCAAACCACATGAAGCGATACATCCTTCTTGCCAGCAGGGTACTCTTCAAGCTGGTGGGGGTGGCATTCTCGTCTGGGGATTGTTTACGTGGACTGAAATGGGACCCCTGGTACGTGTGACATCGTCCCTCACAGGTCAACGTTACCGGGATATCCTGGACGACCATTTGCTCCCGTTTGTGTGTCTTCAACATCCCACTGTGGACCTCATCCTGCAACGAGACAATGCACCGTGCCATCACTTACGAATTGTATCCGAATGGTTGGACGAACACTCCACTGACGTAACCTCGCTTCTTTGGCCAGCTAGGTCACCTGACCTCAATCCCATCGAGCACATCTAGGATGCCATCGAGAGAGATGTTCGAGGCTCTGACCCCCCTCCATCAAATCTTCGTGAACTGTGGGAGCTTGTTTAGGGGTCGTGGATCGATACGGCTTCCCAACGAGTCCATGCCGAGACGAATCGCCGCCGTCATCAGGGCGAAAGGTGGTGCTACACGTTACTACACAGGTATCTCTAATTCAATTGCTCTTCAGTGTAAGCACAGGTAGTAAAAGTCCGAAACTTCTATCTCTTCAGAATTCGCATGTAATCTTAGAAGTGCCTTCTGTGCACATATCAGTGCAGTTTAGTAGAGCTTAAAAACTATCTTTGACTGGAGACCAAGGATTTAAAAAATCAGGAGATAGGCCTAGAGGTACTTTTCGTCATTAGCTGGATTGAAAAGCAAGACAAAATAATTGTTTTAGATGATTGCGTAAAGGGAATACTATGTTTTATATTCAAGCATACCTGTATCTTAACTGAATGTTGACATTGAAAGAATGCGTCTCAATCCTCAGCCTCCTGTGTGGCCCATTGGTCTAAGCGTTGGCTTTTGATCATTTGTCAGAGATGAGTCCGGGTTGGAATACCAGTGAGACATGGGTGTTGCGTTTGTCTTATCACTGTTAAACATTTTATGGAAGATTGCACCAAAAAGTGGTACAAAACCAAATACACTACTTTCCGAGAAAATATACACCATTATAAGGTGCAAACAAAGCCCAACAACAAAGTGCATCTTTGCACCATGTTATGGCACTAGGTTGCACCATACTGTTGGGCTTTTTTTTGTACCACAAAATGGTATGCCTTTTCTCAGGAAGCGGTGTGACAGGTGTAATACCACTTTTTGGTGCAACCTACCACAAAATTGTTAACAATGTACGGCTCTCTCCCTTCCCTGGAACCAGTGGCCGTAAATTAGGGACGGGCGATTGCTTATAGCCCATCGAGTTGCTCACGGTGGTCGTTCACACCACACACACTCACACACACACACACACACACAAATAACTAAATCCCCGGATCACGTAGTAAGATGTATCATAGCAACAAGGATTTTAGGTATTAATAAAGTTATATCAAAATCCTAGTGCTGAGATGTTTTTAAAGTTATAATTTAGCAATACGAGGATTACTAGGATGACTTAATTTTTAACTTTTTGTCAAATTTTCGGGTTGCACATCAACTCATCGTTGGGCTGACTGCTATTGCTGACCCGACGATTCAAGACTGTGAGCATCGCCTGGGTTCGAAAACACCGCCATTGGACGCAAGATGACTGGGAACGTGTGGCCTTGTCCTCAGAATCGCATTGCCATGTGTTTTGGGGCAGATGACCGACTCTGGGTATGGCGACAGCCCCACGAGAGAATAGATTCCGCATGCTTACAAGGAACAGTGCAGGCCGGCGGTGGCTCTGTTATGGTGTGGGGTGTTTTCAGCTGGCACGCATTAACACCCCTCGTACGTCTGCAGACCGCTCTGGCCGACCGGTGGCGAGGCTACGTAATCATCGTTGGAGATCATTTGCAACCGTTCATGTTATGCAACCACTTCGACGTTTGCGACCTCTTTCATCACGACAATGCGCCACCGCACACGCCCACAGTCGCCCGATTATGCCAGCAGGAACATTCCACAGAGTTTGACATTCTGACTTGGCCCCCTTGTTCCCCGGATTTAAACGTAATCCAACACATGTGAGATGCTGTTCAACGTGCCGTCAATGCTAGGAATCCTCCACCGACGAATATTACGGAATTGTGGGACGCTGTTCAGGAAGCATGGTGTGCACTGTCTTCACAGTACTACATAGAGCTCGTGGAGTCCATGCCCCGTTGCGTTGTTATCCAATCGCGAGGAGGACCAACGCAGTATTAGAGAAATATCCCAGTTTTTTTAGCACTTCAGTGTACTGTATAAGAGAAATTAATGCCTTATGTATACATACTCACACGTACTTACGGTTCTACAAGCGCAGTTCGGTTTTCCAACAGAAAAAAAAAAGGACTTTGAAGGAGTCTCTGAGTGTAGTAATCTCTTACCCAAAAGAAACTATGGCGGAGGGGTATCTTTTGAGTGCCTTAGCTCATGAACCGTGAGAGGCTCTGATGCAACTGACCCTTTTCTAAGTTTCTTTAGTGCAACTGACCCTTTTCTGAGTTTCTTGAGTGCAACTGACCTTTTTCTGAGTTTCTTGAGTGCAACTGACCCTTTTCTAAATTTTTTGAGTGCAACTGACCCTCTTCTGAGTTTCTTGAGTGCAACTGACCCTTTTCTAAGTTTCTTGAATCCAACTGACCCTTTTCTGAGTTTCTTGAGTCCAACTGACCCTCTTATGAGTTTCTTGAGTACAACTGACTCTTTTCTGAGTTTCTTGAGTGCAACTGACCCTCTTCTGAGTTTCTTGTGTATAACTGACCCTCTTCTGAGTTTCTTGAGTGCAACTGACTCTGTTCTGAGTTTCTTGTGTGCAACTGACCCTTTTCTGAGTTTCTTGCGTGCAACTGACCCTTTTGGAGTTTCTTAAGTGGTGCTGAACCAGTCATGGTTTTCGAGCCCGGGATCCATCTTGCAATGTAAAATTGTGGCTCGGACGGACTCTGGCCCTTAAAATTAAGCCCGAACTCAGCATTGGTGGATTGCGCTAGCACGTGACGTTCGACTTAGTGTTGCCACCTTATTCCCACAGCAAGAAACTCTGACAAAAATTCGACCGTTTTATGTTTACAGCCCACTACGTGGAGCGCCGGAAACTTATGCTAATAGTTGATGTTCAGTTTGGACACAACTTGTCCCACGCTCAAATTATTTTCGCCTCATATTCCGGATGAAAATGTTATTTTCACACATCCTGCTGATGCGCATATTCCTCTCCACGCATACCTTAGTGAACGGTATAGAAATTTGCATTCATTCTGTTGCATTTTTTCTTTCTGTTCGTAATAAACTATATACAAAATTATTTTTTATCTCATTTTTAGGTCTATTTAACTACGACCATATGGACTTTGAGATGGACAGGAAGAAAGGCGCAAATGGAGAGCCTTCTTTAGCAGCTATGACCAGGTCTGCGATCACTATGTTGCAGAAGAACAACAAGGGCTACTTCCTGATGGTAGAAGGTACTATTCCTTATATTCCTAATGTGAATAGTAATCCATATCTCGCATGTGTATCTTTTTATGGATAACTTCTTAAAGCAGGTGACATACAACGATGAGCCATTACATTATGACCACCCCAGCCTACAGAAATGAGCGCGCCCGGAGACCAAACAGTGGCGCAGGTGAAGTTCATAGAGCAGAATATATACAACCCGACGACTGGCTTTCGGTTAGCAGAATGTTAGGATTCAAAATGGGAAAAGCTGCCGATTTATGGGAGTTTGTTAAAGGTCCAATTGTGATGGAACGGTGCGGCTTGTGCGTTGCTCACGTACCGCTGTAGTGAGGACGTATCAAAAGTGGGGCACAGATGGCTAAATGACCAACCGTCATCCAGCTATGTGTCATCCGCAGCTTATGGATGCCAGAGGAGAGCGAAGACAGACGCGCATTGTTCACAGTGACCGCAGGGCCACAGTGCGGTAAATCACCCGAAACTACAGTACAACAGTGGTGATCAAGGCAGTGTGTCACAGCACACAGTTTATCGCAGCCTTTTGCGCATGGGCCTACGTAGCCGAAGACCCAGCCTTGTCCCCATGCTCACTACACGTCATCACCAACAACGCATGAAATGGGCCCAATATCATCGAGATTGGACAGTGGATGATTAGAAGAAAGTGGCCTGGTCTGACGAATCAAGATTCCTTGTGATCACGTAGACGGCCGAGCGCGGATATGCCGATTACCAACGGAGGATATGGCATATGGTTGCACTGTTGGGCGGAACCATGCCTGTGACGTCGGTGTTGTGCTGTGGGCAATGTTTCCTTGCGACACTTTAGGTCCCATTACCCCAATAGCACAATCCCTGACGGCTGTCAGGTACCTGAACATCTTTGCGGACCAAGTTCACCCATTCATGGCAGCTGTGTTTCCGGGTAGTGTGGCAGGGCAATGCGCCATGTCACACTACCCGAATCGTCAAGGAGTGGTTCGAAGAACATGCTGCTAACTTTCTATTAATGCCCTGGCCTCCAAATTCACCTGACATGAACCCAATGGAACATTTGTGGTTCGACTTGGAAAACCGGATTCGCGCTAAATCACCACCACTCCGAAATGTACGGGAACTGGAGGACCTGCTGTTGACATTATGGTATCAGATACCCCAGGATACCTATCGCCACCTCATCGAATCGATGCCACGTTGAGTGGCCGCTGTTTTGTGGGCTAAAAGGGGTCCTACAGCTGATTAGGTAGGTGGTCATTATGTAATGGTTCATCGGTGTATTGATTTGAATTAAATGTCTGTACACAGAAATGGCAAATCCATGGTCATTTTTTTCTTTTTTGTACAGTATGACATCCTGCACTCTCTTCGGAGGTTTCTTCCTTCCCCCTGTTTTTCCAAAACCATAGCTGCGGGATGTCTCCATCTGTTGATAAGATGATGCACGATTTGCCATTTACATATCAATAAACAAGTTTACACTTTGATGCACAGCACATCGTTTATAAAATGATTTTTAATTTGTGCCTTGTTATTTGCCATCATTAAGTGCAAATTTCAGTTCAATCCCTGTCTTTTTCCGTATCCAAAGAAGAAGTCGCTGCTAAGGTGGCCGCGTCATCAGAGGTTGCGGATTTCCGGTTAATTTTCCGAGTTGGGAACGGGTCTACTGAAAAGAGTTAACAGAAAGTCGAAGAACTTGTTAGTTTTACAAGTTTACGCTGCTATTCGAAAGCATAGACGTTCCTATGAAACCTTTCGTAAGCCGAAATGGGGCAAACCAAAAGAAGCAAGTACCATTTATTTATAAGGGAAAAAATTTTCAGCGTTCCCAAACCCAAAACATAACCTACAAAATTACACCAAATAACACATAAAACCTAAAACAACACTAATACATACACTGAAATCAATTGAATTAGGGATACCTGTCTAGTAACGTGTAGCACCACCTTTCGTTCTGATGACGGCGACGATTCGTCTCGGCATGGACTAGACAAGACACCGGAAGCGTTGGGAAGCCATACGGATCCACGACCTCTGAACAAGCTCCCACAGTTTACGACGATTTGATGGAGGGGGAAAGGGGGTCAGAGCCTCGAACATCTCTCTCGATGGTGGATTGTTCATCCAACTATCTTTGCACCCTGTGATGTGCGCTCAGCAGCGGTACCCTCGTGGGACGATGGCTTCTGTACCCCATAGCGAGGAGATGGTTCTGGAGGGTGTGGCTGCTTACATATTTTTGTGCACCAGCGTAAAATTACCAAGGGATTTCTTGCACTGTGGCCCGTCTATCCGCTGTTACAATGCGAGCTAGCCGACGATGACCCCGCTCATCCACACGCTGTCGTCCACGGCAGTTGGCCTTTGCAGGAATGGTTTTACCGGATTCGATGTGCTCACGGTGCACCCGTGACACAGTGGCTCGTGAAAATTCCAGTGCCTGCACGACTTCCGAGATGGAGTGACCCATTCGTCGGGCCCCGACAATTTGCCCACGATCGAATGCGCTTAGATCCTTCGTCTTACCCATTCTGCGTCCGACTCTTACTGATTCCCGTCGCATCACTCCTTATATTGTTTCATCGCTGCATACGTCATGTCGTTTCCGTTTACAGTGCCGCCCACAGTGCTGCATTTGCATAACGCCAGCTGTTCAATTGCTCTTCAGTGTATATAGTAAAAGCAGGAATGATATGATAAATACACATTTTATCCGTTACTGGATACCAACTAAAAGCAGCCACTTTTCTACTAGCAGAACCAATAGTAACTTCGGCAGCTTTCAAGATTCTTTCTCCCTGCATGTAAATAGTACGAATGGTGGACGCACGAAAATATAACGCATGCACAATGTAATTACTTATTTCGTTTACCTCGATCGGAACGCTGAATTACGTCCAGTTTTACGCTAAGCGTAACAACCTTACGAGCTCACATGGGCTTTTCTGGTAAGTCAGGGCACATCTTGCTAAGAGATTCACAAAATAAATCGGGATAAAGCACAGATGCTCACAGACACAGTTCAAAGCTATGACTGCTTGATGCCGAGTGCAGTTCCCGAGAAAGGAGTTTGGCAGCGCCACTCTCGCAGCTCGGCGTGCGCGCTGCCTCTATAACGGCTAGCTGCGAAACAAACGCTGAATGCCATTTTTTTTTTTTTTTTTTTTCATAAAAGTGAAAATCCTCTTTGGATTTCTTTCGGTTAGCGAAAACGGGTACTAATGTAGGTCTTTCGTAAAAGCGAAGTGGCGTAAAGCAAACTTTCGGAAAGCGCGGGATACATGTATTTGTAAAAGAATATGTCATATATCATCAGTGGCGATCAAAGGGCCCACAATCAAAGGCTGTTAGAGCATTTTGAGTATGGACAACCTTAAATCAAAGGCTGTTGGGCTCCGTGCGCTTCAGGGTCTTATTAAACGTCATGTTTGTATATTGTTGTTTTCTGTTTCTAATACTGGCACCAAACGGAACATCGACAGGCTTTTAGAATTCCACTGATGCTGCCTACATTCCCCAACCCCTAGACATACTCGGGTGTGAGCCTAGAGCTTAAAGACTGTGTGTCTCACACAGTGTCGCATCTACCAGTGTGTGCCCTTGTCCTTAGAAATATATGTCCATACCCTCCACATGCCCGTAAATTAATTATTTGTGTCTAGTCCGTTGCAGAAAAATAAGAGGTGTAAATTCGCGGGAAATTCCTAAAAATAACATGCAGCAAAGTTGCCCATCTTTTAAGGAAATTTCCGTTTCTTCTAAATTCAGTATTTTGACAGAATTTCCGTAGTCGATAAATTCCGTTTATTTCAGAATAATTTGCTTCGGGTCTTTCCGTATATTTATGCAGAAATTTCGCAAAACCTTCGAGTTTGACTCCTTATATGTATAGCAGAAATCTTCTTTCCCTGCCTGCTAGGTACACGAGCCCTTCCCTTCCCTTTCGTCCGTGGTGTGATTTCAACCAGGGGCCTCGAAATCGGGAAGCGCACGTGCTATACAGTTGAGCCAAAAATCTTTATAGTGGAGTGTCTGTATAAAGTACAATACTAAATGCTCGATGCTGATTTTTTTTATTATTATTAATGTGAGTGAATTATCCATTTTGTTTTGTGTTGGATCTTATCATTTTTCTTAGTACTTTTGTAATAATTTTACTTTTCCTGTAGAAGGACTTAATACAAATTACGTATTTTGTTTCATCGTAACTTTTCGAAGCACTTGAAATATTTTCAAGTGAGTCGAAAGTTTTGCAATATTTGGATAACTTTATGTCTTCATACGTACCTTTACGACGAAGGCTGACTAGCATTCAAAGTATAGGCCATCGTGTTGCACCGTCTTTAGCCATCTGTCTGCCAGTTCTTCAATTAATACAGAGGGTGAGTCGAAAGTTTTGCAATATTTGGATCACTTCATGTCTTCATACGTACCTTTACGACGAAAGCTTACTAGCATTCAAAGTATAGGCCATCGTGTTGCACCGTCTTTAGCCATCTGTCTGACAGTTCTTCAATTAATACAGAGGGTGAGTCGAAAGTTTTGCAATATTTGGATCACTTTATGTCTTCATACGTACCTTTACGACAAAATCTGACTAGCATTCAAAGTACAGGCCATCGTGTTGCACCGTCTTTAGCCATCTGTCTGCCAGTTCTTCGATTAATACAGAGGGTGAGTCGAAAGTTTTGCAATATTTGGATCACTTTATGTCTTCATACGTACCTTTACGACAAAATCTGACTAGCATTCAAAGTACAGGCCATCGTGTTGCACCGTCTTTAGCCATCTGTCTGCCAGTTCTTCGATTCTACAGAGGGTGAGTCGAAAGTTTTGCAATATTTGGATCACTTTATGTCTTCATACGTACCTTTACGACGAAAGCTGACTAGCATTCAAACTATAGGCCATCGTGTTGCACCGTCTTTAGCTATCTGTCTGCCAGTTCTTCGATTCTACAGAGGGTGAGTCGAAAGTTTTGCAATATTTGGATCACTTTATGTCTTCATACGTACCTTTACGACGAAAGCTGACTAGCATTCAAAGTATAGGCCATCGTGTTGCACCGTCTTTAGCCATATGTCTGACAGTTCTTCAATTGCGCAGCGATACCAGTTCCTGTCCTTCGAGGCGAAGAACTCCTTCACCCCAGTTTTTCATCCATCATTCTCCTGGATGTTGAAGTGCTGCCCGCGAAGAAAGTGGGCCATGGACCGGAATAAGTAATAATCCGACGGGGCAAGATCCGGACTATATGCTGGTGTGGCGTCAGTTCGATGCCCTCAAGTTCCTGGAGTTTTGCCATGGTCGTTCGCACGATATGAGACCGAGGTTGTCCTGTTGTAGGAGAGCGCTCTTTCTGTTCACCAGTGCTGGGTACTTTCTCCTCTAAAACGGCTTACATCCGCTCCAGCTGTTCAGAATAGAGGTTGGCGTTGATGGACCGTCCGTCTGGAACAAATTCGTAATGGGTTATCCCCTCGAAATTCCACCAGATCCAGAGTATCACCTTGTGCTCAAAGCGCCCACGTTTGGCAACAGGTTCAGGAAGCTGGCCCAGGCTCAACCACTGCCGTTGTGTGTTAGGACTACGGAAACACACCCACTTTTCATCACACGTAACAATTCTTTTGATAAAACGTACATCTCGCGGGTTTTGTAAGGGTTAAGTGCACACTTCCTCTCGGCGGTTTGCTTCAGCTGGCATCAGTTCGTGAGGTATAATGCGGCAGCTCCTGTAAACCTTGCCGAGGTCTTAAAGGTTACGAACCACGGTGGTCTGTGATATGCCCAGCTCGCCTGATAATCTCCGAGTGCTGGTTGTCGGATTTGATGGCCTGGCGCATGGCTTCCGAATCCACGGTTCGCGGCCTACCTGACAATTGCTGATCGTCGAGATTCTATCACCTGAGCGAAATTTCTTGAATCATCTGGTTGCGGTGCTGTGGTCCACGGAATCTTCCCCTTTCGCATGACAAATGTTTCGTGTTGCTTGAGCAGCGTTATGGCCGAGTTCAAACTCGTAAAGCAAAAGTTCCCTAATTAGCCGGCTGTGTCTGTTCATCTGTTAGGCATCCCAACCACAGACAGAACGATGACATGTAATGCTGTTCAAATTATCTTATGTAGAGGATTTTAGGAAGGGAGTGTCTGACCCCAAGGTCCTAAACAACCCTTAGAAATAGGAAGCTAGGAGTTTTGGGCTAGAGTGCCCGATAGCAAAGTGACACGGAAGCGAGGTAGAAAGGGGGAGGAAGACGCCCTTATTTATTACCGGGAGGGGGGGCAGTACCCAGGGTCCGACGGTTTAACGTGCCCATCCGACGCACGGCGGATATTTAGTGGATCGAGCGTTCGTACCTGCCTGAGATCGAACCTGAGGTCCTTTCCGTGGCAGTCACGAACGTTGCCAACTAAGCCACCCGCCGCCGCAATGCTGTTCACAGCAACGACTACCACTTTGTATCCCTTTCGACGGACTGCAGTGCGCGACTTGAACTAGTTTGAACACGTGACATACCCGCCGCAGCACATGCGTTTATGCAATTATTGCAAAATTCTCGACTCATCCTCTGCAGTATTATTTCACAAAACCCCTAAGCATAAAATGTACTCTTGATAGTTTTAATCGCTTTTCTGATATGTAGACATCATAAAATCACCTCTACAATAATTTATAGTCTGATATGTAGACATCATAAAATCACCTCTGCAATAATTTAAGCACACGGTTTCTTACGGCTACACAATGTACAATAGCTGGTGTACAAAATGAGGGAAAGGGGAAAGAATATCCGGCTACACAATAATCAAAATTTCATGCGATATCATCATCATCATCATTGTCAACCATTATCAATCCACTGCTGGACGAAGGTCTCCCCAAGTTTCCTCCACAACGGTCTGTCTTGTGCCAGTCTCCTCCATGTCACTCCCGCATACTTTCGAATTTCATCCACCCATCTCCCATGTGGTCTTCTTCTGGGTCTTTTCCTGTCCCTTGGAATCCAATCTAAAATTTCGGCTGTCCATCGATGATCTGTCCTTCTGGCAGTATGTCCAGCCCATTGCCATTTCAGGGATTTAACTCTGATCATGATGTCTTCCACTCTTGTCATTTTTCGGATCCACGAGTTCCTCTTCTTATCTCTCCTGGTTACACGAAGCATGCACCTCTCCATGCTACTTTGAGTTGTCTGCAGTCTTTGTATATCTCTTTTAGTTAAGGTCCACGTCTCTGCACCATACGTAAGCACTGGAAGGATGCATTGATCAAACACTTTTCTTTTAAGACATAATGGCATATTGCTCTTGAAAATTATGCTGTTTCTTCCAAAAGCTCTCCAGGCAAGTTTTGTACGCCGATTAATTTCTTCATCAATGTGACCCTCACTTGATATCTGCTGTCCAAGATAAACGTACGTGTCTGTTATATCCAGCTTTTCTCCATCAATCGATAAATCTTCATTTCTTGTAAAAGCATTGAACATCACTTTTGTCTTTTGAAAGTTCATTTTTAATCCCACTTCTTTACTCTTGTCAGCAAGTTCCTGGATCATACTCTGCAGCTCTGATGGGCTAGTTGCAAAAATGACTACGTCATCAGCAAAACGAAGGTGGGTTAGATAATCTCCATTAATCTTTATCCCTTTGTTTTCCCAGCTCAGCGACTGAAAAACACCCTCCAATGTGGCATTAAAGAGCTTCGGAGATATGGTGTCACCTTGTCTCACTCCCTTTCCAATTTTTATGTGTGTTGTATTTTCAAACAGCCTAATCTTTGCACTTGCATTTTCATAGATGTTATTAATAATATTAATGTATGCATCTTCAATACCGCAGGTTTTCAGAGCCATTGTAACTGCTGATGGTTTCACCGAATCAAAGGCTTTTTCATAATCGATAAAAGCCATGCACAATGGAAGTTCATATTCCCTCGCTCTTTCAATTAGTTCTCTCAGTACGTGGATATGATCTATTGTGCTGTAGCCACTCCTGAATCCAGCTTGTTCTCTCGGTTGAGCCATGTCCAGTGTTACCTTCAAGCGGTGTGAAAGAACTTTAGTGAAGATTTTATAAACTACTGATAGGAGGCTGATAGGTCTGTAGTTTCCGAGATCCTCAATGTCACCTTTCTTATGTAGCAGGATCATTGTAGCGGTGTTCCAATCCTCAGGAATCTTTCCTTCATTAAGGCATCGAGTGAAAATTTGGGCGAGTACTGTTTCAATTTCTCCACTTGCTTCTTGTATGATGTCTACAGTAATTCCATCTTCTCCTGGAGCTTTTCCCCGCTTCATGTTCTTGATTGCATGTGCAACTTCTGCTGGAAGGACTGGAGGAACTCTGGTACTGGTATCTTTCATGATGTCTGGAGTGCATGTATCATCCCTTTCATATAATTTGGAGTAGAAATCTTTCACTCTTGTCAAAATTTCACCTCTATTTCTTGTTACAGAACCATCTTCTTTTCTCAGTACCATAATCTGTTTTCTTCCCTTACTGAGATGTCCCTTTGCTATCTTTAGGCTTTGGTTGTTTTCAATTGCTTTCCTCACTAGTTCACAGTTGAATTTTCTTACGTCTTCAGTGATACTTTTTCTTACTGTCTTGCATAGCTCTATATATTCCACTTTGGAAGTCACATCTTCTTTAGTTGTCCTCATCTCTCTTCTTTTTTGCATCAACATTTTGGTTTTTCCTGATAATTTGTTCACATGCAACTTGTTCTTAGACCCAGCTAATTTTGTTGCTGTTTCCATAAGAGCTTTGGTTACTTTTCTGTTAACTTCAGAGATGTCCACTTCTTCCGATGTTAGGCCTTCTAAAGCAGAGAACCTGTTCTTCAGTTCCAACTTGAAGGTATTATGGTGTTTTTTAAGGTTGGTTATGTCAATAGATTTTGTTTGTCTTATGAGCTTGCCACGTTCAAGTTTTGTGTTGAGGTGCATCTTACATCTCACCAATCTATGGTCACTACCTGTGTTGAACTTGTTTAGCACACTGCAGTCTTCTATGACGAATTTTTTGTTACACATAATAAAATCAATTTCACTTGTCGTCCCATTTGGATGTCTCCATGTCCATTTCCTGTGTGGCTTTTTCTTGAAGAAGGAGTTCAAGATGAAAAACCCTTCTGCCTCTGCAAACTCAACGAGAGTATTTCCACGCTGGTTTCTGTTGCCGTGACCGAATTTACCTACTGAAGTTTCATTCTGTTGCCGTTGCCCTATTTTTGCATTGAAATCTCCCATAATTATCTTCAAGTGCTGCTTACCTTTATTATTTAGATGACAAATTTCCTCATAAAATTCTTCAATTTCTTCTTCAGGATAACTTGTGGTGGGTGCATAAGTTTGAATAAGCTGAGCCTGGTATCTTTTCGAGAGTTGGATAACAAGTCGTGCAGCTCTGTCAGAGGAACTTTCAACTTCTACAACTTTATCCTTCAGTTTCTTGTTTATTATAAATCCAACACCACTAGTTCTACCAGTATCTGTCCCACGATAGTAGAAGAGATGTCCACTTTTCAGTTCGATGAGATCTTCTCCTTTTCTCCTTACCTCACTTAGCCCCACGATGTCCCACTTGATCCTTTGTAGTTCCTCTTCCAATTCAAGAAGCCTTGAATCAGAAGATAGGGAGCGTCCGTTGTACGTAGCCAAGGTCAGCATCAGATGGCAGCCTAGTCCGGTCCTCCGGAGATTCTTAGCACCCTCTGCCTTCATGTCGCACTGGCCGCTGCCTTGGCCAGGTACATTCCAGCTGCCGGAGACTGAGGGCCAAGATTTAAGTTGTGGAATCATTTTTGGAGGGGTTTGGCCATAACTCACCACGCTGGCCAAGCGGGTTGGTGAGTGTGGGATAGAATTTCCTCTAATCCCGATGGTATAGTTATACCGCTATTGGCGGTCGTCAGAGCCCCTTTAGTGGGAACAGGATGTACCACGAGAAGGCGGGGTTGACATTTGTCAAGGAGAGGCTGTGATGTTACGCATCACCTGACCTTACATCCCTCATGCGATATACTACTCACGATATTCGATCTCGATACAGAACTTCAAAATCAGGTCCTCCAACAGACCATTGAAATTTAATAGTTAATCAGACCTCAAGTATTCCCTCGAATCGCTCCTATTACCGGAAATTTTTTGCAATATGAAGACAGAATGAGTGAGATCAGAATTTTCCCTTTAATACGCGAAAGGAAATGCGGAAATATTTCTGAAAATTCAGAATTTTCAGTCAACATCATTTAGAAACGGTTATTTACCGTCAATGTTCGAAACGAATTGCGGAAAGGTTTCTGAAAATTCAGAATTTTCCTAGTGTACGAAAAATCCGTGCACAGCTACAGAGTATGATGCGGGAACTTGCTGACAATGATAAAGAAGTCGAATAAAAGATGAATTTACAGAAAACAAAACTGATCTACAAATCTATTAAAAATGCTAAGATTTAGAGACTGATGCGGTAAATATAGAAGCGACCGATGCCTACGTTTATCTTAGAAAACAGATATGAAGCGACTGACATGTCGAAGAAGAAAATAATAGGTGTACAAAACTTGGTTACAGAGCATTTGGAAGAAACGGTACAGTTTTCAAGAGCAATTTACCAGTGTGTCTTAAAAAAAAAGTGTTTAATCAGTGCATCCATCCAGTTCTTATTTACGGATCAGAGACATAGACCTTAACTATAAAAGACATACAGAGGCTGCTAACAGCTGAAAGCAACATGGAGAGAGGCAAATTGGTGTAGCCTAGAAAGAAAGTGAAAGGAACTCTTAGGTCAGGAAAATGACTAGAGTGGATGGCATTAGGATCAAAGTAAGGAATCTCAAGTGCCAATGTGCTGAACATATTGTTAGAACTGAAAACCGTAAAACAACCGAAGAACCAGACTGTACACCACAAGCGGATAGCAAAAAAAAAAAAACCACAGAAGACCATATGAGACATGGGTGGATGAAATTCGAAGCGTTCCGAAGAGACGTGGAAGACAATTGCTCAAGACAGTTTTGGAAGAAACTCGTTCGTGACTGTCTTGGAGAAGGCCTCGGGTTCGAACCACTAAATATCCGCCGTGCGTCAGATGGGCACGTTAAGCCGTCGGGCCCCGGGTACTAGCCCCCAGTAATAAATAAGGGCGTCTTTCTCTCCCTTTCTACCTCCCTTCCGTGTCACTTTCCTATCGGGCACTCTAGCCCAAATCTCCTAGCTACCTATTTCTAAGGGTTGTTTAAGACCTGGGGTCAGACACTTTCTTTCTAAAATCCTCTACATATGATCAGATCAGATGAGGAAGAAACCTTCATTCAACAGCACATTAAGAATTATTGGTGATATATTGATAAGTTTATTTTCATGAAGTTAACTGCATAATATTAAAGCGTGAGCATAAACACACTGGTATGCAAAATTAACGTGACAAATACAAATTTGAGAATAGGTCCGAAACGAAGTGACCGATTGTAAAGATTTTTCAGAGACATGTGCTAGGGAAAACGTTAGTTCGTCGTACCAAAGCAACATTGATTCGATGTACCAAAGCGTGTTAGCTCCCATGAAAATATGCAAATGACGACCTACGTCATTGAGCTGGCAGGCACGTGACCTTGGTAAACGTTATTCTGAGTGGGGCGCGGCAATTGAAGCTTGAGTTGGACTGTTAGTGGAAGAACGGCACTGCACCATTGGCGCCGACCGGAAGGGGGGGGACAAGATAAATCTTGCCTCTCCAAAATATTTCACTGGGGGAGCAGTGCCCACCCAATATTTGCCGTCCTATTTAATTAGTTAATTGCTTTGGCAACATAAGGTGAACCAAGCTCCACTTTATGAGACCAAAGCGATTTATTTCCAACAAAATTAATAAATAACAAAAAAAAAATGAACTTTTTCCCCGTATTCAGCATTGCTCATTTGATAAGAAATTGAATTGCCAGCCCCGTACTGTGGTTGACATGTTCTCGTGATATGTGGTAAATGCCTAAACCAATTATAAAGCATAAAATAAATAATAGTACGGAAACGTATAATCTCTAGCGCCTTTATTTATCTATTTATTTTTTGGGGCTTCTCGTTCTTTGAGTAACTGCGCTAATTTCTCATATGTTTTTATAAAGTTTGGAAATAAAATCTCCCTGTATATTTTTAGCACGTCTTTTGTAAAAAAAGATCGTGCTTATGTTATCGGTTTGTCCATCCGTCCGTCTGTACCCACGATATCTCTGCAACTATTAGTTCAATTTGAAAAATTCTTTTTTTGCATTGGGAAGCTTGAAATATGCGAATGATGATCCTCCATTTCGTTTTTTTTTTTTTACGATGTACAATTTCGCCGCTAGAGGGCGTAAATGCAGATGATGTCGATTTCAAAAATACAATTTAATCCACATATTTACTTCTAAACATACGATCATTTATGTCCAAGAGTATTTTAGATATAGTTACTTTGTCAAATTACACATAGATTTTCCGCTAGGGGGCGTAAAAGTAAATTACATTTTTCCCAATAACTCTCCTTCTAAAACTCCGATTTCAAAATTTTTTCT
Source organism: Macrothele yani (assembly GCA_039090855.1). Classification (NCBI taxonomy): domain Eukaryota; kingdom Metazoa; phylum Arthropoda; class Arachnida; order Araneae; family Macrothelidae; genus Macrothele; species Macrothele yani. Next base: position 35,816,695 of record CM077029.1, read on the forward strand.
TCAGCGGATACACCTCCTGACGGAAAATCTTTTGCATATAATTTATAATTTTTGGTAAAGAATACTTTGGCCACCAGGGGGCGTAAGTGTTAATTTTTGCTTCTGATATATTTACCATGAAATTTGAGTTTACGTATAAAATATCGTTTGAAAAAATTCTTTCGTGGACTGATGCCACTCACATCGATAAACCTTTTCGGAATATTTTCTTAAAATATTCCACAGTTTCTCCGCCAGGGGGCGTAGATGTATATCTTATTTTTGTCAATATCTCTACTTCTAGCAGTCCGATTTGAAAAATTTCTTCTTTGTTGGATAGTGTTTCTAGCGTGGCATGTTTTTCATATAATTAGAAAATTTTCAAGTACTTCATAGACTTTCAGCTAGGGGGCGTAAAGGTAAATTGCTTTCCCCCCTATATCTCTGCTTTTAAATCTCCGATTTGAAAAATTCTTTCTGCGCCGGATACAGCTCCTGATGGGAAATCCTTTGCACATAATTTCAAATTTTTGTAAAAAATGGTTTCGCCGCCAGGTGGCGTAAGTCTTAATTTCCGCTTCTGCTGTATTTGCAGCAAAATATGAGCTTCTAAAATCTCGATTGAAAAAAAATCATTTGTTGACCGATACTACTCATGTATACAAACTTTTTAGGAACATTTTCTTCTTGAAATAATGCATGGTTTCTACGCCAGGGGCGTAGATGTATATCTTATTTTTGTCAATATCTCTACTTCTAGTAGTCCGATTTGGAAAATTCCTTCTTTGTTGGATAGTGTCTCCGATGCGAAATGTTTTTCCTAAAAATTCAAAAATTTTCAAGTAAATCATAGACTTTCCGCTAGGGGCATAAATGCAAATTGCGTTTTCTGCGTTATTTCTGCTTCTAAAATTCCGATTTGAAAAATTGTTCCTGTATCGCATACAAGACCTGATGGAAAATATTTTTCACATCATTTCTAATGTTTGGTAAAGAATGGTTTGGCCACCAGGGGGCATAAGTGTTGATTTCTGCTTCTGATGTATTTGTAGCAAAATCTGGGCTCCTGAAAACTCGACTAAATTTTTTTTTTCTTGGACCGATAACGCTCATATGGAAAAAAATCCTTTTGAGAATACTTTCTTCCTAAAATAACGGATGGTTTTCCCACCACGTGACGTAAAGTCACATATTATATTTGTCGATATCCCTGTTTCTGAGAGTCCGAGTTGAAAAATTCTTTCTGTGTTGGAGAGCGTTTCCGGCGAGAAATGTTTCTCATATAAATTCATGTTTTTCTTAACACGCAAGTCTGCAACCAGAGGGCGTAAGCTCACGATTTCGTTTACAGCAATATCTGAGGGATTAAAAACCCGATTGAAAAACTCCTTTCTTCCGTGAGATACTATTGTTTTCCATACCGGCTGCATTGACTTTGAATAGCTTTGATAAATTTAATTTGCGTCAGAACGGATTCAAAAGACGTGCTTATTACACCCGAAAATTCGGTGTCATCTTTATTGTTTCTAATAAAATCACAAGCTGATTTTAGTTTTAAACATATTAATGTTCAGCTAAAGAATATTTCTCTTTCTTTGCTCATTTCTGATGAGCAATTTACAATTCCTTTTTAGAACATACGTCGAATCTCATAGTTTATCTTTTTGCCTTTTTTTTATTTTCTTCCTGACAATGAAAGAGACCCACCCCTACGTCTGATCTCTTCACGTTTGCCCCCCCCCCCCCCAATAATTTGGAGAAGTCGGCGCCCCTACTCCGCACCATCGCTTCGAAGACTTTACGATGGAGAACGATCGGTAGATTGGAAGCAGGATAATTGCAAGCTGAGGAAGCAAGATGGCTAAATGTGACGAGGCAAGTGGTCTCCAATCTCTGGAGACAGTTCCGGGAAAGCGGAACAAAATTCAGGAGGCCGAGACAAGGATGTCTACGAGTCACAACAAGTCAAGACGACCTGGATTTGTCCCTAATAGGTCGCCGCCATAGGGAGTCTACAGCGAGGCAACTTTTACGGGAGATCTCCTCTGCTACGAGAACCGCGATGTGGTTGCAAACAGTTTACAGAAGACTCTACGAGAGACTTCTGTATGAAAGAATGTCAGTGGTCTGCATCGCACAGAAGGTTCTGTTAGAATTGGGCACAACAACATCACCCCTGGACCCTTGATCAATGGACCAGTGTTCTCTTCAGTGACGAGTCACAGTACAGCCTAAACACGGATTCTCGACGTCTGTACATTTGGAGACAGGCGGGAAACCATTTTTCTTCCAACATTAGGGAGATGGTAGACTCCTGGTTTGGGCTGGCATCATGTCAGATGAACTCACACAGCTGCAGATGTTTCTAGGAGGTACTCTGACTGCTGCACGCTACAAAGATAACATGCTAGAGCCCTATGTACGGTTTTTCATGGGAGCTGTTGCCGCCCCCCCCCTCCTTTCGGAGATAGGCGGGAAACCATTTTTCTTCAAACATTAGGGAGGTGGTAGACCCCCTGGTTTGGGCTGGCGTCATGTCGGATGAACTCACACAGATGTTTCTTCGAGTCACCCTAACTGCTGCACGCCACAAAGATGACGTCTTAAATTCCTATGTACGGTTTTTTATGGGAGCTGTTAGCCTAGGTTACTTTTTATGGAAGATAACGTCCATTCCCGTGAGGCTTGACTAGTTTTCGAATACCTGGAGACAGAGACGGGTTTAGGGCTTTGTCACCCCTAGGCCTAGACGAATTTACCGCCGCTAGTCCCCTTTAAAATGAAAAAAAAACCTGATAGCTACAAAACTGTTTTGTTTTGTTTTTTTCTTCAAGTACATTAGCAGCATTTAAGGCATCAAAATCAACTGAAGTGGTTTCTTCGTTGGTCGCTGTAGTTGATCCAACGCATTTAAAAGTGAAATGTTTATCAACTTTCTGACATTTTAGTAATCCTTCAGCAATTTTCACTTTTTCAGAACCAGCATTTTTTTTTTGTACTGAGCTGTACTCAGTCTCTTCCTTCCATCACTCAGTTAGATTAGTCTTGAGAAACGAAAGTTTTCTTGATAACGAGGAACAGTACACCAATTATGTAGAAATTAGTAACACTATACTAGAGATCTGATTTATTGGTGTAGGGATATATACATAATTCTAACCTTTCTGTGCCGTAGCTTCGTTATTTAGTCTCAATTCCCTACATACCAAATGTGTCTTACAAACTCAGGAACGCCTTCAAGAAAATGAACTACGGCGTCGGCATTAGGTCTACTGCATCTTTATATACTAAAGAGAAATACTGAAAAAAAAACTCCTCTTTCCAGCGAAGCAGGTGTTTATGCGATCCCCCCACTGTATCCGGACGGCTCTAAACGATATTATATTGGAATGACCAAGCGCTCGTTTGGAATCAGAGTCAACGAACATAATAGGGACACTAAATATGGTAAAGTAACCACGGCACTATCCAGAGAAGTCAAATTCAAGTCCATTATTCCTATGTGGGATGATATAAAGAAATTAGCTACCTACTCTACCCCTAAACGTACAGACATTCGGGAATCCTTGGAAATCATTACCAATAGCTATACTTGCAATGATAGCGTCTCACTCGAGTTGCCACGAATTTGGAACCAGTTCTTCATAACACCTCATATCCAAATCTCTAAATTCCTTCTTAATTTTAGTAGCACTATTTTCTGTGGGCCTAACGCCTTCACCCTACCAGAATACCGCGTGTACAACCAACGTGATACCTCATATCTTTAAATGAATGTAGCGTCGTATCTATTTATTGTCAAGTGAAGTTCCCGCGTTCAAATTGTTAAAGCGTTCTATTATTCAGTTTCTAGTTTCTGTCTAACTTCCTTGAAAAAGCCATTTGGTTGACGTGCGGAAGTTATCTTTCTCTTTTACAATGAACAAGCTAGTCAGTACTCAATGCATAAACAGGGAAAATTCGAAGGACAGCCAGAAAACAGTATCTGAAGCTTTGGGGGCTGCGGTTGTCATTGTAAGGAAGGCATGAGCCAATCAAGTACTTCTCCCCATCCCCTTAACTTTTCTTGGAATTTTTACGAAGAACTTCTAATGAAGCAGCCCCTAAAGCTCCCGATACTGTTTTCTGGCGGTCCTTCTAATTCCCAGCACAGAAAAGCGAAGTGTTCAAGGGTCACCTTCACTGAGGTCGGTGTGGGTGGAACAAAATAACTGATGGTGCTAAAATTCAGCCCTTGTCCTGCCCCCTTCCATTGTATTCATTCTGAGGAGAGATGGGATAGGTTTGCTTGAATATCCTGCAAATGTCCCCCTCTAAAGCTCAAAACGATCATCCTTTATCCAAAAAACTTTTATTATGCTCCAAAAAGCAACATTAACACCCCACTCGTTCCCCCACCACTCGTTCATGTTCATTCCAGTTCTTAAGCAAAGACAAATAGATACACCTATGATTGTCTATTGTTATAGGGTGCAGCCTAACTTGTGGAAAATTTTTATATTTCATTTATGCGGTAAATTTGTGTTTCGATGTAACTGCAAGGCAGCACTCATAGTTATAATTAATTACGGTAATTGATCCTCTAATTTGTTCATCACTGCCATTGTTAAAATTTGTTCAGTATTTGATAAGTGCATAATTCGTAGCCTTCTGGCAAACGAGAATTGTGAAAGGCCACATGGCAACAGACCATCTCTATTTCGGACTCATAGCAACAGTCGTGTGCATTTTCAACTAACGAAAGACTGCAAAACTCACCCCCCAAAAGTCCCTCTGCAAGCCAAGAGACATTCGGTGGTTGCAGTTTTTCTCCGAAGTGAACGGGATAAGGGGGAACCGACTATCACCCACAGTTGAAAACAAGGTGATAAATCCCTTTTCAAGTGGCTAAGAGAAGCCCTGTGACAGGACAAAGAGGAGAGAAACGAGCAGAAGAGAAAAACAAGCGGCGGGGCATTCTCAGGACGGTGGCAAAGCCAGACACACGCACGAGAACAGCACCAGCGAGCTGCATGGAACCTAGGCCTGAGAGCTGACCGCTGGGAGAGCTCGGAAAAAGAAGCAGCGAGCAAGTAAGGATTGCTATGAATGATCCCCTCTTAAACGAGGACATCTCAGTCCTGTGGACTTCTCGACCGATACTAGGTCGACATTAGTGCACTTTTGCCTAGGCGGTCTACATAGACAAAAAGGCAGGACATTTCTTGCCACTTCTCTGCGGTGAGGACCTCAGACAACGGTTGCCAAGGTATGTGTTCTTTATACGAACTTTTGCTCACGACGTACAAGTGCCGTCGGACAGTGAACAGCATATAGAACTCTGTCCCCTGTAAAAATGAATACGCACGACAGCGGAGGCCTCCAACACATTTTATTCGTGATTTTTATTTGTGTTATGGCCATAAGTTTTAAGAGCTCTTCCCTGCTAATTTGGCATCAAGCCTATGCAGGTGTGTGTAATAGTATAATTATATATAGCTTATAATTAAACTGCGGCAGTCATGATAATTACGGTATCATTTTAATTGCTGGTACCCACGCTCGTACTCAATTATCATTTTTTTAAAGTGTGTATTCAAATGTTTTGGGTAATCTCTCATATATGTTTCCTTCGCTCTATTTGTTTATTGTGCATACTAGAATTTAATCAGTGACCAGTGTTTGAATCAGTGTTAATTGTTAAATCAGAGTTAGTTGAATCAGTATTATCGTTTAATCAGTGATAAAGTGTTTAAATCATTGTGCATAATTAAGCTGCCGATAGAGCAGCCCACCATACATTCATCTCAGCAGATTTTGTGCCACATCATGGATAAAGGTGGCAGTGTATATAATATAACGTTGGATATTAAATGTCAAGCGTACGTGAAATGAGCGTTGGGTATCTTTTCGAGTGTGTGTGTGCGTTGCTGTGATTTTCGGTAGATTGGGACGTGCTGGAGTTAAATCCAGGCATCCACGCCCAATCGCGGTACGGGTTTTGCGGGAAGTTAATAATTAATTTGTTATAATTAATTATGGGAGGTCATTATTAATTATTGGAATCAGATAATTAATTTGTTGTTGCAGAATTTTCGGTTGTCAACGCATGTAGGAAAACTCCTTGCTAGCCCCTGGCAGCAGAGGAGGAGAGCAAAATTTTCTTTAGTTTTTTTATTTTTATTTAGATATTTATTTTTTTTCGGTGGAGATATCGGGTGCTTCACTGCAGGCGATACTTCACCTGGTGCCGCGGCCACATCAGCCTGTAAAGGTAAGATCCAACAATTGGTTCCGATGACCAGGATTCTTACTTGTTTGTACCTCCAAACCAGAGCAACACACACAAACGTTCGGAATATTGCGAACTGACTGCCATATCAAATTTATTTCAGTACGAGCATATTTTAGCATGTCATAAGTATTGTAAGCCTTAAGCATTTTTGTGTAAAAGACTGCCTTAGGTTAAGTGTATTTAAATATGGCAAATAAAGGAGAGAAGCCGAACACCAAACCTACTGACTCAGATGATTCTGATCATCATGATGGGGAGGAACATAGCATTCCCACAGGAGAATCAACTGATCTAGTAACTAGTAATTCAGTAACAAGTATCGCAGGAGTGTCAGAGACTAGAATGACAGCTCCAGGTATGTTAATGTACGGCGGTGAACAGATAGCAGGATGCATTAATATGCTCAGATATTTTACAGGCACAGATCCTCTATATCGTGCCAAACATTTTTTTCAAGATGTAGAAAATGTAGCTACAGTAGGGAGATGGAGCGAACAAACAAAATTGGCAGTAGTAAAGTCGAAATTCAGGGAAAGGGCTGCAGAATTTTTGTCAGATAGTGATGAGCTGAGATTAGAAAGAAATTATGAAAATTTTAAACGTCTAGTGATCGATCGTTTCCAAGCGGAAGAACCTCTTATTACCCGTATGAAACAATTCATGAGTTGTGTTCAAATGCCGGGACAAGATGTAAGACAGTATGCAACGCGACTCAAAAGTGCAGCGGCAAAATATTTTGGTCATACAACTGATATGTCAGAAGACATCAGGCAGCATAGGGATCAGACAGTGATGTGTCAGTTTGTATCTGGTTTATCCGAATCTATCAGGCGCTGGGTTTTAACGAAGTGCCCAGAAACTCTAGACGCTGCTATTCTCACAGCAATTCAGGAAGAAGATAATTTGGCGCTCATGAGTAAGAAAGCATCAGTAAATGCAGTAGAGAGATCGGAAACAAACCCAGGATCTGATTTATTAGCGCGCACTTTGGAAGAGATGATGGCACGAATGGAAGCGACGGAAAGATCAGTGGGTCAGTTAGCCGTAAATTTTCAGGAAAGCGAAAATCGGAGACGAGAAAGAAACTTCAGAGAGGAAGAAAGTTTGCAGTTACCCAGGTTTCAGTCATCTGGACTCGAACTCGTTCGACAGTATGGGGCAAATAATAATGAACGCAGAGGATCGGGTACTCGAAATCGCTCGCGCGCTGAGAACCAGCAAGCGCAGTACAGGAGCAACAGGATTATGTGCTACGGATGCAGACAGGAAGGTCATGTGATCAGGCTATGCCCGAATAACGGTCGAAATAGGGATAGGGTAGAAACAACACCGAAACAGAGGTTTAGGAATAACAACGACAGAGATACTCATTATCAATCAACAGGAAAGTTTAGTGCTCAAGGACTCGAGCGTAAGAACAAACAGTTAAACTGAATCGGAGTCGAACTGTGAGAGGTAGTGCGGCTCAGAAATATTTAAAACCCTCTAAAGTGCGGTACGTGTCTATGAAAAATGGGAATGATTTACCAATCATTAATGCGGATCTGGATGGGGATAAAATTAAAGTGCTAATTGACACAGGGTCATCAGTCACTTTATTAGCTAACGATGCTTATCGTAGATTAAAATTTCGCAGAAAGTTAAAATCTGTTGATTTAAATGTAAAAATCAAAAGCATCACAGGAGAAGTGATTCAAACGCTGGGTTGCTACGAGGTAAATCTGCGAATTAAGGGAAGAGACATATGGGTCAAGGCATTTGTGACAAAAAATCCCCTGAGTCAAAATTACTCAGCTTTGTTGGGAATAGATGCTTTACGAAACCACCGTCTTACGTTCGAAGCAGATACAAACCAGCTTCACTTCCCTGACCCCCCATCTCAGCCACCCACCCCACAGGAGCGGAGAGGTAATGATGTTTCCAACAGACACCCCAGGATAGCAGCACTGACTCGTAAAACTTGCATTCCCCCCAACAGCGAAACTTTTCTCCAAGTGGCGCTTAGTAAACCCTCAGTGGGGAAAACAGAAGGAAGTATTTTGTTCGAGCCATTACTGAGAGCACGCAGAAATAGGTTACTCTTAGCACGGTCAGTTAATAATGTTTCGGCAAGCGGACTGTATGATGTAAGAGCAGCTAACCACAGTGATTCACCAATTTGGTTAAATAAACATACGAAACTCTTTCAGGTAGAACCAGTGGAAATTAAACGTTGTTCGCGAGGAACATCCCGAAAATCTCAACCAATCTCTGTGGAAGATTTTAAATTAGACCACCTGGAATTTAGCGAACGAAAGAAAATGCTAAATTTATTGCAGAAATATTCTGATGTTTTTGCACGGAATTCTTTAGACTTAGAAGGTACGGATCTTACAGAGCATGAAATTCATCTCACGGATGATAAACCTATTAAGTTGCGTCAGTATACTGTACCACATGCCCTAAGACCCGAAGTAAAAGCTCAGGTAAACGAATTACTTGACGCAGGAATCATATCAAAATCAGATAGTCCCTACAGCTTTCCTATTGTTCTCGTGAGACGCGGAAACTCTTATCGTTTCTGTATAGATTTTCGAAAATTAAATGATATTACCCGAAAGGATAGCTACCCTGTTCCCCGAATCCAGCAAACTTTATCCTTACTACATGGATGCAAGTATTTTTCAAAAATTGACCTTTTGGCTGGTTATCACCAAATTAAAGTTAGAGAACAGGATAGGCATAAAACTGCTTTCTCATGCGAATTCGGACATTTCCAGTGGAATCGCTTGCCTTTTGGACTTTGCAACAGTCCGGCAACATTTGAAAGAGCACTTGATTCTCTATTTATGGACAAAAGAGATGATGGCATTTTGGTATATGTGGATGACATCTTGTGTGCCTCCAGGACATTATCTGAACACCTTGAGAAATTGGAATTAATTTTTCAGAGATTAAGGAAGCACCATCTAAAAATTAAGCCCAGTAAGTGTGAATTTTTGGCGGAAGAAGTGACATACCTAGGGCACCTTTTAGATCGTCAGGGCATAAGACCTAACCCACAGAACGTGGAAGCTGTTCGGGAATTTCCTACTCCACGGAAAGTGAAACATGTTCGAGCATTCCTTGGAATGGCAGGATATTATAGGCGCCACATCAAAGATTTTTCGTTCATTGCCTTACCGTTAACAAACCTTACTAGGAGAAACATGAAATTCATTTGGGACGAACACTGCGAGAAATCTTTTCAAGAGCTGAAACATGCACTAGTGAGTGAGCCACTATTAATATTTCCTGATTTCAGCAAGAAATTTTTCGTCACCACAGACGCCTCCAAAGTAGCGATTGCCGGTATTCTCGAGCAGGAGGATGACGAAGGACACAGACATCCCATCGCTTACTTTAGCAGGAAACTTAATCCAGCTGAGAAAAATTACAGCACGACAGAACAGGAAGCACTAGCAATAGTATCATCCATCACCCATTGGCGCGAATATTTGGTAGGTCAGCAGTTTACGGTTATTACCGACCATAGACCTCTAAAGTGGCTTATGAATTTGAAAACTCCTAATTCTAGACTGGTCAGATGGAATCTTAGTCTGTCGGAGTATAACTTCGATGTGCAATATCGACCAGGAAAGAAAAACACAAACGCCGACGTTCTATCTAGGCACATTGCAGCAGTGGAAGCCAATGATACAGTCGCAGTTGTACCACTTAATAACAAAACTCTGAAATCAGCACAAAGAACAGATCCTAAATTAGCTGAAGTAATTGATTGTCTTGAAGGGCGTGATTATTCAGCAGTCGACAAAATTACTGACACCTATTTTATGAGGGACGACCTTTTATTTCATTTTGCCTTACCAGCAAAAAACAGCCCACGGAAATTGATCGCAGAACAGTTAGTGATACCTGATAAGTTAAAATCAGAAGTGATGAAATCAGAACATGACGGACTATGCGCCGGTCACTTCGGTTTTGAAAAGACCCTTGGGAGAATTAAACAGAAATACTTTTGGATTAACATGTTCTCAGACATCAAGAACTACACGGCGAGTTGCGAACAATGCCTGAAACGTCGTGGTTTCAAAAAGAAGCAAAAAGCGGGTCTAATTACCCCGGAAATTGTATCTGTCCCATGGTCCAAAATTTCGATGGATATCGCTGGACCTCTTCCACTGACAGAGGATGGAAATAAATATTTATTGGTTGTCACCGACTCATTCACTAAGTACATCGAGCTGATTCCATTAAAGACTATGCGATCTGCAGAAATTGCCGAAAAATTTGCTTCTAACGTGATAGCGCGTCACGGTGTCCCACATCTGTTACTCACGGACAGAGGAACAAATTTTTTGTCCGATTTAATGACCGAGTTGTACCGTAAGTTTGGCATAAAAAAACTGAATACATCTCCACACCATGCACAGACAGACGGACAAGCCGAAAGACAAATTCAGACAATAATGCACTCTTTAGCAATTTATTGTTCCCCTAAGGGAAAGGATTGGGACAAGTATACAGAATTTGTGGCCATGTCCTACAGAAGCGCGACACACAGTGCTACTAAAGAAACACCCAACTTTCTCATGTTCGGAAGAGATCTGAACATGCCAGGACAGTTGTTGAATGAGGAAATCCCTTTTAACTACGCTGAATCCCAGAGCTACGCCGAGAGCTTAGTCACGAGGATGCAAGAAGCGTATAAAATTGTCAAGGATAATCTGGAAGAGGCAGCCCAAACTTCCAGGGAATATCGAGCAAAGTCGGCTGTAGACAAACAGATCAAGATCGGGGACATAGTGTACCAGCACGACCCATCAGCATCCAAAACAAGGTCGCGAAAGTTGGCAAAACCTTCTATAGGACCTTTCAGAGTAATTGAGAAAACATCCCCAGTGAACTTTAAAATCGCCCCAGTAAATGATATGAGACGAACTCGACTCACACACGTAGACAGGATTTTCAAACCACCACAGAGAAGGGTGTTTGACACAGGGCAATTTCAAGATGAAAAGGGGGATGAAGAAATTTCGTTGAGCATAGGTATGCCAACCGCAGACGAAAGGCATCATGAAGAAGAGTTCTCAGAGCAGGATGAGGACTGGGTGACGCCCGTTTGGCCGGTGATCACAAGGGATACGCGCTGTTTTCAGCCGCATGAATCGGAAACACGTCAGGGGTTGGAAGAGACCGGGACAGCGGCCCAGCCTGCTCCCATGTTGAAGGACGCGGCAGCTCACGGAGGAAACGCAGAGGGGAGCAAAGAAAAAGTCCCCCATCATAACGAGAGCGTCGTTGAGACCCCGAGATGAGCACGGGAGAGTGGGGAAACCTCTCAGCTTTGGACATCAGGCTGAAGAGGAAAAATCCAGCGAAGAAATGGTTGCAGACGAGGAGGATAGTGATAGCACAGAAATATACAGTTGTGAGGAGGAAGAAGATTTCGCGAGCCAAACTCAGGACCGCGTAGAAGTGCAGACTTAGATAAGAGGAAAGGCACGTTGAGTCCAAAAGGGTTTTGGTCGGACGCACATTGGCTCTCACCTGTGTAACTTATGTTTATATTCTTTTCTTGTTATGGGCAATGATGAATGGATCAGAGATGTTATCGATACTTTCCCATTACCCTTGATGTGTCTAAAATCCGGAATTAGACATGTCATGGAATATAGGAAAGAGGGAGATATCCATATTCAAAATTTTCCATTCTTCAATGAGAAAAAAAAAATACATTCATATTTTTTTTCTTTGGAAGGTAGAAGGATTGTTATAGGGTGCAGCCTAACTTGTGGAAAATTTTTATATTTCATTTATGCGGTAAATTTGTGTTTCGATGTAACTGCAAGGCAGCACTCATAGTTATAATTAATTACGGTAATTGATCCTCTAATTTGTTCATCACTGCCATTGTTAAAATTTGTTCAGTATTTGATAAGTGCATAATTCGTAGCCTTCTGGCAAACGAGAATTGTGAAAGGCCACATGGCAACAGACCATCTCTATTTCGGACTCATAGCAACAGTCGTGTGCATTTTCAACTAACGAAAGACTGCAAAACTCACCCCCCAAAAGTCCCTCTGCAAGCCAAGAGACATTCGGTGGTTGCAGTTTTTCTCCGAAGTGAACGGGATAAGGGGGAACCGACTATCACCCACAGTTGAAAACAAGGTGATAAATCCCTTTTCAAGTGGCTAAGAGAAGCCCTGTGACAGGACAAAGAGGAGAGAAACGAGCAGAAGAGAAAAACAAGCGGCGGGGCATTCTCAGGACGGTGGCAAAGCCAGACACACGCACGAGAACAGCACCAGCGAGCTGCATGGAACCTAGGCCTGAGAGCTGACCGCTGGGAGAGCTCGGAAAAAGAAGCAGCGAGCAAGTAAGGATTGCTATGAATGATCCCCTCTTAAACGAGGACATCTCAGTCCTGTGGACTTCTCGACCGATACTAGGTCGACATTAGTGCACTTTTGCCTAGGCGGTCTACATAGACAAAAAGGCAGGACATTTCTTGCCACTTCTCTGCGCTGAGGACCTCAGACAACGGTTGCCAAGGTATGTGTTCTTTATACGAACTTTTGCTCACGACGTACAAGTGCCGTCGGACAGTGAACAGCATATAGAACTCTGTCCCCTGTAAAAATGAATACGCACGACAGCGGAGGCCTCCAACACATTTTATTCGTGATTTTTATTTGTGTTATGGCCATAAGTTTTAAGAGCTCTTCCCTGCTAATTTGGCATCAAGCCTATGCAGGTGTGTGTAATAGTATAATTATATATAGCTTATAATTAAACTGCGGCAGTCATGATAATTACGGTATCATTTTAATTGCTGGTACCCACGCTCGTACTCAATTATCATTTTTTTAAAGTGTGTATTCAAATGTTTTGGGTAATCTCTCATATATGTTTCCTTCGCTCTATTTGTTTATTGTGCATACTAGAATTTAATCAGTGACCAGTGTTTGAATCAGTGTTAATTGTTAAATCAGAGTTAGTTGAATCAGTATTATCGTTTAATCAGTGATAAAGTGTTTAAATCATTGTGCATAATTAAGCTGCCGATAGAGCAGCCCACCATACATTCATCTCAGCAGATTTTGTGCCACATCATGGATAAAGGTGGCAGTGTATATAATATAACGTTGGATATTAAATGTCAAGCGTACGTGAAATGAGCGTTGGGTATCTTTTCGAGTGTGTGTGTGCGTTGCTGTGATTTTCGGTAGATTGGGACGTGCTGGAGTTAAATCCAGGCATCCACGCCCAATCGCGGTACGGGTTTTGCGGGAAGTTAATAATTAATTTGTTATAATTAATTATGGGAGGTCATTATTAATTATTGGAATCAGATAATTAATTTGTTGTTGCAGAATTTTCGGTTGTCAACGCATGTAGGAAAACTCCTTGCTAGCCCCTGGCAGCAGAGGAGGAGAGCAAAATTTTCTTTAGTTTTTTTATTTTTATTTAGATATTTATTTTTTTTCGGTGGAGATATCGGGTGCTTCACTGCAGGCGATACTTCACCTGGTGCCGCGGCCACATCAGCCTGTAAAGGTAAGATCCAACACTATGGTTCTCAAGTCCAAGAGGAAGGGGATTACGGGAATTCGGAAACAAAATCTTGTATACAGCAGTTTTTGTACTAAATGTCAGTTTCCACTTTTATTTTAATTTTAAATTTTTCTTTCATTATTTTTATGGACTTAAACAAATTAATTTTTACTACCACTAAAATTTTCCGCCCCCAAAATTTTCCGCCCTAGTCGGCCTGTTGGAAAATCCGTCTCTGCCTGGAGATAATATCTACAGGATGGAGTGGCCCGCGAGATTTCTGGACCTGAACCCGATAGAGTATGTCTAGGATGCCCTGGAAAGAGAAATTACAAGCTGGAAGCCCCCTTTCAGATATCTCGTGGGACTCGGACGCGCCTTGGTGGAGAAGTGGTAATCAATAAAGACATTTAACGTGGACCAGGAACATCAAACAAAGATCTTCGCTCTTTCCACATTTATAAGGGAGTCACGGAAAAATTCTCATTGGCCGCCACCGGGAGTGGAACCCAGGGTCTTCCAGATACGCGACGGATATGCTTCCGCTACACCACAGTGGCCTCGAATTCCTCCAGACTCACACACGCTAACTGTCAAGCCAATTTGGCAGGTTGCTTCTTGGAGCCCCGCACAATGCTGGGGATTCACCAGAGATGGTAAGCAGCAACTGAAGAAATAATTAGAAGGCGAATCAATAATTAATAAAGGCATTTAACGTGGACCAGGAACATCAAACAAAGATCTCCGCTCTTCTAACTGGAAGACCCTGGGTTCGACTCCCGGTGGCGGCCAATGAGAATTTTTCCGTGACTCACTTATAAACGTGGAAAGAGCGAAGATCTTTGTGTGATGAAGTGGTACTTATTGCACAGCCTTGTAAACAGCGTGAGAGCTCGTTGAGTGAGCTGTATCGCTGTTCGGCTCCCTGTTAGCCCCTAAAAATCCGGGCTACTTACTGCATTACTTTGTACCGTCATGAGCATGCTTCTTCCTCAAGCGGTGATGGTATTCCTTTTCTGTTGTGTATCGCTGCATTATCGATATATGTATGTCCGTATCAACTATCGCTAAACTCTATCGAGTGGATTTTACATTATTCATAATTTTGTGTTTGTCACGTTAATTTTGGACCCCAGTGTATATTTCCTAGACGTTCTCGCTGTTTTTCAGTGCAAAATTTCAAGTTGAAAGAATTTTCGATCCCATCGAAGTACAAATTGTTGTAATCTTTTGGCGTATTTGTATGATGCACTGCATTCAGAGTGTTCTAAACTATGACTGCAAAACGTTTATGCTTTCTTGTCGTAAGTGAAACAGAAAGTTTAGATACGACAGATTAATTCTTATCTTTAGTTTTGATCTGTTTTGTTTCGGTCTATTGTCTGCTGTCAAAACTGTCTTTTCGCTCGTACGACTTTTGACATGGACGCGCTTGGCTCGGCATTACTGACCACTTAGCATGGATAATACAAGTGTTATTGATGAGTTTGCGGTTTCATTGTGCCGTCGTAAGTTATTTAGCCATTGATGAGTTTCCTTTGATCACACACACCGGTCGATTGTGCTTGTCAAAACGTGATGCTTTCACCATGACCGGTAGAAGTCTGCTGAGTGAGACCTCAGTGATTTCTCCAGCTGTTATCTAGCCACGCGTGAAGAGAGGAGGAAAGAAACTGAGCAGAAGTCAAAAAGGATGAAAGGTGTGAATAAAGCTGAAAGGGATTGAAAACGTGGCTTTAAGATTTTATATACGCTTCTTTCACGCCTCAAATATTTCTCAAGTGAGTCTAATGAATGGCAGCGTTTGCACGGTAATGTTACCTTGCCCTTGAATTCTGATAACGAGGCTAATTCAGTAGATGCGCAGTAAAGTTACTTCGTCTTTGAATTCTAACAACGATGCCAATTCGGCAGTTGCGCGGTGATGATATGCCGTAAAACTGAATCGAGTTGATTCAGCTGCTTCTTATCTTGTCCTTAATATCGAGAATACTTAATTGCAATTATTTGTCCTGCCGATCTTAATTTTTGCAAAGAAGAATACAAGGTCATCACAGAGGAATGCAGGCCCTTCCTAAAATTTGCGAGATACTCTTTATATCAATACACTGAAGTAACAAATTATTTGGAACTAATAATAACGGGATGCGCCACCCTTTACTTTCAAGATAACCTCGATTCGATATGCAGCGTGGATTCAGTGAACTGCTGACTGATATACTTTCTGTTAAACCAAGGCAAAGCCTAGTGTCTTTGATAGTATATACATTGAAGTGCCAAAAGTCATGGGATAGCAGTATGCAAATTTTTAACTGGGCTGCCGTCATATAAAGGCTTCGATGCACGCCACGATTTTTATCACTTGAGAGGTGTAATCTCCTGAAGCAGGTTGAACCACCTCCAGTAGGATTATGGCCCCGCCGACGTGAATTATCGAAGTTTGAACGAGGCATGGTTGTGGGAGCCAGATGTGGATGGGACATTCAGTTTCCGAAGTTGTGCGAACATTCAACGATCCTCGATTCACGGTGTTACATGTGTACCTAGAATACTTCATGGAAGGCATTACCTCCCACCGTGGACAGCGCAGTGGCTGACCACGGGTTCTGAATGACCGTGACCAGCGGCATCTGACCAGGATTGTCCATGCTAACAGACAAGCGACACTGGCTCAAATAACATCCACATTCAATGCAGGAGGTACCAGAGACATATCCATCAGGTCAGTGCAGCGAAATTTAGCGTCCATGGGGTATGGGAGCAGAAAATCCACCACGGTACCTTTGTTAACACCACGACATCGGACACAAGTCCTCACCTGGGCTCGTGAACACGGTAATTGGACCCTGGAAGACTGGCAACATGTAGCGTAGTCCGATGAGTCATGCTATCAGTTGTTACGAGCTGATGGTATAGTTCGGGTATGGCGCAAACCCCATGAGGCCATGGACCCAAGCTATCAACAAGACACTGTGCAAGCTGGTGTTGGTTCCATATATGAGTGGGTTGTCTTTGCGTGGCACGATTTGGATCCTCTTGTCCTCGTAAACGCATCATTAACCTGTAACCGCTTTGTTGCTCTGCTGGGTAACCATTTGCAGACCTTCATGGACTTCATGTACCCCAACAACGATGGGCAATGCACCATCGGGCCCAAGTTGTCCAAAATTCGTTCGAGGAGCATTCTGGACAGCTTCGATGGATTGTGTGGCCATCACGTTCCCGGACATAAACCCAATAGTGCACTTATGGGACGTGGTGGAAAGGTCCATCCGCACCCACGATCCTGCACCTATAAATACCAGGGAACTGTGTGTGGCTGTTCAGATGGCATGGCTCAACATCTCTCTAGAAGTCTTCCGGCCACTAGTGGAATCGATGCCACGTCAATTTGCTGCACTTTGCCGGGATAGAGGAGGTCCTACACGTTACTAGGTACGTATCCCATGGCTTTTTACACTTCAGTGTACAGTATATACTCTCATCGTCAATAAAATAATTGCACCCAGAAGTACGTGTTGGATTGCAATGCTATTCGGGAGGAAAGTAAAGGTTACCAAGAACAATATATGATTGAACATTTAGACTGCTATGTGTTCTGAGGCATCTGTCCAAGGTGGTCGAGCTCACATCTCGGATCAGGCATGGGTGTGCATTTATCCCTGTCCCTTTCCTGGAACTAGTAACCTGAAATTAAGGACAGATGACTTTTTATAGCCCTTAAAGCTGCTTATGGTGGTAATAAAAAAAAATCTTTTGTCTAAAAATTCCGGTTGACATTCTGTTTTTTATTACTTGTGTTTGAGTTCTTTTATTTTACACATCTAAAACTTGTACTCATATTACAACTTGCATTTACAATTTAGTGTTTATCTATAACATGTGTTATATTCTTGTGCTTACCAGTAATTTGTATTCCATTGTCTATATATAACTGGTGTTTGCTTTCTTTCTTTTGTTGCTTTAAGGTGGAAGGATTGACCACGCTCACCACAGCACAAATGCAAAGAGGGCTTTATCAGAGACTGTAGCTCTATCAGAAGCCGTTCAAATTGCCTTGGACTTAACAAGCAGAAAGGATACTTTAATCGTTGTGACAGCTGATCATTCCCACGTCTTTACCGTCAATGGTTATCCTAAAAGAGGAAATCCCATATTGGGTCTTGCTGATACGTCAGACAAGGATAAGATGCCCTACAGCACATTGATGTACACAACTGGACCAGGGTACAAACTAGTCAATGGACAAAGGAGGAACTTGTCAGCCTACGACACAGGTAGGTTACAAAACTTCAGGCATGAGCTATGCTTTTTGATGAAATTAATAGTATTTAACATAATTTCTATGTTCACCACATAGAAATTATGTTAAATACTATTCCTCAGAATGATGTAGAGATGTTTACACGATACCGCCATACAGTCTTTCACAGACAGTTTACACGATACCGCCATACATATTTTTTGAACTTTTTTTTAAAGTGTACATCGTTGTTTAAAAAATGTGTGTGAGACTGCATTTTAGTCATTTATTGATTTGTATGTGTGTGTGTTCAGCAAAGAGTGTTGCTTAGAAGATGGCATACATTTTCTGAGATATTTCGGAAGTGATGCTCAAACTTCTCTAATGTCATAACACACTCGGCTAGACTTGCCCAGGTTGAGATACGAGTAGGGCTCAAGTAGGAAGGGGCAGAGATTTGGGGTTAATGACCAAAGGTGCCTTTTCAATTCTATTTTAATTTAAATCAAACTATTATCACAGAGCAAAACAAAATAAAATAAAGTATTTTATTAACTCAAAATATTTTTTTTTAAATTACAGAATTCTTTAATAGGCCAGTAATCCAGTGCAATTAATGTAGTCAGTGCTGTTATATTTTCTTCAGAGATCTTTTTATTTATTTATTTATTTATTTATTTACTTATTTATTTAATTTAATGACGTAACATCACCTGTTGCCATTGCTTACCACGCCAAACTTCTGCAAGCCGAATACAAAACAGCAACTCCTAGAATTAGGTAAAAGTATGCAGTGAGGACTAACAATAACTGCAACAAAAGAAAATGCTAATAAAATTAACTTCGTTACTATGCTGCTATTATGTCTCATATTATAATTCAAAATTTCGGTCCTGATCAACAGATTCATCCTCCCACTACCCCTGCATTAATTTATATATGAAAAATGTATATAGGATTTACACACAATTTTATGAATGAAGAAAAAAATTGGGCTGTAAAAAAAAAAAAAAAAAAACCGTTAACATTGAGATAAACATTGCATTGTAAGTCCCCAAGCAAAACATTCATATACATATCAGAATTTTGAGCTAAGATTATAGCTATTAGTAGCAAGCTAAATCAAAATGTAGCATACAAGCACAGATACAATGGGAAAGGGGGTCTGCACTTGTGATACAATAAACCAAAGAATTTTGAATGTTTTGAGGGGAAAAAATCAAGATCTCTGGAACATTTTATTATTGTTTATTAGAATTACCTCACTTTTGAATTTATTCACAGAAATATTCGTTTCTACTTCATTTTGAAAACTATTTAATTCCTTGAAACCTGCCGCAAATACTGAATCTGTCCAGTGTCTGTTAATTGCTCTTGAAATAACCAAATCGTTTTTATGCCGATTGTCATAGCCATGGATGCTGTTTCCCTGATGGATGAATTCTTGCAGGTAATGGGGAAAATAATTGATAAAACAATTACACTGCCGGACAATTGCTAAGGACGGATGACAATAGCAACGATAGCAACCATAACATGGAAGGCAGGAAAATGTGGAAATTAGCATAAGTGCGGGATACAGTAAGACGTGTTGTGCGTATGCAAATTTTGGATTGCCGAACTTGTTCGTGACGTCATAGCGCTGATAAGAGATATAAAGGATTTGACGCGTATTGACCGTTGTTGTTCAAACGCAAAGTTGAAAGGGAAAGAATCAATTGACGAACTTGCAATTTTCAGTATGTCTTCCTGACATCACCTAGGTGATTTTACGCGTGGCTGTATTATTGGCAAGATTGAAGAAGGGCGAAAAATAACAGATGTTGCCAGGGAGTTCGACGTCAGCCACAGTGTTGTTTCAAGGCTTTGGAAATCATTTCAAACAAATGAAGAGTGTAGCAAACGTCACGGGGGAGGTTGTGTTCGCAGTACGACACCTGCAGAAGATCGGTACATAGTGCTATCAACAAAAAGACACCGGCGCAGCACAGCTAGTGAGGTAGCAAATCAGTTTATGGCTGCTACTGGCAAGCGGATCTCCCGAAAAACTGTCGCCAGACGTTTGCATGAAGGAGGACTATACGCCCGCCGTCCTGTTGTGTGCATCCCATTGTCCAGACGTCACCGTACCGCCCGTTTGCAATGGTGCCATCAACATCGCAATTGAACTGATAATGACTGGTCTGCTGTCCTCTTCTCAGATGAGAGAAGATACAGTCTATCGTCTGATTGTCGACGACAACTGATCTGGCGTGATAGTGGTACTGCATATTGTCCAGCAAACATACAGGAAAGGGACCGATATCCGACATGTAGTGTCATGGTATGGGCTGGCATCATGATCAATGGCCGTACGTAACTCTATGTGCTTCCAACTGGGACTATGACTGGTCAACGATACATTAATGATGTTCTGCTACCTCATGTTCGCATGTTCCGTGGTGCTGTTGGTGATAGAATCATTTTCATGGACGACAACGCAACATGTCATCGAACAGTCGCTGTCCAGGAGTGTCTTCAGAGCGAGGATATTCAACGCCTCGTATGGCCAGCACGTTCTACAGATCTGAATCCCATTGAAAATGTGTGGGATGCTTTGAGAAGGAGTCTTGCTGGTCGCCAATGCCCTCCAATAAACACGGACACCCTCATCCGTGCACTGACAGAGGAATGGGATAAATTGCCCCAACAGCTGCTTGATAATGTTGTGCAAAGCATGACATGACGTGTGGAATCTTGCATCGCCCTCAATGGTGGCCATATCCCGTATTGACATCTTACGCCGGAACGCCTGCGGACGGTAATTGCATTTTTTCACGTTTACGTATTCTGCACAAAATGGCCTGTTTGTCCCTTGAACACGTTCCAAAGCCTTCTGGATTTCAGAGCACAATAAATTGTCTTCCCTGTAATGTCCTGGCATTCTGACATTATTTTATTTCACTTGGCATCCAACCACACTTACTTTTCTATGCGCTATATAGCCGTTTATGATCCGTCCTTAGCAATTGTCCAGCAGTGTATTTTCCCATTACCTGCAATAATTCATCCATCAATGTTTACCGTATAGGGGCGGTTTTAGCGTATTTGAATATAAAAATTATAGTCTTAATAGTTCATTTATGTCAAGCCAGTTCAACTTTGAGAGCAGTGTCTTGATTGTTGTATAACGATCTGCTCCCAGGAAATAATTCTCATCCCTTTGTTTTTTCAGTGTTCCCAATTTTCCCCTGGTTGTACCTATATACACTATCTACCAACAAGTAATTGGACACCTGTGATAGCAAAGGGAAACGAAGTTTATTCACCTTCAATAGTTGGTGGAGCCTCCACGAGTGGCGATTACAGCTGCGACCCTCCGGGGCATACTCTCAACCAGGCGTTGTACGATGGCTAGCGGTATTTTCTTCCACTCGGCTTGGAGAAGACAGGTCAGTTCCTTCACCGATTTCGGTCGGTGGGGGCACCCCTTAAGTCGACACTGCAACTCGTCCCAGAGGTGCTCGATAGGGTTAAAGTCCGGGCACTGCGCAGGCCAGTCCATTCGATTAACTCCATTGTCACCATACCGAAACATGGTGGACCTCGCAACATGACAGGTGGCATTGTCATCCTGAAAGTAACATGGTTTCACCCCGTAAAACTGCCACAACGTAGAAAGCGCATGGTCATCCAAAATGGTGCAGTAGGTCTCGGCGTTGAGTCTACCAAGAATTGCGACCAAGGGTCCCGTGCCATACCAGGAGAAATACCCCCGTAGCATAATTCCACCACCGCTGAACTTCACAGTTAGCACAATACATTCCGGCAGGAGGCGTTCTCCAGGCAGACGCCAAACCCAGACCCTGCCATCCGAACGGTAGAGGGTGAACCTTGATTCGTCGCTCCAGAGAACCTGTTTCCACTGATCAATGGTCCACTTCGACGTTCTTTGCACCACGTTAGCCGAGCAGCGCTATATTGGACTTGGTGATCAATGGCTTATGGGCGGCAGCACGTCCATGATAACCGAGCATATGGGCTTCCTTACGGATGGTATTCATCGAAAGAACACTCCCGGAAGCCTGTTGAAACTCTTCGCGGATGTGGCCTATCGATTTGGTGCGGTTCTTCCGAATTTCTCTGGCCAGCACCCGTCGGTCTCTAACTCCCAGTTTTGTGGGTCTGCCGGGTCGGGGCACATTCCGACAGTCACCTCTCATCTTCCACTTGCCAATCACGTAGGACACTGTCGATTTTGGGTACTTCAACTCGCTGGATATGTCACGTATGGATCGGCCATTTCTGTGATATCCGACGATTACACCTTTCTCGAAATCAGAGAGCTCCGAACTGCGTGGCATCTTGCATGCGACTGGTTGCGTTGTTGTTTTCCACACGATATTTAACGGCGGTGGCCGTGACGTGTATCAGGACCTCAGATATCGTCGATTGCAGGGGTGTCCAATTACTTGTTGGTAGATAGTGTATAATAGATGCTTGAATTAATTCCATCTGTTTTTTGCCACACAAACACCTGTGTGTTGCCACAGAACGGTACAGGGTAGTCTATTCAAAGTAGCGTCCGTTGGCAGCTACGACCCTTTCCCACCGTTGGGGTAACACATGGATTCCGCGGTAGAAAAACGCTTGGTTTCTTCGAGGCGAACCATTCATCGAGCCATATTTGGATATCCGCGACAGAAAGAAAGTGCTGCTCTGACAGGCCATGTTGTAGCGACCGGAACAAATGGAAGTCCGAGGGAGCAATGTCCGGAGAATAAGGCGGTTGGGTAAAAAGTCCCAGCCAAGTGCCTCCAAGAGTTCCTTCACGAATTTGGCGACATGAGGTCTAGCGTTGTCGTGGAGAAGAATAACCTTGTCATGTGGAATCCAGTTTCCGAGCTTCTGGATCATTCCCATTGCCTTTAAACGTTTGCTAACCGTTGACTCATCGACCCGTAATGTTTCAGACAACTCGTGGAGCGTCTGACCTGAATCCTCGTCCAATAAGGCCTCCAATGCGCCATCTTCTAACTTTTTCGGCTGCCCAGGGCGCTCTTTGTCCTTCACGTTATATTCGTTGGCTTTGAAGCGTCGTAACTACTCTCTGCATGTTGTTTCCGATAAGGCATGTTCCCCATAGGCCTGCACTAGCAAACGATGACTTTCCGCTGCAGATTTCTTGAGATGAAAGCAGAAGAGTAATGCTTCCCGCAAATGCTCTTTTTTTGGTACGAAACTCGACATCGTGAATGCGATACAAACTCGTGTTCTGTGCCCTCCGATCGCGTGTCACACACTGCTTCGCCCAGACTACGGACGGTACGTGCGTGCGCAAGCGAGGTCACGTGTGGCCCTCTATTGGGCAACAGCGGGAATTAATTCAAGCACCTAATATAACAGAGCTGGACAGTAAGAGAAATGGGATACCAATAAAGAATTGTAAAGGAGCTTCCTAGTTTCTGACGACATCTTAATACTCCTAATCTGGAGCTAATTTTCTTAGTAACGAACAATGTATGTTGATTAAAGTCCGAATGTTCATCAATATGAATTCCTAGATATTTTAAAGAATCCGCCTTTTAAATCACAAAAGTGTTCATTTTAATAGCAAAATGTCTAAAGTCAGTATGGTTTTTGGTTTTTTAATTCGGGTTCAATGACCACTGTGAGCAACACAATGGGCTTTAAGCAGTTACCAGTCACTAATTTGAGCGCTCTGATTCCAGAGAAGGGACAGAACCATTGCCATAACACAAGCACATCATCCATGACCCGAACACAGGCTCATCTTGGAAAAGTGATCAGAAACCAGCACTTAGACCACTGTGCCACCAAGGCGGCAAAGTTGGTATTTATATAGTGCGTCGCATAAATATAGAGACAGTCAACTTTGCGCCGTGAACGCTATACGAATATAGGTAGGAAGCTGAAGTGGTACCTAATTAGACATAATCCTACAACAAACGTTTCGAGCTGTCTCATAAATATAAAGACAGCTATGTAAAGTAGCCAGATGCAAATGAGATGTACAAATTAGCATGTTGTACGCACGCGCATGGGCCATAATTCGGTCCAGCCTGCAAAAGACAGCGAACCTGCCGTCAGACATTCATTTGATGAAATGCCACACAACAGTCAACTTTCTGGTGAGGAGGCGCAAAAGATTTGGAGACTGAGCGCAAATGGATTGCCTGTAGCGAAAATTTGTAAAACC
Organism: Macrothele yani; assembly: GCA_039090855.1. Taxonomy (NCBI): domain Eukaryota; kingdom Metazoa; phylum Arthropoda; class Arachnida; order Araneae; family Macrothelidae; genus Macrothele; species Macrothele yani. The sequence goes on from CM077029.1 coordinate 35,840,929, forward strand.
ATGGGGAGGAGTAGGGCAGTCATTTATAAGACTTTATCGAAACGTGGTGCGTTAACTGCCAGGAAACGGCCTGGAAGGCCTCGAATAACAACCAAAAGAGATGATCGTGCCATCATGCGTTTAGTTTCATCCCAAAGGTTTATCACTACGTCAAATTTCTCGGCCTGTTGGTGACACCGTCTCAAAGGACACAGCTCATCGACGAATCAAGGAAAGTCGCAACATTGTGCTCGGTAAAATGCGCCGTCTGCCACACCTCACGCGGCACCACAAGGAAACTAGATTGTTATGGGCAAGCAGCCACATGCACTGGATGGACGAGTGGATCACAACTATTTTCTCCGATGAGAAAAAGTTCAACCTGGACGGTTCTGCCGGTTGGAACTGCTATTGGCATGATTTACGACGCGAGCTACGCACCTCCTTCAGCAGACAAAAAGGAAGGGGATCTGTGATGGTCTGGGGAGCTTTTGCGTTCAATGGGACAACGGATATCGCTTTTCTGCAAGGCAGGCAAAACTCCGAAACGTATCAGGACATACTCAGCAGCCACCTTCTACCGTTTGCCGAAACTCTAGCGGGTGTTGATTATCGGTTCCAGCAAGACAATGCCTCTATTCATCGCTTTGCATCAACGAAAAGCTGGTTTAACACTCATCATGTGACCGTAATGAATTGGCCAGCACTCAGTCCAGATCTGAACCCTATCGAGAACCTCTGGGGTATCCTAGCTCATGATGTGTATGCGAATGGATGGCAGTTCTCAAGTGTGGTGGCATTCAAAGAGCAAATTGAACGAAGCTGGTACGCACTCCGTCCAGAACACTTACATCACTTGGTGGGCAGCATGCCCAATCGGGTTTTCAGTGTTATTCGGAACAACGGCTCCACTATTCGTACCGGAGGTGCTCATAACTAGTAAGTCTTTATATTTTTGAGACAGCGTATTTCTGTTTTTTTCTTCTACTTGGCGTTGGAATTGTTATGTTTCCGTCAAACTATTGTGCAGCTGCGTGTCCTATGCTATTTTTGCTATAAATATGAGGTGCACATTTCAGCTCGTTGTTGTTTCTTTTTAATTCGAGAATTTGTTCTGTCTCTATATTTATGCGACGCACTATAAAATGTGGACTACAATGAATTGCCATATATTTTGTTTTATTTATATTGAGCTTAAGCCTTTTAAAACATGCCACTGGTAGAATTTCTGTAAAACTACATTCATACACTTAAAAACAAATTGAGCATCTTCACCCACAAGGCATAACAGAGCATCATCTGCAGATTTAATGGACAGTCCAGATATCTCCTTAAATTATTTATAAATGCCTTACCCAAAACTTCTTCCGGAGTATTTCTCTGTGGTACGAGATCACACCAGCAATGATCCTCTGCAGTGCTAAGTGTGGCCAAAATCTGTACCATTTCCATACAAGAGATCTAGGTTATCCATCAGGGACGGAGTAAGTGTCTCTGAGGAAATTGGCACAAGACAAGATGGTGACCCATCACCACCAAATTCGTTCTTTTGCTAAACGGTGTTTTATTGCGTATGTTAAGTAATTTTGCAATGATATTTATTATTAATGAAAAATACTAGACGAAACCCGTCGTAATCGACGGTTAGTTAGTTTGTTTGCTTTTTAAAGAATAAGCTCATATGAAACAACAAATGTAAACTTTATTCGATTGACAAATTCATTCAACCACTTCAGTAAAGACAAGTCCAGGTTCGTGATTTTTTTTTTATTTTTTTTTTTTTTTTTTTTGCTGAAGGTTTAACGCCCACCGTGAGCAACTCAATGGGCTATAAGCAGTCCCCCGTCCCTAATTTAGGGTCACTAGTTCCAGGATAGGGAGAGAGCCAATGCCCTAATACAAACACAACATCCATGCCTCACCGAGATTCGAACCCTGACCTGTCACGAACGAATCATCATGTTCAGCACGAACCGGGGCGGCCAGGTTCGTGCTGAACATCACGACTGCACCCTTTTTCAGTCGTAAAATGTGAGGCGAAAGTCCACTCATCTCGATCCTGTGCAAAAATTCAACTGGATAGCTCACTCTTTCACTCTCATCTTCAGTCACAATTGTGTTTGTAAATGTTGTTGGAATGAGATTCGCTTTCCAGTAAGGCTGCTACGTTTTGTTTTGTTTTTTCTTGTTTTTTTTTCTGCGGGAGAGACATTCTGTTAAGGGTAAGTATGCAATAAAGAATTTACTTACTTTAGGATTGATCATAGAACACTATGCACACACCAAGTCTGTCACTTAACTGAACGCCTGATGTAGATATGAGCCGCACGCTTCTCCCATAGACTTTGCATGGGACATTTGCAGTCCCGCCACGCCCGAACCGTTGCCCCAATCTCAGTTTTCTTTTCGGTTGGCACATCTACATGGTAAGACCTTTAATTTGATACCTCAACCATATTTTTACGTCCAGCCGTTCTCTCAAAATAGGTCTCACAGTAAAAAACCTAATAGAATGAAGATATAGATGGTGCAACTCGATATGTACATTCTAAATATTTTCACTTGCAGTGGTCAACGGAATTTTTATTTACATCTTTGCATAATGGGAAACGTCTTATCTACGCGAATAAACTGGAATGAATGAATATTAAATTGTATATATACACCACACAGTCCAACGGCATAACGCAATCAGGTCTTCGAGAGTGTTCGCTGTTCCGATGAGAAGAACTTTGATACGAATACCTGATAGCGTTGCTTTGCACAACGGTTCGCTCAGAAAAGAGAAGATTTCGGACTTTGGATTGCTCCCGCTTTCAAAAGGGCGTGAGCCAACCGCAGGCGATCGGATGTCAACCGCACGCTTCTCCCATAGACTTTACATGGGAATTTTGCCTCCCCATAACGCGCGAACCGTTGCCCCAATCTCATTTTTCTCTTCGACTAGCACATTTACATGGTAAGACCTTTATTTTGATATCTTAACCATATCTTTGCGTTCCGCGGTTCTCTCAAAATAGGACTCACAGTAAAAAACCTCATGGAATTAATATACAGATAGTAGGTCTATTTCATAGAGTACCAGCGCACGTTTAAAATCATTGACCTTCAGGATTTTGTGAAAAATAAATACATTCATTATGATAATAGCGTTTATTATTATAAAGCAATATAATACACCAGATAAGACTGGCATCATCATCATCATCATTGTCAACCATTATCAATCCACTGCTGGACGAAGGTCTCCCAAGTTTCCTCCACAACGGTCTGTCTTGTGCCAGTCTCCTCCATGTCACCCCTGCATACTTTCGAATTTCATCCACCCATCTCCCATGTGGTCTTCTTCTGGGTCTTTTCCTGTCCCTTGGAATCCAATCTAAAATTTCGGCTGTCCATCGATGATCTGTCCTTCTGGCAGTATGTCCAGCCCATTGCCATTTCAGGGATTTAACTCTGATCATGATGTCTTCCACTCTTGTCATTTTTCGGATCCACGAGTTCCTCTTCTTATCTCTCCTGGTTACACCAAGCGTGCACCTCTCCATGCCTCTTTGAGTTGTCTGCAGCCTTTGTATGTCTCTTTTAGTTAAGGTCCACGTCTCTGCACCATACGTAAGCACTGGAAGGATGCATTGATCAAACACTTTTCTTTTAAGACATAATGGCATATTGCTCTTGAAAATTATGCTGTTTCTTCCAAAACTGGCATATAATCTTTCTTCCAAGACTGGCATATAATCTTAGAAATAAAAACAATACGCGAGACGCAAGCCTGTTGAAGTAGTTTTGGAGGGGAAGAAAGTGTCTTATGCAAACAGTAATTCTAATTGCTTCCACATGTTACTATTAACTAGCATATTATTAGACATCAAGCCAAGAGGGACACTCTTCTCTCTCTCTCCCTCCAAACCAGCACATAACAAGTTTCAAGGTCAGACTGACACATACAATGAATTATTGTACCATTTTGGCTAGCCCCAATACAGTCGGCAATCAATGCTCTTGCTCAGTTAATACTCTCCGTCCACACATATGGAGTGACGGCTACAAATAATATAAGTTTTAAAAATTAATAAATATTGTAATATTATTTAAGTAAAAATTTTCCTGGGTGGTGGTGCCAAAATATTAATAAAGAGAAAACTCTTCCAGCTTGGTGCCTCCCTAAATCTGATACCCTGGGCCCTTTGTTTAAATTCCCCCTGTTATCCATGCTTTTCGATGTCGGACCACGGGTGGCCTAGTGGTCAACGTTCGTGACTGCCACGGAGAAACCTCAGGTTCGATTCTAGGCAGGTACGAACGCTCGAACTACTGAACATCCGCCGTGCATCGGATGGGCACGTTAAGCCATCAGACCCCAGATACTGCTCCCCCCTCCCGATAACAAATAAGAGCGCCTTCCTCCCCCTTTCTACATCGATTTTGTGTCAATTTCCTATCGGGCACTCTAGCCCAAATCTCCTAGCTTCTTATTTCTAAGGGTTGTTTAAGACCTGGGGTCAGGCACTCCCTTCCTAAAATCCTCTACAAATTATCTGATCTGATCTACTTCTCGATGTCATCAGACAAAATTTCTCTGGCGAGGTTACTTTTAGATGCATCTTTATTATCTTTAGAATCATCCTTTCCCACATGACTGTTCAATATCTATCAATTCTTTAGTAGTAAGATTATTGGAAAAATCAGGTTTGCAGATTTAATTTTTTTCCAACAGCTTCTAGACATTAGATGGTAACAATGTACTTAGCGAAGGATTGAATCCCTTCTAATAAATTTTGCATTTTGTTGTAAAATCAAGAATATTAAAATTGCCTTCAACAGTAATTGAAATATATATCTTGCATTGTCTTTGCAGAGGCAGATAACTTCACTCAAGATACAGCTATTCCCCTGAAAGAAGAATCACATGGAGGTGAAGATGTGAGCTTATACGCACTGGGGCCAATGGCCCACCTTTTCAGAGGTGTCATCGAACAGAACTATGTAGCACATGTAATGGCATATGCAGCTTGCATAGGACGCAACAAGGAACACTGCAGGAGAATAGGGGAACGACTACCTTTTACTGGTCCTGGTAATGGCAGTCCGCAACACCATTCTGTGCTCTTCACATTAATCACCTTTGTCGTGATCACCCACGTGTTAATGCATCACATACAAAGGAATTAGGCTGGAAATGGACTGCATACGGATGACATATGTGTAACAAAAGATTAAGACCAGGCACTACTTCTTTTTCGTGCTATGGCTCTTGTGAGGTGCAGTCCACATGTCCACGGCCTGCTATTTTTCTTTTTAAAAAGTGCTGTTGATGTGCCAGTACTTCCAGGGTCCCAAATAACTTTGTGTCCTGTATTTTGTACATGTCTGTCAAAACCAGTTTTGTTTGAAATGTTCTTAACTATGGCTTTATGTTCCGTCACACTTGTTCTACTTTACCAGTCTGTCTTTCTCACATATCTGAGATGTTATTCACATTTTATGTTGTAGATGCTACTTTTGTTGTTACTGCCCCCAAGTTTTACAAGTTAAAAATCCTGTATTCCTATGAAAACCGCAATTTACTTAAAACTTCTAGGAATACCCATGTGTGTGTGTGTGTATTTTTTTTACTAAGAGATAAAGACTTTTTCTTTTCTATTTCTTTTCCGTTTGATTTCTAACGGAATTCTATAAGCGTCTATGGTTATATAAATTGCCTTTATAGACCATTGCTTCTGGGGAAGGGAAATAACCAATGATGTTAAAATGAGTACACCTTCTGTCCTACTTATGACTTTAAACACGTGTGTATACAGCAGCAGCACCAGGACCTTGAAATCCAATCCTTAAACCATTCAACCATCAAAGCGACTCTATAGCTTTCTTAATTCCTTATTACATGACACACTATTAAGGATGGGCTTTATTTAACCAACTTGATAGCCAGGCAGTTTATTCCAAAGGCAGATTTTTCTTTTCATGTCCACAATGATGAGAATACTCATATACGGTGTTCCCTAGGAGCTGGAGTTAGTGAACTCATTGCTGCCTTGGAGAAAAAACGTTTTTGCCGCCTTACAGCAAAAAAGTTGTTGGTTCATGCTAGGAATTAACCATGTGCATGTGTACTGGAGCTTTAGCAATAAATAGAAATGCTACCTTGAGATGCAAAAATTAAATGATCCTGTATGGCACTATAAGTGGCCATATCATAAAACAAGTACTTCATGTGCACTTTGAAAGCATTAAAAAGATCAATAGCTCTGAGTGAAATATTTAGCAAGAGAGAAAAATGTCACTGGATGCATTATTGCTGTTTTATTACAGTAGTGTTAGGAAAACATTTATTAACATAATGTTCCACAAACACATACATAATAAAAGGTTTGTTTTGGTAAGTAACACTTCAAAAGAGATAGATTCCAAAATGATGGAGTTACAGTTTTGAGATCATCACATAACATGCAAAATATAAATCCATTATCTAACATACATTCAACTTTTGTTAAAACAATAGCTTTTAATGATATCTTTATAAAGTTCACCTCATTTCATTGAACTTTAAAGAAGCTCCTGGGGAAAATCAGTACAAAAGTAGCATGATTTAAAAATAATAATAATAAAAGGAGCCAGAGAAAATGAAAGAATGTAGATCAGGTTGTACTCATATCAAAAAATAATGTTAATAGTTTTTTTTCCCCGAAATGCCTCAATTTATGAATGAAATAGGCAAATTTGTTACTGTTACCTCTAAAAATTAAACTGTTGTTAACATTATGTAAGCTAATTACAAATGTGTACTCACATAGGAAGCAGCCCAGACATTTTCAGGGGTTAGCAACCATTGAGAGCAACACTTATGGCTATAAGCAGTGGCCCATTCCTAATTTGGGGCCAATAGTTCCAGGGAAAGGAGACAGCCAGTGCCATAAGACAAACACACCAACTATGCTTTATCTGGGACTCAACCCCGGGCCCACTCAGACAAATGGTCAGATGCCAGCATTTAGAAGACTACGTCACTGGGGTGGCACCTAGGCATTGCTCAACATGCTTGTTTCTCATCAATCATTCCTGCAACCCAACTTAACAAAGTTGCACAGCTATGCGTCAATATTATGTCTAACATGGTATACACAAGTTCTTACCCAAAGAAAGGAAAAACAATTTCTTAAGGAGAATTGGTGACAGTGTGCCTGCTACAAGAAGAATGTTATGTGCGTGTGCTAAAAGAAGAATATCTCTGCTACTAGAAGAATACTACATCCAGATAATTATTGAATGGTGGAGTAAATCTGCACATGACATAGAACATGTGCGAAATTTTGCGAAAGACCTATGATTATGGACATGTCTGTTGCCACAACAGTGTTAATGTTCACCAAAGTATTTAACAAGAAAACAGAAATAACATTTGGTATATTGAGATCAGTGACATTAAAGTGTGTTTTCAGGTGAGAGCCTAGTGTTACCAATGTAGGTTGAGTCTGCATCACGTGTACATGTGTGAGTAGTGGCATAGTGTACTCCCCCCCCTCAATGTGTGTACCAGTGGGATAAGAATCCCCTGAACTCTGGAGAAAAAGAATGTTTTTTTTTTCTTTGTGAATCCAAACCAAAATTAAAAGAGTGTTTTTTAAGTTAACTACTAGTGTCTAGTAGAGGTTTTATCCAGCTAGTTATTTTTGCATTGAGGTTGTTATAGATGAATGGACAGTGAAAAGGGTTATGGCCTTGGGGCTGCGGTACGGATAAATAATTCTGAATGAAATGTGTTGAGTCCCAGTTATTTATAAATAAATAAGCAAAACCATGAGTGCTATAGAAATTCATACATCTGGGAATTTTAATAATACTCGGTCCTGTATTGATTTTTTAAAATATATATAATGGGTCACTTAAGATTGAATACTGTGGGTGGAATCCCTGAGATACATACTTACATATCCAACTTTATAGTGAAGAAAATGTGTTCGTGGAGATACATGCAGCTGCACAAGGACTTATGAACCAGTCTCATATACACACACACATACAAAGTTTTGGGGTCCCGGACAATTCGTCCAGTGACGATTGGTCCAATGTCGATTCGTCCAAAGGGACGATCGGTCCAATGCCGATTAGTCCAATGTCGATTCGTTCAAAGGGATGATTGGTCCAATACTGTTTAGTCCAATGGATTATTCGCCCAATGTACGATTAGTCCAATGCCGATTAGTTCAATGGTACGATTAGTCCAACGTCGATTCTTCCGATGGTATCATCCCACCACCAACGGCCATTTCTTTTTAAGATAGGAATAATAAATTACATTATTTCTCCCAACGGATTATTCGTCCAATGTTCGATTAGTCCAACGCTGCTTAGTCCAGTGGTACGATTAGTCCAACGCCAATTTGTCCGATGGTATCATCCTACCAACGGCCATTTTGTTTTTTAAGAATTGAATAATAAATTAAGTTATTTTCTTCTTTACATCCTTTTGAAAAATGATTTCCATATATTTGGTATTTATAAACATTTTATAAACCTTGTAAAAGGCACTCAACGGAACATTTCTCAGCTCTTTAGAAGACACCTAGGCCGTGAGCCTTTTCAGAAGATTTAAGTTACAACTTAGATATTTGGCATTTGTAAACATTTTATTAAACTTAAAAAAAGGCATTCAACGGATCATTTCTCAATCTTTAAAAGGCACCTAGGCCGTGGGCCTACGAATTAATATTTACGTCTACAGTGCCTAAGTAAAAGCGCATTATTAACTTGACTTGATGTGTAAAAGTTGTGAACATGACATTGGTAAAATTAAAAACTGTTAAAAACACCTAAGCCTACGGCCTATGAAGTAATATTTAGTGCCTAAGTAAAAGCACAACATTATTAACTTGATTTGATATGAAGTCGATTGAATGGCTCATACATCAGTAATTTCATACAGCAGCGAGGACAGTATAACAAGGAAAAAGCGATTCCGGAAAAAAATCTACGACCACAGTATTCTTTGGACTACTGGTACTTCCATACAACACCGGAGACAGAATAAAAATTTATGAAATTTGTTTCGCTCGAGTTTGGGCAGATCACTCGGAAATGGACTAATCATACCATTGGACCAGTTGTCCCATTGGATGAATCGGCATTGGCCAAATCGTACCTTTGGATTAATTGTCCCTTTATGTGAATTGGCATTGGACTAATCGGCATTGGACCAATCGTCGTTGGACGAATTGTACCATACCCAAAGTTTTGAGAGACCAAAGTAAATCTAGCCCAATGATAGAAACCATATTCATGGATGATAATTGTGTCACACCTAAAACCTCCCAGAACACTCAAATCTATTTAAACATGAGCACACAGTTCAGCATATTACTTGCTGAGCTATACACCAAAGAGCCAAAACATTATGACCACCCGCCTAATGCGATGCCAGTCCTCCACATGCCACCAAAATAGCTCCTACCGAGCAGGGCATGAAAGCTACAAGATTTCTAAAGGTATCTAGTGGCGAAGTTACATGGTTGAGCCCTTGAGAATCGGATTTGCTGCTCCAACACAAACCACGGATGCTTGATTGATGTCTAGCGAGTATGGAGGCCAGAGCAATACCTGGAAGCCTTCGTCTCGTTCTGAGAACCATTCTTGAGCGATCTGGGCAGTGTGGCATTGTACATTATCCTGCTTAAAGAAGGCACTACTAGAGTAAAATGCCATTGCCATGAAAGGTCTGCAGTGATGTTTACATAGGTTGCCGACGTCCTAGTTTCCTGCACCCGAATCACTGAACCCTGGCTTTTCCAGCAGAACACTGCCGAAAGCACTACACTTCTTCCACCAGCTTGTCTTCATCCCACAGTGAATCTTGGTGCCAACACTTGAAAAATCCTGGTAAATGACACACACGTACCCAACCTTCTACATGATGCAACAGGAAACGAGATTCATTAGACCAGATGACCTTCTTCCAATCATTCACGATCCAGTTTTGATGTTCACATGCACATTGTCAGCACTTTATACATTGAGCCAAGATTTGTATTAGTACATGGAGCAGCCTGGGTCTACGCATCCCCATTTTTAGCAGGGCTCCGTGTACTGTGTGTTATGACACATTAGTCCTGTCACCAGCATGTAAATTATTGGTGCATTGTGACACAATATCTTTTCCATTGGCTCACACCACACAGGATAACCTTCGCTCACCTCTAGCATCGATGAGCCCTGGTAGGTCCATACCTTGCCGGTGGTTCGCGGTGTTTTCGTCCTTTGAGGACTACTTTTTAAAGGTACTAAATACGAATGGCATATGCACCTCACAAGCCTTGCCGTCTCGAAAACACTCTAACCCAGTCATCGGGCATCACAATTTGGCCTTTGTCACTCACTTAAGTCTGCTGCCTTTCCCATCTGGAAAAATAAGACTGATTAACAAAGCTCGATATCAGGTATTCTACCATTTCATGTCCTTCACACATGCCTTCATTTACCTGCAGTTGTTTTGATTTGCGTGAAGAGATGTTGGTCCCAATGTTTTAGCTCTTCAGTGTATGTCAACTGTCAGAACACATGACAAAGCTTACTAAAATAGAAATAATTATCAACTAAAATTTCAAGAAATACATAATCCTTCCAAGACCTGTTCACTAAGAATATTTAAAATTTACTTTCAACAGCATTTTTTTACATATATGTGAACTGCGCTCAGTTTTAAATGAAGTGCAGTATCTGCACTGTACCATTCACGCTTTCAAAAAGGCAGATGAAATATTAAGAACATGGATCCTCCAATCTGCGCTATATAAATTTAGTATTAAGATTTAAATAAACACAAAGCATATGTGAAAAGTAATGAGCTATGGTACTGCCATTTTGCCATAAAAACAAAATAAGTTACTGTCTTGCTTTAACAGTGGGATGTTACAAGGTGTATGCAGCTAGACAACTTTCTGTAGAGCTCCAGTTACAGGGACAACTATGTCAAGGGAAATGACGTATCAATGACTCAATGAGAGTGACCTGAAATCACGTATAAATGACTCAATGAGAGTGACCTGAAATCACGTATAAATGACTCAATGAGAGTGACCTGAAATCACGTATCAATGACTCAATGAGAGTGACCTGAAATCACGTATCAAAGACTCAATGAGAGTGACCTGAAATCACGTATCAAAGACTCAATGAGAGTGACCTGAAATCACGTATCAATGACTCAATGAGAGTGACCTGATATCACGTATCAATGACTCAATGAGAGTTACCTGAAATCACGTATCAAAGACTTAATGAGAGTAACCTGAAATCACGTATCAATGACTCAATGAGAGTGACCTGAAATCACGTATCAATGACTCAATGAGAGTGACCTGAAATCACGTATCAATGACTCAATGAGAGTGACCTTTATGCAAGAAAGCCTGTGGTTTGCGTCCTTATCCCCTCATCTCACAGAATATGTTTCAACTGGTGCAGGCAACGTGATTCACAGAGCCAAGACCAAAGGACCAGTGTTCTTTTTACCGATGAAATGAGATTGAGTTTATAAACTGATTCTTCACATTGTTTCATTTGGAGAGAATCAGGAACTTATAATCATCCCTCCAGCAGCAGAGGCACTTATGGTGTCAGTGGCTTACGAGTGTTGAGTGGCATAACGCTGATTAGCCGTACACCACTCCATATGTTTGAAGATCGCAATCTCACTGGTCAACACTGCAAGGATAAGATCCTCAAACCCTATGTCATGTTTCTCTGAAGAACTGTTGGTCCTTGGTTTCTTTTTTATGGATAGTAACACTTGTTAGCATAGGACTCAGCTCGTTAATGATTTCCTTGGAAGTGAGGATATTGGAAACATGAACTGGACAGCCAGGAGGTCTTTGTACCCTATAGAGAGTGCCTTGGATATTTTAGTTAGACAAGTTGCACTCATCAACACCCTCCCCAAACCCTCCATGGGGAATGGGATTTTTGTCTCCACAGTTCAACAGCAACCTTGTCATTAGCAGCATGAATTGCCATTGGAAGAGTTGTTTGTCCGTAAAAGGTCATATCCTCTATTAATCATCTCACTGCGTGAAATTTGGAACCCAATTTAGAGACCCATATGATTGCATAACTAAAACGTGTACATATTCTTATGTTTAAATTAACTTTTTATGAACCATATCGATTATGTATATTTACATACAAAATTTCTCCACATTCTGTTTCATGGTTTTCGTCCTTTTTCATCAAAATGTCTTTTGAACTTTAATATTTGGAACCAGTGTATTTCAGTGGTATATCATCCTCAATCATTGTAGATGGAAGCCATTTTTTTTATCTGTTACCATGTTTCTTTTTTGCTACCACTGCTCAAGTATAGTACTTAAAAAAGTCAAATTTTTAAGTATAAAAAACTGCACCTCATACTGTATAACTTGTATCCAGAAGCAATTGAATTCTAGGATGCTAAGGGGGAAAAACCTGTTCTCTAGATTAAAAGATAGATATTTGGTAATAGCAAACAAATTTTTGTAAGCCATATCATTTTATCTCATCTTTTTCTCCATTTGGGATTTCCTTTACTGTAATTTTTGAACGCACAAACTTCTGTAAAGTAAATATGAATGTACGTGTACAGTAAATGTAATGCACTTGTTACTCTCAATGTATACGAATTAGTGATTGAATAATAAGCATGTGATTGTTACTACTTTTACTTTATATATATATGTATATCTTTTTGTCTTAAAACTATGTAAACAAGATATCATTCCTCAATAACATTCTTGTGTATAAGAACTGTGGGTTATGGTCACCAAAAGAGTGAACTGCGATGTGATATGAAACATTTGCTTCATCTGGAAATTTCAAATATTTATTTCTTAAAATAAAAAAGTAACTATTCTGTTGTTTGTCCAGCATTGCTTTACTAAAAAAAAATATTGTATTTTCTTGGGCATTTCATATACTGACTGGATGAAATCATGGGATACCTACCTAGTAACAAGTAGAACCACCTTTTGCTTGGATAAGGGCAGTCACAAAGCAGGGAATTGAGTTCACTAAATCACGAAAGCATTCGACGGGGTATCTTCACCTATGTTTGTTGTACCACTGTCCATAATTCTGTCACATTAATGGGTGGAGGATCAAAAAGCTCGAATGGATCAAAGCATCCCAAAGATATTTCATAAGGCTCATATCCAGTGAATGATTAGGACATTTTAGGGTGGAAACTTCTGCAGAATGTTCTTCTAACCATGATCCAGTCACTGTGGGAGGCACAATGACCTGCTGCAAGAGTCCATTGCCCCTCTAGGTACATGATGATCCCGAATGGATGCAGATGGTCTGCAAGGATGGGCAGCTATCATGGACTTTTCAGAGATGCCTCTAGAAATACCAGAGGTCACAACAGGTGCCTGTTGAACATGCCCCAGACCATAACCCAGCCTACACCAACCTGAACAGTTCATTGTTGGCATGCCAGGTACATCACTTCATGTGGGTTCCACAAGATCCATACCCTCCTGCTTGAGTGAAATAACTGGAAACATGATTCATCGGACAAGGAGCCGGGCCGGGTTAAGGCCTTAGTAGGTTCCTAGGCTGAGACATCTCAGTGGGCTACCAAGGCTGACATCTCAGTGTTCCCCCGAAGAACTTATGATGAATAATCATTATTGAAGTCCGTTAAAACACGAAACTCTAGCAATATGCTTCTGATAATTATCGTATTAATTATAATTAATACGTATTGCATTCTTCAAAATAATCAATTACTTGCAGAGTTTTCATAAGAAGTCATTGTATTTTCCACGGTTCTCACAAGAACATGAGTTAAAAGCTTAAGATTCCCAGATCTTCTCTTGGAATTTTTAATAATTTAGCATTGTATACTTTTCTTGGTGCCTCTTTCTGTTATTCAATGTGAAGTCACCGTGTGTGGGGGTTGGGGGGCGGTGGGTGGATTTTGCCCATTAACGATTCCAAGTGCAAACAGGGAAGTTTGGGTGGATGGTAGTGAATAAGCTGAAATTGGCTTGCCGGTCTCGCTGTACGGCAAATGCCCTTACACCTTTAGTAACTCGAAATGTCTAATTTAATTGTCTTGCCGGTCCCACCGGGCGGCAAATGCCCTTTACCCTTAGTAACTCTCTGTCTTGAAATCTGTTGGAAATCATATGAGACAAAACTAAAACTACTCTACTTCTCTCTGTGTAAATATACGTAGTGCGATCAAAAAGTTCCGAGACTAGCTACGTAGCGCGCCAACAGATGGCAGTACGTGTATGCGCGAGCAGCGGTCGAGGGCACTGACCTTCATAAGTCATTGTGCCGAGTGGCGTCGTTCTGTGAACATCGAGAGCTGTGCTACACTATATTTGGTGACCAAATTCTGCGTCAAATTTGGCAAATCGGGAACGGAGAAGCATGAAAGGTTTCTGTCACGGGTCATCACTAGGGATGAGACTTGGGTCTACGGTTACGACCCGGAGACCAAACAACTGTCATTGCAGTGGAAGAGCCCGGCATCTCCACGACCGAAGAAGATCCGACAGGTCCGGAGCGCAACCAAAAGCATGCTGATCGTGTTCTTCGACGTTCGTGGGATTGTGCACGGTGAATTCGTCCCCCAGGGCCAGACTGTCACTGCCCTTTTTTACTTCCATGTTCTGCAGCGTCTTAGGGAGGACATTCGCTGCAAACGACCTGAAATGTGGCGCAGAGGCGATTTCTTGCTTCATCACGACAATGCAGCGGCTCACAGAGCTTTAGGAACACGCCAGTTTTACAGATGCAACAGCATGACTATCCTTCCACACCCGCCGGATTTGGCCCCCTGCGACTTCCTTCTGTTCCCGAAGCTGAAGCTCAAGGGTCGCCGTTTTGAAACCGCGGACGAGATCCAGTGAGATTCGCAGACGGCGCTTCACACGATTCGCGAACAGGACTTCCAGAGAGCGTTCCAACAGTGGCAAAAACGCTGGCGGCGGTGTTATCGCTGCCCAAGGAGACTAATTTGAGGGAGATCATAGCCACACTTAAGTAGCATAAGTACTTTGTTGTACATCGGCCTCATCTCGGAACTTTTTGATTGGACCTCCTATAAGTTGTGTATTATGTATTTGCGGTGTAGTGGCATGCCTCCTGGGCCTTTGGTAATGGTGGGCTCCTAGGCTACAGCCCCGCTAGACCCCTCCCCCTAATCTGGCCCTGATCAGAAGACTCATCTTCAATCATCCAAGGTGGAGTGCCAATGTTCTATCAGCCAGATGAAGCAAACAATCCAGTGATGTGGCATTAGCATGGGAATCTGGTTCGTCAGCAGCTCCCATAACCTACTGCAGCTAATGATCGATTTTAACTAGTAACTTTAATGGGTTTGCCTGTGGCCAACGAGATAAATGAAGGCCTGGGCAGCTGGGGTGGGGAGAGCTGCTACGTCACGACCGCCGTCCCTTCTGAGGGCTGTCTCCTTACCTCCGCATTCTTCAAATTGCTTGAAGTCTCGGAAGTTCATTATTTTTTCCAGAGAACTTGTGGTGATGTAAAGAAACATTTAATAAATGATAAAGAGTATTTTAACTTGCTTAACCGACGCGGCTTAAAATATCTGTCGTTAATGTCATTTCAGCAACATACACTGAAGTGCCAGAACTGTTACAGACAAGCTTATACAAAATACATAGCAAAGTCACCTATGCGCGTACTCGGTTGCGTCCGACAGTGCGTATATAAAGCGATAGACATCCTTGCCAACTGTCAGAGCTGTTTTCGGCATGAGAATGACAAGTAATAACGATTTAAGCGATTTTCAACGCGGTGTCATAGTTGGCGCTCGTCAGATGGGCCATAGTATTTAGGAGGTAGAAACAAAGTTCGGATTTTCACGGACGACCATTGCAAAGGTATACCGTGACAACAACAATTCCGGCAAAACCTCCGACCTACGATACCAGTGAGACCGTAAAAAGACATTGGGTAAACGTGACCATCGTCGGCTGTCAAGAATAGTTTCACGCGATAGGCGTGCAACACTGTCGCAGGTATCGTCGTAATTCAATGCTGGAGCCTCAACAAGCATCAGCGTCCGGACTGTGCAACGTACCCTGCACGATATGGGCTTTGGGAGCCGACGCTCAACTCGAGCCCCCTTGATGGGTGCACGACATGGAGCTATGCGCCTCGCTTGAGCACGGCAATACCGCCACTGGGTACTTGATGACTGGAAATAAGTAGCCTGGTCTGACGAGTCGCGTTTCCAACTGTATCGGGCAGATGGAAGGATTCGTGTGTGGCGCAAACCACATTAAGCCATGAATCCCGCCTGTCAGCAAGAACTGTACCGGCTGGTGGGGGATCCGTAATGGTATGGGGTGTGTTTAGCTGGACTTCACTGGGACACCTGGTACGTTTACAAAGGTCTGTGACTGGCCAACGCTAAGTGCGCATCCTTTCTGGCGAGGTACACCCGTTCATGTTCTGCATTCATGCTGATGGGTTGGGCCTGTTCTAACAGGACAATGCATCTCCACACAAGTGTCGAGACGCCACATTATGGTTAGAGGAGCATTCATCTGAGTTTGGGGTGTTGCCATTCCCACACAAGTCCCCAGATCTGAACGTGATAGAACACATTTAGGATGACATGCAACGCGCTATCGAACACAGGAATCCGAGACCTCGGAATACACCCGAATTGTGGAACGCTCTGCAGGAAGTATGGTGTGCATTGCCTACAGCATATTTCCAGAAGCTAGTGGAGTTCATGCCCCGTCGTATTTCTGGACCTGCCAAGTATTAGACTGGTGTACTAGTTTTTCTGGCACTTCAGTGTACATAATCTTCCGGAAACCTATTCAAAAAGTACGAACATTTATTTTTTAAATCTAATGCTCACCATTCCATAATTCTACAAGTAACTAAAATGTTTTATAAGAAAAATAAAGACATCTCCTTTTGCAGCAAATGCATTCAATGTAAAAGTGGATTTTTTCTTTTTTCTTTTTTTTTCAACAAATTTATTAAATCGTTTGCAAATATATACTTGAACGTATGCTTGAAGTTTCAGCTGATCACAAAGTTAGTGCTTCTGATGAAAGAAAAGTTAAAAAATTTAAACGTCAGTAAATGAACTGCGCAATGGAAATACAAATAACTTCTTTGTTATTGAAACCAGGGGCGGATATGGAACCTTTTCGGCGAGGGGGGTGATAAAACATGCAAGTGTTTGAAATCCATCAGGACGAAATAAAAGTTGATGAAAAATAGAAGAAAAAATAAAGCACTATTTTCTAACGTAAGTTGATGCATTTTTATTAAATTAAAGCAGTTTTTTCTAATGTAAGTTGCATTTTAACAAAAACAAAACAAAAAATCAATAAATAAAATGAAACGCTCTCGGGGAAGAAGGACAAGGCCCTTTGGGGCTCTTCCTGTAAATATGCGTCTGATTGAAACTGTGTCTATTTGGAACTAAGTTCAAAACATTTTGAACTCCAGGATGTTTGTTTCGATCAAAACGTAAGTCATTAAACTTTTCAGAAACCTATTACACTTCCGAAGAAAATTATTTTAAGCAGCTGTAGTTTAATTACTACACATTTTGATAAAAAGTATTCGGCTACTTTAATTAATTAGGTACACATATTTTTTTAATTTAACGTAATTATGTGCTTCGAAATGTGTGTATCATTTTAGTTTTCGTGTTCGGTTGTAGCTAGAGTTAAGCGAGATTCTTTGAATTCCGAGCACAAAAGTAATCAGCCAAACTGTTAGCGCAGACAAGTAATAATCTTCCGAAAAGTCGCAGTGCTCTGGGTAACGAAGGATGGTGCTGCTGACGTCACAAAAAGCTGCCCGGGCTTTCAGAATCACGTTGGCCACGGTTTGCCACTCTCCCCTCCCCACTTGAAGTTGGTAATTTTTTGTGCCACTGTTGCTCTCCAGTTGGTTGCAACTATGAAGCAGGGACGCGCCAAGCGGGGGTTTAACGGGTGTGAAGCACCCGGGCGCCAGCTACCGGGGGCGGCACGACGCCCCAATCAAATTTTACGGTTGAGAAATTAATGTCAGTGTCCTGGGAGAAGTTACGAAAATGTTTTACTGTGGGAAATCGCAGTGCTACGTGGCACATTTATTTTTCTAGTTAAAATATTCATTATATAATTCAATAGAAAACGACTTGAAATCACAGAATACTGTTTATTGTTTTGTTCAGTAACAGATACCGCGGACAAAGGAGTAACAATTTTTTTCTAGGTTGATTTTAAATCTTGAAAAATTTTTTTTTTTTTTTGATTGGAGGTTTAACGACCACTGTGAGCAACTCAATGGGCTATAAGCAGTCGCCCGTCCCTAATTTAGGGTCACTGGTTCCAGGGAAGGGAGAGAGCCAGTGCCGCAAGACAAACACAACATCCATGCCTCACCGGGATTAGAACCCGGTCCCCTTACGGACGAATGATCATAGGCCAACGCCTTAGACCACTGCGCCACCGGCTTGAAAATTTCAGTATCATGATATGCGTCGACAGTGTTATGACGGGGCAATGTAGGTAAAACGCAATGGACTTCAAAAAACATAATTTTTTTACCTAACACCCTGATGCATTTTTATGTACTTTGAGTGGCTCATACTTTAAATCTGGTCGTAAATACCAACAAAAAAAAATTATCTAGAATTTTTTAGCATTATTCAAGAAATATATGCTTTCTTTTCTGAATTTCCTTACCTATGGCAAATTTTAAAGAAAGAGCATTGACCGTAAAACCGTTCTCAGACACAAGGTCGATGCAATAAGGGCACCGAAGTTTATAGAAAAAAATTAATATGGAAACCAGTTATTTCGAATTCTGTTTCATACAACTTATTTTTATATGCAAAAAATATTTTTATTTAAATATAAAAACCAGTTATTTCGAATTCTGTTTATAGTTTTAAACAACTTACTAGACGAAACCCGTCGGAATCGACGGTAAGTTTTTTTTTTTTTTTTTTTGAAAATAATAAATTGATATGAAACAACAAATGTAAACTTTATTTGACTGAAAAATTCATTCAACCACTTCAGTAAAGACAATAGTCCAGGTTCGTGATTTTTGTGGGTGTGTGTGTGTGACTGGAGATTTAACGACCACCGTGAGCAACTCAATGGGCTATAAGCAGTCGCCAGTTCCTAATTTAGGGTCAGTGGTTCAAGGGAAGGAAGAGAGCCAGTGGCATAAGACAAACACAACATTCATGCTTCCCGGTTGACGAAACCCGTTAGAATCGACGATTAGTTTTATTTTATTTTTTTTTTTTTGAAAAGAATAAACTCATATGAAAAGTTTATTTACATCTTTCTATGAAGGCAGATGTTTATGGCCATGTTTTTTTTTTTTTTTTTTTTTATTGGAGGTTTAACGACCACCGTGAGCAACTGAATGGGCTATAAGCAGTCGCCCGTCCCTAATTTAGGGTCACTGGTTCCAGGGAAGGGAGAGGAGAGAGCCAGTGCCGTAAGACAAACACAACATCCATGCCTCACCGGGATTCGAACCCGGACCCCTTCGGACGAATGATCAGAGGCCAACGCCTTAGACCACTGCGCCACCGGGGCTGCTATGGCCATGTTCATCCACCACCTACAGCACTGTCCACAACATGGTTCCTGGTACACTCTTGATGCTGCTGAACAGGGATACTGCAATTCCTGTACCACCTCCATGATAGAGTGACCCATGCGTAGAGCACCCATAATCATTCCTCTTTCAAGCTCATGTTAATTCCATGTCAGTATGACATTTATCCATACTGACATGAAATTACCATTTATATAAACACAGTGATGTATTAGTACCTATATGTCTGCCAAAGGGTGGGTATGTCAGCTAGCATTTCCCAGATACGTATTCCTTGTTTCCCAGGAAACAGGTATCCCATAAATTCTGTCCTCTCAGTGTACATACACACACAAGCACAGACCACCCACCTAATACTTCATAGGTCCTCAGTACAGCAGCTATCCGACGTGGCATCGATTCAGTAAGATGCCAGAAGCAGTAGGGTGGTATGGCCAACCAAGCTGTGTGTAATGCGGCCGTCAATGCAGGTATGGAGATGATTGGTGTATCCAGACACCTGATATGTTGTTCCATAGTGTCCCACAAATCCTCTGTGGGATTGATATCGTTTGTGGCAAATGGAATATGGAGGCCAATCAATATGCTGGAAGTCTGAACTATTGGGTTGTCGGAAAAGTCATGACGTATTTTAGCCATGTTTTGCATAGGCCATTTATTGATAGAAAGAACAAAGATCAATCAATGATATAATGCCCGTTTTGTTCGATGACCTTTTGCCATCTGTCAGTGAGCTGCAGAATGCCTCGTTCATAGAAGGACCTGTCTTTCGTGGCGAAAAACTGTACAAAGTGCTGATTTACAGCCTCACCTGAATTGAACGTTATACCACGCAAGGACTGTTGAAAAGAGCGAAACAAGTGGAAGTCTGACGGCGCAAATTCATGCGAGTATGCTGGGTGGGGCAACACATCCCACCCAGGCTCCAATAATTTTTGGCGGGTGATCCACCTTGTGTGTGGTCTCGCGTTGTCGTGATGGAACACAACACCTTTACGATGAACGAGCTCTGGACGTTTCTGGATGATGGATTCGTTCAAATGGTCCAATTGCCGACAGTACACAATCGAATTGATTATTTGGTTCCGTGGTAGGAGCTCGAAAAACACGACACCTTTAAAATCCCACCACACTGAGACCAGAACCTTCCGCTGATGAATGTCTGCTTTGGATGTCGTTTGAGGCGAAGCAGCACGTCGGGACCAAGACCGTTTGCGCAGCACATTGTTGTACACAATCCACTTTTCGTCACCAGTTATCAGCCTCTTCAAAAAGGATCGTTTCCTCACGTTTAATGAGCATGATCACAGATGTTTATACGCGCCGTCAATTGAGCTTCTTTGAGTTCATGAGGAACCCACACATCGAGCTTGCTTACGTATTCCAGCTTCTTCAGTTGGTCGTGAACGCTTGAATGATGGATGTGCAATGTGTCTGCAATCTCTCGTGTCGTGTACCGTGGGTTTGACTCGATCAATGCCTTGATTTGGTCGTCATCAACTTCGGTGGGCCTTCCGGACCGAGGAGCATCGTTGAGGTCAAAATCACCAGCAAGAAATTTTGCGAACCACCGCTGGCACTGACGTTCTTGTAGAGCATTATCATCGTACACTTTACGCAACTTTTCACAAGCTTGACGCGCGTACTTCCCTTTACGGAAGTAAAACAGTAAAATATGGCGAAAATGCACGACTGCTGCTAGAACTGGTACCTGTCGAATGCCATAGCGATAACAGAGCTGCGCATGCCTGTAGTACTTCCAAAACTGCCCAACCGCCATCGGGTGCCAAAATACGCCATGACTTTTCCGACAACCCAATATGTTCTTCAACCCATTCCTGCACACCGGACCTGTGGCTCAGCGCATTGTCACTTGGAAAACACCGTTGCCATTCGGGAAAAAGTGCAACATTGCTGTGTGTACAGAGTCAGCAAGCGATTCACGATAGTGGGCACAAGTTATATGTTTTTCCACATGCATTAGGGCTCCAAGTTCCTGCCAAGTAAACATGTGCCACACCATACAACCATCTCAACCGACTTGCACTCCGGAGATCATGCAGAATGCATCAAGTGCACCAGGTTGTTTGTGTGCCAAATACGTATATGACTATCGATGGAGTGGAGTAAAAAAAATGTGACTCGTCAGACCAGGCAACTTTTTTGCAGCCATCTGACTTCCAAACTGCATGACCATTGCACCAGGCGAGTGTTTTGTGCCAATGAACCGTGGTTGGGATAGGATGTTGTTGGGGTCATCTGCTATTACAGCCCATATGCGCAAGCATGCGATACATGGTCATAACAGATATTGTTTCGGGTTGACGTTTGTCATATTGGGTAGTCAACCGTTGCACAGTGTTGGGCCTGTACGAATTGTCGGACTCAGCGCTCACCTCTCACATCCACCTTTTGCTGTCCTGTGCAGTTTTGCCTCCCGGTCATTGTTTGACCATTTTCACGCCAGTCCTTATACACTTTAACTACAGCGGTTCGTAAGCAACACACCAGATCAGCCATTTGGGAAATCGAGGCACCCACACTCCAACCTTCCCAAAATCTGTCCTTTCTCAAAGTCCGATAAATCCTTCTATTTAGCCATCATGCTCCGAATTCTTCTACCTACTGCTCCACTCACACTTATATGTACTACATTGGTCGACTAATCACGCCCTCACGGAAATCATATGGTCAATAGGCTGCGTCCGCTTTTGATAGGAGTGGTCCTAATTCAGTGATCATTTGGTGCATATTTTACCGTAAAAGTGTATAATTCAGTTATTTCATAGAATACCTAGTTATTTCATGAAATAACTGATCAAGTTAATTAAAGCGTGTAATAAATTAATAATTCCACACTTTAACTAGTTATTCTATGAAATAACTAGGTATTCTATAAATTAACTAATGATAGGCACTTAAAGTGTAAAATAAACAATTTGACTGAAGCATACGAAATGTTATTTATATAAAGACACAATAAAATCATTTGTTACAGTAGGGATTACTAAAATGGCATTTGGAATTGCATAGAACATTATTTCTAAAACAAATACATTTTTTGTTGACACACTGCGTTTTCAATGAACATTTTTAAATCCCTGACCGGTACCTAAACTTTGAGCTGTAGCAACCGACCGGAGCGATTTCTCTATATCCGGCACTTCTTCGATCTGAATTAGTTTTTGTTCGCAGACGCTGAACTGGGATCGGGAATATAGCTGTTTTATGCGGCCGTTTCTTGTTCCCAATTTAAAAAGTCTGAAACGTAAGAAACTTGATTAAACTAACGTAATTATGAAACTTGAGAAAATAACTTTAACTCAATATCTGACACATCGAAGCAGCGTTAGACGCACAGCAGCCGGCATATGGAAGCAATCAACTAACTTGAATGAACTAGCGCCAACACGCCAACAGTTGCACAACACAGTAGACGGTCTACCAAACAAGTCCACCCCTACGGTCTGGAAGAGTTCATAAATTCAGTAAGGGTGGAAGGTAAATGTGTTTCTCGTTGATGTTCTGAGAGCCTGGCGCAAAAAAATATTCGGCTACAGTAATCTCTATATATTAAGTTCTGCAAATTATCATTAATTACAGAAATATTGCGTGTAAATGAAAGTAATACTTTCCATATTCTTAAACGAAACATAAAAGTTAATATCATTATTATTACATAACACTTTATAGTGGGTTGAAAATGGTGCGCTATTTCTGACCAGTGGTTCTCACTTTACAGCCTTTTGAATTTGGGATTTATTTACTCGGTTATTTTACACTTTAACGGGGTGTAGATCGTTGTTATTCTATGAAATAACTAGTTAAACCATAGAATACAAGTGAGTTTTACGCTTTAACTGACTTGATCAGTTATTTCATGAAATAACGGATTTCATACTTTAACGATAATAACATATATATACTTTTTTATTTTTAAGTATTTGTCCTTTCAGTTAGCATTTACTTGAATTCCCCAGCTTTACCTTGAAGTACATTTTACCATAATGCAATATTTTTTTTTTTTAATTTGAAGTCTACATATATAGCAGTCTTTTCTTTCCCTTAGTTTTGTTTTGTGTAAAGCATGCTTCAAGTCAGTCTTTGCAATGACAAAACATTTGAACATAAGTCTCAATTTAATCAGACACAAATTTTGCTGAGATCAATATCTACAGTGTTAATGTTTCTTTGCTTTTAGCCTTGTTTAAGGAAACACTTACACACGAGACAAAAAACAATTTGGTAAAATCATGCAATGCATTGATTATGATACGCTTTCCAACATACCAGAAATCATTACTCAACTTATGACGATAATGGCTGCGGAATAAATCTCGCTCCTGTGCTTGATCCCATTTCGATGACATTAAACAGAATCGGTTCAATATACCTCCGGAACAACATACTAAGTTTTGTCACAATCGAAGCATTTTTAGTCAAGTTATGGGGATAATAGATGTGAAATAAATTTCACTCCTGTGCCCTAACCTTTGACCCCATTTCAATGATATTCAACAGAACCGGTTCAGTGTACCTCCAGAACAACATGATAAAGTTTTGTCGCAATCGAAGCATTCTTGCGTAAGTTATGACGCATAAGGGAGATGGAGTGGATCCCGCTCCTATGTTCTGACCTTTTACCCCATTTCGCCCATTTTCAATAGAGTTCCTCCCCAGGTTGTCTCCTACCACAT
Organism: Macrothele yani; assembly: GCA_039090855.1. Classification (NCBI taxonomy): domain Eukaryota; kingdom Metazoa; phylum Arthropoda; class Arachnida; order Araneae; family Macrothelidae; genus Macrothele; species Macrothele yani. Next base: position 35,865,210 of record CM077029.1, read on the forward strand.
ACTAAATTTTCATCGAAATCAAACCATTTTTACGTGAGTTATCGTGCGGACGCACAAACAGACGGACAAAGCTGGAGCATATACGCTTCTTCAATCTATGGTTGGAAAGCGTAAATAAAAAGAACGCAAAAATAAAATAACTATATGCAGTTTGGAAAAAAACATTCCCGGTTTTAACCATTAACAAGAAAGATGACTCCGAATTTTCGGGTGTAATAAGCACGCCGTTTGAATCTGTTCTGAAGTAAATTAAATTTATCAAAGCTATTCAAAGTCAATGGAACCGGTATGGAAAACAATAGTGTCTGACGGAAGAAAGAAGTTTTTCAATCGGGTTTTTAATCCCTTAGATATTGCTGTAAACGGAATCGTGAGCTTACGCCCGCTGGTTGCAGACTTGTGCGTTAAGAAGAACATGAATTTATATGAGAAACATTTCGCACCGGAAACCCTCTCCAACACAGAAAGAATTTTCCAAATCGGACTCTTAGAAACAGAGATTTTGACAAAAATAAGATGTGACTTTACGTCCCCTGGTGGGAAAACCATGCATTCTTTTAGGAAGAAAGTATTCTCAAAAGGTTTTTCCATATGAGTGGTATCGGTCCAAGGACAAGAAAAAATTGGTCGAGTTTTCAGGAGCCAAGATTTTGCTATAAATGCATCAGAAGCAGAAATTAACACTTATGCCCCTGGTGGCCAAACCATTCTTTACCAAATATTAGAAATTATGTGAAAAATATTTTCCATCAGGTCTTGTATGCGATACAGGAAGAATTTTTTAAATCGGAGTTTTAGGAGCAGAAATAACGCAGAAAACGCAATTAACCTTTGTGCCCCCTAGCGGAAAGTCTATGATTTACTTGAAAATTTTGAATTTATAGGGAAAAACATTTTGCATCGGAAAAGAAAACATTTCGCATTTCAAGAACAAAATGTTCCTAAAAGGTTTGTCGACATGAGTAGTATCGGTCAACAAACGACGTTTTTTTAAATCTAGAATTTAGAAGCTCATATTTTGCTGAAAATACATCAGAAGCGGAAATTAAGACTTATGCCACCTGGTGGCCGAACCATTTTTTACAAAAATTAGAAATTATGTGCAAAGGATTTCCCATCAGGAGCTGTATCCGGTGCAGAAAGAATTATTCAAATCGGAGATTTAGAAACAGAAATATAGGGGAAAGCAATTTACCTTTACACTCCCTAGCGGAAAGTCTATGAATTACTTGACAATTTTGAATTTATAGGAAAAACATTTCGCATCGGAAACACTACCCAACAAAGAAGGAATTTTCCAAATCGGATTCCTACAAGTAAAGATATTGACAAAAATAAGATATACATTTACCCCCCTTGTTGACATGAGTAGTATCGGTCTACAAATGACGTTTTTTTCTATCGAGAATTTAGAAGCTGATATTTTGCTGCAAATACATCAGAAGCGGAAATTAAGATTTACGCCCCCTGGTAGCCAAACCATTTGTTTATAAAAATTAGAAATTATGGCCAAACGATTTTACATCAGGAGCTGTATCCTGTGCAGAAAGAATTTTGCAAATCGTAGATTTAGAAGCAGAGATATAGGGGGAAACGCAATTTACCTCTACGCCCCCTAGCGGAAAGTCTATGAATTACTTGAAAATTTTGAAATTATATGAAACACATGTCACACTAGAAACACTATCCAACAAAGGAAAGAATTTTTCAAATCGGACTCCTAGAAGTAGAGATATTGACAAAAATAAGATATACATCTACGCCCCCTAGCGGAGAAACTGTGTAATATTTTAAGAAGAAAATATTTTGAAAAGGTTTATCGATGTGAGTGTGGCATCAGTCCACGAAATAATTTTTTCAATCGATATTTTAGAAGCTCAGATTTTATGGCAAATACATCTGAAGCAAAAATTAACACTTACGCCCCCTGGTGTCTAAAGTATTCTTTACCAAAAATTAAAAATTATATGCAAAAGATTTTCCATCAGGGGGTGTATCCGCTGAAGAATTTTTTTTTCAAATCGGAGCTTTAGAAGAAGAGTTATCGGGAAAAATGTAATTTACTTTTACGCCCCCTAGCGAAAAATATATGCGTAATTTGAAAAACTAAATATATCTAAAATACTCTTCGACATAAATGGAATCGAAAGATAAAAGATTTTTTTCAATCGGATATTTAGAAGCAAATATGTGGAATAAAACGTATTTTTGAATTCGACATCATCTGCATTTACGCCCTCTAGCGGCGAAATTGTACATTGTAGAAAAAAACGAAATAAAGGATCATCATTCTCATATTTCAAGCTTCCCAAAGCAAAAAAAAATTTTAAATCGGACTAATAGTTGCAGAGATATCGTGGGTACAGGCGGACGGACGGACAAACCGATAACATAAGCACGATCTCTTTTTTACAAAAGACGTGCTAAAAAGTCAACAGTTCACATTTTTTGAAGTGTCTTCCACAATTTTAATCCTAGATTTAAAGTCTAAATATTTCACCATAAAAATCTGCAGCCTTTGGAAAATTTGTTTTCACCCAACATCCTTCCAATTTATTTTTTTTAACTCCCCTTCCCCAAATTTGGAATTCCTAGATAAACCTTTGTGTAGTTCATGTTTATAAATGATGAAAATGAAAAGGGACAAAATGTCAGCAATAATTCAATGGTGTCGACATAAGTTCATGCCAAGGAGGATAGAGTAAGATATCTGGAGATGTCCTAATCAGTAGAGTAGCAGCGGTACCACTTTGCGTGATGCCTATAAGGTGGTTCCACATAAAATCTCTGCCTTATACTGTATTTCCAATGGTAAAACATCAAACAAAGATCTTCGCTCTTTCCACGTTTATAAGTGAGTCACGGAAAAATTCTCATTGGCTGCCACCGGGAGTTGGACCCAGGGCCTTCCAGTTACGCGCCGGATATGCTTCCGCTACACCACAGCGGCCTCGAATTCCTCCAGACTCACACACGCTAACTGCCAAGCCAATTTGGCAGGTTGCTTCTTGGAGCCCCGCACAATGCTGGGGATTCACCAAAGATTGTAAGCAGCAACTGAAAAAATAATTAGAAGGCGAATGAATAATTAATACAGACATTTAACGTGGACGAGGAACATCAAACAAAGTTCGACTCCCGGTGGCAGCCAATGAGAATTTTTCCGTGACTCACTTATAAACGTGGAAAGAGCGAAGATCTTTGTTTGATGTTCCTGGTCCACGTTAAATGTCTGTATCAATGGTAAAACTTCTTTACATATTTTCTTCACAATTAATGTATTCCCAAGGATGAAAATTTGCATATCAATAAAGCTAACTTTAAGTTATAGCATGGGATACTTAATACCTGCTAAAACATAACCATAATTAAGCAATCCAACATTTGTTCGTCTACTGACGTCATCAATGTACTGGTCGTGCCATCTATTAACAAGTCCGAACATTACTCAAAGAAAAATGATTGATTTTTAATATAATTATGGTTATGTTTTAGTAAGTATTAAGTATCCCATGCTATGACTTAAAGTTAGTTTTATCAATGTGCAAATTTTCATCCTTGGGAATACATTAATTACGAAGAAAATATGTAAAGAAGTTTTACCATTGGAAACATAAGGCAGAGATTTTAGGTGGAACCACCTTAACTGCAAGTGGTGGCCAATAATGCCTAGGAAAGCTATTGGTTTCCAAGGCATTGTAATGCTTTGTGTTGGCCGAAATGCATTCTTTTGTTGGAAATGTTTCTATTTTTGTACCGCAATTTCTTTCGGATGTGTGAAAAAACGTATATACTGTGGAAGAAATATTCTTCTCATAATACGTGGAAAATACGTCATGATAAATTAATACAGCAATCAGACATCTCTGAATTGACTGTATTTTTACTGTTCTCACGTAATATCAATCACTCAGGAAACTTGAAAATGGGCGCCCCGGTGGCGCAGTGGTCTAAGCGATGGCCTCTGATCATTCGTCCGAAAGGGGTCCGGGCTCGAATCCCGGTGAGGCATGGATATTGTGTTTGTCTTACGGCACTGGCTCTCTCCCTTCCCTGGAACCAGTGACCCTAAATTAGGGACGGGCGACTGCTTATAGCCCATTGAGTTGCTCACGGTGGTCGTTAAACTTCCAATCAAAAAAAAAAAAGAAAGAAACTTGAAAATGTCTTTTTTACGCTTTCCAACCGTAGGTTGAGGAAGCGTATATGCTCCAGCTTTGTCGGTCTGTCCGCACGATAGCTCGCGTAAAAATGGTTCCATTTCGATGAAATTTTTGTGTGTGGTAGAGGACCACCTGGAGACTAACCCTATTGAAAATGGGTGCAATGGGGTCAAAGGTCACGACACAGGAGCGTGATCCATTCCATTGCCCTTATGGTTCATAACTTGCGTAAAAATAGTTCGATTTCGATGAAATTTTAGTATGTGGTAGGGAACCACCTAGGGACGAACCCTATTGAAAATGGGTGCAATGGGGTCAAAGGTCAGGACGTAGGAGTGTGATCAATTCCATTGCCCTTATGCATCATAACTTACGTAAAAATGCTTCGATTGCGACAAAACTTTACTATGTTGTTCCAGAGGTACACTGAACTGGTTATGTTGAATATCATCAAAATGGGGTCAAAGATCAGGACACAGGGGCAATATTTATTCCACAGCCGTTATTCTCATAACTTGAGTAATGATTTCTGGTATGTTGGAAAGCGTATCATTCAATGCACTGCATGATTTTACTAACTTTTTTTTTTCGTCGTCCTGGGTGGTGTAACATGCTCGAACGGTAATTGGGAGATGAGGGTACGATTTCCGCCCCAAGGCGATGAAATTTTCAAGTTTTCTGAGTGATTGATATTACGTGAGAACAGTAAAAATGCAGTCAATTCAGAAATGTCTGATTGCTGTGTTAATTATCATGACGTATTTTCCACGTATTATAAGAAGAATATTTATTTCACACTATATACCTGAACGACTGGTGATATGCTTAACAACGCTAGATGGCAGCACAGTTTGATTTTCATTAAGAATGCAGTCGAATCAGATCAGATCACATGTAGAGGATTTTAGGAAGGGAGTGTCTGACCCCAGGTCTTAAACAACCCTTACAAATAGGAAGCTAGGAGATTTGGGCTAGAGTGCCCGATAGGAAAGTCACACGGAAGCGAGGTAGAAAGGGGGAGGAAGACGCCCTTATTTATTACCGGGGAGCCAGTACCCGAGGTCCGACGGCTTAACGTGCCCATCCTACGCACGGCGGGTATTTAGTGGTTCGAACGTTCGTACCCCTGCCCAGGATCGAACCTGAGGTTATCTCCATGGCAGTCACGAACGCTGAACTAAAGGCCACCCGCTGCCGGAATGAAGTCGGAGAATATTCCGGTGCTCTTAATACTCAGATACTTGGGACTTCTTCATCCTGGGTGGTGTAACGGTTAGTATGCTCAAACGGTAATTGGGAGATGCGGGTTCGATTCCCGCTCCAGGGCGATGAAATTTTAAAGTCTCCTGAGTGATTGATATTACGTGAGAACAGTAAAAATACAGTCAATTCAGAGATGTCTGATTGCTGTATTAATTATCATGAAAAAATGTGTTGGGGGAGGGAGATTTACAAAATTCTTAATTATTTTGAGGCTTCTTCCCGTTTTTATTTTACACTGAAATACCGGGTGCGCCATATAAAGGCCCCATGGCCAGACGTTGTTAGGCGGGCCGCGGGTGGCCTAGTGGGCAACGTTCGTGACTGCCACGGAAAGAGTCTCAGGCTCGATCCCAGGCAGGTACGAACGCTCGATCCACTAAATATCCACCATGCGTCGGATGGGCACGTTAAGCCGTCGGACCCCGGGTACTGGTCCCCCGGTAATAAATAAGGGCGTCTTCTTCCCCCTTTCTACGTCGCTTCCGTGTCACTTTCCTATCTGGCGCTCTAGCCCAAAATCTCATGGTTTCCTATATTTCTAAGGGTTGTTTAAGACCTGGGGGTCAGACACTCCCTTCCTAAAATCCTCTACATATGATCTGATCTAATCTGATCTGACGTTGTCAGGCGGTTAAAGTTGTTTGGAGGGTTTCCAGTTAAAACCGCTTTGTTCCACTTCTAACCGGTTTCTACGTGTACAGCTTCAAAGAAATTCTCCGGAGTGGTTAGTCACAGCCAGAGCAGTGTAGGTACGCGGTCATAAGTGTAAGTGAAGAGAAAACAAAGGCAACGGAAATGGTTTTAAGTACGTAACAGAGGATTTTTATTGTGGAACAGAATTTCAGAAATAGCTCATACAAGGTTTTAAATGAGTTCTTTACAGAAAAATTCCCACATTTTGCAGCACCGGCGAAATCAGTGGAACAAAAGTTAGTGCGGAAATTTCATGAAACCGGCACGGTGTGCAACAGGAAAAGAAGCAAACCCAAGACAATTCGTACTGAAGACAATATCAAGGATGTGTGCACAATGATGTTATACAAAGCCCTCTGAAGTCGATTCGTCGATTATCGTCTGCAACGGGAATATCTGCCACGTCATGCCGACCCATACTTAAGGTGGATTTGCATTTTCGGCAGTACAAAGTTATGGCACTCCAAGAACTTAAAACTCCTGATTATGCAAAACGGATGCAATATTGTAAGTGGTTTCAGGAGACCATTGTCAGCGGTGAAATGGGCCCAACACTTTACTATATGACAGATGAAGCATGGTTTCATCTGTCCGGGTATGTCAATGCGCAAAACATCAGGATTTGGACCGACACGAATCCCAGACGGACAACGGAGACTCCTCTGTGCGACCAAAAGATAAACGTTTGGTGTGCTGTGTCTGCGAAGAGAATAGTCGGACTATTCTTTTTCACTGACACCCTCAACTCGGAGCGCTATGTTCAGAAACTGTTCAACTCATTTGTTGCCGCACTTACAGAAGAAGAGCGAACATATGCTTTCTTTCAGCAAGATGGTGCAACGGCGCATACTGCGCGGAACAGTCTACGTGCTGTGCATGAGGTTTTTGTCGAGGACAGAACTGTATCGAAGGGACTACCACCCAGATCACCCGATCTCTCCGCCTTTGACTTTTATCTGTGAGGAGCATTGAAAGGGAAAGTGTGCGCAACTAATCCACACACCCTTGATGAATTAAACGTGAGCATTACGGATGCCATAGCCCAGACGAGTTGTGGCACGTTACGAACAACATGTTCCGTCGTGTGAAGCTGTATCTTGATGTCGGAGGACAGCACTTTCAACAATTGTTGTAAACGCAGGTAAATTACTCCTGTTTTCTGTCATTTCAATTATTCTTTACTATGCATAGTAACATTGCCTGACTGTTGTCGTTCATTATACTCGGGCCTCTTTTATATGGCACATCCTGTACATGAAACATTAGTACAAATTCAAGACAAAACAAATGTTAAAATTGAAACTTTTCTTGTCTATGAAGCATAATTCATTCTGGTTTATTATTAACATGATTTCTGCAACCAAAAACCACGCAATTCAAAATTACACACAGATTAAGCTGCATGAGACTGTAGGGTACCATGTAAACAACATTAAATTCCCACACTTTATAGCTTCACAGTTAAGAGATGCAGGGTATAATTTCCAGAAGTCTTGTTCTAACCTCCTTGGTTCACGCATTGATTATTCCCATTTTACTCGTGGAAAAAATAGGAACATCATAGTACAAAAATAGTACCTCCTCATTTATTTCTTTTAAACCAAGTGCAGCAGAAAACAAGCTTTGCATATAATAGTGGAGGTGACACTAGTAGTCTCTACTTTCACTACAGTAAGTGGTCATGTCAACCAGCACCTGCCAACTTTCAGAAACTGAAACTCGTTTAAAAAAAATTATCGATATTTTTCATGAAATTTTAATCGATATCTTCGATTAAATTATTTATCTAGCATACTGATGATTAAATGTAGCGAACACATCGATTAAAAGTCGATATATTACACAGATCAAGTATTAACTTTTAATCGTTGCTTTACTACAGAGCATTATTATTTTGGGGCGTTAATTTCTAAAATAAAAAGCTATCATACATGCACAGTTTTGTAATGAGGAATTCCATCCAAATTGGTCAATTTTCATGGAAGTTACTGTGCGAAAATTCTAACGAACAAATCTCGCACATGTGCACACGGTGCTGATAACCATTTTCAATGGGATTGCTCTACTACGCGACTTGAATAGCATGCCGAAATTTCGTCATGTTGGGATATCGATTTGGACTCGAAAATCCCGCAGATTTAAAAATCTGTTTGTATTTTTATTCTACGATAACTACGCACTGAGATAGTATTTCGAACTGGGGGTAATAAAAACCAGTTCTTCAATGCAGGCCACCCTAGACCCAGTGGCAATTCGGGGGACGAACAACGCATTATCTGAAAAGGGGAAGTGGTAAACATAGCGAGAGACAGACAAGCCCAGCTGGGGTAGTTCAGTTTACACACGACGCAAACTTTAGTGTTTGAAGTGATGCAAAACAATAACCTAAAACATGTGGGAAAACTACAGACGAAGTTTTCCCACATAAGCATATGTAGCTGAAAAGAAGTTTATTCATAACTTACATTTGCACTTTATTTTAAATGGATTAAGTTAAATAAAGAAATCTGGGTGAAACGCTAAATCTCTAAAATTAACATCTTGCCAAAACCGTAAAACGAGTTGCATTTCCGTAAATTTTACAGGTAAAATGTAAAACCTGGCAGGTCTACCCAGTCATATTAGCATCACCAGGGGGTCCCGCTCTTTCTCTCACACAAACAAAAAAAGAAAAAAGAAAAAAAAACATTTTTAAATTATTTTTAAGCAATTCTCAAAAATATTTTATGGACCCTGCCAATTTCATATGCAACAATGGCATGATACTTTTACACATGGCTTAAAATGTAAATTGAAGTATGCTGATGAATTTGGCAATATTTTCCCCATGTAGTTTATGGATGTAATAAATTAGAATTTATACAAATTAAAACATAGTTCTGCTGGCCAAATCACTTTTCCTATCTGAGAGAATATTCACATACGTATTAAAAAGTAAGATAATTGTAAAACTGTAGCTAAAAGTAATGCATTCAAGATTTGAATTTTGCACAAAGTCATCTGATCAATGGTTTAAATTGCAAAACTAAAATCAAAATTGCATGTTCAAGATTTCAATTTTGCACTAGATTTTCACATGGTATAACTAAACTGTTTTTTGCATAATACAAAAAAAAAAAAAAGAAATACGAAAGTGAAATACCAGACCCAAGAGATAGTAATTGGGGATTGTTGGGTGGAATTAGCTGAATGTGCTTAACCCATCTTCCTCCACTTCTTCAGTAAATTATATATCTCGCACTGCCAAGTGCTCTTCCATGAGATTTGAGCTGAAGTCACATAGCATCATCAACCACAGCAGCAGAACTCAAGTTTCTGTATTTTGCTGTGTGGCCAGTTAGGAAATATAACTTGAAGTACCTTTTGGCATTGGGAAGGGGAAGGGGGGACAAGGACTCCTAAGCATTCTGAAAAAAAAAGGGCATTTTTTAAGGATTTATAAGGTCTGTGGGCACCTTGACCACACACAGGGAGTGCAAAATGGTGCTGGTATGGGATGCACATATGAAGCAGAGAGTTATGATTGAGTTTGATCAAAATTCGTAAGCAGTCTAAAATGTGGGTATGGTAATGATAGTGTTGGCATCAGCATAGTTAGACATCTGGTCAGGCAATTTAAGAGTTGTGAAGCAAATTTTGGAGACAATCCATAAAATGACGGGCCAGCGACAGCAATTACAACCGGAGTCAGATTGGTGCACTAAATAAGGATTGCCACCTCATCATAAAAACATGATTATAAAGTGAATTTGATACTGAAAAAACAGCGATCGCGTCAAAAGGTATGGACCTTAGCTACAAAAATTTGGTGTACACTTTTTCCTGTAAGATGCTGACAAATTAAGACAACGAAGCCAAAAAATGTAATCTGCGTAGAATGCCTTGAGTGCTATGAAGAGGAGGGAAATACATTTCTGTTGCACATAATCACAGGTGATGAGACTTGGGTCCACCAACGTAACCATGAAACAAAGACAGTTGATGGAATAGCACTATCAGGGCATATTGCACAAAAAAAAAAAAAAAAAATTCAAAAGACAGCCTTTGTGGGCCTTGCTTGTGAACTTTATGATAAAGGGCACCACAATCAATTCCAAGTGCATACCTGCCAACCAAAATTTTCCTAAATCAAGAAGAATGCTTGAAAAAAAAATATCAAGATTTACCATAAAATAAAGATTTTTAGAAAATCTTGATTTTATGGGAAAGCTTTGATTTTAGGGAAAATCTTCTTGATTTTATGAGAAAATGTTGATTTTAGGAAAAATTTCCCTAAAATCAACGTTTTCCCATAAAATCAAGCAGATTTACCCTAAAACCAAGAAGATTTGTGACAGTACCAGAACTGTTAATCATGATTATCTATTATTAGATAATCATGATTAACAGTTCTGTAAGCGATGTGCTAGCAGTATGTTTCATACTTGCTTTTAATTATTTTTCTGTATCAGTCACTCATAGATGGAGTTCAGAAATTATGATGATTTTCAAGGATTAGTATTGTTTTTTTAATTGAATGACGCAATTTTAGAAATTATTTTATTTCATTTAAGCAATGACAAGACGGTGGCCTTTTTGGCTGTGTCTAAAAACTCTCAGAAAATTCAGCCTCATAGCACATGTTTGTTTTACATCACTTAATTAGGAGAAGGTGCTCCAGTGTCTCATCGCACATTGATGAGGGGAACTGAGTTCTGCTTTTTGCACCAAAGAAAATACCCTCTCACATTCTGCATTTCTGTGAGGGATGGACAAAATTGCCAAAAGCACATGCGCAATTGTGTCAGACTTAGCATATCAACACCTTCACACGCCAGACGCTTATTAATTTCCTCACCAGGACAAATTTTGGACATGTTCTCGATTTGAAGTGCCGAGAACTGTTTTTCCGATTCATCCATGGCAGTCTCTGTGCTCTAATTTTCTTTCGTAAATAGCATGATGGGAAACGTTTTCACAAAAAATCGCACATCCTGGAATGTTTTTCGGATCTGTGTGTTCCAAGTTTGCCACTTCTGCATGCTCCAACACCCTTTTTCTTTTTTTTTTTTTTTTTTTTTTTTATGTAACTGCATGCTGCAATGTAATATTTTCTAATGGAAGACAAGAATTTCTAATGGAAGAGAAGAATTCCTTCTCATCATAATCATTTAAAGTATCCACACTTGCACTAGTGTGATATCCAATACAAAGATCGCTGTCTTCTGTTTGAATAGAATAATTCTCATGTGCTGTGTCCAGTAATGATGATGCTTTAGATGCACAGGTTTTACGAAACCCATCAAGAGATTTTTTAGCAAATCATGCAGTATTTGTCTAAGGATATGTATCTTAGGTGAAGCAGAGTGCAGAATCACATTGGCTTTTTCAAAGTTTGAAATTCCATATAACACAAAAGTGCAGTATGCCTCATTTAAATTACAGGGTAAAAAAATAAGCCAGCTTTTGCTCCCTGTCAGGGACTGCTGTTTTACATTTAGCAGGTCTCCTTTCCTTTAGAACCAATTTGTCACTCTTTTTCTTTTTTATTGCCCTTGTAATCATTACTAGGAGAAGCTTTCCTCTTCACATCCTTAACATTTGAGGGTTTATTTTTTCCTTCTGCCACAGACCCCAATGGTTCTTCCCTGCTACCACCCTCATTGGAAAAAGTAGGATTTTAATTTCCCATCAGAGTTGAGGTCTTCTGGTGAATGTAAAAGTTGTAGACACTGAGAAAAAAAACCTCAGAAGATGACTCCACTGCTCGTGCAGCCTTTTCAAGCTCCTTCCAGCGACAGCCATCTTGTACACACATGCTTGAGGATCTTCCTAGCTCCAACAATCATGAAGTTCTTGCAAAACCTTTAGCTTTTCTTTCCTATTACTACTCATTTCCAAGTAGTAGAACAATTCCACTAAGATTTCATCTATTTTTACTGGCAGAGTTGCAACAGCCTTTTGAGCTACGAAATTTATTAAATGGCATGGGCAGCCGATCACAATCAACTGAGAACTGTGTTCTTTGAGAAAGGCAACACCACCATTCTTGGCATTATATTAGCATTTTCTGCTCCAAATGCAATACAGTTACGAAATGAAATCTTCAACTGCTCAAAAGTATTAATTATGGATTGGGCAAATTTTTTTTCCCCGATTGCTCCTCTGTCACCAAAGGAACTGAAAGCAGACAACTATTCGTTCAGTTTCCTCAAAATATGTCACAACAATCAGGTGAAGTTTCGAAGAGCTGTCATTGCTCCCATCGACCCCTATGGAAAAGGGGGACATTTGTAGACTTGTTACAATGTTCTGTTTCTTTTCTCCGGCGATTTCCTTTGCAGCACACTTCGTTCGAACACATCCAAACTCTTTAGCTGTTTCGCATCCTAGGAACATCTTTCTAAACAGTGGGCCTGCATGATCCGCTGCAGTTACCGGCAAGATGAGCTCGACAAGGAACATCGTAAAGACACACTCTGCACGAATGACATCCATGTCCACAGAAAATGCAGATGTGAAAAACACATAAACTTTCACATTCTTCTTCGCCTCCTCGATTTTATTTTTATGTTTCTGTGACTTCACATGGTTCTTAACATCAGATTTCCTTCCATGGTAAATGCTGAAATCACAGCTGCATATGCTGCATAATGCAAATTTCAATCCTCGCAAACTCCTCTTCACGAAAGGGAATTCATGAGATTATGCTTCTCTGAATGATTGAGAATACTGCTTAGTTTTTGAGCTCATTTATAGCTAATACAACGCATAAGTTAGAATGCAAGAACTTTTCTTACTGTTTCTTAAAATTAATCTCCTTTACCGCACATGAAGAAAGCAAAGGTACCGGAAATGAACCGCATTTGCTACTACATAACAAGAAGCTATCATCCCGAGCATGCTGGGAAGATGATGTCAAACAACACAAGGAGATTTTCTATCAGTCCTGCCCTGGGTTACGGCTAGAAGCTGGTACCGTGAAGCCGTCGAGTCAGCACTATAAGTCAGCCTCTTCACATGGTTGTCAGTGTACAGGTTGAAAACTGGTTCTCTGCATGACTGGAGTCACAAGGTCAACAAAGCGTTCAAAGAACGTCAAAGCAAAGTGAGACAGTGGCCAATCACGAAAGAGCAAGGCGAGGCTACAGTAGTGGTGGAACAGCAGACCCAAAAATCCATACATATAATTGATCCAAGTGATGGACGAGGTCAGTTCTGACAATCGCTATAGGACTTCCCAATGACAGAGAAAAGCTAATTTTGGATGAAGAAATCATCCACCACGCGGCCTACCTCCATTACTTCACATGACCAATAGAGAATGCCAAAACAATACCCCCCCCCCTCCCGGAAAACCAAACCCCTGAGCGTGATTAAGATGATTCCCCTGGCTGAGAAAGCAGTGTGCGGGCAGAATGGAGAAAGTTCGTGCCTTCAGATGCAGGCGATTAGCTAAAGACCAGATTAGCAGAACAAATAAATAGGCAATAAAAAATTTGACAAATAAAACAGGTTTGGGACTCTGTAGAAGTTCTGACACATCAACAGCACTTTTTCAAGAGAAAATTGTCAGAAGGACTGGAAATTGAGAGAAGAGGTACAACATTAAATGATATAAAAGGTTGTAATTTAGCTAATGAATGGCAACACCCACTTGTGTAGTCCTGAAGAAGGGTAGGGGTGCTACCCGAAAATTTCACTAAGTAATTTCCATTACTCCTGAGAAAAACCCATAATTTAGTGAAATTTATAATGTATCAAGTCTAGGAGTAGCCATGACACCAATTATTACCAAGCTGACAATGTTGAGCATTATTTTAATTTTACAGACAAGGACAGACAATATTCAGCATAATTCACGAGGAGCTCTGCTGCTTAAGCAAGGAGCTTTAATATACAACATCTCACTCAACATTAAACAAAATGCATTCAAAATGATGGAGACTATATGGGAAAATAACAATGTTTGCTATACATTCAAGATTAATGTACACTATCTACCAACAAGTAATTGGACACCCCTGCAATCGACGATATCTGCGGTCCTGATACACGTCACGGCCGCCCTTGTTAAATATCGTGTGGGAAACAACAACGCAACCAGTCGCATGCAAGATGCCACGCAGTTCGGAGCTCTCTGATTTCGAGAAAGGTGTTATCGTCGGGTATCACAGAAATGGCCGATCCATACGGGACATATCCAGCGAGTTGAAGTACCCAAAATTGACAGTGGCCTACGTGATTGGCAAGTGGAACACGAGAGGTGACTGTCGGAATATGCCCCGACCCGGCAGACCCACAAAACTGGGAGTTAAGAGACCAACGGGTGCTGGCCAGAGAAATTCGGATGAACCGCACCAAATCGATGGGCCACATCCGCGAGGAGTTTCAACAGGCATCCGGGAGTGTTCTTTCGATGAATACCATCCGTAAGGAAGCCCATCTGCTTGGTTATCATGGACGTGCTGCCGCCCACAAGCCTTTGATCACAAAGTCCAATAGCGCTGCTCGGCTAACGTGGTGCAAAGAACGTCGACAGTGGACCGTTGAACAGTGGAAACAGGTTCTCTGGAGCGACGAATCAAGGTTCACCCTTTACTGTTCAGATGGCAGGGTCTGGGTTTGGCGTCTGCCTGGAGAACGCCTCCTGCCGGAATGTATTGTGCCAACTGTGAAGTTCGGCGGCGGTGGAATTATGCTTTGGGGGTGTTTCTCCTGGTATGGCACGGGACCCTTGGTCACAATTCCTGGTAGACTCAACGCCGAGACCTACTGCATTATTTTGGATGACCATGCGCTTCCTACGTTGTGGCAGTTTTACGGGGTGGACCCATGTTACTTTCAGGATGACAATGCCACCTGTCATGTTGCGAGGTCCACCATGGCTTGGTATGGTGACAATCGAATGGACTGGCCTGTGCAGAGCCCAGACCTTAACCCTATCGAGCACCTCTGGGACGAGTTTGAGCAAAAAGTCTAAAGCATTACCCATCGTACGAAATTGGTGAAGGAACTGACCTGTCTTCTCCAAGGCGAGTGGAAGAAAATACCGTTGGCCGTCGTACAACGCCTGGTTGAGAGTATGCCCCGGAGTGTCACAGCTGTAATCGCCACTCGTGGAGGCTCCACCAACTATTGAAGGTGAATAAACTTCGTTTTCCTTTGCTATCACAGGTGTCCAATTATTTGTTGGTAGATAGTGTATATAGAAGCTGTTATTGGAATTAAATTTTTTGAGCAAAAAAAGTCTAAAGCATTACCTTCATGCAACAGTAGTGGTGGATCTAGAAAATTTCATTATTAACTAGGTACATGAAAATTCACAAATGAAATAACTTCAAATCTAAGTTTTCTTAAGTTTACCAAAAATAAAAGAACATGGGTAAAACAAATTAATTCAAGCTAACTTGAACTAACTTTGGTATTGGAATTCTGATATTCATTTTCAGTCACTAAATCAGCACCATTAAAAGTAAACTGGCCTCACACCAGTTTTCAAACACAGAAAGCAATTGCATCATTGGAGCAAACTTATTTCCCATTCCTCTTTATTGTTCAAATCTGGCATCCTCTTATTACCACTCATTTGGCCTCCTAAAAATACTCTTGAGAATGGAATTTTTCTAAAAAAGACAAGCTGAAACACAATTCATGAGGAACTCTGCTGAACACAATTTTCTAAAAAGAAAACTCTG
Organism: Macrothele yani; assembly: GCA_039090855.1. Taxonomy (NCBI): domain Eukaryota; kingdom Metazoa; phylum Arthropoda; class Arachnida; order Araneae; family Macrothelidae; genus Macrothele; species Macrothele yani. The sequence continues at coordinate 35,881,006 of CM077029.1, forward strand.
AGAAGCTTTCATGTATAGCATCTCACCTAGCATTGAACAAAATATGTATATTCCAAATGGAGAATGTATTGCAAAATAACAATGTTTATTAAACATTCAAGATTAATCTAGACAAGCTCTTGTTTTTGGAATTAAATTTTTATAGCAAAAAAAGTCTAAGGAAAAGTCATAAAAGTCTTTATAGCAAAAGGCATGCTAACCCTCGTATCTAGAAAGTTTTATTATTAACTAGGTACATGAAAATTTACCACTGAAATAACTTTGGATGTAAGTTTACCAAAAATGAAAAACATGGATATAAAAATTAACACAGACTAACTTTAACTGACTTTTTGCATACTGATATTCTTTTTCAGCCACTGAATCAACACCATTAAAAGTACATGAGTGGGTGATGTTTTTAAGTTAAAACACCTCAAGCAGGTACTTTAAATAGTTTATCCTGCTTCTCTTTCTCTCTCTCTGATGTGGGATATCTTGAAAAAGCTCTCTTCATGTGTAGTCAAGAACCTGAAATGTTTCAGACAAAAGAAAAAAAATTATTTTTTCTCTTTCATTTATCTTTTTTTAATGGAAAAACTTGTAGCATCTTTTTGGAAATCAAGAATCCAAAATTTTCACCACTGTCATTTTCAGAAATATAAGTAACCACAAACATAAAGTCAACGCATAGGAAAATAAATTTCTAGCTCACAGCTTACTTATAACTAATTAATACTAATTTTCATTAGTAAAATTTATTTTGTAATGTACATGCACACACATCACGAGTTTAAATCCAAATGTTTTTGCTCACCTTTTCCTATGAATACTCTCAGAAGACGTTTATTCAAGTTGTTATGGCATTTAGTTATTTTGTTACAAAGATAGAAGATACTCTACATGTAGAATACTTCAAATGCCAGTGTTATAATGCCATGTTTTGAAAAAATCATTAAAAACACAACAAAACATTAATATTTGATTTGTATAATTCACAAATAAATTTCTTAAAATGTCAAAACTTTACCTAAAGTTATTTTATTTATCTTCATATACGTAAAATAGGTGGTTGTTAAAAGCTAAAAAATTGATCCAACACATTTCTCAAGCTATGCCAAATGCATTTCAGTCAATTCCTCTCCGACTATCCTCAGTGGGTGCTACGTGTTGCCCATATGTTGGAATATTAGGAGAATTCTTGATATCGTCATATCACGCATAAGTTACATTGAAAATTAAAAGTGGTGGGACGTTTCGGTAGCAACTTCTATCTTCATCAGCCATGGAATGAAACACGTGGTAAAAGCATCAGTTCTTGCCAGATTTCAAAATCACTTTCCAAATGATAGGGATGTTACAAGGTGTGTCTGTATTGTAGGTGTTAGGGGTAAGGTAGATTTCCATGCTTTCACGATACCCGAGGGCTTTCCGATTGCTGAACAGAGCGATCCACTTAACGTTTTGTCGATTGCGCTGATGGTTAAGATTGAAAGGCAGGTGGAAGGGCTGCCTTTCTTAGCATCAGCGATACGTTCCACCAATCACCAGTTTATGCTGTGGTAAGTACTACCAATATAGTGGGTAACACCTGTGGGAAGTGTTGATAGGGATAGAGTAGACACCTTGTAACTCTAGGCGTTTATTGGCATCTCTTGTCTTTAAGGATAAGGTTGAGATGATGTGGAGGTGGTTTAACTGCAATCCTGTAGTCATGAAAATAGAGTAAACTTTATGAGTAAAGGACAGGCTAAAGGGCAAAGTGTCAACAAACTGATGGGTGGTGGAAGGTTCAGGCAGTAAACTAGATCTATTCTGCGATTCAAATCTCTTAATTAGTCTATGTACTACAAGGGGTGGAAAGCCATGCGATTTGCCAATGTTGATGACGTTCTGATATTCCTTTTGAAGAGCTGTTTCAAATAAGGTTGGCTCTGTGTATATATGACTTTAGAGCATCCAATTTGTATTTTTCAAAGGTGCAAGAATGGTAAGGGATGATATTACAGGTGGCAGAAGGTTTCCTGTAAACAGAGAGGCCAAGTGAGAAGTCTGGGTTGATGCTGACATCCAGAAAACTAATATTGTTGTCTATCTGTTCTTAAGAAGAGAATTTTATATGTGGGAATTTTGAAGTAATGGAGGACATGAGTTCAAGCAGAGTGTTTCTGGTGTGACCAAATAATGAAGATGTCATCCACATACCGTAACCAAATGGTGGGTTTTAAGAGGGATGGGGCAACAACTAATTTTTCAATATTCTGCAAATAAATTTCAGCAAGTAAGGTGGAAAGAGGAGAGCCCATTGGTACCCCTTATTTTTGTTGGTAGTAGATACCATTGAATTCATCAGAACTCAAAGTTTGAACTCATCAAAGATCTTTAGGACTGTTTTGATTCATTGGAAAAGTATTCCTGTTTTGTTGGTAGTACAAAACTGGAATACTTTTCCAATAAATCAAAATAGTCATGAAGATCTTTGATGAGTTCTCCAGGAAGTTCTTGGTGCTCCATTAGTTTTTTTGGCCATGAGCATGTAGGCATCAAAGAAATAAACTGAAGGAAACAATGAATCCACGTCAAAGGTGTACAGGAAATCTTGAGGACTGATGGGAGAAGGGAGTTTCTGGATAAAGTCCTTGGTCGACACAACAGAATAAGGATGATTTCTTGTCAGAACATTGCAACATTTGACCAATTGGCTTTCAAGATTGACTGCAGGAGAAAAAGAGTTTTCAATTAAAGGCCTAATTGGATGTCCAACTTTATGTAGCTTGATCTGTAAAAACAACCTGGGAGTACGAAAATAAGCTGGGGGGGGGGAGATGGCTCCTAAGATTTTATAGTTTTTTCAGTGTTGTCAGCCTTGAGTTTTATGCAATTAGTTTTTTCCAAGAACTCAGCTACTTTGTTGTCCAAAGAATTCTTGTGGATGAAGACAGGACATCTTGCCTGCCTTGTCTGCTTTGTAAGGAGGATCCCGTACACCAGTGTCGAATTTCCTGTACCAGTCGTAACACGTACTCCGTCCGATAATATTGTCATCAAACATGTTTTGCAATTTTCCAAGTGCTTCTGTAACTTTTGCACCATTCAAATATTCATAGAGCAATATTGCACACACACGTCCCTTCGATATCACCATCATATCATCACCATGTACGACTAATCTTCACCACTACAGCATATGGTCTATCCTTAGAATCTATTCTTTCACACATAGCACTCTGGGAGATATAATATATATGTGTGTGTAAAGCTGTGACACCTAATGAAGAGTGAGTGAGTGAGTGCGTGTGTTATGGTGATCACTGAAATGTTAATGGTATGTTTTTTGACAAGGAGTAGTCTTGGTGGCACTGATTGGCTACAGAAATTTTGTTTATTTCATGAAAAGACTTTCAGTGTTAGGTATGGAAGTTCCAAACTGATGTGCTGTGAATACATTTGTCATAAAATAACACAAATGCATATAAACCTTTTGTGCTCTCAAATTCCACTTTGTTGCTGAATAAAACTGAATACCCAAATTCCAAGTTTTAAAATTCAGTTGTTCATAGCATTCGGTAATTAGATTCGGTAACATTCAATAACCTGCCATTCTCAATGGCTGATGAGCACATCACTGTAATCTATAGTCATAATTACTGTAACTGTGCTAAAATGTTTTGGGAGAAATTAGTCATCATATCATGTACCTTTTCTTTACCCTCCTAAGTTCCTCATAATTTCTATAATCAGTGAACACTAATAAATTGTTGTGTTCACTGATTATAGAAATTAAGCATACAGCAAAACACAAACTGATGTAAGAGCACTTGGTTTTTAATATACTACTATACACACAGTAGACAAAACATAAGAGATAGGGGTGATGGTTAGTTAACATGGGTACCCTCAGCACACAGTGGAACAAACCCAAAATGTAGGCAGGCAAAAAACAGGTGGACAGCAGGGCTTCCCAATCGACAAACGTGGTTAAATGTGGTGATCTGAGAGACTTTGATTAAGGATGTGTTGTCGGCACAAGACAGACGAGTCATTCTATTGCCCAAGTGTTACATAAGAACCCTAGGGTTCCCAAGGGCAAACATTTCAAGATTGTACTGCGAGTATACCATCAACAGACATACCAGCACCCAGCGAGACACTACTGATTACCGGGGTCGGCATAGACTATCCAAGCAGCAACAGTGAGAAAATGGTATGGCATTACCTTGGGCAACAGGAGCTGACACCTTACTTGTCCACAACTGTTGACTGCTCATCACTGGAAATTATAGGAACATCAAAACTAGACCGCAGCAGAGTGGCACTGCATCGTGTGGTCAGATGAATCCCATTTTCAGCTGTAACCGAGCTCATGGGAAGGTGCGGTAACGACAGCATGAAGCCATGGCCGACTCCGGTTTGGAGAGCTTTCTCATGGGACACATTAGGTCCCTTAGTGTTAATAGAGGTCCTTAACCATTGTGTGCTACTAGCATATGCTGGCTGATCACCTACACGTTGTCATGGCCCTTCCGGTCAATGGTCTGCTTCAGAAGGGCAATGTACCACCCCACTGGGCTGCAACCACCCAGGCATAGCTCAAGGAACACTCATCTGAGTTTGGAATCATCTAGTGGTCCTACAGAGTCCCCAGATTTGAAACCTGTAGAAGCACTGTGGGATGCAGTGCAGTGGAACATCAGATTCATGGATCCCAGACAGACATCTTGGGTAGGGTTGTAAACAATGCAGCAACAGGCATAGTTGGCATTACCTCCAGAAACCCTCTGGCATTCGGTGAAGTTGATGCCTTGGCATGTACAGGGTGTCATTCAAGACCAACATTCTATTAGGAAGGTATCTCTAATTTTTTTGTCCATTGAGAGTGTATATTAAAAAGTTGGAAGAGAATGCATTACTATACTAAGTAATGAAGTACACTATCTACCAACAAGTAATTGGACACCTGTGATAGCAAAGGAAAGCAAAGTTTACTTACCTTCAATACTTGGTGGAGCTTCTACGAGTGGCGATTACAGCTGCGACCCTCCGGGGCATACTCTCAACCAGGTGTTGTACGACGGCTAACGGTATTTTCTTCCACTCGCCTTGGAGAAGACAGGTCAGTTCTTTCACCGATTTTGGACTGTGGGGGCACCCCTTAAGTCGACGCTCCAACTCGCCCCAGAGGTGCTCGATAGGGTTAAGGTCTGGGCTCTGCGCAGGCCAGTCCATTCGATTAACCCCATTGTCACCATACCAAGCCATGGTGGACCTCGCAACATGACAGGTGGCATTGTCATCCTGAAAGTAACATGGGCTCACCCCGTAAAACTGCCACAACGTAGGAAGCGCATGGTCATCCAAAACGGTGCAGTAGGTCTCGGCGTTGAGTCTACCAGGAATTGCGACCAAGAATCGCGTGCCATACCAGGAGGAACACTCCCATAGCATAATTCCACCACCGCCGAACTTCACAGTTGGCACAATACATTCCGGCAGGAGGTGTTCTCCAGGCAGACGCCAAACCCAGACCCTGCCATCCGAACGGTAGAGGGTGAACCTTGATTCGTCGCTCCAGAGAACCTGTTTCCACAGTTCAACGGTCCACTGTCGACATTCTTTGCACCACGTTAGCTGAGCAGCGCTATTGGACTTGGTGATCAAAGGCTTGTGGGCGGCAGCACGTCCATGATAACCGAGCAGATGGGCTTCTTTACGGATGGTATTCATCGAAAGAACACTCCCGGATGCCTGTTGAAACTCCTCGTGAATGTGGCCCATCAATTTGGTGCAGTTCTTCCGAATTTCTCTGGCCAGCACCAGTCGGTCTCTAATTCCCAGTTTTGTGGGTCTGCCGGGTCGGGGCACATTCCGACTGTCACCTCTCATCTTCCACTTGCCAATCACGCAGGCCACTGTCGATTTTGGGTACTTCAACTCGCTGGTTATGTCGCGTATGGATCGGCCGTTTCTGTGATACCCAACGATTACACCTTTCTTGAAATCAGAGAGCTCCGAACTGCGTGGCATCTTGCATGCGACTGGTTGCGTTGTCGTTTCCCACGCGATATTTAACGGCGGCGGCCGTGACGTGTATCAGGAATGCAGATATCGTCGATTGCAGGGGTGTCCAATTATTTGTTGGTAGATAGTGTATTTTTGATCAACAGAAGTATTGATTTCCTTCATGGAACATTAGGTGTTCAGTGGGTGCCATTGTAGAAGTCGTAGCTACGATTACATAAATCAAATCATTACATTTGCTGCATTTTTCATGTTCAAGTCAGACTCAGTTTACTTGAATGGAAACTATTTTTCTATCTCCATGAACATTACATAAAAAATATTTTTGATACCTTAAGAGCAATGATTTTTATGATGATACATTTTTGCTTTCTTTTATAAATGTTGTTAAATTCTATATACAGTAGATTTTGGTTAATTGGGGCAGCCATTTATTTGGGTTAATTCTCGAAGAACATCCCAAATGAGGGCAGCTACTTAATTTGGCCAAAGTCTAGCCCTGATGTGTCTCAGTTAACTGAAATGTACTATATAAAAAGCTCACAAGGTACTAAGAACTACCTTACTTATGTGACAGGGAGGAGTTAGATGCACTATTTTGAGGACACTGATCAAACAACATAAAAGCATTATATAATGTACACACACTATTAATCACTATTGTTTCACTGTACTATATAATAAATTTCATTTCCACCACTAATTTAAAAGACATGGAGATTTATGTGAAATTTAACCAAATGAGACAATGTCCAGTTCAGTTGTTACTATGTAGCCAGCTCTTCAAAAAACTTGAAAATTAAATTAATCTTTCAAGTAATTTAGGAATTCCCAAAATTCTAAATAGTAAAAACACCTAAGCTCGTTTACTCATTCCTTCTTTTGGCCTGAAAACTCTAATGGCATTGGTTCTTTGGTCACCTTGACTGTCCAGTTTCCACATATAGAAAATTAGAGATATCCTTAGTGTTCTGTTTAAAAAAAAATTTTTTTTGAAGAATTTGGCTACACAGTAACAATAAAGATATCTATATGCCACAAAAAATGTTCTTGTATGTCTGCCATGCACTTACAAAAGTGTATTCTTCATGAACATCTATTATACAAACTAAATACTAAGGCAAATCATACATTCGTAGCATTTTGCAATACAGATGGAGAAGCTCCACTGAACAGGTGGGACACGAGCAATAAAGTGGAACATGTCCCACGCCTGACTGGGTGACTTGCTCCAATGCTCAAACAGGTAGGAATGCACCGGACCCAACACGTATGTGCCACTCATACGAGACGAGAATGTCGGAGGAGAAACTTGTTGTTTGTGTGCTCCTACACCATTATTGGAAAAAAGGGTTGAACGCGACAGCTGCTGTGAAGGAAATTTGTAGAATAGAAGGCGAGGGGACAGTGCACCCTGCAACAGCAAGAAATTGGTTCCAACATTTTCAGTCTGAAATCGAGGTGTGGGAGACCAGTCACCACCAACACCAAGTCCCTGCATTTAGCTATTAAACAGCAGCACCCAGGAACCAGCACCTGACGATTAGCAGAGGTCCATGGATCACAAACCATCATTCATCACCTACACCTCGGTTTTGACTCCAAACATCTGCAAATGGTTCCCCACGAGTTGAGACCAAAGCAAGCTGAGGAACATGTCACTTTGTCGAGAATTGCTGCAAAATCCAGGTGACAACTGGTTTTGGCGGAGAATTGTAACGAATGATGAGAAGTGGGTCTTCCTACGTTATCCTGATACCAGAAATCAATGGCTGCAGCCAGGGGATGAGGCTTAAGCAGTGGTTCAAAGAGAACGTTTTGAAGTGAAGACAATATTGTGTGTATGGTGGAATTTTGAGGGTCCTGTCCACTGGGAGCTTGTGCCACAACACATATACTACCCTCCACTGGTGAACCGAAAGATGCTCCTCCTGCAATTCGACAATGTCTCGTGTCATAGGTCATGGATTGTCCACCAAAAAATTCAGGATTATATGGCGTCAAAATCCTACTACATAAAGCCTATAGCACGGATCTTGTCCCCTTCGGATTTTCACCTATTTCTTTCCATGGTGCACTTCTTGGCCAGCAGACAGTTTTATTCCTTGGAGGCTGTGAAAGATGGCCTCACAGAGTTTTTGCATCCAAGCCAGGCACCTGGTATCGCAACGGCATTGCATCTTTGGCTGAGCGTTGGCGAAGGACCATAGACTCTGATGGACAGTATTTTACAGAATAGCCATATGTGGTCAACACGTGGCACCAGACAGATCATTGTACCCCAAAATGCTACATAGTTCCTGAATGTAATCCTTTTAAAATACCAGGCTCACCCTGGTATTTTAAAAGGATTACATTCAGGAACTATGGTAGAATGAATCTGAAATAAGCCAGTCCAGTTTTCAAGATAATAGCATTCTTAAAAGATGGACTTAAACCACTTCATTTTTTCAAAATTTGACTCCCACACAGTTGTTGGTGGATTCAAAATATCCAATATATTTTTCAATAGTTCCAAAAAGTAATACATAAATACAATTTAGAAACTAGCTAAAGTTGAATATGTTTGTTGGATTTTAAACTAAATTAATTTGTTTGCTTTTAATTAGTTGAAACTTTAAAAAAAGTGTGTGGGGGGGGATTAGCCTATTGGAGAGATAAATGCTAAATGGCATAGTACAGTACTTCTACATAAGGGAAAAATCATTAACACATTTAACCAGTAATGTTATAGTGCTTTCAGAGGATAGGTGGTACTTCATTCATTTTCTTCTTGAACATTTCTTTTAGCTCTCTGGATGTTCTGTCTTATTGTTCTTTCTGCTTGTGTATTTTGTTTATCGACCTTTGAAAAAGGTGAAATTTTTTTTTAAAAAGTGACTAAGAGGTGATTAAAAGAGAATTCTTGCACAAAACAACAAATATTGTTACAAAAAAATATTTTTTTTTTAATACTCCCCTACCAAAAAAAGAAGGCCGGGTAAGATCATAATAAATTTCTTTATTATGGTCCTGGATGGGGTATGGCCATTTTATTGTCATCATAAAATTTTACAGAAAAAAAAATTATACAAAATTCTGAAAATCTAATGACATACAATTATCTTCAATGTTACAGAAAAACAATTCTGAAGAAAAAACTGTTTGGATCTTAGCAAAAAATGATGTAATCATACTCGATTTTCTTTTCTCAAGGTTCTTCTGAATGATTTCCACTTCCTTTTCTCTCACTCTTTCTCCCGTTTGCATACATTTTACTCCCTTGAGCATGCCTTCAGCTAATTTTTCTTGAGTGCTTTCTTCAGTTTAGCCGAAGCTTCCAAAAAGAGTTCTTCTCTTGCCTCCTTAGTTTGTAGGTGTTCTTTTTTCTTGTCATTCAGAGCAGCAGTCTCACATTCAATTGACTTTTTTATCATTTTCATATCTACTTCATAAATCCGTTCTTTTTTTACGGTTGGATTTCCAACCGTAAGTTGAAGAAGCGTATATGCTCCAGTTTTGTCCGTCCGTCTGTCCGTACGATAACTCGCATAAAAATGGTTCGGTTTCGACGACATTTTAATATGTGGTAGGGGACCACCTAGGGATGGACCCTATTGAAAATGGATAAACTGGGGTCAAAGGTCACGACACAGGAGCGGAATCCACTCCATAGCCCTTATGTGTCATAACTTGCATAAATATGGTTCGATATCAATGAAAGTTTTGTATGTGGTAGGGGACCGCCTGGGAAGGAACCCTATTCAAAATGGGTGAAGTGGGGTCAAAGGTTACGACATAGAGCGGGATGCATTCCTTTGCCCTTATGCGTCATAATGTGCGTAAAAATGTTTGATTTCGATGAAATTTTAGTATGTGGTAGGGGACCACCTGGGGACAAACCCTATTGTAAATGGACGAAATGGGGTCAAAGGTCAGGACTTAGGATCGGGATCCATTCCATTGCCCTAATCCCATACTATTAAAGGAGCAATTCTTGTATGTATGTAAATTTTATTTTGAAAACGGCTATAAGGATTTTGATGAAAGTCGTTAACCTACCGTTTTCTGGTACTAGAAATCCATTTAGCTTGATCTTGACTTTAGGAAAATTTATTTAGTAGGTTAAATAACCACCCCAAATTACCACGTTTTTAGTGTCATGGCGTTGTCCCATTAATGTTACCCATGCTTAGAAATCTTATGACGTCACAATTTCGTGATTGAGATGTTGGCGCGCGGTTACGCCATCTGCCTCATTACGCCACGTGTTGTGTGTGGATCCTATCAAAGTTTTATGATGTCATGCTCTTGCGAGCAGATGGTCGCGATTCCCATCTGCCTCATTATGTCACGCGTTGTGTGCGTATGACCATCGGCACGATAACTTGCGTAAAAATCGTTCGATTTCGATGAAATTTTAGTATGTGGTAGGGGAACACCTGGGAAGGAACCCTAATGAAAGTGAACGAAATGGGGTCAAAGGTCAAGACATAGGAGCAGGATCCACTCCACTGCTCTTATGCATCATAGCTAATGTAAAAAAGGTTTGATTTCAGTGAAATTTTAGTATGTGGTAGGGGCTTTCCTGGGGACAAATCCTGTTGAAAATGGGCGAAATGGGGTAAAAGGTTAGAACACAGGAGCGGGATCTATTCCATAGCCCTTATAAATCATAATTTACGTAAAAAGGTTTCGATTGCGACAAAACTTTATCGTGTTACGGAGCTATACTGAACCGGTTCTGTTGAATATAATCGAAATTGGGATCAAAGGTTAGGGCACAGGTCCGAGATTTATTCCACAGCCATTATCCTCATAACTTGAGTAATGATTTCTGGTAAGTTGGAAAACATATTATAATCAATGCATTGCATGATTTTACTAACTTGTTTGTTCTTCTTTTTGCTTTTCTTCTAATTCGATTTTCTCTTTCCTCTTACAGTCTTCCACAAAGGCAGTGAACTTTAAATGTGCATGTTGTCCGTACTTAACGAGTTTTGGATTAATTGGTACAAAAAAGAAAATAGGATATTGTTTCAAGGCATCCCTCACAGTCAGTACACTGTTCAAGTCTTTCGGTCATTGCTGATTTATCTTTTAATATATGCTTAGAAATGGAAAATAGTCTCTCTATGTCAGCATTTCCATGTGACAAAGTAAAAGCTGCCTTTATGACTTTTGCAACATTTGGAAACTTTGTCTTTTGATAATGAGTCCCTTTTCAAATGCTGTATCATCTTTTTCCAGTTGCAAAATTTTCTACTCATCTAACAAATAATCCAGTTGTACATGAAATGACATAATTTTTGCAACTTTCAATGTCTCTGCAGCTTCTATCATTCATTCTTTCTTTCTTTTGGGTCTAAAAGTCCAAAATTTTTAAGTGATCCATTTGATAAGCAAGTCTTTTCCTTCACAAACAGTAATATAGTGCTTTTGAGCTTCCTTCAGAAACAACAACTTATCACTTTCTTTCAGTTTAGAAATCTCATCTGTGACCTTTTCATTAATGACAAGTTCTTCAAGAAGAAGCAGATTACCAACTGTAAACAGTTCATCAAGATCAACTTTAGAAAAATTAGTGATTTTTCCAATGACAGCAGTTTTTGAAGCATGGGCCATGAAGGTCTGAAGAACATTCCCTATTTCTTCATGCAATCTGTGGATCATGGGTGCTTGGCACTGAAAATGTTGTGTGAATTTCATGAATAGTTCTGCTGAAGAAATAATGAAATGAAGTTCAGATTTTATTGAAAGTTTCTTTAAGGCACTCACAACAGCCTTGTAGGATCTGGATTGAAGAGCAGCAGAATTTTTTCTCAGAGGCATGTGCTTAAGGAAATAGAACTGAATAATGTTCCACTGCTCCAAAATCCTGTTGGCTGAAGGCCCCAAGGTAAGCCACCTTGTTGTTGCACGTCTCAAAAAATTTGTGGTGTGGAACGTTATATTCAGATTGGATTTCTTCAAACTCTTCCCAACGGGCAGGCCAACCATCAAAATAATGGTAAATGTTGAACAGCTCAGAAGCTTTTTCACCTAAACACTCCAATAAATAATTTTACATATGCATTGTGTGGATGTTGCAGGTATCTATGTTTACAAGATTTGTCCCTCGTTTCTCTTGGACATTACTATTGAAACGCCTAAAAACTTTTTTATTAACATTAGGTCTGTCTGATCCAAGCATTAGTCATCTGTTTTGTGATAAATTGGCTGCAGAAAGTTCTACACATAGTTTTTTATGCAGTGTCTCACCATCCACTTTACCTAAAAAGAAAGTTCTGAGGTGCTGTGTCGTTATGCCACATTTGCTTTCTGACCAAAATGTGATGGTTGTTTGCAGCTCCTTTTTATCTTTAACATTAGTTGTTTCATCATAACTCAATGTGCAGTACGATGAACATGCTGCCTCTAACATACAGGGTTTATACCCTTTTCTGTGGAAAAAAACTAAGGACTTTCTAAGGACCTCCAATTGATATTTTGCGTCATTGGAATACCACCAGGTGCGTGTGTGTATATATACATATGTAGGGAATTAAATAGCGCTACTGGCCATTTAACAGGCATTTTGCACCAAATATAAACTACTTTGCCTACAAAGAACAAAATTAAATACATGTCAAAAAGAAAAGGACAAGCAGGAGACACAGAGACAATGAAGCAAGGTGAGTTCAGTAGAGCAGTAGACACTAGATAGATCAGACCACATGAGACAACTGACACCATAAATTATGAAAAAGTCAAACAGAATGTGATGTGACTGACACACACACACACACACACACACACACACACACACACACACACACACACACACACCTTTGCTTTGACCCCTGAAAAGACACATAACACAGATGTTGATCCCACTGGTAAGGACACGCAAGGTAAGTCATGCAGGCTACAATGGGAAAAGTGGGGTGGGGGAGTTGAAGGTAGATCATTTCTAAGAACATTCCATGGGATTATCTCCCTTCAATGAGCTGGAAGAAAGCTCCCCTGGTGAATGGGTTAGCATATTTACAGACACACGAACAAAAAAAAGGGGCAGGGTTGTAATGCCCATTACTGTAGTGCAAAAACAAAATGGGAAAAAATAAGCACTTGTTTAAAAAAATAAGGACTTTTAAGGGCCTTAGAAATGGAAATCAAAAATAAGGAGTTCTTAAGGACTTTTAAAGACCGTATGAACCTTGAACATAAATTCCTGAAAATAAGGAGCCAGTCCATCAGTGATTAAGTATCGCAGTTTTTTAGAGGGAAGAGAAAATGTTCAGGGACACTCTCAAGAAACATATTTTTAAAAACATCATGAATATCTTGTGATGGATCCATTGAATAATTACTACACACTGTTTTCCTAGTCCAAACCAATTCAGCAGTAGTAGAACTTTTCTTGGCACTATAAATTGCAAAGTGTTGGTGTACAAGTTGAACTTGAAGTTGTAAGTGGTCTAAGCATGCAGGAGGTGCGAGTTCTAAGCATAGCTGATTTAGTCCAAATTTAGATTCAAAGTTTGATTTATGCTTTGATGTAAGCGAGTGATTAAAAATCACCTGAAAACATTTTGTTTCAAAGTCAATAGTGCAGCAACACACAGTACAAAATAGTTCACTTTAACTATCCTTTCTACCCCATGCAGAAACTTTACCTTTGAATTATCTGTCTTTTCCAGCCAATCACTACAGAATTCACATTTTCCAATTTTGAAATTTTTAGCTGAACTATTGGGTTAGATGAAACTTCAATGGCAGTTGTTTATAACAACACAACAATATCAGGACCTGAAAGAAAAATATATAAATGGGGGGGATTGATATTAAGCAATTATCGTAGTATAACAAACACAAATGTATATGTATTAAAAAACAGTAAGAAAAAACCTGCTGAACTTATGAGAAAATAATAAAAGCCCTTTTGTAAGGTAAGTTTTTAAATGCAGTAAAACCTCTGTAAGTTGGCCACTCACGGTTCCAAACTATTGTGTTTCTTAAGTTCAACTATTATTTCCTAGCTGATTGCTAATTGCTCACTTACATAACGGCCGACACTTATTAATTATCAACATTACTTTTCTTACTGGGAATTTGTTTCCGAACTCATGTGGATGAGCCCAGTGTTTTTTCAATTTCTGCATAAACTCCCCATGAGTTTTTCTAGTAAAGCAGGATGTTTTGCAGATGCATAGTGTTGTAAATTTGACACTAAATCCAGTGCTTCTTGGAAAGTAGGGGTTTTTCTTCAGATAGTTCGGTGTTCATTCACATTATCATCAGTTTTTTTCTTCATCCAGTAGCTTTAGAATAGGATTTTTAATGTTTGATAGCACATCAGAAAAAATATCCTCTTCTGTGTCTGCCATGTCTTCGTGCACTATGATATTGCTCTCTGTTGCTGGGAACTGATCTTCACTTAGCAGGTCGTTTTTTATGTCTTCAGTCAATGTTCCTAGTATGTTGTTGGTGATATTGTCAACTTCAGTTTCATCATTCATCTCTGCGTTTTGCGGAAATCCAGCTTTCTGAAAGCATTTAACTACTGTCAAAATCTGTAAATTTTGCCAAGAAGCATGCACCCAACAAATACAATTAAAAACAGTGACTGCTTTCGAAAATTATGTCACACGAAGGAAAATATATTTTGATGACAGCCCATAAGATTTCACTTTTAAATGGAGTTTCTCAGAGGATGAAAGGATGAAATGTTATTGGCTTAGATGCCCCTCAGCTCATCTTCATTCATCATTGGGGCTCAACAACATTTGCGGACAGTAATAAAAATGCAGAGACATTTATGGAAAATTCATGTTTTCAGCAGGACAGTAAACTTAAATAACTGGAACCCCCATACAATTTCGTCGGCATTTGCCACCTTGTACTTGTACTTACAGTGTGGAGTAAAGTTGGATGGCATATAAGATCATGTCACTGGATGTGCAGCAGCATATGCTGCCTTGCCCGCGAACACGTTAATTATGAGGCCTTCCCTACAATTATAATGGGGGGGTATAGGAGTACAGAAATAACTGCATTCACATAGTTGTACTATGTAACTACATTCACATAGTTGTAGGCATACTTACACTAATAATCTTTCAACTTCCAACATCTTCTTTTGAAACTAGATTATTAAATTGTACATTTTCCCCCAGTATGGTCAAAAAAAAAAAGGGTGACAAAAGGTGAGAAAGGTGACCTGCTCCTTACCCTGTGTCCATTTACTGTGCAATGCAGAGAAACTACACAATACATTAATATACAGAAAAGAGGCTGAGCATAGTGAGTTCAATCTCTAAAACAACATCAAAACATCAGAAATGAAACAAATCCTTCTGATTTTACTGCATCTGAGCTGAATACCTGTATTTCAGTTTTGTCATAGGTAGAGCTGGATTTAGACATTCTGAGGCCCTAAGTGCAGTTTGAAGTAGAAACAAATTGAGAGAACTTGTTAAGTCTGATTCTATAAACAACATAAATGGAGGAGACAAAACTTCTTGCTCTAATGAATTTCTTAAGTAATTTTTTACCCTCTTCAAAACTGAAGAGAATCTTTTGTTGCTGGCATTTCGTTACTGGCAAACTGTTCTTTAATGCTATTGTAGCATCAAATCTAGCTGTAGCTGTCGGCACCTTGTGTCAGTTAATATTTTCATAAGGAGTCAGGTGTGAAACAAGCATCTAGATTGTTCCAGCATCGTGTTGACTCCGAAAAGAAGGTGCCTACAAAGTAGAAATATCTTTCATTTGGACAGGAATTGGCTGCTGAACTTCCAATCGAGTTTAGTGACTGACGTGAACAAGGAATGTAAAATGCAGTGGGACTATGGCTTCTTATTCTGGTCTGTAGCCCTGTACATTTGCTGCACTGTCATAAGCTTGTCCCTCTACACTTTTTAATGCCAAGAGATACATGGTCTAATTCCTTTAGTACAATTTCTTCTAAGTATGCAGCCTTATGCTCGTCGATTGCAACAACTCCAAGAAATTTCTTTGATACGTGAGCCCACTGTTGAATCCATTACAATCGAAATGTATGTGGAATCTTTCACTTCTTTAGAAAAAAATGTCTCAATTTGTCTCCCATTAAATTAATGAACCAGTCACATGTATGATGCAACAAATAATTATTTTCCATGTTCACAGTTTCGGTGTGTTTGTAAATGATGCCTCAAAAAATCATCAAATTCACTAAGATATTCTAAGCAAGTTTAAGAAGTTTCCCTTTCTTTCAGACTGAATATTATTGCTGCTTCCCCTAAATGTCAATCCTAATTTTGTTCAATAATTTCATTGTTGCAATGATCCTTTTCAAAACTTCTTTCCAATAGAGTTTTGTTCTGCATGTATTTGCTTTGACAATTCGGTGTCAATGTGTCCCATTATTGAGCATCTCTTTTTTATATGAACACATGGCTTCGATAGGGTCACAACTACCCTCATGCTCAGTTAACATTTTAGAAATATTTCTCCAGTCATTACACCCGTTTTCATTTTATCACATGCAATAGAAATGTGATTCATTAAAGCTTCTACAATATTTCCGATCACGATTTTTATACATGACTTTCAAACATTCAATATTACCGACATTTTGCGGTTCATTAATCAAATAAAATCCAATCATTTTGTTATTCGAACCTATATCATTTGGCCATAATGCAATATCATTTGTCTATGTGTCCATACTTGCAGTAGCAGATTAGTACTTCTTAAATTTCCATTTAAGGCACAAATTGTTCTTACATTTTTTCTTTGATAATCCAATTTGTTTTCTTTACTGCCTTCAAAGTACTTCCTCATGCACTTATAAATAAGTCCACTTCCGCTTCTTTCTTTTCCTGACATGGATGCATAGGTCATTGCCAAAACAACCCAATACAATTTGCTTGGGCTTCATGAACTTTTACTTCCAATTGTTTCTGTTTTGACGCACCAGATTCAAATATATCAATGTCACCAAGCGAAGGCACAACACAAACTACGTATGCAATGAATACACACTGAGATGATGGGATCGCATAGTTGAGTCGGCTAAGAAAGGCTTTGAAGGCACGATGTGGTAGCCAATCAAAATAGCAGATTTTCTCCCATACTAGCTGCATGTTATATACACAGCTGGCCACCCAAAATGCAACACCAAGAAGGAAGCATCCGATTGGCCTGAAATTCGCAGCATGCGTAGCCCGCGAGAGGACATGCAAACGATTAGCATTGCAGGGCATATGCAAATCATGTGCGCCCGCACCCCTCTGGTGCACAGAAGGCGGGGTGTAAGTAGTGGAAGTGTGTTGTGCTTCCGGACCTGTGCGTGTGAAGCTTCCTGATGCCTCGGCGCAGAATACGGCAGTCATTCCAGCACGTTTCGGAGTTTGACAGAGGACGAATAGTGGCTTATCGCGACAGCGGTTTATCGTACCGAGACATCCGTGCCCGTGTGGGACGACATCCAGCCACAGTGAGGTGAGTATGGATTCGGTGGGTGCAGGAGGGACGGACGGATCGACGTGAGCGATTGCCACAGCTGTGGTGACGAGAGGACCGGCATGTCGTGCAGCAGGCATTGACGGCTCGCACCGCCACATCACGAACGTTAGCACAGGAATTAGGGTGTGTTGCGCAACAACCTGTGTCAGCACATACCGTTCGATGTCGTCTGCAGGAGCGGGGACTTGTCGCACTGCACCCGTTGCTCCGATTACCACTGACGTTACACCACAGGCGAGTGCGGCGGCAGTAGGCCGTTGAACGTCGCACCTGCACTATGGAATGGCATGACATTGTCTTCTCCGATGAATCCCGCTTCTGCCTGCAACACTACGATGGTCGGATCCACGTGTGGCAGCACCGCGGCGAGGAACTGTATGACGCCTGCATTATGCATCGCCATACCGGTCAGTCGCCTGGCATTATGGTTTGGGGCGCAATTGTATATGACACCCGCACCCCTCTGGTACGCATCACCGGTACACTCAACAGCCACCGCTGCATCTCCTACGTTTTGGAGCCTGTAGTCCTCCCCTACCTGCAGGACCTGCCAGCGGCCACATTTCAACAGGACAATGCACGCCCGCACGTGGCACGCATTGTGCAACAATTCTTCACGGCCCACCAGGTGTCACTGCTGCCGTGGCCCGCCCGTTCTCCTGATATGTTGCCCATCGAACACGTCTGGTCGCTAATCGGCAACCGAGTGGCCCGGCAAGCACTACACGCAGCTACGCCTGATGAACTGTGGCAACGTGTGGAAGCAGCCTGGACCGACATACCCCAAGCCCACATCCAAAGCCTCTTTCATTCGATGCTGCGGCGTGTAGCGGCCGTTATTGCCAGCCATGGGGGCCACACGAACTATTGAAGTCTGCGTGTCCCGCAAGTCACACGGGCCTATAAGCTCAATCGTTCCATCTTTGTATCTGTTGTTATGTGTCCAGTAAATCTGGCTTTGCTATCTCGTGTCCTTCTTGGTGTTGCATTTTGGGTGGCCGGCAGTGTAGAATGCTGTAATCAGGAAGTAATTTTCTTTTGTGAGCCAGTAGCCCACTTTTGACATTCTGAGAAGGGGACTTGCGAAGCACACATTTGAAATTCTGCTTGCGGCACCCAGCTAGCGCTTGTTGCGCCTAATGGGAAATCCAGCCCTGGCCATAGGGCTTCAAGTTCTTCTAAACTCTTCTTCAGACAGTTGCTTGTCACACTTTTAGTAAGTAACCAAGTATATCAATGACACAAATCTGTTCATGGGTAGCAGCCATAATGAAAGACATAACCAAGTATATCAATGACACAAATCTGTTCATGGGTAGAAGCCATAATGAAAGACATAACCAAGTATATCAATGACACAAATCTGTTCATGGGTAGCAGCCATAATGAAAGATATAATCAAGTATACTAATGACACAAATCTGTTCATGGGTAGCAGCCATAATGAAAGATATAACCAAGTATATCAATGACACAAATCTGTTCATGGGTAGCAGCCATTGCCACTCATGCCATGTCAAACCTTGTTGTGAATTGCAATATGCCCAAGAAAAAAGTTTTTTCTATTTGTTTTTCTTATTATTTGAGCTTTTGTAGAACTTTTTTTCTTTATCCCCAATATGCGACTGGAATATTCCAGATCACCTTTCATACATTTTTTCTCTTCTACATTTGGAAAAAATCTGATAAGAAAATACAAGTTTCCTTCTGCAATAAAGCTCACTTTTTCCAAAACAGGCTATCTAAGTTTTTTTAACTTAAAACTGAGTTGATATATTATGTGGGATTTTTATCAAAAATTCTTACAATACTTGAGAATTGTTGAGGTAAATTCTTCTTCAGGCAGTTACTTGGAAAATGTAGAATCGAGTGCGGCAAAAGCACAGACTCTAGAAAAGGACATATAGAAAATATTTATTAAAACTGTTTGCAGCAAGCAGCAGCACATAAGACTATTTTCATGTTAATTAAGGTAATGTAAAATTAATTTTGTTTACTTAATTTAATGCATATAAACTATATACATAAAAAGTATTATTTTTTAGATATATATGCGCATATTTTATTTTCTTGTTCACCATTCCACTCAATTCAGGTTAAGGGAAGACACTTCGGTTTTAGTGAACCTCGGACATAGTGAACAAAATATGCGAGTCCTCAGAGGTTCACTATAAGCGGAGTTGACTGTACTTTTTTCACTTTAAACAACCATCCTTGAGAAAAGTTTTTATTTTGCTTTCTTCTAGACTTGGAGCAAGTCACATATATTATTTTCTCCTATTTCTCTTTAAAGACTCAAATAAGCCTTCATGTGTGTGAGTGAGAAGTGATTTTTCTAGTGAATATTATTTTTTGCTTTTGAAAGACTGCTTCTCTTACTAATCTTTAATGTTAAATATGTAATAAATCGTGCATGAAAATTTTGTCTTTGTTATATTACTTGAGAAATGCCTTTTTAGCCGACTTTTATTTCTTTTTAGCTTTAACGACCACAGTGAGTGAGCAACTGGCGTGGCTATAAGCAGCCGCTTGTCCCTAATTTAGAGCCACTGACTCCAGGGAAGGGAGAGAGTCACTGCCGTAAGACAAACACAACATCCATGCCTCACCGGGATTGGACACATAACAACAGATACAAAGATGAAACAATTGAGCTTACAGGCCCGTGCGACTAGTGGAACACGCAGACATCAATAGTTCGTGTGGACCCCATGGCTGGCAATAACGGCCGCTACATGCCGCAGCATCAAACGAAACAGGCTTTGGATGTGGGCTTGGGGTATGTCGGTCCAGGCTGCTTCCAAATGTTGCCACAGTTCATCAGGCGTAGCCGCGGGTGGCGATTGCCGAGCCACAGTAGCAGTGACACCTGGTGGGCCGTGAAGAATTCTTCCACGATGCGTGCCATGGGCTGGCGCACATTGTCCTGTTGAAACGTGGCCACTGGCAGGTCCGGCAGGTAAGGAAGGACTACAGACTCGAAAACATCGGAGATGTAACGGTGGCTGTTGAGTGTACCCAACGATGCATACCAGAGGGGTGCGGGTGTCATATCCAATTGCGCCCCAAACCATAACGCCAGGCGACGGACCAATATGCCGATACATAATGCAGGCGTCATACAGTCTCTCACCGTGGTGCCACCACACAAGGATCCGACCATCGTGGTGTTGCAGGCAGAAGCGGGATTCGTCGGAGAAAACAATGTTGTGTCATTCCGTAGCCCAGGTGCGATGTTCAATGGTACACCGCCGCCGCACTCGCCGGTGGTGTAACGTCAATGGTAATTAGAGCAATGGCCGCCGTGCGACCAGTCCCTGTTCCTGCAGACGACGTCAAACGGTACGTGCTGACACAGGTTGTTGCGCAACACACCCTAATTCCTGCGCTAACGTTCGCGATGTGGCGGTGCGAGCCGTCAATGCCTGCCGCACGACATGCCAGTCTTCTCGTTCGGTGGTGCGCCGCGGCTGCCGCAATCGCTCACGTCGGTCCGTCCGTCCCTCCTGCACCCACCGAATCCATACTCGCCTCACTGTGGCTGGATGTCGTCCCACACGGGCTGCGATGTCTCGGTACGATAAACCGCTGTCGCGATAAGACACTATTCGTCCTCTGTCGAACTCCGAAAGGTGCTGGAACGACTGCCGTATTCTGCGACGAGGCATCAGGAAGCTTCCCACGCACAGGTCCGGCAGAAAAACACACTTCCACTACTTACACCCCGCCTTCTGTGCACCCTTCTTATAGTGCTTCTCGGTGGCGTGCCGGGCGCACATGATTTGCATATGCCCTGCAATGCTAATCGTTTGCATGTCCTCTCGCGGAGAACGCGCGCTGCGAATTTCAGGTCAATCGGATGCTTCCTTTTTGGTGTTGCATTTTGGGTGGCCAGCTCTCTCTCTCTCTCTCTCTAGTAATCTAAATTTGGGTACTTACGTGTTAAACCGAGAACCTCAGCAGAGACTGATTATGGTGCAAATCTAACCACGGCAAGAGTACATGTACAAGAGTGAAACAGTTTAATATAAAAAAGGAAACATATACTCTCTAAATTACACATAAAAAAGTCAACATGTGCTGCATACTGCCTAAATTACACATACAAAAGTCAATATATACTTTTGTCTGATATAAAGTTGCCTTTTACACCACTCAATAGATGTGAGCTCTTCACACAAACAGTGAATAAATCGTAAAGCGGTTCATTTCATTTCTCATTTCATTTATTGCATTTTAGTTGGTACAAAAATGGTATTACATAATCATAAATATATAACATAAATAATATATTTTTGTAACAACAGGGAAAGAGAGGAGGGAAAAGGCCTGATAGGCCTGACATGCCCACTTCTCCCACAGCATCAAACACAGCTAGGGTGGTACTATCTATTAATAAAGGTAATAATACTTCATGAGCTTTTGGTCAGTAAGAAATGCTTGAGTTTCCCTTTAAATATAGGGTCATTCCATGTGAAATCAGCAAGGATGGGTTGCTTGACCAATTTATATATTTTTTATATTCTCATCGTAGGTAGTACCATTAGTGAGTAGACCAAAACAATTTTTAGTTTTTTTTAATCTGCCACCATTTTGAATCTACACCTATTTTTACCTGCCGAGAAGGGCACAAATTAGGGTTTTCAAGGGTTCTCAGAAATGGCTGTTGTTCAAAAACTACTTGAGATAACTAAATAAACCTTTTATCCCCTGAAAGTAGACATTTTGAGGTTTCATAAAAGGTACTTACTTCAAATGTAGCTTTTAATCTAACCAGATGAAAATGGACTTATATTCAGCACATGCGATCGCAAAATCACCATTTTTAGGAAGCTGTAACTCAGGAAGGGCTTAAAACCACGAACTAAAACTTTTTCCTTACCAACTATGGATAGGTAGGTTTTAGCTTATTAAAAAAAAAATTCATGTTTTAAACCCCTTGCTAAATTTTTTTAACCCTAAAGTTGCCAAATTTGCAAAAAATGCAGATTTCAAGGTCAAATATCTTAAAAGGGCAATCTGCAAAAAATCTGAATTTTTTTGTGTGAAGTCACCTATGGGTACCCTATCAATGATATGAATTTCATTTTGTGGTTCAGCTGGGTTTCTTAATTATAAGGACTCAAAATGTTGTAAAAAAACCTCTCTCACGAAAGCAATAGCACACATTTTGGTCGTTATTCTGAGCAAATATTATATACATATAGATTTATTATACTTTAAAATATGATATTTTGAGCTGAAACTAGTAGTCAGTCAGACTGCACCAAGAAGATTTTGAACTGCAAAAAAAGGAGGGGGAGGGGATTCATTTTAAAATACTTTGTTTTTTTCTGCTGCCTTCCAGTGTGATGATTCCCAGGACACGATCGAATTGCATCAGTATGACATTTCAATATGTTGTAAATCCCCCCCCCCCCCAAATGCATTTACCTTAAAATGTATGTTTTTTAATTTTATAATTTAACCTTACATTACTAGTCAATAAGTCTAATGTACTTCAGTCTCTAAGCACCTAAATGAAGCAAAACTGAAACACAAATGAAGCACAAACCTAAACTAAAACAAAGCAGACCGAAACCAAAACTAAAACTAAGAAGACCTGAAAACCAAGCAAACTTTAACTGAAACCACAATTGGGAATCCTTATCATAAATGTGTATCTATTCATTTAGCCAGTAAGTGCTCTTTTGTCAGTGACTTAAAATTAGTTATACATGATATCTTATTTCTAAAGCAGTTTGTGATATTGCAAATGAAGACTGCACAAAGTGTCCAGGAGTTGAAGTTCTCAGGGAAGAGTTCAACCCTGAGTATGAAGATGAGCTGATAACATACAAGCAATGGGTCACAACTGACCACTGCAAACTTGTAACACTTGTTGAACCGTATGATGATTTTAAAGAAAATTTCCTTACCAAACTTCAAGATTTGAAAAGCCACCATTTTATTGGAAAAAGCCAGTCGAATTTTTTTAAAATGAAAAAGGAAAACTTGGAAAGTGATGAATGCATAGTCACTGGGGATTTTTCTGAAAATTACACTTTCATCGTACAGGATAAAATTCAGAGTTTCCACTGGCTTAATTCCCAAGCAACAGTTCATCCTTTTTGCATCTACTACAGAGATGAAAATGGGGAACTGTTTTGTAGAAGTGTGTGCTTCCTAAGTGACTGTCTAATTCACAATACAGCTGCTGTTTATACTTTTCAAAAGAAGCTGATACCTCTTGTACAATCTCTAAATGAAAGCCTGAAAAAAGTTATTTCTTTTTCAGATGGGTC
This sequence comes from Macrothele yani, assembly GCA_039090855.1. Classification (NCBI taxonomy): domain Eukaryota; kingdom Metazoa; phylum Arthropoda; class Arachnida; order Araneae; family Macrothelidae; genus Macrothele; species Macrothele yani. The sequence continues at coordinate 35,904,759 of CM077029.1, forward strand.
TGCAGCCCAATACAAAAACAGGAAAAATTTTGCTAACTTATGCAAACACAAGGAAGACTGGTTTAGATGCGGAGTGGCACTTCTTTGCCACAAGTCATGGTAAAGGCCCCGTGATGGTATCGGTGGGACTAAAAAGACTTGTAGCAAAAGCGAGCCTTCAAAGAACAACAAAAGATTACATTTTAACAGTTAAAGACATGTATGACTTTTGTGAAAAGAAAATAACTGGAATTAATTTTTTTTAATTGACCAAGAAGTGATTAGGAAAGAAGATGGAAAGCTCACAAAGCAGTTTTCTGAAGCTTGACCAGTGCCTAATACATGAGGAAACCATAGTTTTGTTCCAAAGGATGGCACTACTTTGGTTATCAATAGAACCTCATCTTTTCCAGACAAGCATAACTTCATGTTCAAAATACTTAATCAAGATGAAGTTGATATAAAAAACATCAAGGAGAGAGATAACATTGTATGTGCTTACAGGGGAAATGGTTTGTAGCTCGGGTTGAAGAACTGTCGAAAAAAAAATGATAACACCTGGGTTAAGTTTTACAATCCAAGTGGACCTTCTACAACTTTCAGTATCAAAGAAAATGTGAAAAGTTTGGATTCCGATGCAAAATGTACTGGCCAAGTTATCACCTCTTGAATTTACAACATCAACCGGGCGGACGCACAACATTACCCAAGAAAAGAACACTGAACTCTCTTTTGAGTCAAGGTCTTATTCAAAAAAGTCATGTTGAAAAAATATAAACCCACTAAAAATCAAAATTGCAAAACTCCCTTTTGATGTGTCATGCGGTAGCCAGTAACTCTTGGAGGGGGAAACAAACTTCTATTTCAAAAAAAAAAAAAAAAAAAAAGGACTTGTAAATGTTTTTATACAATACAAGCATACCGAAGATTTTTGTAAATACAATTACATATACCTTAGTAACACCAGACTGCTCAAGGTAAGCTCAAAATTTTAGCAAAAATTTTAAAATAAAAAATCTAATAATTGTGTTTAAGTGTATTTTTAATGATATGTATATAATATTTGCTCAGAATAACGACCAAAATGTATGTTATTGCTTTCGTAAGAGAGGGGGTTTTTTTCCACAACATTTTGAGTCCTTATAATTCAGAAACCACAAAATGAAATTCATATCATTGATAGGGTACCAATAGGTGACTTCACACAAAAAATTTCAGATTTTTTGCAGATTGCCCTTTTAAGATATTTGACCTTGAAATCTGCATTTTTTGCAAATTTGGCAACTTTAGAAAAGGTTAAAAAAATTTAGCAAGGGGTTTAAAACATGAATTTTTTTCTTAATAAGCTAAAACCTACCTATCCATAGTTGGTAAGGAAAAAGTTTTAGTTCGTGGTTTTAAGCCCTTCCTGAGTTACAGCTTCCTAAAAATGACGATTTTGCAAATCCCATGTGCTAAATATAAGTCCATTTTCATCTGGTTAGATTAAAAGCTACATTTGAAGTAAGTACCTTTTATGAAACCTCAAAATGTCTACTTTCAGGGGTAAAAGGTTTATTTAGTTATCTCAAGTAGTTATTGAGTAACAGCCATTTCTGAGAACCCTTGAAAACCCTAATTTGTGCCCTTCTCGGCAGGTAAAAATAAGTGTAGATCCAAAATGGTGGCAGATAAAAAAAAAAAAAATTGTTGTCTACGATAACCAATAGGCCTGGACCATACCACGAAAAACACTCCCACACGAGTACACTGCCAGCTCCAAACTTGACCGTAGGAACAGTACACTGTTGTAAATATCCTTCCCCCGCCTGCCACCATACCCAAACCCGGCCATCAGACTGATGGATTGTGCATCTGGATTCATCAGTCCATAGGACCCGTTTTCATTGATCTACGGTCCACGATAAATGTTCTTTACACCATGCTAAACGGCGGGTAACACTCCGAGTGGAGATGAAAAACTTATGAGCAGCCGCACGACCACGGGAGTGAAGTTCTCTGCGAATGGTGCGTGTACATACCGAGGTTCCAGCATTTTTACTCGCCCGTGGTCTCTACTCACTAATGGTACTAACTACGATGGGAATATAAAAAATATATAAATTGGTCAAGCAACCATTTATTCTGAAATTTGTTGATTTCACGTGGAATGACCCTATATTAATATTATTAAGTGATACAATATCAGTAGGAAATGTATTCCATAATGCAGGACCAGCATAATTAACAAATGATCTAAATCATTCTGTTAGTGGAAACATGGGGATTAGTGTTGTTTTTTGTCTCGTGGAGTAATCATGACTATGAGTACTTATTGTAATTAAATCTTGGTAGTAACCATTTTTAATTCTCAAAAACATTAGTTTACCTATACTATAGATATGCAATTGTTGAATAGTTAGTATATAAAATCGCTTGGACTGAGTCTAGCCTGAAAGACTGTATTTGAAAATTGAGTATTTTGTAGTTTAAATTGTAGTAGTCTCATGAATCTATTTTGTAACGACTGAAGTTTTTTCATATTGTATAAGGTAGTCGATCACCAAAGAGATATACAATAGATTAGATGAGACTGAATTAAAGTGTAGTATGATAAAATCATTAGTTTTGGGGTTAAATTGGCCACTGCACTACTAATAACCCCTATATTTCTTGAGATCTTATTAGAAAGGTAGTCAACATGTGAATTCGATTTTAAATCGTGCTGAATAAGGATACCAAGATAGTTATGACTTTGAACAACTTCTATAAATGATCCGAGTAAATTAATATTCTGAATTAAGGAGGTGGGGGTTGACGTATTTGAAAAAATCATTACTTTTGCTTTGTTAATATTAATAGCCAGATCATTTTTAGTTAACCAATTAGTGATAGATGTAAAACGAACTTGTAGTTGTCGCACCAATGTCTCAACATCATTTCCATGTATTAATATGGTTGCATCATCTGCATATAAATTATATACACTGCTGGACAATTGCTAAGGACGGATCATAAACGGCTATATAGCGCATAAAAAAGTAAGTGTGGTTGGATGCCAAGTGAAATAAAATACTGTCAGAATGCCAGGACATTACAAGAAAGACAATTTATTGTGCTCTGAAATCCAGAAGGCTTTGAAACGTGTTCAAGGGACAAACAGGCCATTTTGTGCAGAATACGTAAACGTGAAAAAAATGCAATTACTGTCCGCAGGCGTTCCGGCGTAAGATGTCAATACGGGATATGGCCACCAAGGAGGGCGATGCAAGATTCCACACGTCGTGTCATGCTTTGCACATTATTATCAAGCAGCTGTTGGGGTAATTTATCCCACTCCTCTGTCAGTACACGGATGAGGGTGTCCTTGTTTATTGGAGGGCATTGGCGACCAGCAAGACTCCTCCTCAAAGCATCCCACACATTTTCAATGGGATTCAGATCTGTAGAACGTGCTGGCCATACGAGGCGTTGAGTATCCTCGCTCTGAAGACACTCCTGGACAGCGACTGTTCGATGACATGTTCCGTTGTCGTCCATGAAAATGAATCTATCACCGACAGCACCACGGAACATGCAAACATGAGGTAGCAGAACATCATTAATGTATCGTTGGCCAGTCATAGTCCCAGTTGGAAGCACATAGAGGAACGTACGGCCATTGATCATGATGCCAGCCCATACCATGACACTACATGTCGGATATCGGTCCCTTTCCTGTATGTTTGCTGGACAATATGCAGTAACACTATCACGCCAGATCAGTTGTCGTCGACAATCAGACGATAGACTGTATCTACTCTCATCTGAGAAGAGGACAGCAGACCAGTCGTTATCAGTCCAATTGCGATGTTGATGGCACCATTGCAAACAGGTGGTACGGTGACGTTTGGACAATGGGATGCACACAACAGGACGGCGGGTGTATAGTCCTCCTTCATGCAAACGTCTGGCGGCAGTTTTTCGGGAGATCCACTTGCCAGAAGCAGCCATAAACTGATTTGCTACTCACTAGCTGTGCTGCGCCGGTGTCTTTTTGTTGATAGCACTATGTACCGATCTTCTGCAGGTGTCGTACTGCGAACACGACCTCCCTCGTGACGTTTGCTACACTCTCCATTTGTTTGAAATTATTTCGAAAGCCTTGAAACTACACTGTGGCTGATGTCGAACTCCCTGGCAACATCTGTTATTTTTCGCCCTTCTTCAATCTTGCCAATAATACGGCCACGCGTAAAATCATCTAGGTGATGTCGGGAATACATACTGAAAATTGCAAGTTCGTCAATTGATTCTTTCCCTTTCAACTTTGCGTTTGAACAACAACGGTCAATACGCGTCAAATCCTTTATATCTCTTATCAGCGCTATGACGTCACGAACAAGTTCGGCAATCCAAAATTTGCATACGCACAACACGTCTTACTGTATCCCGCACTTATGCTAATTTCCACATTTTCCTGCCTTCCATTTTATGGTTGCCATCGTTGCTATTGTCATCCGTCCTTAGCAATTGTCCGGCAGTGTATATATGGTTACGAAAGGTATACAAGATCCTTCGAACCAATTTCCAACACGCATAACTACTTTTCTCTTATAGCTTTAACATTACACTGCCAAGATTTAAATGAACAGTATAATTTCATATTATGTCCATTCTTACATATATGCTGTCTTGGCAATATTCCTGTACTCTGAAAAAAACTTACTGCCTCTTCCTCAGTGTTAGGTAAATCCCAAATTTTCATCGTATTTCCACAAAACGGCAAAAATTTGCTTACTTCAACAGCATTAGAAATTAACGATTGAAACACACAGAATCTAAGCAAATTTTCAAGGTTTCCAACATTTTCAATATCTCCTAACACATGCACACATGCAATTTAGGACATCTGATTTATAGGGGAAAAGCTCTTGCACTTCCTTAACAGATAAAGCTCTTGCACTTCCTTAACAGATAAAGCTCTTGCACTTCCTTAATAGATAATAACAGAAAATCTGAATCTGTACTTCTCATAACCCTCTGGTAGTTTTTGGATTCATAAGTAGATATTTTCTGCAACAAGTTGGTTGGTTGGTGCTTAGTGGTGCAAGGGCAGCAGCAGGCAAAGAGTGGATTTTCCAAAAATCAGAGTGCTTTTCCAGGCCATAAGCATCATCAATTTTGAAGTAATGAGGATATTGTCCAAATGTCTCTATTTCAAATTCGTATAACACATCACTTTGTTCATTCAAGTCAAAGCAATTTTCAATCTGAAAATAGATGAGAAAAAAATATTAGTCCTTGAATATGTTAGTTTAGATTTCACATTTTAAATGTAAGCATGCCTATTTTGTGTTGAACAAATTATGAATAAATCAATTATTGTAATAAAAAAAATTTACAGGAAAAGAATTGAATTTGTGGGTTTTGAAGAGGTAATTTGTTGTATTTGATGGTCAAAGTTTTGGACTAGAACCTAGTTCATCATCACTAGGCCTCAAAAAATGCAGCTGCCTGGTTCCCCCCACCCCAAAAAAAATTGTTTGGGCCACCATGGAAAACATAGCTGAAAAACATGTACAGTCATTTTTGTCATATAATCTTCAGATTACACTGAACAACAATGGATTTGTTACAAAGAAAACTTTAATGGTTTTGTATGTATTTACAGGTGCTGAAACCAAATATGAAGTTACAATTGCTCCACTGGCCTCCAATTTCTGGTAATGGAACTCTCTACTGGGGTGAATGTTGCGTTATTTAAATAAATTTATATTTCCCAACAGAGACATCTGTCTGCAGTCAGGATGGCTGTGTCTCTGAGAGTAGACATACTGGTGCCATTACTTCCTGTTGTGCAATTCCTTCTGGGAAGGGGAACAAAGCAGAATTTTTGTCATTCGAATGCATTTAAACGGTATTGAAGGACGTGCATTTTCTCGTGGTTTTAAAAGTGGGTGATGAAGATAAATTTTAGGCACCTCACATTTGTTGTAATTCATGTGTAACTTTTTTAACTGGCTGGTTGAAGGGATCATGTAAAATGCCATTTGTAGTACCAATGATTTGGAGAGAACCGAAAGACCACTCAACACACTATTACTTCTGCATCACTAAGAGATATCTGGAATTACAGCTAAGACCAAAGACACAATTCAGTATCCCTTTGGCCATGAGACCTGTTCCTCATGGTCCAGATCTTCCTGTTTCTGTACCTCCACAGGCATGGAGTTTAGAAGATAGTGATACTGATGAAATAAATCCTCACAGCAAAGAAGATATTGAAGTACAACAAGACCCTGATTTCTCGGAAGATTCTGTATCTCACCTTATAAGTCAGGAAGAATTAAATGCTCTGGTTCGTGACTTCATTTAGCAAAAAGCGAGGCCGAAATATTGGCTTCAGGATTGAAGGGATGGAATCTTTTATAACCAAGTACAAAAGTATGTAGTTTTTGGCAGCGACAGCAAGAGTTTGAACAATTATTTTTGAAGACTGGTGATCTTGTGTACTGCAATATTACAGACTTATTGTTTGAAGCCTTAGAACAGCAACACAAACCTGAAGAATGGAGACTTTATATATTCCTCAAAAATAAGCTTAAAAGCTGTCCTTCTTCAAAATAGAAATATGTATCGGTTTTGCATATGCTGCATACATGAAAGAAACATGCAAATATGAAACTGTTGCTTCAAAGTATAGTGTACAAAAAACACTTATGGAATATTTGTGATCTTAAAGTGATAGTTTTACTCCTTAGTCTACAACTTGGATACACAAAATACTGTTGCTCTGTTAATGGAACAGTAGGGACAGAAATTCACATTACATTAAAAAGACCTGGCCTAAAAGAGAGTACTTAATTCCAGGTAATAAAAATGTTGTTGCTGAGCTTTTAGTAAGTCCTCAGAATGTGTACTTACCAGCATTTCACATCAAACTGGGTTTGATAAAAAAATTTGTGAAGGCATTGCATAAAGATGGAGAAGCCTTTAGTTTTCTAAAGAACAAATTCCCCAAAATATCTGAAGCCAAAATTGAGACAAGGCATTTTTATTTGTCCACAAATAAGGGAACTTAAGCGTGATCTTGCATTTGAAGGCACTTTGAATGAGACTGAAGCTGCTGCATGGAAGTCCTTTAAAGATGTGGTACTGAACTTTTTAGGTAACGGAAGGCAGAAAATTATAAAGACCTTGTTACTGAGCTTCTAGAAAACTATAAGGCCATGGGATGCAATATGTCCCTAAAAATACATTTCCTTTACTCACATTTGGACTTTTTCCCACAGAACTTAGGAGCTGTAAGCAATGACCAGGGAGAACATTTTCATCAGGACATATGTACCACAGAATACATACATGCATACCACTAAGCTGTTCTCTGGAATTCAGAGGTTAGCTCCACAGAGAAAAAACAAACTACCAGATTATTTTTAATTAATTATTTACTTACTGTTGCCATATCAAACTTCTCCATTTACAGTGATCTTGGCATACAACTCAGGCTGCACTGGCATCCATCATTTAGACTTATATTGCATTCAGTACTACCAGTTCCTTGCTCAGAAACCATAACTTTGGTTTTTCAAACTTCTCCATTTACAGTGATCTTGGCATACAACTCAGGCTGCACTGGCATCCATCACACAACGCACACAAGATCTTCTATACTTCATACTCCTAATCTTTTTCTCATGCAGACACTCCTGAATCTGATCCTCCCATGAGTTCTTTGGCCTTCCTCTGCCTTTCCTTTCTGCCGCTTGGGCTAAAATTCCTTTCTAAGCATCTCATCACTCATTCTTTCAACATGCCCAAACCACCGAAGCATATTAGTCTCTAACTTGCCAACAACATTTTGCTTCACATTACACAACTACAACACATCTTCATTCCTCACATGATCAGAACATGTCTTTCCACCCCCACCCCCCAAGTAACGCATTTCTCCAGCACACAAACAACTCCTATATTTCTTCTGTAGTACCCAGGTTTCACTGCCATACATCAGAGTAGGAACAATTACACTTTCATACACAGCCATGTAGGCCTGTCTTGAGAACCCATCATTCCTGTGAAAACCTCCCATAGCAGCTATGACTTTCAATGAAGAATTCACTAGCCTACTAATTTCACCATCCAATTTGTTCTCTCTGTCAAACATGTTTCCTAAATACACAAACTCATTCACCTGGTCAATCACTGTGCCATTCAGACTTATATTATATTCAGTACTACCAGTTCCTCGCTCAGAAACCATAACTTTGGTTTTTCCCTTATTTATACTCAGTTTGAATTTCCAACAAACTTCGTACATCCGGGATAACATACTCTGCAACTCACTTTTGCTCTCGGCAACAGGACAGTGTCGTCAGCATACAGCAATCTGCACACACAGATATTACCAGGACATAAACCAGTATTATCTATTTTGGTATCACGCATGCATGCATCCATAAATATATTAAACAGCCATGGTGATATTACACAACCTTGCCTGACTCCTGCACCAATAGAAAACCATTTTCTGATAAAACACCATTCACTCGTATACAAGCTCTGCTGCCAGCATACATGACTTTTACACTATTAAGTAGATTCCCTGTAACACCATATTCATTCAATACTTTCCACAGAAGTGTCCTATTTACTTGGTTGTAAGGTTTCTCTAAATCTATGAAGGCAGCAAAAACTTTTGTACCAACAGCCAGATACTTTTCAGTCGACATGCGTAATACAAAAATTTGGTTAGTGCAGCCTTTACCAGGTATGAAACCACTCTGAACATCCCACACTTTCACTGATACAAGACCCCATACTTTTTCAATAATGACCTTACCAAACACTTTCCCTGGTACACTCAGTAGGATAATACCACAATAGTTCTTGCAGTCAGTCTCATCACCTTTTCCCTTATACAAGGGAACAAACAATGATAAGCGTCCTTCCAATCCCGAAGGACCATTTCTAGCTCCCAGCACAACTGGCAAATTTCAGCTAACCAGTCAATTACAGAGTCACCATTTTTTAACATCTCAGCAGTTATGCCATCTACCATTCTGAAGAGATTTTAGAGCTTTACACACCTCTTCTCTTGAGATCCCATCCTTCACTGTTATATGTTGCTGAAAATTTGTAGACACCTGATCAATGTCTTTCAGATTTTCATCAACATTATCCATGCTTTTTCGCGAGGAGCAAATCGAAAAAGTAATGGTGATCAGTTCAGGGAGGGGTGACGATTCTTCCCTGGATTGGTTTTCTGTTTAATTTTTCGAAACTCAGATTTTGCCTCCCCTGGGGTTTTCGATCTTT